>OY982974.1:1378000-2756000 GCA_963890685.1 Plagodis pulveraria | reverse complement strand
AGTCGCCTCTTACGACACCTGCGGGTAGAGATGGGGGGGTGGCAATCCCGCCGGGCACCTTACAGGCAAGGTTAACCTATAAATAATAAAAACACTAGCAAAATATCTTCAAACATCTTCGACGTGTTATTCTAATTAGTTTTTATTAGAAACGCAAGAGTTTCCATTTACTATAACAGTTATTGTGTTAAGACATATAGCCCTTCCCATCTACCCCCTTTAGAAAATAAAGTCCTTAGAACTTCTTATAGAAGTTGTTTCCTCTAAGAATCTATGAGAGTTCTATTTGAGTCGATCACATAGTAGCAATCATTCGTCGTTATGCCCGACAATATGGAAAAAATATCATAGGTGTCACACTTGATATGACATATATACAGGTGATATTTTTTTCCATATTGTCGACTCTAACTAAGATTGAAGAACTGTAGAACCCAACCAATGGCTGTATGTAGTGTAGATGTGATGAGAACGCAGATCTCTAAGCTCAGAAGTCTATATCGCTTGTTATAGAGCTAGGGACTGATGATGTTTGAATTGGATATACAAACTCATGCCCAGAAATCACTTTTCACGCACAATATTTCACTCGGGAAGACGGCAAATTTACTACGTCATGGAATCCAGTAGTAAGAAAGTGCTCACATTATTTACCTCCGCGTATAAGTTCTGATAAATGTGTAGTGTCAAACCGACACCGACAAAGACAACAGCGAAAACCAAACAGATGAAGATCGCTCTCACCACTTCTCAAGACGCCACGACCCGCTTTTTCAGTCTACTCGTGACCACAGACTATGCAACTTATCTCAACATCAAGCTGCCTGTTAGTGATCTATATCCAAGCTACAGCTTTGTTACTAAACGATATAACAATTATACTTCGTTCCAAATGTATGCGTTGTGTGCATAAATTATTTTGGTAATTTTAAAAGAGGTAGGTATATATATATTTACATTTAATTTTATAAAATGGTATATTTAAAATATAAACTGTATAGTATAGATTATAAGGCTAGCAAGCTGGCAATTAGTTTTGACATTTATAAATTATTTTAAATTGGACTTATGAAGGCTATTTTACTTTTGTAATAGGTTTTTGAAAATTTTCATAAAATAGTTTGTATTTATATTATTTGTGATTTATTGTTAACATGACTTGCCCAATGTAACGTTCTCAGTTATAAGGCCAATACATATTTCAAATTGAAATTGTAAATTTTTTTAGTCTATATAACCAAGTTTCTTGGTGACATCCGAGATAGCAAACGTAGTGTTTTCTGTTTATAATAAAGTAGAACCATATCTAGATGAGTATGTTGATATCTTAAATTACTAGTTATTAAAAAATATTACGAAATTATTACAAACATATCTACCAATCCAAACTATGTGCGTGAAACACTTGACGGCAATATCTCAAACCGCTCCGCTTATAACTTAGACCAGGATCCAATCAGGGCCTTCCTTCCCAGATAGGGTTGCCATATCAAAGGATCATGACGCGTTGGGACGTTTGAGGAATTATGAAACCCCTTAGGAATGGGTTATATGTCAGCTCAAAGGGAATGAGTTGAATTCCACGAATGCGAAGTTAGTTTTTAAACTATTTGGCAACTTTGTTGCTTCTTAAAGCGCAGGGATGGAAAAGATTCTTAGAGAAAATAACTTCTTACAGTAACGACTTTATTTTCTGAAGGGGGTAGATGGGAAGGAGTGATGGAAAAACATGCAAGTCGAATAAAAATCAATAACTAAAAAATTCGCCGAGAGGTTAGCAGAGATTTTGACAATAGAGGTTTAATTGTTTTTAGTGGTGCGTGCTTAGTACATAATTTATTGTGCCATACTCCTAATAGTAATCATCGGCAATAGTTGCAATTTTTTCGAGCAAGTTTTTATTGTGCATTTACTACCGACTTCAAACTTAAAACGCATTTTAATATTGTTATGTTTGCAATACGCCTGCTCTGCTTCTCCAGCTCCATACGATAGTTGAAGAACGAGAGCAAGAATTAGAGTTAAGAGTCATTATGACGTGTTAGCTCAGTTGGTCAGAGCATATCCCGGCTATAGAGTCAGAATTTCAACTGTTTTCAGGAAGTTTATTGTACAGTTTTTATTAACACTTAAATAAATTGATAAAATGTAAAATAGATAAAAATCTACTCTATCTAACCAAATATAAATCAACGTTGAAATTACAGCTTAGTAAAAAAATGAGTGTTGAAGTCGATTCTATTTATGCGTATTTTTTTTTTACCTTTTTAGTGACCTTTGCTACTTATGGTATCGATTGTCATTCACTGTCAATGACTATATCATCACATAGGAAAATACTTTTCAGTTATTAGAGTGTAACTAAAAACCGCTTGATCGATTTTGATGAAATTTAAATAGGATCACACCGCAAGCAGCATCACCTTTTAAATAAAGAAAAGAATCATCAAAATCGGTTCACCGAGTAAAAAGTTCTGAGGTAACATAAATAAAAACAGACGAATTGAGTACCTCGTCTTTTTTTTGAAGTCCGTAAAAAGCTTTTTGCTTTTTATGGTATTTGGTAATAAAATCTACTTACAAAGAACAGTCAGGTCGATCTCTGCCTTCAGAATATTGCTGATCATCACATTCTTCGCTTCGCAGGTGTACCTCGCCTTGTTGTCGGAAGCATCTGCCTTGAAGGAGAGCACGTTCTCTGACATACGCCCGATTGTCCTGGAACAAAGGAAAATAACGTTCTTTAAAATTCTAAAATGACATAACGTTTGAACCATTTTTCTGCATCATGTTGCTTCCTTTTTTTTATGTTCGGAACTATCTCGAGGTCCACCTGATGTTAAGCGGACTAACCTCTGCCTATAATAGATGCATTTCGTCATAAGCCACGAATTGCACTGCGCCCGCCACCTTGAGACATAGTTATTAAATCCCATGTGCCTGCAATTTCACTGACTCTCAAGGACTGCCGGAACACACCGTTAGGTGCTTGGCGACAGATTTTCTACTTGAGGGTGGTCGCTAGCCAGGCGGGCATTCGCAAAATGCCCTTCCACCATGCGGTGAAGCTCAAGCCCACGGCGGAATTCGGACCTTGGACCTGCTGCACGGCAGTCCATAGCCAATGCCATTGAGCCATCACTGCTTCACACCCACAAAACTCTCTTCCTACACACAAAACGTCAAAACCAATTGTGATTTCGTTTAATTCTTTAGGGTTTCGTACCAAAAGGGTAAAAACGGTACCTTATTACTAACAGCCTTTATTGCTGTTTCTTAATATATATTATCACACTACTATTATAAAGGCGAAAGTATGTGAGTGTGTTACTCTTTCATGTTCGTTCAAGAAATTTGCAATATGAATAGCTAAGGCGCCTTAATTAAACATATTTTGTCATCATTAATTTACATCTTTGTCTGCGGGTGAAACCACGGGGCGCAGCTAGTTGTAAATAAAATAATTTAGACTCACAGTAACAGAAGGAAGTAGGATGTATAAAACGTAACCTTTTATTTTTTTGTTAATATAATAATAAAACCAATTGTATATATATGATTTTTCAAACACTTTTCCTATGGGGTGCCGGGTTCGAATTCAACCCCCAAAGCGTCCCATACGCATCCTAGGTATAACAGAAGATAGGCAGCAGTGCCTTCTGAATAACTGCAGTTATATACTGCTATGCCCAAGACGCCTGCCAAGAGTGGGGATTATAGCAACCTCCACACTATTCAGGGGAGGCTTTTGTTCAACGGTAGACGTCACAGATGTTCAAGATGATAACTACACATTATACTACATATATAAAGGTTCAAATTTAATTAATTAGATTGCTTAATTCGCACCTTTATTACCAAATTCGGTGGCAAATTTTTAAAAAGCTTCCAATACGTAAAGTCGAAAGACAGGGGGTTCAATCCTCGCCCGAATTCGCGCTCAAATATTTTGTAGATGGAAATTTTCATTTTTAAAGCGCATTTTCTGTGTGTTTTTTCTAAACAACGTGTAATCCTAAATATATTGTCGCCCGTGAACAGAAAGCTACTAGCACCGAAATTCACATAATAGTATTAGAGGATTTTAAATTGAAAATACCCTCATTATTCGTTCCTTTTCACGCTAGAGTAGAGTAGCTCGGGTGACCATAAAACTAAAATCGTTACTAGGACTCGCATTCCGAAGGTTTTTCGGCTCATTTTTTTATGATGGAACAAGCGCGTGTTCTACTTGTTGTTAAGTGGTACCTTCTGCCTATTACAGATGCAGTTTGCAGGTGAACTGCACTGCGCCCATCACTCTGAGACACAAAGTTGTTAAGTCTTATGTGTCTATCATTTCACTGACACCCATACTTTCAAACAGGAACACAGTAAACATTATTGCTTGGCGGTAGAAATAAGTATAGTGGCAGTACTTCTGTAAAGAGTTTTGTTACTAGAATAGGTCTATTGTATGTAACTATTAAGTAAAAAAAATGTTTTTATTTGGTTTGAGCTCTTACACGCCTCTCTTATATGGGTATTGGTGCATTAAAATTTTCAAAGATATTTTACATAAGCTCTTTTGCTAACTTCACTATTATTTCTTTATTCATAAAAGTCTCTTTTCCAGTAATCGTACAATTGAGATATTTCCATTTCAACTGTTTTATTGATACTCGTCTATTTTTCAACACTATTGTTCATAAAATGGCTCTTATGGCACCGCATTTTAATCCACAAAGCAACTAATAGATGCGCGTTTTTTTTTTACTTTTTACACTACTTCCCAGAAAAGGACAGTTATGTTTTCAGTGTTCGTATATATATGTATGTATGTATGTTTATGAATTTCTTTATTCCAACCTAGGTATATCTTATGTTCTAAACGGCTTAACAGATTTAAAAAGTATGAGATATCTTTAGATTCGTCAGCGGAAATGATACTAGGTACATTAAAAAAAATTAAAACCAAACCGGGGTTTTAGACGCCATATTGTGAGAAAAATCATTTTTTTTCTTTAAACCCCGATGGGTTTAGAGGTTTAAAAGTTTGAAAAATTACCGGAAACACGCGGATTCCAACTTACAAATTTACGCTGCTTTTACCTTTAATAGCCGAAAAATCATAAAATCATATCATCATCAATCATAAAAAAAAAGCCGGTAAAACTTTTTGAAATTCAAATTCAAATTCATTTATTTCAGGTAAAATAACCCATAAGAAATGCTAGGAGGCAATCTCTTTACGAATTCAATATTTATTACTAAAATCTGTTATTCTTTACCCAAAAACGCAGTTTGTGTACCCATTACTCAATTTCCGATATAAGAACCTTATCTCTGATCTCTCCAAGAAAACCTTTGAATGGTGAGGAGCAAGTAAAAAACACTTCCTACATTCTGAAATCGGGGAATGTATGGCTATTTACTTGTAATAAATTTATGTAACTCTTCTACAATTTTATCCTAGATTTTTCTACATTATGGAGGTCCTACGGGAGTAATACATTCATAGCAACGCTCGGTTGGTTTTCTCACGGGGTGCTTTCGGATTGGGAGATGCTAAACCGTTTTTTTATGTTACGGTTGACAGGGTTCCGTCTATAAAAACTAATATGGAAAGTGTTGTATTGAAGATGTATTTATTTAGAATTGCGGGTATTTGAATACCTGGATATCTTCAATAACCTTTCGATATATTCGTAATTTTTTTAAATATCGTTATGTTTGCAATAACGCCTGCTCGGCGGATTACATTACAAATTTTCAAATTTATGAGAGAAAAATATAGTCATGTGCGGGATTCGTACCCGCGTTTATACATATAGCCAATATAGGGTTGGATGGACGCGGGTTCGAATCTCGCAACTGACTATAATTTATTTCTCTTGTAAATTTGTAATTTTGTAACAAACGTTATTTCTTTATATATTTAACTTCAGTGAAATTTTGCTTACAAATATTGAAGAATATGGTTATTTGTCTTGATTAAAAATATATATTGCCTAGTTCTGTTCCGCTCACTCACATGCCAAACGAGGTCTCTCTGTCCTACGCCCTCAGTCTGATGTTTTTCAAAGACCACTTCATTTTAACGTATGTTACCTATTGTGATTATTAAGTTAATGACATAATTAATTAAATATTATATCATAATTTATTATCTACTTTGTTATTGTAATAACAAATAATAATTTAACAATTAATCAACGGGGCAATGCTGTCAGCATGCTGGGCACGCTGCCAACTGATAGTGGGCTAGAGCATTTAGACTGCCTATGAGTCCAAATGCTTTTATTGTAGTAGCTGTAGTATTGTAGTAGCTGTAGTGTTGTATATAGTTTGTACTATTTGTGAATTAAATCAAAATATAATTAGGCTTAAGGACTTACACGCGATGATTTACCGAGTATGAACACTTAGTTTTTACGCGTGTTTCAATAGTGTGTTATTTTGAAAATCACTATATCTATCGGACCCGGAGGTTGAACTTATGAACTCAAACTTAAAGCTAAGCTTATATGCCACTTGACCCGCGAGGCATTAGGCATTGTAAATAATTACTCGTAAGTACTACAAATAATATGTCGTTTAAAACACGAATACGAATGATGCATAATTTATTACTGAACTCATCCCTATTATAATAATGATTATTTTAATTATAACACGCGATAACATCGTTCGCCGTTGCTCGAATTAATTTCAGTTTAATTATTATTTTATTAATAGGTTTTAAAGTGGTTTTCGGGCGCGGCTTATTTGTTTTTAACGAGGCTAATTTTACGGTATTATCTGCATGTATATTTGCAATTAAATTAGGTACTATTAATATTAAAATTTATCGATGGCGATGAGTTGTGAAGAATATAAGAAGTGTTTAATTTTATATTATCCTGGTAGATTTCGTAAGAGGCTGGAGAAAAATGTGGTCAATTAACAGCATTACACTACTCACTGGGTATATGATGTCGCTGCGTATAAGGTACACAAATTGAACTCTACGTCATATATACTCTATTGTTAAGCCAAGAACAGCAGGTATACTACCAACAAGAGTCTTTCCCAGAAGGGTTGGTGATAGGCAGGCTATAAAATCAAAGCCATAAATGACAAGCAGACTCGACGCCATCTTGTGAATGATCTCTTTGGTAGTATACCCTACTCTTTGAGTAATCACGGCGATATGATACTATATGATGGCTTATTATGTGTCCAACGTGCAGCAACACTGAGCACAGACATACGCGTATTTTAAGATATCTAAAAGGGTGGCATAGAACAGTCCTTATATGTTTAAGCCGGTAACTGTACAGCCGTGAGACAAAAAACATTGCATTTCCATATAAAACTTTCTAACCCCTATCCTCTTACAACCATTCCGAAACCGCCGTGACTTCAAAAAACAAAAACCAATTTACATTGGATACTGTTGTAGAATTTAAAAAGGGTTTGTGGGGGAATATTTCCCAAAATATCCCGTAAAAAGTTAAGGATTGCGCCCGGACCCTTTACAAAGGTCTGAATGTTAGGAAAAACGCGGTTGCCGCTTAATTTGATCCACAAAACAATTTCTGAAGTTTTTAACGAGGTAAATACTTCATTTGGCTTGAGGAACGGTGAAATGTTTCCCGAATTTGCTGAAGATCGGTTGTTGTTCTTTAGGACTGAGTAGATATATAGGCTTAATTGCAGTTTTTCTTCTTTTTTTTTATTCGTTATAGGTTCGCGTTTGACCACACCCTGCCTGATGTTAAGCATTGATGTGGTCTAGGATGGAGCACGCTTACCTAGAAGAAACCTATTTACTCTCGATTTGAAGACACCCATATTGTATTCATCGGGAAAGACTGACTACGGTAAGGAGTTCCACTCTTTCGCAGTACGCACGAGAAAAGTGGAAGCGAAGCGCTTCGTACGAGTTTTGGGAATATCAACCATGTACGGATGGCGCCTCTCCGTTGGTCTGGACATCAGATGGAAAAAAGGTGAGGGCGGAACCAAGTCGTGCAGTTCTTGTGCACATTCACCGAAATGTATCCGGTAAAAGACCGATAGACAAGCGACTTTACGGCGGTGCTCGAGGCTTTGCAGCTGAGATTTCCTTCAGAAAATCGCTGCCTATTAACCTCTTGGCGCGTCTCTCAATCGACTGCAGTGCCTCAAGTTGGTATTTGGCAGAGCCGTCCCATAGGTGAGAGCAGTACTCAACACAGGACCTTACTTGCGCTTTGTACAAAGTTAGCATCTGCAGTTTTTATAAAAAAAAGTTTATCCATAAAACACGATAGATTCTTACTCTACGACATAAATATAACAATTAAAACCTACGCTAATTCCCTGCTTCTTGCTACGCTCTCCCACATTACATCTTTCATTGTTATGGCAGTGAGATTATGGAATCAACTCCCGTTCAATATCAGAAAATCAACTTCAAAAGCTACTTTTTAGGATTCCGTACCCAAAAGGTAAAAACGGAACATAAAATCTCGGTAAAAATTACTGAGACTTCGCTGTCCGGCCGTCCGTCTGTCACCAGGCTGAATCTCAAGAACGGTGATAGCTAGGCAGTTGAAGTTTTCACAGATTATGTATTTCTATTGCCGCTATAACAACAAATACTAAAAAATAAATATTTAAGGGGGGCTCCCGTACAAAAACTTGATTTTTTTACCGTTTCTTGCTCGATACTAATAACGGTGACAGGTAGACGCTTTAACTATTCACAGAATATTTAGTTTTATGTTCTCTTTATATATAATTAATAAAAATAAAATAAATAATTAAGGGGGTCCTATACAATAAAAGAGGTTTTCGCGTATCTACCCAGCTCAATCGGATACTGTGAAAATTGTCTGTAACTTGCAAGATTAGATTACAGATAATAGTACGGAACCCTTCGGGCGCGAGTCCCACTCGCACTTGGCCGGTTTTTATTAAGTTGGTTCACGATTTTTATTTCAGTAAAATTTTCTTGTCAGGTCCGTGATGTTGTTCTAGTTGCATTGGATACAATTAATGAATAGATTCAGGCGTTACTTTGCGGAAATCCATATTTAATAATAACAAATATTTTTTTATTTTTTTATAACATCACATTAATATTTTAATAAAACACTTTAAAATAAAAAAATATATCTAGTGACAATTCCGCCCAATTTTCCTGCTAAGCCGACGTGACGTCACAAACGCCACGCAGCCAAACCGGAAGACCCTTCGACGCGTTTCGCTTCTACACGAAGCATCCTCAGGAGGTCTTGACTCTTCGAGCGCAAGATCGAGAAATTTCTCGATTTTGTTTTCGTAAATAAATAGTTATAGTTATCATAGAAACTTATTTCCTTTTTTTCCCTTCTGTTCTTCTTGTAGTTTCCTTTTTGCATACTTAACCTAATTATTCACCCCTTAATGGACATACACCTTCTTAAACACCATCGCTGGATGACTGGTAGATAATGCCTTAGCATTAAGTCCTCCTTATGTAATTTTTTTCGTGCAAAAAAGTATTGAATAAATAAAATATAAATAAATAATTCATGATCAATATAATAGGTAATTCAGGCCCAATCACCAAAATGGGTTTATACCTGGAGTTTTTGGATGCCTGGAACACAATACTCTAACGGAAAGTTTGAAAGATGACAGCACATATGAAAGGCAAATAACGGTGTGCTGGATAGACTTAGGGCCAGTTTCAGAATGTTCGAATAAGTTCCGGTTATACTACCCAGAACATATTTAATAAATAAAACACTAAGTTTGCGTTTCACAGACATCGATTTAGCCTATCCATCGGTTAAAGCTTGTAACGCGCTGCATGTTAACTGTCATTTGTATCATTCAGTTATTTTATGTTCTGGGTAGTATAACCGGAACTTACTCGAACATTCTGAAACAGGCCATAAAGAACGCGTTTGGGTCTGTGCAGCACGAACTGCTGTTGTTCGCAATAAAATAGTATAACTTTACGCCTTCAAGCAGGCGCGTATTAAAACAAATGCTAAGTAATTAGTCTCAGTTTTTGCGCTATTGTAAAAAGAATATAATTAATATTATAAAGTCAAATCAAATATCAAATCAAATCAAATATTTTATTGCAGAATTATGTGGTTGTACATGCAGATCTTAAATAAACACAAGGTTATAGGTATCACATACTTACCCTATTTGGGTGTAGCAATGTTGGTGAGGAGTGGGCCGGTCTATTTCTAATCATTAACATACTACATTATTCTTTAAGGAATTCGTCAAGACAATAATAAGATAATAAGATAAATAAGATTTTTTAATATGATTTTTAGACTTTTTTTAAATGTATGTTCATTTTCTTCTTCTTTTAATCCAACTGGTAATTTGTTAAATATTTTAATGGCCATTGAATTTGGGATGGAGCTATGCATTTTTATTCTAGATTTCGTCATCATTATATTGTGTTGAAATCTTGTTGGGTAGTGCATAAATGAAGATGGTATTCTGAATTAGATATGAGTTTAAGTTGCAAGATTTTCCATAAATATAACAACCCCTCAAAGTTGGTCAGACCCAAGTGGTAGTTTCGAACTTTCTCGATGTTCCGAGATGAATAATTTCGCGATGAAATTCTTCCGAGAATGTTTAAATTTTAAAGTTAAACGCGCGTTGAGCTCCGAGATTTCACTGTTACGCCTTTGTTACTGGGTGGTGATTTACTGTAACCTGATATTTATAAATGCTAATAAAATTGCGAAGCGCTCGTAGCGAAGTTTACTAGGCTGTTCTTAACCGATCAGTAAAGTTAAGCAACGTCGCCCGCGGTCATGAGTTGGATGGACCGCTAGTGACGTTACTACTGAGCGTGCACGTGCTTCGGAGGGCACGTTGGGCCGTCGGTCCCGGTTGTCGTCTTAAGACGGCAGTCTTTTAGCATGGTGGTAGGGTATTTTGCGAATTCCCGCCTGGCTAGCTACCACCCCCATGTAGAAAATCTCTCGCCAAACACCTAAAATTTAAATTAATATTTTCCGTCCAATTAATTACGTTTCCTATAGTTTTACGTATAACTTGTTCAGGAGATTCATTTTTGTCACATTTTATAATAACTGTGGTATCATCAGCAACGAGTAAACAACTATAATAAACCTATTATAATTGATACTGTGCTTTGTCTTTGCGTCCATATGACAAGGGTCTCTAGCTAATAAACAATGGTGGTATTTACATATTTCGTGTAGAATCTTGATTTAGTATACATATTGAATTATAAATTCAAATAAATATCTTTTTAGGTTGCCAGTACATAGAGACAGCTATAAAAACTCAACAGCTTACATTGCCTTTCGAAACGCGGAAACGTTTACAAAATGCCGCTAGTGGTCACCAATAATTCAAATGAAGCCCGCAGCGGACGTTGTTTGATTTAGTTGATCGGTTTAGAATGACTAAGCAAGCTAAGCTTATAGCGCTTTTAATACTAAACTATTTAAGGTTTAGTTTAAATATAAATTAAAAGCAGCCGTAAATTACTTACAAAATCGACTTTCAAAACTGAAATCGTAATTTCGTTTTATTTTCCTGGCAGATATACAGGTATTTTTTTCAAGTTATTTTGGTTTTAAAATCAAGACCCGCTTTTGATGCAATTTCTATGGGATCAAAATAACAGTACACACTTGGATAAAAAAAATGAAATTGGTTTATAAATGACGTAGTTATGTACCTTCTTTTTTAAAAGTCCCTTAAAGAAAGTGTGGTTCTTCATTCGAATTAACATAAAGTTTTTAATCAATGCATAAAACCTATACATAAACAGGTGGGTAGAGAGAAAAAAAAACTGTTCTCGATTCATATCAATGCACAATCCCACGGTACCAATGGGTATTGAGATTGCGGTCAGCGGTTCTCCCACGGGCTCTTCTTACCGCCCATTCATGAGAATCTACTTCGTGGTGTCATAATAGATCAATATTTTTTTTATGTTATTATGACGAAACAAAGTCAAAGTCAAAATAATTTATTGCATTTAAGCGTCTACGACGCTCTTATGAAGGTCAATTACAAATTTTAGTATTGAAATATTCTACATTGTACTGCCACGTTCAGTAAATAAATTGTATAGAGCCACTGCGAGAAGAACGGGCAAGAAAATCAGGGCCATTGTTTTAAACATGTTTTAAGAATGTGTTACATACTTACTATATAATAGAGTTATTACAATATTTGTTTAAATTATGTAGGTGCAATAGCTTGGTAGAGGCGGAATTGTCCAAGCATTTTGGCAAACAAGCACGAGTCCCACCTAATGTTAAGCGGACTAACCTCTGCCTATAACAGATGCATTCTGCATTCAAGGACTGCTGCCGGAACACACCGTTAGGTGCATGGCGACAGATTTTCTACTTAAGGGATTTTGCGTTTTCTTTTTTTTTTGCCCGTCCACCATTCTTTGAAGCTCAAGCCCGCGGCGGGATTTGAACCATGGACCTGCGGCACGGCAATCCACTGCTAAAGTAATACAATTTCAGCAAGGTTTCAGCTCAAAAGTGTTTGTCCAGATGGCCGAGTAGCTTAGGCATTCGGCGCGAAACTGGAGGACGCGGGTTCGATTCCCGCCCGAGACATAAATTTTTGTACTCCAATATTTTGTAATATACTGCGTGAGGTACTTAAACAGTAGATGTCATGACTCTTATAGGTATACATATTCAAACTATGGTTTATATGAATATAGGTGCCTATTTTGATATTCCTATCATACTCGACCCCGAATCTTTAGAATCGGTCCCCAGGCAGCCATAAGTCAACGCAAATGTATATAGCCACAACATTACGTTTGTATTATTATTTGATACATCGTTTCTCTAAAGCTTACGTACAGCTCCCGGCTTAAAACTTTAAGAATTTATCCTCCTATTACATGTTTTTTTTGTTCATGACAGATTACTTGAAGCGCTCGTAGCGAAGTTTGCTTAGCTGTTCTCAACCGATCAGCAAAGTTAAGAAACGTCGCGCGCGGTCACCCTGGTTGGTCCTGGTTGTCGTCTTAGGATGGCAGTCGTTATAGCATGGTGGTAGGGCATTTTGCGCATGCCCGCCTGCCTAGCTACCAACCTCAAGTAGAAAATCTGTCGCCAAGCACCTAACGGTGTGTTCCGCAGCTGTCCTTGAGAGCCAGTACTTCTAGTTTAGCCTGAACAACATCTTCGACCACGTCATCACTTACCATCAGGTGAGATAGTGGTCAAAGGCTAACCTATCATCAGGCATAAAAAAAAATATAGCCTTTTTTGTGTCTCTACTTATAATTTTTGTTCAATAGCTACTCGCGCACGTTTCTATGCCCGTAGGGTGCCGGGCTAGAATGTCACTCCATCTCTACCCGTGGGTGTCGTAAGCGACTAAGGGTAACACACCAGAAGAGCAGCAGTGCTTTCTGAGGAACTGATATCTCACACTGCGATTTTCAAGACGCCTGCCAAGCGTGGCGGCATCCCCTCCATAATGGAGAGGCTGTGTTCAGCAGTAAAAAATCCGGCTGATACAGTACAGTACACGACTATAATTTTTCCACTCGCAATTTTGTGATTTTGTAATGTAAAGCAGGGAGGATGCGTTATTGCAAAAATAAAAATATTCGAATAAAATGTCTTAAAGTTGACGTGTGTCAGTTTCCCCGCGTGATCCCTTGCCGTCGGCGTAAATAAATAAAATTTCTCGCGACGTTTTCACTTCATACGGAACCCATTCCTTTGGAATAGGTCCCTTGACAGTTGGTATCGATACCAATATTATGTATCCGTATTTCGGCACTCAATACGAAAGTAGGTCAAATCGGCCAGTAGTCATCGGTTGTCCAAACAAGTTATTTTTTTTAGAGTTCGGGTACGGACGCTTTGGTATGAAACGCGTTTTTATTTTTAAATATTTAAGCGGGAATCGGTACTGGCAATGTAGACATGTTTTTTTTTTAAATGTATATATTTTTTTCTTATAATAAGAGTACATAATAATATTTAAAAGTAATAGATAAACAAACTGTTTGTACAATATCGATATAAACAACTTTTTTCTTTGTATAGAAAAATAACATTTTTCTCAGATAAAGTCGTTACGCACAAATTTGTTTCGATTTCGGCTTAGTAATTTGCGATTTTTACAATGTACTGCCCGATTCTCCACTGCTCATAGCCTCCCCATTAAGAAAGGGTTTGCCATAATCCCTTCGCTTGGCAGACGTCTTGGGGATCGCAATAAGATAAAAGTTTCTCAGTAGGCGCTGCTACCGTCCGGAATTTTACCCTAAGTGGCCTCTTATGACACCCACGGCAAGAGTTTAGGAGACGAGGTGATATTGTAGCCCGGCACTCCATGAGCAGCTATGGAACTCCATGGCAGCTCGTTCCTCAACGGGCACGTTTTCCGTTGTGCCCCAGTTCAATTAAGTCTGAATTTGTGTGAAATAATATAACAATTAACTTAAACATGCATGTCATTTCTATAAGTCTTCTACTTTTACTCCCGTGGGGTGCCGGGCTAGAATGTTACTCGCCTATTGCTACCTGGTGGGTGTCGTAAGAGGTGACTAGGGGTAAAATACCGGAACGTGAGCAGCAGCACCTGAGGTATATCTTACACTGCAATCCTCAAGAGCCCTGCCAAGCATGGGGATTATGGTATAAACCCCCTTAATAGGGGAGGCTGTGTTCAGCAGTGGACAATCCGGCTGATACAGTACTGTACTTTTACTTAGTTTTAGTTTAGTACCTTGGTTTGTACCTAATGTCATGCATGTTTCCAGGAGAAGTAGAAAGAGACTACAGATTACTACTTGCTACGCACTTGCTTCTTATGTTCTTACTTCCTTGACTAACATCACCTGCTTCATACACGCCCGTCTCTTAATTGTACACCGACAGTTACAAAATCAAAAACGTATTAAATTATAATAGGAATTTCTTAACTTAAACTTCATCATCACAATAAAATTGTAGGACAGTTATACGAAATGTACGTATTTAAATACAAACATAGCCTAATTAGTTATATATTTTATAGTAATGTGTGTTTGTGTTTGTCTATATATACTTATAATATAGTATTGTTGCATGTAAGTTTGTAAGTGTATATTGCTAGTATTTAAGTCATCACTCTTTACAAAATAACAAATATACGATGAGAAAAATTTAAGTCATGTGCGGGATTCGAACCCGCGTCCATCCACCCCTCTTTGTTTATGTATAGAAAAAAAATCTGTTTAAATTTTAAGTTAACATTTTGTTCAACCAGACTGTTAATATTAATTTCATGCACCCCTGTCTTATTACTCCTCTACTTCCTCTCTATTTAAAGGTTGCCTGGAAGAGATCGCTGTTAGTGATAAGACCGCCTATTGTAATATTTGACTCTAATCCTTCGTGTTTTGTTTTATTGTAATGTAGTGGTGTGTGCAATAAAGAGTTATCTATCTATCTTACGAAATCGCTTATCGCTCTTCTATCCTTCTAGGTCCTCACCCCGAACCCCAAAAAGATTGGATCTCCCGCGCGTAGAAATGTTTTGAGCCCGGAAATGGGTAACCTAACAAGGGTTGTGAGAGATGACCAGATATTTTATTTAGATTGGGGATGATATAAAACTTTTTAAGAAGGGGAACTTTGTAACCACAACGCGAAAACACAAACAAAAACCTTTTTTCGTAGTAGTTGGCAGGGTAAATGCGAAAGAGTAGACTGGGGATAGTGGCGAATGACGGGCAGTGAAAATAAATCTTGTCGAGTGACGAATGCGTAAACATTGTGATTATGACGCCGATTCTTACTTTATTTATTTTCCTCACACTTGCTTGGAAAATGTTTCATTATTAATAATCGTAATTTCAATCAGCAAGAAACGAAATAACACGCTCGTAATTTTTTACTATACAGTTCACTATATTATTGTTCTTGGATCAAGAAATATTCAATCGGAAAAACGTCATAAAACAAAATAAAGACATATGGTAATGAATAGATTCAGGTGTTTTTTTTTTTTTTGCGGAAATCCATGTATAACTATAACTAATATCTTAAAAATCATTTAAGAAAACTTTAAATGTAATGTAATAAAAACTTTAAATATGTAAGTAAAACATTTCAAATTAAAACTTAAACTATATCCAGTGACAATTCCGCCTAATTTTCCCGTTAAGCTGATGTGACGTTACAAACGCTACGCAACCAAACCGGAAGAAATTTAACGCGTTTCGCTTCTACACGAAGCATCCTCAGGTGGCCTTGACTCTCCGATTTGATTTAATTTTTATGACTCTCCTATTTACTCAAAGAAACGAACATAATTTTCGGAAAGGCTCAGTATTACAAGAAATAAATCACGGACTACCCTCTAAAATAATTATAAGTCTTAGTGCTCTTATATTAGCGTCAGCAACGCACTTTTTGGAATTATATTGATGCCTTTTTTATGTATTTTTTTATACAATATGGTCATAACAAGCCTGCGGTCCACCTGATGGTAAGTGGTCACCGCCGCCAATGAACACCTGTAATATCCGCAGCATTATTGGTGTGTTGCCTACCATTACGAGAATGGACTCTATTTACGTCTCTTATGAAGCGGTTCAGATTGTACACCTGAGGAAAAACCTCTTTATAATATGTACAAAAAACCTATTATAATGCTTTTATTGTAGTAGCTGTAGTGTTGTATATAGTTTGTAGTATTTGGTCAATAAAGGCACCCGCCAAAAAAAATGTACATACTAATTATAAGTAACTATATATTTGTTCTGTCGCCAAAACAAAACTAAGTGGGAATTTGAAATTACGTACCATATCCTCTGTGAAACGAAAAAATATTGAAAACGCCATTTAAAAAAATGTATATAGCTTAGATCAATAATATTTTTTTTTGTTTACGTTGCCTTTATTTATATTCGCAACTATCAAAGAGCGAGCTCAGCTGTTTTTTACTCCAAGTCAGCAACATATTTACTTACAATATTTTTTTACGTTTATGGGCTGTTTCAATATAAAACTCCTAAAGGACGCCCAACTCGCACTTGTCTAGTTTTTTCTTGACTCTGAGTACAGCAACGTACGTACTGCTGCTCATTGGTTCAATCTATGGACAGAAAACTACCTAGTACTACTTCTTACATAATTTTTTTTGATTTCATGCCTTCTTAATGAATAAGCTTAAAAAACGACAAGAGGAACATTTTGACGGATCATGCTCTACCATTGGAGCTATCAGGGTAAGTGATTCATTGCTCAAATTTATCCTTTCCTTCCTATTGTTTAACAATGCATATGTCTTTCATTGTCATGTTGTAATACCTTGTAGTACATATAATGACGCATTGAGGTCGAATGATACGTTAAAATATTTTATCTTTTACAACGGTATTCTAGAGTATTTAATTTTTTTATACCTCATTCGGTTTTTACAACCGCCTCTTAACTTGAGTTATTATTCATAAAACATTCATTTCTTTATAAAATTGCTGTAAAATGTTAGACGTTGTACAATTTTAGTGTGGCTTTGTAGAACTTTAATTACTTCTGGACTTCGCTTTTAAACTCGTATTTTCTAGCGTCATGGAGACCATTTAAATTTATTTCAATAATGGCAACATTTTTCTGTAAAAGTATATAGACTCATACATTACTTTTTATTTCTCATACTTGGAAAGTTCGCTTGGATTTACCTGATCAGAGGGATGAAAACAGTAATTTTCGTTCATAGGAAACGATTTCCCTGGCTCTCAAAAAGTTTGAAAACTATTTAAGCCATTTTAATATTTCTATGCCTGCAGCAACGCCCGCTATGCGGATTACATTACAATAGGAAAAATTTAAGTCATGTGCGGGACCCGCACGTGTATTTGTTTATATTATATATTCCATGTCCAATCTTTGTATAAGACACTTTGCCGCAGCGTTAAACTGTATTTTAAAATATTATCAAGGAATTTGTATCATGATTGAAACTTATAAATTATTTTTTACTAATTTATTATTTAATTTATGAAATATTAACTAATCAGGCCTTTACTTTCCTCATATTCAAAATGAAAAGCATAGTGTTTACCTCGAGTGAAAGACATATTTAAGCACTCAAGCTCGTGCGCCAAAGCATCGTGTCTATATAGTGAATCGCTTATATAAGAATGCACTATCATATGGTTGTGTTAATTTACTGCAAATATTACGTAGACATTGATAAAAACAAGTATTGTATCCTTCTATTATATGGCAACTGCAGCCTAATGTCCGCTGGTTAGCAACCACTCTCAAGTAGAAATAACTGTCACCGAGCATCGCAATTAAGTCCTATTAAATACTTGTAACTGTGTGTTCAAGTCGTGAAAGTCTTAAGTTACTATTGTTAAATCCCAAGTAACTCTATATGTCGTGTATCTAAGACCTTTTCTTAGCACAATTTATAACAGCTACGTTGAAGACTGAAAACTTTACAACTTCCTTCAACATGTTGTAATAACTGGCCGTTGTTCATGAGAATAAGCTGAAACACTGTAACGGCCATAACGACCACAATTGCTTTTAAAATCGCTGCAACTACATGAAACTCCGCTCTAAAATATATCAAAGAACGTGTAAGATGCGACTATTATAGAGTTTGGTATAAATTAAGAGATGTAGCGAGTACATATAGAAAAAAAAACTTGTCTGGGGTTTCCATCAATAAGATTCGGAGAATATATATGTCGCAGCCTTAGCCTCGTTTCTAGCATGTGCTAGATTATCATTATCAGCCGGAAGGCTTCCACTGTTGAGCAAAAGCCTCTCCCAACGCCATAAGAAACGGCTTTTAGCCGCTTGAAAAAATTGGCTACACTCGACTTTTATGATGTCGTCAGTTCACCTAGTGGGGGGTCTACTAACTCTGTCTTTCGGTGTAATTTTTTAGCCTCCGAGAACCTTTATCCCCCATCGGTTATTAGTTCGTTAAACAACGTGACCTTCCCATTGCCTCTTCAAATTGCAAATTCTGATAGCTGTATCGGTGACTTTGGTTTCTCGGCGAATAAATATTATATTATTTTCGTGTTAAGAAACTCTGAGCATAGCTATCTCCATAGTGACTCTGAGAGTGTCCATAAGGGCCACGTGGTCCTCAACTATGGCCCTCATACTTATCTTATAAGAATTTAGATGTTTTAATTTTGAGTTTAGAGTCATTGGGTGATGACGGAAAAGAAAAACTTAAAAACATGGACCCATCAGTGCCTCGCTGCAATTTTACGGTTCGGCGAATTATTGATAACACTGGCTTTCTGCATTGTAACTGAGCTTGCATGATAGCATTGTGCTTATACATATTGTGAGTTATGTAGGTATGATACTCTTACATTTCTTCCCATGGGTTACGTGAATACCAATTTAGAGGTAACCAAAACAAGTTCAGTTTTATTTGGAGAATTAACTACATGCTGCAATTCCCAAGTCCTCTGTCGTTAGGATTATGTCCCTTTCTTTTGATTTGGTAAAGATAATTGATGATTAGCAGATGACGGTTTACAAAACATTTAATGTAAGTAAAGGCGTAGTAAAGTGTACATGAAAGCTGTAGAGTACGCCTGTCGCTCTTGGCATAGACGAATTAAAGCACCAACCCTAAACAAAAAAATGTGAAGCTTTAAATTTGTGGTATAGCTCTAGTATAGCGATATTTCACGTCTCCCAGTCCAATACGATGCAAATAATATTCACATTATATACTTTACTTTGTTATGAGTCCCAGTATGTGATTTTTTCTTCGTCTGTATATAAAGGCTATTTTTTAATTATAATTTCTAAATAACACCCAACCCTATTTCTACTCTAGTTAGACAATAAGTACCCAGCACTGAAGTACCCCTCATAATACAAGATGTAGAATTTACCACACAATTTACATGACGCTTCATAAATTTATTTAAATTTCGAATCCTCCGAACATATTGGGCTAATATTTCTCGTTCTTGCTAATTTATGCACCACCGCAGCCGCTCATGATTTAAGGCCTCCCTTATTTTGCTCTCTAAATTTCCCAGGCGTTATTTATTACTTAATCTCGAAGCTCGGTAAATGTTTTTAAGGCTAAACTAGGGTTGCTACATTTTTTAAACCCCTAAGGATGTAAAGACAAAGTGTTTTTCTTTTTCGTTTCCTAATTATTTTAAGGTTTGAAACTATTTCGTTGCTTTTGGTGAAGGAACTACAACCTCATGTCCAAAACTTAAGTCCCGGGTTCGAACTGAGGGTAGGCAAAATTTTATTTGGTTTTTACAAGCGTATTTTATAACCAATTGATGTCTGGCATACAAGCAACGCAACATAATGATTTCTGTAACAACACAAAAAACGACCCAATAAAATTTAATGCAAGTTAACTATATATAAAAATAAAAACAAGCAAAATGCGAGTCAGGCCTCGATCTTATAAGGTTCCGCATTGCAAAAGAACGTAAAAAATAATGTTGGTTTTGATTACATCTTCAAAACTACGCAACTGTTCGGCTTTTCATGCAATTTTAAGTATAACAAAATATATATATGGTATCAAGTGTAGTTTGGACCTCGTAACAATAAAGGTGTAAAGATGACAACTTTTACAGCCCACATTCATTAATTTTTAGAGATATAAATATATGAGAACTATTTTAAACTCTACTCAGTGAGCTATATCCTACAAGCTACGGTGCAAACAATTTTCTTTTTACCCCCAATCTCATCTCTCCACCTTGATAATCATTAAATTAAATTTATAGTCCAAAGATCGGCTTTGGTCAATAATATACACAAAATATTAAAATCAACTCAATCCGTTTATGGACTACTATGAGACCCGTGAAATATAGACGGACGGATAGCAGAGTCTCATAAATAGACATATCATAATATCGAGAGCTCATAACCAATCAAAAACACGGTAAATATCCCGTTAGTTATAATAAGTATAGTGTTAATGACCGTGACAGTTTAAAAACTCATATCATAAATAGAGTTTTGCCCTTTGAGACGGGACCCTAAAATTTGGAGAAATGCAGCTATATATTATTTACTCAAAGTGGCAACCCTAAACAAACTGCGTTTGAGAAGATATAACTCGCTTGAGATGTTCTAAAGTGTCATTTTATTTTTGCGCGCGCTTTTAAGTAGGTATTTAGCCTTTTTTTCAGACTGGAGAAGTTTATTTATCAGCTAAATTGAAGCATTTTTACTGCTGAACATAGAATGTTCGTGGATTTTTTGAAAGATTTTACAAGACTTCATGTTAGAAAACTCGTATTTCTCGCATTCAGACACCGCTGCCTGTCCTTTGTTTAAGGCGTGATGATTATTGATACGTGTTAAAATATATATTGACATTTAAAAACTGAAGTCATATTTTTAATTTACTGTCCAGTATAACATTTTCTCAGATTGGACAGAATTTCTCAGAATCAACTTCTATGGTTTATACTTTTTAATTGCTGATAGCTTTACCTTTGACCACAATCTCACCTGATGGTAAGTGATGATGCGGTCGAAGGTGTTAACAGCCTTAATATAGAATTACTGGTTTTCAAGGACAGCTGTCGAAACACACCGTTAAAGTGCTTGGCGAAAGATTTTCTACTGAAAATGTTACAGTTTTCTATTTTTTATTGTTGTATTGTATCAGCCGAATCGTCCACTGCTGAACACAGCCTCCCCTATTTAGGGGGTATTTGCCATAATCCCCACGCTTGGCGGCTTGGGGATCGCAGTGTAAGATGTCAGTTCTTTAGAAGGCGCTGCTGCCCACCTTCCAGTATGTTTCCCTTAGTCGCCTCTTAGGACACCCACGGGATGATATGGGGAGGTGCAATTCTAATCAAGCACCTCATGGGGAAGCTTTCTATTTACTTCAATAGAAATAATACACACACTTGATTTTTTTACATCATAAAATAATTTGCATAAATAATATCATCCGCTGACTTTTACCCGCGCCAGTGTTGCAACTATTCTCGAACCCAATGGTCTGATGCGTAACGATGGTAAAAGACCTGACGGCATGACTCTGGTTCCGTGGAAGTTAGGACGGCCCTTAGTGTGGGACGCTACATGCGTAGACACTTTAGCGCCGTCACATCTTTCTGAAACCAACGTGAGGGCTAGCGCCGCGGCTACTTCGGCGGTCAACTCAAACGGCTGTGGCAATGTCTAAATATTTGTGCCATTTATATATGAGACAATAGGTCCGTGGATGCTGGGAGCTCATCGTATTTTCCAAAACTTATCAGAGCGCTCTGTCAATGCGACGCCTGAACAAAATGCTGAAACCTATTTGGCTCAACGCATTGCAATTCAACGGGGCAATGCTGCCAGTATGCTGTGCACGGTGCCAACTGGTAGTGGGCTGGAGCATAAGGACTGCCTGTGAGTTTGCAATGACTTTAAGGTTGTCTAAATGCTTTAGATGTAGCAGTTATAGTGTTGTAACTAACCACTATTACTCATAAAAATGGCATAGCGCCGGTAAATAAAGTTATGTCTGTTGAAGATTTGTTGATAAGCGTAATCAACAAAAAGGTTTTAGTGATTAAAGATATATGATGATTTTGTCACGATAAATCGATTAAGGGGTTAAGTAATTTTGACAAAAAGATATGGATCCCTAAAAAGGTTAGTTTAGTAAATAAACGAAAAGAGAAAACAAAGCGTTTCAGCACAAAAACCTATAAAATCAGACAAGGTTACGTTTTCACAGCATCGCATACATGAACAAACACAGTAACTCAAATCACAATAAAACCTTACAATGAACCTAATCACTCGTAATATCTACTTTTCTACATTTCATAATTTTCTTATGTGGGCGATGCCGATTTTGGGGAACTTTGAAAGTGATATCCACTTCTCATAATAATTATTTGGATTTAGTTAAAATATATGTTATGAAACGTCCGTTATGTTTGGATAACAAGAAATTGAAGCGCTCGTAGCGAAGTTAACTCAGCTGTTCTCAACCGATCAGCAAAGTTAAGCAACGTCGCCCGCGGTCATGAGTTGGATGGGTGACCGGTAGTGACATTACTACTGAGCGTTTCCGTGCTTCAGAGGGCGCGTTAAGCCGTCGGTCCCGGTTGTCGTCTTAGGATGGCAGTCGTTATAGCATGGTGGTAGGGCATTTTGCGAATGCCCGCCTGGCTAGCTACCACCCTCAAGTAGAAAATCTGTCGCCAAGCACTTAATGGTGTGTTTCGGCAGCTGTTCTTGAGAGCCAGTACTTTTAGGTTAGCCTGAACAACATCTTCGACCACATCATCACTTACCATCACGTGAAATAGTGGTCAAAGGCTAACCTATCAGGCATAAAAAAAGGTATCCTAATCTTACGTACCATAATCCCAAAAACAACGCCTTCCGAAGAACTGCCATCTTATGTGCATGGTGATTATGATAAAGAATGCTTGGTCATTGCTACAACCCTCTAATTGCCTTTGTTCAACGGTGGACGTCATTTAGATGTCAAGGACACTAAATGATAAGATACATAGGCAATTTAAAATAATATGCATCGCATGTCCCATAATTGTTGACAAATAAATCATTTTATTCCCTTCAGCTTCAGGTCACTAAAGTTATCCTACTGCTACAATTCTGTATTGTAAAACAGCATCATTAATCAGTCACTGAAGAAGCTCGAAAGGTTTTTACGTTGCAAAAGGCTAAGCTATAAAAAACTCGTGAAATATCGAGGATATAATCAGGTGTGTGCTTAAAGTTTACGTAAACTTGGGTAAGACAGGGGGATTTAGGTTTAGGAGCGATTTTAGAGAAAAGTTCTAACATACATTGGTTTTCGTAAACGGGTCGTCGGAATATAAGCTACTAGCTTTCCGGCCGCGGCATCTCCCGCGCGTATGTCTGTTATCACGCAAAACTATTAACCTTTTTTGCGCAGTTGGATAAAAACTACCCTATGTCCTTCCCAGGGTCTCAACCTATGTTAATCCTAATGGTCACTATTTTTTTTATATTTAGAGTTAGAGTTTGTGTGTTTGTTTTGTTGTAAGAATATTTGATACAATTGTTTACATAGAATAAGGAATGAATAATTCATATTTTTTTTGAGACACAACAACATATACTAAATTTAATTATAAAAAATAATTGTAGCAGGAAATTTGTTAAAAAGCAATGACGAACTAAAATCTGATCTTACCTAACAATTGTGCTGGGTAGGCTTCTTTTTATCCAAGATTTACTGAATTGTTTTTATAATGTCAGATATTATGCATGTTTGCAAGGACAAAGCCGGCTGCAAAAGCTAGTACATTTATATAACAGTTAAACAACAGCCCTACATTAACAAAGTAAGCAGCTTGTGCAGGCGAGTACGAAATTAAAACAAAATTCTATTGTAATAAAGTCCACATTAGCATGCTCTGTAATGGGACGGTTACGATAATCATCGTACCTAATCGTTCGGTCAGAGATGCGCTTAAATTACATATAATGTTTAAAACTTTTTACAAGGCATTAATTGATTTCTTATAAATATTATCAATTAATTGTTTTACTTTGTAAGAAATCAAGTTTATCAAATTACTTGCTTTTGAAGAGTCTTCAACGTCGTATAAAAAAGAGAAGTAAATTTTGTAATATTTCAATGACAAAAAAATATGCAATTATACTAAGGTATAATTGCATATTTTTTTAATTTTATACCCCTAAATTTTAAATTGCTTAAAATTTAGGGGTATAAAATATATATCAAATGCAGCTTAGCGATCGCCGCAACAAAGGAAGAAAAAAATACAGAATATTTGTTTTAATGTTTTATTGTTATACCTCGTACTTGGTAGTTATTTTTTTTTCATTTTCTATACGTACTCTGTATGACGTACTTATTCCTCATTGCATTACAATCTAGCCAACTATACGGACTAACGACTAATTTTAGTTTGCATAAGGGCCTGTTTCAGAATGTTTGAGTAAGTTCCGGTTATACTACCCAGAACATAAAATATCTGAATGATAAAAATGACAGTTAAAATGCAGCGCATTTCAAGCTTTTACCGATGGATAGGCTAAATCAATGACTTTGAAACGCAAAGATAGTGTTTTATTTATTAGATATGTTCTGGGTAGTATAACCGGAACTTACTCGAACATTCTGAAACAGGCCCTAAAACTTTTAGATATGTAGGTAGTACTTTGTAGTGACACAAAAATATTTCCTTGCGAGTTGCTACTAAAATTACCTAAGTTATTGCGCTCTTTTCATATGTCCGGAACTAAATAGCGATATCCTTCTGTTAAACCTGTACCACACAACGGTACAAACACACCACGTATATACAGCGTGTCCCAAAATTCAACGATAAGCCGGCATCGGTGCATGGACCTACTCATGACTCCTCGGAAAAAAAAAAAATTATAACTGTTTTTTTTATTAATTACAGAGACTTTTATAAATTTCATCGATATTCGATACCCATTATGCTATTTTCAACTACCATGACCACAATTTTTGACATATTTTTGATATTTTTTGTGCATTAGCAACCTAAGAAGGACGGCTATCTACCACAATCCTTTAAAATTACAGGAAGTCTGCAGTTATTTTACAAAAATCAGTAAAAAAAAATTTTTTTTCTTATAATTTTCATAGATTTTAACATTCTATGCACTTTCTATAGTCTGGGTTAAAAAAAAAAGTATGGACACTACCATGGCAAGTTTTATTAAAAGTTGGCGCAACTTTATAAAAGTCTCTGTAATTAAAAAAAAAAAGTTATAATTTTTTTTTTTTTCCCGAGTAGTCATGAGTAGGTCCATGCACCGATGCCGGCTTATCGTTGAATTTTGGGACACGGTGTATACGTGTTTTTCTACGTCGATTAAAATCACGTGAAAACACATACCTCGTCTCGTAATGAAATGGATGTTCATTAACTTCACAAAAGGTTCCATAACAAAGCTTCGCTATTATTATATATACACACATAGATACAGGCATATTTATTGTGAACGTACAATATAATATATGAAGAAAGAGATTGTCATATCAAAAGGTATTAAAGCAAAATATGTTAGACAATAGACGCTGTTGATGACATAACATATGTGGTTTAAGTCACAAAATGTTGACTGAGATAGAAATTAATTAATTACATAATTTCACGCCTCTCCTTCCCCGTTGCCAAGCAGTTTGTTTTGAAGCAATGATGGTCGAGCGGTTATAGCTATGGACTGCCGTGCCGCAGTATCCTGGTTCGATCCCCACCGCCAGATTGAGCTTCAACGCATGGTGGAAGGGCATTTTGCGATTGCCCGCCTGGCTAGCTACCACGCTCAAGTAGAAAAATCTGTCGCCAAGCACCTAACGGTGTGTTCCGGCAGCAGTCCTTGAGAGCCAGTGAAATTACGGGTACATGAGACTTAACAACTGACGGGCGCAGTGCAATTCGTGACTTGTGATGAAATGCATCTGTTATAGACAGAGGATTTTGCATGGTGGTAGGGCATTTTGCGAATGCCCGCCTGGCTAGCTACCACCCTCAAGTAGAAAATCTGTCGCCAAGCACCTAACGGTGTGTTCCGGCAGCTGTGCCAGGTGGGCCTCGAGCTTGTTCCGTCACTATGAATAAAAAAAAAAAGAACAACGTTTCATCAGATGTTCCGTTTCCAAGCAATAGGAAATGTTTCGTTTCACAGTACTATTGTTATGTTTTCAATAACGCCTGCTATGCGGATTACATTACAAAATCACAAATATACGACAGCAAAAATTAAAGTCACGTGCGGGATTCGAACCCGCGTCCATCCAGTCCATATTTGTGATTTTGTAACTAAAACTACTTTTACAGTTAATACAATGGAACTAAAAAACTTTGCGGTATATTACGCAAAAAAGGAATTATCAAGATTGTGTCCAGTTAAAAGTTATCCGTGGTATAAGTTGAAAGTTAATATTCATTTGTCCGCTTCAGCTTCCAACTTAAGCCAAACGTAAGACGACACGAAGACACCGAGACTCGCGCTAGTTATTTTTCTTTGAAAGGGTATACCGGTTAGATATTAACTCAAAATATATATATATATACACAGTGTTTGTATGTACGTATTTTATTTATTATGGTACATCCATCGAGAAACTAACCTCGAGAGTGGAATTCATGGTTCGGTCTAACTGGCAACTAGTGTGTTGTATCGGACACACTCCAAATTTAAAATATCCTTCCTCCTAGTGTTGTGATTACGCTTATGGTGGTGTATATCGATTTTATATAGATAATTGTCGATATTATGTTACCCTTCTTATGGTAAATTTTTGATTCCAACCATGGAATTTCTACACGGAAATTCATAGTCATCTGGACCATCACTGCTTCTAAAAGATACAGTGGAATTTAAACAGATATCGTACAACTTATTAATTTGTATCTATATAGTTTTGTCTTACATAGTTAGTAAAATATCTACTACACCTATACACTTATTATATAGGCATTAATATTATTATTCAATTTAGTATATGTATTGCATAAAAGATCTTTATTTTACTTGCTTGAATTAGTTTTATGTATATCTAAACACACTCAAATACTTATTTTATACCTAAACCTGTTACACTTCGAAGGAAGCCTTATATAATAAACTATTTTTAATATTTTCAAATACCGAATTTCTTAATACTCAGAGATCTAATTTTTTCCAATAATGTCGTTATTTGATATTTGATTAGGTTATTTAGGGAGTCATTTAATATTTTACTTATTTTAAGAGATGCGATTCATAGTAATTACTTTATTTATAACCTATATATATATGACTTAAAGCTTATAAAACAATATTTGGTAAGCTAGAATGAGTTTGGTAAAATTATAAGTTAGAATGAGTATTCAAACTTACAATTTTTTCCGTTGTTTTAGTCTTTTTTTATGTAATTGTAACGGATAAAGCACGAGGCCCGCCTGATGTTAAGCGGACTAATCTCTGCCTATAACAGATGCATTTCGTCACAAGTCACGAATTGCACTGCGCTCGTCACCTTGAGACATAGTTGTTAATTCTCATGTGCCCGTAATTTCACTGGCTCTCAAGGACTGCTGCCTGAACACATCGTTAGGTGCTTGGCGACAGATTTTCTACTTGAGGGTGGTCGCTAGCCTGGCGGGCATTCGCAAAATGCCCTTCCACCATGCTTTGAAACTCAAGCCCGCGGCGGGATTCGAACCATGGACATGCGGCACGGCAGTCCATAGCCAATGGCACTGAGCCATCACTGCTTCATATTTCTTCTGTATTTTATTTTCTCTTATTGATAGCTGTGAAAACTAAAATATTAACTTACATTATGTGGATTAGCTAAAATGCGCTGACTTCATTAAAAATAGACTTAGTGGAATAGACATGGTGAGTGACTCATGTTAATTTATAAGTGTTAATTGATAAGTATCCCGTGAGGTACCGTGCTAGAATTTTACTCCACCATTGCTATCGGTGTCATTAGTGTTGTAAGAGGTAACTAAAGGTAAAATACCGAAAGGTGGGAAGCAGCGCTTTCTGAGGAACTGATATCTTAAACTGCGATCCCCAAGACGCCTGCCAAGCGTGGGAATTATGGCAAACTCTCCCTAAATGGTGGAGGATGTGTTCGGAAGAGGACAATCCTGCCAATACATCAGTTTATAAGTGTATTTGACGTTATAATTTGCTAACATTAGGTTTTGTTACACAGTAGTTTCCATTGTTTACCTACTTCTTACAGCCAAGCGTAAATATAATTCACACCCAACGCTTAAGATGTTTATAGATATATTACCACGTTGATGTTCTAAATATGCACTATATCGATATCGATTAAAATTGCTCATTCATTCCGTCCCATCACTATAAATCACGTGGTCGTGGCTTAGCCAATTAGAACGTGTTTCGATATGAGAAAAATTTACAGAAATTTGTTTCTTACAAAGCTAATAGAATGGCGTCTCCTCGGGTTACTTTCTCGAAGGGTACATCCTATCGAAAAACAATAATGGCTCAGTGACATTGGCTATGGACTGCCGCGCAGCTGGTCCATGGTTCGAATCCCGATGCGGACTTGAGCTTCACCGCATGGTGGAAGGGCATTTTGCGAATGCCCGCCTAGCTAGCGACCACCCTCAATTAGAAAATCGGGTCTCTAGCTCAGCTTCCGGAACATATCGTTAGATACTTGGCGACTTATTTTCTACTTTAGCTAGGCAAGTATTAGAAAAATGTCCTACGGCAACACACAATGGTACCGTATGCATGTAAATTGGAGCTTTCCCAACACCAATAACATACTCTATATTTATTCCATCTTATGGTTGAACCTAAAATTTCTGACTAATGAAGGTGCTACATATTTGTTGTTGAAGCAGCCCTGGCGCACTCCACACTTTAGGCACACAGCTACAGGTACATCGTTGTACCCATCCGGACGGGCTTATTGTACGTGCGTGCCGCGTCAGAAGAGATAAGACCTATGCGAGGCTATGCGATAGAAAGAGAGACGCCTTGTAGGTGAATATGAATATTAGGTACTCCGTGCTCCGAGCTGAAGTGTACTTTATTACATCGTATTTAGAATCGCTTATTTATTGGAATGGCTTTGCAGTGTGATCTTTCTGATCTTTATTATTCTTTGGTATAGGGAAGAAATATTTATTATTATAATTTCAAGTGCTATTGCATGCTAAGATAACATCACTTTTACACATTCTAGAACAAAATAATTTAGCTCTAAAAATTCAAAAATAAATGTGAACACTCACACATGTAAGGCGTCATCGTGTAGCTGTTATTGAGTAGGTAGAATTAGTTTTATTTTGAATCTTAAATCTCATAAACTAATGGAAATCAGAAATTTTGCACTCAATGACCTATACCTAAAATTCGGATTTGTGTATAGTTTTAAAGCTGCAATCAGTACCAAGATTTCTACACAGAAAAAAGGAATACTTGAGCCAACGCAGTGTGTTGTGTACGCAGAATATTTGTGATTCATATATATTGAAAACAATATATTCTTGAAAACAGAACACAATATTCTCAGGAATATATTCTTGAATCAAAGTATATATTGCATTCTTCTATGGAGAAATCGTTAATGTTTAAATACGAATATGGTTAGTTTTGAATCCAAGAATCTTACCATAAATATTCGTAATTGAAGCACCTTAATTACATTCGAACAGGAATATTTCAAGAAAGAATATAGAAATTTTATTTAGAGAATAAAATGTTAACAGAAGAATTCCTATTTTATTGTTAGAAGAATATTTTCGTTATCTTGAAACAATAATTTGAATACTTTATGTGAAGAAATATTTTTTGGGTCAAAACAATATTCCTAAGAATATTCGAGTGTAATATCAAGACTGGATTATTTTTCAGTTCAGAATATATTCTTGTTGTAATACAGCATTGTCTTGAATTTATTAAGACAATGTATATGCTTGGCTAAAGAAGTCTTTTTTTTCTGTGTATTTCGTGCTATTGCAATGTGTAAAGGTATGTAACCCTAGCAAAGCAATGTCTGACCCGCTCTTGTCCGCTTCTATTGTCATACTAACAAAACTAGATTTTCCTATATATATAATCGCATGTCAGCTATCTTTCTGTATAGCGTTCGCCCCAAACCCTGGCTTACCCCGGCATTGACCTGTGACCTCTAACTCCTTGCAATCCAAGATATCATTTATCAGACCCGTCTGCTGCTTTTTGTCGACTTGAGCATTATGATAACGGAATTCTTGGTATATATGCCTACGAGGTGTTTACAAATAAATGTTTTTTAGGAATTTTGCGGTTTAGGGACTTTTTTGTAACTAATGAAATGACATTAAATTTTTCTTTTTTTGAAACGCTCTTTATTGTACAGAAAAGTTAAGCTACGTCCGCCGCGGTCATGAGTTGGATGGGTGACCGCTTGTGACATTACTACTGAGCGCTTCCGTGCTTCGGAGGGCACGTTAAGCCGTCGGTCCCGGTTGTTGACTTAAGATAGCAGTCGTTACAGCAAGGTGGTAGGGCACTTTGCGAATGCCAGCCTGGCTAGCCACCACCTACAAGTAGAAAATCTGTCACTAAGCATCTAACGGTGTGTTCCGGCAGCTGTCCTTGAGAGTCAGTAATTCTAGATTAGCCTGAACAACATCTTCGACCATATGATCACTTACCATCAGGTGAAATAGTGGTCAAAGGTTAACCTATCCGGCATAGAAAAATAAACAAATATAAATTTCTAAATTAAATTAGATGAACCTAGTAATTTGCACGCCTTTAAGGTTTAAATGTAGAGTCACATATTATATCAAGTTAAAACCTGTACTGTACCTACATTAAGGCAAATAAATGATTTGAATTTGAATAGGGAATTAAAATCATTTAAGTGGAAAGTCTGTTGCTAATCAACTAACGGTTTGTTCTGACAGTTGTCTTGAGAGACGGTTTATATTCTTGGTTATAGGTACTTAGCGCGTGGGGTACAGGGTTAGGATACAACCCCTCCTGATTTCATTCTGTGGGAGTCGTCAGAGGCATCCCCCAGCGAGAGGATGTCAGTATAGAGCGTCATAGAGAGTTCTTCATGAGGGGTCTTCAGGGGGCTACATTCTGCATGGATTATGGCCAAAGGACTATTTTGTTTAGGTACCCCTAACCTACTTTTATTATATTACATATTTTTAACATTATTGATGTTATAACCGTAACTTCCATCCTAGAACGTGTATCTAAGGTAGATTAGTAGGATCCTACCTAATTTGGTTGGGCAGGGGAGGAGGCTCGAGCGGTGAAAGGGAGCATTGATGCATCATAAAAACCCTTAACCTTACTCACTGGGTTGCAAGTCCCAGGCACCTTGACTTGGGCCTCTTCCTCTGCAACGCTATGGACCCGGCACCCGCACGGTGAATCCATGGAATGCTAAGACATTCGTCTCTATATACTAATAATATCGTATCGTATATCGTTATCTCTGTTAATGTCAACCTGGCTACCTACATAAGATACAGTTCTATAAAGATGGTTTCACCTTAAACGAGAGAAGACAGACCCTATAAGCCTACGCTGTTATAGACTTAGTAATTGGGTACCAGTTTTTCGTGCGGAACCCTACGAGGGTTGCTAATTTGGCATACATTTACTTACGCCACAGGAAGTTTTGTACAACAATAAAATTGATGTAGAACCTGCGGACTACAGTATCGATTCATTCTCTCGCAACAATAGGGTATATTTTACACCTATCGGTAAAATATAGATCACAGTACAAATAGATCGGCAGTATCACAACTTCTTCTTAAAATTCTTATTGCTCACGGGCTAGCCCTTAAAGAATGACGATGTTTTTTTCTCCCGCGGAAATTCGCAATACCAGAGGTAACAAGGATACGTTGACAGCCTTTGAGTAGAGAAAAGACTCTTTTCTTGAAGCCTAAGTCATAACAGTTCAGAAATACGTCAAATAAAGGAGAGAAAAGACTCTTTTCTTGAAACCTAAGTCGTAACAGTTCAGAAATACTTCAAATAACAGCTCGTTCCACATAGTGGCAGTGGAAGGCAGAAAATGCCGTAAGAATACTACGGCTTTGAACTTCCCAACATGGACATGAAATTGGTATAACATCATGCTCTATTGTGACGTCCGATGGCAAAATGCAGTTACATGTATTAAATTGACATTGTTGATTGAAAATATTATATAGACTAAACCTAGAACGATAATTTGGTCTTATGGTCAGCTTCCGCAAAATATCATAAGGTGCTTGGCGAAAGTAATTTTTTTTTTTCTATTACCTAGACACGCTAATTCAAATGGCCCGACTAATAAGCTTAAGCCGGCACAGTACTAACGGTTGAGTCGATAATCATGCTACTTGGCCATAGTGATCATTGAGTACGTATCGTGAAAGTGAACTTTCCCTACTGTATATTTTTGTACTGTATTAGGGTCATGCCCAGAGTATTGTGTTAACGAAAATATAGCTGAAACTTTTCTTTAATATACAAAAGTTATGAGCTGTAAATTTTCACGCGTCGTTGTATATGATATTTAGTGTAAATTGATGTCCGAAATTTCGCAGGTTAGGGGACACCTACATGATAAAGAGTTGACATTTTTATGGGCACATAATTCTGTGAAAATTTGTAAAATAGTGGCGAGTGTTTCGTGAAATAATCTTTTTAATATTTTAGAATTATGAACGCTATTTTGTGTGTAGTTTAATATGAAAAATAAGTGTACAGCTTGCAAAAAAAAATACGTACGTAATTACGACAAAATCGTACACAAGTTTAACATATTGTTAAGTTGATACTTAAAAAAAAGAAAATAAAACTTATTTTTCTTACCATAAGGTAGCTCCTTTAGTTATGTTTTCAGTTACTAAAATAAATATATTAATAATTATGAATAATTGCCAAATTTCGACTTGTTCGAGCAAAATGAAAAATGTGCCCTTATATTTAAATATAAGTCCGTACGTCCATACTTCTATTCAATGTGTTTACAATGTCGAATTCAAAGATCTTTATAACAGGAAAGCAGAATTGGAAGCTAGAAACGAAATTCCAAAAATGTATCCTTTATACTTGAATTAAGTTTGACGGGCGTAAACATTGCCAGCATTATATAACACCGTTGCTAACGATGCTCTACAACGACCATAGTATTAAATAAATTCTAAATTCTATTTTCCTTGAAATTGGATACAATACAACTTGTATTAAAGGGGTTTATACAGAATAATTTTATGAAAATAACCCAAGGTTTCTTGGTTTACACGTGGTTAGTAATATGTCAAGTGCTTGTGCCAGTCATTGAGCAAGTCAATTTTTTTTTCTTTTATGCCTGATAGGTTAGCCTATGACCATTATCTCACCTGATGGTACGAGTAAGTGATGATGTGGTCGAAGATGTTGTTCCGGTTAACCTAGAATTACTGGCTTTCAAGGACAGCTGCCGGAACACACCATGCTAGATTTTCTACTTGAGGGTGGTAGCTAGCCAGGCATTCGAAAAATGCCCTACCACCATGCTATGACTGCCTTCCTAAGACAACAACAGGGACCGACGGCATAGCGTGCTCACTAAATATCATACTGTCCAGCCCCCGCTTCCACAGCACAATTGGAAATTCTCCAGAACAGTTTCTGAGAATGCGGGTTGTAAGTTCCACTGGAAGTCATCGTTTTCCATTTGAAATAATGTATATACTTCCAGGAGCCTAAAGCCAAAGTTCATTGGTCCATTTTGTTCCACTCGCTTCAATCACTGTGCAGGTGTAAACAAACCCTAAATCCGCCATCTTAATTACTCACAGACTGTATCACCACAGCTCCGAGAAAATTACTTTTACGAAGAAATACCTCCGGGCAGAACTCCGAATCGTTTATGACTACACTCACAACTTTTGTAAGAGACAAACTTCTAAACAGATATACCTACCTACCATAAATGAAATGAAATGAAATGAAATGAAATGAAATGAAATGATATTTATTTGCCAGAAACACGGTTACATAATAAAGGTCTTAAAAAGTTAAGCAGCTTAGCGTGCTTCGTCACAATACGACATGCAAATATTATGTTTAACATAAAAAATATACACTATTAAATTAATGTAAAAATAGTTTTTTTTTTTATAATTATAAATCACAATGTCCTAGTTATCATTTACACACAATATTACAATACAAAACAACGGAAAATAATTCATTATCATTAAAGCACAATGAATTAAAGTTAAATATTCATCATTACAAATTAATTATTATTATGTCATAACTATGAAGTATCCTTACAGTCAAAAAATTCTTTTAAATTATAAAAACAGTGCTTCGTTAGGAACTGGTGTAATTTTATTTTAAAATAATTCAATGGAAGCTGGCGTATCCTTTTTGGTATTTTATTGAAAACTTTAACTATCATTACCTCACAATTTTTGTCACGAAGTGCCGTACGGCATTTTGGTATGGTAAGTAGAGTTGGGTCTCTACCTGTACCTTTAAAATAATTATTATTGCACAACGGTGTGTATAAATGAGCATGTTCTTTTATAAATAAGCCAGCCTGCATTATGTAAAGGCCTGTCAGGGTAAGAAGATTAAGCTTCCTGAATAAAGGTCTACAGGAAGCTAAGGGTTCGACGCCTTCGATTGCCCTGATACACTTTTTTTGTGCAATAAAAGCATTATTTACATCAGTCGAATTTCCCCATAATAAAAGTCCATATCTCAGGACTGACGCTACGTACCCGTGATAAGCAGTGAGGGCAGTCTTTTTATTAGAAACTCGTCGCAATCGTTTCAAGGCAAATACGAATCTATTGAGTTTAATACCAACTTGTTTAATGTGTGACTTCCAGTTACAATGCTGGTCTACCAATAATCCAAGAAACTTATATTCTTCTACTTCATCAATTTTTAATCCTCTACACACAACATTACAACATTGTTTACTTGTATTGTAGTGGCGAAAGTTAATATATTTTGTTTTTGTTAAATTAGCGCATAAATTGTTCCGCTCTAACCAACTAACGATTGACTCGGCTCTAGAATTTAGTAAATCGTTATGTGTTGATGAGGTTCCTTTTTCTGCAACAATAACCGAAATGTCATCTGCAAATAGTATAGTATTTATACTAATAGTGTACAATTATGATCTATTGTCGACGGAAGGTCATTAATATATAAAATAAATAATAGTGGACCCAAAATGCTCCCTTGAGGGACGCCAAAGTTATTGGGCTGGTACGTAGACCTGTGTGGTATAACAACATTTTTATTATTGAGGGAAGGTATTTCTACGCATTGAGTCCTGTTGGATAAGTAACTCGTTAGCCATTTCAATACGAGACCTCTGATTCCATAATTTTCGCATTTCGCCATCAGGATTTTGTGGTCAACAAAATCGAACGCCCTGCTCATGTCGAAAAAAATGACAGAGACAGGGTTACTTATATCAATATTTTGAGTAATTTTCGAAATTAGTGAAAACGCGGCTAATGTTGTTGACTTTCCTTTACGAAAACCATTCTGTTCTTCATTAATTAAGTTAAATTTGTCCAGATAAAGTGTTAGCCGGTGGTGCATTACCTTCTCGAATACTTTGGATAATACCGGAATAAGCGTGATAGGACGATAGTTATTTAAATCAAGTCTATCATATTTTTTGTGTAATGGCCTTACTATAGACTTTTTTAATCTATCTGGAAAAATGCCTTCAGCGAACGAAAAGTTAATTAAGTATTGCAAAATTGGGGATAAAGCACTTGCACATGACTTTATTACTTGAGTACTGATATTATCATAACCTACCGATTTAGTATTATTTAATGACATTATTATTTTATATATTTCACCAACGTGACATGGATTTAAATACATGCTGTGATTATGAATAGGTATCCGGTCCTTAGCAGTGTTTTTGTCTTTATGTGTTATTTTGTTTGTAAGACTAATAAAGAAGTTGTTGAATGTTTCAGTTAATTGAGCTGGATCAGTGATAAGCTTATCGTCAACCCGTAGGGCAGTAATGCTTTTAGGTGTTTTTGTAGAGTCCAACTTATTTTTGATAATCTCCCAAGTTGCTCTACATTTGTTTTTTGCAAGTGTGATAAACTTTAAGTTTCTTTTTCTCTGGGAACATTTAATACAGTGGTATAATAAAGTAGCATATATTTTTAATGATTCTTTATTAAACGCGGTATTGTTCTTGTAACAAAGAAATCTTAATTTTCTTTTCGTTCTACTGGATTTTCGAATGCCTTTTGTAATCCATGTTGGAGAGGTTTTATTTGCTCTTATTTTTAGCCTCTCAATGGGAAAGCAAAGATTGTAAAAAAGGCTAAAGGTGTCATGGAATATATTAAAAGCATTGTTGACATCAGCTTCGGCTATTACGTCTGTCCATTTAAGGGCTGATATACACTCGTGAAACTTATTTAGATTTTCATTAGCATAATTTCTCGATTGAATAAACCAATAATCAAGGGATTGTGGTTTTTCATAATTTGGTATAGTTAAGGTCTGGCACGTGTTATGGTCAGACAAAAACATGTTGTGGACCTCACCTTTAGCCTCTTTGATATTGCTAATGATATGGTCAATGCAAGATTGTTTACGAGTGGGGTTTTTGATATGTAAGATTAAATTATAATTTAAGATAATGTCATTCAAACGCGACGCAATACCGTAGTTTTTCAATATGTCAATATTAAGGTCACCAGTAATTATTATTTTTTTATTTGATTGTTTCATAATGTTATGTAAAATGGAATTTAATTTGTCAAAGAATATATTAATGTCACTTTTTGGCGTACGATAAATGCATAAAATAATAAATTGCAATGCTGGAATAGTAATTCCACAACATTCAAAATGCTTGTCACAAGATACATTTTTACACAAGGATAATTCCTTAAATTCTATTCCATTTCTAATCAAAATGCAAACACCGCCTCGTTTTTGTTTTGCCCTTGAAAAAAAAGCGGCTAGTGTAAAGTTTTTTAAAAATACTATACTATACATACTTTGTATAGTGATACTAAGAATGCTTAGTAGAAGCAGATTTTTCTTAATCAAAGTGAATATTTCCTATCATCATCTTCAGACCACTATCCCAAGTATTTGAGCTTCACCGCATGGTAGAAGGGCATTTTGCGATTACCCGCCTGGCTAGTTACCACCGTCAAGTAGAAAATCTGTCGCCAAGCACCTACCGGTGTGTTCCGGCAGTAGTCCTTGAGAGTCAGTGAAATTACAGGCACATGAGACTTAACAACTATGTCTCTAGATGACGGGCGCAGTGCAATTCATGACTTGTGATGAAATGCATCTGTTATTAGTCCGCTTAACATCAGGTGGGCCTCGACCTTGTTCCGTCACAATAAAATTTAAAAAAGTGTTTTCCTATGTTGGTGATATAGTCATTGTTATTGAATGACAATCGATCCCGTAAGTAGCAAAGGTCACTCAAATGGGTGAATAAATTTTTTTTACCTCGAAATGGAACCGAATTCAACACTTTAACGTGTGAAATAACTTGTCGAAGTCGGTACCTTGCGCACAACATTTTGATAATAGGTACTTTAGAACTATCATGGTACTGACTTCAACAAGTTATTTCACACCTGAGTGTTGAAGGCGCTTCCATTTTTCAGAAAAAAAAAATTTTTAGCTTAAACATTTGAAATTATGAATTTTATCTAAATATCGATGATACATCCACCGAAATAAGACAACATTTTTTATAAAACATTTTCCTTCAGACATAGTAATCCTTACAAAGAAATCTTAAAAAACATTCTAACAAGGTGTCGCAGCGGCAATATACTCGTAGATTGTACGGTAATACCTTTCCACCTGGCTGTCAATAGATAAGGTATTTCACTTTTTCAGTCTTAAGATAATAAATCTACCATTTCACAAATAAAAAACACAAAGACTGCGTAATTCTGTATACTTTGAAGCGCTCGCAGTTTGTCTAGGCTCTAAGTCCTTAACCAAATGAAATGCATATAATTCACTATAAATAGAGTAGTATAAATTAGGTCTTAGTGTTTCAAATTTATCTCTCCTATTTTGCCGTTATTCGGCATGTGAATTTGGCATTAATGGAATAATTTTGTTCAAAACAAAATCACTTAGAAAATTATAAAATTGATGAAATGTATACAATTAAAAATAATATTTTCAAAATTAATAACAAAAATAATGCACTTAAACATTTCAATTTTTTATATCATTTTCAAACTATAATAAAAAAAACATTAGAGAAATAAAATTAAATTTATTATCAAGAGGAAAAAAATATATAGGTATAGCATATGAAACATTTTTTAAACCTTAAGAAGTCTTTAAGACAGTAAAACCTTTTTTCCACTAAGCATGTCTTCAGTTTCTTTTTAAACATTCCGTATGGGAGCTCTTTTAGCGAAATTGGTAATTTATTGTACACAGCGATACACATGGCAATACCAATGAACAAGGTTAAGCTTAAGTTCTTTACGGTCATTACTAGGATGGGTGACCGTTAGTGGGATTTACTATTACTGTGCTCTACTGTGTTTCGAAGGGTACGATTCTAGGTGCAGTCTTAAGATGAAAGTCGCTAAGCATGGTACAGCATTATGAGAATGTCCGCCTGGATACCTACCCTCAAATAGGAAACTTTTAGTCAAGCACCAAAAATGTTTTTGTTTGCCGTAGCTGTCCTTGAAGTGCTGTTATTGCAGTGATGGCTCAGTGGCTTTGGCTATGGACTGCCGTGCAGCAGGTCCATGGTTCGAATCCCGCCACGGGCTTGAGCTTCACCGCATGGTGGAAGGGCATTTGCGTATGCCTGCCTGGCTAGCGACCACCCTCAAGTAGAACATCTGTCGCCAAGCACCTAACGGTGTGTTTCGGCAGCAGTCCGTGAGAGCCAGTGAAATTATAGGCACATGAGACTTAAACTATGTCTCGAGGTGACGGGCGCGGTGCAGTTCGTGACTTGTGGCGAAATTCATCTGTTATAGGCAGAGGTTAGTTCGCTTAACATCAGGTGGGTCTCGAGCTAGTCCCGTCACAATATCATTAAAAAAACAGTGCAGTTATCCTAGGTTCGCCTACGACATTTTGACCGAATCATCATTTACTATCAGGTTGGGTAGTCGTCGAAAGCTAGTAGACGCTTACCAATACCCAGGCGATTAGTCATCTCACTACTTCATACCAATTTTTTTTAACTTGCAACTAATTTACGTGTCACAAAAAAACTATTTCAGAACCCGTTCAACCGTGTAGTGTTGTACCCGGATCGATTTTGCCGGTAAGACCATTTTCTGGTACATTAGACGGATTCCGAGACGGAATTGAATCGTTATAGGAAAACTGATTTGTTCTCATGCAAGCATACAATGTGATATTGGAAAGAGTGAGTTAGCGAATTTGATCGTTATCGATAATAGAAAACATTGGATATATTGAAAATTCAGCGTCATGTTTCAAGCCATTTTCCAATAAGATGCATGCGGTCGGTCATGTCGTTTTACAACAGGAAACAAATTGAATTTATTCAAATAAATATTTTATATCATTTGATAACAATGTAATACTTCTATTTATTTTTAGTATTATATTTTAATAACACATCCTACGACATTTGTTCAAACTTTGTAACACCTTTTGTTTGAGCATATGTTGTGATTGGAAGAGCAGTCGAATAACCAAAATCCAAAATGGCGGAATTCAAGATGGCCGCTATAAAAAGGACTAATATCCTGCTAATGCGAGGCCTAGTAGCCCCGAGTTTATTGCCCGCTTCTCTGGCAGTGGCTATATATTTTTTTTGCTGAACGTGGCATTACAATGTAGCATATATTTCAATGCTGAAATTTTTAACTTTTGTGTTGAAGGTCAATTTTAGTCGCCAAGACACCTCAATTGAAATATTGATTTTGTGATTGACTAATTCCTAAGCTAAGGACTGTAACTTACAAACTGTAGGCTATAATTATGTGCACTGAGATCCCTAAGCCACCTGCCAAGCGTGGGGATTATGGCAAACCCAAAACATGAAATAAACAAAATTCAAATTCTATGCGCACTGCGCGTGGCGTATACGACTTTTTGTGTGCTCAAAAAGTGCGATAATACTTTTCGCATTGGGGTTGTCAAACTTGAACATTTTCATAGTTGGTCACATTTAGCGTGATTTAGATGGGAAAATTCACTATGATAGATGTTGCAAAAAAATATTAGAAACAATTTAAATATAATTTTACCTATTAATCAAGCAGTTATGAAACAGGCGGATATATTATCAAAATATCCGTATATAGTATATATTTTTTAAACGACTTCACAATAAGGACGTGGTTCTCATATCGATTTGTTTGATTTGATTGTTTTTTTTTTTGTATGTTGATAACTTTTTAATTCCTGCAAAAGAGTTCACTTTCAAAATCCCTAAAATCAGGACATCGCCCCTTAACAAAAAACTACTGGCATGTTTCGATTGTTCTACATTCAATTTTAAAATAGCTATGGGAGTTCAGTTTGTATAAAATACGTGTTATAACATTGTTCAACGCCTGAGGTTCTATAAGCAATTTTACCCAGCTACTCATAGCCCCTCAAAAATCCGTGCATGAAATATGCTGACTAACATTTTATAAATCACAACAATACGCTTCGCCGTTTTGCCTATGCGGAGATTGTGGAAAAAAAGTCTCACTTCCCCCCTTTAATCCCCCTTACCCGTGTAGAACGCGAACTGTCTTACTAACAGCGAGTAGCGATATATGCGAGTCTATATAAATAGAAGTTATAGTTTTATAGTTTAGTTTTGAAGGCTTCGTAGGGTAGCTACCTCAGTCGTTCTTAACGAATCAACTAAGTTAAATAACTAAGTAACTAACTAACTTTAATAACTAAGTCGTGACATGGATGGGTGACTGATAGTGGCATTACTACTAAGCGTGCTCGTGCTTCAGAGGGCAAATTAAACTGTCAGTCTCGGTTGTTGTTTTAGGATGGCAGTAATTACGCATGGTGGTAGGGCATTTTGCGAACCTGGCTAGCTACCAACCTCAAGTAAAAAATCAGTTTGCCCAGCACCTAACGGTGTGTTCTGGCAGTTGTCCTTGAGAAAATCTAGGTTAGTCTTTACAATATCTTCGATCACATTCTCAATTTCAATCAGGTGAGGAAGCATAGCTTATCTGCTATAAAAAAATTACAATATTTTGTACAGGTTATGTGCATTAATAAATGGAAAGTTTATTAGCACTTTTAAGGCACACGTAGCGATTTTCATACATGAGTTTCATAATATTTTATACACAGAGTCTTTAAACAAGGTCAAAAGTTAGCAGATTTTATACCTTCAAATATCAATGCCTGGTTTACTAGGGCCCCGTAAAATAATGTATTTTCACAACTATTCGGAAAAATTGTTTTCTGTAGCAATTCTTATTTGAACATCACTTTTGTCCTTGAACAAAATACTATTTAGATATTATTATAGTCAACAAACATAAAACACCACTAAAATAAAACACAGTAAACATAGCATGAAAATAACTTTGATAAGCGCTAGATAAAAAGAGCGAGCTATCGCTTGCAAGAAGCCTTACTCACAAAGAACATTATACTCGTACAATACGCATTTCGTTCTCGAGATCAATAATTGTAAAATATAAAACACATGTAGTTCCATGTGTCTATATATACTACATATATATAGAACTACATAAATACTGATCTCTTCGAACGAAATGGTATGTATAATTAAAGAACTTTACTAATATTCGTTCAATCACCATATACACCGTGTCCCAAAATTCAACGATAAGCCGGCATCGGTGCATGGACCTACTCATGACTCCTCGGAAAAAAAAAAAAAAATATAACTGTTTTTTTTTATTAATTACAGAAACTTTTATAAATTTCATCGATATTCGATACCCATTATGCTATTTTCAACTACCATGACCACAATTTTTGACATATTTTTGATATTTTTTGTGCATTAGCAACCTAAGAAGGACGGCTATCTACCACAATCCTTTAAAATTACAGAAAGTCTGTAGTTATTTTACAAAAATCAGTAAAAAAAAAATTTTTTCTTATAATTTTCATAGATTTTAACATTCTATGCACTTTCTATAGTCTGGGTTAAAAAAAAAAAGTATGGACACTACCATGGCAAGTTTTATTAAAAGTTGGCGCAACTTTATAAAAGTCTCTGTAATTAAAAAAAAAAAGAGTTATAATTTTTTTTTATTTTTTCCCGAGTAGTCATGAGTAGGTCCATGCACCGATGCCGGCTTATCGTTGAATTTTGGGACACGGTGTATATGATTTTGCTGAACTGAAATTGACAAAACTTGCGATTGTCAACATCAAATTATTAAAAAAACGCTATCCTCTCTACTATCTCTTTTTATCGCTATACGCTGTCACTAGGACCTTCTTAACCCCCAGACGGTTCTGGGGATCGTATTAAGCTGGCAACAGATAGGGCGTGTGTCTCAATGATTTATGTACGATATGGACTAGTGATGGGACATGCTCGATAAGTTTCCACGATAAACTGCTTTTGCATAGTAAAATACGATGTTGTTGTTTGCAATAAAATGTTGTTTAGAGGAAACTATACGACTGCAGAAATCTTTACACGGCTCATAAGCTAGAGCCCGTCTTGGTGGGTACTACACAAGTGCAAGCACTTCTGTGTTCTGGTGTGAATGATACTGTAGAAAGTGAAATTATTGGGTGAACAAGAGAACTAAAGAACTAATATCTCAGAGCGACGAGCGCAGAGCAGTGTCAAGCAGAACAAGAACGTTGACAGTGATACGGACAGAGTAACTGTAATTGATAGGCGTACCATCAAGTGGGTGGGTTTCGTCACTTCATAACGATAAAATAATGGTATTATTATTACACCAGTAAATACACACCAAATAAAATTAAAACATAATTTAAACAGTAAAAACGGTTGTGTATAAAGTTATATTCTATTGATTACTTTATCTATATCATAACATATGAAAAAACAATGATTCTCCTCTTTGATTACAATAATTGTTTTGCGTAATAATTAAAATAAACTACCAAAATAGTATTTCTGGTTTATCTACACAATTATTTTTTGCAATAAGCAAATAGAACTTTAGAAGTTGCACAAAATCCGTATAGTCGAATAGGAAATTGGTTTTCAATACGTGTACATTTATGCCAGATTGAAAATATTTTTGCAATAGTTTTTAGGCTTGTTTTGTAAAGTTCCTCGCTCTATAACCAACCATGGCATCCTCATACTATCTTGTCGTGTCACATCACATCACGCAATAAATCCTGTGTCACTTTGTGACGTTTTATCGATAACGTAATGCGCCATCACTTGTAAAATTGTATTAAGACGCGCCTTCAGGCGACATAGCTGATTTATCACCAGCTGCAGTTTAGTGACAACAATTTTGTAAATAAAAACAATGTTTGCGAAATTATGCTATAAACAAAATAATTGAGTAAGCTTGACGTTTATATATAAATCTTTGTATGATCTTTACTCTAACACTGTGGATTATATTTATACAAAATTTGTAATCTTTGATCAGAATCTCAGCTGATTGCAAAGACTATAAAGTATACAGGGGCGGCTGATTGAAACTGATGATGTGGTCGAAGGTTAGCAGGCTTCACTAGAATTATTGTCTCTCAGGGACAGCTGCTGGAACACATGTTAAGTGCTTGGCGACATATTTTCTACTTGAGGGTGGTCGCTAGCCAGGTGAGCATTCGCAAAATGGCCTCCTAGCATGCGATGAAGCTCAAGCCCGCGGTGGGATTCGAACCATAGACCTGCTGCGCGGCAATCAATAGCTAAATGCCCGCCGGCTAGCTACCACCCTCAAGTAGATAATCTGGCTAGGGTTAATATAGGGATTCCAAAAGCAAAAATCACTAATATATTTGAAAATACATAAATTTATGGAAAACTGGCAAATCAAAGATTAAAAACATGCATGCAAAATTTCACCGAGTTTGAACAGTTGGAATTTGATATTTCTATATAAACATAGCGGAACTATGTTTATATAGAAAGCGTTTCGAAGTCAAGTCTTAAGGGGTTGATTCAAAGTAAGCATAGCACTATACTAAAAAAAAACAATATGCAGAACAAAAAATTGAGAAACAAAAATTCGTTTTCTTTACTTGAATGACACAGGTATTATTTCAAGTTTTATTTCAAAACCTGAGCCAATTTTGATGAAAATTTAATGGAATTAATCAATTAAAAGTAAAAAATAGAAGTAGTATAACCTTTCATATAAAAAAAATATCATCGGTATATAGATTACCGAGTTTTATTCTCAGGAAAACAAAACAACCGATATGAGAACTTTCTCCTTATATTGAAGTAGGTTTAAAATTATAGCATAATATTTAGGCCCTAATCTACGTACTATCTAAGCTGCAATACAAAACCTACAATAATTCTGAACAAAGCCCTTAAACATGCCCTTCGAGTCTACAAAGGCAATGTCTTATTATAATAGTTGAATAATTGTTTGCTGACTATGATTGAGTTTGTACAAGTAATCTCCGAGATCGTCGGATAAGTAGGCCTTAAGTAAATATTAAATCTAGAGCACTCAATTTTCAAGTATGACGCGATAACTTTCATTGAATTATAATGTATTGAATTATTGAAAACTAATTTGAAAATTTTCTTCCATCTAGACATAAAGATTGAGAATGAATTTCTAAATTATTTACAAGAATTATCGCGTGCCAAGCGAAAGTCACATTTACAAATTTTTGTAGAAAAATCTCTCACCTTGAGTGGAAATCTAATCAAATATAATCATTTATGATTTCTCTCAAGGACGACAAATACAAATTTGTATTAGCATTTGTTGTAATTGAGAGCCAGTAATTCTAGGTTAGCCTGAACAACACCTTCGACCACATCATCACTTACTATCAGTGACCTTACCAAAGGCAAATCAATAAGGCTTAAAAATTAAATAAAAAATATGTTTACTTCAATTGTCCAGCAACCAATCTTTCAGTTTTAACTTATACTTATAGCCTTGAAACAATTTTACATTTTGTGGTTATTTATTATATCATTATGCACATGTTGTAAACGTTTTTTATAAATCTTTCTATGGCAATTTGGTTGGTAAAGTAGATTATTAAACTAAGCTCTCGAGAATGAATTTGATACATTATTAATTTACGCAAGGGAATTCCAAGGATTCCTTGAGAGAAAATCATCTAGATCCACAGAGACACCGATGATATATTCAATACGTAAATAATGACTTCGTTTCGTAGAAGTTAGGACGGCCCTTAGTGTGGGACTCTACATGCGTAGACACTTTAGCCGCTCAATTGATTAGAGCATACCCCGGCTCAAGGGGTGGATGGACGGGTTCGAATCCCGCACATGACTTAAATTTTTCTTATCGTATATTTGTGATTTTGTAAAACATCCTCCTTTTCTTGGAAGTCCGTCAGAAAATAAGAAATACAAAGACGAATTGGCCTCTACCTTTGTAAAAAAAAAAATATTGTATCCTTACTATATATGTTATGTAAACGTAAGTAAGATTTCAGTACGATTTGCTGAAAGCTTAAAAAAGCAGCCTCGTTCAAACCAAAAAGTAAACCGCGAATTTTAACCTGAAAATTCCGGGGTTTTTTCCACATTTTCACAGCGGGTAGGACCTGATAAATAATGTATTGGACTCCTGAAACATTCAGTGGGAAGCGTCCTGAAGACACCCATTTACTCGTAATCGCGACGAGGCGCTATTTTTTTAGAGAAAGGTTTTTTTTAAGCTCAAGACGGCTTGGATTATAATGATTTGTTATTGTTTATGATTTAAACGAGAAAGATTGTTTTTTTTGCTTGATTTCAGACGGTTAATCTGAACCTTAAACTTTCTACTTTAATCTCTTGTGTTTTGTTTTGGATATATTAGATAGGTTCTTTCTATTGCTGATGGGTTTGAAGCGCTGATAGCGTAGTTTGCTTAGCCGTAACCAATCAGCTAAGTTAAGCAACGTCTGCTGCGGTAATGACTTGGATGGGTGACCGCTAGTGGCATTACTACTGAGCGTGCACGTGCTACGGATGGCACGTTAAGCCGTCGGTCCCGGTTGTTGTCTTAGGATGGCAGTCGTTATAGCATGGTGGTAAGGCATATTGCGAATGCCCGCCTGGTTAGCTACCACCCCCACCAAGTTGTTTTTTTTTAATTTTTATGTTATTGTGTCGGATCAAGCACGAGGCCCAACTGATGTTAAGCTGACTAACCTCTGCCTATATATAGAAGCATTTCGTCACAAGTCACGAATTGCACTGCGCCCGCCACCTTGAGACATAGTTGTTAAGTCTCATGTGCCTGTAATTTCACTGGCTCTCAAGGACTGCTGCCGGAACACACCGTTAGGTGCTTGGACAAATTTTCTACTTGAGGGTGGTCGCTAGCCAGGCGGGCATTCGCAAAATGCCTTACCACCATGCGATGAAGCTCAAGCCCGCGGCGGGATTCGAACCATGGACCTGCGGCACGGCAGTCCATACCCAATGCCACTGAGCCATCACTGCTTCAAATGCAATCTATCTAAGCAGTCTTTGAGAGCCAGTAATTCTAGGTTAGCCTGAACAACATCTTTGACCACATGATCACTTACTATCAGGTGCTATAGTTGTCAAAGGCTAGCCACACAGCTGATAGTAGATAGTAGATAAAAAAATCTGCAGGGTAGTCTGTAAAAAGTTTACAGACATGGGCATTGTAAAGTTGGCTATCTTTATCTCTTCAATCCTTAAGAAAAACTTCTTAATTTAATGACTCACCAATATCTAATATTCAAGTTTTCCCCGCAAGGCATCAAACAATTCAAAAGAATCGCTAGACTAAAACTAAATTAACTTTGGAAAAGAAATTTCATCCATTCTTTTATACTGAAGATTGGTTTAAGTGTCAGAATAATTCTATTACCTACTGAAATTTACGGAATGCAATTATTTGCTGCATTTTATTGAATTTATTGCTTTTAACTCCCATTATAATTGCTCTTAAAGTTTTATAATCTACTTTGAATGACATTTAAGTTGCCATCTACTTTCTTATGGGATTTTAACGCAACATATGCAAGAAGCCCACCTCGTGCTAAGTTGTAACCTCGGCCTATAACCGATGCACGCCACCACAAGTGGTGAATTGCACTGCGCCCATCACCCTGAGAAAAAGTTGTTAAGTCTGATGCCCGTAATTTCACCGGCTCCTTGTCGGCAGAAATAGATATACCAGTACTTCCCCGGATCAATTTGATCACCAAGAATTCTACTATGAATATTTTGGCTCTAAAAAGGTAACCGACTAGAAACATTGAAAAGTATATTTAAATTGTTGAAGTCGGACCATGAAAATGTGAACTTTGAATGTTTTAAATCAGCATAGTATTGACTTCAACACGGTATTTGGTACTTTTAAGAGTGGGAAGTCAGTTTCATTTATTGTTTTTTTTTCTTATTGCTGATATGTTAGTGGCTTTTGGCTTTTGTTCTAATTCCTAATGGGTAAACATCTCATCATCAGTCATCATTGATATGAGTACATTAGCAAAGTACTGATACCAATTGTGATAAAGTTTCTGCGGAATATATCTGAAAGTAGATGCTACCAAATAAAGAACAATGAAAACAATTTTGTAAATCCGTACATGACGGACTTCTGAGGTAACAAACATAAAATACCGAATTAAGCAATACCTCCTTTCTTTGAAGTAAGATGAAATATATAACATGTATATCTAATTAAATAACTAAAAAACCCGATTGCAAATTATTTATTTTCGTTTAATGTTTTATCGTTCCGTTGAAATCAAAACTGCAAGTACCTAATATATATATATAATAATATTATGGAGTCGTGATTTAAAGCTCTTCATTTTGTAACCGCACTCGATGGGTTTCGAAGAAAAAAATATCACACAATATGGCATCTAAAATCCACCAGATGTTTGTTTTTTTTTAGGTATCTAGTGTCATTTGCGCTATCAAGACGAATCTAACAATATATTTAGAAGTTCAGGTGGAATAAAGAAACTCACAAGCATACATACTGAATGCATAACACTACCTTTTTTGTGCAATCATGTAAAAACCACAACAGTTTTAATCAATTTATCATAACTGTTAAACTATTGATCATAAAATCCGACTTACCTATACGCCATACGAATTTGCTCGCCGTTCTTGTACCAGATGAGCTGTGCCGGGGGGTTGCCACCCCGGCTTCGGCAGACCAGCTCGAGGCTCTGCCCTCGTCGCACCGTCTCTCCTTCAGCGTAACCCTCGATGTACGGTGCTCCCGGGGGGTCTAAGGACAAAAAAACCATCAGTTTTTATATAGTTTGGTTCAATTCTGTTAAAGAAGCTTTGCTGAATTCGATAATATTTATAACATTTCACAGAAAATCTGTCGCCAAGCACCAAACGATGTGTTCCGGCAGCTGTCCTTGATGGTCAGTAATGCTAGGTTTAAAACTGATAACACTTTCCACCACATAATCTCTTCCTTTTTCCTCTTCTTGCAATTTTGTATTGTAAAGCGCAGAGCATGCGTCATTGCAAAAATAAAAATATATAAGAAAAAAGAAAGAAAGGGTGGGAGGGCCGAAAATCTACCGTACAGATGAAATAATTAAATTCCAACTATTTGTGTTTATTTAAAAAAACCATAGCTCCGATCGCGCTCAGTAAACGATCGGGGATCGCGGCCCGCGTGTACTGATGCGTGGATCTATTGAAAAATGTTGAAATTGAAATTTATATATAAAAAAAACACGACATTTTTTATGAAAACGACAATTAAACTTGAATAACTTACTATTGACTCTATTAACTAAAACCAACGTAGAACGGACCTAACAGCGGCCGCAGCGTAAACACAAAAAGTACATACACTAATGAAACAAACAATGACATAACAAAAAACTCGAAAAATCTATTATATAATTTGTGCAAAAGTAGGTTTTTGCCGTCTGGTATAGAAATTTTATATTAAACGGTAGTATTAAAAATCTTTAGATGTAGTGCGCTAGCGGAGACGCAACTTTTCATATGCCAGACTCTATATATTAAGACGAGACGAATTTACTTAGCATTCCATAGATTCACCGTGCGGGTGCCGGGTCCATAGCGTTGCAGAGGAAGAGGCCCCAGTCAAGGTGCCTGGGACTTGCAACCCAGTGAGTAAGGTTAAGGGGCCCCTTTATGATGCATCAATGCTCCCTTTCACCGCTCGAGCCTCCTCCCCTGCCCAACCAAATTTGGTAAGATCCTACTAATGCCGCCTTGGATACACGTTCTAGGAAAGTTATGGTTGTTCTTGACAGGCCAAGGTCTTGTAGTAGGTTGTATAGGGATTTTGCTGGTATACCCCTTGATCCAACTTCTACAGCATATAAATTAACCACGTAACCGATTTTGATTAATTCATTTGTTAGGTCATTACGTTTGTTAGTTTTTATAGTATGGTCTTAAGGTATGTTTGTTTACCACGGCACAGTAGACTTACGAGACGAGTAAAATTGACGTTATATTTCCGTAATACACGGGCAGTGGTATACCTAAGATGGCCCTAATATCGAATGATGAATCTATTTGTCTATTAGCAGGAAGGACAATAAAAGGAAATAATCTCACCACCTCTTCGGCATCTGAAACCTTATCTTGTTCTCCCACACAGTCCTTGGCATACTTCAGCAGTACCAGGGCCCATTCAAAGGCGTTCTTTTTAACACAATTTTCGCTCTAACAAAGCCCACAAAGGTCCATAATTCCCACAAAGACACTCGAGAACAAAAGTGTAACGAAATCCTTTAACAAAACAACTTGAAGGTACAGTTGAGGAGAAAACGTTTATTTAATTTTCTCCGCTAGATTTGTTAACGCGGTTGATTAGAGAAACTTCATTAAACTTAAGACGTGGACATATTCAGAAATTTAGGTTGAACTAGGTTGATAACGAAGAATTGTGACATTGGACTTGCGTGTGATCGTTGTTATAATATGGTGTTAAGTAATGAAGCGGTTGAAGATGGGCTTGTAAAGATTAAGCTTATTTAATTTTGCCACACTGAGAAAAACGACTTAAAGGCTTAAATCGAATTTGACCTTTTACCGTTGAATTGTAAATACGTAAGATGAATTCACAACTCTTAAGATGATTTTCACCAATCAATAAAAATGTACCATGTTTTATAATAAACACAACCGTCAAAAACACCTTTCGTAAAGTATTTTCAGAAATGAACTTTTTAATACGATAATAATTGCAGAATTGACCATAAAATATACCTTACTTTTACGGCGGTTTATATACGGTGATTATCACTATAACGTACGACTTAATCAGCCTCATCGAAAGTCAATATTTAAGACAGACCACAAAATACACCTTAAATGAAGACGAAAAGAAACATTCGCCTTCACTGACCTCGTTTAACGCCTTCTAGCTGGAAGGCGTTTTTGTACGTATTTACGTTTGGTCGGTTTTTCGCCTTATACCATATAAATTGGCCGTCATTAGGGCGCTTTTGACTTTAGATTTTTCTCAGTGCACCTACTTATTTATTCTGTGCTAGCTTTAAAGACTGAAGCTCTCGTACTTAGTCGTTCTTAACCGATCAACTAAGTTAAGCAAAGTCGGCTGCGTTCATGTGTGACATAGTGATGTCTATGCTATTAGCATGCACGTGCTTCGGAGTGCTCGTTAAGTCTTAACAAAGGTAAAATATATAACATACATAATACATGTAAAGAAAAAAAACCATGAGCGTGATCATATTTTCTGACCCGTAGGGTGCCAGGTTGAAATGTCACCTCCACATTTCTTCCTGTGGGTGTCTTAAGAGGCGACTAAGGGAAAATGCGCCAAATGAGCAGCATGCCTCTTCTCACATGGATGTGAGTATGGTGTTGTGGGCGCATTAGACGCAACAGGGCTGTCATCTATCTTAGTGCCCTGCCAGAGTTTCATACAATGTGTTCTTGTGTTCGTATCTTAAATGTTGCTGGCGTTAACATATTACTCGTAATATGTTCTTGTGTTTCGTCCAGTTTAATAGAGAAAACATTTTGTATGACCCCAGAACTGTGGCAGAATAGCAATAGGCTCGCATCCTATTGGGACCAAAACCCAATTGGCGAAATGTGGGTGTTTACACACATTTGTCTACCCGTTCGGGGAATACAGGCGTGATCGTATGTATGTATGTGTATTTGAATGTTTACTAGCTTAGCTGGCAATAATATAAAATACAATCTTAATATACATATACGTATACACCGTGTCCCAAAATTCAACGATAAGCCGGCATCGGTGCATGGACATACTCATGACTACTCGGGAAAAAAAAAAAAATTATAACTCTTTTTTTTTTAATTACAGAGACTTTTATAAAGTTGCGCCAACTTTTAATAAAACTTGCCATGGTAGTGTCCATACTTTTTTTTTTAACCCAGACTATAGAAAGTGCATAGAATGTTAAAATCTATGAAAATAATAAGAAAAAATTTTTTTTTTACTGATTTTTGTAAAATAACTACAGACTTTCTGTAATTTTAAAGGATTGTGGTAGATAGCCGTCCTTCTTAGGTTGCTAATGCACAAAAAATATCAAAAATATGTCAAAAATTGTGGTCATGGTAGTTGAAAATAGCATAATGGGTATCGAATATCGATGAAATTTATAAAAGTCTCTGTAATTAATAAAAAAAACAGTTATAATTTTTTTTTATTTTTTTCCGAGGAGTCATGAGTAGGTCCATGCTCCGATGCCGGCTTATCGTTGAATTTTGGGACACGCTGTATATATCTTACATATGAAATTTAAATATAGATAAGATTGAACCCAAATCCTTCGCTTGTTACCTCCATGATCGTATAGATATTCACAAAAGGCTACCCTGAAACACTTTTCCAAGTGAGTGTACTTGGAAAATAGCGTTGGAGGACATTGACCTCTTTGTTATTTTCCTTATCCTCTAATATACTTGTATAGAACATCATATCTATTCTAGTCGCTAGTAGTAGAATAAACGAATTAGAAATGTACGAAAAAAAATCACAATATGTTGTTATGTTGGCCGTCTTTGCGTTGTAAGCCTTCTTTAGAACAAAATACCAAACAAGTTACTCAGCCAATATATGCGCTAATTTTGATATCCGTTCTTCCAATTATGTTTTTTAATGATCATTTTTCCAATGATCATCATCATCATCAGCTACGACGTCGACCGTTGATCAAAGCCTCTCCTTTGTCATAATACCCACGCTTTACAGGCTTGGTGACAGTGTAAGAGGACCGAAAGCGCTTTAGCTTTCTTGTATTTTTCCTTCATTGTCTCTTGCGACGACCACGGGTAGATATAATAGAAATGTATCCCATCCCGGCACCCCACGGAGGGTGATACAAATTGACTCTTTGATTCACGACAGTATATTGGTAACTAAGGCCTTTTAGTCTATATTTAACTAGACCACCGACTGTTGCACCATGAAATTTGTTTATGCGCGTGAAATTTACAAAAATGTTGTTAAAAATTATGAAGCACGGTAATCAAGCGACAGGTAATCAAGATCTAAAAGGAATTTGAGCTCTTTTTGTGATAGCAGCTAAAATAATTATTAATCGAACATAAACTATTGAAAAATCGTTTTTTATAAACTCTAAGATAAGCAACGTCCGCCCCGGTCATGACTTGAATGGTGTGCCGCTAGTGGCATTACTACTGAGCGTGCACGTGCTTCGGACGGTCTCGGGTGTTGTCTTAGGATAACAGTCGTTATAGCACGGTGGTAGGGCATTTTGCAAATGACCGCCTGGCTAGTTACCACCCTTAAAAACCTTCGACCACATCATCACTAACCATCAGGTGAGATTGTGGTCAAAGGCTTACCTATCACTAATAAAAAAAACACAAGCGCTGTTCACAATATTCTTCATAATTTTAAAATATCTTACATAATATTAGTACCTAGTGAGTATATAATAAGTAATATAGAGCAACATTAAAAACTTTATTATTCTAACTATATTATTAAGCAAAACATCTAACTCCATTATGAAGCAAAACAATGTATTTTCTGTACAAAACGAGCATTACGAACGGAACATTGTTAAAATTACAATAAGCGTATGAAACAATCCGTTAAGTTGGGTCAAACTTTTTACAACCCTGTGTATCGTATAGGTGCTTTGCTCGGGGCGATGAAATAGGGTTGCCGCTTTTGAAATTATGGAGAAGGTATTGAAAATATTTACAATAGCCCGTAACCTTTCCGTAACAATAAATGTGAGGCGTTATCCAGCAATTAGTTCTTAGGACCCAAACTACCGAATCATATTTGATGTTTTGGACAGGAAAATATTTCCGGGAATATATTTCGACTTAGCATCATTTACATTTTTAATATTTATCAGCCGATAAGGAATCACGTTTAATTTAATAGCTTTTTTTTTCGAAATGTATATAACTGTTCTTAATATAATTATCGGTTACGAATATATATTTTATTACAGAATTGTGGGGCTTAAACTACTTTGGCTACCTTTTGTTGTATCCAACAAAGGCTCGACGATATTATGTTTCAATAGACTATAAACTTATCTGATGAATCAGACTGATCCTGTATGCTCTTTTTATTTAACATCCGAAAACGTGGGTAAGTATTTATACTTTTTTTGTGAGTTTTCAAAAGCACGCAATTAATTAGAAAATTTGTCGCCCAGGAAAGATGTTTTTGTAATATCATTGAAGTGACGACGGGATACTAATTTTCGGATCAATCAGGTACCAATAAAACTTGCTCACATCCCTTCATCAACTAGAAACGTACCGATGGTATTCAAACGGCTGAAAAAGTAACATTTCAATAAAAAAAATAATTTCATCCGTTTGGGATGATGATATCTGATGAAAATAACAGACAGACCAAAACAAAGATATACATTTTTAACTAAAAACAGCTCTTTTTTTGCGTCGGGGGCTAAAAATACTCAGAAACAGTATACACAGAAAAAAAGGAATACTTGAGCCAAAGTAGTGTGTTTTTATTCAAGAATATTTGTGATTCATATATATTGAAAACAATATATTCTTGAAAACAGAACACAATATTCTCAGGAATATATTCTTGAATCAAAGTATATATTGCATTCTTCTTTGGAGAAATCGTTAAAGTGTTTAAATACGAATATGGTTAGTTTTGAATCCAAGAATCTTACCATATATATTGTGTAAGTGAAGCACCTTAATTTACGTCCATAATGAATATGAAAAATATTTCAAGAAAGAATATAGAAATTTTATTTAGAGAATAAAATGTTAACAGAAGAATTCCTATTTTATTGTTAGAAGAATATTTTCGTTATCTTGAAATAATAATTTGAATACTTTATGTGAAGAAATATTTTTTGGGTCAAAACAATATTCCTAAGAATATTCCAGTGTTATATCAAGACTCGAATATTTTTCAGTTCAGAATATATTCTTGTTGTAATACAGCATTGTCTTGAATTTATTAAGATTCTTGGCTAAAGAAGTCTTTTTTTTCTGTGTACATTCAAGACATTTAGTGGCAATTTCTTTTCCTGAAAAATCGATAGATTCCTATGCATCGCTAAAACGATTAATAACGTCTGAAACGGTTATTTCTAATCTGTTTAGGGCAACCCTAACATACATCCGGCTGTCACACCGAATAGCAATTATGCCCAAGTCTGTAACACTTGAAACGTATTCGCATGACCTAGAATTCAGTCCGTTACCCGAGAATTCAGCGCAAACCCGTAAATTCACTAAATTCACGTGAATTCTGAATTTAACGAACTCGAGCTTAAAGCGGTTTGTGGTGTTTCGGATTTGCTTAACTTTCTAAGAAGTTTATCGTTAAACGGAGCCTATACTAACGATGGAAACTGGTTTGCTGCCTTTGAACAGACCTTGTGAAACAGTTTATTCAATGTATATTACCGTCAAAAATAAGGAAGTTCTCAATTCAAATGTTTTCTTGCGTGTGTCACCTAGTAATTTCTTACAGGCTGTACCTATTTTGATGATTTTTTTAATACTCAAATATAATTTAATACTCAAACTCATGCTTGTATTGTGGTCACATTTGTTTTTTAGTGCGATCTGACGCGTAGTAATTGAGTTATCTCTAATAATGCGCATTTAATAGGCTTCAACTACATTGATACACCCCCGTGGGGTGCCGGGCTAGAATGTCACTCCCCCATTGCTACCTGTATCTAAGAGGCGACTGAAGGTGAAATACCGGAAGGTGGGCAGCAGCGCCATCTAAGGAACTGATATCTTAAACTACGATCCCCAAGACACCTGCTAAGCTGTGTTCAGCAGTGGACAATACGGCTGATACAGTGCAGTGCATTGACGGTGTTAAAAAAAACGGGTTTGGTTGCATGGTATGTACTTTTTAATGCAGTTTTCGTTTTAGAATGTTTGTTTAATTTTGTTTATTGAAATGCTAATATGTTGGTTGTGAAGTTCAAACAGTATACACAGTCGAATAATAAACATTAAACCCACAAGAAAGTTGCATTAAACATGCAGTACGCAAAAACGTAGCAACTTTAGCCACCTTAAAATAAATACGCATTACTAAAAAGCTTCTGCATATTTTAAACATTAAAACTGCAGAGTGCAGCTAAAATATGTAGAATTCAGTACACAATATTTAAAAAACACAAGTTACATTATATTTCAACAGAACCTAACAACAAAAACGTGGTTTTCACACCCGTAAATGGTAGGTTATGATGAAATTAAAACTACACTTGATTCACACTAATTGCCACGCCGACGTCATAAAATTCACTCGTAAAACGTTAAGAAACTTGGCGACGAGCCAGAAAAAATTTTACTGTTCTGATTATTTACGAGCATTCGCTTATTATTGACTTGTATGCAATTGCACTGGTGATAATTGTTTTTTAATGAGATAAAGCAGATAATTGAGTTGTTATATTGTTGCTGACATACTGTATCAGCCGGATCGTCCACTGCTGAACACAGCCTCCCCATTAAGGGAGGGTTTATCATAAGTCTCCCCCTTGGCAGGCGTCTTGGGGAGCGCAGTTTTAGATATCATTCCTCGGAAGGTGCTGGCCCACATTGCGGTATTTTGGTATTTTACCTTTAGTCGCCTCTTACGACACCCACAGGTAGAAATGGGGGGGGGGGGGGAAGAGGTGACATTCAAACCCAGCACCCCACGGGGTAACTGACATACAGAAGTAATAATTATATACTTACTATTTTTTTATCGACCATTTCTATTTTGGACAATGACAGATGGTTTGGAGAATTTGAACAATTATTATTGACCCACATATTACAATAGAAATAGTAATTGTTTTTTATCCTAAAATTTTATATATGTATTAATAAATTAAAATCTAGTTTAACAGGTACCGAATAGAAGATAACGTTGCAAATCATTACATCTCACAAACACACCATAGACAGTCTATAGTGTGCAAGTGAGATGTCATGATTTGCTGACGAAAATACACTAACTCTACACGCGTTAAATTGCGTGTTCGTTCATCGTTAAATCTGTGAATAATATTCTAAATTTAACCTTATCCCACGGAATAATTGACTTAAGACTCGAAGATGGCATTTCAAATTTTAGGACATGTTAGCTAGGCATGTGGCTAACATGTCTTAAAATTTGAAATCACAGCAATATACTAGGTTTACTCAGCTGAATTTTGAAGCGCTCGTAGTCGACCTTGCATAGTCTTTCTTTCTCCTTAGCGACCATCTAGGTAAGGCAGGTTCTCTATGGCCACTATTAGTAAGGGTGACATCTAGTTGCGTTTACTACTGAGCGCTTCCGTGCTTCGGACATCATAGTCTCGGTTGTTGTCTTAGGATGGCAGTCGTTAGGCTATGTCGGAGACGTTCTGGCGTAATGAAAACTCCGAAGACCGAAAAAAGACGAAATGGACCAAAAAGTAATGAAAATATATATATATATATATATATATTAGCTACTGCGGTAACACCTATCAAGATATCTACTTCGACTGTCGACACATTTTAACGACTCCTTAAATTCATTCGTGGTCGAACATTATTTATTCATTATTGTAAATTACAAAACGGTGTAACAGAGACCCACGATACAAATATGCGAATCGCGACAACAATGTCGCTTAATTATGTAGGTAGTGTGTAGCGCGCTTTAGTTGAGAGAAATTCGGTTATTGTGTTAAGTGTGAAATGTAGTGTGCAGGCGCCTTAACCTCAGTAGTAAATTATGAAAGCTCTATCTTGTGGTAATTTTGAGAGATACTGGAGAAAATCGACTTTGGTTAAAGTCTTATTAAAAGCCGTATGTTATTGCGCCCACGGTACACTTTTTAAACCACGCTCGGTAAGGTTTGCGTTATGCTGCTATATTCGACTTACATTTCTTACATATTTAGTCGTAGAGCGTAAGAGTCAATCATCGTTATGAAAATAAGTTTAATGTTTCCCAAATTCTTATTAAAAGCTACATAGGTTTATAAATTCTATTACGAAACTCAAGCATAATTAATAAATTAACGCTTCAGACTATACACTTAAAGTGTGTGTATAAATATTATATGTCTTCAAATTCTCAAATCACAATGAAATATGCCAACATTTTCTTCTGCAAACCAAAGTTGCTTTCCGATTGAAATCCGGGCCCCAATTCTCTTAGCTATTGCCCAAACGCCACACTACTGCGATGCTTCTGCGAACGAACTGCTGTTAATGTCAAATTCGGTAATCTGCTAATTATAGCTATTAATTGCAGTTGTATAGCAATCGCGTCGCTATCGTATAGCTGTGTTATGGCTTCCAAAAGTTGCCACTGAAATAATAATGAAAACTTCTATCAATCAAGCATCAGTCAAAACATCAATACAGTGGTTTTATAGCAAACAATACATTAAATAAATATATTTAAATAATTTAGCTATTTTTCGATCTAAAATTCTCCAAAATATTTTATGCCACTGTAGCAACGCAATCGCAACAAAATAGCTTAAAGCATACCAAATATGTCCAAAACTATTGATAGCCACTGACTTGCGATCGAACCTAAATAGCGGGCAGACTACAGATACTGTCAAAACCTACAATTTTCATGCAATTAAGTTGCGTTAAGTCCGTTCAATAGCTAAGAGAATCGGGCCTCCGGTTTGAAGCACTGATAACTGCTTCGAACCTGAATTTAATAGCATACGATCATTTAAAAATACGCCCATTAAATTTATTTCTTACCAAATTTTACTTCTAACAGTATTTTAAGGTTACTTTTTCCGAATACCGATTCCGATTCAACCTTTGCGAATTCACCTTTTAAGTTAATGAAACAGCACTAATGAAGGAGCCGAGTAATTTTAAGAGATTAGCATCTTTTTGTTTTAATTTAACGGGAAAATTTCGTTATAAAAGTTCTTATTTAGCTATGTTAAAAGGTTTCCGTTTGATGTATGTTGTTTAATTTAAATTAATTTGATGTAAATTTAAATGGTTTAAATCTCTTTAATACAGAGCGTTTTTTTTTAATTTAAAATATAAAGAATCAATGTCTGTGTACCACGTATTTTTTGTCCCTTTCTTGTATGTCTGTCTATGACAAATTTTGGATAATTTTCGAGTATTTTCTGATTATTTATCCGGCTGAAACTTTCAGGGTAGTAACTCGATGACAATGCATTCTTAAGTTATTTTCTTGTTTGAATATCTGTCTGTAATTCTAAAATCTAAACTCAAACCCGAGCACTCAACTAAAATTTCGATCACTTACCGATTAGTTTTATTCCTTTTAACGATTAGAATCGGCTGTGAATATATTCACAGAATAACAAAAACATTCTATCATTATGAATAAGATATATTATGCTTGGTAAATCAGCCTTTGACCACTATCTCACCTGATGGTAAGAGATGATGTGGTCGAAGATGTTGTTCAGGCTAACCTAGAAGTACTGTATCTCAAGGACAGCTGCCGAAACACACCGTTAGGTGCTTGGTGACAGATTTTCTACTTGAAGGTAGCTCGCCAGGTGGGCAATCGCAAAATGCCCTTCCACTAAGAAAACGCTGGAAGAAAAAAAAAACATATAGGCGTGCCTATCTCTGGACTGATATTGAGAATTTTATTTACAGACAAACCCAATACCCATTACCCGAGGATTGAACGAACACGTTAAGCCAAGTTGTTCTCTTAGGGTGGCAGTCGGTATAGCATGGTGATAGGGCATTTTTAGCTACAACCCTCAAGTAGAAAATCTGTCGCCAAGCACCTAACGTTGTGTTCCGGCAGAAGTCCTTGAGAGCCAGTGAAATTACAGGCACACGAGACATAACAACTATGTCTCAAGGTGACGGGCGCAGTGCAATTCGTCACTTGTGACATCTGTTCTAGGCAGAGGTAACGTCCGCCTCGAGCTTGTTCCGTCACAATAACATAAAAAAAACAAGAAGATAATCATGTCGTGATAAAAGCGTTGTATGCAGTTATTTATGTATATAAAATAAGCTATTATGTAAAGCATATTAAATTCTGACGATCTATCTTGTAGCAACAGTCTAGAATTTGACGTCTATTAAAGTCGTTGAGAAGTAGTTATGTTTTTGTTTTGTTAAATTGCTTGGCTTTGCTTCATTTTCTGGCCTTTGTGAGTATAAGCTGGTTAGGGATGTCCACACGCTGTAATTATTTTATATCGATATTTTTCTTTTACTGACTTTGGACATTACTTCACTTCATTATTCAAATAATAGTTTAAAGGGAACGATTATGGGAGGTATTATAAAATTTGTTACTGTTTTTAGTTCAATAATTTGTAAGGAAAGAGGAGACAAGGATTTCACAACGTTTATGAAAAACGATATGATAAAATGTTATCCCTGATATCGTAGAAGAAAAATATTTGTAAGTATTTTGTTAGTACGAGTAAGTATCAATCATCTTTTCGTTGGTATCACTACATAAAATAAGATAATGCTTTTTTGTCATCATTTTTGATGTTACACGTTTTTGTCGTCTTTGAATGAGAAATAACGTCAATAAAGGCCAGTAATTATTAAGAAAATATAATAAACCAATGTAATTATGTCTATGCACACTTTTTCTTTTGCGCCTTAAGTTATTTTGCACTTGAATAAGAAAAGAAAATCAAAGAAAGTCTATATAATTTGTTTTAACAAAATATAATATTTTTGTAGATAATTTCATATTCATGATAGATGTTCCTTCGTCCATTTAAAACGATTTAATAATAAAAACGAAAGTAAAAAATACTTTGACTTATCTACAGTACTATTTAAACATCAATTGGTCATAGGTTGGAACCAAGCCACTGATCTAAATAGTTATCGCAAAACTCTACAATTAATAGCAACATAAGACTATAATAATTATCGAGGGAGTCAACGAATAAGTAAATATTAACTAATATCGATAATCATTGTCTCCACCCTATTCCGGGTAAACTGAGCATACGGGCAGAGAAAACAAAGTGTACGACGTAATTATACAGGCTGATGGAATTTAACCCCTGCCATAATGAAACACAACGTATAACCACCATAATGAAACACCATGTATATTTTATTAAGTTCTTCAACAAACGCTCAAAAGATTTAAGTAGGAGCTTGTTGCTACGCTACAGATGTCGCTATAAATAAGAAGCATGTCCCGGCTATAGGGACAGATGATTGTGGGTTCGAATCCAGCTCGAAATTCAAAATTAGAGCAATTTGAGCCATATATAAAATGGATCCTAGGGAATCTCTGAGGGATCTTTTTAAAGAAATGGATATTTTAACTTTACCAAGTCTGTATATATTTGAAAATAATATGTATGTTCGTAAAAAATTGAGTAAATTTAAATGAAACAGTGACAATCACGATTACAATACTAGGAATAAAGATAAAAAAGCGGTGCCAGGTTTTAGATTAGCAAAGACAAATAAAAGGTCCTTCTTAGGTAATTGTTTAAGGTTTTGTAATAAAGTTCCCAAACATATTACAACGCTCACAGAAGGGAAATTCAAGTTGCACGTGAAAACATATTGATTAAAAAATCCTATTACACAGTTTCTTATTACTTAAACGACAAAAATGCCTAGACAATTCCGCCTCTGCCAATCTATTGCCCTACTATTGTCACCTACATAACTTAAACAAATATTGTAATAACTTTATTATATAGTAAGTATGTAACACATTGTTAAATTGTTAAAAGATGTTTAAGAGAATGGCCCCGAGTTTTTTGCCCGTTTTTCTCGCAGTGGCTCTATACAATTTATTTGCTGAACCTGGCAGTACAATGTAGAATATTTCAATACTAAAATTTGTTAAAATTGACCTTCATAAGAGCGTCGTCGACGCCTAAATTGAATAAATGATTTTGACTTTGACTTTGAAAATATTATTTTTTTCGTTGTTATTTTGTAGGAGCTTGTTGTTTGTAGGTTCTATCAAAGGTGCAAAATGTTTTTTTAGCATTTTTGTTTTTGATAGGCAATTTTCGATTACGAAATTGAAGTCTTAAAAATGTTATGAAATTGCCATTGTTTTTAAAGACAATCATTTATGATAAAACAGCTATTTCTTTTATAAACAATTATTACTCAAAAACAGACATTACTCAGCTACTCAAAGAAGATCTACCTAACTCTAAAAGGGCTATTACTATATATAACAAATATTACTCAAATGACAGCTTTAAGTTAAATAATATCCGTAAATTAAAAAAAAAACTGTTTTTGCTCAATAACAGCTCTAATTCAAATAATAGTTCCAACTCAAGTACCATGAGTTACTTTAAAAACAACTATTACACAATAAATTTATTAATAACTATTACTTAAATTACAGCTCTAACTCAAATAACAGTTCTAACTCAAATAGCTGGAGTTACTTTAAAAACAGCTATTACTCAAATAAAAGACGTAAATTAAAAAAACTGATTTTGCTCAATAACAGCTCTAATTCAAATAATAGTTCCAACTCAAATATCAGGAGTTACTTTAAAAACAACTATTACACGATAATTTTATAAACAACTTTTACTTAAATAACAGCTCTAACTCAAATAAAAGTTCTAACTCAAATAGCTGGAGCTACTTTAAAAACAGCTATTACTGAAAGGACAGCGGAGAAGCAACCTTGGTGCTCAATCAATTCACGCCAACCAAATCAATCCAAAACTCATTTAAAAGGTATCCTTGCCAAAATCCACAATTATAGTGCATCGGTCAATAAAGTCAATAAGGGAGGTCAGGACTATGTCAACATACCTCCGGCTCGGTTAAAATGGGAAATTAATAATTCATGGTTAGCTCCGGTCTCTCAGTCGAAGCGATGTTTGTTTTCCGAAGAATTTTCTTGTTTGTTTTGTATAATGGTTTGATTTAAGTGTTTTGTAAGTATCTTTAAAGTTTTAGTGAACATTGAACTCTGTTTTTGAAATATTATCATAATCGTCGGCTGCTTTACAGCCATTCAAATATAAATATAATTTAATCCACTCCGAATTTCTTGTCCGTTTTTCTCACTTCACTTCATTATATGCCTTTTGTGAACACGCCATTGTTGAACGTGGCAGTACAATCCTTTATCATCTATTTATCTATAAATATATATTTTAAAATACAATTTCATTTTACATCAATTTTTTTTTATGTTATTGTGACTGAAGCTCGAGTCCCAACTGATGTGAAGCGGAACAACCTCTGCCTATAACAGATTCAATTCACCACAAGTCACGAATTGCACTGCGCCCGTCACTTTGATATATAGTTGTGCTTATAATTTCTTGAATACTGCTGGACCGATTTGGATGAAATTTGGTACAGAAAACGAACCAAAACATTTCTGTCAGAACGTGCGTCTTTACTCATCTATGCACCCTAGTACGCCTATATGTTATTTTTTCCTTTTACCGTTTGCATGGTTGAAGGGCATTTTGCGAATGCCCGCCTGGCTAGCCACCACCCTCAAGTAGAAAATCTGTCACCAAGCAGTGTGTTCCGGCAGCAGTCCTTGAGAGCCAATCAAATGACAGGCACATAAGACCTAACAACTGTACGTCTCAGTGTGAGGCGCAGTGGAATTCGTCGTTGAAGAAATGCGTCTGTTATAGGCAGAGGTTAGTCCACTTTACATCAAGTGGGCCTCGGGCTTGTTCCCTCACAATAACATCAAAAAATACAATTTGGTGGTAACACCAGTTTTCCGTTTTTTAAGACGACACTTATGTTAAAGAGAATATTTTGTATGGCTCCCTTATTATATACTAAAATTCCTAAACAAATAAGAGATCTTGATATTGCAGTGTTTAAACGAAAACTTAAAAGAATATTAGCCCAAAAATGTTACTATACAATTAATGAATTCCTGATTGACAAGAATGTATCAATTTGTGTTATTTTGACATTGCTTTTTCTGACATATGTAATTTTGAAATAATCAGTATAAATATAGACGAAATAAGATTATGAAAGATAAAATTATTACAAACAACAACACATAATTCTATATCATGACTTAATTTTAACGCATTGACATTCATATTTTGATATATCAATTTTAATTATTTCATTTGTTTGTTATTAATGATAGTATTCAACATTAATAGACTTAGATTCTTTTTTGAAAATTTGTACGCCATGTGGCAAGGACATGAGTTACGAAATTTAAGTTACTGTACCGCCTAGTTTTTTTTTTTTTTTTTTTTTAAGCTTGATAGGTTAGCCTTTGATCACTATCTCACCTGATGGTAAGTGATGATGTGGTCGAAGATGTTGTTCCGGCTAACCTAGAAGTACTGGCTCTCAAGGACAGCTGCCGGAACACACCGTTAGGTGCTTGACGACAGATTTTCTACTTGAGGGTGGTAGCTAGCCAGGCGGGCATTCGCAAAATGCCCTACCACCATGCTATGACGACTGCCATCCTAAGACAACAACCGGGACCGACGGCTTAACGTGCCCTCCGAAGCACGGAAACGCTCAGTAGTAATGTCACTAGCGGTCACCCATCTAACTCATGACCGCGCGCGACGTTGCTTAACTTTGCTGATCGATTGAGAACAGCTAAGTTAACTTCGCTACGAGCGCTTCAAAAATGTAGTATGCTATTGTATGATGTATACTCACCGTGTTCTGACAAATAAATACTTTGAATTTGAATTTGAATTTCCGCTGAAAGCCTCAATTGGTGAAGCATGTGATAACCAAGATGGCGGCTGAGCGCAGTGGAAGATAAACATTGTATCAGTCTATCATCACTTAATGAAACCATAAAGAACAGCAATCGTCGAAATAAATTGCAATCACCATAGAGAATAAATTGACATAACGTTTTTATTTATAGTTGTAATAACAGCGCCCCCTTGCCGTCAAATTAGGTTATTTGGTATCTCAGCGTGGGGCTCGACCTAATTCGATGCGATCGAAACAAACGTGCCACGTGGGGATATTGTCGCTTGTTTATAAGGTTGATGAACTCTTGCACGACTTTTTTTAGTTTTTTTTTCTTTATCAGCAGCAAGCATCTTACCTTACCTTTGGAAGCAGTGATGGCTCAGTGGCATTGGCTATGGAGTGCCGCGAGCTTGAGCTTCACCGCATGGTGGAAGGGCATTTTGCGAAAGCCCGCCTGGCTAGCGAAGACTCTCAAGTAGAAAATCTGTCGCCAAGCACCTAACGGTGTGTGCAGTCCTTGAGAGCCAGTGAAATTACCGGCACATGAGACTTAACAACTATGTCTCAAAGTGACGGGCGCAATGCAATCGTCACCTGTGATGAAATGCATCTGTTTTAGGCAGATGTTTGTCCGCTTAACATCAGGTGGGCCTCGAGCTTATTCCGTCACAATAACATAAAAAAAACCTTATGGGAAGTGAGGACGCGGTAGACGGTGGAACATGATTGGCTAGCAGATTTACTCTAAGAGTAGAGTGCTCGTGGCGCTTTCCAAACAAACGTAGTTTCGTGATTTTTTAAATACCAAGTGATCAATCTAAATGATAAAAATATAAAATAATTTTATTGAATTTATGACATTAGTGTATTATTTTATAAGTGTGACATTTTGTATTAAGTTATGTTATATGTGTATTATTTTGTAAGAGCGACATTTTTTCATTGATTTTTTGAGTTATGACATCAGTGAGGGTATTATTTTATAAGTGTGATATTTTTATATTGATATTTTGTATAATATTATCTGATAACAATCTTTCCCATGCGTAATTTATGTAACCCTTGCATGCTTATATAGCGGAGATAGAGGAACTAAAGTAACCTATTTAAGACCACAATGTTATAAAATGTTGTTTACCTATTCTCGCAAGTGAATAAATGATTTATGATTATGATAATCTCGGTAATATAAAATTATAGTAGATTTTCGTATAAGGTGTATATATATTAAATAAATTATAGTAGATTTAAGTATAGTGTTCATATAAAGAATACTACTGCTATTAAAACTTGACTGCTGACGTACTGTATCAGCCGGATTGTCCACTGCTGAACACAGCCTTCTCTCATTACGGGCGGTTTGTCGTAGTTCCCAAGCTTGGCAGGCGTCTTGGGGCTCCTCTAAAATACTAAAAAATTAAGGTACTCACATAACACGCTGAGCTGGACAGTGCTTCTCATTGGCGTATCGCGCTGCAGAGCTTCATGTCGCGCTTCGCAAGTGAAATCGGCATAGTCATCGTCTGCGGCTGCTTTGAAGTGCACCCTGGTAAAGAAAGAGTATAGTTAATGAAGTAATTCTCGAGCATGCGCTCGTACAGTCAAGACTTCCTGAAGATGCTACGTGTAGAAGCGAAACGCGTCGAAAATTCTTTCGGTTTTGCATGGCGTTTGTCACGTCGGCTTAGCAGGAAAATCAGGCGGAAATGGCACTAGATATATTATTTATTATTTTTTAAGTGTTTTATTAATATTAATGTAATGTTTAGTTAAAATATGTTTAAAATATTTGTAACTAGGATTTCCGCAAAGTAACACCTGAATCTATTTATTAGAACGTGCTCTCTTTCAAGGCAGATAGGGTATTGTCAAAATTATAATATTAAGACTTTTCTTGCGTATTATCGTTCTGCGCAGCACCGCAATGCGCTCCTCACTCGGATACATTATTTCCAATCTTTAATTACGCGCCTTTTTTTTCTTCATTCAAAAACAGCACAAAAGCGTCCAAATCCAATATTAAAATTAATAGCTTGTTAAATAACAACCAACCTCAATTAAGTACGCTTTTCCCGCCAATTTAGAACCGCAACTAAAAATGGATAGCGTTCGTCATTTCACAGAAACAGGGGCTAATTTTTATAAATCGCCATCTTAATTTAAACGTTTAATTTCAACGTCAACCCCGAAAGGTTTTGCAGTAAATTAAGTTGCGTCTACCCCGGATCATGGAGGGAAGGGGAGGGGATGGGACGGAAATTTCCTTGAAATTGGGACAATTTAAGACTGTCATGGTAATTGCTGGGACATATTGCATACATGTTGGTTTTATATATATGACTTTACGACTGTCTCTCGAAGGGTTGGACAAAGACCACAGATTTACACTTGCTGTGATCTTAACATATTGTCTATTGTTTCTTTAAATATCATTATTTTCTCCATACACACCCTTATGTACAGGTTGATTGGTAAAATGCTAACAACCTCTTAGGGTTGACTTCTGCAAGTCCTAACAAACATTTTAAGATGAAATTTTTTTTCTTGATAGTATTTTTTATGCGTATTTGTCGGAATAAGCACGAAGATCACCTGATATTAAAAGTATCTTGTGCCTGTAATTTATTATTACATATTTTATATTACTTAGCTCGATGTAAATATTCAAACTTCTATTCAAAGGGAGCGCGGCGCGATCCAGTGTTGCCGCGGCGGGCGCTCTTCCTTTTGTCAAATAAAGAAAAATTTCATCTCAAAATGTTTTTTAGGACTAGCAGAAGTCAACTCTAAGAGATTGTTAGCATTTTACTAATAACCCTGTATATCTTAAGGGATACTAGGATACTATACCCGCAGTCATGAGCTGGCCTATTTACAGAACGACTCCAATATATTAAGAATACGTTGGCCATAGTCTTCCCTTTTTATGTTCAATTTACACTAGCAGATATACTTGCTTCGTCTATTTCCTTTTACCTATCCTGTAACGGGTTCAACCCCCTAGCGAAGAAAAAGGGATACAGAAATTCGTGGCCTATCTCTATTCTTTTGGATATCTGTGGTATATTCCTGTACTCTAAGTGATCGAAAATGATCTCGTCTTCAGGGCCCAGAAAACTCCACCCCATCGTCTACAATCTCTCATAATCTACTCCCAATAAATCAATCGGAGGCTTACGTTTATCCGACATTAATGACGTCAAAACAGCACCAACTTTCCATCCAGCTTGAAAAGTCTACAGCGAGAATAAATTCGGAATTATTGCAGGTTTAACGTGATATAACCGGATTAAACTGAATACAGAATGTTGGTGCTATAGTGACATTGACAGTGACTTATGTTATACTTTACCGTGCAGGCCTCAGCTAGAGAATAATAATTTTTATTTATACATGTGTCGAATTCTTAAAATATATTTTATAGGTTTCGGCTTTTATGATCCCTATCTCACCTGATGGTAAGTGATGGTGCGGTCGAAGATGTGGTGAGAACGTTGAGAAACACGGCAGCAATTTTCAAAATTGTCTGATTGTTGACTAAATTTTTATGGTTTTAGCCGAAATAATTATAATTTCTTGAAATTACTTTTCGAGTTACAGATTCGCAATGAGGCCGAGGAGACGCGTGCACCAATACTAATATGAGACATTGTAACTTTTACAATCAGACAATGGGGCTAATTTAGTTTTTCATATTTTGGACGGAATTCAACATAGGCAAATTATATGGTTATGTTTTTGTGCATTACTTTGAAATGCACCCAAACAGGTTGCTGTTCACTGGCAAACGCACTTAAACGATATATTTTGTAGATCAGTCGGAGGTTACATAGAAACCAGGCATTTTTTACCATGGCGCAAAACAATAATTTAAATTGGCATAATTCTAAATCGACAAAATACAATTGAAAGAATTCTAATTAGAAAAAAAAAATATTTTTTAATGCTGACAAGATATTATGAAATTACAACAAGAGGAAATATTATAGTAATGTGCGGTGTTCGAACCCACGCCATCCACCTCTATAGCTGAACTATGCTCTGACCGCTAAGCCAACATGACATAATGACTCATAACTCTAATTTCTCCTCTCGTTCTTAACCATCGTATGGGTCTGGAACCAGGACTGTTTTCTGGACAAGATGAGAAAAATATGGAGGACCAGAAACGTAACCACGGCTACAAAAACTGGGCTCGTGAGGACGCTTATATTTCCCATATTTTTATCCGCAGCTGAAACGTGGACTCTGCGAGATGTGGAAAAACAGAAAATAGACGCTCTGGAAATGTGGTGCTAGAGAAGAATGCTCGGGGTTTCGTGGACTGAGTTTCAAACCAACGTCTCGATACTTCAAGAACTCGGTATCAAGCAGAGTCTATTTTCAATAGTACAATCTCGCATCCTTACATTCTTCGAACATGTTTCCCGGCGTGACAATCAGTCCTTGTCGTCCAAGGAAAAGTGGAAGGCACAAGGCCGCGCGGAAGCTCATCCACGCGTTGGACTGACCAGATCAAGTCTGCCATCGGAGGTTCACTAAACCAGTGCAGCAGAATGACCTCCAGCAGGCAAAGCTGGCGAAATATAGTGAGGCGCATGACAACTGCCCAGTACTACTACTGCATAGCGATATCTATAGTTCAACTTACGACTAATTTTTGCAATTAGCTTGAAACTTAGTAACAATGACGCAACCCTATAATTTTATTTGTGCAATAACTGATGCTCTGCGGATCACATTACAAAATTCAAGACAAGATAATCCTAATGACGGCATTTGCAGAAGCTTAGGTACTGTATTCCTTTAAGTGTAACCCTGAGTAGGGGGACTGTCAGGGCGGAATTACGGACGAGAGGGACACCGGGACACGTCTCGTCCCGAATTAAGCAGTGACGCGTGGTCACACTACTGTACTAATTATTTGTCTTTATTTAATAATGTACAAGGGTGCCTTTGTTACAAAAATATTCTCTTAAGATTTTTTCCGTAAGGACTGCTTTTTTTTACTTTTTCTTCTATAAAATGTTTTATTCGTTTTATTCTAGCTTTTGAGCACAATCTCGCCTGATGTTAAGTGATGATGTGTTCAAAGGTATTGTATATGTAAAAGGCAGGCTTGTATAAGGCGGTTCACGAAAGATAAATCCAGTTCTTTTTAACGTTACAGGCGTTTCTTTGCGGAAATCCGTATTTAATTATCACAAACATTTTAAGTATACATTAGTGGGTTTAAATACTAATGTTAGATACAGTAAAACACTAAAATAAAAAAATAAATGCACGATTAGTATAAACTAAAATCCAAATATTATGATAGGGCGCACCTTAGTCAATGGAAAGGTCTGTAATCATATACGCGTAATGATATACAGTTTGGTAGATGTATACATTATATTGTACAATAACAAAAACATATTAGATATATCGCAATGCACGATAGGCGGTCTTATCGCTATGGAAAAATCTCTTCTAGACATATAATTTATTTATTCAGTAAACTGGATAAACGTAATCCTTAAAACTACCATCGTCTGGCACGAGCCCAAGCGTATTTCGAAAAACTGCAAATACGACAAAAACCGGTAAAAACGGATAAAAACCGGCGTATTAATCAAGTCGACATACCGGAAACGGCGTATATCATACTGTGAGGCTTCCGCGAAATTTTATATTAAGCCCAACAATTTTGCGAGGGGCGGTGGGTGGGAGAAACCTATAAAGTTATTCAAGTAACCAATCTTCGTATAATAAGTTCTTGAACTGCCCACAGTTTGTGCGCGCAACTTTTATGCATGGTATTAGGACATTCCTAGGGTCCTCTAGCAGTCCTTGAGTGTCACTATTCTAAGTTAAACTGTACAACTTAACAACTTATGATCGCTCGTAGCGAAGTTTGCTTAGCTGGTCTTAACCGATCACCAAAGTCAAGCAACGACCGCCGCGTGACTTGGATGGGAGACCGCTAGTGACATTACTACTGAGCGGCGTGCTTCGGAGGGCTAAAGCCGTCGGTCCCGGTTGGTGTCTCAGTATGGCAGTCGTTAAAGCATGTCGCTAGGGCATTTTGCGAATGCCCGCCTGGCTATCTACCACCTTCAAATAGAAATCTGTCGATAAGCACCTAATGATATGTTCCGGCAATTGTCCTCGAGAGCCAGTAATTCTAGGTTAGCCTGAACAACATCTTCGACCACATCATCACCTACCATCAGGTGAGATAGTGGTTAAAGGCTAACCTGTCAAACATAAAAAAATTACAAAAAAATGTGAGACAGACACAGCTTAAAAGCTATCACCTAGGAAAGAATATGTAAAGAAATGTAACTCATTCAATTTGATTTTTATTTTACCGGCGGTATGCCTTTATTAACAAAATACTACGAACTAATACAACACTACAGCTACTACAATAAAAGCATTTAGACAACCTACAAGTCAATGCAGACTCACAGGCAGTCAAAATGCTCCAACGTTTGCGTTCTGCTGTTTTTGAGTTTGACTTACATTTCTTTACTCATTTATTCGTAGCCGACCAGCAATAATATGATACTTAGATAAAATAAAAATATAGTGATTGTTATATTTTTTTTGTTATACACATTGCTTCACATCAACACCCATAACGTCCAATGATGAACAAAAGTCTCCTTCCTTAGGAGGGAGGGGTTTCCGATAATACTCAAGCTTTGTAGGCGTCTTGGAGATCGCAGTGTACAATAGCAGCTAAGAAGGCAGCGCTGCCCGTCTGTATTTTTCCTTCATCTCCTCTTACTACTCTCACAGTATATGGTATACAGTATGAGAGGGTGTAATTATGACAGATAAATCACTATCCCACAACTTGAACATTTGTGGCACACTTTACTGATAAACTATCACGCCTATAGATTTGTGCTTTAACATAGTAATTTAACTTCATATGTAAATGTGTTATCTGTCAAAAAATAATCCATAACAAAGATTAACGTTAACGATTTTGTTTTAATTAGATAAAATGTTATTGTACTACTAACGCCATCTGTTAGGAAACCAAAGAGTTAACATCGCTGCAACAGAACTAAACTCAATACTCAAATACATCGTAGTTAATCTACTTAACAATAGATGACACCACTGGAAGGTTGTAAATAAACGCAAGCCCTCACAAGCATACTAGCACAAAGCCCAGCTTTTTGCTAGTATGCTTACTGCTGATAAATTATACTGCAGTATTGCGAGTAGCATGAACTCAGTTTTGCAATTGTTTAAGTTGACATTTGCAAATTTTAATCTACGAGCTTATTAACGTGACGCGAGAGCGACGTCGTGTTAATTCAACGCGATTTAAATTCCGGGCTGTGTACGTCGGCACTGTAAGTTATTCTGTGGATATTGTGATTAACGTTTAATCTTTGATTACGAGTTTTAGTATAGTTTCCGGCGGAAGAATAAGGATGGAGAACATCCTAGCACAAAATTGTAGGTATATAAGTAAAATTTTAAATAAAAGATAATCGTAAAATTTTTATTAATTAAGAAATATTCATAATATGGTTGACTTAAAAGTTTGATTTTTTCGCACCTCCAAGGGACAGTAGACTTGAGTGTTTGAGACGAATTACAGGTTGATATTCACGCATTCCTGAGAACAAGGGTCTTGACAGACAGACGGACAACAAAGTGATCCTATAAGGGTTCCGTTTTTTAATTTGAGGAAAAGAACCCTAAATCAAAAATAAAAAACTATCACAGAAAGGTATTAATTCACTTGTGGAAGTCGTCATGATAATGGGAGGTCAGTGTTTTGAATCAGCGTGGTACCGCATTCAACAATTGATTTCTACTTTTCAGAATTGGAAGTCGTTTCCGTATTTTTAAATTATTAGCTACAGAGTTCCGCATGCAGCTGCATAATACTTCTTAGAGTTAATATAACTTTAAACTGTCGAAAACATTAAACTGCTGAACAAAGTTCGTAGCTGGACGGCGATGAAACTAACTGTCATAAAACTAGCTACATAAATCACATTGACTTGAACTGACGTCTATTTAGAAGTTCCCAACACTTTAGAGGGGTGGGTTTTCAGTGTTCCGTACCAGAAAACGGGTTCCTTTCTTTTATACCTGTTAGGTTAGGCCTTTGACGTCTATCTTATCTGGTGGTAAATGATGATGATGTGGCCGAAGATGTTTTTCAGGCTACAGCGCAGTGCAGTTCGCCATTTCTGACGAAATGCGTCTGTTATAGGTAGATGTAACCGCTTAACATCATATGGGCCTCGTGAAAGCTACATCAAAAACTTAATGAGATGAATTTCTTAGAATTCCATGGATTCACCGTGAGGGTGCCGGTTCCATAGCGTTGCAGAGGAAGAGGCAAGAGGGGCCTGGGACTTGCAGCCCAGGAGAGAGCCCTTAACCCTAGTTAAGGGGCCCTTTTATGATGCATCAATGCTCCCCTTCACCGCACGAGCCTCCTCCCCTGCCCAACCAAATTTGGTAGGATCCTACTAATGCTGCCTTAGATATACGTTCTAGGATGGAAGTTACGGTTGTTCTTGACAGGCCAAGGTCTTTTAGTAGGTTATACAGGGATTTCGCTGGCTTACCCCTTGCTCCAACTTCTATAGATTAACCACATAACCGTTTTTGATTAATTCATTTGTTAGGTCATAATATTTGTTAGTTTTTATTGTGTGGTCTTTAGGTATGTTTGTTTCCCACGGCACAGTAAGTTCTATAAGTACTACGCGTTTTAGATTTTTTGTGTACATAAATATGTCTGGTCTGGAAGACAAAACACCAACATCCTCAGGAATGTTGTAGTGTTTTTCATACGTTTCCATCAAAAGAGTCCAATCGGGAGCTGCGAATAAGATGGAGTAAAACTTGGATTTAGATTTTGTAGATGACCCTTCTTTTAAAAAAAACGACTTGTCGTTTATTCGTGATCAAACCTTTGTTTGCTCTAGCTACCGAGAGGCTCGCCGCTTCTCGTATGATTTCGAGGACTCTATCATGGCGACGTGAATAATGACCGCTAACAAGGAGCACCTTGCATCCTACCAGCAAGTGCCTAGCTGTACCGATCACCTCCGACAAATACCGCAAGACTTTTCGGTGGCTTTTCCCCATCTTACTAAGTTACTTTGGTCTGGGAGGACGTACCTTATACTTTATTTCGTAAATCATTCAACCGATAATCTATCTTTTTTTTTTTATGTTATTGTGGCGGATTAAGCCCGAGGCCCACCTGATGTTAAGTGGACTAACCTCGGCCTATAACAGACGCATTTCGTCAACGGCGAATTGCACTGTGCCCGTCACACTGCCTAGCTAGCCTAGCCTGTAATTTTTCTGGCTCTCAAGGACTGCTGCCGGAACACACCGTTAGGTGCTTGGTGCTTTTCTACTTGAGGGTGGTCGCTAGCCAGGCGGGCATTCGCAAAATGCCCTTCCACCATGCGGTGAAGCTCAAGCTCTGGGCGGGATTCGAACCATGGACCTGCTGCGCGGCAGTCCATAGCCAATGCCACTGAGCCATCACTGCTTCATGCTCTTAAAAATCCCAGACTATCGTATATTGATAGCCAAATCAAAAGAATCTAAATAAAAGATTTCTGTGCTACTATATTGAGCTACAAATTTTTCAATTGTGTATAATTTAATAATTATAATTAACCAACTGTTCCCATTAGGCAAAAAAGAACTCCTTTCACAGCTTTGACATATACAGAAAGGAGAAGTAATTTTTAAACTTTTCGTAGCCAACATTTGGCGCTGTCTGTTTGTCAACAAGTATAGGTACTGTTGGCAACAAAGATCGTCCTTTGACGGTAGCTTACACATTTTTATTTGTTCATTTGTACAGCGAGCTCTGTCAACTGAAGCGTACAATAGTTTATACGTTTAATATACCAGCTTTCCGGCCGCGGCTATGCCTGCGTTTATTTCGGTTATCGCGCAAAACAATTGACCTATTTTTGCGCAGTTGGATCTAAAGTATCCTATGTCATTTTCCCGGGTCTCAAAATATTTCCATACCAAATTTTATCCAAATCGGTCCAGTAGTATTTAAGTTTAATCGTTGCATACAAAAATTCAAAAATACAAATCTTTCCTCTTTATAAGTGTAGATGTATATGAAGTTTTAACTTTATACGTACCCACATATAAAGTCGCGTCCCCACCAAACAAAAGCCACAAAAGATGATTCTTTTGAACAAAAGTTACGAGAACGTACGACACTTTTGCTCCAAATTGTGGGTAAAATATCAATATACTTCCTGAATGGAGGCAATGCCTGTGGGGTTATGGGCTGAATTGCACCTCCATCTCTTCCTGTGGGAGTTGTAAGTAATGAACAAGGTAAAATACCAGAAGGTGGGCAGCAGCGCCTTCGGAAGAACTGCCATCTTACACTGCGATTCCAAGTCACCTACTGCCAAGCGAGGGGATTCTGGCAAACCCCTCCAAAGAGAGGCTTTTGTTCAACAGTGAGCGTGTCGGCTGTTGAAGTGAATAATGCAATATCTGCAATATCTCTTCTAGGTAAGCGTGCTCCATCCTAGACCACATCAATGCTTAACATCAGGCAGGGTGTGGTCAAACGCGAAACTATAACGAATAAAAAAAATAAAAAAAACTGCTTCCGCATGTTATCCAAACACCTGGATTATTCTTCTGTTTCAATTACTCAGAACCAACAAATAGGGTTCATCATTCAGATGTGTGTTTTTGTGATAATGCTTTAATAAATTAATCTAATTCATAATTCTCTAGTTAACTTCGTCGCTCCATCTCTTAAATTGTACGCCTACATAGGCAAAACATGTTGGGACGAAATCTTTACATACATTCCATGGGCTTAAATCTCATTTTATGTATCATGTACTCATGTTTTGTACGCTAAACATATCTTTATCTTAATCTAAACTTATCAGACCGCTTGGTCGATACGACGCGTGATCTAAATTCTGGCACCTATTTGGCTCAAAGAATAAGCATTGCAATTCAACGAGGCAATGCTGTCAGCATACTGTGCACGCTGCCAACTGGTAGTGCATTTGGAATGCCTATGAGTCTGCAATGACTTATAGGGATCTAAATGCTTTTATTGTAGTAGCTGTAGTGTTGTATTATAGTCCATAGTATTTTGTTAATAAAGACATACTCTTTATTTTCATTTCTTTAGAACATGATTGTGCCTTTTGGGGTCGAAACGCTGGGACCGTGGGGACCGAGCGCCAAATTATTATTCAAAGACGTCTCAAAACGTCTGGTCGACGCTACTTGTGACCAAAATGCTGGCATATACTTTGCACAGAGGATAAGCATTGCCATACAACGTGGCAATGCGGCCAGCATTTTGGGGACACTGCCTAATGGTAGCGGAACATTGGATTAGTTTCTTTTTTTTTTTAGCTAATTTTAAGTTTTTTAAGTTAAATATGTTAATTTATACTTAATAAATATACCTCCTATATGCATATTAGAACATGATTACTTTTTACATCATATCCGTCTACACAAGATGTTTTGCACTCGACTGTACTTTGACAAAGGAAGTTAAACGACTAAATAAAGTTCTTGTTTGTAATTTAAAAGTTTCTTTGATTAATTACATTCCGAGAGCAATTAAAACTGCTTTAAGCTTTCGAAAAATTAATGCTTCGCGAAGGGAAGTCGTTTATAATAACGAGCATTACTGTGACGAATTATGATTTATTTGTTTTTTAATATTTTCTCAATTTTCTCTTTTCGTTTTTCTTTATTATCAATTGCTTGATGAAAATCGGTTGTGATAAATTTATATAGGAATTAAATTGTGAATGAAAATCAGAACCTTAGTTGTCGCCGAAAAAATAGGTGAAGATGGTTAATTTTATTGTAATATTTAAAAACAATTGTGTACCTACTAAGCGAATAACATTTAACGCATATTTAAAGCTCTAATATTTTTTGACCGTTCGAGCTGTAATCATTTTGTGCTCTAAACTATTTTAAACAGGGTTGTAGTGATTATAATTCAGAGGAATATCAACGAAATAATACAGTAAAAAAAAATTATAGATAATTATGTGTAATTTTATCTGAATCAATAGTGAATAATTGATATATTTTTTTGCAATGACGCTTTCTCATCTTTTTTGAAATAATATAGTCATGTGCGGGATTCGAACACGCGCTGTATATACTCTTATATATATTAAGTCTCATGTGCCTGTTATTTCACTGGCTCTCAAGGATTGCTGCCGGAACACACCGTTAGGTTCTTGGCGACAGATTTTCTACTAGTAGCTAGCCAGGCATAGCTGTATTGCCCACAAAATGTTCTTCCACCATGCGGTGAAGCGCAAGCCGGCGGTGGGCGTCGAATCAGGGACCTGCGGCAAGACAGTCCATAGCTTTTACCGCTCGGCCATCTTGCTTCAATGACTCGGTATTCAAAATATGCCATACTACAGGTACCAACCGCAACAGAAGTGTAACAAAAGCAGATTATATGCGTCCATAACATAGTCTGATCTAAGTTTTGTCATTCTCATTTGGGGTAAACTCAAAATATCACCCGACATTTCAAGGGAAACTGTCTGGTTACCAAAACTAATTTTGGCCATGACAATTTGTGACGTTTGACAAAGGTCAAATGGGCAACGTCATAAGATATTATCATAATATTGTGCGTAAATAACAACGACAATTTTGTATTTGCATGTTTACTTGTACCTACATATATATACAAAGACAACATTATTACAAGATATTTTGTTTTCCTGATAGGTTAGCCTTTGACCACTATCTCACCTGATGGTAAGTGATGATGTGGTCGAAGATGTTGTTCAGGCTAACCTAGAAAAACGCCTTCCAACTAGACGGCGTTCAACGAGGTCAGTGAAGGCGAATACTTCTTTTCGTCTTCATTTAAGGTGTATTTTGTGGTCTTTCTTGAATATTGACTTTTCGATGAGGCTGATTAAGTCGTACGTTAAAGTGATAATCACCGTATATTAACAGCCGTAAAAGTAAGGTATATTTTATGGTAAATACTGCAATTATTATCGTATAACAAGTTGAATTCTGAAAATATTTTACGGAAGACGTTTTTTGACGGTTGTGTTTATTATAAAACATGGTACATTTTTATTGATTGGTGAAAATCATCTTACGAGTTGTGAATTCATCTTACGTATTTACAATTCAACGGTAAAAGGTCAAATTTGATTTAAGCCTTTAAGTCGTTTTTCTCAGTGCACCATTAATTAATCTATCACCATTGCTTGGTGATAGATTTTCTACTCGAGGGTGGTAGCTCGCCAGGGCTTTCGCAATATACCCTACCACCATGCTAAAACGACTGCCATTCTAAGACAACAACCAGGACCGACGGCTTAACGTGCCCTCCGAAGCACGGAAGCGCTCAGTAGTAATGTCACTAGCGGTCACCCATCCAACTCATTACCGCGGCGGACGTTGCTTTACTTTGCTGATCGGTTAATAACAGCTAAGCAAACTTCGCTACGAGCGCTTCGATATCTTTGAGGTTTACATGTACAGGATATACTTACAACGAGGGCGTTCCGAAGGAAGATGCGTCAGACAGGCCTGTCGTAAATCTGAAGCCCTTTTTATATTATGTCCCCTTGTGTCTCACCAATTTTTTTTAGCCTTCTCAAAAATAATCTCATATTTAGGCTAATGTTAAGTTTATTACCATAACCATATTTAGCCGTAAGGTATATATATACTTATATAATTTATAGTATATTAGATTAATTAAAATATTACCTTGAGATAGTGGTGTATCGCATCGCCTTGGGGTTGCCATTTTGACTCTCCACCTCTTTGATTTCTTCTTTGGATACTGAAACAAAAAAATACAATTATTTAATAATATCACTTTTATTAGTTCCTGATGGGGGGGAGGGGGGGGGGGGGTTCCAGAACACACCGTTACGTCACGGTGATTGATTCGTTATCTGCGGTAGTTAGGCGGGTAGTCGCTGATATGATTTTTCAACGCGTCCTAAAATGTTATGTTATTGTGACGGATCAATCACGAGGCCCACTTGATGTTAAGCAGACTTACTCTGCCTATAACAGATGCATTTCGTCACGAGTCACGAATTGCACTGCGCCCGTCACCTTGAGACATGGTTGTTAATTAACCTGTAATTTACGGCACACCGTGCTTGGCGATAGATTTTCTGCTTGAGGGTAGTCGCTAGCCAGGCGGGCAATAGAGCATTCGCAAAATGCCCTTCCATCATGCGGTGAAGCTCAAGCCCGCGGCGGGATTCGAACCATGCACCTGCTGCGCGGCAGTCCATAGCCAATGCCACTGAGCCATCACTGCTTCAAATATTTGTATTAACTCTTTTGTGTAAACACAATGTTTTCCACAATATTAACTCACAATGGTTCTGTATTGTGTTGTTCAACATTCTGTAGCATGTTTTGATTTGATTTCCAGAGAGATGTTCTATTTGTGGATGATGGCATCCATACATATAATACGCCCTAAAATCACGATTATTATTTCGGCTATGGTGCGCGTGATATGTACCAGTAACAAAATAATATGTACAGGTTAAAAATCAATGTAAAAGCAGCGCCACTCGAGCTTTAAAACAGGCATAAAAAAAAAAAAATTGTTAGGTTTGCAATAACGCCTGCTATGCGGCTTACATTACAAAATCACAAATATACGATAGGAAAAAATTTTTTCATCCCGCACATGACTTAAATTTTTCCTATCGTATATTTGTGAGTTTGTAAGGCCAAAAAAATGTTTACCTAAAAATGAAACTGACTTCAACACTCAAATGTGTGAAATAACTTGTTGAAGTTGGTTGGTTCTAAAGTACCTATTATCACAATAATGTTCGCATGGTACCGTTTTTAACAAGTCATTTCACACACTTGAGTGTAGAAGGCGGTTCCACTTTTTGGTAATTTTCTTTTTCACCCTTTTTAGTGACCGTTGCTACTTATGAGATCGATTGTCATTCACGGACTATATCATCAAGATAGAAAAATACATTTTAGTTATTGAAAAAGACTTGACCAATTCCGATGAAATTTAAATTGGACCACACAGCGAGCAGCTTTCAAATAAAAAAGAATCATCAAAATAGGTTCACCCAATGAAAAGTTCTGAGGTAACGAACAGAAAAAAGCAAACGTATTGAGTACCTCCTCCTTTTTTGAAGTCGGTAAAAAATAGTCGATTTCCACTACTTAGCTTAGCATAGCACGCGCTCAGTTTAAGCGCTGTTCCAAACATCTCTAAATACAAATATGAACCGAAGTAATACATTTTGACAAGAGAAAGCTCACGCTTAGACTTGTCTATGAATCTTAGGCTGAGATTCAGAGACAAATCTAAGCGTGAACTAATGATTTAATCTGTCAAAATGTAGCGCTTAGCCTCATAATTATATTCAGAGACATCTGATACAGCGCTTAAACTTAGCGTGTGCTATGCTAAGCCAAGTAGTGGAAATCGACTACTTTAGCCTATCTCAAAGCAGAAGTGGCGCCGCCAAGTGAGCAAAATTGAAGATTTTATTGACATTGAATTGAAATTGTTTGTTGACTTTGTATTTTATAACCTATGAACTTTAGTACAAAAACAACACGTCTTGTCAACTAGTAGTTAGGTAGGCATAAAACGTATTTTGTTTCACTCACTCAAATCACATTTTATATATTGTTGTTCTTGTCGTTTTCGTTTTATGTCAGGATGCACAGATAAACAAGAACCGGTAAACGTTCCATAAGTGAAAAATGTGCCATAGATAATAGAGTGTGATCTAAGCTAAGAGCGAGGTAAGTAGGACTAGGACTATATCTCTGAATATGAAATTTGCAGATTGGCTTAGCGGACGCTTGGCTAAGACTGGTCTTTGCCCGTCTTACACAAATGTCTCTGAATTTCAGCCTTAGCCTTCGAATTGTCTCTTAGAACCTCAGCCTTTTATACTCTATTGCTATATATATTATTTGAATATGTATTATATATTTTATTGATCTATATATATTATTTACTATTTGAACGATGTACTTTAAATGAATAAATACAAAATAAATAAATAGATTCAGGCATTACTTTGCGGAAATCCATATTCCATTACAGGTCTTGACTCTACGAGCGCACGATCGTAGAGTCAAGACCTCCTGAGGATGCTTCGTGTAGAAGCGAAACGCGTCGAAAATTCTTCCGGTTTGGCTGCGTGGCCTTTGTGACGTCACGTCGGCTTAACAGGAAAATTAGGCGGAATTGTCACTAGATATATTTTTGTATTTTTTAAGTGTTTTATTAAAATATTAATTTGATGTTTTCATAAAATATTATAAAAATATTTGTTATTATTGAATAAATACAATTATGAATTTGAATTTGAAAAATATAAGTATGGATATTACTGGCGATAGTTTTATATAATATATCGTTCTGTCACAACTTTAAAAGCATTAATCCAAATAGATAAAAGTAATCCATCTCTAAATCGCAAGCCAACGTCAGTTAGAGCGTCAACCTTGATTGACGGATTGATAAACTGATGCCACAAAAAACTTATCAAGATTGATTAAAAATCTATTATTGATAGATTTCTGTTATCTTTCTTATTATTTCGGTAAACCAAAGTATAAAGCCACATTTGCATAAAACTATTCAGTTATTGTTGTGAAACGTTTTGTACTGCCGGATCGTCCACTGCTGAACATAGCCTCCCCTATAAAGGGGGTATTTGCCATAATCTCCACGCTTGGCAGGCGGCTTGGGGATCGCAGTGTAAGATGGTATAGATTCTTTAGAATGCACTGCTGCCTATCTTCCAGTATTTTTCCCTTAGTCGCCTCTTACGACACCCACGGGATGATATGGGGAGGTGCAATTCTAACCCGGCACCCCACGGGGAAACGTTTTACATAAACATAAACTAGGTAAGTAATAAAAATCGGCCAAGTGCGAGTCTGAATATCGCAGGAAGGGTTCCGTACTATTATTTATACAACATTAGACACTATACAAACTTCCTTTTATATTTCGAAATTTTAAAAGGGATTTATTATTTTTAGAAATACATCATCTGTGAAAATTTCAACTGTCTAGCTATCACGGTTCAGGATATACAGCATGGTGACAGACAGACGGACAGTGGAGTCTTAGTTAATCCGTTTTTACTCTTTGTGTACGAAACCCGAAAACGAATACACACTGAATTATACATATGTGTATGACAATAGAATAATGATGGTGGTGTAGCATATTTATAGATGATATCTAGCTATTGGTAACCCTTAAATAGCAAATCCAAAAACCCCGTGCGGTGCCGGGTTAGAATTGCACCTCCCCATATCATCCCGTGGGTGTCGTAAGAGCCGACTAAGGGAATTATACTGGAAGGTGGGCAGCAGCGCCTTCTGAACAATCTATACTATCTTACACTGCGATCCCCAAGCCGCCTGCCAAGTGTGGGGATTATGGCAAATACCCCCTTTATAGGAGAGGCTGTGTTCAGCAGTGGACGATCCGGCTGATACATTAAAAAGCTAATTCGCATAGCAATATTTGTTGCCCATCATTGCGTTACATTTTCCTGTTTTTTAAGACCTACATTGTATTCTAGTACTTGAAAATCTTCGACAACATCATCCCTTACAAACATGTAAATTAATGGTCATAACATCTGTATATTATTTTATGTTTTTGTTTAGTTGTTTTTTTTTTGAACTCCCGCCTGGCTAGCACCTAACGGTGTGTTCCGGCAGCTGTCCTTGGGAGCCTATTCTAGGTTAGCCTGAACAACATCTTCGATCACATCATCACTTACCTTCAGGTGAGATAGTAGTCAAAGGCTAAACTATCAGTCATAAAAAATATTTTAACCTAACGTAATAAATGATTTACAGATTATATTTTTTTTTTATGCATGATAGGTTAGCCTTTGACCACTATCTCACCGGATGGTAAATGATGATGTAGTCTAAGATGTTGTTCAGGCTAACCTAGAAGTACTGGCTCTCAAGAACAGCTGCCGGAACACACTGTTAGGTGCTTGGCGACAGATTTTCTACTTGAGGGTGGTAGCTAGCCAGGCGGGCATTCGCAAAATGCCTTACCACCATGCTATAACGACTGTCATCCTAAAACAACAACCGGGAGCGACAGTTTAACGTGCCCTCCTTAGCACGGAAACGCTCAGTAGTAATGTCACTAGCGGTCACCCATCCAACTCATGACCGCGGGCGACGTTGCTTAACTTTGCTGATCGGTTACGAACAGCTACGTAAAGTTCGCTACGAGCACTTCAAAAATCTGTGAAAATTGCAACTGTCTTTGAGAGCCTATTCTAGGTTAGCATAAACAACATCATCGATCACATTATCACTTACTATCAGAGATAGTAGTCATAGGCTAAACTATCAGGCATTAAAAAATATTACAACCTAACGTCATACATTATTGACAGATTGATAAAATAACTATTGAGGACAGATTATATCTATATAACTTATAATTCTTAAAATTCCCAACCGTGAGCAAAAGCATAAAGGCACCTTCACATTTGCATAAAACTATTCCGAGCGTTCCTTGCAAAACGTTTCACTCTGGTCGTTAAGGTGAGAGCGGACTCTGGGGTCCGTTTTCAGTTAATTGTAGCCATCTCCGCACTGGCGCTGTGTGGAACGTTCCTTACTTTCGTTACCTATGGAAATTTGATTTCTCTCAATAGATACGTTACGGGGTGCCCCGAGGCCTTTTAAGCGATCTGTTATGCTGAATTTAAGCGCACATACACTGAGAAAAACGACTTAAAGGCTTAAATCAAATTTAACCTTTTACAGTTGAATTGTAACTACGTAAGATGAATTCACAACTCTTAAAATGATTTTCAGCAATCAATAAAAATGTACCATGTTTTATAATAAACACAACCGTCAAAAACGCTCCCGTAAAGTATTTTCAGAATTGAACTTGTTATACGATAATAATTGCAGTATTGACCATAAATTATACCTTACTTTTATGGCGGTTATATACGGTGATTATCACTATAACGTACGACTTAATCAGCCTCATCGAAAAGTCAATATTTAAGAAAGACCACAAATTACACCTTAAATGAAGACGAAAAGAAACATTCGCCTTCACTGACTTCGTTTAACGCCTTCTACTTGGAAGGAGTTTTTGTACGTTTGGTCGGTTTTTTGCCTTATACCATATAAATTGGCCGTCATTAGGGCGCTTTTGACTTTAGATTTTTCTCAGTGTATGAATGAAATAAGACTATAGAATCAGCATGTTCTAAGGTATATTTGAAGAACTCGTAGCGAAGTTTGCTTAGCTGTTCTTAACCGATCAGCAAAGTTAAGCAACTCCTTCCGCGGTCATGAGTTGGATGGGTAACCGCTACTGATATTAGCGCTTCCGCGCTTTGGAGGGGACGTTAAGCCGTCTGTCCCGGTTGTCGTCTTAGGATGGCAGTCGTCATGGCATGGTGGTAGGGTTTTGCGATTGCCCACCTGGCTAGCTACCACCCTCAAGTAGAAAATCTGTCGCCAAGCACCTAACGGTGCGTTCCATTGAGAGCCAGTAATTCTAGGTTAGCCTGAACAGCATCTTCGACCACATCATCAATTACCATCAGGTGAGATAGTGGTCAAAGGTAAACCAAAAAAGCAAATAATATATATATATATATATATATATATATATATATATATATATATATATATAACTCAAACAGAACATTTGCAAAGTAAAATGTGACAGCGTTTGACAGGCCAGCATAATCTGTAAAATGCATGTCAAGGACTGTCAGCCTGAGATCTGTCATCACGCGGAATGACATGCCATTTACACCACCTTTAGGCCGGCCTGACACAGTCGGCATCTCTTTTCGGAATTCCTGATACCTCATAAGCTGTTTTGACATTATTATAACACTTATTTTCTTGACTGTACTTAACCTGCCCCTAGTTTCGCCTATTATGAATTTTTTTTTTAAATCATATGAATTAGTTTACTTTTAAGAATACAAGTACAACTCTTAAAAATAAAATTAAACACATTTGCAGATACTCTGTCTGCAAGCAACAACAAAAATGTTTCATTGTGATTTAGATGAGTCTTAAATTCCATAACACTAAAAATCTAATATTTAGCAGCCATTTAATCAACTTTTTTTTTATTTATTACCAAAAAGTATTTTTATGCTATTTGGTAAGCATTTATAAATTGATAGCGATCTAAGCATTTTGTTTGAACAAATCTTTTTCCAAATAAAAGCTGGAGGTTCAAATAAAAGACTTTTAAACTTTGACTGTTTGTCTTGCAATGATGTTTGTCTTGTCATGCAGGTAGGGTTACCGACAGTGGCCTCCCTGTCTAGGAGACGCAAGTTCAATTCCAGCTCAAAATTAAAATATGGGTCATGAAGACATTTAAAAAAAAAATGTATAGATATATTTTCTTTTTTTTTTATATTGATAGATATGTTTGTAATAACGCCCTCTGCGGATTACATTACAAAATTACAAATTTACGAAAGAATAAATTATAGTCATGTGCGAGATCAGATCAGTTCAGTTCAGATCAGTGATCGTTCGACTTTCGCAGAGAACGCTAGCGTCACGACGCTCTTGCCCTAGTTACTAGCGCTGGGGTAAAGCGCTGACATAGCATCAACGCCGGCCGTCGCGCACCGCCGCGACTGCGACCGCGATCGCGCAATGACCTCGATAGTGATATTGTCGTGAATCATAATTGTGTAATATTCTATAAACGTTGTTAAGGCGAAGCTATACTCAAGAACTATGGCTCAAAAAGTTAATATAACTCTGAAAACTGAAACAGAACATATGTTGTTCAAACATTACACCGAAGAAAAGTCGGAACGCGAAAAGTTGCAGGTCTTAGTCAATGACCTAAAATCACAAATTAATGAACTCCAGCGCCAACTCGAGCAAGTTCAAAAAAATGCATTACCGCTTCAATCTCAACCAAAAGATTTGAGACCCTCTGAATCAGCCCATTACGAGACAGACGAAGAGGATCTCGCGAGGGAAACAGAATGGATTCGACAAAAAAGCAGAAAGAAAAGGAAATTGAACTCGACACTCTCCCCACAATCTCAACAAGGACAAGCAGCTGCCTCCGACGAAAAACCACAAAAAAATCCGATGCCCAAAAAAACACCTCAACCCCCACCTATAGTAGTTGAGAATATAAAAAATTACCAGGAATTCTACGATTTTCTCGAGACAACTGTAGAAAAAGACTCATTCATCGTGAAAATGATGAACGGAGAGTGTGTCAAGATAAATGCCAAGAATGATGACTCTTATAGATCCATAAGTAAGTTACTTTTGCAAAATAATTTTCTTTGGCACTCATATGAAAATAAGCAAGACAGGCCGATTAGGGTGATGGCAAAAAACCTACACTCGTCGTGCTTGCCCAACAGAATAGTTGAAGACCTTAAGTCTAAAGGCTATAAGATAGAGGATGCAGTCAATAAACTGAATTGGAAGAAAAAAGAGCCTTTAAACATGTTTATGCTATCTTTCCAAAAAGATGAAGAAATTAAAAAGATATATAACATTACATCAATATTAGGTTGCAAAGTGGATATTGAACCAATTAAATCATCCAAATTAATACCACAATGTAAGCGATGCCAAGCATACGGACACACACAGAAATACTGTTCCAAAGATCCTAGGTGCGTGAAGTGTATAGGCAAGCACTTAACTAAAGACTGTAAGAAAACGGACAAAGAGAAACCAAAATGCGTACACTGCGGAGAACCGCACCCTGCTAACTATAGGGGTTGTACAGTAGCCAAAGAACTGCAAAACATTAGAAATAAAAGCAGCAAAAAGAATACTCCGATTAACAACCAGGTTTCCAGCATGAAAAAAATCAGTAGCGCTCAAAATGTGTCAAAGAACATCTCATATGCGCAGATAACAAAAGGAACAGAAGCAAACTCATTGCCACTAGCTCCACCAAAGATAAATAAAAAATCTAATATTGATGAAAAAATGAATGCGGTTTTGCAATTACTTACTTCATTTGACGAAAGACTAAAAAAACAAGAAATTAGCACCAAAAAAGCTATAGCAATAGAACAGAAATGACTAATGAACTAAAAATTATGGCTTGGAATGCAAATGGCCTCCTGCAACATGGAATAGAACTAGAGGCTGTATTGCATTTAGAAAACATTGACATATGCTTGATTTCAGAATCGCATCTCACTAAAGAATCTTATATTCAAATAAAAGGTTATAAATCATATCACGCATTACATCCCGATAACAAAGCTAAAGCAGGCAGTTCTATTATAATTAAAGGCACTATCTGCCATCACGAAGATCATAAATTTGAAGAAAAATACTTACAAGGAATCGCAGTATCAGTGAAGACAAAATGTTATCCAATTATCGTATCATCAATATATTGTCCGCCAAGATATTCTCTTAAAGTGGAGCAATACAAACATTTTTTGGAAACACTTGGTGACAGGTTCATCTTAGGAGGCGATTTCAATGCAAAAAATACCCATTGGGGATCTAGGCTTACGTCTACTAAAGGAAGAGAACTTTTGATTGCTATCAGAGAGACAAAATGTGATGTCATATCAACAGGGAGTCCAACTTACTGGCCGACTGACTCGCAAAAGATACCAGATTTAATAGACTTTTTTATATATAAAAATCTGTCTCCCAACTTCATCAGTATTGAAGAAGGCTATATGATGAGTTCGGACCACTCACCCATACTTTTAACCCTAAGTGAGAATGTTATAATACATCGAGAAAACAACCCAACTCTAGTAAATAAGAAAACTGATTGGAATAAATTTAAACAAGATTTAGAGGATATTATAGATCTAAAAGTCCCACTGAAAACTCCGCAACAGATAGACATTGATCTAAGAAAATTTATTACAGACATCCAAAGTAGCGCTTGGATAAATACACCTAAATTTAGGAAAAGGATAACGGGCTACTACTATCCCGTGGAAATAACAGACCTCATTGCCGAAAAGAGAATACAAAGACGAAAATGGCAACAAACCCGGTACCCGAAATATAAAAATAGGTTGAACAATCTTACAAAAACTATTAAAAGAAAAATTCAAGCCTTCAAAGACGAAACGTTAAACACGTATTTATCTGAACTAACGAGTGATCGAACAACGGATTTCACGTTATGGAAAACAACTAGAAATATTAAGAAGCCTATTAATCAGAATTCACCCATAAGACAATCTGATGGTACTTGGGCTAAAAATAATGAACAAAAAGCTGCTACGTTTGCACAACACTTAGAGAAAAATTTTCAGCCATATGAAGAGAATTCAATTTCTTCAGATCAGATTTTGTCAAACAAAAAATCACCTGATGAATTAGAAATAAAATTAGTAACTCCAAAAGAAGTACTCAACGAAATTAAACATATAAATAAAAATAAGTCACCAGGTTACGATCTTATTACAGGAGAGGTCCTTCACAATCTTCCCCGAAAAGCCATAGTGAAATTGACCACTTTAATAAACGCTATATTCAGAGTTAAACATGTACCTGATGTGTGGAAATTTGCTGAAGTTATAATGATACCTAAACCAGGTAAACCAGCTCACGAAACCACATCATACAGACCAATATCTTTACTTCCAATCATGTCAAAATTATTTGAAAAGTTACTATTGAGACGCCTAAAACCTGTAATAGAAGAACGGAAACTAATCCCTGAATACCAATTCGGGTTTAGAGAAAAGCACTCTACAATAGATCAAGTGCACAGAATTACGAACACAATTGAAAAATCATTAGAAGAACAGAAAGTTTGCTCTGCAGTGTTCCTGGATGTAGCACAAGCATTTGATAAAGTGTGGCACTATGGGCTAATGCATAAGCTTAGGGATTTGCTACCGAAGCAATTTGCTGAAATAATTGAATCTTATCTTACACAAAGAATGTTCAGAGTAAGACAAGGTGATTCATACTCAGAAATTAAACAAATTAAAGCGGGAGTACCACAGGGAAGCGTCCTTGGTCCGACCTTGTACTTATTGTACACCTGTGATATTCCACACTTAGAAAATAACACCATTGCAACTTTTGCTGATGATACAGCTATAATGGCTATAGGAGCCACTCATGAGGAAGCAGTGGTAAAAGTACAATCAGCCATCGATAAGATTTCCGAATGGACAAAAAAATGGAGAATAAAGCTCAATGAATCTAAGTCAGTTCATGTCGATTTCACTAATAAAAATGCCAATTACAACCCGGTATACATAAATGGCCACGTGATACCATACGAAAATACTGCCAAATACCTTGGTATAACACTTGATGCAAAGCTTCGCTGGAAAGCTCATGTGAAAAAGAAACGCGAAGAGTTAGAACTTCGTTACAAGAAGATGTACTGGCTACTTGGGAAGCATTCCACGTTGTCTGTACAAAATAAAATTCTCTTGTACAAGCAAGTCCTTATGCCAGTATGGACTTATGGAGCTCAGCTATGGGGCTGTACCAAACAAAGCAACATCCAGATAATCCAACGATTCCAGAATAAAGTACTCAAAGGTATAGTCAATGCACCATGGTACATTAGAACTGTCGACCTCCATCGTGACCTGAAAATGGATGTCGTTGTCGATATAATAAAAAAACACGCAGAAGCTCACGAATATAGACTTCACCGCCACGTGAATGTTGAGGCAATCCAGCTCCTTGACAACACAGACATAGTGAGAAGGCTAAAAAGGACAAAACCTTTTGAGTTAGTGTAGTTGAGTGTCAGTGATAAGTAGTGAAGTGAGTGCTACATATAAGGAACACAAGAACACATAGTGTCTTCCCCTTAATAGAGACAATAAGATAGGTGTTAATGGACACATTCTTAATTTTACTCTATTTAGCAGTTTAAGTCAAGCTAAAGTTACTCATTAGTCCGTATTGTTGACTAGATTGTAATATAATGACGTACTAAGTACATCATTAGAAAAAAAAAAAAAAAAAAAAAAAATGTGCGAGATTCCATCCCAATACGATGGTTAAAGAACGATAGGAAAAATTTGAGTTATGACTCATTATCATGATAGCTCAATTGGTTAGAGCATACCTGGCTAAAGGGGATGGAAGCGGGTTCGAATAGTATATTTATAGTTCATCTCCCGACCTACAACGTTACCTACCTACTTCATCTTGAAATTGCCCAGCCACTTGGTAGGCCTACTCCTTTGAGTCTCATTACTTAAAGGGCCATTCGAGCTCGAATATTAGAGAATTTAAATATTCTCAACCATTAAATTCTCTCTGTAGAGCACTCACTGTCAACTCAGTGGAGCGAGCCACGCCTCTCGGGTTCCTTTTATTAAAATACGAATTAAAATACGTTTATGACTTTATTTCAGCTTGCTCTTTTCGTGTGAAGTTTCGGGGAACGCTCTGATGGTTTCAAATAGGACGTGGTTTCAACACCTTAACTAAAAGCTTCTAGTTTACTTCTTAAACACACAATTAGATGACACCACGCCCAAGCCCCGGAGAGGTATGCAAAGACCATGGATTTCCCCTTGATACGATCTTAACTCAAAGTCGAAATCTTTTTTTTATGCCTGATAGTTTATCCTTTAATCACTATCTCACCTGATGGTAAGTGATGATGTGGTCCAAGATGTTCAGGCTAACCTAGAATTACTGGCTCTGAAGGACAGCTTCATTTATTCAATTTAGGCGTCTACGACGTTCTTATGAAGGTCAATTAGGTACAAATCTTAATAATGAAACATTTTACAGCAAAAATATGTGTACAGCCACTGCGAGAAGAACGGGCAAGAAACTCGGGGCAACTCCTTTAGCAATGTGTTACATACTATATAATAAAATGATTACGATGTTTGTTTAAAGTACGTAGGTGACAGGCGATTGCTTGGCAGAGGCGGAATTGTCCAGGCATTTTAATTGTCCAACTACCTCGTAAGCTTCACACGCATGGTGGAAGGGCATTTTGCGAATGCCCGCCTGGCTAGTGATCTCAAGTAGAAAATCTGTCGCCAAGCACCTAACGGTGTGTTCCGGCAGCAGTCCTTGAGAGCCAGTGAAATTACAGGCACAAGAGACTCAAGAACTATGTCTCAAGGTGACGAACGCAGTGCAATCTGTGACATGTGACGAAAATGCATCTGGTATAAGCAGAGGTTAGTCCGCTTAACATCACGTGGGCCTCGAGCTTGTTACGTCACAATAACATAAAAAAAATGTGTTCCGTATTCACTTAAAAAACTGTCCTGTCTGTTCACGATCAGACCTTTATGATAATCCTTGCAATTATAGATTACATTTTCATATTATTTTTCCTTCAAAAAATGCGCCTAATATCAGCATGACACCAATCACGTAGAGTGGAGTGTTGCTGCGCATTAAGCGGCTTGGTATTTCTACTAACAGGTATTCCCAATGAAATTTTAAATCAGTGATGGCTGAGTGGTACCGTGTAGCTGGTCCATAGTTTGATTCCGGCCATTAAGATGAGTTTCCGCCGCTCGGTTTATAACATATGCATTTCGCTAACTGCACCCATCACTCTTATATAAACTGGTTAAGTCTCACGTGTCTGTAATTTCAACGGCACCCCTCCGACCGGAACATAGTAACATTACTGATTGAATTTACCGTAGAAACAGCTCAAATATTTTCTCACCAAACAAAACTGGACGACGAGTACATCCTACAGATATATAATGACAGTAGGTGAACTTTCAAAATGTCATGACCCAAACCACAACCCGCCGCATCGCGCATGCGTAATACAAAGTCAAAACTCAATATTGATTAAACGTAATGAATAGAGCGTATATTAAAAAGTGCCATCTGCTTAAGACTCAGTTATTGGGCTTCAAAAAATTAATCTTTCAATAAATATACGACTGAAAATCGACGTCCGCCCACAAAATGTGTTTTGGGGTGTCTAAGATACAGGCAGAAGCGGTAGCGATAATTTTGAATTTTTAATGAAGCAATGATGGCCGAGCGGTAATAGCTATGGACTGCCGTGCCGCAGGTACCTGGTTCGATCCCTACCGCCGGCTTGAGCTTCACCGCATGGTGGAAGGGCATTTTGCTATTGCTCGCCTGGCTAGGTTAAATATTAAATATAATAATTAAATAACACTGATTACATACTTTAATTAGCTATTCTTATGTAAGTAATTTCTTATTTTAATATTGTAATTTATAAGTTACCGAACTCATTGACTGCACATAAGCCCTCCGGACTTACGCAGTCTCTAATTTTAAGTAAAATTTTTGTATTGTTAAAATTTTGGACAATAAATAAAAAAAAATAAAAAAAAAAAAAAAAAAAAAAAAGGTACCACCCTCAAGTAGAAAATGTCGCTAAGCACCTAACAGTGTGTTCCGGCAGCAGTCCTTGAGAGCCAGTAAAATTATAGGCACATGAGACTTGACAACTATGTCTCAAGGTGACGGGCGCAGTGCAATTCCTCACTTGTGATGAAATGCACCTGTTATAGGCAGAGGTTAGTCCGCTTAACATCAGGTGGGCTTCGAGCTTGTTCCATCAAAATAACATAATAAAAAAAGTATTAAAACAAACATATGTTATATATTTTTACAAATTATTGGAGCACAAAATTTTATGCCCCGGGCGTGAATGGAACTCGCGTCCTCCGATTTCGCGCCGGATGCCTAAACCACTAGGTGCCCAAGTGGCCGAGTGGGTTAGGCATCCACGTAATTCCAAAAATGTTGTCCAATAATTTGTAAAAATATGATTTTAGCTTGTAATCATATTTAGAAAGAAACAAATATTGGTCAAATGAAATTGGCTTATTGTGATAATACGAGTAACTATTGAAAATAAAATTATAAATTATCATATTACTTTGTAAAAATTTGCCAACCAAACAAAAAACGGTACAAATTTTTTGATACATCAATACGTATATTGGTATGAGGATACAAAGACTAAGTTGCAGTCCTTCTAGAAAAGGCTGATACCCTTAACAGACGGGCATGCATGAAGAGTTTGATGAGAGAAAGGGCGAAGGAAACAAGTAACATATGCCAAGATTATATCAAGTGCAAATCGAAAATGTTAACCTATCTTTTCGGGAACTGCGCGTGTATATATCTTACTTACAAATCGCTCTTTTTTATACGGAACTGGGTAGCGCTTGACCACTATCCGTTTAACCTGACGTTAAGTGATGATGCGATGGATGATGGAGCGAGCTTACCCAGAAGATACCTATTCACTCGCGTTATGAAGACCACCATATTTTATTTAACTCAGGCACACTGAGAAAAATCTAAAGTCAAAAGCGCCCTAATGACGGCCAATTTATATGGTAAGAGTGCAAAAAACCGACCAAACGTAAATATGTAGAAAAACGCCTTCCAACTAGAAGGCGTTAAACGAGGTCATTGAAGGCGAATGTTTATTTTCGTCTTCATTTAAGGTGTATTTTGTGGTCTTTCTTAAATATTGACTTTTCGATGAGGCTGATTAAGTTGTGCGTTATAGTGATAATCACCGTATATAAACCGCCGTAAAAGTAAGGTATATTTTATGGTCAATACTGCAATTATTATCGTATAACAAGTTCAAACAAGAAAATACTTTACGGAAGGCGTTTTTTGACGGTTTTGTTTATTGTAAAACATGGTACATTTTTATTGATTAGTGAAAATCATCTTAAGACTTGTGAATTCACCTTGCGTAGTTACAATTCAACGGTAAAAGGTCAAATTTGATTTAAGCTCCAAAGTAGTTTTTCTCAGTGCAGGGTGTTCCATTCTCTGGCGGTTCGTATGATGAATGCAGAAGCAAATCTCTCTCCGCCTCGCGTCTACATCTTGTACCACAGCTCACAAAAACGGGAATTCAACAGAAGCCCTTTGATGGTATCTTTATCTGTATTATTACGAGCTATTATCTATGGCGATATGTTTTATATACATTTTATATTGTTCAATACTCGAATGTTTGGAATCTCTCGCGATATGAACTCCTTTGTTGCCGGTAACAATGCTGTTTTATTGTTAATATTCGAGATTTTATTTCGTTTTACCGGTTATTTTATCTGTATTATATAATCGGATTTTATACGGTATCATCGTCAACAGTTTTATAATACCTACTTCAAATTGATGGACAAGACTTTTGTTCTGAATCGCTATAAGAACGCAAATTCCTTTTTCCCAAGAGAGTAAAGAATTATTTTAATAGGGACATACACTTAAGCACGTACGGATCGTTGCAAGTGGAAATCTGTGGTCTCTGCCTACCTCTAAAGAAAAGGTGGTTTTATGTATGTCAAGTATTACTAAATATGATATCAACCACTATCGACTACTAAGCGAAAATCGATTTTCAAATTATTGGAGCATAAAATTGTTGTCCCGGGCGTGAATCCAACCTACGTCCTCCAATTTCGCTGCGGATGCCTAAAACACTCGGCCACCGGAACATACTCTTCCGAGCCGAAACTTTGTGCTTCAGTTGTATTATTTTAACCGTCATAGGGGACAGTGCGCGGTCATCAACCAGAATACTAGATTTCATCTGATCGAAAGCAGGTGTCGGTAAAATTATAGGCGTATGAGATTTAACAACATTATGTCTCAACGTAATGGGCGCAGTGCAGTTCATCACTTGTGAATAAATGCATCTGATATTATAGGCAGAGGTTAACGTTCAATGATAGCCTCAAGCTTTAAAAAAAACCTATAAAAAAAGAAATCAACAGCATTTAAAGATTTCAATTATTCTAGCTCATCACCATCATCATCCGGAAGACGTCCACCGTTGAACAAAGGCCTCCCCCATAGAACGCCACAAAAAATTGATAGCCTAGCCACTTATAACCATTAGCTATCCGAGACTTTTACGTTGCCGTCAGTCCACCTAGTAGGGAGCCTACCAACCAGCTCACTGCACTATAAAATAAAAACAGGTATTTTTACACCTAGTGGATATCACAAACCCGTATCTCACCGAAGCAATTAAAAATAGTTCGACATCCGATCATCTGCTCGTCAACAAACAATCCGGATCCAAAAAATAAATCCAATTAAGGGTCCCAATAGAGGAGAATGAAATTCCGGATCCCAATTAAAGCTCGCCATTTAAAATCTGTCCGGGAGGTTTTCAGGGAGGTTTTAATGAAAATTTTCCTGAACTTACTCCCTGCTATTCATGCGTCGAGAGCAGATATTCGTAATAACCTAGATTTTATCTGCTTAGGGTGGAGTGAGTCCGGTAAGTTTCGTTTCCGGCGAGACTTGCTGAACTCGGTTGGTCGGACGTTAAATTAGTTTGTTTTATTTATTTATTTCAGGTTAAACAACAATTATTAAATTTCTACATGGACGATTTTTTTTTGTAAATCCTATACTACTTTTTTTTGTTTTTGTGACAGATCTAGCTCGAGGCCCCCTTGATGTTAAGCGGACTATCCTCTGCCTATAACAAATGCATTCCATCACAAGTGACGAATTGCACTGCGCCCGTCACCTTTAGACATATTTGTTAAGTCTCATGTGCCTGTAATTTAATTTCACTGGCTCTCAAGGACAGCCGCTTGTACACACTGTTAGGTGCTTGGCGACAGATTTTCAATTTGAGGGTGGTAGCTAGCCGCGGGTAATCGCAAAATGCCCTTCCACCATGCGATAAAGCTCAACCGGCGGCGGTGGGGATCGTAACCTGCGCCACGGCCGGCAGTCCATAGCTATTAACACTCGACCATCATTGCTTCAAAACTGCTGTATAATCTCTTAAAGGCTAACACAACATGTTTTGTTTCAGATAATACATTATTATTGTAAGCATATTAAATTCGTATTTACTGTCCTAATTTACTAATTCAGGGTATATAATTTTTTTTATTTTTTTTATGCCTGATAGGTTAGCCTTTGATCACTATCTCACCTGATGGTAAGTGATGATGTGGTCGAAGATGTTGTTCAGGCTAACCTAGAAGAACTGGCTCTCAAGGACAGCTGCCGGAACACACCGTTAGGTGCTTGGCGACAGATTTTCTACTTGAGGGTGGTAGCTAGCCAGGCGGGCATTCGCAAAATGCCCTACCACCATGCGAACATTAAATAATTATAACATTTACTTTTCCCCTGGGATGCCGGGCTAGAAATGGACCGCACTATATTTTCCTGCCGTAAGAGGGAACGAATGGAAAACCCCACAAGGTGGGTTGAGATTTCTGAAGAGCTGCCTTCTTAAACCTTGTTTCCCTAGACGTTTGCCAAGCTTGAGGTCAAAGGCATAACCTCCATAAAATAAGATAGGGCCTTTGTTCAACGGTGGATGTCTTCTATTACTTAGTAATCACTGACTTAATATCAACATCCAATGTACTGGACATCCATCAACTTGCTTAGTGGTAGGGCATTTGTGAATACCCTGGATGAAAAATATGAAAATCTGCTGTCAAATTCAGAAACTGCTGCTGTTTTTCCGAGCCTCTAATTCTAGGTGAAACCTTCAATCACATTATCACTGTTATCATCGCGTGAGATCGATTAAAATTAATAATACTCTGTGCACTAGATATCCGGATGGCTAAACATTGTTTAGCCTAATGACTCAACAATATTAGTGAACAATTAAAACAAATACTTACTAATATTTTACGAAATAAATTACTACGAGAGGAAAAATTATAGTCTTGAGCAGGATTCAAGACCGCGCCTTCCATCCCTAAAGCCGGGGTATGCTCTAACCGCTAAGCAAATATGACACTAATGACTCTAATTTGTCAACTTCTCAACTATCGTATTGGGATGGAGCGACATCTATAGTTCAACTTACGTTGTACTACAAACAAGACATTTTTTTTGCTATTAGCTTTAAACTTGTTAACAATAACGCCCTGTTATTTTATTTTTTTATTTTTGCGATGACGCAAGCTCCTCTGATTACATTACAAAATTACAACAAGATAAGATAATTCAAAAGGCAAATTATTAATTTTAATGTTACTTTTTTGACATGACGAATGCTCCCCTTATTACATTACAAAAATAAAAGCTAACTTAGCTGTTAGATCATACCTCGGCTAAGGGGGTGGATGACACAAGCACAAACTACAAAATTTCCACTGGTAATTTTGTAATGTAACACGCTGAGTATGCGTCACGGCTAAAATAAAAGCCACTAATATTGTTGAGTCGGCTGAACAATTTTTTATGTATTGTTGAGTCGGCTAAACAATTTTTTATCTCAACCCTAAAATGTCCTATCTAGGACGAACGTACTTTGAAGTTTTGCTTGTTAATTTGAGTTTGGGATTGACTCCACGCAAACTTCTTAAAATCTTAATCGGTTTGAAAATTCCAAGTCTGTCGGGATAAGGCTCCCGTCGGCGACGATTTTTGACGTGTCATCGCTGTCTATAAGTCGTGCTATCGACGAAACTTTACTTATTTCTCGATTATAAATTGGTTTAAAGTTTGGGATGTTGCGCAAAAATTAGACGATCGATTAATTTTGTCATGATTCAGAAGACTAGTTTTGTTGCGTTAGATTTGTAGTCACACCTAAGGTCACACACATATTACAATTAATGTAAATATATGTGAGTGAGGTTATGAGTGTGTAGGTATGTTTGTTACTCTCTCACGCCGAAATAGCTAAAACAATTTGAATTAAAATTGGAATAGAGATAGTTTGGGTCCTGGATAACAAATGAGACACTTTTCATCGTTGTCTATATATTGACATTGTCCGGCACGTTAATTCTTCGATCCCAGTCTGTTTTCTTAGGATGAAACTCGATATAGCATTGTGGTAGGGCATTCTACGAACGCTTACCATTCACTATCCTTTAATGGAAAATCTATTGCCCCATCTAATCGTGTGTTCTGGTAACTGTCCAGAGCCATTCAATCTAGATTATTCTGAACAACATCTTCGACTGCATCATCAGCCACTAATTAGGTGAATAGTGATCAAAGGCTAACCTATCAACAACAAAAAAATAACCTGATTTTGAAGCAATGATGGCCGAGCGGTAACATCTATGGACTGCCGTACCGCAGGTCCCTGGTTCGATCCCCAACGTCGGCTTGAGCTTCACCGCATGTTGGAAGGGCATTTTGCGATTGCCCGCCTGGCTAGCTAGCACTTTCAAGTAGATAATCTGTTGTCAAGCACCTAACGGTGTGTTCCTCCAGCAGTCATTGAGAGCCAGTAAAATAACAGGCACATGAGACTTAACAACTATGTCTCAAGGGGGACGGACGGGCGCAGTGCAATTCGTGACTTGTGATGAAATACCTACATCTGTTATAGGCAGAGGTTAGTCCGCTTAACATAAGGTGGGCCTAGAGCTTGTTCCGTCACAATAACATAAAAAAACCCTCAATAAAACCCAACACTGGAAGACAGAAGGATCAAAAACTCAATATCGTAAAGAAGAACTTCACGATGATAACATTTGTATGCTAATGCATCAGTTCCACACAAGCGTGCGTTAATCTAATCCACCTAATTTATTCCCCAGTCTAACCACGTCTGTAGTATTTTGCGTCAGCCAATTGACAGCTGAATTCAACGGTTTTCCTCCACGCGGACGGGAAATGCGGAAATTCGGTATTTCGCCAGTATCGAGTACTTTCGCAGGGTCGCGTCAATGTCACTCAGTATTATTGGAGGCGAAACTACAGCCACCAATATTGTAGTCACTGGATGTGACTACAATTCAAGATTTAATTGGTATTTAATAACAATTGAACTTATGAACGGGAGTAACGGTCGAATATAGCAATGTAATAAATTGTTATTATAGTTATATGAAACTCTTTCTTTTTTGCACGACGGCTCAAACAAGGAGTATTATGACTAGTATTATTTTATAGGAGCATTGACGCATGCTAAGCGAAAACATAGAAATTATAACGGATGGAAAAAAAGGAGTATTATGTTTTCAGGGTTCATGTATGTATGTTTGTCAGTTTTTTTATTCCACCATCATTTCTAAACGGCTTTACCCATTTTCATGTAAGAGATATCGGTAGATTTGTCTTAACAGCGCGAGTGACACTAGATACAAATAAAAAATAAACTGAAGGATTTTAGACGCCATAATATGAAAAAAAAATTACTTCCAAAACCCATCAAGTGTGTTAACAAAATAAAGGGATTTCAATGGAACTGTAAATATTTAACGAAAATAAGCAATTTGCAGTCGGGTTTTTAAATCAATTTATACTTGTCCAGATTGGTCGCTGGCTTGGTTGGCAATACTTACAAATTATTGGCTTCATGTTTTCTAAATACTTTTTCTAAAATGATATATTACTCTTGGTCTTCTTAAGATAGAAATACATAGAAATAAATAAATACATATAAATATTTTTATTTAGTGTATAATCATATACCGAAGTTAACTAAGATTCATCTAATCCCAGACGAGCATTGAGTCCCAAACTAAGCCTCGGCTTGTGTCTTGGGACGCAGAAAAGTTTATTTTATTTTATTAGTGTATATGTATGTATATATACATTATTAAACTTTTAATTACCTTAGAACAATCAAAAAGAATAAAAAGAAAGTTCCTTATCATAGGTACAAATACATAATAATTACGATATACCTAAAGGAAGCTAATTCGGACCTTATACTTTAAACTTATATGTTATTAACATTCATACTAGACATATAATACTGATATGAAAATGTATTTTTCTAGTCTGATGTTTAAGTTTTTACACTTTATTATTAAAGGATCTCAAAGGTCACATAAAGTACAAAACAATGATATAGAGATGACTGGATATGATCAATTTAGGCCACTTCACATCGGTCGTATGTCATGTCGCATCTGATTTACAAGGACCATACATAATTTATGTGACTGAAGAAGTGTATATTAAATGATATTTAATGTTAAATTATATTAAATTTACACATTTCAGTCTTCTGGAGTAGACATTAGGTCCGTGGGATCCAAACGCATGGTTTCTAATATAAAAAATTGTCAAAGCGGTTGATGGAAAAGACAAACTTGTTAAAATTGTTTTCCTGTCTTGATGATATAGTCATTGACAGTGAATGACAATCGGTCCCGTAAGTAGCAATTAGTGTCACTAAAAAGGATAAAAAAATATGCTTTTACCCAAAAATGGATCCGACTCAACACTCAAAAGTGTGAAATAACTTGTCGAAATCGGTATCATGTGCACAATATTGTGATAATAGGAACTTTTGAACTATCATAGTACAGACTCCATATTTCCATTTTTGAAAAATAAAATCTTTCATTTTGGTTTTAGCTGTTGCATTGTCTACGATAAAATTCTCTGTCTATGACTTGAGTTTTTGTAACTTTTACCACGTCCAGAAGCCTCGTATCTTTGTGTATCTAGTGATGCAAGTAACGCACATCGACAGCTCATATTTTATACGCCACATTTCGGCGTACTGACAAGTTATGTGGGTAGTAGCGTTTTTCTATTAATATTTTTTCGCTTTTTCATACAAAAAAGGGTGAAATATTGACGTTTGTCGCTATTGGGATCCGACTTGAGCTAGGAATTGTTGGTTTTAGACCTTCATATATAATGAATGTTACCTTGACAATACAGAGACGGGTATTTCTTATAGCCTCGGCGTTTGAAAATCGAGAAGCAATGATGGCTCAGTGGCATTGGCTATGGACTTCCGCGCCCATGGTTCGAATCCCGCCGCAGGCTTGAGCTTCACCACATGATGGAAGGATAGTTTGCGAATGCCCACCTGGCTAGCGACTACCCTCAAATAGAAAATCTGTCGCCAAGCACCTAACGACGTGTTGTTGACCACATCATAAGTTACCATCAGGTGAGATTGTGGTCAAAGGTCTAACTATTTGCAATTTAAAAAAAATACGGTGTATGTATATACGGTGCCCATTGGTATTTGATATAACGCCATATTGCCGACAACAAAACGCAGTTCAGTATGGAATTATATAATCATTATGAAGTATTAAACAAAACTGAAACGATATATTCGTAATCTGCAGTGCCTAATGAATAAGATCGTCGTATAACATTGCTGCACACACTATAGAATGTTCAGAAAACGTTGATGTTTTGCAAATCCCAGCACTGCTTTCGCCTTTCGTACTTTTTGCTCATGTGCTTCTTAGTTTACTGGATTCATCTCTTGATGATTATTGATTAAAATGTGTTAAAAAAAATGTAAACAATGTAAAAAATAATAAACTTGCACAGGAAAGGGTAAGAATCATCATCAACAAGTATGAAGTCCACCATTGAACAAGAGCCTCGACCGAGTAGCTAGCCAAGCGAACCTTCGCAAAATACCCTTCCACCATGCGGTGAAGCTCAAGCCGGCGGTGAGGATCGAACCAGGGACCTGCGGCATGGCCATGGTTCGTTAGCAAGAGTACATCTCGTTGGTTACCACTGCATTGTCAGATAACCTGCCTCAAAGCAGAAGAAGAAGAATGAAAAATCTTAAGAAGTATACAAGAATTACTTTGTTTTTTGAATAGCAATTGAAATTACTGAGCAAACGTGACATAATTATTAACTCGGAGTGACAAGCGCAGTACAGTCTCAAGCGGAACGAGAAAGGTGACAGTGCAACTGTTATGCATAGTTGTAACGCTTACCAGGAGGGAAACTTATCCGTCTCATCATAAAGTTTTCTAAATTTCAATGATTGAAATTCAATCTCATCCCTTTCAAATTGCAATCAGCATGAGACACTCAACATACAGCGATGTACATCAATTAGCAGCGCATCTCTCCTGTATAATAGTACACTCCAATTGTTTGCTAATTGAAATCGAAAACTTGGCTAATTAATGGGTACAAGCAGTACAAGCACACTATGGCGTAGGTATACGATGACGAACCAATTAGAGCTGTCAAAGCGCGAGTGGAATGAAATGGCCGGATTTATCGTATTGAAGCAAACACTTTATCCGGTTAACCGGTTAATATATATCTATTAACTGAAAAAGCTTATGCAGTACAACTCGAACGAAGTTGGTTCAGTGAAAGTGTTTTTATTAGTTTGAGGTCAAAAATTTTTAGTTTATGTGGTAAAATACCTCTAGTTTTATTTTTAAGGGTTTGAAGTCATGTTGAGTCTAGAGAGTCATAAACTCTGTTTCATTCATCGATTTAGGTAATAGAATCAAATAGGGTACTTTACTAATTTTTCTCTAAAAAAATTAACATAAGCACATAACGCACACAGTTACATTTTCATTGTATATGATACGTTTTAATGAACGACAAGGACAGGAACACAAGCATGTAGTAGACACACATACGCACACAACTGAGACTGAATCAGGAGACGTCGCCTGATTAGACACTGCCATGGTCGAGGTGCGTGTGCCGTTTCTCCCATTTGTTTTTATCAGTCCAATGTTGCCACCGTTATATTTTATATGCTGTTCTTCAATCCGTAAATCAAGAATGTATGTAAAGCTGCTTCTCTTGTATTGTGGTATTAGAAATTTCCAATCTCCAACACCAATCAAATGCAAGTAAAAAAATCTGCTGCCAAACACTGAATAATGTATTTCTAAGTTATTCATGAGACTAATTCTAACTAAGCTCACTCAGATAATGTCTTTTACTACATAACAACAAATATAAATAATTAAAATTAGAAACCCGACTGCAATAAAAATACCAATTCAAGATTGAGAAAACATTTATTTCTTCTATATTAAAAAAAAAAAGTGTTTACTGCCCAATTAAATTTTAACATACAACTCATATATTTTTGTAATTCCCATTTAATTTCCTTTGTTTTAAACTTATTTTAGTTTGGTATGATTTTTATTAACCTATTACTCAATTCACGCAAAAAATCCGCCATTATTTTTCACAAAAGCCTATTTAAGGACACTTGGGTTTTTAAGACGAATACAACGATACATTAAGTATGAAAGATACGAGGTCATATAGAAATTTAAAACAAACATACTCAAATACAAGATACGTGCAATAAACATAACCCTTTCTTGTTAGTGGGTAAAATTAGATCCAGTTCGTGATTATTTTGAGGTCAAAAAATGTTCTATCCGATAATTTCCCAGTTTTCACCGGATCCGGCCACTTTTAACAGGTAACCGGCCTATAACTAAATTTATGCCCGGATAGTATGACGAGCCAATTAGGCCGGCAATTAAACGGTGTCGACAGTAATGTACACTAACTACTGATTAATCTATGACAGAATTGAGTAATGTCATTAGGACGGATAATTGAGACGAAACTGAATATGAGGGTAGAAATGAAATTTGATTCATCCTTAAAATGTAGAAATCATTTATTTAATTGGACTTCTACGACGAAGCGCTCGTAGCGAAGTTTACTTAGCTGTTCTCAACCGATCAGCAAAGTTAAGCAACGTCGCGCGCGGTCAGGAGTTGGATGGGTGACCGCTAGTGACATTACTACTGAGCGTTTCCGTGCTTCGGAGGGCTCGTTAAGCCGTCGGTCCCGGTTGTCGTCTTAGGATGGCAGTCGTTATAGCATGGTGGTAGGGCATTTTGCGAATGCCCGCCTGGCTAGCTACCACCCTCAAGTAGAAAGTCTGTCGCCAAGCACCTAACGGTGTGTTCCGGCAGCTGTCCTTGAGAGCCAGTACTTCTAGGTTAGCCTGAACAACATCTTCGACCACATCATCACTTACCATCAGGTGAGATAGTGGTAAAAGGCTAAACTATCAGGCATTAAAAAAAAAACAAAAAATGCTCATTACAAGATTTTTATTTCAAATAATTATTTAGCCACGTTCAGTTGTGATGATAAATAAATTAAATTAGCTTTTAATACTGAAACATATGAAATGCCTGATTGAAGTCGGTACTATGCTCATTCATCTTTTTGACTATATGGAGGTAGGTACTTTACCCAAATAAAAATGTGGTTAAAGGTTATATTATACCACATTATCTTATGTCATAAGATAAATGCCAGGCGGCAGGCATTCTCAAATAACCTACCACCATGCTATAACGGCTGCCATCCTAAGACGACAACCGGGACCGACGGCTTAACGAGCCCTCCGAAGCACGGAAACGCTCAGTAGTAATGTCACTAGCGGTCACCCATCCAACTCCTGACCGCGCGCGACGTTGCTTAACTTTGCTGATCGGTTAAGAACATCTAAGCTAAGAGCGCTTGCTGATCTACTTCTTGAAATTGACGGTAAAAGCCACTGTAAGAAACAACGAACAAGAAGCTCAGCCCGAGATATTTGCATTATTTTTAAATGTATTTAAACACAAATATATCATATTTTAGAGTAGAGTTCATGGAGCGCTCTCCATAAAAACGTAGTTTCGTCATATTTTAAATACTAAGGGCCTGTTTCAGAATGTTCGAGTAAGACCCGGTTATACTACCCAGAACATAAAATAACTGAATGATAAAAATGACAGTTAACATGCAGCGCGTTTCAAGCTTTAACCGATGGATAGGCTAAATCGATGACTGTGAAACGCAAAGATAGTGTTTTATTTATTAAATATGTTCTGGGTAGTATAACCGGAACATACTCTAACATTCTGAAACAGGCCCTAAGTGTTCAAACTCGGTGAAACTTAGCATATATATCTTTGAGCCTAATGTCTATGCTTTTAGTTTGCCAATTTTTCGATTTATTGTTTATTATATCCTTAAATGTCAAAATAACATTATTTTTTTTATGCTTTATAGGTTAGCCTTTGACCACTATCTCACCTGATGGTAAGTGATGATGTGGTCGAAGATGTTGTTCAGGCTAACCTAGAAGTACTGGCTCTCAAGGACAGCTGCCGGAACACACCGTTAGGGGCTTGGCGACAGATTTTCTACTTGAGGGTGGTAGCTAGCCAGGCGGGCATTCGCAAAATGCCCTACCACCATGCGAAATAAACAATTACCAAACAAAACGAATTTTCGAATTAGTTTTGATAATACTTAATGTTCCATTACAGAAAGCGTTCTGTAAACTACAACTCTATAAATCTTAAATATTACAATATTTCGTAACATTACAAAGGTGAGTGAATCGAGCATCTTTGTTGTCAAAATATTTAATCACAATCGTTCTTAGTGAAGGGCCGTGCTCTGCCAATTGAGCTATTGTGGTGAGTGAGTCATATCCTAAATTAATCTTTCGTTCCCATTGTTTACCTGTCTGAGGACGGATGATATTATATGATGATAAAAAGAGAGTCATACCTTTGTCTCCTTTCAGTTCAACGTTTCCTCTGAACCAGACGATCCTGGCCGCAGGCTTGGCATTCTTCACCAGGCATTCCAAAGACACATCGTCCTTTTCCTTTAACTCTATCTTGGAGTTGGCCGGGTGGTTGGTGATCTCCACTGCGTTTGGGGGTGCTGTGGACAACGGGAAATATGTTAAATTCTAAACAAAATAGTGTTATATACTTTTAAAATTTAAGGTAATGTAGTTTATAATATGCGAATCACTGTTTTTATGACATGAAAGATTTTTTGTTATAAAGAGAAAAATACCATTGATATTGTTTAAAATTAATGAAGTATAAAATTAAATATTATAAAATTTAATAGTGTTTTAATTTTGTCATGTTTGATTGTTTTTATTTTAATGGTATATATTATAATGCGATTCTAATTTTATAATATCTTTGTACACAATTGAGAATGTCCAAGAATATGTCTTTATATATATTTTTTTCTCCGTTAATATTTGTATTTTCTATGCCAGCAATAGTTACGTACGCTGAACTACTTTTTATATGTGTCCTGAATAATGTGCAGTTACAGTGTATCTTACAAATAAATATATTTACACTCATAGTACGAGAAGGATTCCCTGTGTAGTCAGGGCTAGTTCTCCCATTAACTAACTATGAGATGCAGACTCCTTTACTGTGTATACTGTAGCGTGGTATACTGTAACATCCGGGGAATCCACTGCTGAACACAGCCTCCCCCAATATGGGGTGGTTTGCCATAATCCCCACGCTTGGCAGGCGGCTTGGGGATCGCAGTGTGTGATATCAGTTCCACAGAAAGTGCTGCTGCCCTTCTGGTGTGTTACCCTTAGTCGCTTCTTAACATATCTACAGGTAGAGATGGGGGGGGTGACATTCTAGCCCAGCACCCCACGGGCCCTAGGGTACAGCTACCAGGAAATAAGGACTACATGTATACAATACTAGAAACAAAGTAGTATATCATGAATTCGTATCATCTATCAAACAAGAACAATGTATAAAAGCGAACATAAATTACTTTTACAAGAATGAAAATACAGCACGCGCGCCCATCGAATCGCACGGAAAAAATCCAATGAAATAATTCAGAATTCCGCGACAGCGTTAATAATTTTAATAATCCGACGTTTTTTTCGGGTTTATATTTAATTTACGACTCCCGGATGTTAATGCTGATTAAGTTGCGAAAATTGACCGGATTAATTCACGTGTTTTTGGAAATATCAAGGGTAAAAATGGTTGTATCCATCTATCATTGAAACGATTTCAAAAGCAGGAAAATAAATAACTATAGCCTTCTTTCTGATTATGGGTTCAGTGGTATTATGAAATTAACTTATTGGTGTCTAACGAAGAATAGGCCTGTGTGACAAGTAGATGATCCCGCCTTCTCTGTCGCCAAGCACCTAACAGTTTGTTCCGGCAGCGATCCTTGAGAGCCAGTACAATTATAGGCATAGGATGAGGCTCAACAACTGCTTGTCTCAGGGTGACGAGCTCAGTGCAGTTCGTTTTTGTGACGAAATGCATCTGTTATAGGCTGAGGATACCGCTTAACAGCAGTTGGCCTCGAGCTTGTACAATAACATATAAAAAAACAATCAAAAGTAAGAGATGGATTAAATGAATGAGACTTTGTTCTTCGTAACTCTTACATACAAACGTAGTTTGTCATATAATATTTTGAAAACCAACGTTCAAACTCGGTTAAGTTTTTTATGGCATATGTTATATTACTGAGCCTAACATCTATATGCTTCTAATTTGCTTGTTTTTTAAATTGTTATTTATTTTATCTCTATATATCAAAATAACAATTCCCACATAGAGATTTTTTGAATTATTTGAAAAATGCTTTTTTTTTTAATGGCGGTATGCCTTTATTAAACAAATACTACAAACTATATACAACACTACAGCTACTACAATTTATTAATTATATTTTCCAAAATTTATCAGAGCGCTTGGTCGATGCGACGCGTGATCAAAATACTGGCACCTATTTGGCTCAAAGAATAAGCATTGCAATTCAACGGGGCAATGCTGCCAGCATGCTGGGCACGCTGCCAACTGATAGTGGGCTAGAGCATTTGGACTCCCTATGAGTCCAAATGCTTTTACTGTAGTAGCTGTAGTATTGAAAATGCTTAGTTGGATTGAATAGATATTAGGCTTAATGACATATTCGCAAAATTTCACCGAGTTTAAATCATGGTATTTAAAATGTGATAAAACAACGCATGTATTATTTTTTTATGTTATCGTGACAGAACAAGCTTCAGGCCCACCTGATGTCAAGCGTACCTCTGCAACAAGTAGTAGTTAGTAGTAGTTCGAGTGTAGACAAACACTCGAATCACTGATTCTTTTTATAAAGAGAATTTAATAATTTGTCTGATATACACATCTATAATTTTAATATTTTTATTTTTGCAATGACACATGCTCCTGAGATCGAGAGGAAATTAGAGTTATAAGACATATGTCACGTTGACTTAGCGGCTATAAGGGTAGATAGCGCGGGTTCGAATCCTGCAAATGACTATAATTTTTCACTTTTTTTTTATTGTGACAGAACAAGCTTCAGGCCCACCTGATGTTAAGCGTACCTCTGCCTATAACAGATGCATTTGATCACAAGTCATGAATTGCACTGCGCCCGTCACCTAGAGACATAGTTGTTAAGTCTCATGTGCCTGTAATTTCACTGGCTCTCAAGGACATCTGCTGGAACACACCGTTAGGTGCTTGGCGACGGATTTTCTATCTGGTCGCTAGCCAGGCGGGTAATCGCAAAATGCCCTTCCACCATGCGGTGTAGCTAAAGCCCGCGGCGGGATTCGAACCATGAACCTGCTGCGCGGCACTCCATAGCCAAAGCCATATATGGAAAGACACTAGCCTTAATATCAATATTTTTTTTTATGTACGCATCTACCACACTTTAATACTTCAATATACCTTAATTAATATAATTGAAGCTGCGGCTCCCTTCGTTTAATACAATTATGTACTTTGGTATTACTCTGTTGCGAAGTAATTAAGTAAATGGGTACTTCCCCGCAGTTGCTAAATTATAAGTGCGTGGTACACATTTGGTTCGTTTACGTTGTGTTTACACTTTTCAGTATTCGATGTCTTGGAATAATTACTTTATATCGTCGTTGCGACTTTAAGATCTCTTATGTGTTACTTGTCATTTTTTTTATGCCTGATAGGTTAGCCCCAGTATCTTACCTGATGGTAAGTGATGATGTGGTCGAAGATGTTGTTCAGGTTAACCTAGAAGTACTGGCTCTCAAGGACAGCTGCCGGAACACACCGTTAGATGCTTGGCGCAGATTTTCTACTTGAGGGTGGTAGTTAGCCAGGCGGGCTCGCAAAATGCCCTACCACCATGCTGTAACGACTGCCATCCTAAGACGACAACCGGGACCGACGGCTTAACGTGCCCTCCGAAGCACGGAAACGCTCAGTAGTAACGTCACGACGGTCACCCATCCAACTCATGACCGCGGGCGACGTTGCTTAACTTTGCTGATCGGTTGAGAACAGCTAAGTAAACTTCGCTACGAGCGCTTCCAAAATCAATGTTTTACCTCAGTCCGTTTTATATTTAGAAGCTTTATCGAATGCAAAAACTCTCATATGCGACGTTTTAATCGTTAATTGTTTACGAAATTCAATATCTGCAATGTGCTTGCTTAATCAAAAGTTGGTACTTAAAACGTCTTATGTGTTGTACACGCAGTGGTTTGAGTTGTATGTCATTCTTGAGTTTTTGGCATTTATTAGTGTAAAATATCTAATGTGCAGCATATCTTAAGGAATTTTTATGATTTTTGTATAAGTAACAAGCGCTGTTCTAGCGGTTCCCTTATCAAGCCCGAAGACTTAGGTTTAATAAGGGAACCTTATTAAGCCTAAGTCTTCTTAGGGGACCCCATTATGGGATGATTTGCCATAATCCCCACGCTTGGCAGGCGTCTTGGGGGAGACATTAGTTCCTCAGAAAGCGCTGCTGCCCACCTTCTGGTATGTGTTATCCATAGTCGCCTCTTACGACACCCACGGGTTGAGATGGGGGGGTGACATTCTAGCTTGGCACCCCACGGGCATGTGGTTGAATATTCTGACCGTATATTGGTTTTCAAAAATGCTCAAAGAAGTGCTCTACTATTGAGATAAAGTTTAAGCGAGGTCAAATTGTAAAAATGTCACCTCGCAAAAATGTCTTAGATAAAGCAGTAAACGTCGCTTAAAGCTCTTCTTAAGTTGAGCTCACGTCTCAACGCCATGCAAGAAACTATCACATTATTATACCCAAAGAATTTTAAGACAAAAATAAACTGTTCAAAAGCCAGGCTGCTTAACAACAAAAATATATTTTTCTTAAACACTGCAAAGAAAGAAAGAAAATTAACCTGTTTGGGGCGAACGGGTACAATCTTCACAAAGGTCTCTTTTACAAACAAAACGTGGTGAAGAATCCCAACAAAAGTAATTATATACAAACAAGTACTCTATAAAACATAAGGTAGGAGGAAAGTTTCCTTCAGCGGATAGGCCGGGAGCTGACGGAGAGTTCATTTACACTAGATTAAACCGTATCTAAGTATTTTTTTTGTAATATCAAGCTTCAATGTACAGAAGTAAGTATATATATTGAAAAGTTTACTTTTTGTAGATTCTTAATTAAAATCTAATTCAATGCATTAGACATTTTGCTGATTCCATGAGTCGTGTTGATTGTCGGCTATGTATCAGAATTTTTGTAGGCTTTACTACAAGGTATGACGTAAGTGGTAGTACAAAAACTTAAGGTTTCGCATTTATAATATTACAAAGGGGATAGTTTTTAAACTGTCACGGTTTATTACTAAAATATTATTATTACTAACGGGATAACGAACGGGTAGACTGTTTCGTCTGCTCTCTTTGTCAACCGCTCGTTTCTCCAGTCACCCCGCGATCATGATGCATGCAACTGCATCGAAATATTGAGAGCTCAAAAATAAAAAATAAAGTAGGATATCTCAGAACCGTAATAATTCACAAAATAAGCCTCCTTTTTAAAAAATATATGGCATCTTTACAACCTTTATATTATTTTTTAGCCAAGTCATCTTATTTTTATTCCGCAGCCCTCAGACTAAACATTGGGGTAGAACAAAATGATTTGTAAGAAGAGCCTGGGGGCACAGATGAAAATCTTTGAGATAAAGGCGAGCGGCATGGTAACAAAGATTTCTGTGCTTTAAATAGATGTGGTATTCTTATAATCTGTCGCAAACAAGAACCGACGTAGCCTATGATGAGAATTCCATTTTATTATTATGTAATATTAAAAAAGAACTTACTGAAGTTTTGCTTCATATTTGCTCAAACAGTGAAGGGGAGAGATTTAGATTCAGATATTTATTGCTGCCATACAGTACAAGGTGTTATAAAATTAAACTATGTAAGTATAATAGGTACAGAGATTGGTATGGACCCCGTCGGGCACAGCAAATTAGAAGAGAGGAGGATAGGTTTAGAGAATTTATAAATAGAATGGTCATTATTTTAATAAAATTGAATGTTTTCTGTGTAAAATGTCTACTTTAATGTCATAAAAAAATAATAATAATAAATTATTACGATTTTTAAATCAGTGGGTAATAATTATCATTTAGATATTCATCAATGGAATAACAGGCTTTGTCAGTAAGATACCGTTTCAAATTTTGTATAAATCTAATGTCACTTTTAATAGTTTTCAAATCATTCGTCAGCTTGTTATAAACTTTTACAGCCATAAATAACGTGCTGAAGAGTGAGGCCGCATTTTCAAAAACCACAAAACTCTCTAACTCTATAGTGTAATTATATAAGACGCGTCAAGCCTTTAAGATTAAGGTCCATTCTACAAAAAGCAAAATAATTGAGCACGTAGCGAGGACTTTTGATGTAGAATCACGTCTGGGTCGGTAAAGGTGATATATACTCGTAGGTTAAAATTACCGATACGAAACATGTTCCAGCTAAATTGTTACTGTTACTAAGCAACGCTCATATAATAATCATATATTTTCAAAATAAAAATATCTGCGCGACAACAATAGCTCACAAATACAAATTGGATAAAACTGAACTGTTGCTAAGAGTAGAAAGAAATTTCAATTTTTTTTTTATATTTTTATGTTTGCAATAACGCATGCTCTGCGGATTACATTACAAAATTACAAATTTACTACAGGAAAAAATTAAGTCATGTGCGGGATGTAACACTGTCATATAATAAATATTTGTCATCTAAAAAGTCATGAATACTATAGTAACATTTAACGAGCAGAAATTGTTTAATATATTAATACTTAACTCCCTCAAGGACTTTGGTATTTTATTATAAATACGTAGTGCCATGCAGATTGCACTCTTTTGAAGAAGAGCAGTTTTGCCAGTTGGTCTACAAGCTACGTTATTGTCGCGGCGGTTTCTTTCTATAAGGTCAGATAGTTTTGGAAACATGTTAGGATTATTTTTTACAAATATAGCCATTTCTAGTATATGTAATGATGGAACTGTCATAACTTTGTGCTTGATAATGTATGGCTTACTAGAATCCATCGTTTTAAGCACAAACATATAAAGATCCTTAGTACACTGAGAAAAGCGTCTTTGGAGCTTAAATGAAATTTGACCTTTTACCGTTGAATTATAACTACGCAAGATGAATTCACAACTCTAAAGATGATTTTCACCACGCAAAGCGAAATCAATAAAAATTTACCATGTTTTATAATAAACACAACCGTCAAAAAACGCCTTCCGTATAGTATTTTCAGAATTGAACGTCATACGATAATAATTGCAGTATTGACCATAAAATTTACCTTACGTTCACGGCGGTTTATATACGGTGATTATCACTATAACGTACGACTTAATCAGCCTCATCGAAAAGTCAATATTTAAGAAAGACCACAAAATAAACCTTAAATGATGACGAAAAGAAACATTTGGCTTCACTGTACCTCGTTTAACGCCTTCTAGTTGGAAGGCGTTTTTATACGTATTTACGTTTGGTCGTTTTTTTGCCTTCATACCATATAAATTGGCCGTCATTAGGGCGCTTTTGACTTTAGATTTGTCTCAGTGTAGCGTACACTTGCTTAATCTATAGTATGAAGAAAATATCAACAATTGAACCAATTTGATGGAAGCCGCCAAGGCCCAAGGTTAGGGAATGTATACTAAAGAGCCCGAATGTAAGCGCGCGGCAAGAAATTTTCAAACACTTATCAGCGGGTCCGGACTGCCCTAGAAACAGCTGAAAGCTGCTAAGAGACACTATGTTACCATCCGTTTTTCAATATATTCGTCAAGTCCGACTATACCCATCAATCAGTGTCTGGGCGATTATTTTTGAATATTTTGATCCATCTACGTTGGCACTCATGCTACCGCCCGTGTACTCGAGTAACTACGTACGTTGATATGTATATTTTTAATACTGGTCATATGACCAGTATACATATGATAAAGTTGCATTTTTTTACCGTAATTCTAAGCTACTGTAATCAGCAGTTGGCAAGCGGAGCTGTCTGTCCAACTTTGATAAGTCAATTAAATCAACGACAATAATTCATACAACAATATTTTTTTTTACTAAATTATTAATTTACTAATTATTGGAGTAAAAAAAACACTTCTTTAGATCAGATGAGGTCTAGTAGTCTGGTTTATGACCGCGCACCGTCCACCATGACGGTTTAAGTAATACAATTGGAGTACAAATTTGCAACTGGAAAGACTAAGGTTCCGGTGGCCGAATGGAATAGGCATCCAGCGCGAAATTAGAGGCCGCGGGTTCGAATCACGTCCGAAACAAAAAAATAATGCTACTCCAATAATTTGTAAAAGTGATTTTCGCTCAGCACGCTAAAGTGATTGTAATCATATTTTAAAATAATACATGTTAATTTAAAAAGAGATATTAAATCATTTTCATTCGCGGCTCTGTGATTGGTTGGACACGTTTGTATTATTATGAATAAATTTATTACTATGGCCTTAACAAAAGCCCAAATTTAATTCAAAATCCTCGTAATAGCGACACATAATTGCTTCTATAAAGTTTTAAGCTGTGACAACAAAAGCCATCATCTTAATGCGAATAAAAACGATTTTTCAACTTCAAAATAACTACGTAATATAAAAAATTGCAATAAAACTATGTCACGTCTGTTAAAAATTCAAACTTCGCAATATCTAATCAGAAACAGAATTTAAGGCCGATACAGATCGGCATATAATGGGCAAAGTTGCCATACTTTGCCCGACTTTTGCCCAACTTCTTGCGAACTTTGCCCTCGAAGTAACTTTGTATCGTTATACTTTCTTATTGGAATTTTTAAAGTGTTTAACTTACATGTGGTGTTATAATAATGTGTTTTATGGGATCAAGCTACAATGTGGAAACTTGGAAGGTTGAGTAAGAAGGGAGAAGATGGTTAAGTCAAGAATGTCCTAAGTCGACGCGAGTGTTCAAAGAATAATATCATTTATGTATATTATGTATTACGTCAGAATTGCAGTAATGTTATCATGTGGATCAGCCCTTATCGGCTGGTGGGGGCATCGAGCATCGGCTCATGGCCCCTACTGAGCCTCATGAAGCCACTGCCTCATGGTCACTTTTTGTTTAGGTTCATTTACTTTATTACAGTAATAAAAATCTGCGAATATGCTACTTTTCCACGAAGCATACGTCAACCCTCACTGGAAAGACTTGGTTGGTAGTATATGCGCTACCTTTTGGGTCATACGCGTCACAAATATAGCACCCCACACTCAAATAGTGTAGTATGTTGTAGTAGCATGGTCCACAAGCGTAAAATATGAGTGTTAGTTTTAATAAAATCAAGAATATCATTGTAAATTGCATGTCCGAATCATGTTTCTCATCAAGCTCCGTGGGGTATCATCAGGGAATGTCACCTCCTCATTGTTACCTGAGGGTTTCGTAAGAGGCGACTAAAGGTAAAATAACTGAACGTGACCGCAGAGCCTTCTGAGGAACTGATATTTTAAACTGTGATCCCTAAGACGCCTGCCAAGCATGGGGCTTGTGGAAAATCCCACCATAATGGGAAGGCTGTGCTCAGCAGCGCACAATCCAGCTGACACAGTAATCATGTTTCTAAATTGTAATTAACAAAAACAATGTTTTTGTAGTCAGATAAATACCCCACGTATTCCAAACATTAACTAAGAAAAAAAATCACGTTAAACCAAACAACATTAACCCCTTTCGTATAAAAAATCGCGGCGGTAAGTAAAAACGTGATTTCCCGCTCCGAAAGTCCATTTCGTTACCGCACCGTTACTTATTCGCCGTTCGTGGTCTCTGTTGGGTTAGTCCCAAGCGGGTACGATTTTGTGTCGTTTGTTTTTTTTTATTGTTTATTTGTTGACTGTCGTTACGATAAACTCTCGCATAATTATTTTGTTTTCTATATTCTTATTGCGTATCTATTAAATAAAAAACAAAAATACCACTAAACTGGCATATATACAGGCGTTACTTTGCCAAAATCAATATTTACCTACATATATAAAATTCTGCTCGGTGTTAATACAGCCAAAATTTTCACCTACGGATGTACTTAGAAGTAGATAAGATTAAAGTAAAATCAGAAATGACATGTTACTAAGAAGAAATATTTTTGACGAGTTTCAGTTTGAAGCATTTTCAGAAGTAAAGAAGACAGTGAAGCACACGATTGAGCACAAGTAGTAATTTGGCACCTCTGTTTTTCTAAATAATCCATCAACTACATGACGTATAATTCAAAACGACAAAAAATCTGTCCTGGAAAGGGAAAAGATAACTAGCAAAAGAGAGGTCACATACTCGCACAATCCTTTATGACACTTTAACAAGTTGTCAGTCATACAAAGTTCCTTGAGAAACTGTATCCCAGTGCATCCACGCCCTCTATCACATAGGATGCTAAAGTGAGTGAACTTAAGTTTCTGCTTACGCCTATAGAATACAAAGACGTAATAATAATTACGACGAAAAATAATTTAAAAAAATATATTTTACAACATCGGTTACAACAACAATATCGCCACTTATACCTTTGTCGAAATAAAAATGGCCCAATCGGTAATAACCCACCCCCGCCCCTTAATATATTCAGCGAGGGTATGTATAAATCAGGCAGTTTACGTAGTCCGATGATAATAGCCCTGTTACAGTACCGGCAGGGATTTTATTAGTTTTATAGGGTTCCATTCGGATTGGCTTATGTTGCGTTATATTTCAGCCGGTCGATGTGGTCAGTATTCTTTATTTTATTTCAAATGGTATATGTTTCGATCAATTATGGTAATTGTTCTTTTTATTCGACTGTCTCACTATAAATGAAATGTTTTTCGAGTGTGTGTAGGTAACGTGAAAAGTATGTATAATTTTTAGAAACGCTCTGTAGTCTACGGCTTGATGGAACATTTAAGGTATAGTAACGATGTTTCGATTAAGTTGCATTTATTATAGTCAAGATCATTATCACGTTTAGGTCATGATTAGTTTTAATATTATTTAAACATTTGAGAGGGACTTAGAACATATTGTATAAATATGATGGTATCTGAGAATCAGAAGAGGTAATCTAAAAACCAACCACATCTGTTTGTGTGTTCGACAAGAGACCACAAAGTGGAAGGCAAAGCGTAGACCCTCGTAGACTATAATGAAGCGTTGGTGAACTACCGGCTGGTGGACTGACGAAATTGTGACCAGTGGAAAGCAGAGCAAGTAGCTAAAAGCTATTCATTTGGCGTCTAAACACTGAAATATAATGATCTTTCAGGTGATAATAGTGACAACGGATTTTGAAAAACTTTAAAGGTATATTTTTATATATAAATCTCATGAACTTATATTTAGATTAATGTTATCATCTCTCTTTGTCTTAGCACCAACTAAGCAAATACACTCACGTAGCTATAATAACGAAGAAAAACATATACACAGATGGGACATTCCTTTGAAACCGTTTAGTACTCAATTATTAATAGGCGTATTTATTTGTACGAGGAATAATTACTACGATAGTTAAACTTATTTTTTACCATGACAGTATAAGATAGATAAAGTAAGTTGTAATTCCAATATAATTGGGAAAGTTTACCTAGCTCAATCTTTTTGCTATATGGCCACGGCTGTCACAGTAACCGGGAGTATATTACTTTTATAGGGTTTTCTATCGGAATTGGCTTATACATCAGCCACTAACAAATGTCGAACAAGCCATGTCTATTTTTTGTGATTCCTTTAAAAGTGTAATTTATTTTGTGGGTTATTTACGACTGAGCAATTTTGAAAATATACAGATTTTGGCGTTATGATAGTTTTGCCATATTATACAATATAAAACTTTTGGTTCCATTGTATTAGTTAAAATCAATTTTCAAATTAAAAATATTTGACCGCGTCTTAGGTCAAGTGAAAATAACAAAATTGAAATAAAAATGCACTATCCTTACCTAGTAACTAACCTATAATATTTAAGTACCAAAGGTATTAAAACATCGTTTAGTAATTACAGCAATAAGCACACGCATACTTAACATTGTATTCATAATATTCTGTTTTTTATATAGCTCTATTATTTATGTCAGAGATACATATACATACATTCATAAAAATCACGCCTCTTTCTCGTTGGGGTAGGCAGAGACCACAGATTTCCACTTAATAAAATCCTTGCTTATCTATTTCGCTTCATCTACACTCATCAATCCTTTCATACATGAGCGTCGGTTTAGGGTATTCCTGAACTGGCCTTTTTTCATAGATACAAGAGTCAACACTTGTATAACCAGTTAAAACCAGAATTATCTACATAGAACATAAGTAACTTACAAAGTTGTATTACACATTCACCACAATATATTACAAATTGTAACCGAGATACTAAAACGTGTAAATTTTCGAACGTAAATCTAATTTAGAATTAGAATCCTAAATTTCTGTTCACAATAAACCACAATGCGCCAATAGCCGACCCCAAACATGCCAGATATCGACATCTTGAACAAACTTCCAGTTTAATTCTACAGAGCTAATTCAACTTGCGAGATAAATTTCCAGAAACTTTTTGAATATATCGGCTCAATCGGAAAGTTTAAGATCGATTCGCGAGAATTTCTCCGTTCAGTATTTTGAACTGATTTTGGCCGGATTTGGAAAATTTTGATTTAAGACAATTTTAGAAGGAGCCGTCTCCCAATTATTTGAACAACGTTTGTTTTATGATATTATGTAATCATAAATATTTATCACAAAGTAAATCTGTCGCCTAGCACATATTTCTGAGTCTAGATCTGTGTTTCAATGTTGAACTAGTTTTATGATAATTGGCAGCAGTAACATAGGTTCCCCTAGATGCCTAGACATTGCTGCAGCGCGGTTCCTGGTTCGATCCCCACCACCGGCTTGAGCTTCACCGCCTGGTGGAAGGGCGATTGCCCGTGTGGCTAGCTACCACCCTCAAGTAGAAAATCTATAGCCAAGCACCTAACGGTGTATTCCGGCAGCAGTCCTTGACAGCCAGTGAAATTACAGGCACATGAGACTTAACAACTATGTCTCAAGGTGACGGGCGCAGTGCAATTCGTCACTTGTGATGAAATGCATCTGTTCTAGGCAGAGGTTAGTCCGCTTAACATCAGGTGGGCCTAGAGTTTGTTCCATCACAATAACATAAAAAAACACAATAAAAATTTACTTTACCGAGCCCATATATTTTTAAAAAATATAATGTATTCAAGAATACTTGTTCAAGTTTGGTTTTATTAAAAAATATGGGCCCGCAATTTTTGTAGTGGACTTACCATTTTTTATTGTTTTTAAATGGATAAAGTAACTCTCTATTTCTATTATCTATTCAGAATACCCAGGATCGAAGGGATATAAGGGTATATTCAGGGTATAATATATGACCAAAAATTTAATTAAAATGGGAAAACTAAGATTTGTTGTATCTACCTGCTTCTTCTAGAACCAATTTAACATTATTAAATTATAACCATGTTGACGTTAGATCTATATTAAAAAAAAAGGTTTGTAAAAGTATATAAATAAGAATTCCTTAAAAATTAAGACATTCTGGTCTTTACACTTGGTCACACCTAATTACCTGAACCTGTGTAGCTAAATTCTCTATTATTAAACAACCCTTAACAGTATAATACAAACCACAAACTTTGAAACAGAAGTTCTGGTCGCAGTAACTCACATCAAAGACAATTGATCGTCTCAAGTCAAATGGATCTAATTCGTAGACGGTCAAGTTTGTAGTAATCTATAAGATCTTACGAGATTAAGGTTCAACTGAGACGGAGGTGGCAGCGGCCGTCAGTTTCACTGTCAAAACATTTACGACTTTATCTCTATCACTATAATGTATAGTATAGTGTGAAAGACTGACGGTGATGGACCGCTTGTGGCCGCGTGACACAAGTTTTTCAACCGATCCTATGCATTTTTGTAATCGAGACATACAGGGTTATTAGTAAAATGCTAACAACCTCGTAGGGTTGACTTCTGCAAGTCCTAACAAACACTTTGAGATGTTTTTATTGCTTTTATTTTTTTTTGTTTTGTTTATTAGTAATTTACGGAATAAGCACGAGAACCAGCTTATGTTGAAAGTCTCTTGTGCCTGTAATTAAATATTTCATATTTTTTATTACCTAGCTCGATGTAAATATTCAAAACCCTGTCTATTAAAAGGGAGTGCGGCGCGGTCCAGTGTTGCCTCTTGGCTCGGAGAGACTCAAAACTTAAAACAATATGTGTTTCTAGTACTGTCTGACACTTACAAGTTCTGTGTCTCGTAGTAAAAGACAATGCCTACTCCGAGCCAAGAGCGCCAGCCGCGGCAACACTAGACCACGCCGCGTTCCCTTTGAATAGAATTTTGAATATTTACATCAAGCTAAATAATAAAATATATGGAATATGAAATTACAGGCACAAGAGACTTTTAACATAAGGTGGTCCTCGTGCTTATTCCGTCAAATCCTCACAATAAAAAAAACTCAAAATGTTTGTTAGGACTAGCAGAAGTCAACCCTAAGAGGTTGTTAGCATTTTACCAATTACCCTGTATAAAATGGTTTGACAGCGAAACTACCTACCACTGCGCTGCACATCGCTGCCGCTTCAGTGTGAATTAAGCCTTAGGATTCGTCTCCGATGAATTGGGGTGTAACGAGTCAATTTATTTTATTGAACTGATTTAATCTAAATTATTTAATTAATTATTATGATTAGTCTAGAAAGGAAACTGGTTGACAAGGACTGATGCCGGAACAAACTGGTGGATGAAACAGATTTTCTACGTTAAGGTGGTAGCCAGACCTGTTTTTGTATCATGCCCAGCCAATTATGCAAAAGGTGTAACCATTAGAGATTTGCGGTTGATGGGAAACATCACCTGCTTTATTCTATTGGAAGAAAACCAAAATAGGTGCGATAGTATTACATGTCGTAATTTAAACAATTCAGTGACGCTTTGGATTTTGGAAAAAAAAAGTCTTAGCGATGATAACCAATATTTTTATCAGCAAATGGTAAAATGTTTGAAGGTCTGATGCATTCATTTTATACTTTTTTACATAACCTGAAATTGGGCAGACACTTAATCGCCGTATCAACGTCTTTAACAACTCAGAAAACAATCAGACGAGCAGCATAGTCTTCTTCAGAGCTCTCAACACAGACACTGCAATTAAATGTATTTCAAGACGTCTGTCAACTGTTATTCTCCACACTTCATACATAAGCTTATGTTAAACATTTAGGCATTGGAGTCTGATATGGCAAGAATTTGAAACCGTGTATTGAACCTACGGTTCATATATACCACGTAGTAGTGAGAGATGAAAAAAAAGAAGTCTTCAAAATAACGCATTCATTAATAATAGACTCAGGTTTTAAGGAGGTGAGCGAGTTCGCAAGTTGTCTCTGGTATTACCTGAGACCCATGAATGCAGGTGAAGACGTAACCTCCTTGCTCTCCAAGGGCTTTAGCAAAAGTATCAGTCCGTCAAAGTCCACTGAAACTTTCAAGACGCTATAATCCAAACGTGCAAACTCGCTTTCCCCCAGCTAGGTCTATCACTCTCGCCTAACGTTTGAATAAAAAACGAGGCAATATCTCAAAGTGTCAAGTCAAAAAGCCATTCGCAATTTAATACGAAGATAACAATTTAAAATTCGGCTCGGCCTATCAATATAAAGGTAAAATACCTGCTTTGCAACGCGCTGAGAATATTTCACAGGGCGTCCTGGATCTAAGAGCAGTAAGGGTGGTTTGTAACAAATATTTTTCTTTTCTAATCCCGGAAGTAAAACCATTCGGAAGATTCGTTGAGTGGTTACGTCGTTGGAAATTCTCTGGCTTGGGTTTTGGACGTTTACAACGGAACGTTCTGGGAGTATTTGTAGTGTATATATTCGTATAGCACATCGCCTACCTTTATTACCGAAATTTGAGTGTCAGTTCTACATACTTAAAATACATTTCTGGTAATTTTCACACATATTTCTTTGTTTCTATTTCTTACTAGCTCTTTCGTTCTTTCTATTTAAATATAATTAATGAACCAGCAACATACTATCGACAGGGATCCAATACATCGACCCAAAAGACGGGGCCCTAACGTTAGTATTTTACCTGTTAATTAACAATATTTAAATATTTGTGAAACTCTCGGGAATTTTACTTCAAGTATGCAAACAATCACAAAAATCTCTTTAGACTAATGATTTCATTAGCTCATCTATATCAAAAGTGTGCCACATCTATCCACCAGAAATTTAAATTATGTATCCTGGAACTACTAAAATATTGTCACCTTTTTTTTGAGTGGAGCATCCTTTTACGGATGCCCTGTTTTACGCAGGGTTATGCCGGACTCACCAGCGGGTGTAAAGAGTCCACTGGTCCTACCAGCTAAACTCCACTGTGTTCCTTCTTCTTGGATACACGGGGGAAACGGTAACAGTGAACCTTGTCCATTGCCTCGGTGGTGATGCATTCGTCCGAAGGCGGACCCTCTTTATTTATGGCATGGGCCATATTTTCCACCTCTGTGGTGGTATAACGGAACACGTGCATACCACCACACTCCTCCCAGGTGTTCTAGTTGACGTCACTCGACAGCTACCGTAACACACCGTTTGATTCTTAGATACAGATTTTCTAGAGTGTGGTACCTAGCCATACGGGCATTGGAAAAAAACCTTAGCACCATGCAATGCCCACCTACATATCTTTCACTATTCTTCCGAGTCTTAAACTGATGATTTTCACGCCGTCACATTCGTGTACATTGGTTCGATCTTCAAGAGTACTACCAAAATCTTACACAATTCTTTCGAAAACTATCCATTCTGGAATTCAGTGTACATTACTATTACTGTAACAGCCAGTTGTCAACTGTTGACCACAGCCTCCATTATTTTGGGGGGTATTTGAAATAATCCCTACGCTTGGCAGGTGTCTTGAAGATCGCAGTTTAAGATATCAGTTCCTCAGAAGGCGCTGCTGCCCACTTTCTGGTATTTTACCTTTAGTTGCCTCTTACGACACTTACAGGTAGCAATGGGAAGGTGAGATTCTAGCCCAGCACCCCACGGCAGGATTTCTACTGCACGTTAAGACGTCGGTCCGATTATTGTCTTATAGCGTGGTGGTAGGGTAATACGCCAAAGCCTGCCTACCTACCACCCTAACCTAAAAAACTGACACGAAGCAACTAAAGTTGTGTTCTGGCAAGTATCCAGTAATTATAGGTTAGTCTAAAAACGTCTTTGACCACATCTTCACTTGCCATCAGGTGAGATAGTGGTCTAAGGACATTCTTTCAGCTCTTTAATGAAAATAGAACCGGCTGAAAGGAATCTTTCATATATATAACGCGGGTCCTTAGCCGGTTCCTAATAAGTTAACATGGATACAACTCGCGACAGTTTTCAAAGTGTACTTACGACGTTCCCAAAAATATTACGTCAGAATTCACTTAGGTGTGCGTGAGTAAAATCAGCAAAATTTTTAGAGCTCTCACACTGTGTGTATGTCAGGGGAGGCAGGTGGCTTCCACCGAATCCAGGGGGTGGTAAAAAGGTCACGATCCCTTTTATTGACATTTGACTAATACTACTGACAGCGATGGATATTGGGTGTTAAAATTGCTTGTTTTTTTGGAAAATTACCGGTTTTTATGAAGTGTGGGTAGATAAAGATAATGCGTATCATTTTATGGGTAGACGAAAGTGAATTTGGGATGATGCAAATGAGAATCTACTCAAAATTCATTGCATTAGACATGTAAACACGTCACGGGCATGTTACGTTTCTGAATTAACTTTTATTTTATTTTTATTTATATCTGATAGGCTTGCCTTTGACCACTATCACCTGATGGTAATTGATGATGTGGTCAAAGGTGTTGTTTAGACTAACCTAGAATTACTGGCTGTCAATGACAGCTGCCGGAACACACCGTTAGGTGCTTAGCGACAAATTTTCTACTTGAGGGTGATAGCTAGCCTGTTTAGACTAACCTAGAATTACTGGCTGTCAATGACAGCTGCAGGAACACACCGTTAGGTGCTTAGCGACTTTTTCTACTTGAGAGTGGTAGCTAGCTAGGCAGGCATTCGCAAAATGCCCTATCACCATGCTATAACTACTGCCATCCTAAGACAACAACCGGAACCGACGGCTTTTCATGCCTTCCGAATCACGGAAGCGCTCAGTAGTTATGTCACTAGCGGTCACCCATCCAAGTCTGAACGCGGCGGACGTTGCTTAACTTAGCTGATCGGTTAAGAACAGCTAAGCAAACTTCGCTACGAGAAAGGTTTAGGTTTACGTAAGTTTAGGTTATAATATAGTGTGTAATGTTGTATATATATTGGTACGGAACCTTTCGTGCTTGAGTCAGACTCGAACTTGGCGGTTTCTTTAATATACCTATTATAAAGAATAATGAATTGCAAGCGTTTACCTTGCGTTAAAATATAACAGCAATTTCTTGTTCCTAGCCTCGCCTAGATCATATTTATTATATTCTCTTCCTCTAGGATGTTAATTACTTTACTGTAGATGAAACTTGACCTATTATAGTCGTAGCGGAAAACAAGGTAATAAAGTTTAAAATAAGAGAAATCTTCTACCTAGAAATGTTCGGAAACAATATTTTCTGTCTATTTTTGGAGTACGAAGAAAACACAAAATGGAGCTTCATACTATGCTTTCCTTCTATCTTTGCGTATGACGCAGTTATAGATAAATCATTAATTAAATAAGCAACAAATCTGATACTAATATATTTTTGTGCAATCATCTAGATGTCACTAATGGCCGCTCAAACTGCCCAGGAACTAAAGTCATACCATGATGATGAAGCAGTGATAGCTCAGTGGCATTGGCTATGGACTGCCGCGCAGCAGGTCCATGGTTCGAATCTCGCCGCGGGCTTGAGCTTCACCGCATGGTGGAAGGGCATTTTGCGAATGACCGTCTGGCTAGCGACCACCCTCAAGTAGGAAACCTGTCGCTAAGCACCTAACGGTGTGTTCCGGCAGCAGTCCTTGAGAGCCAGTGAAATTACAGGCACATGAGACTTAACAACTATGTCTCAAGGTGACGAGCGCAGTGTATTTCGTGACTTGTGACGAAATGCATCTGTTATAGGCAGAGGTTAGTCCGCTTAACATCACATGGGACTCGAGCTTGTCTTGTCACAATAACATAAAAAAAGCCGTCAGGTGTGGCTTTAGCTTTTCTTTTAGTCTTTTATCATTGTTTATCACTAGGCCATTAGCTGTAACATTAGCGCTGGTAAACGCTTGGCGGATTATATCTTGAAGGTTGGCGGGGCGGGACATTTGACCAGCACTTCGAGAGTAAGAGAGGCCGAGACTGAGTTGATCAACTGCAGTACCACTTTGTCGGTGATGAGCAAAACAACATTTTGCATCCAAGCGTAAGCTAGTAGAGACAAAAGCGAGCTTTGAGAACACCTAAAGTTTTTGTTTATACCCAGTGTAAAATGACTAAGGCGGATTATTTTAAAATAATTTTTTTTCAGTGAGGATGATCGTTTTATTTCTTCGAAATCGAAGTGAAAATCTCAGTGTACAACTCATGCATAAAACCTTTTTTAGCTTCTGCTCTTTAGGCCCTCGCTTTTGACTGTTAAATTCCTTAGCTAGAATGACTCCTTAGTTATTTACAATCATTTTATACAATGTATATGATAAAAGATTTTAGTCGTAGCCGAAAGCTAAAAAAGAACTTGGAGATGAATTACAAGTCTCGAAATATAGAATAAGTTTTTACTAAATTTTATCAGACGCTTAAACTTATCACTCTCAACTTTGTTAGATCAGAAATTCGTAATTCCTTTTGTTTGGACCGTCGAGTTTTATCTAAGTACCGGAGCGCCATCTTTGTGTTCAACTTTTGTAATTTAATTTTGTTTTGACTTCACATTTAGTACTAAATTAGTACAACTTAAATTTACTTACTAAAACTAAGTTTTAGTGAGTGATGGCTCAGTGGCATTGGCTATGGACTGCCACGGAGCAGGTCCATGGTTTAAATCCCGCCGAGAGCTTGAGCTTCACCGCATGGTGGAAGGGCAACAATATTTTGGGAATGCCCGCCTGGCTAGCGACCACCCTCAAGTAGAAAATCTGTCGTCAAGCACCTAACAGTGTGTTTCGGCAGCATTCCTCGAGAGCCAGTGAAATTACAGGCACATGAGACTTAACAACTATGTCTCAAGGTGACGGGCGCAGTGCAATTCGTGACTTGTGATGAAATGAATCTGTTATAGGCAGAGTTTAGCCCGCTTAACGTCAGGGGGCCTCGAGGTTGTTCCGTCACAATAACATTTTTTTTTTTTTAAACTAAACTTTTTTTTTCTAGTAAGTCGCCTTGAAAGACTAATCGTTATATCCCCCCCCCTCTAATGTAATGTAACAGGGTAATGCTGCTAGCATGCTGGACACGCTACCAACTGTTAGTGGGCTGGAGCATTTGGACTGCCTATAGGCCTGTAATGAGTTGTAGTAGCTGTAAAAATAAGCAGACATACATAAATCACCCCTTTTTCCCGTTGGGGTAGGCAGAGACCACATATTTCCAATTACTACAATACTTACATATCTCTTTCGCTTCATCTACACTCATCAATGATCAATCCTTTCATACATAAGCGTCGGTTTAGGGTACTCCTGACCTAGCCTTTTTTCAAAACGTCTTGAATATGATTGCGAAACGTTCGCCTAGGTCTTCCCCTTCCAACATTTCCATTCACTTGTCCCATGTATACCTGTTTAGTCATTCTCATTTCATTCATTCTCTCCACATGTCCAAACCATCTTAACATACCTTTCTCGATTTTTGTTACTACATCCTCATTCACACCACATCGTTCCCTTACCACACTATTCCTTATCCTGTCACTCCGTTTGACTCCAATCATGCTTCTCAATGCTCTCATCTCCACTGCATTTATTCTAGTTTCATGCTTCTTGTCATACCCAACTTTCACTACCATACATTATTGCCGGAACCATTAAATAAAATCAGAGACGAATTTACTGTCATGGATTCACCGTGCGGGTGCCGGGTCCATAGCGTTGCAGAGGAAGAGGCTCCAGTCAAGGTGCCTGGGACTTTCAACCCAGCGAGTAAGGTTAAGGGGCCCCTTTATGATGCATCAATGCTCCCTTTCACCGCTCGAGCCCCCTCCCCTGTCCAACCAAAATTGGTAAGATCCTACTAATGCCGCCTTGTATACACGGTCTAGGATGGAAGTTACGGTTGTTCTTGACAGGCCAAGGTTTTTTAGTAGGTTGTATAGGGATTTTGCTGGTATACCCCTTGCTCCGACTTCTACAGCATAACCTTGCAATTTCATTATATACATATATAATGAAATTGCAAGTGAAAATGGATTTATAGCAAATAACTACAGAAACAGCAAGGCTGAAGAAAAACAAGATAATTTTGTACGTGAATACAATACCAATGCTGATTCCGATGCGGTTGGAATGATAAACAGCGGTGATAATGCCGTCTTTACATTAACCTAGTTAAAGGATAAGGTTAAATTTGACGAGTGAGAACGCACCCTAAAAAGCCAGCTCATAAACCAGTGTATAATATGCCGCTGGGATAAACACGTAGATATATAATATACAAGAACAGTCCATTACAATTTAATTTTAGTTGGTATCATGCTGATTTATACACTCTAAGCTTAGATTTTCAGGGCCTGACTTCCATAGCTATTTCATACTTTTCAGTACCGGAAGTAGGTTCCGTTTTTTATATAAATCGCACTTTCCTCAGTGATACCACTTTACTAAAACGTCTGCCATCTTAAGACAACAACCAGGAAAAAGGACTCAACGAGCCTTTCAAAGCACGTGTCACGCTCAGTAGTAATGCCAATAGCGGTCACCCATCCAAGTCATAACCGCAGAGACGTTGCTTAACTTAGTAGATAATTTGAAAACCACAAAACAAACTACGCTAGGAGCGCTTCAAACGCGTAATACTTCTGAAATCTTTAAGTCTGTATACCAATCATAATAAAACTCGTAAATTTCAACAAATTCAAATCAACCAATCAAAGAGATCCCTTTTCAAAATACTTAAGCAGCACTAAAGAGATAATATTCAAAATAGTATAAGTAGAACGTAATATTCCCGTTTCCATCAAAAGTATTCCCGGAGGAATAACAAACCCTTTCTGATAGTAAGAAGACACGACACTTATGTGTGTGTACTACTCAGAAGTGCGTATGTGTTAGTGTCAATATACAGGGTGATCGACGTGTGTCGAGGTTTGAGATAATAGCAGTTTTTGAGACTGAATTTGATCCCAATTAATCCTCAAAACCGGAGGCCAAAAACCTTTTCACCACTACCGCACTGATGGGATGTTATCACGCTATCACAGTTGTGGTTTAGGCTAATCCATCATTCCTGACCTTCTAGAACAGCTATAGAGCCAGGAGGTGCTTGGTGACAGATTGTCTTCTTGAACCCTCAAGTAGACAATATGTCACCAAGAACCCCATAATCTACTCAAGGAACCCAGTCAGACTGGCATACGTAAAATACCCTACTGACGTAAATTCACACATACAGTTTCTGAAGTAAATACTTATGTACCTACTTCTGTACGTAATGTACTACATAATATGTATTTACTTCAGCAACACTTTAGATATGTATCACGTTTAATAATTAAAATATTAAAAATAAATAGATCGCAATTTGACACAACCATTTGTAATTTTTTTTTACAGGGAACACATATTAATGATTCGTTTTACCATTGGATGTAAGGAACGCCTTAAATAAGAATGACTCAAAATCCATACTAAAAAAAGTTTTGATTATATTTATCGTCTACTGAATCATCCTGTATAATAAGACGGTGTGTATGAATACACAGACATTTGTGTACGTGTGCGTTGTATCAAATAATAAACGAAATTCCTCTTTAGGGAGTGTCTATGATGCGATAAGCGGGCGATTGCGATAGTTAAATAACAATAAAAAAAATATTTTTAACTAATTTTGTTAGTTGATTTTTTGCAAATGTCTATCTAGGGTATCAACCACTTGGCTATAGTACAAAGCAAATTTTTTTTTCGATATTCATTATTCCTCGTTTTTTTTTTTCAAATAATTTCGCACGCTCTTATAATATATATATACTTTGAAAAGAAATAGGGAGTCGATCTTTATAATTTCGATAATGGTGTTTTATTTTGTTTTAATGCTATAATAACTTCTGATGTATTTATTATTTTTATTTTAGAACACGTTTTTTTTTCTCCTCAAAACGTTTGCGGAAGCGCTCGTAGTCGACGCTATTCTTGGATGGGTGATCGCCATTGGTATTTACTACAGAGCGCTATCATGCTTGGATTGGCAAGACAAGAAATCGGTCCTAGTTGTTGTCCTGGGCTATTTTACAGGCATTTGGGCAGCCTGAAACTTCCAAGACCGCATTTAAACAATCCGCTAGTCGCAAATAAAACCACTAGCCTAATCGAAAAGCCCCACTGGACCCGTGGAACAGTTGATACTTCTTTATCTGTGATAGAGAGGTAAGCTAGTTCCAGTATTGGGAACGAGATGGGCAGATTTAGATGTCTCCACGCTCCTCGCTCCTCTTATGAATATGTCCAAACCCGCGCTTACCCTTTTGAGAAACATGTCATATTTATCTGCATATCCCAGCTTGGTTATTGCGGTCTCACGTTATTAGATTTTTTCAGCTTTTTCAGAACTTTCAGGAGGCCGACACGTTGTTTTTTCTGTCATAGAGCGGTGAACCCGTTCGCAAGGGGTCAGGAACTCGATTGCGTTCGCCAACCAAGTTCTTATATTACAAGTACATGCAGTTGCAATCTTGATCTTGGCTCTGTTACCATAATACGAATTATGCTTTTTAGCTAATGGATTCCACAAGTTATTTCATACTTTTTAATGGTAAGTCAGATTCGTGTTAGTCTGTCTGTTGTTCCGGGTGGAATCTTGCAACTCAAATTTCGAGCACTTCCCGATTAGTTGCCTTCTTTTGTAGCGCATTAAACATGGTATTTAGATATTTTCTTAAACTACATTATTTCTTGTCAACAATATTAAACAACAATTTTATTCACAAATACGTTTAAAGTAGGTACTATTAAAATAAATAAGTACATAAATAACTTGCCTAAATCAGTTAACACGAAATTCTTATACATAGGACTTTCGTCGAATTCAACTCATTTTCACCCTTTACAAATAATAAACCGGATTGTACCTTATCGCAGTAAACACCACATTAATTTTCATTAGTTCCTAAAATAACCACTAAGAAACTTATTACGACAAAGAATTAAATAATCACGCTATACCTTAATAGAGTTAGTACCCTGTCGCTGTAACAAAATTATAATTGTGTTTGGATGCCACACGGAAAATCAGAATGTTCATAACGACAAGGTATTCAGTACCGAATATTTTAACAATTAAGCAGCAAGTCGCGTGTAATGAGAATAAACGCTTTAAGCCCTCTTGAAACCTTGAAACAACTACATAGTTAAAACAGTAGATCAATTCAAGCATAACGGTAATTGTATGTGAATTAGATATAGGAAATATACCTACTACATTTTATACCATTGGTAAGGGTTGAAAGTTTATACAAATTCAGTAGTTTGGCTTTATTATGTTTAATTAATAATTTTATTGCATTTTCATCTCGGTTGGCCATTTTGAAAACACCCGCCTGGGTAGCTACCCCTCTTTTACTGTAGAATCTGTCGCCGAGCCCCTAAATATGTATTTCAGAAGCTGTCCCGACCTCATTCTCGATTAGGCTCCGAATACACTATCATATTTCTTTGGCAATGTAATAGGGGCTTTAAGTAGACTTGACACCTTCGACCAAATTATCACTTACTGTCAAGTCAAATTATTGCCAAACAAAATTATTAGCAGAAAATAAAATATTTTGGGAAAAATAATATACTACCTCTTGTGAATATTCTGCAGCGTACTTTTAGAAGCAGAGTTGATCATGTCAAAAAGAATGCATTCAAGAAATGTATGCACAATATGTAGAAATTTGCAATATAGATTCTTTGAAAAGTTCCAGATATCTGCTGATATTTTCATGTCACAAATTCCAATAACATTTGCCCGATCTGGTTTTGAAAAGCGTAGCAATTTGAAAGAGATTCTTATTCTTATTATAAGAAAAACTGGCCAAGTGTGAGTGGGGCCTTCGTTTTTTAGTGTTCTTAATTGCAACATCCCATAACTGAAAACATGCTTTCATGTTTCATTTTTGTATTTGTAATTGAAAAAGCACGAGGGCCACCTGGTATTAAGCGGTAACCTCTGCCTATAACAGATGCAGTTCGTCACAAGTGGCGAACTAAAATGATAAAAATATATTTTGTGCCCTAGTCGATATCACCGCACATGTAAGGTTGCAACAAGCACCCAACTTAAACATAACTTTTTTTGTGACGGAACAAGCTCGTGGCCCACCTAATGTTAAGCGGACTAACCTCCGCCTATAACAGATGCATTTTATCACAAGTCACGAATTGCACTGCGCCCGTCACTTTGAGACATAGTTGTTAAGTCTCATTTGCCTGTAATTTCACTGGCTCTCAAGGACAGCTGCCGGAACACACCGTTAGGTGCTTGGTGACTGATTTTCTACCTGAGGGTGGTCGCTAGCCAGACGGGCATTCGCAAAAATGCCCTTCCACCATGCATTGAAGTTTAAGCCCGCGGCGAGATTGGAACCATGGAACTGCTGCGCGGCAGTCCATAGCCAATGCCACTGAGCCATCACTGCTTCAAACTTAGAGATTTAAGTGCTGAATATGAATTTTTTTTTTGTTTTAATAGTTCTACTGTGGTATAATTATTTTCTACCTCTCAAATTGATCTACTGCACGGTTTCCGTACGACACGCACCGTTCCTTTCATTCGGTTCGAAATCTAATTGCTGCCAACATTCCCCTAAAAATACAATCGCTCTGCCGCGAAATTACACATAATTGTTCTTATATTTATAAAATGTTCGAAATTGAAAACAAATGTTATGATTCATAATTATTTTCAGTTGATAATAAATCAACTTTTCTTAATTTGATTAGGTTACTGAACAAGCATGAAGCCCAGCGGTAACCTCTACCTATACAAGTCGCATTTTGCCGCAAGTAACGAACTACAGTCCCACCAACTTATCTGTTCAGGCGGCAAAAAAAAGAACTACAACATTCCTTCAAATTGTGACAGTTTGTAGTTGATTTCCTTGACCAGCAGCGCCCTCACGAACTGCACAGTTAAGTTGGTGGTACTTTACACAGCACTCATCACCCTGAGAAATAAAGTTAATATGTTAAGTCTCATGTGCCTGTAACTTTATCGGCACCCATACTTACAATCCGTACGCGAACGTTATTGCTTGGCAGCAGGAATAGTACTTCCCCGGATGTATGGAGTACTGCTCTCACCTTTGGGATGGTTCTGCCAAATACCAGCTGGAGACACTGGAAGCTATTGAGAAGATATCCAAGAGACTCATAGGGCGTGTTCCATTTGACGCCAATGTCGTTATTTTCGATAATTTTGATCACATTCTGCGTCTATGGTTGTGATCACTGTGATCGTTTGTAACTGTTATCTCCTGTTCCATTTAGGATAAGAACGCTAAGAATGCCACTAAAATTTGCCACTTCTGTCACTTTTGACATTAGATGTAGGCAATTCAAACTGTTCCGTTGGCTTCATAGCGTTTATGGCGAAAATAATGCCAAGACCCAAGTGGAAGACATTTTTGGGAGTGTGATCGTTTTTGGCGAATTTAACTCCAAATGGTACGCACCCATTAACGACAACCAACTTGTAGTCAAGGGAATCCAGAGTCTCAAGCATCGCCGCAAAGTCGCATGTTAATCGGTTTTTATTGGATACATTTCGGGGAGTGTGCTACGGAAATTCATGATTTGATTCCACCATCCCTATTCTATAACCGGACTTCCAGGGACACTCAGATGCGCCACCGCTATATGGTGGATATTCCATTTACCCGAACGAAGCGATTTGCGTCTTCGTTCATCATACGAACCGCCAGGGAATGGAACAACCTGCCTGAGTCTGTGTTTCCGGTTAAGTAGAATATGGGGGTCTTCAAAACGCGAGTGAATAGGTATCTTCTGGATAAGCGCGCTCCATCATCCATCGCATCATCACTTAACATCAGGTGAGATAGTAGTCAACTAACTAGTCCATAAAAAAATGTACTCGTTCGCTAAGAGTTTTACAACTAATAATAACAAATATTTTTAATATATTTTAAGAAAACATCAAATTAATATTTTAATAAAACACTTAAAAAATATATCTAGTGACGATTCCGCCCAATTTACCTGCTAAGCCGACGTGACGTCACAAACGCCACGCAGCAAAACCGGAAGAGTTTTCGACACGTTTCGATTCTACACGAAGCATCCTCAGGAGGTCTTGACTCTACGAGCGCATTTCTCGATCGAGAATTTCTCGAACGTCGGCTTAACAGGTAAATTGGGCGGAATTGTCACTAGATATATTTTTTAAGTGTTTTATTAAAATATTAATTTGTTGATTTCGTAAAATATTATTAAAATATTTGTTATTATTAAATATGGATTTCCGCAAAGTAACGCCTGAATATATTCATTAGCTTTACAATTTTCAAATTTGTACGTATTAATTAGTCTTTCAGTTTATTCTACACCTTATTTGGTCATCACATAAACACATGTGTTTTAATACGACCATGTAGTCGACATTTGGTGCTCTTTCACTAATTACTCTCTGTATAGCCAGCTTTGCACTATATTTTTAATTGATAGACCTTAGTAACTTGGGGCTGGATTGTAAAGACTCTATTACTGCCATATGTTAGCATTTAAGGGGTATTACGAAGCTTTTGAGTGGTTTTTTTAGTCAATTAACACATTCTAATGCAGGGTGTTTATTATCGACTTAAATCTTAATTCTGTTTTTTTTTCTGTTACCTAATAAGTCCGAGGAAATGATGCCGTGCCGCAGGTCCCTGGTTCGATCCCCACCGCCGGCTTGAGCTTCACCGCATGGTGGATGGGCATTTTGCGGTTGCCCACCTGGCTAGAAAATCTGTCGCCAAGCAACTAACGGTGTGTTCCCGCAGCAGTCCTTGAGAGCCAGTAAAATTACATGAGACCTAACAACTGTGTCTCAAGGTGACGGGCGCAGTGCAATTCATGACTTGAGTTGCATCTGTTATAGGCAGAGGTTAGTCCACTTAGCATCGGGTGGGCATCGGCATTGTTCCGTCACAATAACATAAAAAAGTCTCTACCTACAGGGTGTAACGATTTTGATGAAGTTTTCACATTCGATAGCTGATGTCTGAGATGTGGTCCCATTAAAATTTGAGTGAGATTTGTTGCGTAGTATTAGAGTTAACCCTTATAATTCGTAGTTTATATATAAGTATATAATATTGAAGAGGCAACCTATTCGAGACTATTGAACTAAACCTTAGAACCCGATCTTAATCAATCTCTATCCAAACTTAAACCAATAAAATCTAAAAATTTATAAGTATTGAAACTGAGATACCAATTAATTCTCACCTAAAGATTTATACATTAAAAATGTCACCTAAACCTGTCAAACCAAACCTTAATTAACCCAACAAAAATCAACCTAGCCAAATCATTCGAATCTTGTCCAAAAGAATCAAACAAAAACATTTACAGCAAACAGATACCAATCAAAATTAATCCCGCTTCGAACAATTTAACAAAATCACAAGAACATAATCTAAATACTTATACGTATATATAACATCGTGAGTCTCAGCCAATACAAAACGTTTTACCTAAAATATAAGAATTCAATCCAAAAAATCTGTACTAAAATACTCGCAGGTACTCTACGAATTATTCAATTTGCCGTAAGCTTGCAAACGCTATAAAATAAATCTCGCAGTCCAAATATTATTATTAAATTACAACACAGTTCTAAAAGAAATATACCTTCGTCCGTCTAAGGAGGGACAATAAAAGCATTGAGTTGGAAAAATAACAAGATATGGAAGAAAATAGAACGAAACTCGTTAGGCGATTTTCCTTATGTTGTGTGATTTTGAGACACTTCTTAATAGCAGAAATGGAGGAAGAAATTGGGAAGTATATGAAGAGATACAAAAAATGATAGGAAAAATCATTCATTGCGATGTATTCGTATAGCTTTTCTTTTGTAGTACCGTAATGTTTGGAACATTTTACTGTAATTTATTGTATCAGGCGGATTGTCCATTGCTGAACACAGCCTCCTCCATTAAGAGAGGGTTTGCCATGATCCTCACGCTTGGCAGGCGTCTTGGGGATCACAGTGTATAATAGTATAGTACCTTAGAAGGTGCTGCTGCTCTCGTTTCGGTATATTACCCTTAATCGCCTCTTACGACACTGACGAGAAGAGATGGGGGGTATATTTCTAGCCCCGCACTCCATGGCTAATAAAATAAAATAACAGTATACTGAATAATTCACTGCAAATGTAACTTTGTATCCCTCTATATTTGTATGGGATTACAAAGTTATTTATACAGTTGGTGTACCTAAAAACTGGATCGATATTTCAAAACTTTTTAGTTTTCCTGGATTTATACACTAAACACTAATTGTATTCTAAATGTGAAGGTGCTGTCTGCTAGATGTGCCTTAGAGTTTTGATGATCAGTCTGTTAGTGACTGAAAATTAATAAACTTTGACTAGTTTTCTTAAACGACTTGTCCAAATCGAATGAAATTTGAAATATACCGTGATTATACATTGACTTCTTGGTTACTGAAAACTCAAGCTTCTAGTTCTGTTCACAACGAAGTTACAGGTCGAAAATGGCCTGAACTACTTCGAGAAAAGGATGGTACGGCCGTGCCGCTTTTTTCTGGACATGGCGTGGGCACTGCCGTGCCCCCAAGACTAATAAAATATACAATAAATTGTCTTTATTGTAGCAGTGATGGGACAGTGGCACTAGCTATGGTCTGACACGCAGAAGGTCTATGTTTAAATCTCGCCCCGGACTTGAGTTTCAACGAAGTGGCCTGTTTACCTTTTTGGTACAAAATATTATGTACAATACCATCTTCCCATGTCCAAAGATGGTAAACAGGAACACATACCATCAGGTGAAATCCTAACTAAAGCCAACAACACCAAAAAATAGCGGTTTACAATGAGAGAATAAATCATAGCTATGTTTGATTCAAACCCATCGCCATAGGACAGTTAAGAACGAAATGATTAATAAGAGTCAAATGTTATATGTCATGATGGCTTAGCGGTTAGAGCATAACCCGGCTATAAGGTTGGTTGCCGCGGATTCAGATCCCGGACACCGACTATAATTTTTCCTTTAGTTGTGATTTTGTAATGTTATACAAGGAGTATGTGTCATTGCCAAAAAAAAAGTTAAAACCAAAACTACCCTCAGCTATTAAGCAATTATAAGTATACGGTTAAGCAAACTTTTATATACCTGTTTAGTGGAGTTGGACAAGATTAATGGAATCAAAACTACATGTTTCCTACTGCAAACGACTGCTTCAAAAATTTCAAAATAAGCCTTGGCCATTTCCTTTTTGAGTTAAACAGTTCAAAAACTACGTCAGATTTTATCGAAATAAAACGTGGATGCAACTAACCGTTACGGATGTAGACCATTAAAAATTCTGTTCCTTAGCCTACATAGCAAATCATAGCATATTTGTAGTTCCTATCTGTATCGTGCAGCAATAACTAGCAGTATGGGCATTTGCGGTTTTCGTGTGTCAAACGGTCATCAAACTGCTGGTACCAAGTCATTCATACGTATGGCATTAGATTGTCTGGAAGCGCCGAATCTCAACCAAATATCTATGCGAAATTATTCCAACAAGTCCAATTTTTATAATGTTTTTTTATCATATGCACATAAACACAAGCACGCAAGCTTGCAAGAGGAAAGAATAGGGGCAAAGGATTACGGCTGTTGCATACGATTGGTAGAAGGAACCAAAATCATAAGACATCTATATCCATAATGTGTAATTCAAAGAGAACAAATTTATAGATTCCTATTCTGAATTAAAATTCACGCAATTTAGATACATATAAAAACTATCACGGGGTTGTGTCAAAAACCTACATTAAAAATATTGGTACAGTCCATACTGTCAGTAAGTAGTCTCTCCGCCCTAGATCTAGTATTCGCGCAACGTCCTGGCGATATATCCCGCTGGCTACCCTCCAAAACTGCCCGTAACGAACGCATTGTGACTGCATTTGTCACGGGGTAACTCATAAGAGATAGAGATTTTACAGTCGATATAATGTCGCCGCCTGTGGGCTGCGAGGCGGGATTGGTATCAGATATCAAAATATGGCAACATAGCTTGAATTATTTTTTTACAGGATTTTTGTCCTTATGACACTTGACATTTTGTATACTTATTTGTCATGCAGCATATTCTAAAAATATGGCTAGATGTTGAATAAAAAAAATCTAATAAATTTATTCAAAATACCCACATAAACTTGAGACAAGATATGCTAGCAGCACTTTTAAAAAATCTACAGGCCAACCTCAGCAACCGCGCTGCGAATGCTATTTTTGTCTTACACCTAAAGAGGGCGTTGTAACTCTAAAGATCTGCGACGAGAAGAGTTGGCTACTTACTCTAGGGTCTCTCTATATATAATAATAGTTAATGGTTATAGTTAAGGTACGCAGGAAATGTCACTGTAATACCTATTTAGCATTCCTAATCTAAGGTCAGTATTAAGTTCACAGCTTTCGCCATTTTCAAAAGCAATTTTACAATGCTGAGATATTAATAAAACAACAGCGTATCAGCTGAGACTACGATGAATTGAAGAAATAGAAGTATTGGCAGTTGCACTATTCTATTTGTATTAGTATTTAAAACTTGGTGACGGTTTTACGATGCCAACAAAGTCTTTTAAAGGTTCCTTGCTGAAATTGGTCTTGAGACAACGATTCAGTTTATGAATTCTAAATCAATCGTATTCTTTGAATCTATTTCTATTACTATTCCTTTTTTTACACAGTTCTGGTAGAAAGATACTTCTAAGTTCTACAGAACTAGTATCTAAAATAAAGTATTTTTCTACCAGAACTGTGTATTAAAAAGGAATAGTAATAGATTCAAGGAATAAGATTGCTTTTTAATCATATGAAAATGAAGTTGTTATTTTTCCTTTAATTGCTAAAATTTTACTGTCTCATTCACTACTCGACGTCCTCTTACAGCTCTGACGCATTCAGACAATTTGTCTAAAAAGTTAAAACGCTTTCGTCTCAAATCTTGGACCGACGAAGTAACTGCAAGTAATTTATATTATGCGGTCTGGTATGTCGTCGGCAGTCCTAACACCACCCTATCTTCATTATCATCAACATCATCATAACTTTGTCACAGCTGGGACTACGCAAGATTACACAATGTTTTTTTATTGATACACTGAGAAAACCGACTTAAAGGCTTAAATCAAATTTGACCTTTTACCGTTGAATTGTAAATACGTAAGATGAATTCACAATTCTTAAGATGATCTTCACCAATCAATAAAAATGTACCATGTTTTATAATAAACACAACCGTCAAAAACGCTCCCGTAAAGTATTTTCAGAATTGAACTTGTTATACGATAATAATTGCAGTATTGACCATAAAATATACCTTACTTTTACGGCGGTTTATATACGGCGATTATCACTATAACGTACGACTTAATCAGCCTCATCGAAAAGTCAATATTTAAGAAATACCACAAAATACACCTTAAATGAAGACGAAAAGAAACATTCGCCTTCACTGACCTCGTTTAACGCCTTCTAGTTGGAAGCCGTTTTTGTACGTATTTACGTTTGGTCGGTTTTTCGCCTTATACCATATAAATTGGCCGTCATTAGGGCGCTTTTGACTTTAGATTTTTCTCAGTGTAGCTATCCTTTGTCTTATATATTATCTCTTGGTTAATGATCCAAAAGTGCGCATAAATTACTTTCACTCCACCTTCATAATGGGTGCGGCTGCAGTATAGAACACCCTACCAGCGTCTTAGTTTTCCGTTATATATAATTTGGTACTCAGAACACAGGTATCTTCTATGCAGGCATTTTTTATGTTATTGTGGAGGAACAAGTTCGATTCCCACCTGATGTTAAGTGGACTAACCTCTTACTATAACAGATGCATTTCATTACTAGTGACCAATTGCATTCCGCCCGTCACACTGAGACAAACATTTGTTAAGTGTTATGTGCCTGTAATTTTACTGGCTCTCAAGGATTGCTGTCGAAACACATTGGTGAGAGAGATTTTCTACTTGAGGGTCGTAGCTAGCGAGGCGAGTTTTCGCCAAAATATTCTTCCACCGAACCGGAGCGAACCATGGCCCTGCGGCATGGCAGTTCACAGCTATTACCGCTCGGCCATAATTACTTCAGAAGGCATGTTCCAGCATCAACCACGTCGATGCTTTCCAACATGTGATCTTGAATTAAATAAAATTTCGTATGCGTATCTGGAACCAGTGCTTGTCCTACATTTAAAATTCTCACATAAGTAATCTAATCATAACTATCGATGGATGCAAACGCTGACGTGACTTAATACTTATATTGGCGCCATCTATCGATAAAGTGTCGAACTAAATGTACAAAGTGTGTACTCGTATTTAGAGCGAAAAATGTTTGCATATCAATTCTTGAAGAAAATAATTATGGCTTAGGGCAGCCAACAAGCTAGAAATACAAAGAAGTAGTCAGCCCATTACTGATTGCCCAGAACCAACGCAATCGTTCGTTTAGCTAAATTAATGATTACAGTTTAAAGTACAAAGGAAATATAAACTAGCCAACCGATTACTTTTTAATTAGGTAGCCAATGACAGTATTATATATAAATATTAAAACATGATTCCAATCATAAACATACAGATTAAACACCGAATAATTCATGGCATTGTTGAAATTCATAAAATCATAAATAATTTAACCACCGCGTGATTTAACGCAACGTCATTGGGACTGACGCTCGGACCAATTTAAAGATTTATTTGATTTATTCGGTTTCATTATTTAAATGCATAATAAAGGTCACGAGTTGGATTATATTACCATTGAACCCCTCAATAGTCTCTCCGTCATCAAACAATTTTGAAGTAATGATGGCCGAGCGGTAATAGTTATGGACTGCCATGCCGCAGTACCATGGTTTGATGCCCACCGCCGGTTTAAGCTCGCATGGTCTTGAAGCAATGATGGCCGAGCGGTAATAGCTATGGACTGCCGCGCCGCAGGTCCTTGGTTCGATCTTCACCGCCGGCTTGAGCTTCACCGCATGGTGGTAGGGCATTTTGTGATTGCCCGCCTGGCTAGCTACCACCCTCAAGTAGAAAATCTGTCGCAGTGCAATTCATGACTTGTGATGAAATGCATCTGTTATAGGCAGAGGTTAGTCCACTTAACACCAGGTGGGCCTCGAGGTTGTACCGTCACAATAACATAAAAAAAATATAAAAAAATGGTGGAAGGATTTATCCAATTTTCGTAAGAGGGAAAAGTGCAAACCAAGATTTTATAGCAATGTTCGACGCCGTCATTATTTGGGTGGGTTAGCAGACGCACTGCTTTACTGCTTTATTGGCATTTACTACTTAACACTTCGGTGCTTCGGAGAGCAGGTTCAGCCGCCCTATCCGGTTGTAGTCTAGTAGTAGAATTGAAGTCTAAGAGTAGCAGTAGTAAGAGTATTTCACCGAGCGAAGTGTCTCTTTTTCAGCTCGCGGTAATATCAGACACGGTCTACAAGTCCTATTTCTCGTAAAATTTGGGAGGACGTTCGTTAATTTTGGATTTTTCATAACGGTGATATAAACCAGCGGTGTTTGATAAAGTAGAAACAAATCACATTTCAGTCGCCAGGTTTTCAATTAAAGAGTCACCAATAAATAGTAAAACAAAAAAGTTCTTGATACAGAGAGAAAAACCGGTTGCATTTGAGAAAAATGTGGACAGTATTTGTATTCACATGCGCGCTCTCTCCCTTCATATATAATGAGCATCTAACTTCCTTGCGTGATGCCCATTTCACTGCAACCAACGAGGAAGTAAATTACTGTTTTATTTTTGTAACTGACTATACTGTACTGCCCATGTAGAATATAACATGTCAGTAGAGAAACTTCAGAAAAAATAACTCTGCCGTATTTTGTAAGAATCTAAAAATGGCTAGGAAAAAGGTTGATGTGACAGCTGTCAAAAAGACAGTTTATGTCAGATAGACAGGTGTTGTTTGTGACAGGTGTGTCAAAGTGACAGTTTTTTTTATGTCTGATAGGTTAGTCTTTGACCACTATCTAACCTGATGGTAAGTGATGATGTGGTCCAAGATGTTGTACAGGCTAACCTAGAAATACTGGCTCTCAAGGACAGCTGCCGGAACACACCGTTAGGTGCTTGGCGACAGATTTTCTACTTGAGGGTGGTAGCTAGCCAGGCGGGCATTCGCAAAATGCCCTACCACCATGCAAAGTTGCTGTCGTATTTTATGTACTCAATTACTTTCGTTTTCGTGACATCTGTCAAACTTTTGTAGATCTCATAGTGATGTTCATTTCAGATGACAGCTGTCAAATTAAAATAGTGTTTGTGTCTGAAATTATTGATCGTAGACTACTAGTTCCTTCACAGATATGATAGATCTATAGTTATAGTTTACTCGTGAAGCTTAGAGCAAAAAATTGTTTTTTTTGTAACACAACGTAAGTTGAAGTATAGGTGTCGCTCCATCCTCCATACGATGGTTCAGAACGAGACAACAAGTTAGAGCGATACGTCAAATAACCCATATGTCATATGACTCATAAGTCACATTGGCTCAGCGGTCAGAGCATGCCTTGGCTATAGGGGTGGATGGCGTGGGCTCGAATACCGCACATGTGAAGTTAATAAGCTGTTCTCAACCGATCAGCAAAGTTAAGCAACGTCGCGCGCGGTCATGGAGCTGGACGGGTGACCGCTAGTGACATTACTACTGAGCGTTTCCGTGCTTCGGAGGGCACGTTAAGCCGTCGGTCCCGGTTGTTGTCTTAGGATAGCAGTCGTTATAGCATGGTGGTAGGGCCGCCTGGCTAGCTACCACCCTCAAGTAGAAAATCTGTCGCCAAGCACCTAACAGTGTGCTCCGGCAGCTTTCCTTGAGAGCCAGTACGTCTAGGTTAGCCTGAATAACATCTTCGACCACATCATCACTAACCATCAGGTGAGATAGTGGTCAAAAGCTAACATATCAGGCTTAAAAAGGCATATAATTTTTCCTCTCGTTGTAAATTGTATTTTTTATAGAATTTGTGTTACTGTTATGCGCTACACAGGTTGTTCACTAAAGAGTAAGTCTATCTAATTTGACGCTGACAAAACAGTTTCGTATTTACACGAGTTCTATTTGCGCAGTTCCCCTATTGTAAAGCTGATTGCTACCAGCTGCCCTTTGTTTTGCACGGTTAAACAAACACTCGAATCAATGATTCAGAATATAGAGAATTCAATAATTTGGACACAAAAAAACCATATATAATTTTAATATTTTTATTATTGCAATGACGCATGCTCCTGAGATCGAGAGGAAATTAGAGTTATAAGACATATGTCACGTTGACTTAGCGGACGTAAGGGTGGATAGCGCGGGTTCGAATCCTGCAAATGAATATCATATTTCACTTTTTTTTTTATTGTGACGGAACAAGCTCGAGGCCTACCTGATGTTAAGCGGACTAACCTCTGCCTACAACAGATGCATTTTATCACTGCGCCCGTCAGGTTGAGACATAGAAGTTAAGTCTCATGTGCCTGTAATTTCACTGGCTCTCAAGGACTGCTGCCGGAACACACCGTTAGGTGCTTGGCGACAGATTTTCTACTTGAGGGTGGTAGCTAGCCAGGCTACTTCTTACTCACTCTGTTGTGGGGTATTCACACACGTGGCACATGTTTCGGCTAAAACTATTTACGTACTTAAATTAAAACTCAATAAGGTTATCATTAACGATTGCATACGAATGATAAAAAAGGTTTGGTAGTCAAAGTTAGTTTAGACCATTGACCTATATATACTAGACGCGACATTTCAAACGAGTATAGTCGACCAGTGCTAGTATGCCAGCCGGCATACTCTGCCCCACTCGCAGCTGGGCACTCGTGGAGAATACACGCGTTTTACGTTCGAAAATTGTGTATTATCAATTGTGTATTTTAAATATACAATTTTTGAACGTAAAGCGCGTGTAATCTCTACGAGTGGCCGAGCTGCGAGTGGGGGAGAGTATGCCGGCCGGCATACTTGCACTGGTCGACTATCCTCGTTTGAGATGTCGCGTCTAGTATATATATATATATATATATATATATATAGGTCAATGGTTTAGATGGTGTCGAAGTCGGGAATTCTATCAGTATCTGACTTCATAGGAGTGAAAGACAATGTGTGAGCGATGAGTTTTGATGAAAAACATTATTAGTAACTTACATTGAAGATGTGAGAATGATATATACATAATTAAAATATTTTCATGAATGGAGTCAAACGGAGTGACAGGATAAGGAATAGTTGTGATAAGGGAACGATGTGGTGTGAATGAGGATGTAGTGACAAAAATCGAGAAAGGTATGTTAAGATGGTTTGGACATGTGGAGAGAATGAATGAAATGAGAATGACTAAACAGGTATACATGGGACAAGTGAACGGAAGTGTTGGAAGGGGAAGACCTAGGCGAACGTTCCGAAATCAGATTGAAGACGTTCTGAAAAAAAGGCCAGGTCAAGAGTACCCTAAACCGACGCTTATGTATGAAAGGATTGATGAGTGTAGATGAAGCGAAAGAGATATGTAAGGATCGTAGTAAGTGGAAATCCGTGGTCTCTGCCTACCCCTACGGGAAAGAGGCGTGATTTTATGTATGTATGTATGTAAAATATTTTCATTACAAGCGTAATTGAAAGTCAACAAATTTTATTCCATTGGAAAATTTTAAAGAAACGTGTTTGGAACGAACTTTGCCTTAGATATTTTAATAAATTTTGCACTAGTATAATATAACTAATAATATGCACGGATATACAATGAATAAAACCTCTGTTAGATCTTAGACGAATAGATGAGAAAAATCTTAACGTATCATATATGAAGTTTATCTTATTACAACAGTAATTAGTTGAAACCTTACATTAGGCACGTGCTTTGGAGAGCACGGCTTTCGTAGCTCTTTCTATAAAAAAAGTTTCGTCATATTTTTTTTTTTTTTTATGTTACTGTGACGGAACAAGCCCGAGGCCCACCTGATGTTAAGTGGACTAACCTCTGCCTATAACAGACGCATTTCGTTAACGACGAATTGCACTGTGCCCGTCACACTGAGACGTCCAGTTGTTAGGTCTCATTAGCCTGTAATTTTTCTGGCTCTCAAGGACTGCTGCCGGAACACACCGTTAGGTGCTTGGCGACAGATTTTCTACTTGAGGGTGGTCGCTAGCCAGGTGGGCATTCGAAAAATGCCCTTCCACCATGCGGTGAAGCTCAAGCTCTGGGCGGGATTCGAACCATGGACCTGCTGCGCGGCAGTCCATAGCCAATGCCACTGAGCCATCACTGCTTCAAAAGGAATAGGAAGTGTTCAACCTTGTCGCAATTTTGCATGTATTTCCTTGACTCTAAAATCTGTTTTTCTAGTGTGCCAGATTTTCGTATTTTTTTTATTTTATCTCCAAACATGAAATTAGAATTTCCATACAAAGAAATTTCATCAAATAGTTTTAAAGGTACATATGTACATATGTTTACGGTGAACTGACAAACTACAAGCATAGATTTTATATTTGCGGACATTTTTTTTATGGGATAGGAGGGCAAACGAGCAGGCGGCTCACCTGGTGATAAGTGATCACCGTCGCCCACGAACATCCGCAACACCAGAGGTTCGAGGATGCGTTGCCGGCCTTTGAGGAGGGAATATGCTCTCTTCTTGAAGGCCCCTAAGTCGTATCCGTTCGGAAATACTGCACCTGGCAGCTGGTTTCATATTGTGGCTGTGCGAGGTAGAAAATGCCGTGAAAATCGCAAAGTTGTGGACTTCCAGACGTCGACATGAAATTGATGAAATATCATGCGTTGTCGGGACGTCCGATGGCGATATTGAGCTGCAGGTAGTAAATCGAACAGTTCCTCAGAACACTATCACATGCATGCATCATTTCAACGGATATGAACACTTGGTATCAAGCAGGCCTAACATGCTCTCGACTTCTATTTCATTCAATACCAGCTGTAGAAGTCAGTTCTTATTTGCGACACTAAAGTAATAAAGGATCCAAACCTCGTCCTACAAAAAATACACAAAAGGACTCATGAAGCATTCTTTTCACAAATACCGTTTCAAATAAAACTTTTTCGCTTCTGTTTTTTTACGAAATTAAAATACGTGTTTCATTTTTTTGTACTTTTACACGATAGGGTTAAAGTTTTACGAGTTTTAATTATGAAAGCTTTTCGTGGTGAATGTGAATTATTACGAGTCGTTCTCGTATTGTGTGTCAGAGAAATACGGGAACATATGTTAGACTATATTCGAAATTATTTGCGAAAATTTTATAGCTGTAGCGAAGTTTGGTTCGCTGTTCATAACCGATTAGCTAAGTTAAACAAAGTCCGCTGACCGGATGACCGTGACTTGGATAGGTGACCGCTAGTGGCATTACTACTGAGCGTGCACGTGCTTTAGAGGGCACGTTAAGATCAACGGGAAGAGAAGCTCCTACAGAAAAATAGGTTGTTTAAGCAAAATAGGTATTTTAAGAAAAATAGGTATTTTAACAAAGTGATGCTGTCTCGCCGCTAAACGACCGAACAGAATAGTGCGATAAGGACAATTGCAGCTTCTTCAAGTTTTGATTTAGAATTAGCGTATAATTTGCGTTCCGGGAGAATTTTTCTCTCCTATAGTAAACATTAATATTTTGATATTATTTTATGACTGACAGAATAAACTAGGTTTATGGGTTATCCATTTTCTTTCTTTATCGTTATTTTTCCTATTAATAATTCACAAACTAGAGATAAGGTTTTGAGAAAATATCGGTATTTAAATACCCATTAATTCAAATTCCTTGAATGTAATGATAAAAATCAAAACAGCAATATAAACCTGGATATTGATAACATCTATAACATTACTAAAAATCATCAAAGTCGGTGATTGTTTGGGGGGTAGAAAGATTTTCTCTTTTTGTATGATAATTCTAGACTTCCCTCCAGTCTTAGGATGGATGTCGTTACAGCATTATGGTAGGGCATTTTGCGAATGCCTGTCTGCTAGCTACCACCCTCAAGTAGAAAATCTGTCAAGCACTTAACGGTGTGTTCCGGCAGCTGTCCTTGAGAGCCAGTAATTCTAGGTTAGCCGGAACAACACCTTCGACCACATCATAACTTACCATCAGGTGAGACGGTGATCTAAGGCTAACCTATCAAGCATAAAAAAACATTCAGTTTAGGCGTCAACGAAGATATTATGAAGGGTATTTACAATACTTATATTGTACAATACTATGGTGCACTGCGAATAAATGTATGGCTGGCCAGATTATTCCAGAACCCTACCAAACTAAGACTGAGTTGGTTCTGTTAAAGAAATCACGGGAAGTCTGATAAGGATCTCTATTGATACAACTCCCTTGCATCAGGCGACATGGTATTTGTATTACTGCCAACTTTTTAGATTGCTCTACAAAATTATTACGAAAAATCTACACGATTCCAAGCCTTATATTAACCATGTATAAAGTTGAAATTAAGAGAAAAACTTCACACAATTTATTTACATTCCTGTCATAGGAATTTAAACTTTCACTTGATAACTTTAAAGTGGATTTTCGTAGGATCCAAGTTCAAGTGTTCTATAAAAACCAGTCCTAGAATTTGTAAAAGCATTAGGGTCAGACCAAAAATGTTTAAGGACTGAGAAGACGAATATTAAAAGCCGTGAGCAAGAAATTGTAAGTATATAGCATTTATTAAATTACTTTAAGCATGTTTGTGGAGCTCGAATATTCCGAACTTCAAATGATAAACGTGCCTATATAGGGTTTATACAAAAAATAAAACGGTGTTATTTTTTGGAATTCAGTAAATGTTTTATTAACACGTAATACTGAAAACATGTTTAAGAAGGTGGCTTCCACGACGGGATTGTTTTTCGATTTGTTACTAGTTTTTCAACATTATGACATGTATCTTTTTTTATTATTTTAAGTTCCAACCTTAATTGCACCTAATGATTGAGTGTCCTCAAAGTGAGTAGGGAAATGCTGCCCATTAGGTGGACTTTTCTCTTATTCATCTTTTGCAATCAACCGAAGGGAAGGATTAGCAATCCGTTAAATCTTAAGTCCGGAATTGTATGGCATATTGAACAAAGAGATATATTGTATTTTATTATTCCCAAAATAGTCCTTCTGACAACACCCAGAACTTAATATAATATTAGAGACTTTAATTTGTTGGATACAATCTTGTTTCCAATATTATAATATAGGAAAGCTATATACCAATATTTTATATCGTATCTTTGTATTTAAAATTGGCATCCAATTTACACAACGCACTAACATGAAAATTTAATAATCCATGACCAGCCTTACTTTATTAAAAAAAATTAAGGGTTGTTAAAGCCGGCCCGGTCACAAGTCATTGATTCACAATACCGCCCGGCTATCGCATCGTGCCAAATCTCGAGATTATAGATCAAGCTATATCGTGCAGCGTTGGCAAGTACAGCAGGCTATTGTTTAATTTTCTGGGTTCCGTTCTAAATGGGTTTTTAGAGTTATTATATTATGTGTGGAAATTTGTGTCACGGCAGTTTAGTTTTAGGTCATCCATTTTTTAGTCAACGTCGTAAAATGCCTTTATGTTTATCTATTACAGGTTTGAAGCCAAGTTTAGTCAAGAAAGTCATAAACTCCGTTTCAATAGTGTTTCAATAAAATGTTTATTTAATTGAGATGATTGTTGAATCGCTTTGAACAGTTGTGCTTGAAGCAAAATATTTCATAATTTCACATCGAACAAAATTAAAGACACAGAACCCTTCACATCTGTGCAAACTTTTATATTTTTTTTCCTCTGACTGTCGCAGATTTGGCTTGGATTCCAACGGATCGATTTTTTGTATTTTTTGACTTACCCTGCTTTAGCAGCGGGCGTCCAAACGCTTCCGCTTCGTGAAGACAGGGTTTTTTGCGTTTTTGGTTTGAAAGTTGAATGTGGAGCTGTAAATATTTTACTGGGTTTTCCTGAGCTTGATTTTTATATTATGAAATACGATTTGAAATTTCAGTTCGCTTCGACTTGTGTGAAACAAAACATTTAAATGTTGATTTCTGTGCGAGTCTTAATATTAAGGCCTATTGTATGTTGATTAAAACAAACATAGTTTGCATGCGATTAAAATGAGAGTGTTAAGATAGACAGGTGGTTTTGTAAAATATTTTTTATGCCTGGTAGGAAAGTCTTTGACCACAATCTCATCTGATGGTAAGTGATGATCTGGTCGAAGGCGTTAACAAAAATGTGGTGTAACTAGAAATCACCAAATTAGGAATGAGTGTATTCGGTCAAAACAGGAAAATTGCACGGAATTGTCACTAGAAATATTTTTTAAGTGTTTTATTAAAACATTAATTTGATGTTTTTTTTTGACAGAAGGCATGAAAAATAATACAAAGACGTCACCACTCAGAAGGATAAAAATCACATTTAAAAAATAAACAGAACCGGTTTCCAAGGGTTCTGTTTATTTAGTTAGTTTTTATGGCAATAAAAAGTATTGCCATAAAAACTAACGTGGTATGTCATAATTATCAACTAAACATACGGGTTAGCACTCACGGTGCTTAATCCTAATATCTGACCAGTGTTCGAGCAGTAAAGATGCCCATTTTCAAAAAATGCGGGCAACTGCCCGCAGTGCGCGTGCAGCGCTCTATGCTGCCCGCTTCGCTTTGTATGAAATAGTGGAAGTCGGTTCCATATTGAATCAATACACTGACCTCGCATTGTCATGGTCCGACTTCGACAAGTTACGTATTTAATAATTTAAAGTGTAAGAAGTCAGTTACTTTTTTTTTAAATCTTTTTAGTGATTCATATTTATTAAAATATCATTCACTCGCATAAAATACTGCTCACTATTACTGAATTACAAGGAGATGATAAACTTTAGTCATGTGTGAGATTTAAACCCACGCCATCCACCTCTATAGCCGAGGTATGTAGGTATTCCTTTTTTTGTATTTAAAATATACTTTTAATCTTGATGTTCATTTGAAATAAGAGATAGTCACATCGTTTATTCCTCTAGTATCAAAACAATACATGTTTAGTACAGTTGAAACAACCAACAAAATACCCTAAATTACCCACAGTTCCCCAAATCAATCACATACATACAAGTAAAACCTCACAGACTCAAAGAGGGCTTCAAGAAAAGAACTCAGTAAGAAGTACTGAACCTCTTTTTAATTAGAACGTTGTCTTATCTACTTTCGACAGGCCTCTGGGAGGGGTCCGTAGGGAGGGGAGGGGGGAAGGGAAGTTGAAAAAGTCAATAATTACCTTTTCTCACGGTTAGAAGTGGCTTTTACCACTTCGCGGGTGATTGTGCGGTTGTGGTCATAAACGAAGCGACTTTTCAGTGTTTTGAATTTAGATTTCTCATTAGATATTTAATATACGCGGTTGAGGCTGCGTTGTCTGTCAGTCAGCGAATCAGGACTTTGATTCTTATAGATATAGATAACTAAAGAAAATTAATATTACACAGAAAGTATTAATGTACGTAATAGAAGTAACTAATCCAACTAAACTTAATTATGATAATACGATAATGTGTTAAATAGGATAAATAATAGTATCAAGACAAAAAACTGACGTTAGATACCTAATTGAAATATAAACATTTTAAAGAGTGAAGCGTAGGTCTCAGTAGCAGGAAGGGCTTAGCAGATTATACGTTAGTTCGATGAAAACTTTCGAATCGTTTACCCAGTTTTAACGAAAACTGGGCGGGAGGTTCCGCGTATATAAATCTCTTACGCTTTCTAAAAATAATGCTTTTTTTTTTTAATTTCTGAACTCTCGGTATCTCCTCACTCGGTATCACTCCTTATCATTAATAGCTACAATACAAAATATCACTAAAATATTACATTTACAATATGTTAAACGTAGGTACACTAAACACTAACTCTGCAATAACCAATATAATCTAAGGGACCTTAAAATTTAATAGCCTATGTCTAAAGTTTCCTGTAAATACCGGTATCTTTCCAGAACAAATCCTTCAAAACCTAACTAAGCTCTCCCGACCTAAATGAATAAAATCTGCATAAAAAATTAATTCCTCGCTCCCGCTCCCGCTTATGAATAAAACATGTCCCTATTAAGAAGCGCTCCTAGTAATTGCATTACGAACCGGCACATTTCTATTGAGTTTTGGGAAAAACCCCTTTTTTCTTTTTAATGGTATTTTTTTTTCATAAAATATAGAGTATATTTTTTATTTTTTCGTTGTACTCAAGGGACTTACGGCGACGCGGCGACGGACGTTAGAAGACATCTCCGCAAAATGAAATATTGGAAAAAGATCTAAGTTTTTTTTTTAGTTTTATATTAGATTCGTGTGGTTTGTACATTACACATTCGTCAAGGATGTTAAACATGTTGATTTTGCATATAAATAGTGAAAGTCAAGTCTTAATCATATAGCAAACCGTGTTCAAGGCACTTTTAGTGAAGTAGGTGTTGTTTCTAAGATTAAACAGAACAATTTTTAACTTGCTATTTCTACAATTTGCTGCACTGATTGACTGATTTATAAGTAATAATAATGCCACATCACTTGTGTGATCACGCATCATACTAAAGTACCAGGAGAGGAGAAGCTCATGGGAGTTTCATAATTTAGGTCTCGTTCTAGGAATACTATTAGTCCGGTCAATTTAGACCAAAAAATGAGGGTGATGTTACATAAAGTCCCAACAAGCTGAATTTCTGTGAAATTGTTCAAAACATAATTAAAAACAATGTCTAAAAGTTCCCCATCATTCCCGTGTATGGAAAAAAAAATTCAGGGTCAAAGGTCCAAAAAATTAGTTTTTTGCGATTTTCAGCAAAATGGTAAGTTTTATAATAAAAGTACTGCAGACAAAAAATGTAGATCATAAAATTTTCTATAAAAATGTCTCAATACTTTTTTTTCTTACGAGCCACCGTTTCTGAGATATAACGATTCAAAAAGTTATTAAAGTTGTTATCGTCATAATATGCACACGTTTCCACGCCACCGATGAGGTAGTGTACTTAGCGCGTTTTTTGGTTTCCCCAGTAGCCTACTCCACGGGTCAGTTGTGATCCTGTTTTATTATTTTGATCCTTTTTCTAGTATATTACCAAGTTCAAGTGTGGCTTGGTTATCAGCTAGACCCTACAGACTGGGGTTGGAAGTTGGTCAACAATATATTAGAGCCAGTTCAAACTTTACTTCCACCTGCGCCGGAAAAACTGCTGAACACTCATTTTTGCAACTGCAAAAAGGGATGCAGTGCTAAATGTGGTTGCAAAAAAGACGGACTGTTTTGTTCTTTGGCATGCACAAATTGTCAAGGCCGGTCGTGCTCTAATATTGAATCACAAACAATGGAGAATTCGTTTGATTCCGACGAAGTATCATGCGATACATCGCTATTGACGCAATTTTCTTGCATTCAAAATGAAGATGAAGAAGAAGCAGGAGAAGAAGAACAAGAATTTGAAACTTACGAATAAGACGAATGAACTTCAACACTTTTTTTATAATTAACATCGCTTTTAACTTTTCCATTCTTTGAAAATTTCCGTTATTTTGCAATAGTTTTACATTAAACAGGATCAGAACTGACCCGTGGAGTAGGCCTACTGGGGAAACCACGTTAAAAAAACGCGCTAAGTACACTACCTCATAGGTAGCGTAGAAACGTGTGCATATTATGACGATAACAACTTTTATAACTTTTTGAATCGTTATATCTCAGAAACGGTGGCTCGTAAGAAAAAAAGTATTGATACATTTTTTATAGATAATTTTATGATCTACAATTTTTGACTGAGGTACTTTTATGATAAGACTTACAGTTTTGCTGAAAATCACGAAAAACTATTTTTTTTGACCTTTGACCTTGAATATATTTTCTTCCATACACGGGAATAATGGGGAACTTCTAGACATTGTTTATAATTATGTTTTGAACAATTTCACAGAAATTCAGCTTGTTGGGACTTTATGTAACTTCGAATGTCTAAATTGACCGGACTATATACTAAACTTGCAAAATGTAGGTATAAATATGGGCTAAAATTGTGATTATTTTTTTATGTTGTAGTGACGGAACACGATCGAGGCCTACCTGATGTTAAGCGGTCATTGGCACAAGTCACGAATGGCACCCGTCACTTGATACATAGTTGTGAAGTCCCATGTGCCTGTAATTGCACTGGCTCTCAAGGACAGCTGCCGGAACACACCGTTAGGTGCTTGGTGACAGATTTTCTACTTGATGGTGATCGCTTGCCAGGCGGGCATTCACAAAATGCCCTTCCTCCATGCGGTGAAGCTCAAGCCTGCGGCGGGATTCGAACCATGGACCTGCTGCGCGGCAGTCCATAGTCAAAACCACTGAGCCATCACTGCTTCAGAAGTGATCATACTATAATCAAACAATCTTTTCCGAAACTATACTTTATACCTACTACCGATTTTGTGGGTATTTATAGGTAAATAATTCAAAGTCAGTAATCTCTTTGATTTTCTTGAAGTTTGATAATAAGCTCCTTGAAAAAGCTTTCATGAATATGTACTTATAGTCTTTAATAATAACTTTATATTGTTATTGAGCCAGTAAAATCTCAGAAACACAGGGGCTTTTGCTTGTGACCTATGCGCGATAAATAATAATTCCTATAACATGGAACTAAAATGATGGTAGGGCGTTTTGCGAATGGCTAGCTAGCTAGCTAGTGGTTTTTTCGGATATTCTCCTACTTCTTCTTATAGTGCCTCTCCAATTACTGAAGGTTGGCGATCAGCTCTGTACATCTGTCTCTGTCTCTCGCGAGGCGAAAAAGGTCTGCTGCTCTCGCGATACTAGTCCACTCCCTGATGTTTCTTAGCCAAGACTTTTTCCTACGACCGGCTTTTCTTTTTCCTGCGACCTTCCCCATCATGATGAACTGTAAAAGTTTGTATCGATCATGACGTAATATATGGCCTAGATAAGAAACTTTCCTCTGCTTGACGGTGTTCAAAAGCATGCGTTTCTATCCTACTCGTCATAGGACTTCGTCATTGGTAACCTTTTGAGTCCAAGATATTGCCATCATGCGTCTGTAGGCCCACATTTCAAATGCTTCTACACGTTTCCTGAGGTGCTCTTTGATGGTCAAAGCTTCGCATCCGTATAGAAGAATCGGCCAGATATAGCACTGAAGTAGACGGGTACGCAATAAGATCTTGAGTTTGCGATTACACAGTACTTTCTCCATTTTACAAAAGGCACTGCGGGCAACTTCTGTGCTATATTCTCCTTAGCTGTATCTATATATGTAGGTTTGTTTTTTTACAATTTTAAACAGTTAAATGACGAAACACAATAGCGTTCTACGCTTTAATTTTAATCAATGTCCAAAATTTTCAATTTCGAACCTTACTACCCTTTATACCAGACTACCTTCTATTACCAAAACCCTGTCACAAACCAAACGAAAACTTACGACTAAAAGCTTAACTTAATTCACCATCAAGTAAATGCTCAATTTCTTTGGGAATTCCCGAAAACATCGTGAATGCGTCATTTGCGTAATTACCAGGCTATTCTCTGAATGACTTAGTTAAGGGACCATTCGTTCGTGCTCCGATAAAGTATTGTAGATTACGACTGACTTGAATCTTTACGGGGTGTAATAGGTACTTTATTGATATATTCGTTCGTAGCTTTGAAATTGTAGATTACGATATTATTTCAAAACGCTACGCATGTAGACTTTCGTAGCACTCGTAGTAGAAGCTCCGCTACCGACTTGTTCTTAAGGGTGAATTGGTCGGTCACTTCTCCATACAAACGTGGAAGGGTGATGGCTTCTTTAATTGAAGTTTTAGGTTTTTTTTATGTCATTGTGACGGAACAAGCTCGAGACCCACCTGATGTTAAGCGGACTAACCTCTGCCTATAACAAATGCATTTCATCACAAGTGACACGAATTGCACTGCGCCCGTCACTTTGAGACATAGTTGTTAAGTCTCATGTGCTTGTTATTTCACTGGCTCTCAAGGACAGCTGCCGGAACACGCCGTTAGGTGCTCGGCGACAGATTTTCTACTTGAGGGTGGTCGCTAGACAGGCGGGCATTCGCAAAATGCCCTACCACCATGCGGTGAAGCTCTAGCCCGCGGTGGAATTCGAAATATGGACCTGCTGCGCGGCAGTCCATAGCCAATGCCACTGAGCCTCGAACTAAAGGTCTTGAACTGAGAATGATATCCATTAGTTTTTTTATTATCTAGGCTTGTATCGTGACACATGTTTAAAAAGATACATAACTTAAGAGTTATGAGTCTTGAAACATTTTCTTATACATTTTTCGAGGCTCTTAACTTTTAATTCTTCTCCTCAGTCGGGCACTCTAGTTAGAGTGGTCGTGGTTGCCCTGATGATATACACGCAGAGGCATTCGTTAGGTCCCCAATATTTCCAAGGGTTGCCCTCTTAGCGATGTTCTTCCAATTCTGTCGGTTCGAAGCGTTCCGAGTATACAGGAACATGGTAGACTCAGTTGCTTTTATTATAAGGTCAATCCAGCGGGTTGGTGATCGGCCGCGTAATCTTTTGCCTTCCACCTGGCCTTGAACCACTAGTCTCTCCATCGAGTCCTCTTTTCTGGAGATGTGACCAAAGAACTTCAAGATTCGTAGTTGCACAGTTGACGATAGTCGTTGTTGTTATTGATACCGAGCTCTTTGAGAACTTTTAATTATCTTTTTAAAATTTAACAAGCCTAGAAAATGAAGAGATAAATCGATATTATGCTTAGTTCTAGAGTAAAGACCTATATATACGGAAGTGATCACCCTTCGACGTTTGTATGGAGAAGGGACCGGCCAGTTCAACCTTAACTGATCAACTAGGTTTAGCATCGTGCACTGCGGTCATTACTCGGATGGGTGACTGCTAGTGGCAATTACCTACTACTACTGGACATCCACGTGTTTCGTAGACCACGTTAACCCGTCTCTATCGGCTGTTATCATAAGCTCGCTATAGCACGATGGCAGATTTTGCGGGTGCTCGTTTAGTGCTTAAGGCTAAATTAGGCGCTCTCCACAAGTAATTTTTATGTAAAATACTTTAAAAATATACCTAGTGACAATTCTGCCTATTTTTCCTGTTAAGCCGACGTGACGCCACAAACGGCACGCAACTGGAAGAATTTTAGACGCGGTTCACTTCTACTCGAAGCATCCTCAGGAGGTCTTGACTATACGAGCGCACGATCGAGAATCGACCGTGCTGATTCTTCCGGTTCGGCTGCGTGGTGTTTGTGACGTCACGTCGCCTAAGTAGAAAATGAGGCAGAATTGTCACTACATATATATTTTTTATTTTTTTAAAGTTTTTTTAAAATATTTAAAAAATATTTGTTTTATTAAATATGGATTTCCGCAAAGTAATGCCTGAATCTATTCATTATCTTTGCTTCTGGTTTGCCAGTTTTTCGATTATCTATTTTATCCTAAATAAACTACGTTTGTATGGACAGCGTGCACTCTACCCTTTAAGAGAAAACTTGACGTACCAACCTCACGTACGTGTGGATAAGGGTGGTTAGATAATGATTGCGGCGTACTTCAGGCCTATGCCTTGCGGGCTTGGCTAACTAGTACCGTATAAATTAGGTATTCCGTCCGTACCGTCTGAAAGTTTGGGGTCTAAAAGGGAATAGTTGAAGAGCCAAACACTTGTCTAAGCGTAAGTTTTTTCGCAATTGTCTAAACGTTTTTTGAATTTCGATTAGGAACGGGTGAGAATGTTCGCGAATTTCGAATTGAATTGTATAAATACCTTTCAGACATTATTTGAGTTTTTTTGTACAATTACATTAGAAGAGGTTAAGTTATGCTGTCTGTATTGTTTAATGTCTGAATTGAGTCGGATAGTGAATAAAATTTTCAAAGAAAGCGTCTTTAACTATCTTAATAAAACTTAAACGAGTGTTTCCATTACATTATTTTTATTCCTCCTTTTTTGATCTATTCGTCTTTCATGAAATTACGTGTTCATTAGTAATATTTTCATCTGCTATTGGAAGTATGATACATCATTATATAATATTTGCCCGCCTTTATTGGGGAGATTTAGTAATACAGTATGGAACAGTGTTAAATATAAAGGTAAATGTATATTATATAAATCAAAATAAACAACAATGATGTATTCTATGAGGACATACTCGTGTCAAGTAGTGGTCATATCAGTAATTTGCTAATTATATGCTTTAAACATTACGAACGTATATTGCAACATAACTAGAAACAGATTTAACAATACTCAGTCAAAACAGGACAGTAAAAACAATCCAAATCCTTCACTTATGAAGTTTACTTATGTGTTCTCAACCGATCAGCAAAATTAAGCAACGTCACCCGCGGTCATGATATGATGGGTGACCGCTAGTGACATCACTACTGAGCGTGCACGTGCTTCGGAGGGCACGTTAAACGGTCGGTCCCGGTTGTTGTCTTAGGATGGCAGTCGTCATAGCATGGTGGTAGGGTATTTTGCGAATGCCCGCCTGGCTAGCTACCACCCTCAAGTAGAAAATCTGTCGCCAAACACCTAACGGTGTGTTCCGGCAGCTGTCCTTGGGAGCCAGTACTTCTAGGTTAGCCTGAACAACATCTTCGACCACATCAGCACTTACCATCAGGTGAGATAGTGGTCAAAGGCTAACCTAGAAAGCAGAATCAGGCATAAAAAAATATATGTATAAATAAATATATATGTACAAGCAGTTTAAATTGTAAACTAATTTTGAAGTGTGCGAGAGCTACAATGTACTATAGTAATTTATTTTGTGTTCCCAAAACACTTTTTTAAAGCTGTGAAGATAATAAATATGCGTTTTATAATATCATGGTACCTATGTATAGTTACAAACAGATGACCAGACGACTAGAAGACTAGGCATACCTCTTAAGCTAAAGTGTTTTAATAAAACATCCTGGGCAAATCCGTGTTTACAAAATTAAATTTACTTAGGTCCCGTTGAAGAGATTGTTTTAGCTCACACGTTTAATATCTTTCAAACTTATTCATGAAATTCTCTAAAACAATTTTCCAGAAACTTCTATTCCAAATTTAAGGCTATTGTACCATCCACTGCAGCAAACAATTAAGTCGCACCGAAATCTCAGAGTTACAGACTTACTACAACAAATTTGCCTAGGACCCTGAGACAAAATGAGTTTGTCTAACCGGTACGAGTCATAGGAGCAAGCGAAAGCGGTATAAATAACAGGAAACGGTCCCAAACTGTATCTCTTTTAAATAAACCATGGAGAGAGCTATGCTCTTTCGGAATTTATTTACGCAATAAAATCTGAAATGAGGTTATTCACCAAAATATTCACCGACATAGTTCTTAAGATTTGCAAGTCAAATTGACAATGGGCATGCCAAATTGCTGGAAGCGATAACTGATGAAGAGAAAAGATGGCGGAAAACAGTGGTGACAACGAAATGAAAGACGAAGCGTGGGCACTGAACAGTATACCGTGGCAGAAAAGATTCCTTACTAGCAGTAATAATGACATGGAGAGGATCACTAGAAGCCAATAGATACAAAAAGGTAACAGTCATTTGTCTCTGTTGGCTCAATAAATTGTGTTGTTTAAAATAGGCGTAAGAATGTTAAACAGTTGTTAGAAGTTTCTTCATAATCCATTCAGTAATTTTAGACGTGTATGATGATCGCGTACTGATTTGGTTCAGCTATAGATAATAAGATGGGCGACATCGATAGCTGCTCCTGAACAACTAATTAATAAACTTTAATCATTCTCAAACCGGTGGTTACCCATTCGCTCAGGTTTATTTCCGCTTAAAATGTTGGCCCCCCCATCTTCAACTCCCACATTTTCAATGTACAAAAATGAAAATTAATGATTATTATTATTTTTACTATTTAAGTAATTTTTTAATATTCTTTTCTATTTTGTCTGATCTAGGATACATCAATTCTAGTACTGACGTGGTTGTGTGGTGGTTATGGGTTTGAAGTTGTCACAAATTAGCACTATAGAACTGCCATTTGATTATACTGAGCGGAGAAGCAAAATGCGAACGTATTTACACCCTGTCCGTTCAAACACTAGGTACCTCTCTCCACACGTGGTTGCTCACAGACTGAAGCGCTAGTAGCGAAGTTTACTTAGCTGTTCTCAACCGATCAGCAAAGTTAAGCAACGTCGCGCGCGGTCATGAGTTGGATGGGTGACCGCTAGTGACATTACTACCGAGCGTTTCCCTGCTTCGGAGGGCACGTTAAGCCGTCGGTCCCGGTTGTTGTCTTAGGATGGCAGTCGTTATAGCATGGTGGTAGGGCATTTTGCGAATGCCCGCCTGGCTAGCTACCACCCTCAAGTAGAAAATCTGTCGCCAAGCACCTAACGGTGTGTTCCGGCAGCTGTCCTTGAGAGCCAGTAATTCTAGGTTAGCCTGAACAACATCTTCGACCACATCATCACTTACCATCAGGTAAGATAGTGGTCAAAGGCTAACCTATAAAGCATAAAAAAAAAAAAAAAAAAAACATTGTAATAATTAGACGTTTTCAATTGTATCAATTCGTACTAAAACACCCTTCAAAATAACGTTGACATTCAAAATATATACACTTTGTTGTCATAGGTTTTCGCGATGATTACACATAGTAATTAAACAACTTTAAACGGTTAAATCAACCACCCCGTGACCACGATCACTGCAAAGTGTTTGAAACGTCGGGACAAAAATAATGATAAATATACGCGATTTAAACCGTTTAATTACTATATATACACTTTGCTTCAGTCTATATATATATATATATATATATATATATATATACATTACTTTGTGTACCGCTTTTATGCCTTTTTTAATTTTCGCTGACTCTTCTCCCTTGTACTATACAGTAACAGGATATTACTGTGTACCACGCTGCGTGGCCAGGCACAAAGGTGCGACAACCTTTGTTGCGGCCACCGCTTGTTACTGCTTATATTGGACTTTTAACTGCCTTTTAATTTGAAGGTAACACTATTATTGCTCTGTTAGATGTTGGGCCGTAAATGGTAATTGCTGTCAAGAATTTTACTCTCTTATTTTTACGTGAAACCGCCTTATCTCTTATTCAGGGCAGTACTCGGAAAGCACAGAAGTTTTTGTTGTGTATTTTTTAGAGTGCGAAAAGATATAAGAGAAGAGATTTAAGGAAATGGAGAATATGTCTTCATTTTCTAGCTGAGCATGTACCTATTTCGACCGCAACATCATTTAGCATCTGATGAGATTGCAGGTAAACGCAAGCTTATGTTGAACTAAAAAACCTTATAGACACCCTCTATTCAAGTAAAACGTAACAGTAATAGTAGTAATTGATATATCAAGCTTCATAGATACCACATTTGAACATAATTATATCAAAAAACCTATCATCTTACTCTTTATATCCCCAAGAGAATAGACTTATTATTCTCGTTCCACTAGATTTTTTTGAAGTTATGAAAAAAGGGACGAGCTTATTGTCATCTTTCAGCCACAGTTCCTAATTCACTGCTATTGAACAATTATTAATCATGAAAACCGAATAACCATCCAACTTGGGGATCAAACCTTGGTTTTAAGATCCATCACGCTATTCGAAACCAATGAGGTCGTAAATATTTTATAAATTATTTTTAGTTTACCGTCTTAACGTTTTGCTAATACAGTTTTTTTATCTGACCAAAAGTAAGTTCAGAATTATTAAATATGTCAATGTGCATGCTAAGCAAACAACTCAATAAGATATGATTAAAGCAAAAAATATTATATCTGGCGGGAATCGAATCTGCGCTCCCTGTTATTCAGGTTTCATGACCGCTTGTCTACAGAATCAGGTGATATTAGATGCGAATAGTATGCTCAAATTTTTTTAAGCAAACGATACCTTTTAGTGAAATTCATAGCTCAAAAATGTGGAATTGAAACTAACTCAGATTTACTCTTAGCTATATGAAAATATTTGATAAATCACATTTCAATAAATATCTTCGATTCTTAGGTACGACAATATGAAACAACTTCAAGACGACTCTTAATAAAAAACCCAACATTTTCTAACATCGCGTTCTTTCAGAAACTTACCTGTATTGTAAAGCGATATCAATTTATTGTGTCGCAACTGAAGTCTTGCGTTACCATGGATACGGAAGAAATGTTAGAGAAATTTCATTATCCATTATTGAGGATTCTTTCGCAGTATGTTGTGAAATTGGTTTTATATTGTGATACAAACCGTTTTGAAATGTACATCTACCGTTTGATGGTATACCGTATTTTGTGTGACCTACTTTTCTTACCTTGAAAATTTCAATCCCTATCTTAAGATATCCTTGACCGATTTAGGTTCATATCCTATAGACTTCCAGAGGTACTTGAGCTACATCATACTACTACTATTGAGGTACTACACATTGAGGTACATTGAGATTGCGGGTTTAAATAATGATATTTATGTATTTTGCTCAGTATACGTTGATGCTGATTAAAATTATACTCATTACTGATATATGACATTTAGGTACAAGTACTACCTAAATACGAGTCATTGAATTGTACTGTACTGTATCAGCCGGATCGTCCACTGCTGAACACAACCTCCCCCAATATAGGGGTAATCCCCACGTTTGGCAGGCGTCTTTGGGATCGTAGTGTGAGATATCAGTTCCTCAGAAAGTGCTGCTGCCCACCTTCTGGTGTGCGACCCTTAGTCGCCTCTTACGACATCCACGGGTAGAGATGGGGGGTGACATTCTAGCCCAGCACTCCACGGGAAGTCATCAAATAATAACTGAAGATTATAATATTTGCCACTTAGGGTGTCGGGAGCCGTAAGCAGCGAATAAAATATAAATATCAGAAGGCGCAGCAGCGCTTTTTGAAGAACTGCAATCCCCAAGCCGCCTGCCAAGCATGGGGATAATGACAAACCCCCACCTCTTAATTGGGGGAAGCATTTATTTAGCGGTGACCGAATAGCGCCTGTTGATATGATACGATATATTTAATTATAAAAAAACGTGATTTTCACTAATTTTTAAAGAAATATACAGGATTAGTCACATGAAACGTTACCGCGAGCGTTCCGAACACTCTTTGAGAAAGACCACCGGATGTAGTCGAAACTATAGTCGGATTTATACGTTTTATCTTAATGAATAATCAAGTTTTTTTTTTTAATGATATTTTTAATTTCTGGACTGTTGCAAATTCATTTACGAACTAGATATCTATTATACACGGTAGACAGATAGCAGAATGTCATTAATTGGGTTTTATATACCTCTTTGGAACCCTAAAAATACGTAAAAACAATCTCTACCATTACAACTTACGCTACAATATAAGGAAGAGCACATATTAGAATTCCGCATTATACGCGTAAAAACCGCAACCTATATATGCGCCCGTTGACACGGATATCGTGTGAACGCGGCATTATGAATTGAATTTATTAGACAAGCCATCATTGAATTCTTAACCTTATCCGGTTGAGATAAGGTCGATGTTTCTACGCAGATGTTGAAGAGAATGGTTGACATTAAAGTCTACATTGTTGGTAGGATTTATTTGTGCTCACATGTCAGGCTGGCGCAGCTAAGAACCGGCGTGGATCGCAAACTATGTAGTTGCTTTTTACCTAAATCTTTCAGGTCAAAGTTTCTTTTACAACCGAATTTTGGTAATGTTCTATGATTGATGAAGGTTCAAGTTTGCGACGGTGTACAATTACTAAGATACTATTACTTGGTTCTCCGCAGAAGGCCGTCTGCTACTTACCTGCAATGAAAGAAAAAACATAAATTAATAATATATTAGGTCACTCTCACTTTAGCTCTAGCAGAAGTTTATCTTTGTCAGTATCAGCCCTGGCTCACTCCACACTATAGGTTTAGGCCACCCAGCTACAGGTACATCGTTGTACCCGTCCGGACGGGCTTATTGTACGTGCGTGCCGCGTCAGAAGAGATCAGAGCTATGCGAGGCTATGCGATAGAAAGAGAGACGCCTTGTAGGTGAATATGAACATTAGGTACTCCGTGCTTTGCGAGCTGAAGTGTACTTTATTGCGACGTAGCTAGAGTCGCTTATTTATTGGAATGGCATTGCGGAGTATTCCTTCTGGTCCTTTTTATTTTGTGTCAATATGAAAACTGCCATGCAGAAGGACGAGTAGGACTTGCACTCCGAAGGTTCCGGTACAAACAATCGATTTTTTTTCACAGACTTAGAGATCGTAAGCTGTAGCTAAGTTAAGCGATGATCACTATCTCAACTGCTGTGAAGATGCGGTCAAGAAGATGTAATTCAAATAAAATTGAAATTACTGCCTCATATACTTCTCTGAATGACAAGTGCTGGAATACACCGTTAGGTGCTTGAAACCAGATGTTTTACTTGATATAGGTAGCTAGCCAGGCGGACATTCGTTAACTAACAACCATGCATAGTGTCAAATTTTCAAACCACTTTACTGCCTCTACGACTGCCATCCTAAGACGACAACCGGAACTAATGGATTGACGTTCCGCCTGAAGAACGATGAATACCTCATTGGCATCATCAGGACCGCTTGGGTCTGTCTATTTATGAATGAAATTCTATTGTCATCATTATCGATGATCCCAATGAGGTACTTAGTAAATGCCACTAGCGGCCTGTAATCCAAGTAGTGACACAGTAAATAAAGCTTAGCAAGTTCTGTTACGCGCGCTTCAAACTCACTTTTTTTAGCTTCGTAGGTTAGCCTTTGACCACTATCTCACCTGATGGTAAGTGATGATGTGGCCGTAGATGTTGTTGAGGCTAACCTAGAGTTACTGGCTCTCAAGGACAGCTGGAGGAACACAGCGTAGGTGCTAGGGGACAGATTTTCTTTCAGACCATTCAATCAAAATACCCTACTACCCCGCAAACGCTACTCAGAAAAGTTCGAGCGGTAAGGCAGATAGTGACTCTTATTCGACTCAATATGTTATCTAAAATCGTGTAACAAGAATGTCAAGTGCCTCCACAGTATCGCAGTCAGTAAAGAATCTTCACCACCCACGCTGTTACATTTTAACATCAAATTTCACGAGACTTCACGAACTTCAACTGTCCCGAAACCGCAACTTTGTCTTGGAAGTTGTAGCTGTTGAGAATTTATGATGCGAACAATAAATCTCGAATATGAGGGTATTTCTAAAGCGGAATGACTCAAGTTGTACGTCTTTGTTTCCTTTCGTTGATTTTTTAAACTGTGACAATAAAATTATGTATTTTTTTTTATGCCTGATAGGTTAGCCTTTGACCACTATCTCACCTGATGGTAAGTGATGATGTGGTCGAAGAGCTTGTTCAGGCTAACCTAGAAGTACTGGCTCTCAAGGACAGCTGCCGGAACACACCGTTAGGTGCTTGGCGACAGATTTTCTAGTTGAGGGTAGTAGCTAGCCAGGCGCGCATTCGCCAAATGCCCTACCACCATGCTATAACGACTGCCATCCTAAGACAACAATCGGGACCGACGGCTTAAAGTGCCCTCTTAAGCACGGACACACTCAGTAGTAATGTCACTAGCGGTCACCCATCAAACTCATGACCGCGGGCGACGTTGTTTAACTTTGCTGATCGGTTGAGAACAGCTAACTTAACTTCGCTACGAGCGCTTCAAATTGTGTGTGTAAAAGGTTTGCACTGCTTTGTAATCATCTTTTGACTGAAAACCTTTAAGTAACAGTTTACATCGACAAGTGATAATGAGAACATATAAAAAAACTGAAATACTTCTCGTCGGATCTCATTAAATTAACATGGGGCCACATGACAAGCACCAACTCTCGAATATAAAAAAAAACATCAAAATCGGTACACCCTGTAAAATGTTATGAGATCTCCTCTTTTTTTGAATTCGGTTAAAACGAAGAAGACGACTCACCCTGGAAGAGTTTATAACTGATTAGCAGTCAATGGCGACTGCCGAAATACCTATATAACTCCACCTTGCCAACATTGCTTTTAAATTAACTTGTGTTTATGTTATTGTGACGGTACAAGCCCGATACCCACCTGATGTTAAGTGGCCTAACCTCTACCTATAACAGACGCATTTCGTCAACGACGAATTACACTGTGCCCGTCACACTGAGACGTACAGTTGTTAGGTCTCATGTGCCTGAAATTTACTGGCTCTCAAGGACTGCTGCCGGAACACACTGTTAGGTGCTGGGCGACAGATTTTCTACTTGAGGGTGGTCGCCATTCGCAAAATGCCCTTGCACCATGCGGTGAAGCTCAAGCCCGCGGCGGGATTCGAACCATAGACCTGCTGCACGGCAGTCCATAGCCAATGCCACCGAGCCATCACTGCTTCAAATGTGACAAATAGATTACTATCAGTATGATACAACCCATACATTTCCCGCCGTTTTTATGGTCTTCATAAAAACAGGGGATTTTTTTTATCACATAAAAACTTTTTAAACGCTGTGACATTGGATAAGCTCGGTCATTTTAACTTTAATCGTTTTGCTAGATTAATGTGTAAAGTTTCAGCGTTTTTAGGTCGGTGATGGTACGTTAAGAATGTCGGAGTATTATGTTTTAAATAGTCTTCTTTCTATAAAACAGTATTAAGGCTGCTTAATAAAATATTCCACTTACGCCAAGTTCTTTAATCATCAGATAGATATGTTTCTTATATTCGAAGCGCTCGTGGCGAAGTTTACTTAGCTGTTTTTAACCGATCAGCAAAGTTAAGCAACGTCGCCCGCGGTCATGAGTTGGATGGGTGACCGCTAGTGACATTACTACTGAGCGTACACGTGCTTCGGAAGATTGGTTAAGCCGTCGGTCCCGTTTGTCGTCTTAGGATGGCACTCGTTACAGGATGGTGGTAGGGAATTTTACGAATGCCCGTCTGGCTAGCTACCACCCTCAAGTAGAAAATCTGCCGCCAAGCACCTAACGGTGTGTTCCGGCAGCTGTCCTTGAGAGCCAGTAATTCTAGGTTAGCCTGAACAACATCTTCGACCCCATCATCACTTACAATCAGGTGAGATGGAGGTCAAAGGTTAAATTATGACGCATAAAAAAAAGTTCTTTAATCATCCGATAGATATGTACAATCCAAAATACACACGCTACAACCAATACAAACAAACGATTGTCAGTTTGATCAACTGCATCTGTTATACGCAGAGGTACTCACCGCTTAACACCAGGTGAGACTCGTGCTTGTTCTATCACGACAATTAAAAAAAATATTGGAGCACAAAAAGTTTTGCTCCGGACGGGAATCGAACCCGCGTCCTCCGTTTTCGCGCCAGATGCATTGGACACTAATGCAGATGCATCGGTGGCCGAGAGGAATAGTCCTCTCGGCCACCAAAACCTTACTCTTTCGAGCCGAAACTTTTTGCTACAATTGTATTACCTCATCTTTTATAGGGGATGGTGCGCTGTCATCAACCAGACTACTGAGCCGAGGCGCGAAATCGGAAGACGCGGGTTCGCTTCCCGTCCGGAACCAAAAAAAATGTGCTTCAATCATTTATACATTTATAAATGTGATTTTCGTCCAGCACGCGATAGTGTTTGTAATCATATTAAGTTTTTTTTTATATTTGATGGTTAACATATTCTTATCAGTCTGATATTTTTAATGCGATGATTGAAAAACTGGGCCTCTTATGATTAGTAACGAGGTGTAGCTTTCCAACGCTTAAAGCAATTTTACTACTGATAAAGTTAGGGTTGACAAGTTGACAAGTATCACTACTGGTATAAAACCAAAATAACAAATATCACTTCTAGAATTAATTACGTCGACGAAATCCAATATATTAATACAAAATGACAAAACACTATAACAATTCATATTTCAGTCCAAAGTTAAATTTGAACCGAACTACGAAACTTGAGCTAAAATTTATCCGGAGCGCGCGAACTATTCACGAATTCACCAACTTTAATGACCAGGATAGTTTTGATAACGCCCGGAAACTGACTCAAAGTGAGCTGCTATCAATCTCTCGGGGTCGTGGCAACTTGCTAAATGGAATAGGACTACATTCTTCAATTAGACAAAACGGAAGTAAATGGTTAATGGCGAAGCGATGAAAGATCTACCTACTACTTATACAAGTGTAATAGTATGATTTAAATTACACACTAGCTTTCCGGCCGCAGCTCCGACCGCGCGTATGTCGGTTATCGCGCAAAATCAACCTCTTTTTGCGCAATTGGATAAAAAGTATCCTGTGTCCTAATAATACATTTTTCAAGACCGCGGAAAGAATAAGAAGCAAAATAAAACTAAGCTTTTGAAAGTAGGACTATAGTGAAGGTGTGGGGAGTGAATAAATCACATATCTTCAGTAGAAGCTTTTTAATTCTATTAATAATAAATACACCTATGCGCCAACCCTAGTGCTTCTTACGCGCATAACTGAGTAACTGAGGAACCTACATACATTATATTGAAATAAGAAGCGCTCGTAGCGAAGTTTACTTAGCTGTTCTCAACCGATCAGCAAAGTTAAGCAACGTCGCGCGCGGTCATGAGTTGGATGGGTGACCGCTAGTGACATTACTACTGAGGTACACGTGCTTCGGAGGACACGTCAAGCCGTCGGTCCCGGTTGTTGTCTTAGGATGGCAGTCGTTATAGCATGTTGGTAGGGCATTTTGCGAATGCCCACCTGGCTAGCTACCACCCTCAAGTAGAAAATCTGTCGCCAAGCACCTAATGGTGTGTTTCGGCAGCTGTCCTTGAGAGCCAGTACTTCTACTATAGCCTGAACAACATCTTCGACCACATAATCACTTACCATCAGGTGAGATAGTGGTCAAAGGCTAAACTATCCTAACTGTTTTCGCACGCTCGTTCACTCTGGAGAAGAACCATACTTAATATCACAGTATACATATTGAGCTAAAAATTATAAACTCTCTTGTGATTTGATATGACACAGGTAATTGGCATTTCTTTTTTCATTATTTTCCATCCCAGCCTCGTATAGTTTGTCGGATGAATAAGTTGTTCCGACAAAAAAGTTGCTTCTTAATAAGGGTAACAAAAAGCTATGTAACATTTTTGAAAATTTTCTGATATGCACATATAAGATTTTTTTCAAGTTTTTAAATCTACTACGTCACTTTGCAAAATTTAAAAAAATAATCGACTTAGACTGTGTTGCACCATCTCTGGTTAACGTCAAAATGTTCGTCAATTTAATCATCCCGTCGGAATAAGATTCAAATAAAGAACGTTTTTGCGAATTTAACCATTGTCAAATTTGGTGCAACCCAGCCTTAAAATCCTAAACTTAATCATAAAATTTTACGAGAATCGGTTGAGAAATGCGACCTCTAAAGGAAATCAACCGGACATACGAAATCATTTTAGTGTAAGCTAAAGCAGAGACCCTTCGCTTAGTTCGTTATCGCTCTGTCAACAAATTAGAATAAAACTAAACAGGTTCCTACCTTCAAACCTTCTCAGCTAACTTAAATTATAATTTCGGCCACAGCTGTACATTGATCTGTATTATTTCATAAACAAGAAAAGTACGTTAGCGACTTTGCAAATTTCCCTAAAAATATGAAACAGGCCGAACTTCCGTTAACTTCCATTATAGGCACGTAAAGCACCTGCTGAAGTAATTCAAAGTTCGAATTTTTTTTACAAATTTTTCACTCACTGGGGCAGATTTAATTTACTCGATTTACTCGAACAAAAAATAATCCCGATGTCATCATAATTAATATGCATCATGTAAATTCAGAAAATGAATCATTTTAGCGCAAAGAGCATAGGTTGCCTAGTCATAAGGTTCAGGAAGCGGTCGTAGCGGAGTTTCCTTAGTCGTTCTAAGCCAGTAAACTAGGTTAGGCAATGTCCGCTATAACTATCATAACTTGGATGGGTGACCACTAGTGGCATTACTAATATGCGCGACACGTGCTTTGGCACGTTATGCTGTCACGATTGTTATCTAAGAATGACTATTGTTATAGAAAGGAAGAGAATGCCTCCCTGGCAATATCCAATCACATATATGTCGCCAAGCACCTAACGTTGCGTTCGACTGCTGGCAGGTGCCCTTAAAAGCCAGTAATTCTAGGGTAGCCTGTACCACATTTTCGATCGTATCATCACTAAATAAGGCGAGATTGTGGTCAAGGGCTAATTTATCAGTAAAAACATAAAAAAGTTTTTATTCTCGTAGCAGCATATTTACTCCTGAGCGCCTCCGTACTTCGGAGGGCTCATTACGTTAAGCTCTTCAACATATCTACGTACAGCCTTTGCACGAGGAACGACCCAGATCGTTGGTCGTGACCTCTTTCTCTTTATAAAATATTATTTAATGAATAATAATATTCTTAAATACGTCAATATTTTATTTTTATTCTTTTATGCCTTATACGTAAGGCGTTAGCCTTTGACCACTATCTCACCTGATGGTAAGTGATGATGTGGTCGAAGATGTTGTTCAGGCTAACCTAGAAGTACTGGCTCTCAAGGACAGCTGCCGGAACACACCGTTAGGTGCTTGGCGACAGATTTTCTACTTGAAGGTGGTAGCTAGCCAGGCGGGCATTCGCAAAATGCCCTACCATCATGCTATAACTGCCATCCTAAGACAACAACCGGGACCGACGGCTTAACGTGACCTCCAAAGCACGGAAACGCTCATTAGTAATGTCACTAGCGGTCACCCATCCAACTCATGACCGCGCGCGACGTTGCTTAACTTTGCTAATCGGTTGAGAACAGCTAAGTAAACTTCGCTACGAGCGCTTCAAATATGATATAATGTAACCCGAATCCAACCCATACCTTGATCGATTTCTTAAAGTGTACATGAAATAATATCGCGCTCAGTGGGTGTGAATCTTAAAACAAAACACAATATAATCGTTTGTAGGCAGCTCGAATATCCTCGGAGGCTATATGTCTCAACTTTGTGAAAAAACCGAAGTTGTCTAAACAAGAGGAGGTTGGCAAGATTGATGGCTTCACCTCGAATACATGGGCCAAAGTTTACGGATACATACGGCTGTTTCATTTTAAATTAATATGAATAGTTTTAATATTTTTATGTTTGCAATAACGGATGCCCTGCGGATTACATTACAAAATTACAAATTTACGAGACGAAAAATATAAGTCATGTCATCCCAATACGATGGTTGAAGAACGATAGGAAAAGATTGAGTTATGACTCATTGTCATGCTAGCTAAATTGGTAAGAGCATACCCCGGCTGAAGGGGTGGAGGACACGGGTTCGAATCCCGTACATGATTTAAATTTTTCCTCTTGTAATTTTGTAATGAAATCGCAGGGCATGCGTTATTGCAAACATAAATATATTAAAATTATAGGATTGCGTCATCATTGAGAAGTTTAAGGCTAATTGCAAAATTAGTCTTGTTTGTAGTACAACGTAAGTTGAACTATAGATGTCGCTCCATCCCAATACGATGGTTGAAGCACGATAGGAAAAATTTGAGTTATGACTGTTATGTTAGTTCAATTGGTTAGAGCATACCCCGGCTAAAGGGACGCTGGTTCGAATCCCGCACATAACTTAAATTTTTCCACTCGTAAATTTGTAATTTTGTATAATATGAATAGTGTCTTAACAAAATATGATGGTGTTTTATGAAGCAATGATAGCTGAGTGGTAAGATATATGGACTGCCGTGCCGCATCTCCATGGTTCTATTACCACCACAGGCGTGAGCTTCACCGCATAATGGAAAGGAGTTTTGCGAATACTCGCCTGGCGAGCTACCACCCTCAAGTAGAAAATTTGTTGACCTAACAGTGTGTTCCGGCAAATGTCCTTGAGAGCCAGTAAATGTTACAGGCACATGATTTTATTTATTTTATTGTATTTGAAAAACAAACAGTATATATAACTAAGAAATATCAACATTGAACACTAGTAACCATTTACATGTTTTCGCATATAGGAATTCAAATATAGCAATATACTTGTCTTAATTACTTAAAAATAAAGATTGTTGTAACATATCATGCAGGTTTTTTTTATAAAATACAAACTAACATACAATAGTGGAGAAATGTTATGATACTTAATAACTGTATGCTTCATGGTAACGGGCGCAGTACAGTTCATCACTTGTGATATATCTGTTATAGTTTAACATCAGGTAGGCCTCGTGGCTGTTTAGACATAACAAAAAAAAAAAACTCAACATAGTCACAAAATACATAACGATTACCAAACTCCACGTTCGTATGTCCCGAAAAAATTCACCAAATCCGTACCACGAATTCAAGTTTTCCCAATACTTTCCGCGAATCCTGATCGATCAATCTCAAAAGGTTTTGTCGAAAACTTCTGAAATAATACCAAAGAGTTTGTACTACTTGACTTTGGTTCGACCTGGTGACGGTCTGTCGCAAACAAGAAACTGCTTGATTTTAAAGCAATGTTTATTCACAAGGTCTGGTTATTAGGCAAGCAGGTTGCCGTTGAAGTTTTCTATCAGGTGAGACTATGTCCGAAAGTCAAAGTCAAAATCATTTATTCAATTTAGGCATCTACGACGCTCTTATTATATCTAGAGGTAATATCTGTAATAAAAAAAAACACATTTATAATTTTGGTATTCATTGGATATAATGTTATTGTACTACTAACGCAAAATGTTAGAAAACCAAAGAACTTAACATCGCTTCAACAGAACTAAACTGAATACTTATATACCTATATCGTAGATAATATACTTACTTAATATTACCACCTTCATAAGGCACAGCTTTTTGCTAGTATGTATTAATTAATATCTACACACTGACTTCTGTCCATGGCTTCGTTCACATCTTTGATTCCCTATAAGCTTTAAGGAACCATTTGGTGCTGCCGGTGCTAGTTGTTTTCTTTTTTACAAATTTTCGTATTGAAATAATCTAAAGTGTACTGCCACGTTCAGTAAATAAATTGTATAAAGACACTGCGAGAAGAACGGACAAGAAACTCGGGGCCATTCTTTTAAACATCTTTTGACAATGTGTTACATACTTACTATATAATAAAGTTATTACAATATTTTTTTTTAATTATGTAGGTGACAGGCAATAGCTTGGCAGAGGCGGAATTGTCCAGGCATGCTTATCAAATGTAAAAAACAAACGAAGTCAATGATCGAATTGCGTGAAGAAATTGCGTTCGATACGTCTTGCTATGTCAGTGCCAATAACTAGCATTTAGTTGGGATTTTAATCTCTCAACAAAACATATGGTACCTACAAAGTAGGCATATGCAAAAAAATACTTTTGAAAAGTTCTAGTGCCCCAATTTTATGTCAAAAGAACCTGATAGGTGTGCCATATTTTTATGGGAGTGTATGGGAGGCCCACCTGATGTTAAGAGGTGATCTCTGCTTATAAAAGACGAATTTCATCACTATTCAAGTGACACACTTCACTGCGCCCATCACCCGACATACAGTTCTTAAGTCAAATGTGCCTGTAATTCTTAATTACTTACTGGCTCTCAAGGACTGCTGCCGGAACACACTGTAACGTCGAACAGATTTTCTACTTGAGGTAGCTAGCCAGGTGAGCATTCGCAAAATGACCTTCCTCTCAATTAAAGTATTTTTTTAATACCAAATATATTATATATTTCAGTATTCCGTACGATGCATGTGGAGCTATCTGCATTCCGGAGTTGAACAGTTAACGATAATTTTTGAGTGAGAAATACACCACCTGTTTTATCATACATAACCGAGGTATCAGTAGAACATGATGACTATTTTAAAGTTGAATTAGTATTAAACGACAGTCAGATGATCGAACTGCGTGAAGTCAGTCTCGATCGTGCACTCGTAGAGTCAAGACCTCCTGAGGATGCTTCATTTAGAAGCCAAACGCGTCGAATTCTCTTCCGGTTTGGCTGCGTGGCGTTTGTCACGTCGGCTTAACAGGAAATTAGGCGGAATTGTCACTAGCTATATATAATTTTTATAAAGATTTTTTAAGTGCTTTATTAAATAATTAATTTGATGTTTTCTTAAAATTATTTTTTATTATTGATTAAGTATTATTTTTTCATGTTAACATTGCTTTTGATTTAAGCTTTTAGTTTGTTACACTGTCTTGTGAAACTTTATTAATGCAAGCGGTATCTATCTTGAAACAATCAAATAAGTAAACAAAACTTTTGATGGGCTCTCTAATGCCGTTTCTCATTTGCGTCGGCACAAAACTTTGTAATACCTGACTTCGTACCTCTAATCCCGCAAAGCTTTTACAAAATCTGGTTACAAATGAGGAATTTTGTAAAGATATCATTCATTTGGAAAGAAAATACGAATTGCGGTAAAGAAGGGAACAGTGCCGTAAACATGAAATGTTTTTTTTTGTAAACTAGAGTTCAACAGCTATTTCTTACAATTTTCAAACATTTTAAGAATAACTCATATTAGTCTTAGCTAACCCTACTCCTGTTTATGAAGCAGTGATGGCTCAGTGGCATTGGCTATGGACTGCCGCGCACCAGGTCCATGGTTCGAATCTAGCCAAGGGCTTGAGTGGAAGGGCATTTGTGATGTGATTGTGTGTGTCAGTGAAGGCCGACTGGCAAGCGATCACCCTCAAGTAGAAAATCTGTCGCCAAGCACTTAACGCTGTGTTCCGGCAGCAGTCCTTGAGAGCCAGAGAAATTGCAGGCACATGAGACTTAATAACTATGTCTCAAGGTTACGGGCGCAGTGCAATTCGTGACTTGTGACGAAATGCATCTGTTATAGGCAGAGGTTAGTCAGCTTAACATCAGGTGGGCCTCGAGCTCGCTCCGTCACAATAACATTTAAAAAAAAAACCTCTGCCATATCATTAGACCTAGTACTATAATCTTGGTGGTTGAAGATCAGTCACTAATCACTTAATGGGTTAATTCCACAGCTGTTCTTGAAACTTGTTTATTATCTTAAACCACATCATCACTTACCATAAAGTGATATTGTGGTCACGGCTAACCTATCAGCGATAAATAATATATGATAAAAGTTTCTACATCAAAACCTCGTGTAACCCTGGCCCTCGTACACATCGATAATTTTTACGAAATTCTTCTAGGTCCACTTGTACCTAGTACCTGGGTACCTACATACCCTAATTACGCATATTTATTTCCTTAGGGATTTAGCAATGTTTTTTTAGTAAACCTTCTCAGAAATTTTATTGCAAGCAGACTTTTTTAACAGGTTTTGGAGCCAATATTTGAGTTAAGAAACGTACTGGCAGTAAGGATTCATAAGCTCAGACAGTTTGCGAAATAGAATGCTGTAGAGACAAGCTTTAGGAACTTTAGGTTTGACAGTGTGGGCTGAGGAGTGAATGCAGATGTATAAGTCGAAAGTGAACCTTTTTAAACGTTTATATGGTCCCGATTTCATGTCTGTCTCTTCGTTGCAAAGTTTGTATTAAATTGTTATGTATTCGATAAGATTGAGACCAGAATTTTAAAATATAGCGAAGAACTGCTTGATAAAAGTAAAATGGCAATGCAATATAATGAAAAAAGGTGTTATATTAAGATTGTTTAGTCTTCTTCCACAAAATATCAGAGCAAACTAACCTTTCTATAAAGAAAAACTTTTTAAGTTAGTTCAGGATTTGAAATAGTTTAAAAATAAATGTGAAGTGTACGATATGACAGGTATGGAAATAATATGATATATCTTGTTTGTTTTTGTTCAACCACAGTTACATTCTTCTTTTCATAACTGTCTATTGTGTGATTTTTGTTAAATTATTTTACATTGCGATAAAACGATTAAGTGAATTATTTGATTTAACTTACACAAAAACATCTGTTTTTTTATTGCTGATAGTAAATATCTTTTGACTACAATCTCACCTGATGGTAAGTGATGATGTAGTCGAAGTTGTTAACAGGCTTAACATAGAATTATTGGCTCTCAAGGACAGCTGCCGGAACACACCGCTATAAGTAAATGCAATTCACCCTGCCAGAATTATCAACGATCAATCTATCAATTTTAGCATGGTGGAAGGGCATTTTGCGAATGCCCGCCTGGCTAGCGACCACCCTCAAGTAGAAAATCTGTCCCCAAGCACCTAACGGTGTGTTCCGACAACAGTCCTTGAGAGCCAGTGAAATTAAAGGCACATATGAGACTTACCAACTATGTCTCAAGGTGACGGGCGCAGTGCAATTCGTGACTTGTGAGGAAATGCTGTTATAGGGTGAGGTTAGTCCGTTAAACATCAGGTGGGCCTCGTGCTTGATCCGTCACAATTTCATATAAAAAAAATAAAAATAAAAAAAAACTGATAAACTAAGAATACCTCCTTGGGAAGAGTGTATTCCCAAGGAGGTATGGTGTCAGTAAATAAAACTGTAGCCAAGAAGTTAAGAAAAATGAGGTTGATCCATACTGTTATAGAAGCTAAGATTTCTCTGAAGAAAATTGGGTTAGGAAAATCTTTCAGCCGTCGATATATTTTATTGAAGGATAAGACTGAGACTCTCAATTGGGTTCCTAATAAGAAAGTTTCCTTAGGCATGTTTGGATGGGATCTTATAGCTAAATTCAAATTCGAGTAAGTTTGTAAATCAAATTTATCGTTAAATTTTCAAAGGCTTTATGTATTAGTATCTTCATCTTAGGTATTTGTATCTTCATCTTTAAATTTATAAGTTACGAAACTCGGAGGGATTCTCTGAAAAGCTATCTCGATGATTTTGGTTCTTTATCAAACTTTTTTGTATTGGATTTCATCGTGTAAAGAAACTTTAATCTCTTATATTCAATGTAACATAATCTATAATTTGTTAGGTGACTAATATTTCAAGAAAGTACCGACCACGCCTTAGTAGCAGAAGTCATCACTGGCAACACACAATGTTGAAAGGTTTTCGACAGACATGTTTTATCAACCCGCAAACTGTTTATCGAAATATACTTAATAAAAACTCTGCTCAATACAGCCTCCCCTAATAACAAGAGGTTTACTATAATCCACAGCTTGGCAGGCGGCTAGGGGATGGCAGTGTAAGATGACAGCTTTTCAGAAGAAGCTGCCCCAACTGGATTTTTTAGGGTTCCGTAACCAAAGGGTAAAAACGGGATCCTATTACTGAGACTTCGCTGTCCGTCCGTCCTTATATCTGTCACCAGGCTGTATTTCAAGAACGGTGATAGCTAGAGAGTTGAAATTTTCACAGATGATACTTTTCTTTAAACTTTCGTGAACTAAGCTCATGTTTCTAATCAAGTTGCATTAGCCGTGGTCACGAGTAGACTCGTGACCACGGTCAATCAACTTGATCGAAACGTCGAGGTTAATCAAAATATAATTATTTTGATGTTTATTCCTGCGTGAATAGACCCGTTAAGAATTTAGAAACATTTCACAGATGATATATTTATATTGCCGCTATAACAACAAATACTAAAAATAAAATAAATATTTAAGAGGGGCTCCCATACGACTAACTTGATTTTTGTACCGTTTCTTTCTCGATACTAATAACGATTTATAGGCCGTGTTAGAATAATAAACCATAGGATATTTAGTGTATATCGACTGAAATAGGAAAGCCTAGCTAAAGGAAAACTGATTTGAAATTATTTCTGGCGATTCAATCAGCAATAAGATCTAGCGGATTAAGGCCATCCCTGTTTCTCTAGCTGAACCTTTATAACAAACAAACTAAAGTACAAACAAACTTTGTTCTATAAACAAGAAACAGCAGCTTGTAATAGAAAATACTCTTTAGTGATGGCATATAAAAATGTTTGAACATATTCTATTGCAAATATATTATTAATTATTATGATTCCAATAACAATAATAATAATAATATCTCTTTATTTCAGGTAACAGTATTACACTGACCCATAGAAAAATATACCTTACAGACTAACGTACATAATATTATATAGAAATTTAAATAAACAAGTTTAAATAGTTTTGGGATTCGTTTTCGGCCTCGCCTCCCTATAGCGCCTGTACACTACGCCTTCCGGCAGAAGTCGGGGATAAGGAACGCAAATAAATTATATCATCATCGAGTTAAATTTGTGTAATCTGTCAAGGTTTATCATTTATATTCTTACGTGACTGCCCAAAAATGGAGTGTTATGTTTTCAGGGTTCATGTATGTATGTTTGTTTGTGAGTTTCTTTATTCAACCTTAACATCTAAACGCCTTAACCGATTTTAATGTATGATATATCGTGAGATTTGTCTTGAAAACGTAAGTGACAATAAATACGTTTAAAAAGTAAGAAATCAAACTGGTGGATTTTAGACGCCATATTGGAAGATCATTTTTTTTTCTGACCCATCGAGTTATGTCTCAAAATGAGGGCCTTAAAACACGATTCCATAAATAAATATAACTTAAAGTTAATTTTTAAAATAATTTATTCTTTCTCTACTAACATCCATCCTTAAAGCAGCAAATCACAACATAATTATGCACAATTGATCGGCCGCAATAGTTTATCCATTAACATTAGCTTTATTATTAACTGTCTAGACATAACAGACATATTGCTATAACCAATAGCTTAGCACGTAAAACAACAAAGTAAGTAACTTCAGCTTACAAATCCGCCATTGTTTATCCAAATAATTTACTTTCCTGGATATAAAGAGGGAATACCTACAAATGCCTGTGTATACAATCGAGTTCTGTTATTCGATTTTCGTTTATTATTGGATTTAAAGGTACAGGATTGGGGGTTTAATTCGGTTTCACAAATCGCAAGATTATACGGATTCGGCGGCTATGTTTGTGTGGTGTTTTATTTTGTTCGTGACATATTTACGAGTGTTTGTTACTTTGATGACTTTTTGAGTGTATGTGCAATGTAACTATGATAATAACGAACTTCATCACTACATAGTATAAAACAATGTCGCTTTCTCTGTCCCTATATCCCTATGTATGCTTAAATCTTTTAAACTACGCAACGGATTTTGATGCAGTTTTGTTTAATAGATAGAGTGATTAAAGAGGAAGGATTATATGTATAATAACATCCATTAAATAGTGGAGAAATACTGTTATTTTTGAGGTTTCTAATGTGATGTCGTAAATAATTATATTTTTCCGCTAACATTGCAAACGCAGGCTGAACCCAACGAGATTTATCAAAATAATGTACTAAGTATTGTACACACTGAAACGGTCTACAGAAAACACCGGTATGGTATATGTCTACCTCTTATGGATATCCCACAATAAAAATTTTTTGTCATTTACTTTTTACGGGTAATTTTCGAAGCGATTTTAACCAATAAAGCATTAATCCTTATCTAATTAAATATCTTAAATACATTGTTGATTTAATATAGATCTATATTGCCTATTACAGCATATGATTTAAATGAATATTTTCGAAGATATTACAGATTTACAAATAGCGGGACGTAGCGTTTGCGGCGGTTCGCCGGCCGGCGTGAGCGTGTAGTAGTGTAAAAATTTAAAAATGTAGTATATGAATTTAGATATTCCATAGATAGCAGGAAATCTTCTTGGTTTAGGGAAAGAAGAATTGTTTTACTCTAAATATAACGCGTGCGGGCCACGGGCTGTAATGAATAAGTCAAAACTACTGGATTTTTATAATTTTTTCAGTGAATGACAGGCTATATATTTTATACCCGTGCGAAGCCGGAGCGGGCCGCTAGTTACGTTATAATCATAAAACAGAGAAGAATATTAAGAAATGAGCGCGCTTAAGGGTATTTTTTTAATACCTCATACCTAAGTTGGCAAACAAGAGTGTACCACCAGATGGTAAGTGGTTACCACAGCCACTTGCAATACCAGAGGCATCACTTGCGCGTTGCTGTCCCTTCAATAACCTATTCTTGAAGAAACTTATGCGGTAGTACCTGGGTAAAGCCTCGGCTGGCAGATCCTTCGATAATTGGAGTGTTCGCATGAGAAAATATCTTTGACATCGTAGTACGTGACCATTCTGACTCCACGGTGTGGGGATGATGTCTCTGACACTGGCAAGCAGTACCGTGGAAAAATGATTCATATCCTTGATATATGTTTCTTGTTACCTTATCAACCTCCATATTAAAGCCATTTTAGAAAATTTCCAGAGTGTATTGACTAAAAATCGACATAATTATTGAAAGCAATATTAAGCAGGACTATTCATTAATATTTACCAATGATTTATATCAGACTCATAAAATAAACACAACAAAAAGAAGATAAATCTATACATATATCAAGTCAGAGAAACATTAAGATTTAAAATATCACACAGTGAATGAGGCAATTTAGGAGAGTAAAATAAAATTGGTAAGTATTAAGTGTACTGTAACAGCCGACTCGACCACTGCTTAATGCAACCTCCCCTATTAAGGGGGTATTCGCCATAATCCCCACTCTTGGTAGGCGGCATGGGGATCGCAGTGTAAGATGGCAGTTCTTTAGGAGGTGCTGCTGCCCACCTTCCAGTATTTTTCCCTTAGTCACCTCTTAAGACACCCACGGGATGATATGAGGAGGTGCAATTCTAACCCGGCACCCCACGGGGGATGATAATTATTGTATTGGCTTAAGTGTAATAAATTATTGTAAACTAATACTACTGAAGAAATTCCGAAAGAGATATATCGTTATAATTTAATATATACATACAAAATTTATGAAAACTGAATTAACAGAAGCACAAGGACAGGAAGAAGACGAAGAGCGATTAAACAAAGGTGTTATAAAATAATCATAATTAACATTTCAAGGTAGAAATTACGTCACGTAGCACGTGCTCATTAAGGAAAATCTGTAGACACAAAAAATTCCACTCCCAAACTCTTAATCAACTGAAGCTATTCAAAATGCGCGAGTCATTTTTCATAACCACCCCTTGTACACTGACGTAAACAGAATCCTAAGCCACCTACACAATCGCGATAAAACGAGACAGTTAATTAAGGCACGTCTACACGCCACCTAATTAACAAGACGTTAGAGCGTGACGTGTGACACTGTGACATAGTATCGCCAGTAGATAATCTTATGTGTTTGTGGTTGAGAGTTAATAACGCAATGTGTGTGCTGGGCTTTACTAACCCAGTGTTGTGTGACATACTAGTAGGATATCATCTTCTATTTTTTTCTTGGAACGAAAAATGTTTAAATGTATTATTACGCTTAGATTTCCTGGCTTGGACTTACAAGGACTGTCGATATACTTATTTTGGTTGTCATAGGCGATTAAGAAACTGCATCCAATAAGCAACTCGTCACTACTAGTAGCGGCATTTTAGATGCAGAACAGGGCTGTTTACCATCATAACTCCCTCATCAACCAAAGATAGTGGGCTTATTATGAACTGCATTCTTAAACGTCGGCGTCAGATAAGGCATCAGCCATGAAACCGAAGCCAAAATTTTATTAAATATGTTCTTGTAATATTAAAAACACCACATAAGACAAACCCCAAACATGTGTGATAAGGGTATGATAAAAAAGGTGAAGAAAACTTAGTAACGACATTGAAACTAATCAAGAATGTCATTAAGAAAATCTCCAATAACAAGGTTACATTATGCCAAATAAAACACCTTAATACAAAAATCAGAATTACATAATTATGGGTTGTCTACGATTGCGAAACGAACCTACTATGTCGCATAAGCAAGTTGAATAGCAATTGCAGATCTTTTCTTGTTTGTAGATCAATTGACATTTACGATAGAGGTCGTGTTGTCGCTCTGTCTTTAAGACAGTATATAAGAACGTCAAATCAAATCATAAATTCGAATTAACAGATATTAACTACGCTACCAGATTATAGGAGCATATATATATGCTCTTCAAATCTCATACCAGTGATAATGCATCTGAGCTGAGACCCCAGCCCGGGATACGGATAGATGCGAGAAAACTGGGACGAAGTTGAGATGTTTCCTTTTGTTTTGATTTTGAAAGCATATTTTCTCAATAGGTGATATTACAAAACATACAATATTATCAAGAATATAGAGTCTATGACAATGAAAGTAATTTAAGATAACAAAATGAGAATAAACTGGGAATGGGTAAAATAAGAGATGAGTAACAGCGTTCTTATTTGGGCAATTATCACTAACTGCGATTCCAGACCATTTGCGTTGCGTGAAGTTAATGATAAAATCTTCCATAAGAATCCATTTTGTGGAATAACTTCATTCAGCACCGTTAAGTTTAATAATTCTTTAAAAAATCATCTCCAGATTGATTTTCAAACCATCTGAAACACCATTCTGAAGATGCTTCGTTTCTTCTTTAGTAGCGAAATTCAATGATAGTTGATGAAAAATCAAAAGCAATCTGGCTCTCGGAGCATCAAAACCCCTTAAAAATTTTAAAATATGATTTGTTTCTTCTCGAAATTTACTATTATTTGTTCTAACAGATCCGTATAAATTATTAATTAATAAACAAAGTTTTTATACAGATAAGTTTTTCTTTCTGTCACCTTTACTCTGTGTCACAGCCTGCGCACTGACGCGACAGCAGGTTATCAAAACTTATGTAGGCATATTTCGCATGACAGCGATTTTCAAGACTATCGAGACTCTTATGCTTTTATAAATATCGATTCTCAACTCTTATATTATATATTCTTTTTCTTTTAGACGCTTCAGTATATATGTGTTATATACGTTCGAATATTATTTAATATCAAATCTGATAAGGTAGGTATTATAATATAGAGGAATGAGCTTTTTTTATTTTCTTTGTCCGGTCTTCGTCCCACGCTAAGTGAGGTTGGTAACGCATGCGTTTCTCTTCTACTTTGTTCGTTTGCTTGACTTATATATCTTTTTCGGTTTTTGTGAAGCAGTGATGGCTCAGTGGCATTGGCTATGGACTGCCGCGCAGCAGGTCTATGGTTCGAATCCTGCCGCGGGCTTAAGCTTCACCGCATGGTGGAAGGACATTTTGCGAATGCCCGCCTCGCTAGCGACCACGCTCAAGTAGAAAATCTGTCGCCGAGCATCTAACGGTGTGCTCCGGCAGCTGTCCTTGAGAGCCAGTAATTCTAGGTTAAGCCTATTAACACCTTTGACCACATCGTCACTTACCATCAGTGTTCCGACAGCTGTTCTTGAAAGCCAGTAATTCTAGGTTAGCTTGAACAACATCTTCGACAACATCATCACTTACCATCAGTGGAGGTAGTGGTCAAACGGCCAATTAGCTATAAATAAAAAAACGTTTTTCCCAAGCTGAAACAGAGACTTTGGGTGAACACTTCAGACCTACAGCAGCCACGCAATCTTTTATACCTCAACTTATCTGTCAGTGGTGCTATTTTCAACCTTCCTCTGATAAATTACACATCGACCAGAATATTCGCATCTGTGGCACATGCACCCTGGCTATAGCATATGCCCATTCCATGAGGCATACGCCATGTTACGAGTAATTAAGTACAGAAGGGGGTGTTAGAAGATTAATTATAATATTATTATGTAAGGATGATGTAACACTATCCCAATGTTTGTAGATAGCAGTTATTTATTGCCTCCCTTACTTGTAGTGAGAAGCATCAGTTTCTGAAGCAATTAAACGAATATTGAGGTATATGTTACAAGCGAATAGCGGATTGAGTAGTGTAGGTATGTATACAGAACAAAAAACACGACCTCGAATCAGTTATAGTAAAAATAATCTAAAATCAAGACTGGAGCATCAACTTTGAAGCGCTCGTAGCGAAGTTTACTTAGCTGTTCTCAACCGATCAGCAAAGTTAAGCAACGTCGCGCACGGTCATGAGTTGGATGGGTGACCGCTAGTGACATTACTACTGAGCGCTTCGGTGCTTCGGAGGGCACGTTAAGTCGTCGGTCCCGGTTGTTTTCCTAGGATGGCAGTCGTTATAGCATGGTGGTAGGGCATTTTGCGAATGCCCGCCTGGCTAGCTACCACCCTCAAGTAGAAAATCTGTCGCCAAGCACCTAACGGTGTGTTCCGGCAGCTGTCCTTGAGAGCCAGTACTTCTAGGTTAGCCTGAACAACATCTTCGACCTCATCATCACTTACCATCAGGTGAGATAGTGGTCAAAGGCTAACCTATTAGGCATAAAAAAAAAAAAATGCAAACTATGGTAGTACATATTTCCCTTTGTTTAAACTGTTACATTTTCCCTGTAGTATAAGATTAGCTTATAACACCCTTTCGGTACATGCATATCTAATAATAAAATCGGGATTAATGTACTTAAGCCCGAAAGATTCTATGATATAGATTTCATTACAATCTGTTCAGCCGTGTCAGAATGGAAGTGACTGGACCGATTGTATTAAATTGTGTGTGTGTGTGTTACACACAAACTTTTAGATTTCGTTACTGAAGTTCTTTAAGGACTGATTCTTTGGTAATTTTTGAAGCGTAAATAATTACTTTTATACCTTTATGCCCTAGTTTCGATCCCCAGGTTGGACCAGCTATTAAGTTTTTGTATCAATTTTTTTTCAGTATCATTTTGAAATCTGTTAGCGTGACATATTGATGAAAACTAGGCGAGCCTCCTTTCACATAGAAGTAAACCAGATCTGACGAAGCGTTGGATTTTAGACATCACAGACTACGCCTTCGGGAATAAACGGCGTGACAATATATCAATAATAATGTAGGTAGATATTATGATTTATACTTGCCAAGTAATACGTGAACTGCAACAAATGTTTGCTGAATAACTGTAGTACTTACCTGAAAAAAAAGAGAAAATCATATGAAAAAAAAATGTTAACATAACGTTAAAGTATTTTTATAATCAATTTAATATTATAAAGTGTAATACGTGACAATGTAAATATATTCAGAATAAAATTAGGGGCCGTGATAGCTCCTATGGACTAAAACCCCGTGGTCCATGTTTTGACCCTCACTGAGAGATAAAACTTCACCGCAGCACATTTTGCGAATGCTTGGTATGTTTGCAACCACCTTCAAGTAGAAAATTGATGGTTACATCCAGCCGTCCTTCCTTGAGTTCCAGCATCAGTTCTTGAGAGCAAGCTATAAGGTTCAGCGTTTTCAATATCCTCGACCACACCATCACTTACCAACAGATCAGGTCAACGGTCTAAATACATCTGCTAAAATAGATTGTAGACCATAATTATTACTTTATTTAATAAAGACTTACAAAAAGTAAACTTAACAAATCTGAAAATCGCGCCATCTCATGACTGCATTCTATTTTCGTCTCTCCAATTAAATTGAGCACGTAAATGTTCAGTTCTTAGACGCCTTAATTAATTAAGTAGAAATAAAAACTAATTAAGTAGAAATAATTAAGTCTGCCACACCAACGGTTAAATCTCCCACAGCTTTTAACTTGTGCTGCAGTGAAAAGGATTTATTAGACGTTGCAGATTACATAGTTTCTCATTTCTACCACACACAATGTTATAATGTTGTTAAAATGTTAAAATTATTATATTGATATCTCAGATATGATTCTTAAATGTCTTTTTAGTTCGTTCTGAATACAACCACATTGCTTTATTGGGGAATATTTTATAACACGTAATAATCAAATTAATATCTAAGATTTGCTGAAACAAAGTTTTATAATTCGTTCTAATTATCATCACTATTTCTTCGTTGGATGAGCGGCGTACAGCGCCACTTTAGAAATTAGAAGTGTAAGTTTTAACTGCTGGGCGGTGACTGATATTTGTTTCACTAAAACAATGACAGTATAGTTGCCCGATGCCTGCAATAGGATCGCCTTCAATTAAAACTTAAGAGAATTGGCGACAAGTATGTTTTTATTCACAAAACACTACACTACAAGAAGTTAATGAATGCCTCTTAAGTTGAAGTAATACGAATTAAGTCTAAAAATAATAATTTTGAATACATTTTTTGAAAGGCTTACATATTACATGAATAAAATATATAATATTCCCCCATGTCGTAAGAAACGACTAAAGGTGTAAATACCATAATCTTAAACAACGTTCCCCAAGACGCCTGCCAAGCGAGGAGATTATGGCAAACCCCCTTAAAGAGAGGCTGTGTTCAGCATGGACGATCCAGCTGATACAGTACAGATCCTAGATAGCACATGGGATACTATTGTGTACACGGCTAAAACTGCGGGGCGCAGCTAGTTTTGTATAATTGTTACGATCTTTTATAATTACTACCACAAACACGAGCAAAAATCTCAAAAGCATTTTCTATACATTCTTGTTTAAGGAAGCCCTAATTCTTATTACAGAATGTTCCAGTCAAACCCTTGTCCAACGCTTACCCGAAAAAAAGCATAATTAAAAAAACACAACTCCAGAACACGCTGTCGACTTAATTTTCTCGACGTGACGCCGTATTTTTTGTCACGTACTCCGCCCTGTCACGTTATCTCAGAAGATGCGAATGTCACGCTATTCGTTATCGCATTTTTTTCTCGCGTAATGGAGAAAATAGTGCTGTTTTTCTTTTGAAATTGATGTATATTCATTTATTACAACGGATGACTATTTGGATGAAACGTGATTAGAGAGAGGTATTTTATTTTCAATCATAGAATATGACTTTTGCGTATGGAATACAAACGATAAAACTCGTATATCAAATTTACAATATTAATACTTACTGCGATTCGTACCACGACGGTCAAGAAATACAATGTTAATGCAGTCCTATCTCTTTCTCTATCGCACTAGTAACTTGATTCAATGCAACCCTCCATTTTTCACTTTGAAGTTTTAATATAAGTTTACTTCAATAATACTGGGTAATATAAATAAAACTTTAACTGAAGGGATAAAATAAGACTAAATCAAAAATCTACCTGTCTTTCAAGTCACAGTCTAACACATGAGCTTGTGTTTAACTCATTGCGGCAATACTTCATATATTAAGCTAATATATATTATTAGTCGTTTTGGTCATAAAAGCTCAATACTTGTTTAGGGGGAACCTTACCTTCGCATTTCATTTGTTGGTTAGGCTAATCGCTATCATGGCACATATATATAAGATATGTGTGGTTATGTATTCTGAATAGACATTGCTCAGATTGACGAATTGACAGACTGCGTAACAGTGTCCCATTTGCTTTTAAGGACCACTTAAATGAGATGGTATAATGCAACCTTACTAAAATATAAAGCGCAAAATAGTAGCTCTTGTAAAAACAATAACCTAGCAATAGAAATGACATAAATCCAACGGAATTAAACATGCGGGTACAAAACTATGTAACGAAATGCGGAATAAAACGTAGAAACTGGGCCTTTACTGCCCTCCAAGGGGTTAAAGGGTTAAACAGGCCCAAGGGTGTGGTTGTAAATGTTATAATTGTAACTTTAAATGCTTCACACAAGTTTTTTATAGTTTTTATTTGGGTTTTAGTCGTTAAGGTCGAAATGTTATGTTTAGTTTAGAAGGGTAGTTTTTGTTTAAACCATTATTGTTTGCGCTTGGTTGTGGGAAAGAAGAAGTTGTTGATGTTTTAAGTTAAATTTTAACAGTTATTGTCATCCATTTAAATTTATTATAAATGCTGTACAGCTTTCGGCTTAAGAATAACGACTGTTTCATAAACTTACTTTGCATGTCGTAATAGGTAACTCAAGGAAAAAGTATTGGACTACTTCATAAAAAAACTCTTTGGTGTATAAATCTTTAAAACCATTATCAAAAACAAACGTTATGATTTCAAGTCAATAAACATTAATGCTAAAGTCCGTACCATGGCCATCATGAAACAATATTGTTAATATAATAAACATAATAATATATAGCACAATTTCTATCGCGCAATTGACTCGATTCAATGCGTGCAGATCGCTTTGACAATGAATTTCGAATGTAAGCTTACTTTATTGATATTTGGCAGTACGAAATAAAACTTCAAATGAAGGTAATATGACTTAATTAAGAGATAGTAGTTTCTGATCATCAGTCAGATAGCGGGTATACAACAGAGAGCATACTTATGGAGGTTATGGTTCGATCTTGTAAAATTGTTGTTAGAAAGAAAGGGTCACTACCCTTTCTACTTATGGGATCGATTGTCATTGGCTATATCATTGAGACAATGGGAACATCGGGACGAAAATTAGGGAATAGCCCCCCAATATTTCACGAATATACATTGTACCATGTTCTTCAAATTACCAGATTTGTAACGTTTAGGCTCGTTGATAATGTCACAGTCACAAGTTATTGTAGCCGCTAATCGCATAGGTTTTGATTTTGCTTTGTAAAACGGTAATAAATTCAAGTGTCAAAATCTAACGTATAAAAAATAATAAAAACTAGCCAAGTGTATATCGTACTCTCGCTAAGGACTTTAAAATATATAAAAAATAACAATATTTGGTTTATTCTATAGTCATGCCGAACCGTCACTGTGCCGAAACGACACTTAGCCAGTTTTTTTTTTATGTACCTCTTTTCTCTCTTGAGCATTAGGTCGCCTCCCTGTTTTAGCTTCAAAATATTTCAAATCCGCGTATGTGTATTGGAACTTTTCCTTGTCTAGTTTTGCAAGTTCTTGCATAAATATTTCGAACCTTTCCAAGTTCAATTCGCCAGATTCATTTATATAACCTGTAAAGAAAATTTGTAAGACGTACTATCTCGGGAACTACGCAGTAAATTAACATTAACATATTATATGTATCCTATATAACCAGACCCTAAGACTGCGTTTTCCCGATGAAAAATTCCACTAATAGAATAGCTTTATTATCCTAGCCTCTCTGAACGCAGCGCTCTCATTGGTGGATTTTTCCCCGCACAATAATTTTCAGTTATTGGAGTGGAACTCAAAAACGGCTTGACCGATTTTGATCAAATTTAAATGGGACCAAACGGCAAGCATCAGCTTTCAAATAAAAAAGAATCATCAAAATCGGTTCACTCAGTTAAAGTTCCGAGGTAACAAACATGAAAAATAAAATTGTTTTGTTGTTGGTCAAAAATGATATCTAATAAACAAAATATCTACAATATTAGTTTTAAACTGTCACGGTCATTAACACTATAATTATTATAACAAACGAGATATTTACCGTGTTTTTGATTAGTCTTGAGCTCTCGATATTTGGGCACTGTTGCAAGCGCCATGATCACGAGTAAACTGAAGTCTATGCGAGTAGATGGTAGGCACTAAGAGCAATGACAAGCAAGTGACAGTGACAATAATAGCATCTCCTTGCCGAAAAAACGTACAAGAAAGAGGGTAGACCGGTTCGTCTGCTCTTAGTGCCTACCCTCCACTCGCATAGACTTCAGTTTACTCGTGATCATGGCGCTTGCAACAGTGCCCAAATATCGAGAGCTCAAAACTAATCAAAAATACGGTAAATATCCCGTTTGTTATAATAATTATAGTAAAATATCTACAAAGTCTACAAGCAGAACTGCCTCCACTGTATACCCATTAACGTGAAGCTACTCGTATGAAAAAGAGCTTAATTATTTTCTAATGGCCCCCTACCGTAATCGTCACAAACGACGCGCACCAAAACGATTACGTTTACTTAACCATATATCACCTTCGCGCATCAAGGCGTTATAATAACGTATGTATAACGTTATAACAGGTGTTATTAGTAACAAGTAGCGCGCATTATAATAAGCTATTATCCGGTCCGTTGCCTGCCTAAATAGCATATCGCACGCTACGTTGTTAGCACTGAATGTTTAATGCGATATGGTGATAAGACGTTTTGATTTAACGTACATAGTAAGCTTGCTTTGATTATAATACTACGTGTAAGATATGATTGTTACGTTAATTTATAATAGGTTATTTGGAAATTTGAAATTGCTGTGTTATTTGTGAGAATTTATTTTACTAGGGGCGCCTTGCTTTACCCTCGTAGACAATTTGATGATTAAAAGTATTTTAAGTGTTAATCCAGGACCTAACCTATCTACATACTAAGTTGTTCAGCCAATTTCCAAGTTTCATCAAAATCATTTCAGTTTTAAAACATAGCTATAAACTACCCATGCTACGATCACCACCACGTTGAGGAGTTCTAAAACATCTGCACGTAGTTTTTTTTAAATAAATCAGTTATGGCCTTCCTTCAGCACGGATTGGTTGTCTAAATAACCGCACATACTTTTTTTTCTGAACCCAAATAATGATCCTCTCGAGAGGAGTTTCCTCTGAAGAGAACTAACACCTTAAAAGTTTCTGAAATCAGGGAGTAGCAATGTTAAGAGATGAAAGTGGAGCGTAAAAAGTAAGGAAGATGGTGCTAACCTTAGAATGAGATCAGGTCTTAAAGCAATCTGCTCTTGAAACAATGATAGCTGAGCGGTTATAGCTATGGACTGTAATGCCGCAGGTTTGATCCCCGCCGCTGGCTTGAGCTTTACTGCATGTTGGAAGGGCATTTTGCGAATGCTCGCCTGGCTTGCTACCAAGTAGAAAATCAGTCGCCAAGCAGCTAACAGTGTGGTCCGGCAACAGTTAATGAGAGCCAGTAAAATGACATGCACATGAGACTTCACAACTGTATGTCTCAGTGTGACGGGCGCAATGCAACTCGTTCGGACGACATGCAGCTGTCATGACAGCGGTTATTCCGCTTAACATCAGGTGGGCATCATGCTGGTTCCACCACAATCACATAAAAAAACGAGACGTAATAAAACAGGTGCTAATGAATAAGACTCGACTAAACAATTTATTAAGAGCAATTCAGTCCAGGCACAGCTGGTCGATTTACCTTATTTTTGTCCCTTTTTACCTGACCGTTTTTCTAACAATCTAGAGAAAGAGACTGAATAATAAATCGACTTGGACGTTACCAGGCGGCTAATACGAAATCGTATTGCTTCTATTTATTTATGTTTATTTTTGCAATACGTAGCTACAAGTATATTCTACATTATTGTAAAATAATGATAAAAATATACGTGCACTAGTTGTCAAGAACCTTGAGGAACTGAGATGTGCTTTATAGTCAATTGAACATCCCTTTTTTTTGTTTGAGCGGGGAAATGCCTTCACTCTGCCCCTCCACCGCGGGGGTAGTGAAGGGGGATGTGTGGGGCTTGAACCCACTAAAACCCCCCCGTGAGCAGTCCTCCGCCGAAGTTGGGCAAGATAGGGTCGCGGTAGCAGTCACCATCTTGCCCTGCGGTAGGCCCGAACTTAATCAGGCCTCTGCGCCTGTGGAGGGGCGACCTTGCTCTCCAAGGCCACCCCCCCTAGACGTGTGGGGCCGTGTAAACCAGTCTTTAAGCTTAATTAACTGCTGTTGTAACCGACCTAAAAATATCGGTTAACTTAATAATTAAAAATTTCACTAAATATTAATTTAAATCAGCGCGCCATCTGTAGGCAAACGACCAAACGTCTATCTAAATTCCATATGAAGTTAGAAAAGACCTATAAAGCGATAAGCTTAAATACCTTTGCCGAGCGCTGAGGTAGTACAGCGACTCACCAATAGAGGTCGCGCATAACAATCACAACGTTAAGTCTGGTAGTAACATTCTTCTTCTTCTTCCTTTCCTCCATTCAATTAGACTATTGACAGTTAAAATAAATGTCAATCCAGTCTGTCAGAAAATACCATGATGGTGGTTTTTGAGTTCCGCTAGAGGAACGTTGCATTTTAAATATTTTCAAATCAAGTGCAGTCATTGGCTTTGCGACGACAACGGTTTTGGAGGCTTTTTCGTTACCATATATGGTAATGAAATTCGCCCCCGACATCCGCCCAACTTGATGTCTTTCCTCAACGAGGAATCGCGATCACTTTGACCCCAGCCATCCTCTGTGCAACTACTACTAAAGACTCAGTTTAACTACATCTACAATTCTAATCTTCTTACAAGCCCCAAAATCTGGGTAAGTTTGTGTTTTAAAGTGAAAGTGTACTTGACCACCCCATTAAAATCTAACCTAAAAACCTATGGTATGTAATCTTATTTTAATTGCTGTACTTTATTGTGTGTCTTACCTGCTAACTCTCTTGTTGAATTTATGTGTTTTTCTGTTCCTTCTCAACATTCAACTGTTTTCTAATTTACGCCCTTCTGGCAAACTTTAAAGGATGTTGCTGGTAGCTCGCAATTCACGAGGTACCTAGGCTAGTCCCTTTTTTGCTCGGTAGTGAACGGACCTCGTGGATTGTGAGCATCATTACCGGCAACATACCTACTTGCGCCCTTCTGGCATTCTGAGCGGCTGGTGGTTCGCCTTCGCTTAGGGCCTAGCTAGTCCCTTTTGCTCGGTAGCGGAAGCCTTAGCGGAGGCGAATTCTTCACCAGCAGCATCTACCTCTTTGGCCCTTATGGCATACCTCTTGTTTGCTGGCGGGCCACATCCCTAAAGGCCCTCTGCGAGTCCCTAATATGCTCAGTAGCAGAGGGACAGTGGACCCACCAGCTCAACACCTTACTGGACCCATTGTAACCGGAGCACATGTGCCTTTCAGGGTTCAAGTACGAGGCTGAACTGCCAGTACGAGACGGAGAACTTTCCGTACTACACACTACTTCTGAACTCCGGCCGTCCTCTGACCTCCAGCACCGACCGCGGCCAAACGTCTCTACAGCATCTAGCTGGGACATTCTACCGGCGCGGCGGTGTGGAGCCGAGCCCTGCACGGCAGACCTGCTGCTGAGCATCAACTCGGATACTAGCGGACCGGAGCTAAGTCCTTAAACAAGGAAGCTTGCCAAATTGATAAACCTGTCTGAAATCCACGACCCTTTCTCTTGATTATACTCTATACTGAACTCTCTCTTCTTTCTTTCATGCTCCCTTCTACCCTGAGTAGGTAGGTAGGTGACATTGGCGCCCATACAATTAGGATCAGACGGGTCGGTTTGGCAATCTTTCTTGGGTGTGGCTCTGCCATACTTGTTTTGTACTTTCTATACTGTGTTTTTTGTGTTCCTTTTGTGTGTGGTATTTATAAGTTGTGATTGGCCCTGTGCTGGCCCGGGGCCTGAGAATAAGCCGGCTGCAGCTCTGCATGTCGTAAGAGGCGACTAATAGACAGGGTTATACCCAGGTGGTAGGAAATCCGCCCATAATCGTCTTCAACGAACTTGTTTTTTTTTCTAAAATTAAATTTTAGTTTTTTTTTACAAACTTTGACAATTTAATAAATTTTCTTAACTTAATATCTAATATTCTATTTCATAACCTCTATTCAACTTATAAATAGCACACACCTCATTTGTATATCTAACCACGTGTTTTTTTTTCTGGAAAAAATTGTACCCTCTAAAATATTTTTTTAATTGACCTTGTATGACACTGTTGTCATTGGGTATATAGGTCAAGTATACTTTCACTACTTCAAACATGAGTCTACAACTTAACTTTTTATCTATGCAAATAGCTGGATTTGCATATGAAGTGGCACTACATAATAACTTATTATTTTCTATAAACTTGCAACGGAGAATACCATTCTCCAAAGTTCAACTGAACTCTAAATTTTTCAAATGTCGTTTTAAATCTTATCTTTTACTGCTATTCTATGAACTTATTGATATGCATAGGCTACACTTATGACATATCAAAGTTCTTTTAGTTAATACTTATCTCAGTATTAACTTCTTTTATTTTTAACGACTGACTATATGAAAAATGTTCAACTGAATATCTAAAATTCAACTAAATTGAATTAAATATATTATAGAAATCTACATTAATACTATGACTTACTATCACAATAATATAAATAATAGGTTTTCTGAAAAACTTATCACTAAAAACTTAAAATGTCACATTTATACTTAATTGACTTTTCTTGTATATGACTTAACTGAAAAATTTTTTTTTTGATCCTAAGTTTTTGCCTGCATAATATACTGCTCTTGGCATATCTAAGATTTTAAAATAATTAAATACATATCCTAGTAATTATTTCACTTTCTTAACAATTGCAAATCTTTGTACTGAATAACTTGTTGTCGACTTAAAATATATAGAAATTCTCAAATAAAACCAAATTCATACTATGAATTAATTTATTAAAGCTTTAAATATACAATCTTACAACTAAAACGCATATTCTATGTATCTTAAATAACTAAAATATATTGGTAAATAAAACCAAACTCATAGAGTGCAACTTTTTAATAATCTCTTATAATATTCTTATCTGTATAGGAAAAATAAATCCTTATATACAACTAATCTTATAGGTAACAGTATCTTATATACTTCTTGTATTCTAATAACTTGTGATCCTTGCTTATATTGATCATTATTTATATCTTATATAAAATGATGGCATAAGATATATTATAACTTAACTACAATACATACATTGTACTACAAACTATACATCTTAACTTATATACTGAATTAATTTAACTTCCTTAAATACTCTTTGTCACTGTCCACTTTCAATGGAATAGTGTTATAAAAAAATTGCTAAAATCATCCTTTTACGTGCCAGATGGTAATTCTTCAAATAGAGTGCGGTTGTACAAACACTTTAAAAACAAGCCTATTGTACTGAGCGGTGGATAACTCACTAAACAAGCCATTATCTAGAGCGGGTTACAGACTCTTAAAAGAAGCCTAATGTAAAATTTCCTTTTGTTTTTAAAAATTTCACTAAATATTAATTTAAATCAGCGCGCCATCTGTAGGCAAACGACCAAACGTCTATCTAAATTCCATATGAAGTTAGAAAAGACCTATAAAGCGATAAGCTTAAATACCTTTGCCGAGCGCTGAGGTAGTACAGCGACTCACCAATAGAGGTCGCGCATAACAATCACAACGTTAAGTCTGGTAGTAACATTCTTCTTCTTCTTCCTTTCCTCCATTCAATTAGACTATTGACAGTTAAAATAAATGTCAATCCAGTCTGTCAGAAAATACCATGATGGTGGTTTTTGAGTTCCGCTAGAGGAACGTTGCATTTTAAATATTTTCAAATCAAGTGCAGTCATTGGCTTTGCGACGACAACGGTTTTGGAGGCTTTTTCGTTACCATATATGGTAATGAAATTCGCCCCCGACATCCGCCCAACTTGATGTCTTTCCTCAACGAGGAATCGCGATCACTTTGACCCCAGCCATCCTCTGTGCAACTACTACTAAAGACTCAGTTTAACTACATCTACAATTCTAATCTTCTTACAAGCCCCAAAATCTGGGTAAGTTTTTAAAAAAAAAAAAAATGTCACCTACCTACCTACTCAGGGTAGAAGGGAGCATGAAAGAAAGAAGAGAGAGTTCAGTATAGAGTATAATCAAGAGAAAGGGTCGTGGATTTCAGACAGGTTTATCAATTTGGCAAGCTTCCTTGTTTAAGGACTTAGCTCCGGTCCGCTAGTATCCGAGTTGATGCTCAGCAGCAGGTCTGCCGTGCAGGGCTCGGCTCCACACCGCCGCGCCGGTAGAATGTCCCAGCTAGATGCTGTAGAGACGTTTGGCCGCGGTCGGTGCTGGAGGTCAGAGGACGGCCGGAGTTCAGAAGTAGTGTGTAGTACGGAAAGTTCTCCGTCTCGTACTGGCAGTTCAGCCTCGTACTTGAACCCTGAAAGGCACATGTGCTCCGGTTACAATGGGTCCAGTAAGGTGTTGAGCTGGTGGGTCCACTGTCCCTCTGCTACTGAGCATATTAGGGACTCGCAGAGGGCCTTTAGGGATGTGGCCCGCCAGCAAACAAGAGGTATGCCATAAGGGCCAAAGAGGTAGATGCTGCTGGTGAAGAATTCGCCTCCGCTAAGGCTTCCGCTACCGAGCAAAAGGGACTAGCTAGGCCCTAAGCGAAGGCGAACCACCAGCCGCTCAGAATGCCAGAAGGGCGCAAGTAGGTATGTTGCCGGTAATGATGCTCACAATCCACGAGGTCCGTTCACTACCGAGCAAAAAAGGGACTAGCCTAGGTACCTCGTGAATTGCGAGCTACCAGCAACATCCTTTAAAGTTTGCCAGAAGGGCGTAAATTAGAAAACAGTTGAATGTTGAGAAGGAACAGAAAAACACATAAATTCAACAAGAGAGTTAGCAGGTAAGACACACAATAAAGTACAGCAATTAAAATAAGATTACATACCATAGGTTTTTAGGTTAGATTTTAATGGGGTGGTCAAGTACACTTTCACTTTAAAACACAAACTTACCCAGATTTTGGGGCTTGTAAGAAGATTAGAATTGTAGATGTAGTTAAACTGAGTCTTTAGTAGTAGTTGCACAGAGGATGGCTGGGGTCAAAGTGATCGCGATTCCTCGTTGAGGAAAGACATCAAGTTGGGCGGATGTCGGGGGCGAATTTCATTACCATATATGGTAACGAAAAAGCCTCCAAAACCGTTGTCGTCGCAAAGCCAATGACTGCACTTGATTTGAAAATATTTAAAATGCAACGTTCCTCTAGCGGAACTCAAAAACCACCATCATGGTATTTTCTGACAGACTGGATTGACATTTATTTTAACTGTCAATAGTCTAATTGAATGGAGGAAAGGAAGAAGAAGAAGAATGTTACTACCAGACTTAACGTTGTGATTGTTATGCGCGACCTCTATTGGTGAGTCGCTGTACTACCTCAGCGCTCGGCAAAGGTATTTAAGCTTATCGCTTTATAGGTCTTTTCTAACTTCATATGGAATTTAGATAGACGTTTGGTCGTTTGCCTACAGATGGCGCGCTGATTTAAATTAATATTTAGTGAAATTTTTAATTATTAAGTTAACCGATATTTTTAGATCGGTTACACTGTTTTTGTAATGATAAATACATATCTCTAAATATAATTACAAGCACTATCGCGTGCTAAGCGAAATATATTTAACAAATTATTGGAGTACAATTTTTTTTTTTTTATGTTTACGCGCACTGTCCCTTATGACGGTTAAAGTAATACGATTGGAGTATCAAATTTCAGCCACAATTGCCGTGTCTAAGTGGCCGAGGGGTTTAGGCATCCAACGCGATATCGGAGGACGCGGGTACAATTCCCGCCTTGGGCATAAAAATTTTGTACTCCAATAATTAGTTAAATACATATCTCCTAGAAAAAATAATCCTGGCAGCAAACATAAAAAATATGGACGTGAAAAATAAGTCTTAACAATTTATGTCTCAGAGTGATGGGCGCAGTGCAGTTCGCCACTATTGATGAGCTGCATCTGTTATAGGTGGTTACCGCTTAAAACCAAGGGAGCTTAGTGCTTAATCGATCGCGATAGCATAAAAAAATAATTAGAAAAAAACCAGCCAAGTGCGCGTGGGACTCGCGCACGAAGGGTTCCGTACTATTATATTATTTATAGCAATTTAATTATTATTATTTTTAACAAATAAACGACGAAACCCTCTTTTTTGTATGAGAGCCCTCTTAATTATTTATTTTATTTTAATTAATTATATTTAAAGAGAACATAAAACTAAATATTCTGCGAATAGTTTAACCGTCTACCTGTCACCGTTATTAGTATCGAGCAAGAAACGGTAAAAATATCAAGTTTGTTGTATGAGAGCCCCCCTTAAATTGTTATTTTATTTTATTTTTAGTATTTGTTGTTATAGCGGCAATAGAAATACATCTGTGAAAATTTCAACCGTCTAGCTATCACCGTTCTTGAGATACAGCCTGGTGACAGACGGACGGACAGACGGACAGCAAAGTCTCAGTAATAGGGTCCCATTTTTACCCTTTAGGTACGGAACCCTAAAAACAATTTCAACATTGTATGTAAGTGTAATAGAAAAGTAAGCAATAGATAGAAAGATACATAGAAACACGTAAGAGAAAACAGAAGACGCTGTCTCCTACATGAATAATATATTCTTTACTAAATACTCATTCCTATAATCGACTCTACATTCTGCATTTGGCAAAATGTCCAGTCCATGTTCCAATAAAATCACCTCACAGTAACCGCTCCCCACAAATGGAGCATACTATTGGGCTCGTCCAGAAAAAACACGCTCTTCTACGAAATCGCTTGAAGCGTTTTAAAGCAACGTAGTTTCCAAAGAATTGATTTAGGCAGCACACTTATGCTAGTCTTTGCAGTTCAAATTCATGACCTACTCGTAGTTTGCTGAAACGAATATATTTTTTTTTACCTGCCATATGCTTTTCTTAACAAAATACTACGAACTATATGTACAATATTACAGTTACTACACTGAAAGCATTAAGACAACTTACACGCCATTGCAGAGTAACAGGCAGTCCCAATGCTCCAGCCCACTACCAGTTAGCAGCGTGGCCAGCATGCGGGCAGCATTGCCAAGTTGGATTGTAATGCTTGTAGAAGCAATTACGCCACCTAATTGCCATTGCAAACCACCAAGTCCGTAATTCTAAGTGTTTCAACCCACTACCAATTGGCAGCGTAACCAGAATGTTGCCAGCATTGCATTTATCATGGACTTCATAAAATAATTGCATTTATCATGGACTTCATAAAATGATTGCATTTATCATGGACTACATCATCTCCCGTGGGGTGCCAGGTTAGAAATGCACCTCCCCATATCATCCCGTGGGTGTCGTAAGAGGCCACTAAGGGAATTAAGAATTAGGAATACTAGGAAGTGGGCAGGAGAGCCTTCTATAGAACTGCCATCTTACACTGCAATCACCAAGCCGCCTGCCAAGCGTGGCAAATACCCCCTTAATAGGGAAGGCTGTGCAGCAGTGGACGAGTCGACTGTTACAGTACATCAAATATGATTTTGTCAGCGAAGTTGAAGCATGTTTGTACAGAAATCAACTACCTGGGCTTTCACAAAAAGCGACGACTTCGTGGCCTGTGCAATATAGATAGGTAACCACATTTTTTTCTTTCAATGCATTTAAGAGATTCGTAGGCACGCGCGCTACTAAACTGTTAGTGTTCGTTATACGCTACGTTAAATTCGCTACGCCCGTTACGTTATAATCGTAACGGATATAATTGATTTGAAGAATGGGGTTATTGTCGTTATCCGAATGCGTTTTGGGACTTATTTTACAATTGGTATTGTTTTGTATGATTGTAATTCTTGTAGAGTTAAATTCAACTACTGCTATTTTTTTACTACTTTGACCACTATCTCTCCTGATGGTAAGTAATGATGTGGTCGAATTTTAATAATGTATTAAGTAAATTTTGAATTAATATACATCGGGGTAAAGCTGCTATCATTTTGGGCACTTTTGCCTCCATAAGAGATTTATTAGATTTTTATTACAATATTTTTACTCTAAGTCATGTTAAGTATTGTATATATAATGTATTTATGTAATTAAATATTTCTGCAAAATATATTAATCGATTTCAATTAATTAGAATTTTTAAGTTTTCTTTCAGTTAATGTCTTTATTTGTTCAGTTTAATACGACATTTCAAATCCGCTTTCCTTTTATACATTCCCAAATCGGAAATAACAAGAACACCACCAAATTCTACATTCTATTTGGTCCCAAAAAACTACAACGAGAAAAAGAGATAAAAACTGCCAAGTTTAAAAGCGAAAAAAGGACAGAGAATCAGGGTAGATTTCAAATCGTCATAGCAATATCCCAGATTAAAAGTAACGCTTCGGTGAGCAGGGAAATTCCAGTACAGTCGGGTACAACACTGTTATTATCTTTGTTACCTGTTTTTGGGATTCCAAATTTAAAAATGTTGACGATGGAAATATGTTTTGATGTTTTTTTATACATGTACATCGTTTGGTCGTAAAAGCGAGTGCCTAATCTTGGTTACAGCTACTAATCTGCAATGTAGAGTAGTTCTTATACTTAGTACTAGTTTTTTTTTATAGTAGATAGGCAAGCTTTTGTTCACTATCTCACCTGATGGTAAGTGATGAAGATGTTTTCAGGCTAGCCTATAATTACTGGCTCTCAAAAACAGCTGCCGGAACACACCGTTAGGTGCTTGGCGACAGATTTTCAACTTGAGGGTGCTAGCCAGCAACATTCGCAAAATGCCCTACCACCATGCTGTAACGACTGCCATCGTAAGACAACAACCGGGACCGACGGCTTAACGTGCCCTCCGAAGCACGGAAGAGCTCAGTTGTAATGTCACTAACGGTCACCCATCCAACTCCTGACAGCGGCGGACGTTGCTTAACTTAGCTGATCGATTAAGAACGGCTAAGCAAACTTCGCTACGAGCGCTTCGAATACGAGTTGTTCGACTTTGACGAATTTCTCAGGAAAATTATGTCTATATGATGACCGTTAGTGCTTTTTTCCTATTAGCAGGTCTGGTTCACTCCGCTCTTTAGGTACAAAGCTACAGGTACATCGTATCCGTCCGGACGGGCTTATTGTACGTGCGTGTCGCGTCAGAAGAGATCAGAGCTATGCGTGCACATGCGATAGAAAGAGAGACGACGTAGGTGAATATAAATATTAGGTACTCCGTGCTTTGCAAGCTGAAGTGCACTTTATTACTTCGCAGCTAGAGTAGCTTATTTATTGGAAACGCTTTGTGGAGTGTTCCTTCTGGTCCTTTTTATTCTGTGCTATTAGTGAGCCACGGTAAGCTATTAAACATTTGTTTAATATCCATAATTTGCATAGTTAGATACTAGCCTATATACACCATTCTATGTTAAGGCTATTTACCACCTTCGACCATTTACCATTAGGTCAGCGGTGGATGGTAAGGATTAATATGATCAAAGGCTTCCAACAGGCTAAACTTTGGGGCAATGCTACCAGCATGCTGGGCATGCTGCCAACTGGACTACATGTAGATTTTCAATGGCTAATTGCTTTCGTTGTAGTAGCTGCAGTGTTATTTTTAGTTTTTAGTGTACTGTATCAGCCGGATTGTCCACTGCTGGACACAGCCTCCGCCATTATGGGGGGGTTTGCCATAATCCCCACGCTTGGCAGGCGTCTTGGGGATCTCAATCGCAGTGTGAGATATCAGTTCCTCATAAAGCGCAGCTGTCCACGTTTTGGTGTGTTACCCTTAGTCGCCTCTTACCACACCCACGGGTAGAGGTGGGGGGTGACATTCTAGCCTTCCACCCCACGGGCAGTGGTTTGTAGTGTGTTGTTTATGAATAGGTATATACATATACTGTGATTAAGACATTGTTGCCGGTAGGTGCTTGGCGACAGATTTAGGCGCGTGTTGTGTTAGCAAGCCAGAAGGCCAATCCCAAATAATAATTTAATAATTTTTAATTAAAAACTAAAAATAATTTTTCATTTTATAAACTGATAAAAATATATTTTCTTTTCACCTTTGTTGTCTGTTCAAAATGACTATAATTATATTCTACTTCCAAAATCAAAATGTTTATGCTACTCGCGCTCAGAGAATTTTATTTCTTTTTCCGTAATAAAGGTAAATTGTATTGTTTTGGGAGGCTGTTAGTTCTGGCTCGTTGATTTCGATGTCACTGACAATGAACCGGTCGATTTGTTTTTGTAATTGGTTTGATGTGCCTTAAAAACTATATAGTACAAATCTAGTTTAATATTTTTCGAAGATGACATCACCTAAGATGTAATATACAGTTTTAATGTTTATGTCCTGTCAAATAATAAAGTACTCAAAGGTAGTCAATGCACCACTGTACAGAATTGTCGTCCTCCATCGTGACCTGAAAATGAACGTCGTTGTGGATATAATAAAAAAACATGAAGAAGTTCACGAACATTTACTTCACCGCCACGTGAATGTTGAGGCAATCTAGCTCCTCGACAACACAGACATAGTAAGAAGGCTAAAAAGGAAAAAAACTTTTTGAGTTAGTGTAGTTGAGTGACAGTGATAAGTAGTGAAGTGAGTGCTACATATAAAGAACACAAGAACACATGGTGTCTTCCCCTTAATAGAGACAATAAGATAGGTGTTAATGGACATATTGTTACTTGTACTCCATATAGCCATTTAAGTCAAACTAAAATTACTCAATACTCCGTATTGTCTAGATTTTAATGTAATTAAATACACTCAACATCTCATTCAAAAAAAAATGTGCTGTCGGTTTAATTATTCAAAAGATTTTTAAGACATTCTGAAGAGGTCGTGTTTCCTTTAATATGTTCACTTGGTTTTGACTGCTCTAGAAGGTATTGAGGAAGTTCAGGGTATATGAGGTATTAAACGGTATATCCTAATTTTAACATAGTTTCGTACGACAATGGCTGACAATGCTGTATTTTTTTGATTCTACTACTCGAAACTTAAAAGAAACTATACTTACATAAACATAAAACCAGAAACACTTCTATATCCACAATTTCCAAATGCAAATAAAATGGTAACAGTTGTTATTATTTCTGTAACCAAGCATACACTGTAATTCCATTTGCACCTTAATGTCAGTATAAAGAACGAAAATAGGTCAATAAAAGTGTTATAAGTATTTCGTGCGCGTTCATACCGAGATGCCCGGAGCGATGAAACTCAGACCTACCTGAGGATCAATTCTAAGATTTTGTTCATTTTAACTGCAGCATGCAGTGAAGATTTGCTGCACATTAGGCTCACAACAGCGCTTGTAACAAGGATATAGCGGTGTAGGTACTATATTAGGGTGCATGCATGGTGGTAGGGCATTTTGCGAATGCCCGCCTGGCTAGCTACCACCCTCAAGTAGAAAATCTGTCGCCAAACACCTAACGGTGTGTTCCGGCAGCTGTCCTTGAGAGCCAGTACTTCTAGGTTAGCCTGAACAACATCTTCGACCACATCATCACTTACCATCAGGTGAGATAGTGGTCAAAGGCTAACCATTCAGGCATAAAAAAAGGGTAACCATATACACTAAATACCAACAAAAGCGTTACCAAGCGTTTGAGTGGCAGGTGGTGGGCCACAAACAAAGCCATAACTGTTTGTGTATTGTTAACGAAAACATATTTTTAATATGTGCTTATGCCCTTACATTGTAGTTTTTGTAATAACGCCTGCTTGGCGTATAAGCATAAAAAATACAAATTAAAAAAAATACAGCGAGCGTGATTCGTACCAGCGACGACGACCCTATAGCTGGGATAATGCTCTGCTTATTGAGCTATATAAGCGAGTGAGTCCTATATCAAATTATCCATCGCTGTCAAATGCTGAAATTTTGTCACTATCGGACTGCGTAGGAGTGAAAGAGAGGCAGCTATGGTGAAATCGCGATCAGCTTAGGTAAAAACCGAAAGTAAGTTTAATAACACAAAACTAGTAACGTTAATCGAAAATGTAACTTTTCTTGTCCCTCTTGATAAGGTTTTGCTATTTTATGAATATATTTTCATACACTTTCATACGTAAATAATTAAGTTATTTACGTTACAAGCGTAATTTAGAGTCAACTTTACAACTTTATTGGATCAAGAAAATATTAAGGCAACGTGTTTTGGACTTTTCTTGTCCTTAGATAATATGATCAAGATATACATATAATTTTCTAACAGTTACAAACTAAATACATTTCGCTAAACATCTTTTCAAGTAAAGCTATTAATTAGCACTTGTCAGCGCCTTAATATGTTATCCTAGGTTTTACAAAAAACATATTGTGACGTTATCACATACATCTGATAAGGATAGGAGCAAGATGGTGAAATCAAATAGCAGAATTGCGCTCTGCTCACCGCCGCCAATTTTCTTTCGGATTTTTCACCGAACGCAAGCTGGAATATGTCGTTTTTGAACGAATGGGAGAGTTCCCATCTCTAGAGATATTTCAGAATATGTTTTTGATATAGGTATACATTTTTTAGAGTCTATTTTTGATATTTATGTATACATTTTTGAAGATTTTCCTTTAATAAGAGAATACGGCGTGAAACTCACGCATACATATTTTAACTTATTGTTACATAAAAGCACTTTTAAATGTTTATATTTTTTACATTCAATGATTTTAGGCATTAAATATAAGTTATTCCAACCTTAAATCAGAAACCCTCAATTAAAAATATTTCTGAATGATCTACCTATATTTTTTTATTCAGTAACCCTCTTATACTCTCTGCAAGGTAAGTACGTACAGTCAAGCCAAAAAGAGTACCTATTTAAAGTCAAATATAAACTTTAACATATTTATTTGACTTTAAATAGGTAATAAATGTTTCTAGGATTATTTCTATAGATGTTGTAGGTCTAATCTGTTTTCCACTAACGACCATATCATCATTTTCTATTAGGTGAGATTGTGGTGAAAGGCTAGCCTATTGACTATAACAAAAAAAAACTTACCTTGACATTCATATAACGTCACAGTACCAAATTTTTTATGCTTGATAGGTTAGCCTTTCACTACTATCTCACCTGATGGTAAATGATAATGTGGTCGAATATTGTTCCGGTTAACAAAGAATTACTGGCCATCAATAACAGCTGCCGGAACTCACCATTAGGTGCTTAGCGACAGATTTTCTAATAAAGGGTGGTAGCTGGCCAGGCGGGTTTCACAAAATGCCCTACCACCATGCGAAACTACAACTTACCAGCACAATCGGTTCTATATATACATTCTCGTTTACATATAAAGACATAGTCCTATAGCACAATCCGTACCGTAATAGAAAACGGCGGGAAATCCCATGGGCAGTTTCCAACAGAACCGTTCAGATAGCCGGAAGGAAATCGCTAAAGATAAAAATATACATTTTCTGTCGGTCTATAGGTCAGGACGAAATTATATGCAAGGGCCTGGTCTTCAAAGATTGAAAATGTTGAGTGATAAAGGATTACAAGGGTTTTCACTATGCTTTATTATGACAGTCTTAGTTTATTTAGCGGATTGTGACGAAATCAGCGCGAGCCCCACGTGACGTTAACCGAACTGCAGACGGAACACACTGTTAGGTGCTTGGCGACAGATTTTCTACTTAAGGGTGGTAGCTAGGGAGGCGAGCATTCACATGAACCATTGGACAGTTGTGTAAAAACCGACCAATTACGTGTCGGACCCGCGCCTAGAATCCCGAACTGAATGCTAAGAACCCCGAACAGAATTCAAAGAACCCCGAAGTGAATTTCAAGAACCCCGTAATAAATTTTAAATCACGAAATATTAGTATACAACAAACTAAAATTATATTGTGACGGAACAAGCGCGAGGCCCACCTGACGATAGCCGAACTGCTGCCGGAACACACTGTTAGGTGTTTGGCGACAGATTTTCTACTTAAGGGTGGTAGCTAGCCAGGCGAGCATTCGCATGAACCCTGAAAACATAACACAAAATTTTTGGACAGTTGTGAAAAAACCGACCAATTACGTGTCGGACCCTCGCCTAGAATCCCGAACTGAATGCCAAGAACCCCGAAATTAATTCTAAGAACCCCGAAGTGAACTTCAAGAACCCCGAAATTAATTTTAAATAACGAAATATACAAAAAACTTCCAAACTCGGTACTTGACTTAGTATTGTAGTAAGTAATGACTTAACAATTATTTGTATTAAAAGTTTTCGACAAGCAAAATTAAAATAGAACATACCTCTGCCCAAGGGAATTATGTTTTTCCCTACGACGTTTATTTTTTAGGTAAACAAATTAAATTACCATCTTTGTAAATATAAGGATTATCTGATGATAAAATTATCTTTATTAAACAGACCTCTGTGTGTGGGTGTGACCCGTGGGGAGTTGGGCTAGAATTACACGACCATATCTGCCTGTGGACGTCGTAGGATGCGATGAAGGGAAATATACCAGAAGGTTTTTTGTTTCGTACTATGCGGGCTCAAAGGAGCTTCCTTCCGCGGACGCTCAGATTGTGGAATGAGCTCCCCGCCGTGGTTTTCCCGATGGAGTACAGCATGGGGTTCTTCAAAAAGGGCGTGAAGAGATTTCTTCAGGGTCGGCAACGCGCGAGTGATACCCCTGGTGTTGCGAGCGTCCATAGGCTACGGTAACTGCTTACCATCAGACGGGTCGTATGCTTGTTAGCCACCTTTGTGGTATAAAAAAAAATGTTGCCAGCAGCCTTCTGAACAACTGCCATTTTACACTGCAATCTTCAAGACGCCCGCCAAGCTTCAGGAATATGTTAAACCCATCCTTTCCTCTACCCCAATGGCATTTGTTTAGAAATACAAGGTCCTGAGTCCGTTCCCCGGGTCGGAAGTGATTGTGTCTGTTAGAAAAGTTTTCAGTGGTACTCCGAAGTCTAAAGCTAAACCCGGTAGATGGCAATAGTCTCGTTCTCTATTGCATTTTTCGCATTTCGGGAAATATAGGCATGACGATATGTCTGTTATTAAATAATCTCATTTATAATTCAAACACTACTAACTATTATACAACACTACAGCTACTACAACGAAAGCATTTTCGCAACCTAAAGGCCATTGCAAGCCCACAGGTGGTCAAAATGCCCCAGTTCACTACCAGTTGGGAGCGTGACCAGAATGTTGGCAGCATTGCCCCGTTGAATTGCAATGTATATTCGTTGAGCCAAATAAGTGCCAGCATTTAGATAACACTTTTTTTTATGTATTTGTGACGGTTCAAGCACGAGGCCCACCTGATGTTAAGCGGACTAACAGCTGCCTTTAACAGATGTATTTCGTCACAAGTCACGTATTGCCGCCCGACACTTTGAGACATAGTTGTTAAGTCTCATGTGCCTGTAATTTCACTGGCTGTCAAGGACTGATGCCGGAACACACCGTTAGGTGCTTGGCGACAGATTTTCTACTTGAGGGTGGTAGCTAGCCAGGCGAGCACAAAATTCCGTTCCACCATGCTTTGAAGCTCAAGCCCATAAACCAAGCGTTCTGATAAGTTTTAATTATGTCATTGCATATATTATCATAAGATTTCACCCAGAAATTGTGGAAATGTAACAATTTTAATTCTAAGTTTAGAGATGCCCTCAGTACATCAAGTCAGTTGTCTGAACAAATTACTACAGCTAGACATACATTCTCCCTCGTAGACTTATAATTTATATATGTACATATACCTACCTACAAGAATTAACATAATTAGATACACTACTCATTCGTACCGCAAGAAACTGTATACTTTATCCTTACAGTACCTTAGCTCAAAACATGGTCGTAGATTTCTCCCTGTCCTTTTCTATCTCATCTAGGGTTGGTACAATTTCGTGTAAACATGTCGTAGACTTTGTGTATTTGCTAACGACACCTAGGACTAAACAATGTCATAATTAAACAATGATTTATCTTCGGTTTTATTACCGGGAGTTTGGCTGACGTGAAACCTCTTTAGGAATGCCTCTCTCGCAAACTCTCGTTGTGTGAAATTTACCGAGTATACTACAAGCCCGGGCAATCATAACGTTTAGATGATAAAGAGCCCTTTTGTGTGTCTATTGGCGAGGAACACCCCTTTGTGATCGACGTGATAATTGGTATGCTGCTTATTAGGCGCATTTACGATCATCTTACGGTAGGATATCGACAGTCCTATACTTATTAATTCAAATAAGGTCCCGTTTTTTAGTTCAGAATCAGTTATTTTCATAGTCATTTTCTGAATACGATTCCTAAAATATCAGTAGGTATATTTTGTGAATAGTTAAAGCTTAGGTACTGTTTCGGGGTAAATCACTCAGTAACTTTACACCGTACCCATGTACAGAAACCTCTCTCGAGAAAACTAAATTAACTTTGGATCTACCACGAATTTAATTAGAATCAAGAATTAGAAATTTAATCGATAATTCGTATCTCCCAAAATCCGAGGCAAGGGTTTTCAGGCTTGGATTTAAGACTAGGCTACCACGGTCTTTTGTTTATTTATAAGATTTATGCGTCTGAATCAAACTGACTGAAGGTGAACACAGGGTGGTCGGCCTAAGGTAAATGCAGAATATGGTCATCCTAAGACAACAACCGGGACCGACGTCTTAACGTGCCCTCCGAAGCACGGAAGCGCTCAGTAGTAATGTCACTAGCGGTCACCCATCCAACTCATGACCGCGGGCGACGTTGCTTAACTTTGCTGATCGGTTGAGAACAGCTAAGTAAATTTCGCTACGAGCGCTTCAAAACGTAAAAAAATGCCTTTTGACTCAATTTTAGGCCCATTTTTTGAACATATATTTTGATTTACCGAACAGTCGTACTAAGAATAGTACACTCAGCCGTACGAATACTACAAACTCAAAAATATGTTTTAATTTGAACTCTTCGTCATATAGCATGGTGGTAGGGCATTTGAAATTGAAGCGATTGTCCGCCTAGCTAGCTGCCACCCGCAAATAAAAAACCTGTCGCCAAGCACCTAACGGTGTGTTCCGGTAGCTGTCCTTGAGAGCCAGTAATTCTAGGTTAGCCTAAACAACATCAACCACATCATCACTTACCATCAGGTGAAACAGTGGTCAAAGGCTAACATATCAGCCATAAAAAAAGTGCCTAGAGGTATACAATGTATATGTTCAAAATTCAATAACTATGTACTCATACAGGACCCTAATACTCGTACCTGGCCAGCACAGATTATAGATATCAATTGGTCGTCGAAGTTAAAATAGTTGCCTCAAGTCTTCAAGGAAACTTTCGCCAAAGCTTTTCTCGACTTAGAGGAAAAAAATGTTTGTAAAAGATTTCGCAAAAAAACAACTTTATCAATTCACTTCGAGGAAAAGAAGAAAGTTTGAGAACCTAAGTTTCTAGAAAAATATTATAGAGAAAATTTAATAAAGTTCTGGTAATGTGAAATATTTTAGTGTAAATATTTTAATTACTCATATTCGTGAAGTTGTTGTTTACGCCCGGTTTAAGCGGACCAAAACAGCATTTTAGAGCATAAAATACATAGAATTCTGATGTTTAAGCATCTGTACATAAAAGTCCAACTTTTATGTGTAAGAGGACATAATGCCGGTTTGGTTCGCTTGAATTGCAATGCTTATTCTTTGAGATAAATAGGTGCAAGCTCTTTGCTCACCCGTCGCATCGACCAAGCGCTCTGATAAGTTTTGGAAAATACGATATTGCGCTCCTGATCGCCACGGACCCAATGTTTTTACACCAATCCGCTCAAATATTTTAATAAATTATATATTACTTACAATCTCATTTCCTAGTAATAGAAGTGAAAAGTTGAGTGTACCACTATTAAATTTTAGCTTCAACTAAATACCAGTTATACTTTGTTTTTTGTACTCTTTGTACGATCTACTATTGAGTAGTATCAATAAACTATATAATCATTACGTCTGTATTCCTCAAAGATTTGTTTCAACATCAACGTTTTCCAATAAAAGTTTTGGTCCCAAAATTTGGTCCCATGTACGATGGGAGCCTTACACAGACTCCAGAACTAAGCTGAAAATTCTTCATCAGAACACTCCTATAGGTTATCGGAACCGGGAATCGAAACCAGGGTCTTTGGTTTCCAAGACAATTCTTTATTGTACTTGATCAACGAGGTCTACCCTTTTCAATACTAAACTAAAATATTTCACAGAACACACTTTTTATACTTAGGTATACCGTTCCTTCAAACATTGCTAGAAATTTCGCGAACATATTTAATTCGAAGCCAGACAATGAGTTACGATGGACAGAACATAATAACGATATGAAAATGGAATACAATACACGCCACGTCCCCAAGTGAACGCCTCTGTCAAATATCAGACGATCTTACAAAAACAATGTTACACACACTGATAAACATCACGTAGAAACACGCTCACACATTCATATAGTATAAAGCAATACTGATCAGGCTAATAGTGTTTGAAATAAGAATTAAAAATTCCACTGAAAAGAAGCATTTTTAATTACTGTTTTGATGTTTAAATTTAGAACATACCAATATTTTCGACCTTCATCTCAATGGTATACAACCTCCTTGCGCAAAAAATACTCGATACAGAAATAAATATCGTTTCATAAATTGACCATCCATAATTAATAAGAAAATTATTCATAATTTTGTTAATTATTCCAATAGTAATATGCATTTTTGGAGCACCTTTTTTTTGTTCCGGCCGGGAACCAAACCCGGATCTTTCGATTTCGGCCACCAGAAACTTATGCCCCGGCCACCGGAAGTAGCACTGGAAAAGTTATGAACAAGCGTGATGGTTATTATCAGTGGGCGTTTTTTTTTTACTATTATTACTTTTACTTTACATAATGAATAGATTCAGGCGTTACTTTGCGGAAATCCATTTTTAATAATAACAAATATTTTAAAAGTATTTTAAGAAAACATTTAATTAATTATTTAATAAAACACTTAAAAAATCTTTATAAAAATGATATATATCTAGTGACAATTCCGCCTAATTTCCTATTAAGCCGACGTGACGTCACAAACGCCACGCAGTCAAACCGGAAGAGTATTCGACGCGTTTCGCTTCTAAACGAAGCATCCTCAGGAGGTCTTGACTCTACGAGCGCACGATCGAGATATCTCGATCGTGCGCTCGTAGAGTCAAACTCTTCCGGTTTGGCTGCGTGGCGTTTGTGACGTCACGTCGGCTTAATAGGAAATTAGGCGGAATTGTCACTAGATATTATATATATCATTTTTATAAAGATTTTTTAAGTGTTTTATTAAATAATTCATTAAATGTTTTCTTAAAATACTTTTAAAATATTTGTTATTATTTTACTTTACAGACTCTGGGTCCGTACTCTTTTTAGATCCTTTTCCTTATCAGTTTAATACAGTTTACTAAGTAATCGTCGTCTCCAATACATCAGTCTTCCTGAAGGGAAGGGTGTTAATTTGTTACAATCTTAACACTAAAGTGAGTCCATATTGTTTTTTTCTTTCTTTTTTTTCAATGGGCGGCATTACGTCTGGTAACTATAAAAATCTACTATAGTAATAATATTACAAAAAGCCAGTTACCGCTTCTAACCCTTGGCAGTTTTCTGTAATAAATCTTCGAAATCCTGTCATTTGTAACAATAAAACACAGTTTTATATGCGTAATATCCGTAAAATCTATCACATTGAAATGATCACAATGTAGGCATACATTGTACGCGGCATTACTGAGGCATCTACGGAATTACGTTTCGCAAATTTATACTAGAGCACATGGTTCCTAGGGATGGGAAGTGTCGACCACGCCAATTTGCCCTAACTTTCACGGTAATTGGTATTTTTCGGGAAAAGTTTGAGTTTAATATTTTGGTTTACAAGATTTAAACATTAAAATTATATAATATCACGATTTTTTACAATCGACTGTTTAAGAATTTTTCGGTTTCCTCGGTTTAAGTTTGACTTTTATAATAATCGTTTACTGCATTTGCACATAAATACTACAGAATAAGATTTATAAGAGTATGAACAGAAAAATAGGGCGAAATGACATATACTTAATTACATTTTTTGGGATTCCAGTCTATGGAGTCCCGGGAAAGAGTTTATTTTCTGTATAATCAATATACAGAAAAAAACTCTAGAATTCGTATCTATTGAAATAATATCTACAGCTGTGTTATTCAAGTTATATAATGGTGTCACTATTGGTAATATATATTTTACCGAAATACAAGCAACAAGGAAATTAGTAAATTAGAAATAATAAAATTGATACTTCTTTAATTAAATTTGTTGTTTTCTATGGGAACTAGCTTTTGCCCGTTTCATATTGGTTTTTAATAAATATTTTTTGGATTTACAATGTTGCATTATATTATAGAAAAGATATGAAGAACACGTGCCACATTGTAGTGCGTAGTGGGACTTCCTAATTATTCAAAATTGTACAAAATTAGTTGTTCTAAGAGGAGCAGTAAAATATTTGCAATGCATACGATTAATATGTAATCCATGAAATCATAAGATGTCAATTCATAAGTCAGGTTTTAATTTGTTTTGTACTAGTTTGTAACACTACAGCTTACATTCACGTTTTAATTTTAACGACTTGTTAAAAATCCTTCGCAAAAATATTATTCCGTTATTTTTACCCCATCTCTATCACCTGCGGTAACCCAGCGATAACAATTCGTACCTTTTCTCCTCACTGACAAATGCTGTGCATTACGCCCAGTGGTTAGAATTTCCACCTGCGTAAATAAAAATTAATTCGATATCGTTCCTTGCTTGTTTTGGCGAAATAAAAAGGTTGAGAGCCGTCCTGGCTGTTAGGTTTAGTAATTAACATTTTTATGGCGAGCTGCGTGGATCGTACACGCGTGTTTTTTTTTCATTACTCCTAGGCTTAAACCTGACTGCGGATCTCATTTTCACATAGCGTAAAATTCGGCTTATGTTAAGGTGTTAACAGGCTTAATCTAGAATTACTAGCTCTCAAGGACAGCTGCCGGAACACACCGTTAGGTGCTTGGCGACAGATTTTCTACTTGAGGGTGGCCGTTAGCCATGCGGGAATTCGCAAAATGCCCTTCCACCATGCGGTGAAACTCAAGCCCGCGGTGGGATTCGAACCATGGACCAGCTGCACGGCAGTCCATAGCCAATGCCACTGAGCCATCACTGCTTCTTGCTTATAATCATATTATATTCATTTAATTTTAGGAAAAAAATATTTCTACTTTAAAAAAAATACCTTATTGCACCCTTGAATTCGGGTTGTCGTTATCTAAAGCTCACTGAGTAGACTAAAAATGTGTATTTATTCGTTTTATCTATAAAATAAATAAATAGGAGCGACCTAAGTTGCCAATTTTTGATACGGGATAGATAACTAAAACTAAACTAGCTAAGAATGTACAACTCAGTAAATTCCGCACCAAGTCCTATATTTAACAAAAATGTCCTCTATTTAAATATATATATATACTGAAAACGCCGAGTTTTATTGTAATTTTGAAGCTGTGACAAAATTATGACCAAAACCAACACAAACATATACTTTATTTTCATTATAGCTGTGGCAATACCCGAACGAGTGAGGTTTTCACGCACTTGTATTTTTTTTCTTTCTTCACCAAACTGGGCAGAAAATACAGTCTAATAGCTTTTTGGGCTTCTATTGGTATTCGCCTGCTTACAAACGTTTTCTTGGAAAAACTAAATAAGATGTTTAACCAATTGGTTTGAAGATTGTATTCGCCGATCGTCAAAACAAGAAATTCTTAGAATTCGAAACAGCTGATGCTTTAAACTAAATGCTCTCAATTAAATATAAAACACTAGCTGGCCCGGCAAACGTTGTTTACCACATACATTAATGCTATTAAATTTTATATTATACTAGCTGACACAGCAAACGTTGTTTTGCCATATAAATATAATGGCTTCGTAGAACGGTGAAAATTGAGGATTGTATGTATTTTTGTATGTTGTATCATAGAAATTAAAAATTTTGTCTAAAAAATGAAAATAAAATTTAGGGGTGGACTACCCCTAACATTTAGGGGGTTGAAAAATAGATGTTGGCCGATTCTCATAGATACCGGATAAGCACAAAAAATTTCATCAAAATCGGTCAAGCCGTTTCGGAGGAGTATGGCAACGAAAACTGTGACACGAGAATTTTATATATTAGATGAAACGTTTGTATTTTTAAGATAGCGCCATCTATTGAATACGAACTCAATCTAGTCGCCAGATATCGCCATCTGTTATCGTTTGAAGCTAACAGATAATTGTGACTGTCAACTAATAGACAAATAATTTACAATAAACAAATATTGCGGCTATAAATTGAGATGTAAGCTATCCTATCTTTCAATTTGAACCAAATTGCACACGTTGTGCAAATCAAATTTAAAATCGGTTCAGTAGTTTAGGAGTCCATCGCGGACAAACAACGTGACACGTAATTTTTATATATCAAGATAATCTAATTTACAACTACAATGTACTCAGAACCATTTTCAAAATATCGAAATAAAATATCACGGAGATTGAAAACCAAAAAATATCATGTCCAAAAACCTAATCCGAGCCTTTAAAAAACGAAATTACATTTTTACAACGGCTACATAATTTCCCCAAATACGTTCCCCAACAATAAAGTGATAAAATATATGTAACCCGCCATTTTCTATATTCCATTCATAAAAGATAACTTCTATTGAAAATTTGTGACATTTGAATTCTGGGTATAATTTTGTCCCCTTCGGACGTTTCAGACCACTGTGCGCGTGATATATGGCGTTATTACTTATGTGTGAATGCCGACAATATGTTCAACTCATTTCGGAATAATTTAATTTTTATCCTGAAAAAAATTGCTCGAGCTTACCGCTTTATGAAACCTTGGCGCTCATCGTGAATTGCTTTTGGAGTTTATTCTCAATTCTTTATTGCATCATATGTAGTGTACATGCTGGTCTTAAATACATGTTTATAAAGTTTTACATATGACCCATTTTGGGTATAGCAACAGATATAACTAATAGTAGTAGAGCGGCTGATCCCTTTAATCATCATTTAAATTTGTCGCTAAATTCATTTATGGTATAATAACATTTATTAATTAATAGTTTTTTTTTAATTATTGACAAAAGTCGAGTCTTTTTCTTAACTTTTTAGTGTATTTGGTAGCGTGTAAAATATTTTTATTGTCATTACATTCGGACCAGAACTGTGCATCGCTAGTTTTGAGCTTGGTAGTATAAAGTTATGTCTAAATCTAATGGGATATCTTCTAGATAGGTCAATTTATTTATTAAAAAATTGAGGGTATTTTTTTACAACATTACATTCTTCTAATATATATGAGGACACAAGGGTTAAAATATTATATTTCATAAAATATGGCTTCCAACTTTCCATGGCTTTACTATTGGCAAGGATACGTACGCATTTTTTTTGGGAAATAAAAACATCTTCAGAGTCTATATATATTCTTATAACCAAGAGCAGTCATTTTCCTTTCTTTAATAATACCTTTTTGATCGTTATATGACCTCTTTACTTCTGAAGGTCCAGACGAGTCGTAGAGATTAAGCAGGAATGAGGAAGGGTGACTACCTCCTTGGTCAAGTGCCGTGAAGAGTCGCGTTGGAAGTAATTTGTCGTTACTGACTTTTTCCTTTCTAAGGACAAGCCGCACGCCGTTTTGAAAGGTTGAACTATAGTCGGTGTTTTTTTTATCTGGCTCGAGGTCCACCTGATGTTAAGCGTACCTCTGCCTATAACAGATGCATTTCATGACAAGTAATGAATTGCACATGTCACTTTGATACATAGTTGTTAAGTCTCATGTGCCTGTAATTTCACTGGCTCTCAAGGACAGCTACCGGAACACACCGTGAGGTGCTTGGCGACAGATTTTCTACTGGGTGGTCGCTAGCCAGGCGGGTATTAGCAAAATGCCCTTCCACCATGCGGTGAAGCTCAAGCCTGCGGCGGGATTCGAACCATGGACCTGCTGCGCGGCAGTCCATAGTCAACGCTGAGCCATCTCACTGAGCCATCACGCCTTCAAAAAAAAAAATTTGTTAAAAGTACAGCGTAACATAGACGTGGGCACATACTCTTAACTACTCCCAAGGTAAACTATGTATTATATAAGCAACGTAGACGTAATTACTAAAGTAATTTTTAAGGAGAAGGCGTATAGATGCTGAAACATAGCTTAACACTAATTCAGAAACCTATAGATTGCTTTTGTACTTACCTATGACATTTCTAGTTGTATGTATATATTGAATATCTACGATTTAATGACTAAAATATATCGAAGGAGACTGGAATGGAACATAGAGAACACAAAGACGCATAATTCGATACAAATATTTGCAACGTATCTTAATGCTATTCTTGAATATGCTTGCATTAACATATGTTGCCAGTGTTGAAAGCAGTGAGGCTTTGGCTATGGACTGCCGCGCAGCATGTCCATGGTTCAAATCCCGCCGCGGGCTTGTGCCTCACCGCACGGTGGAAGGGCATTTTGCGTATGTCCGCCTGGCTAGCGACCACCCAGTAGAAAATCTGTCGCCAAGCACCTAACAGTGTGTTCCGGCTGCAGTCCTTGAGAGCCAGAAAAATTACAGGTACATAAGACCTAACAATTGTCCGTCTCAATGTGACGGGCACAGTGCAATTCATCGTTGACGAAATGCGTCTGTTATAGGCAGAGGTTAGTCCACTTAACATCAGGTGGACCTCGGGCTTGTTCCGTCACAATTACATTTAAAAAAAAACTCAGTACGATAGGCAGACCTACAAACTAGCAACTAACTTAAGAAAAGCGTGGTGAAAATACTTGTACAAAAGTTGATATAGTATCTTGTAACATGTGATTGGCAAAACTGCGTACAACATCATCCGAAGTATGAACATTCAATATAATTCCAAGAAAGAATGATTTGTTATATATTCCCGAGGACAGATCAAAAGCCTCAACCGTCGCCAAGTCACGTAAAATCCGGCCTTAGCACTCATAATTGCTCGAATTACAGTCTTTGTTGCTACCAACAACCATGTTTATTACTTCGTCCTTGACACTGAGCATGGCAACCCTCAAAAGATGTACACTAGAGACGTCAAACGGCAAAATTATACAATCTTGCCATTCTTCCGGCTTTTTTTCTAATCCGGCCAAGTGAAGCTAGACGTAAACACGGACGGAAAATGAAGGCTAAAAGCCACGAGCTTGCTGGATTATCATAACAGTAGTGAAGTTTTTACTATTTTCGAGTAAAAACTGGCAAGCTTTTAGTGTAAGGATTGCTTTTTATGTGAGTGCTGTGAAGTTGGAAGTTCTTTATATTTAATGTGATAAAAAGGCAAAAAAATGTTTTAAAAGTTGGACTACTTCCTTAAATAGATTTTTTTTAGAAAAAAAAATATGTTGTGCATATTTGATTATTTTATATCAGTTGGTGCCTACTATCTTGAGCTAGAGTCCACCTTGGTGGGTACTTCCACTCTGCCTTCAAGCAATAGTGAGCAAATAATATAGTATTCATGCTTAAAGAATATATATATTCGTCAACTGATATTTTGAAAAAGACCTCGTGATTGTGTTAAAATTTTTAACTACCATCGTGAACTCTGTAATTGATAAAATAATAACTAGAAACATAATATTACAATTTATGTATATCAATAAGTGCTCGCGCGTATATACTTAACCAAAAATGTGTGTGATCCGTTTGTTATTCTTCTCCTCCTGATGTGGTTAAAGGATTTAGAGCAATTTATAAGAACTTATAAAAAAATAAAATAAAAGGGTTGAGTGTTGAGTGAGTCAAGCATTTAATGAATGTTTCTTGATGACAAAATACCACAGCACAAATACCCACAGCAGAACATCTGAGATATTAAAATTTATATTACTGTTATTTTTGTAGGAAGTTAACGTACTGAAGGATACTGTGACGCCTGTGAAGAAAGACTTGGCAGAGTGGCGCTATGATTGTTCAATTTAAGCTCGCCTCTCCACTTTGCTTTAGGGATGTGACAAAAATGGGACATACGAATAATTGGAACGGATTAAACCAACAAAATGAAGGCACTCTATTAGATCCATACTTTTTATTTGAATATTTGGCCGGTCCGAAAAAGCTTATTATTGCACAACTTGATTCTTGCATCTCCTTTCCACTACCTTACTGTTGACAGAACAAGATGTACGGAAACACGGCATCCGTATATGGTTGATGTTCCGCCTATCCTCACCAAGCGATTTGGATCCACCTTTATAATACGAACAGCGAAGGAAAACGTAGGGTGTTCCTTCGCTGTTCGTATAATTATAGTATTTTTATAGTCCGTAGCGTCTTTGTTTTCCGAGAGCTATAATCTGGAAGTTTTCATGTCTTCAATGAATAGGTATCTTCTGGGCAAGCATACTCCACCGTTGACCGCGTCATCAATTATCATCAGGTGAGACTGCTGGCATAATCAAGTGTGAGGCATAATCAAGTCATATGCTCACCGATTCGCAATAAAAAACAACCACCTTTTTGTGTTTAGTAATAATACTATTATTATGAGTATTTACGGATCATCACAAAAAAAATAAAAAGGAACAATACAAAATACATCACGAAATTTTTCAACAAAAAGACACAGCAGGAATATGTTTTTTTACTGTTCCAATTTATTTGCATCTCCCTCACCAGTCAATGATTATGATGGAGACCACACACACGTAGATAGATGACTACGTAGCATTACTGACATTTTACTAGGGTACCTAGTAAAAGTCCTTTTACTCTAAATTGAGAACTTTGCGCCTAAGTATATGTGCAGAAACCATGGCAAGGTTACTGTATGTATACAAGTATAAAGGTCTAAAAATAAATTATATCAAAACTCCGGGCTAAAATTTTATCAAATTAACGCATATACTTTACGGCATATTAGAAATCGAAACAGTTTTTACTTATTTTCCAGCTAACACGATGATTTAACGCTTATTTTGTTTAGTTTCAACCTAGTATTATTTTAAAGAACATTGACGCATGCTAAGTTAAAACACAGGAATTATATGGAATGGAAAAAGAAACCTACCAGAAATAATTCCACTGTCCAGCACCCGCTCCCAAAGCATAATTGGAAATGCATTTGGTTTTCTGGGGTTGCGGGGTCAATTCCGCTGGAAGTCATCTTTATCCATCCAGTAAAAAATATATATATTTTCAGCCTATGATGTCCCCACTGCAAGACCTTAGACTAGGCGAGTATGAGCCATATTTCACCACGCGGGCCAAGTCCGGCTCGGCGTATAAGCCAGCTAGAGTCTAACTTTTCAGACCGAACAAAGGTTTCCATCACAGCATACTTTTGTGACGAATCAAGCTCGAGGCCCACCTGATGTTAAGCGGACTAACCTCTGCTCTTGGCATATTCATTTCGTCACAAGTCACGAATTGCACTGCGCCCGTCCCCTTGAGACATAGTTGTTAAGTCTCATGTGCATGTAATTTCACTGGCTCTCATGGGTTGCTGCCGGAACACACCCTTAGCTGCTTGGCGACAGATTTTCTACTTGAGGGTGGTCGCTAGCCAGGCGGGCATTTGCAAAATGCCCTTCCACCATGCGGTGATGCTCAAGCCCGCGGCGGGATTCGAACCATGGACCTCCTGCACAGCAGTCCATAGCCAATACCACTGAGCCATCACTGCTTCAATACTTCCACTGGGACGGATGACTACATTCAATAATGGAATGCTCCATTGTAAATGTCACTAGCGGTCACTATCCAAGTAATGACCACAGAGGACATTGATTTAACTATTTGAAGGATTAAACAACTATTTTTTTATTGACTTCATCGTTACTTAATCGTCAAGGTTTTCATCCAAAGGGCAACCGGCAATTTCCAACCTACCCACCACTGCCCAAAGGATCATCTTTAAAACACTCGGCTACATAAAGTTTATCTATCTTTTCTTTACGTAAGATCTTTTTCCGAAGATTTATTTTCTTGAGTTAAACTCTTCAATTTTAAAATGCAGAAAGATAAATTGCGGATTATGTAAATTATTGAATGTAAGTTTGGATTTCCGTGGAGGAAGTTGAAATATTTCGCTTCTGGAAGATTAGGTGTGTATTTGGTGTATAATTTGAATTCTATTGTGTGAAATCGTGTGTTTGAATGCTTCCTTATTCGAATTAAATGTGGTGTGAATTCCGCGTGGATTAAGTATCGCGTGATTTTTGTTTTAGAATTCAAAACATATATTTAGTGCGTTTTTTGTGAGCGTGTATCATTTTATTATTGAATTCATTATCAGTTGTGGATTCCTGCGTTCCTACAATTTTTTTTTTGCTTATAAGTTAGCCTTTGACCACAATCTCACCTGATGGTAAGCGATGATGTGGTCGGGGTGTTAACAGGCTTAATCTAGAATTACTGGCTCTGAAGGACAACTGCCGGAACACAGCGTTAGGTGCTTGGTATATATACTTAATTTTGAAAACTATCGCGAGTTTTATCCATATTAACTTGTAAGGAACCAGCTAAGACCCGCGTTATATTTACCGGAAATATTTCGATCAGAGTTACGCTCTGAAGCCCGTGCTCGTCGCTCGCGCAATCGTGACCCTTGACGAAGGACTTCAAAACAGTCCGAAACTGGTCGGAATATTTCCGGTAAATATTGAGTTTCAGCCGGATCCAAATAATAATAATATTTTTATAAATTATTATATTAATATTATCCTGGATATCTATTTGTCTATAAGGCACAATATTAAATATCTTTCTAAATATGATTAAAAGCACTATGGCTTGAGCGAAAATCACATTTACCACTTAATGAAGCACAAGTTTTTATTGTTCCAGACGGGGATCGAATCCTCGTTCTATGATTTTGCACCGGATGCCTACTGACAATTTTTTGACGAACAATTGTTGTCAACCGCATCGTCATATAATAATAGTTGATATAGTTTCCAAACGCGAGTTTAAAAAGGAATTAAAAAAAGGTTTTAAGTACAGCAGTTTATGCTCAAGACTTAGATGTACACACCGGTCCGCACAAAGCGATTTGCGTCCACCTTCATAATACGGAAAGCGAAGGAATGGAACACCCTCCCAGCGTCTTTGTTTCCCGAAAGCTACAATCTGGATGTCTTCAAATATAGAGTGAATAAATATCTTCTAGGCAAGCATGTTCCACCGTCGACCGTGTCGTCACTTACCATCAGGTGAGACTGCGGTCAAATGCGTGTCTATTTGGTATAAAAAAAAATTAGAACTACTCATTAATCATACAAATAAACGTACATTTATTAGCGATCTGGAATCAAAACAGGTGGTCAGCCTCTTTAGCAAGAATCTTCCTTGGGCACAGTGTCACACATTATGTTTTGTAGCAGTAGTGTGCAAACATTTATGCACAGTAGCAAGTCAAATCAATAGATAAACGAGACATGAGAACTAATGTATCGGAGTAACGAGCGAACTGTGACACAGACATTGTAAAAGGCAATCGTGACGGTTACAGTCAGGCTAGTGACTTGAACTTTGAAAAAACTACTGACAGGCATACAGACATGTGCATATATTATATAAGCAGGGAGGTTATAAGGAAAGCTTCGCAATAGAATAAGTAGAAATCGTTTATATAACGCTTTGATTTATATAGAAACTGATATATAATCAAAATACTCACTATTGTTTGTTTTGCTACGAATTTCTCTCAAATGTAAAATGTTAAATTGAAATGTTAGGTTAAAACTGTTTTTGTCGGTTATATATTCGTTATGTATATATATAATATATATATATACATAAAGAATTTATTAGTTAATAACCCCGTTTTACGGTAATTGGGAAATACGCGGATTTAGTTACAGCAGGTAGTTTTTAAGCAGCGATGGCTCAGTGGTATTGGCTATGGACTGCCGCGCAGCAGGTCCATGGTTCGCATCCCGCCGCGGGCTTGAGCTTCACCGCATGGTGGAAGGACATTTTGCGAATGCCCGCCAGGTTACCGACCACCCTCAAGTAGAAAAACTGTCGCCAAACACCTAACGATGTGTCCCGGCGGTTGTGTCCTTGAGAACCAGTAATTCTAATTTAAGCCTGTTAACACCTTCGACCACATCATCACATAACACAAAGTGAGATTGTGGTTAAAGCTTACCTAGAGATATAAAATAGCTCGCACGTGTATCGCGTGGAACTGTTATATTGCATTTTTGTGATAATCTAATGAAATTAAGTCATCCAGAAAAAAAATCATTCGAACCCAACAGGAAAAGAAAAACACTGCCTTTTATATGCAAAGTTGAATTCCGACTTACGCGATTATCTCTCGGTCCCACCTATTGCGTAAGCCCGGGATATAACTGTATAAGATAACATGAAGGCAGTAATTGATTAAATGTATACTCTGTCGCCTAGAAGGTTCTGAAACTAAGTTTTGCAAGCCATAGTTACGCAAATTTAACTCTTCGGGTAAGTTTTGTCTCTAAAACTGAAGGAGTCATTGACTTTGTATGACCAATAATATGCGGGCTCGGCTTTAGGTTAACCACGTTCGCGATAACTCCCAAAGTTATATAAAAAAGCTCCCAAAACTAAATAAAAAAGCTTCAAAGAGCATTATAATTTTGCATTCTAATTTCTATTATTTCTCAATTTAACAAACCTGCCGAAATTTATACTGAACAGCCTTCATGTCTACGTAACTTTAACGTCTACTTAACGTTACACTGTTGGTAGGTTCTACGACACTATAGTCTCTATAATATAGTACAGAGTCTTATAGAAGTATAGAGATAGAATATCTGTTTAGTAAAAACAATATACAGAGTTATTGGTACAATACTAACAATCTCTTAGGGTTGACTTCTGCTAGTCCTAGCAAACATTTTAAATGATGTTTTTCTTAAAAAAAAAAATATATTAAAAAAACCCTAAAAATGTTTGTTAGCACTAGCAGAAGTCAACCCTGAGGTTGTCAACATTTTACCAATAATATCCTAAACTATTTAAAATTAGAAGAGTCTTATATTGTGTATTACACTTTAAGTCCACAACTCCGTTCTATGATTAACGAATAGATAGACGAATACGAAAACATTGAATAGATTCCTAGAAAAGTAGAACTAAAAACACGAATACAACCCAAATTATTCTGTTAATTCTCACTTCACTGTTTGATGTAAAAATCAGCAAGGAAAGCAAACAAGAATCTAATATTGATATCCGCTTATCAAAACACTTCAATGGAATCACAAACAAACACGACAACGCTGGCGTCGTATTCAATCTAAAACGCATTAACGACATTTTAATATTCAACAACCATCACACCCTAAAGCTCACACGAAAACAAACGGCAAATACGGCGAAAGAGGGCTGGTCTAACACACCAAAAGAGGGACTAAAACGGCCAACAAAAAAAGAAAAAGGGGTTAAAAATTCAATTCGCCAGTAATTCCCCGGGTGGCAATAAGGTGGAATGTCTGCAATAATTCATCCTCGTTATAAGTGGTGACATTTCCGTATCCCGAATGTCTTTTTTTAAAAGGTTTTTGCCGGATAAAACCAGTTTTGGCCGGAAAGTCGGCAGTTAAGGGTTAAATTTTAATTTGATGGCGAAGATTTAAAGTTTCTATGGCAGTTTAATTCACAACTTAAGGTAAGTAAGTTTAAATGAGGTAACTTTATTATTACGTTTGTTTTATAATTTTATTCTTTGAAATATCTTTCGTTCGTGATTCTACTTTATTTTAGATTTAATAAATAGTACCTTCATTATGAGAATATTATATAACTTGTTTATCCTCTTTTGTAAATATACTAGTGACAAGCCCCGGCTTCGCACGGGTGTAATGCACGCAACATCACTTTAGAAACCTCTAAACTTATCAGTGTTTCTGTACTATATTATACATCTATTACACATGTAAACCTTCCTCTTGAATCATTCTATCGATAGATAGGCTAAATCGATGACTGTGAAACGCAAAGATAGTGTTTTATTTATTAAATATGTTCTGGGTAGTATAACCGAAACTTACTCGAACAAGCTGAAACAGGCTCTTAGTAAAATATATGAAACCTAATAAAAAGGACAACAAATACGATGGTTAAAGAACTATAGGAAAGAATTGAGTTATGACGTCATGTCATGTTAGCTCAATTGGTTAGAGCATACCCCGGCTCAAGGGGTGGATGGAAGGAACCCGCGGGTTCGAATCCAGCACATGACCTAAATTTTTCCTATCGTATATTTGTGATTTTGTAAGGACAACAAAATTCATTTCACACATAAGTAACGCAAAAGATACGCTGTATAATAATAGTTACGCATAAAACCCCATATTACCGTACGTTTGCCATTGCACCTCTTTCGGTTGCATATCTAGTGCGTTAGATGCAATAAATTGTGTTTATTGTTTACTATATTGCTCCACAAGTTCTGATAAATAAAAATTTTCATTTTTGCGTTCAATTTTATGGCTAATATAACCATAATAGACGCCATTTGGGTTTTGAAATGTGTTCTTTCATAAATAAGGAGCTATCAGATTTCACAGTCATTTTTAGAGTTCCGTGATAGAATACGGGATCCAATTACTATGTCTCTCTCCGTCCTGGGTCCGTCCGTGCAACTGTCTCATCTTTACAGAGTTGTATACTTAGAACTGTAATAGGTGACGATAGCAATGATATCCGAGCGGTAATAGCTATGGAGTGCCACACCGCAAGTCCATGGTCAATCTTCTCCGCTGGCTTGACTTTCTTTGTGTGGTGAAAGAGCATTTTGCGAATACTCGCCTGGCTAGCTACCACTCTCAATATCTGTCGCCCAGCTCATAACAATATATTTTATAATTTGCGTAATTTGAATGATAGCAAAAATACAAGCGTATAATCGCACAGATACAATGAAAGACAATTTATCAAAATATCATAGCTAAAATATGATAAAAAAATATAATAACAAAAATACAATCGCAAAATCCCGAATAATTAGCATCGAAGTAAATTTTCACTATTTGAAAATATGACGACAAAAGTACGCGGACAAAATTCCCACAGAAATAACACAGAAGACAATTTTCGTAATTTGAAAATATGATAACTAAAAACAGCAGATAAGCGATCAAATTGAAATTTCTAATTCATTACAAGTTTTCACACAGAACAGAATGAATGGTTCATTGTGTTACTTAAATTTTCCCATACAACTGTTGTATCACCGTTTTAACTGTAACTGTGATTATGAGTCTCGACACTGTCTTAAATTATTTTTATGATAAACTTCAGCTTGGTAATGGATTTCAAGTGGTGAGAATGAGTAATGATTGACTGAGTCTTCAAGATCTCTTTAATGTTATAGTTGATGAATGAAAAGACATCTGGTTTCCACTTGAGCTTACCATTACATCGATTTAAGGGGTCCATCATATTTACAAAATGTACCTGTGGTGGGAATTACATTTGGGAAGAAAAGGTTTCCGACTACATGCGTGATACTATGTTTTTCTAATGTAGCCAGAAGCAAAAAAAAGGAACCGACTTCAACACTCAAATGTGTGAAATAACTTGTTGAAGTCGGTACCATGATGGTAAGTACCTATTATCACAATATTGTGCACATGGTCCCGACTTCGACAAGTTATTTCACACATTTGAGTGTTGAAGACTGTTCCATTATTTGGATAAAAAAACACTCTTTTTAGTGACCCTTGCTATTTATGAGATCGATTGTCATTCACTGTCAATGACTATATCAGCAAGATAGGAAAATACTTTTCAGTTATAGGAGTGTAACTCAAAAAAGGGCTTAACCGATTTTGATAAAATTTAAACGGGACCACACGGCAAGCATCAGCTTAAAAAAAATACATTAAAATTGGTTTACCCAGTCAAAAGTTCTAAATCAAAATGAACAACAAATGAAATTACATTGATGCATCAAAAATACTGACTGCAAAGGAAAATAATTATATTTTCACATGATTTCCTAATCTTTTCAATGAGTACTATATATCCAGTAACTTAGAAAACCATCGGCGGTATGCTTGCTTCGCTTGCTCAGCTCGCACCAGAAACCCAACGCTCCTGCTCGCTTCGCTCGTCCTCGCACCTATTATCTGAGTTTGTCCAAGCCTACGTAGTCTTTAATTTTAGAGAATTATTGTTGGGTTATAATAGACGGAGATTTTTGATGTAAACTTTTAAGCCTTTTGTGTTTAAATATTTCTCCTTATACCCTTGGAAACTAAAATAAAACATATTTCACTCAAATCCATGAAAAATAAATACCCTCGACATCTAAGAACAAAGAAACCGAGAAAATGGTAAAAAAACATCACATTTCTTGCGACAGTATGTCTACTGGGTACCTCAGGGAAATCTACTAGACGTTTTAATGCATTGGGTACGTAACGCCGACTCATCTGTTTTCGAAGAATGCATTTGGAATTCTGGGCATGTTGCGGGTATTTTTGTGTTGCAAAATAGATTGGAGCGGTTGAATTTGGAATGAAAATGTCGCAATTTCAAACAGTTCCGCTGTTTTGGGATCTAAAAGTATAATTCCTGGTATTACCCACTATAATCTATAGAGTGCTTCATATACTCTCACAAAATGATCGTAATAGGTGCTTAAGGTTGAACTGGCCGGTCACTTCTCCAAACAAACGTAGTAGGGTGATCACTCCCTTATTTGAGATTTTAGGTCCTGACTTAAGCATAATACCGATGGATATCGTCATTATCTAGCTTGTATGATGCCAAAAATTTTAAAAATAATTAAGTTGTAAGTTATGAGCCTCGAAAACTTTATATGAAAATGTTTAGAGGATCATAATTCTCAAGTTAATTATTTTATTAAAATTTCGGCATCATACAAGCTTAGATAATGACGAGATCAATCGGTATTATGCTTTATTTTTGACCTAAATCCTCAAATAAGGAAGTAATCACCCTACGACGTTTGTATGGAGAACGGGCCGGCCAGTTCACCCTTAAGGCAAAAATGCTCCAAAAGCAGCACGGTTCTCTTCTATTTGAAGTAGCATGGTGCTGCTGCAGATCAACACGGTTCATTAATGAGAAGAAAATGTTCAACGAGACTGTCTTGTTTAGTCTTATCCTGAAGGTCAGTACTGACGTCGGTTGTGCGTATATAGCTATCACTATGGAAAAAGTGGTTACATTTAGCATTGCACTAACCGCTTCCGCGTACACTGTACTGACACATGTATAGAGAACGGTACAGATTTAAAGCTAAGCTAAAAGGTACCTATTGACCTATTGAGTTGCAGGTAGGTACCTAGGTATGCCGTATGCCCGCGATTTTTTTGTCGCTAGCCGCCTAAGACTGACCAGAACAGAACACGAAACTGTATTGTTGTGCCTAGTATAGCCGTCAATTGTGTTTGCGTAGCGTTCGTGCGAGTATGTGTGAATGGAGTAGATACACCGCGATCGTAGACCGCGGTTGCTGTCGCTATTATTATTATTATTTTTTATGTTATTTTGACGGAACAAGCTCGAGGCCCACCTGATATTAAGTGTACTAACCTCTGCCTATGACAGTTGCAATTCATGACAACTCACGAATTGCACTGCGCCGGTCACACTGAGACATAGTTGTTAAGTCTCATTGTGCCTGTAATTTCACTGGCTCTCAAGGACTACTGCCGGAACACACCTTCCGGTGCTTGGCGACAGACTTTCTACTTGAGGGTGGTAGCTAGCCAGGCGGGCTATCTCAAAATGCCCTTCCACCAAGCGGTGAAGCTCAAGCCGGCGGTGGGGATCGAATCAGTATTATTCTCAAAGCCAACGTGCCACAGCTGAGGCCATAGTTAGTACTGATTTTGTGTCTACGACAAAACACGAGTGGAACACATTCAGTTATCAATTCCACACTACCCGCAGTATTTTTTATGTAATAATTTCCTCCTTACATATATGATCGTTCGAAATAAAATCGTTATTTGAAGGCAAGCATCCGAAATACAAAATGGACTATAACCTACCCTCACTCAGATACATCAAGTGAACGCAAACACTTAGCGGTCACTGGGTGCCTATTACATAATCTACGTAAGCGGTCAGCGGTCAGGGGTTACGTCTCAAGTGACATAATGCAGGGGTGACCCCTGGGGGCTAGCCCCTAGTTTACTTCCGGCGTGTCACACTAATCCCAACAGACCGGACGTTCATCTTAACGGGGTTAAAATGTATATTAGGGGTTCAAATAGCACCCTTATATGGACCAATAATATCATATGCTATTCATTGAAGTTTATTAACAATAGTTGAACTTTGTGACCAGTTTCTAATAAACCACGTATTGTACAGCACTGAACTGAAAGATTTTAGTTGTATAGTATAAGTTCTGAATCTTTGATAGCCGAACGGTAATAGCTATGGACTGCAGTGCCACACGTCCATGGCTCGATTCCCACCGCCGGCTTGAGCTTTTGTGAATCCTCGCCTACCTAGATTCTACTAGGAATGTCTTAATCAGCTTAACAAACTGCATACTGAGAGCTCACTGGTCGTCTATCGCATCATAAGATACCATTGGCCAATCAGCGTTCAGTATTTAGTCTGAACATTAATCAAGGATTTGAAATAATTCCAAAAACTAAGTGAATAGATAATTTGGCTTTGTAAAATGTATGGAAAGCAGAAACAATGCAATGATATACACGGAAAGAATAAAACAGCTCGAAGAAGAAGATCTCGACGAATTCTTAAGTTTCTTAAGTTCTTCAATTAGAGACAAGGAAAAGGTCACGTTATCAGTAACCGTAATAGATGGGCTTGTATAAAGAATGTGATGAGAAGGAGGAAATCCATAGATGTCTGAACTAAACCAATTTCACCAGACAAGTTTTGGTCCCATGAAATAGGGAGCGAGCCTATTCATATCACAGTATCAAACTGCGTACAAATGTATAGAAGTTTTTATTATTTATCCGTTTTTTTTTTCCTGATAGGTTAGCCTTTGACCACTATCTCACCTGATGGTAAGTGATGATGTGGTCGAAGGTGTTGTTCAGGCTAACCTAGAAGTACTGGCTCTCAAGAACAGCTGCCGGAACACACCGTTAGGTGCTTAGCGTCAGATTTTCTACTTGAGGGTGGTAGCTAGCCAGGCGGGCATTCGCAAAATACCCCCTACCCTATATACCCTACCACCATGCAAACAACGTACACATATAAAGAAATTTTTATTCTTTATCTTTACGACTAGGGGATCGAACCCGGAACTTCGAGATTCCAAAGCGTCCCTTTATCCACTTAACCAACGTATGCGTATGAAAGCTCTGAGAATTAATTAATAATAAATACGTTACTACATTACAAAATAATTAGTAAACTCAACACTGTATTAATTGAATCGGAATTGCATTCGTGTTTGGGTGATGTTTTGGAACATGGCTGCCGTGTAATGGAATAATAACTTTCCTTTATGTTTCCGCGAAACGTAAAGGAGACTACATGTATTTGGCAAGTAGTATTAGTAATAATAAACATGTTTGTAGTTCATTATATTCTACAACAGATTGCCTAACTCATAATAACTTATCGAAAGTCGACCAGGGGCCCAACTCCCACCTTTTAAAAACTATTATGGATAACCCATCATTATTTCATACTTAAAATATTGATACTAAGATTCGTACCACGGCCGTCACGAAACAATAATGTTCATATAGCGATCACTATCGCTCAAATGTCTTGGTTCAATGCAAGCAGCCCGCTCTCACGTTGAAGTTCTAATGTAAGTTTACTATAGTTACATGTGGTAGTGCAAATTAAAATTGTTAATGTAAGGTTAATATAAGACTGAATTAAGAGATGGGAGTTGGCCCCCGGTATTTATAATCTGGTCGAATATTTTTTTTATGTTTATTTCTAATGGGTACTCCTTTGACCACAATCTCACCTGTGTGTGATGTGGCGAAGGTATTAACAGGCTTAACCTAGAGTTACTGGCTCTCAAGAACAGCTTCCGGAACACATCGTTAGGTGCTTGGTGACAGATTTTCTACTTGAGAGTGGTCGCTAGCCAGGCGGGCATTCTTAAAATGCCCTTTCACCATGCGGTGAAACTACAGCCCGCGGCGGGATACGAACTATGGACCTGCGGCGAGGCAGTCCATAGCCAATGCCACTGAGCCATCACTGCTTCAAAAGGAAATAACACGATTTTTCTGAGCAAGCACTCTAGTTAAAAGACATTTTAAGGCGGTTTTTACGTCGAAAGATGAGAAAGCGAGGTCTCGACGTAAAAAACCGTAAGTGAAATCGGCTTAAAATGACTTTTAGTATGTGTCAAACTTACGTTAGTTTTAATTACTATAGTGTTAACACTAGCAACCTACAACTCCTTCTACTTCAGTGTAGGAAAATCTCTTCACATAAGAAGTGGTAAGTCTGATACCTAGTTATTCCAAAGAAACTAGAACCTTCCATCGGGAAACAGCAAAGACTGCGTTCGCAGCCGAGTGGAAAGCTACTAAATAAATAAAAAGCTTTTAGTGTCGTGTTCGGGTGACAGCCGCATTGTGGCAACACTACAATGGAATAAGTTTAAATCATAAATATTAACTGCATTAGGTATAATTTTCAATCAGTTATGGCAATTATTGCAACGCGTTGTGTATTTTAATGGGTATTGGTTTTGATTTGAAATTATTTTGGTACTTTATTGTATCATTTTCAATTTTGTAGAATAATATCTACGAATATACATATTCATCAGTAACATAACATCAAAGGTGGTTCATTAATATAACTAGATATTGGAATGATTGATGTTTTTATCAGAAATTGGAGTTAATTTTAAAAAGTAAAAAACTCGACTGCATACTATTTATTTTCGTTAGGCGATTTATCGTTCCACTGAAATTAAAATTGCAAGGTGTATTTATGTAATAAACATTGTGAGATTTTTTTTACATATGATTTTTTAATTTTTTTTTTTCAGTGTTTTTTATATATTTTTTTGAGTTTTAATGCCTACTCCGAGCCAAGAGCGCCCGCCACGGCAACACTGGACCTCGCCATGCTCCCTTTGAATAGAGTTTTAAATATTTACATCGAGCTAAGTAATAAAAAACATGAAATAATACATAACAGGCACAAGATACTTTCGACATCAGGTGGTCCTCGTGCAGTGGAAAACATAAAAAAACACAAAAGTAATTAAAAAAAATTTCATAACAAAAAAAACATCTCAAAATGTTTGTTAGGACTAGCAGAAGTCAACCCTAAGAGGTTGTTAGCGTTTTACCAATAACACTGTATATGCACACAGACAATTCCAAACTATCAGTTTTAAAATACGATGATACATTTGAAATACGTTACGTAACAAGAATATTGCCTTCTTCGTAACTTCGTTACCAAATATATTGACTCCTACAAACATATACCGACACACAGTGCTATATCATTTATGGGGTATAAATATTATAAATGTTGCGATATCTTGTTGTACATTAATCTTGTACGGATGCTGAGTCGTGGAAAACATTTTTGCGATATATAGCTCCTTTAGATACCTATTTTGAATATTACTTTAACTTGTGATGATGTTCTATATATTTTTTCAATAATAACAAATATTTTAATAAAACAATTTAAAAAATATGCGATCGGGAAATACTCGTTCTTGTTCCCTCCGGAAGATGCTTCGTGTAGAAGCGAAAACCGTCGAAAATTCTTCTGGTTTGGCTGCGTGGCGTTTGTGACGCTACGTCGGCTTAACAGGTAAATTAGGCGGAATTGTCACTAGTTTTTTTTTTAATGTTAATGTGACGGAACAAGCTCGAGGCTCACCTGATGTTAATCGGACTAACCTCCGCCTATAACAGAAGCATTTTATCACAAGTCACGAAATGCACTGCGTCATTGAGACATAGTTGTTAAGTCTCATGTGCCTGTAATTTCGCTGGCTCTCAACTACTGCCGGAACACACCGATAGGTGCTTGTCGACAAATTTTCAACTTGGGGGTAGTGGTAGGCGGCACTAGCAAAATGCCTTTTCACCGTGCGAGATTCTTTTCAATTCTACATATTTAATATATTGGCCATGATATTTTATCTTGACTGCTGCCGGAACACACTGTTAGGTGCTTGGCGACAGATTTTCTACTTGAAGGTGGTCACTAGCCAGGCGGGCATTCGCAAAATGCCCTTCCAGCATGCAGTAAAGCTCAAGCTCGCGGCGGGATTCGACCATGGAACTGCTATACGCGGCAGTCCATAGCCAATGCCACTGAGCCATCACTGCTTAAACAAATTGTATACAAAAGCGATTACAAATCACATTATCAATTATACAAGTTCCACTCGAGGAAACATCCAAACAGTAACAGAAATTGATAAACACCAAACATAATTATTTACAGTACAGTCGGACGCAAAGAAAACAGAACAAAACAAACACATCACGAAACCAACTCGTAATGATAACAACATAGTAAATTCCACGCGATGTTACTATCTGTCGCGAATATAAGATATATTAGTCGGGGGTGTTTGCTACCCTTATTTAGGAAAACAAAGATGGTGGTAATAAGGAAGGGTTGAAAGGGATATGATTGTGGCTTGATAAAATAGCGGTGCCACGTTTTAAATTAGCAAAGACAAAGATCCTTCCAAGGGAAGAAATAAAAGGTCTTGAATAAAGGTAGGTCTAAGAATAAAAGGTCCTTTTTAGGGAATTGTGTGCAGTTTTATAGTAAAGGTCCCAAAGACAGACGCTCACAGAAGGAAAACTCATGTTACACGTGAAAAGTATTTCGATTAAGAAATCCTACAACATAGTTTGTGATTTATTTTTATTTATTTATTTTTTTAGATACAAAAAAATAAATAAATTATTTAGATACAAAATAAAAACAAATTACAGTAAATTTCTCATTGACAATAATTATTCACGTTATACAATTTTTGAGCTGAATTGTAATTCAACATATGTGTATACAGCAAAGTAATGTGAAATCCGAGACGAAGTAAAAGATAGTACCAATCAAACTGATATTTTCGGATTGGTAGTCTGAAACTGACACAATATATAATTATAACTAACAATAAGACAGATCATCCGGACACAACATGACTGTTGTGTCCGAATTACTTAGTTTCGGTTGAAAAAGATCTTTTATAGTTATAACATATCTGCTAAGATTACTTAAACAAAAAAGATGCTTGGACAATTCCACCTCTGTCAAGCTGGATGAGGTGTCCTGGTGACCTGTGATACAGGTTTTTAGAAACCTACTTTAGGCACCAGCCCCTCACAAAGATAGGTTTAATTTTGGCACTCTTGTCTGTCCATTTCTGTATTTTTAAGTAAGAAACCTTTTGTGAGGTGGAAATAAATATATTTTTGATTTTTGATTTGATTATCACCTGTCACCTACGAAGTTTAATAAATTATTGTAATAATTTTAATAGTGTCTAACATATTTATAAATAAAAGACGTTTATATGGAATGGCCCCGAGCTTTTTTTTTCTTATTTCTCTCCCACTGTTCTTCTTGCACGGGTTTTATAAATATTTCTTTGAAGAACGGGTAACTTTCGACGGAAATATGTCTTTGAAATATTTCAGTCGAAGCTGAAATATCTCAATATTGAAATTTGCAATTGACCTTCATAAGAGCGTCGTAGGCGTCTTGATTTATTAAATGATTGAATTTGACTAAGATGTATTTTAACTGACCTTAAATAAGGAGAAGATTCCCTAGTCGACTGTGTGTATTGTTAAACGATTACTTCGTCAGTTGTAAACTTGATTATAATGTGTTTTTTTTTGGTACGTTGTACTTCAAAAGTAGACACATTTAAATGTATTTCCCTGCAGCTAAGAAGTATTCAAGTTATAAAAAAAATATTTTCCTGGTGCAAGACCAGTAACATAGATAAAGCTTTCCGTTTTATCTATTAATATAAAATTGCCAAATTTATATAAAGTTTTAGACAAACCCGCTATATATATTTTTTTACGGTCTGTTGCAATTGGGAACTCTGAAACAGAGAGGCCCGATTAGCTCTTGACTAGATTAATAATTTTATCCTTACTTTTTTTTTATGCCTGATAGGTTAGCCTTTGACCAGGTTAGATTTTGTCAAATATCTCACCTGATGGTAAGTGATGATGTGGTCGAAGATGTTGTCCAGGCTAACCTAGAAGTACTGGCTCTCAAGCTGCCGGAACACACCGTTAGGTGCTTGGCGGCAGATTTTCTACTTGAGGGTGGTAGCTAGCCAGGCGGGCATTCGCAAAATGCCCTACCACCATGCTATAACGATTGCCATCCTAAGACAACAACCGGGACCGATAGCTTAACGTGCCCTCCGAAGCACGGAAACGCTCAGTAGTAATGGCATCAGCGGCCACCCATCCACCCATCAAAATGACCGCGTTCGACGTTGCTTAACTTTGCTGATCGGTTAAGAACAGTTAAGTAAACTTCGCAACGAGCGCTTCAAAGTTCATGAATATATGGTTACAATTGAAACCAGAATAGGATTTTTCCTGTTGAAATGCTATAATATAACTCTTCAGCATAGCTTGGAATAACAATTTCCACAATTCATTGTGAAACAATATTGAATAATATATCCACCCTTATTATCCGCTAATCCAATTAATAAACAAAACATGTTTCTTAATTTAAATACTCATAACAGAACCCTATTTTTAAACAAATATATATTTTAAAGGAATCATAATCCTTCTAATAAGGCACTCCTTACAAATTTCTCGCAATATTTTCAGCTTCACAAAAATAGACCAGATTAAGAAAACAAATAAAAATAATAACGTTTAACAAAGTTACAACAGAAACAGAAAATGGCTTTATCAAAATATATTCCAAATCTATTGACACTAATCTAGTTTACTACAATAAGGGCCTGTTTCAGAATGTTCGAGTAAGTTCCGGTTATACTACCCAGAACATATTTAAATAAAACACTATCTTTGCGTTTCACAGTCATCGATTTAGCCTATCCATCGGTTAAAGCTTGAAACGCGTTGCACGTTAACTGTAATTTTTATCATTCAGTTATTTTATGTTCTGGGTAGTATAACCGGAACTTACTCAAACATTCTGAAACAGACCCTAAGCCTTAGGAGTGCAGACATACAACCACAAAACAACGTTTAATCGCTGCTTTACTAAAAATATAGGTATGTCGCAACACTGAGCTTACAATACGGGCTGTGACTGCGAGAAATTTCACGCGTTCTCTGTATTTTTTATATTATCCATTATATCCTGCAGGTATATTAAAATGGCCGGTAATAGGACTGCCGTGCCGCAGGTCCCTGGTTCGATCCCCATCGCCGGCTTGAGCTTCACCACATAGTGGAAGGGCATTTTGCGATTGTCGGCCTGGCTAGCTACCACCCCCAAATATAAAATCTGTCGCCAAGCACCTAACGGTGTGTTCCGGCGGCAGTCCTTGAAAGCCAGTAAAATTACAGGCACATGAGAATTAACAACTATGTCTCAAGGTGACGGGTGCTGTGCAATTCGTCACTTGTGACAAAATGTGTCTGTTATAGGCAGAGTTTAGTCCGCTTAACATCAGGTGGGCCTCGAGCTTGTTCCGTCACAATAACATAAAAAAAATAGTTATGGTTAGGTACAGCTTTGCCATTAGCAGTCATGGTGCTTTTCAAAACTTTAAGCTTTCAAAGCTCAACGCTGAAATAATTATGTTGGTATTATAGATTTGTATATCTGTGTAAGTCAGTGATACACCCACAAAGATACCCTCTTCCATCTGAAATTTGTTTCAAATTAGTTTATCAACTCAGATTTGAGTCTGTGCCGTTTTGTACCTTACCATAAAAAGATATGATAAATAATTTTTTCGATACGTTATTTTTCTTTACTTTTCCCTTCAAATATTAAGGTTTTTCAAAATCTTTTAAAAGCTCAAATATATATTAAATGTAAACAATTGGCAGTTTTCTACAGTAAGCGATCTCTTCCAATCTTTGTAAAGAATTAGTCAAAAAATTTAACTCCAAAGAAAGCGTTCCTGGTTTTAAGAGATATAAAGGTATGCATGCATTTATATTTGCAGAAAGTAAGACAATAAATAAACCGAAATATAAACAGTTCTCCAATATAAGGCCCATGCATACCCAACATGCCCAATCTCCAATCATTGCTAGCTAATACACTGTTGGATCATTCTATTGTAGAGGTGCTAATGAAAAGAAAGTCTTGGTTTCTTAACGATAGCCCGAGGATTAGTTGTGAACAACAGCCTTTTGTGCGTCATTCCTCGTCTGGAATTCTTAAGTAAGGTTAATTTATAAATTAGTGTTTTCCTACTTATGTTCAAAGATTCTTGAACTTTGAACTTCCAGAACATTCTTTGTTATGTATATTCTTTTATTAATTATGTAATTTTATATGTGCTCCACTGTACGAAAAGCAAGGCAAAATAATGAATAATTCAAATTCGGCTGAAGTGGAATCTAGAATGAGTCCAATAATAGTTACTTTATTGTTTAAATTCCAAGAAACCCAATATAACAAAGTACGATTATATTCTCATCTTAACAACAGGCTGTTGCTTGACATTTATTGTCAGTCAGCCAATACCGTTTGTCAGTAAATTGAACACACGACCTCTCATATAACTAGATCAAATAAACAGGTAAACAAATCCAATCTAAATTTCCATTTAAGAAACTCAAGATCATAATATATCCGTAGTATGTTCCACGAGTTGAAATAAAACGACATGAAGAAAATTGTTTCTAACTCTCTCTAAATTCCGATTTCTCGAGCCTTTCTAACAGGTTAATTTCAAACTTTCCTTCCGAATAAACTCGCAGACAAACTTTTCATGTTCCTCCCATTGAGACATAAAAGCAGAGCTTTCTTTTTAACGTTAAAAACTTTAACAAAACGCACCCCGTCCCTGTAGCGAAACTTTGAAAGAGTGGGCTCAAAGAGCTCCCCTGTGAGACAACCCTATACATTTTCTACTTATAAGAGAGTAGGATACCGTAAGTCAGTTTAAATTGTTGTAGATTCAACGCTTTGTTGAAACGAAGTCGTGGGTAAGATTTAGTTTAGCCTTTTTGTCTTCTGCCGGTAGTTTTATAATGATGCAACTCTGTAAAAAGCTTTCTTTGGTTCCTTTAAATGACAATCTATATATGCTGTTACTTTTTTGTGTAGTGAAATTAATAGACATAGTCAAAAAGTATAGATTTTTATAAAATATTGTTTTGCTAATAATATTAATACTTTAAAGTGGGTTATTTGCTCCTTTCTTTACCTTAAATACATAATCAATTTCATTATAGGAAATTCTTCCATCCATCCGGTCATAATAATCATCTATCTAATGCCACAACCCAAACCGCTCTCAAATGCGGACAAAATCGGAAGCAGTGATACTTTTATATAAAAATCTTAGCACTACATATATTAAAATGGCAATCAAATTGAACACTGCAGTCGTCCGCTTGAACAAACAAAAATAGTTCCAGCATGCAGAATGAAAACAACTGGTATTTGATAACTGTTATATTTGCTTTTTAACTAAACAAAAACTGAAGCACTCATGCAAAAGCCGTAGAAAAAATCGACCCCAAACAACAACTAACATAGAAAACAAATATCAAAACCCAGGAAAACTCTCACATTTCACAACATCGATACAATTGGGAAGAAACTAAAAAACCTGCTACTAACTTAAAGCGGAAATATGTAAAAACTGAACTACTTTAAAAGTCATATAAAAATCTTGGGACCTCATTCGCTGGCTCGACGAAACAACGGAGAAATAAAAAGTTTTGAACACCCCGTATTGTTGATATTGCGGAAATCACCACGTATAGCGGAAACGTGGAATTTTAGATTCGACTTCAAATCGAAAGCACGGAAATGCTTATTCTGAGTTCTTAGACAAGGGTAGAAATAAAATCAAGGAAACCTAGGAGTGGAATAGAAAATTTAAAATAGAAATGATTTAGATTCGCTATTTACAGTTTAAGCTAGTTTAGTATTCAGAATATTTTAAAATGTTTAATTCTATTCTATTATAATCCAGTTAAAAGTACGAGTATTGTTGTACATTACAAGAGATTTTTAGAGTGTCCACACAAAGCCAGTGATTTTTTATTGTAATGAATTGGAGTAATAGTTTATCTATATCAATGTTTATATAATATTCTGGACAGTTTTAAACTTGTGGCCTCAAACTGAATAAATCAGACAGACGTGTTTGTCATTTTGACGAAGTTTCTTTTTGGTTAGGACTAAATGTTATTTTTGAAGCTTACTTAGCTGTTCTTAACCGATCAGCAAAGTTAAGCAACGTGGCCCGCGGTCATAAGTTGGATGGGTGACCGCTAGTGACATTACTACTGAGCGCTTCCGTGCTTGGGAGGGCACGTTAAGCCGTCGGTCCCGGTTGTTATCTTAGGATCGCAGTCGTTACAGCATGGTGGTAGGGCATTTTTGCGAATGCCCGCCTGGCTATCTACCACCCTCAAGTAGAAAATCTGTCGCCAAGCACCTAACGGTGTGTTCCGGCAGCTGTCCTTGAGAGCCAGTACTTCTAGGTTAGCCTGTATAACATCTTCGACAACATCATCACTTACCATCAGGTGAGATAGTGGTCAAAGGCTAACCTATCAGGCATAAAAAAAAAAATTTTAAACGGCATCTAAAGCTCTGTCGTTAACTACATCAAAACTACTTTCCGTCTGAGAGTCAAACCTTATTTTATTTTTATTGAGCTATTAGGATATGCTTTAACCACTATATTTTCTATTGGTAAGTGACAATGAGATATAAGATGGTACTTGAATGGAAAATGGCTCTTAAGGACAGCTACCGGAGCACATTAGGTGCTTAGAATCCTTAGAGACAGATTATCTACTTGAGGGATGGTATCTAGTCAGGTGATCGTTAGCGAAATCTCCTACCGCCATTGTTGGGTAGTTTGTTTTGTATAGCTCCGATCATTTACAATAAAGTACCAAAAAGTATATATGCTAAATATGAGAAAATGACTTTTAAATATGCTATTAACAAATTTTTGATCGAAAAGTCGTATTACACTCTCAATTAATTTATAATGATAAAAATGTCAAATAATTTTATTGAAGTTATTGAAGACATTAGTGTATTAAAGTGTCACATTTTTTGTATTCTCTTAGAATATTTTCTGAAAACAATATTTCACATTTAAAAATAACCCTTTCAAGCTTTTATAGCAGAGATAGAGGAACTAGAGTAACATATTAAAGACCAATGTTTATAAAATGTTATTTACCTATTCTTGCAAGTCAATAAATGATTTATGACTGTTCATACATCTCTATATATGTGTAAACATAGCTCTCGAGGCTCTACCAAGTTAATTTTATTTACTCAAATTTTAAATACAATATTTAAATGATGAATTTTATATTGATTACTCAAACGAGATCTTCAGATGTTACTTAAAGTAGTCCTCTCATTATATATGCACTACAGGTTCACCTTTTCCCTTCACAGCACATTAAAAAGATACAAGTATAAATAAACCAAATATCCTCCAGTCCCTTCCACCTAAATTCAAATCTTCAAAGAACTTGTCAGTCATAGACAAGTCGTAAGAAGACACTAAAGTTTCCCTAAAAAAAACAACCCCATAAAACAGGCACCTGAAAATAATCCATAATGATAAAGACTACCGTTTTCCATCTCTTTCTTGCAATCTCGCCGACATGTACTACGTATTATTCTGGGGCAGGACATAAAATTTGCAAAAGCTCAGAGAAAAGTTATGTATTCTTCTGAACCACATGTAAAAATGTATTAGCAGTAAGTCATCTCTGCAAGGCTTTAGAGGTCTTAGCATATTTTATGGGTTGCTATATTATACAAATGGGCAAGTGTCGGTTTTTTGTGCAGATTGTACTTACTTGATCAGACAAGTATTTTAATTGACCAAGCGTAGCCTCTGTGGCAGTAAGGGTGGTTTGTATGTGTGTTTGAATGTAGGTAAGTTTCAAACACCTCGTTTGATTAATATTAAATTTGGTAGGAAGAAAGCTGATACAAATTGGAATTACAAGTTCGTATATGCGCTAAGGAAGACAAAAGGTCCTTAAGGACAATGTGAGCATAGCCTGTAGAAGAGCCTCCTATACAATCGTAGTCTCGTTAAATTTAACATAAAGTCCAAGTGTTCAAACTCAGTGAAATTTTGCACGCTTACCTTGAGAATGATATCCATGCTTCTGGTTTTCCATAAATTGATAAAAGTTCAAGTTACATGAAAAAAATAATTATATAAATTCTTAATTTAAGAACTTAGTTTCGTCATAGACAGATAACACTTTATTGACACCACAATTAAAAAGTGTAAAGATAACACTACAAAAACTAAGTATAACAATAGGCGGCTTCCAAACAACTTATAATGAAAAGACTACATTTTTACTAAAATATTGACGGGCACCCTTATTGTGTAAACAAAATAATTACATAGAGAACGCACTGTTACAACTAAATTTGTATACGAAATATTTTATGATATAACAATACTACTTAATGACAAGCTACCATCCTTGTGAAGTAAATCCTAGAGATCCATTCTAGGTTTAGCCCGTTAACTCCTTCGACCATACCTTCACTTATCATCAAGTGAGATTGACATCAAAAGCCTATCAGGAATAAAGAAAAACATGTGTTACTGCACAATTATTATACGTTTGAAGACTTTGAAGGTTTTCAAAACATTTATAGAACAAAGCAAACGTATTGGGTAACAACGTGGATATATTTTCATGTACATATCGTATTTTGACTAGTCGTTGGAGGAAATGAGAATAAATAATATATTTATACAACATTACATTATCTATTAACATCAAATTTGAAATCAAGGGAAAGTTCTGACCCAAGCGCATTTCAACGTATACCTAGACGCTCCGCACTATCTGCAAGCGCCGAAGTCATCGAATTCATTAAAAAATTAAGACGCGGAAGACCTTAGACCGATAGACCTTACATCACTGAAATCGATCATTGCAACGTCTCTAGGTTACCGTTAATTTCTTGCCAAGCCAATGTCGTGTCAGGAACGCCACGCAGCCTGTCAGGGATAGTTATCGAGTCATTTCGCTTCAACAAGAAGTATCTTCAGACAGTCTTCATTCTACAAGCTGCTTTGTATTTGTTTTTTTTTATTCCTGATAGGTTAGCCTTTGACCACTATCTCACCTGATGGTAAGTGATGATGGGGTCGAAGATGTTGTTCAGGATAACATAGAATTACTGGCTCTCAAGGACAGCTGCCGGAACACACCGTTAGGTGCTTGGCGACCGATTTTCTACTTGAGGATGGTAGCTAGCCAGGCGGGCATTCGCAAAATACCCTACCACCATGCTATAACGACTGCCATCCTAAGACAACAACTGGGACCGACGGCTTAACGTGCCCTCCGAAGCACGGAAACGCTCAGTAGTAATGTCACTAGCGGTCACCCTTCCAACTCATGACCGCGGGCGACGTTGCTTAACTTTGCTGATCGGTTGCAAACAGCTGAGTAAATTTCGCTACGAGCGCTTCAAAGAAACTGTTGATCAGGTTAACCTAGAATTTCTCGCAAGTACAAATGCCGGAACACGCTGTTAGGTACTTGGCGACAGATTTTCAACTTGAGGGTCGCTAGCCGGGCGAGCATTTGCAAAATGACCAACAACCATGCTATAACGCCTGCCATCCGAAAACAACAACCGTGACCGACGAAGCACGGAAGCGCTCAGTAAGTAAATGCCACTAGCGGTCACCCATCCAAGTTATGACCGCAGCGGACGTTGATTAACTAAGCACGATAAGGAAAGCTTCTCTACGACCGCTACCAAAATCTTATAGTTTCCATTACTATTTTTGAAATAAAAAAACCTTCAAGTAAGAAAAAAATGGTCGACGTTCCTATTCAACCAGGCTTTCTGGCTTCCAATATAATTTATTGGTATAATATCTTTAGGGGGCTTTGCATAAATAGTACCCTTTAAGGGTATAAGGATAGGAACGATATTAGGGGTTTCTTAGGGAACCCCTTTTCGGGGTACAATTATGAGTAATGGCATCTCAGGTATTTATTATAGCCGTGAACAGTACTTGAATTTCCAAACATCGGATTTTTAGGATTCCTTCACGTTATTTTTTATATTGTTTCATTAGACACGGACAATTCGGCCGCCGGCGCCGGTAAGCATCACGTTTGTCTTTTCCAATTTCAGTGTTACCTTTTTCATGCTTCTTTGTAATGGACCTTCATAAGAGCTTCGTAGACGCCTAAATTGGATAAATAATTTTGACTTTAAATAACTTTAATTCTACACGCTCGACACTGAGTTTTCAGTTCTTATGTTTCGTTTTTTTTTTTAATTTCATCGCAGTTAACGCATTGGACTAAGCCCTTCACCCTGAGACATACAGTCGTTAAGTCTCACGTGCCTGTAATTTCATAATTACTGGCTCTCAAGAATTGCTGAACACAGTGTTAGGTGCTTGGTGACAGATTTTCTACTTGAAGGTGTTAGATAACCAGGTATTCGCAAAATGCCCTTCTAATAGCAAAGAAGCTAAAGCCTGCACGGTGATAGGGATTCAACCATGGATCTGCGGCACGGCAGTCTTTAGGTATTACTCATCGGCTATCGTTGCTTCAAACGTTCATTATTTTACTCTCTCCAGTGCGTAGTAGTTTGCATACGAATACTTCGAGGTAAAATTTTGATTTAGAAGTAGAACTCTTTTTGTGAGTTCGGGGAATTACTGCAACCAATTATTGTTACCACCAGGCACTAATGTTTGCTTGTTCGGTCGGAGTTCGGTTTGATGGGTATGGGCGCCGTAATACTACAGGCACATGAAACTAAACACTTTATGTCTCAGGGTGATGACCGCAGTGCGTTTTGTTCCTTATGACAGAATACAACCGTAATAGGCCGAGGTAACATTTAACATCAAGCGAGACTCGTGTTTGTACCGTAGCTTAGTAAAAATAAAACACTGCAGTGCTACAGTGCAGTGCAAGACTCAATCTTGATAAATAGACCTACCGCCCAATAGGCTAATGTTAAGTGATGTGGTCAATGCTGAACAGGAGCTTGGAACTGTGTCCAGTAGATGGCAAAAAGTTCTCCTGTTATTACATGAGACCAAAACATGTCTGGCAATGCGTGGGTGTTGAGACGCCTGCATATACCGTTTCGGGGAATAAAGACGAAGGTAACGTATCTACAAATTGTTGATATTGTTTATGCATATATTATGTGCTTTGAGAAATTTTACATAAACTTGCTGTTAAATAATATGGGGAATCTTCTATGTACGGTTATTTTTTTTATAAATTTACGGCCCCCCTCTGGGAGGCGTATTATGTTTTACTGCCTGCCGACATCATTGTGCCAAAATATAATATATTTTCCGAGTGAAGTCATAAAAATATACGATGTCTGTCTTCTTCTATGTATATAAACAGCTATGACTGTCTTTCTGTGCCAGCAGCTGCTATTATGGAAATTTATGAAAAATAGTACAATTGATTCATTGGACGGGTTTTGAAGTAATTCAAAGTTGAGCATTTTTTTAGCCAACTTAGAAAAATTTGGAGTTTCTCTAATTGACTGGTATGTTTTTTTTTATGTTATTGTGGCGAAACAAGCTCGAGGCCCACCTGATGCAATTCATGACAACTCACGAATTGCACTGCGCCCGTCACATTGAGACATAGTTGTTAAGTCACATTGTGCCTGTAATTTCACTGGCTCTCAAGGACTACTGCCGGAACACACCTTTCGGTGCTTGGCAACAGACTTTCTACTTGAGGGTGGTCGCTAGCCAGGCGGGCATTCGCAAAATGCCCTTCCACCATGCGGTGAAACTCAAGCTCTGGGCGGGATTCTAACCATGGACCTGCTGCGCGGCAGTCCATAGCCAATGCCACTGAGCCATCACTGCTTCAAAATATATAGTTTTTTGTTACATATTAGTCTCATTTTTATATTTTTTTATTGATGAGGGTATGCTTGAGGTTGTCCCATACAAATATCATAAAAATCGGTTGAGTAGTTTATAAGTTAAAGTCAATTAACTGAAAAATCATTTGCATATCTATATGATTTAAGGGTAATTGCAACTCTTGAACAATATTTTAGACGAGTGCATGATTTTTTAAGCAGCATGAAACACTAAAACTAGTGAAAAAATAGTTTAAGAAAAATTGGAACGGACTTCCAACACTGAGAATTATTAAATAACTTGTGGAAGTCGGACCATGGTAATGTGAGACCAGTGTTTTGAATCATCATGGTACCGACTTCAATAAGTTATTTCATACTTTCAGAGGTAATATGCTAATTTTTTTTAATATTTCTCTATCAAATGCAGTTATAATTGTAAAGGGCCATTTTAGATGAAAAATTTTATCAGCCGTTTTCAAAACATTCAGATTTAAGCAAATCCCGCGCACCGTGTAGAACGGTTCTTAATTAATATCAAAAGATGATGGTTATTTCTAACCTGCTTGCTAGGACGGGCATTTTGCGAATGCCCGCCTGGCTAGCGAACACCCTCAAGTAGAAAATCTGTTGCCAAGCACCTTACGGTGTGTTCCGGCAGCAGTCCTTGAGAGCCAGTGAAATAACAGGCAAAATGAGACTCAACAGGTATGTCTCAAGGTGATGGGCGCAATGCAGTTCGTCACTTGTGATGAAATGCATCTGTTATAGGCAGAGGATACCACTTAACATCAGGTGGGCCTCGCGCTTGTTCCTTCACAATAACATAAAAAAGGACATACCAATGCAGGAAGATCTTAAAACAGGGCTGTTTTTGTGCCTAATAATAAAAAAGTGTAAGCGAAACCGTAAGCAGCAAGCCTGTATAATATATTATCTTCATAAGAAAGTCGTAAAAAATGCTTGGAGCGTAATAAAACGCGAAAAACATGACGCCATACTTTGCAATATTGACTTTCGAACTCTTTCGATTGTTCATCCCTTTGTCGGCATTAAGAGGAATAGGCCAATCACCTGATAGCTAGCTCTGCTTTGAATTCGTGTTCAATCAATAGCTATAAAGTCCACAGTTAAACAAACGCCTCCCCTCTATCACCTCTATTATCTCTCTATTATGGGACTCTTGGCTGGAGTCTTGGGGATCGCAGTGTAAGATGACTTTTCTTCAGAAGGCGTTCTTGTTCACCTTATGGTATTTTTGGTTTTGTGACACTGACAAACTTACACTCACACACGCACACACACTCACACACCCTCGCATACACCCTCGCATACACCCCCGCAAGCACACACCCACATGATAAAAATACCGCATTATTTGGAAGAAGTTTCGTATCATCCCATTTAGTTGTCATAATAAAGAAATATATTGTTCAAAGAATAAATGTTGTAAAAATAATTACCTACACTAAAGATAAAACTATGTGTTTTTTTTTAGAGACGGCAGTTTATAACTTGTACATAAAACCGATTTTAGCCTCAACTTACCAAGACCAGAGATCTCACCTTCAGCTCGAGCTGTTTCCGGCTAAAATTCATTGTACAATCTATTCAAACACTACTAGTACACCAGCAATTTAAAAAACTCTGTGGGGTGCTGGGCTAGAACATCACCCCCCCCATTACTACTTGAGGGTGTCGTAAGAGGCGACTATAGGTAAAATACCGGAAGATGGGCAGCAGCACCTTCTGAGGAACTGATATCTTAAACAGCGATTCACAAGACGCCTGCCAAGCGTGGGGATTATGGCAAACCTCCCCTTTAATGAGGGAGGCTGTGTTCAGCATACTGTAAGCCGGAACGATATTAGAGAGGTACAATAACCACTAAACAACAGTCTTATACATCCAACTATTAAGCATTTTTTTGTAGCAGACATCCTTTTTTTTCTCTCTCACATATCAGGTCAACTCCCTCACACATCAATGATATATTACTGAAAATATATTGTAATAAACCGTTGTGAGTTAAAATACGAACACATTTTTAAAAATATCTTTAAAAACCTCCAAACCAATTCTGCGTTTATATGCCAACTTAAATAAATTTCGCCAAATCGAATTTGAGGTTACTATCGAATATAGCCCCACTATATGTAGGGTCTAAGAAATATCGAGCCCGGATTGCTTATTGGATACGATACTCCGAATTTGAATAAAACGCCAATCGTAAAATAGTGTCAGCCCTATTATTGTCACTGGGAATAAGGATGGGACATATTATCGATATTTTATCGGATTTTACCGATATATTGTCACAAAAAATGACACATCATCATTTATAAAGTTTCGAAGAGTTGGTCCTGTGTTAAATAATCGTTTAGTTTCTGTAACACAGGACCAACTCATAAATATAATCGTATAAAGTACTATAGTCTGGTTTTTAATTCGAGATCAAAAATGTAAATAAAGAAATGTCAATATATGTCATTGTCAAACTGATAGGTCAGGCAGGGTGTTCAATAGTTTTTCTTCAAAAATATTCTAACAAGTGTGGCTATTAAAAACAAAAAATCTTACACTATTTTTTTCAGGTCTGAATATATGCGTAAATATGTAAGCGCATATAAAAGTGTTTTATTGTTTCATAATAATGCAATAAATTATAGCAATAAATATATTTTTTACATTAAATGCTCCATCCGTTCCCAAAATTAGAAAAATTACCAAGTACTTGTAATTTTTTTTGCACGGTTAACACCTTTGTTTACATTTTTGATCTCGAATTAAAAACCAGAGTATAGTATGAAACAATTAAAAAAATATATATAAGCTATGTTAGTGTGAAAGTATCCCATATCATTAATAAATAATATTATAACATTATATCATAGAATTAGATTATATGTATCTATTCAAATTACGTCCTGTAATCTAATAATAACAAAATCATAAACTTCAGAAATAGTTGAAGTGTAAATTGAAATGAACATTAATTATTTATTACAAAAAGCTTTTGATCAGAGAAACAATTTAACAGAGAAAGAATTAGCACCTGTTTATTTCTCGGCGAAGTAGATTGAATATTCTCAAAGTGCTTAAATAGAATTTTAAGATATGAAAATGTTCAGTATTTTTAAGTAAGCACTTAGCTGTAAATTGGATAAGGTTATAGGGTTATTCAGTTACCTACTTTTGACGTTATATTTACAAGCGTTTCGTAGAATATATTATGTATGTTAATTATTAATTTCAACTATTGTAATGAAAATATTTGCAATCCCTAAAATATTTCAACATTACTTTTAACATTGAATATTTTTCATTATCACCTACTACTCAGATAATCTTCGCAAATTACTACAAAAGGAACAATATTTAAATAAAAAATATTGTTCAATTTGGTTAGCTACTACTTACTACAGATGTCACTTCGCCCCCTGAAGAGGATTCAATATTAGGAACGACAGGATAATTTTGAGCTATGACTCACTCACTACGATAGTTCCATTAGCAGAGCATGTCTCTACTAACTTTAAGACTTTCGCGACTTGAACACATATTTATAAGTATTTCACATTTCTAAGTCAAATGCGGGTAGTTGGAGAAAATACCCGCCTTTCAATACGTTGACACCCGCCTCTTCAGTCCGCTCGTGACCTCGACCAATGCAACTTGGTCGAAACGTCGAGGTAAATAAATAAATTTATAAATGTTTTTATCGCGATTAAGCCCCGTTAAATACTTATAAATAAGAGTATGTCTCTGCCTGCGAGACGGTTGGTCCCAGGAATTATCACCCCATTCATGGTTAAAATTTTTTCGTTCGTTGTAAGTTTATCAATATTAATTTGTTGTTCACTCAAAGAAAAAAATATGGATAAGAAATTATATTTACTATGATTTTCTAAACAAAAAAGTAGACAGTCTTGCTTCATAGACGATTGGATTTATTTTCAATGCGATCAAGAAGCTTTTTGATATCGACAACTTGCATCTACACTGCCCAACCCTACGACCCTGCCAGCTAACCCCTGGTTGCAATAAAGAGAGGTCCCTCGCGACCGACATATCTGACCCCTAACCTATACTAGGGTTAAAAATCTTTTTGCCGGGTTTTTACCAAGCTTACAAGAGTTTGTGCTTAGTTATATTGACGAGACTTTTTTTGTTTCAAGGATTTTTTTTCGTTGCGTGTTATTTTATAGGGGCAAACTTGGACGGAATCATATGATTTTTTGTATTTTCAAGTGACGTGATATTTTTGGACTGGACTGTATCCTCAGTTGGATGTCGTAGAGGGTGCCTAAGGCAAAGAATGCTCTTAATGGGCAGTATCGCTACAAAAAACATTAGCAGCCGTCATATACAGGGTTATTGGAAAAATGCTAACCACCTCTTAGAAGTTATGAAGCAATGATAGCCGAGCGGTCATAGATATGGACTGCCGTACCGCAGGTCTCTGGTTCAATCCCTACCACCGGTTTGAGCTTCACTGAACATTGTGGAAGGGCATTTTGTGATAGCCCGCCTGGCTAGCTACCACCCTCAAGAAGAAAATCTATCGCCAAGCACCTAACGGTGTGTTCTGGCAGCAGTCCTTGAGAGCCAGTGAAAGCACATGAGACTTAACAACTATGTCTCAAGGTAACGGGCGCAGTGTAATTCGTCCCCTGTGATGAAATGCATCTGTTCTAGGCAGAGGTTAACAGCAGGTGGGCCTCGTGCTTGATCCGTCACAATGCGGCGCAACCGTCTCACCTCCAGTTACGTGCTGGGGCCCGCGCTCGCCGCTGTGTGACTCCCACACAATGCACACACATGACTCCCAGACGAAGAATTCTGAATTCTAAAGCACTGATAGCTCAGTGGCATTGGCTATGGACTGCCGTGCAGCAGGTCCATGGTTCGAATCCCGCCCAGAGCTTGAGCTTCATCGCATGGTGGAAGGGCATTTTGAGAATGCCCGCCTGGCTAGAGACCACCCTCAAGTAGAAAATCTGTCGCCAAGCACCTAACAGTGTGTTCCGGCAGCAGTCCTTGAGAGCCAGAAAAATTACAGGCTAATGAGACCTAACAACTGGACGTCAGTGTGACGGGCACAGTGCAATTCATCGCCGACGAAATGCGTCTGTTATAGGCAGAGGTTAGTCCACTTAACATCAGGTAGGCCTCGGGCTTGTTCCGTCACAATAACATAAAAAAAAAGAATAACTTCAAATAAGTTCGAAACTGGTCGGAGAATATTATGCGAGTCCTAACCGGTTACTAAATAATAATTACGTCACAATAAAATATATTTTTTTTAGTATTTATTAAAAAAAAAGTTTATGAGTTTGAGACAGAGTAAGCACGAGGACCACCTCATGTTAAAAGTCTCTTGTGCCTGTAATTTATTATTTCATATTTTTTTATTACTTTGCTCGAGGTAAATATTCAAAACTCTATACAAAATAGCGCAGCGCGGTTCAGTGTTGCCGCGGCGAGCATGGCGTTGCTTAGCTTAGCTCATAGGTTAAGAAAGAAAAGCAAACTTCGCTACGAGCGCTTCAAAAAAATCTATAAATGTATCACTATCTTCCAAATCTTGTAACTAGGTACAGTCGTACGCATAATACAAACGCAGTCCATGCCAAGTGCCATGCCAAACTATCCCATAGTTTTGCCAACTTGTATCGACTCGAGCATGCTGTACGTTTTTACAAACTTAATGTTTTCGTTAAGATATTTTGTCGCAAATATGAACCTGTAACGATTAAAAGTACGTGATAAAATGGAGGGAGATGTGATGACAGCTTTCCCTAATTTTAGGTCTATTGAAGGGAAACTCCTTATTAGAGGATGTATTTCAGAAACAAGTATAAATGGTTTAGAAAACTAACCCGACTGCATATAATTATATTTGCTTAACGTATTATTGTTCCATTTAAAGATCCTAACCTAACCCAACAGCCATCCTAAGACAACAACCGGGACCGACGGCTTAACGTGCTCTCCGAAGCACGTGCACAGTAGTAATGTCACTAGCGGTCACCCATCCAACTCATGACCGCGGGTGACGTTGCTTAACTTTGCTAATCGGTTGAGAACAGCTGAGTTATCTTCGCTACGAGCGCTTCTAAAAATAAAAAAATATAACTGCAAGTTATTTAAACTTATGAAATTGTTTTTTAAAGTCCTTCATTTTGATATCCCACAGGTTTGGAAGAAATATATATATATATGACAATATGGCGTCTAAAATCCGCCAGTTTGTTTTTATTTATTTATGTACCTAGTGTCACCTGCGCTATCAAAACGAATCTAACGATATCACATACATTAAAATCGATTAAGCTGTTTAGAAGTTTAGTGAATTATGAAAATTCACAAACATACACAAATGAACCCTAAAACCATAACACTCCTTTTTTGGGCAGTCGTGTAATAAAAGAAAAGTTATTATGCGAACATATTGGTAACAAATCCATGCTGAAGAATTATTCACAACTGCCTAAGTAATAAAGAAAGTCACTGTAGCTTTTGAAAATATTTTTTTGGAACACCTCAAATTTATTTTTATTTCTAGCTTTCGCTAAAATGTCATATTTGAAAAGTAGATAGTTAAAGTCCTGGATTATCACATAGGATACCTTCATCATTATCTCTTTTCATCATTGTCTAACCGGGAGAAACCATGGCGCGCAGCTAGTGCTAAATCATCATCATATATATAAAATTCTCGTGTCACAGTTTTCGTTGCCATACTCCTCCGAAACGGCTTGACCGATTTTGATGAAATTTTTGTGCTTATCCGGTATCTATGAGAATCGGCCAACATCTATTTTTCATCCCCCTAAATGTTAGGGGTAGTCCACCCCTAAATTTAATTTTTTATTTTTTAGACAAAATTTTTAATTTCTATTTTTTTATGAACAACATACAAAAATACATACAATCCTCAATTTTCACCTTTCTACGATCAACCCTTATTTTTTAATAGACATTTAATTATTTATATGGCAAAAAAACGTTTGCCGGGTCAGCTAGTTAACTATAAAAGCATTGGGACGCATTGCAACGGATTCCAAGTTTCCTTCTTTATTGCGACATGGCATAGTGATATACTAACGATAGTTTCCAAACTTCAAGATTAAGTTTTTTGGATGCAGATTCAAATAATTCTGCACTACTTCGGATTGGCTGTTGTCTTCGGGAAATTTATATTAAGAAGTTAGGAATTTTGTATCAGTTTTGTCTATAATTGTAAGTTTTCCTCCATTGGCATGAAGCGCTCGTAGCGAAGTTTACTTAGCTGTTCTTAACCGATCAGCAAAGTTAAGCAACGTCGCGCGCGGTCAGGAGTTGGATGGGTGACCGCTAGTGACATTACTACTGAGCGCTTCCGTGCTTCGGAGGGCACGTTAAGCCATCGGTCCAGGTTGTTATCTTAGGATGGCAGTCGTTAAAGCATGGTGGTAGGGCAATTTGCGAATGCCCGCCTGGCTAGCTACCACCCTGAAGCAGAAAATCTGTAACCAAACACCTAACGGTGTGTTCCGGCAGCTGTCCTTGAGAGCCAGTAATTCTAGGTTAGCCTGAACAACATCTTCGACCACATCATCACTTACCATCAGGTGAGATAGTGGTCAAAGGCTAACCTATAAGACATAAAAAAAACACTTTCAACTATTGTTCCTTTTTTGTTTTTCTAAACTAATATTTTAAAGAGGAAAGATTTGATTGTTTGTTTGCATTGGACTCTGAAGCTTCTGCACACATTAAAAAAAATCTCTCACCATTACAATCCTACATTATTACTGATGGTCATAGGTAATAGAATATTTTGAAAAAAGTTGGGGATCCGTATGAAAACTTCGATAATGTAACACAACGTGTGATAAATAAGCCAAAAATATCGTTGTATCGCGTACGCTGCGGAAATTATTGACAATAGAGCAAAGTGATGTACTACAATTTTATAGAGGGCATCAATATCTACAAAAAATCATACAAAAAAACTATTACAGTGATGATTTATTATGTCGCAGTAAATAATTTTTAATATAATGTTGTCTTAGGTTTTCGCGATTATTACACATAGTAATTAAACGTCACCCCGTGACCACGATCACTGCAAAGTGTTTGAAATGTCGGGACAAAAATAGTGATAAATATACGCGATTTAAACCATTTAAAGTTGTTTAAGTATATTTTTATATGTTTAAATTTATAATTCTTGAAATTTTTATTAAATACCCGTGCTAAGCTGGGCCGGGCCGCTAGTCTAACATAAAGTGAGTCACGTGTCGTCTAATGTAACAAGTTTTGTTTCGTATCGCACTGCGTTTATCGCTCCGACACCTGAGTATTTTTTTTGTTTTTAGCTGATAGGTTAGCCTTTGACCACTTACTCACCCGAAGGTAAGTGATGATGTAGTTGAAGATGTTGTACAGACTAACTTAGTATAACTGTCTCTCAAGGATAGCTGCCGGAACACATCGCGAGGTGCTTGGCGACAGATTATCTACTTCAGCGTGGTAGCTAGCTAGGCGGAAATTCGTAAAATGCCCTACCACCATGCTATATAGACTGCTATCATAAGACAATAATTTAGACTAACGGCTTAACGTGCCCTCGGAAGCACGTACATGCTCAGCCGTTTTTAGTAGCACACTCTGTTAATGACAGCGTTAAGATGAGGTCACTGTTGTGCACCTAATGAGCAGTAGCACCCTATTCATGTCGATAAAAGTATTAGCATGCTGCTTATACCAGGTGATAGGTAACTTTAGCATGAGTCCATCTTAGTAGGTACCACCACAATGTTAGATTTTCTAGCTCGAAGTAGTAGTGTGCTAATACTGTTCTTAGGCGTGAAAGATAACTTAGCAAGTGAAATTACTGGGAAAATGAGACAAAAAGTAATGTCTCGGAGTATGCAGCACAGTGCAGTGGACTAGCGTGATGCTGATACCATCAGGAGGGCGAATAGTTCAACTTATGTTTCCTTAAAAAAAAAGTCTCATTATATCTCTGAGTTACCTTTTACGGCATTCAATAGGCAGATTTTCAACAGGGTATAGCTATTATTTTTGACACCGGGATCTACAGGGCATATCGGTATTTGTAAAAAATAGCCTTTAATATGAACCTTATAGACATCGACACAAGGTTAAAGTCTCCTTAACGTTAATTTTACATTAAATCCCAGTATCCAGTTAAGGCACAGATTAATTGATAGTTAGTAGTAGAGATGGGACATCACTTTCGGTCACCTGTTATGCCGATTAATGCACTGGATCGGCATAATAGTTATTGGGTTTTCGTACCGGAAATATACGGTGACAGTCTGACACTGATGGTAGGGACGGATACAAGGTTTTTTTATTTTTGCTGATAGGTAAGCCTTTGAACCCAATCTCACCTGATGGTAAGTTTTGATGTAATCGAAGGTGTTAACAGGCTTAACCTAGAATAAGAATTAAACTAAGAACAAAGAAGATATGGATGGATTTCGTGAAAAAGATGTATGTGGAAGGTCCAAGACGAGATGACGCGTAACAGAGTAAGGTATTCTTACACGACGTGTCGTGTAAGAATACCTTACTCTGACTCGTGACGGTCGTGTAAGAATACCTTACTCTGTTACGCGTCATCTTGGACCTTCCACATACATATTTTTCACGAAATCCATCCACATACATTCAAACATGAACTCTCTAGCCATTGCTAGAGAGTTCATGTTTGAATGTATGTGAGTTTTTATATTCCACCATAGCTTTTATTAACCTGAACAGGTTTTGATGAATGGGATATCTTTACAATGTTTTCATCGTCTTGAGCGAAACTGGCAACACATGTATGACATTGCTTGGACGTGTCCCACGCCAGCCGGGATTCCAGCGATGAAGAGGACTTGCCGACACGACCAACAGCAACCCGCCCCTCGCACCAACCTATGACGTCACGCGCGCTACGAGCTGCCGCCCGCAGTGCTCAGCGAGACGTCAACGCTCCCGTACCGAGCTCTCCTTGAAAAAGACCACGGAATGTGGTTGAAACTATAGTCGGAGCTATCTGACTTATTTACGTGAGTTATCCCGTATTAAAATGAGTGACAAGCACGTTAGTTTTTATAACAAAACATGTATGACAAGGAAGACGAAATTTAAATTTTTGTATTTAATTGGCTTTTTATTTTTGATAGGCCATCTTTGACGATAATCTTTAAAATATACGCCTATTAGAAGGCCTAATATTCATATATTTTTTAGCTTGAGACAAAACACGCATTCGTATTAGTATCAATTACCATATACTATCGGATGGAACAAACTTCAAAATGTAAAAAACTACATACAGATACAATTTACGCCGACACATTACGCCGGAGATTCTACATCCGGACACAGTACTACTTTCCCATCCCTACCCACTGGGGTGTAGGGTATAGGGATACCAGGTGACCCGGTTTGCGAGTTGACCGTAAATTTTTAATGTACTCGAGATTCACTTAAAACACCATCAGAGGGTTAACAATGCTCAAGTTTCAGAACGTTACCTAACATGTTATTTGTAAAGGATTTTGTGTCAGGAGTTTCTGTAATATTATATAACTGATTCCTAGAAAATTGTTTGTTAGACTATAAAGTTCTCGTTTTGAAAGCTATCGTGGTCAATCTATAATTACTCAATAAATCTGATTTAACTTATATCATCACACCAACCGTAATGTCCACCGTTAAACGAAGTATTCCTATTGGAGGGATATGCCATAATCCCTACGCTTGGCAGGCGTTTTGGAGATCGCAGTAAAAGTGGTCAGTTCTTCAGAAGGCGCTGCTTCCCACTTTCTGGTATTTTTCCCTTAGTCGCCTCTTACGACACCCACGGGACGAAATGCGGGTGTGACATTCTAACCCGGCACCCCATGGGGTCAGTCAAGATTGGCTCGTGTGTAAATTATACAGGTATGAAAATAATAAAGAATATACTATTATTACAGAAGTTTGCAAGCGCTTGGATGCACATAAAACAGCTGTCAGACCGAGATGGTCAAAGAGAACGCACGTTCTATCGGAGATCTATTGTAGTCTGTTGTATTGTAGAATCTTATTATTAAATGAATCCAACCTTCGTCATCAACAATATATAATAATAAGAAAATATATTATCTATTCATTGCCTTCAAAGTTAGCTAATTACTACAAACCAGAATAAACCAGAAACAGCTTGTGCAAAGAGTTGGATGACAGTTACTATTTTTTTAATAACAATAAGTTATCATAAAATAACTAAGTTTATTTTAATCATAATAAAACAAAATGTAACCTAACCAACATTTGACCTATAAACATAAACATTTGGATTTTGGAGCAACGACATGTTATTCGTACCTCTAGCTATGTCAATAAAGAAGAATTTAATTGAACGATTGAATTCAAAAAATTCAGATGAACTCGGCCGCTTATTATGTGTAGCACAGCGAACGTGGAACTCAGAACTCAGATCAGAACCCTAGACCGCACGTCGTGGGTTCAGCGTGAAACCATGCCATATTTTACATACGTATGTACGTATATGTACCTATGAACATACTGTCTGGTACTATACTGCAAGTCGTATCGAATTGCCGTTTGGGTACTGGCGTACTTATTTCGTAACTGAAATCCTGTTTTAGTCCTAAAACATAATACCAATCGACCTTTAAATTTTATCACGTTCTTTTCTTTACTCGCAAAGAGACAAATGTCAACCATATCATAATATAGTGACTCACGCGTCACAGTTACGACTCACAACGTGACTTACACTAAACAATACGACTCACATCACACAAATAAAGGAAAAAATAGTAATACTTACATATCACGGTGAGAGAAGCGTTTGCCCTGATGACTTTGTGCATCTGGGCTGGCCCAACCTGACACTGGTACTCAGCATCATCCTCCAAGGTCACATTCACGATCCGAAGGTTGTAAACACCATGGCGGCGATCGCCAAACATCGTATACCGAGGGTAGCCCGGGATCACGGAGGAAAAACCTGGAAAAAGAAAAAGAGGATAAATAAAAACGTTTTCAGTCGATTGCCTCGTGTGTAAAAGCACCGTTTTACAAGTTCGAGATACTTGGTTTGAGCCCCGACAAGTTTTTAAGTTTTGAAAATCTTTTTTTAATAGCGGTGTCTCTAATAGTGCCCGGTAGATGGTAATAGGCTTGCTTCCTGTTACATGGGATCAAAACCAAGTGGTCGTTTAGATTTTTTGCCTATACTTTCAAGGAATACATAATAAGTGAAGCGATATATTTATTTCTTTTTTTTTTATCCTATCCACTTAGTGGACTGAAGATATCGTAAAAGTCTTGAGTAGCCAATGGGTACAAGCGACTAGTATCCGTTCTTTGAAACGTTCTATGGGGGAGGCCTTTGTTCAACTGTGGATGTCTTCCGGCTTAAACTTCTATCTATATAATCTAGGTGGGTTGTGTGTCAAACGAAAATCGCTTGATACTAATACGCTAGCAGTGATACGTTGCTTATCTGGCACATAGATTTCCTGACAACCTAATAAGAGCATACATAATAAAAAAAAATATATAAACCGACTTCAACATGAAATAGGCATTATTAGGGATTACTCAAATACTACTCGTCAGATCTCACTCAAATTTAAATGTAATCACATGACAAGCACCAGCTTTCGAAAATAAAAAAAATTCATTGAAATCGGTACACCCTGTAAAGAGGTATGAGGGACGAGACGAATTTACTTAGCATTCCCTGGATTCACCGTGCGGGTGCCGGGTCCATAGCGTTGCAGAGGAAGAGGCCCATGTCAAGGTGCCTGGGACTTGCAACCTAGTGAGTAAGGTTAAGGGCCCCTTTATGATGCATCAATGCTCCTTTTCACCGCTCGAGCCGCCTCCCCTACCTAACCAAATTTGGTAAGATCTGATAACACCGCCTTGGATACAAGTTCTGGGACGGAAGTTACGGTTGTTCTTGACAGGCCAAGGTCTTTTAGTAGGTTGTATAGGGATTTTGCTGGTATACCCCTTGCTCCGACGTCTACAGCATATAAATTAACCACGTAACCGATTTTGATTAACTCATTTGTTAGTCATCATAATATTTGTTAGTTTTTATTGTGTGGTCTTTAGGTATGTTTTTTTTCCAGGGCACAGTAAGTTCTATGAGTAGTTTTAGATTTTTTGAGTACAGAAATATATGACAGAAATATATTACACACAAAAAAAAACAGGTTAAAAAACAGTCAAATTTAAGGACCTGCGTGTAAGTTACTTCGAAAAAGAAACGTAATTTTTATAACCGCTGCGGTAGAGACGGCAATTTTCCTTCAAAAGAGCATGGAACGTCTCAATTGAATATAAGTCAAAGTCAAAAACAGTTATTCAATTGAAGCGTCTTTTATGGATGTAAATGAATTTACCGTCGAGCTCAACAAAGAGGTATAGAGCCACCGGGAACAACCGGTGGTACTTGCGGTTGGGTCCATACATTCTTATATAATGTCCTGCTTCCGCCCGCGGCGTCGCTTCTTGTACCTTCGTGAATAACTCAGTCAATTAGGATAAACAATCGAATCTCGAAGCAATCATGGCCGGGCGGTAATAGCTTAAGCTTCACCGCATGGTGGAAGGGCATTTTGCGTATGCCCGCCTGGCTGGCGACCACCCTCAAGTAGAAAATCTGTCACCAAGCACCTAACAGTGTGTTCAAGCAGTAGTCTTTGAGAGGCAGTAAAATTACAGGCACATGAGACTTAACAACTGTACCTACGTCTCATGAGACGGGCATAGTGCAATTCGTCGTCGACGAAATGCATCTGTTATAAGCAGAAGTTAGTACACTTAACTTCAGGTGGGCCCCGGGCTTGTTACGTCACAATAACATATATAATATTACGTAGGTCTGTCAATTTATGCAGAACTTTACTGATTTTTTTTTTATACCGGACGGGAATCGAACCTCTTTGACGGTTAAAGTAATACAATTGTAGCACAAAGTTTTGGCTCCGAAAGAGTACTTTACGGTGGCCGAGTGGACTAGGCATCTGGCGCGAAATCGCAGGACGCGGGTTCGATTCCCGTCCGGAAACAATTTCGTGATCCAATAATTTGTAAATTTGAATTAATTGGTGTATTGTTTTTTCTTTAATTATATTTGATCGCAATGTATAAGCAGAGTTTGGCCCTAAAAAGAGTTTCCCGCTTACCTTGGGAATATGTAAAATAAGTAGATTGCATTACAAGAGACCAAGGATTATATAATGGTTTGAATCTAGAACGTTTTTAAGGATTTCTAATTCCAGAAAACGATGCAATTTACAATGCCTGAGAAAGAATTACGAGGCGCACACTCTACTTTTCAGCTCCATCTAAGAAAAAATACGAGGACATATTTGGCGCGTTTTTCATTTGTTTTAATACTGGCTCGCTCCCATTTGATTAGCTAAACTTTTTTATGTAATATTCATGTTCAATTTTTTTGATCGCGGAACAAAGTAACAATGTTTATGTTCCTAATTTAAAACTCATTACTGCCCTCTATAAAAGAAGGAGAAAATACCTACTTTGTACGCACTCATTAAGGAACCAATCATCGTTTTTCGAATAATTGGGATGGTAAATTATGCTGAAATTATTTTATGTCATTTTAGGCTTTGAGTGACGGTACCCGCCTCATTATGTCTTAAGGAATGATGGCTGAGCGGTAATAGCTATTGACTGCCGTGCCACAGGTCCAAGGTTCGAACCTCACCGCCGGCTTGAGCTTTCACTACGTGGTAGGGCATTTTGCGAATGTTCGCCTGGCTAGCTACCACCCTCAAGTAGTAAATCTGTCGCCAAGCACCTAATTTTTTTTTTATTTCTGGTAGGTAAACCTTTGACAACAATCTCACTGATGGTAAGTTATGATGTGGTCGAACGTGTTAACAGGCTTAACCTAGAATTACTGGCTTTCAAAGACAGTTGCCGGAACATACCGTTTGGTGCTTGGCGACAGATTTTCTACTTGGAGTGGTCGGTAGCCAGGCGGGTGTTCACAAAATGCCCTTCCACCATACGGTGAAGCTCAAGTCCACGTCAAGATTCGAACCATAGACCTGCATCGCGGCAGTCCATAGCCAATGCCACTGAGCTAAAACTTCTTCAGGCTTAACATAGAATGACTGGCTTGGCTATGCTACAAATTTTCTACTTGAGGGTGTTCGCTAGCCAGGCGAGCATTCGCAAAATGCCCTACCACCATCCCATAACGACTGCCGTCCTAAGATAACAACCGGGACCGACGGCTTAATATGCCCTTGGAAGCACGAGCTCACTCAGTAGTAATGTCACTAGCGGTCACCCATCCAAGTCAAGATCGGTAACAAAGGACTAGATGTTGCAAGAATTGCATGTCTAGTTACGATTCAAAAAGATATCGATTAAAACTTCACATGTCATTCACACCACACGTTCAAATAGTGTGTCTAAACGATTACGGGTAACATCGATAATTTAGCATTATTTCATGGTTTAATCGATTATGATCGATTGTGATGTGATTAACCCGTTGCATAATGCTTGTTGCTAGGTATAGACGAGGCGAGAGGGATAGAAAATTTAATTAAGTATCACGCAACTGCACGCATATTGTTTACCTTGGTATAGTGTGCAGCCCTATTTGTCTTCAAATTGCACTGTAGTAGAATTTATTTTTAGACTAGACTTAATATGGCGAAGGTGGAACCATACTGATCCAAGTGATATTTTTTCTATATTGGAGTTATATGCAACAAATGCACGGAAGAAAAACATTCAATTTATGCCGCATTGATCCAGGTACAAAAAGCGCCTTATATTTCTAGAGGACCTCAATTTTTCACTTTAGCGATATACTTACTATCATAAATATATGCTGCTATAATGATCCATAAAAAAAAAATTAAATGAAAGGAGAAAAATTGATATTTTTTCTGCAGAAACCAACATTTTGACTACTTTTAATCAAAATATTTTATTATAGATTTTTTCTTTATTTTGTCTGACATATTTGCCATTATTTCGATAAAGATTAAAGCATAATAAATAGCGTATATTTTTAAAACAAGTTCAAACGCGTTGCCTTCTTTTTCTCAATATAATGAAAACGATACTTGGATCAGTATGGTACTACCGTCGCCATATGTAGAATATAGTACAACTAGAAAAATATACTTCAGTATATGCGTGCACGTGCTTCGGATGCCACGATATTCCGCAGGCGCTGCTTGTTGTCCCAAAATAGCAGTCGTTATACCATGATGTTAAAGCGAATGCCCGCCTGGGTAGCTACCACTCTCAAGTAGAAAGTCTGACTTTTGGTATACAGGCTTAAACAGGCTAGTCATGACTCTCAAGGATATCAAAGTCTTAGTAACTTGTCTAATGTAGGCGGAAAACATCGTTAAGTGTTTGGCGACGAACTTTTTCAGCCGCTCAGGCGAACAATCGTAAAATGCCCTACTACCATACGTTGAACCAGCAGCTCAAGATGGGACTCGAACCAAACACAAATTGCTTGGTAGTCCATCTCAGCTATGTTCACAAGGCCATCACTGCTTAAACATTGTACAGACAAAAATGAAACGAGATAACCCAGTTGTCACCGCAACCATTCCTTTATTCAATCGATAACAAATCCAAACTTCTACGGGACATTCAATGGATATTATCCATTACAATCTACCCACTCCTTCAATTCTGCACCAAAAGCACATTTGATTCAATCGCTTAGTAAAATTTCTCCCTCGTAAAACGCTGACGTCATTCCATTATTCGCAAGGGATGATATTGAAGGATTTATTTTATTGAATAACATTGAATAGCGTCTGTTTGCAGTTTTTTTTGTTGGTTCTTATTGGACTCGTATACTTTTACCATTCGATGTTAAAAAACTTTATTCAAGAACTCGTGACTAATATATACTTTTTTTACGTTTTCAACCTCTATTTTCTCCGCAATTACCCAGTTATTACTGAAATTAATCATTGTCTTGTATGTTTGATCTTTATAAGGATCGGTCCGCTGTAAATGCGTTAAGAAGAACTAAAACTGAATTGACTAATAAACTCCATATAGGTCTATATCAAACTTGCTCACGAAAATCGGTTGAGATATGCGACCTGTAGAGGAGAATAACAGAAAACCCGAAATCCGGACTGACATAAAAAATCATTTTTGATTTGAGCTGAAACGGAGACGCTTCTCTCACTCTTCAAACGAGCTCGGTCAAATAGTGGTCACAGTCACATCAGTCCTTGATCTCATTCCAATAAGTCAATTAAAAAAATAAAAACAGAAAGAGAAATTTGAACCACGAGCGAAGTCACCCGCGGATATCTCGACTGAATCTGGAATAAGTTCTGCTATACCATTTTTTTATGTAAAATTGGCCTGCCTCCCTTTTTGCCCCATTTTGATGGTCATCCCCCATCACCTGAAAGCTAGCAATGCGCAGGCGCTATTAAATGCACTGACGCTGAGTTCCGACGGACACGGATACTCTAATTACTTAGTGGTACAATCTTTAAGATTTAGCGATTTAAGATTTTAGATAGGCATAAAGATTTCTGTTACGGTAAGTTCCACAATAGGCGGCATCATAAGGTCTACTGTACTGTATCAGCCGTATTGTCCACTCCTGAACACAGCCTCAAGCCATGGGGATTTGCCATAATCCCCACGCTTGGCAGAAGTCTTGGGGATCGCAGTTTAAGATATCAGTTCCTCAAAAGGTGCTGCCGTTATTTTGTCTTTGGTAACCTCTTAGAATACCCGCAGGTAAAGATGAGGGGGTGACATTCTTACCCGGCACCCCACGGGGTCTACTAGTAGACCTTGTGAGGAAAAGCAAGCTAACAAAATAATTTTACTCTCTGATTGACAGTTCCCTACTGAATCAGTTGTTCCATCTTATTCCTATCGGATGTTGAAAAACCCAAAATAGCACAAAACGTAGTGCAAAAAGCAGTGCACATTAAATACACAACAGGACACCTACTCATCTACTACATCTAAAAAAGGATTGATATCACGAAGACGGCCGTAACACTCAAGTGATACTTCCACTTACACTAGCTCTGCTTTGTCTAATAACATACTCTCTTACTATTCCACGTAATAGAAAGCAAGCTTGATACTTTTACTGTCTCACAGTTAGGGTTGCTACCAAGAAATTTCTTATCAGAAAAACTCTAGAGAATTGCCCGACCTTGCAATCAAATAGACTAAAAGCTTACGCAACTTGACCAAAGCATAATAGTTTTAGTTGCTTTAAGAATAGAGTACACAGAGCTCTTTTCATACAAACGTAGTTTTGTCATATTTTAAATTCCAAGTGTTCAAACTTGGCGAAATATTGTACGCATATTGCTGAGCCTAATATATGCTTCTGGTTTGCCAGTTTTTCGATATACTATTTATTTTATCCCTAAATAACGATTCCCATACAAAACTGATTATTTGAATTATTTTTTAAAATACTTAATTTTACAAAAATCTGGCAAACCAGAAGCACATATATTAGGTTCAAGGACATACATGCACAGTTTCATTTAGTTTGAACACTCAGTATTTAATATATGCTACTACGTTTGTGTGGATAACGCCACGAGCACTCTAGCCTTAAGGTGTTTTATCAAAGTTTATTTGAACTGAATAGTTTGTAAGTTAATTTTAACTAACATGTAAATACAATTGTTTATGAATATCTCAGCTCAGTTAATTCAAGGTATATAAGGTGGTACAAGTCTTATTTGTTCCGTGGCTGTTCTTAAGAGTTAAAAGAAACGGGTCTATGTGAGCCATTCTCACCATCGAAATCCTTTCCACCACCACACACGTCACTGGAGCAGCTATGCCAGCGACCCAGAGTCCTTCTCCGCTACGTTAAGGAGTTGGGATGGCTTGGGTAGAAGCTGGCGGGGGAAATGCACAATACACCCCAAGCGGGACGTCAGTGCAGGACATATCGCCCCCAATTAGAATCAGAATGAGAATAAGGTGGTACATAAACACGCTGATGTCTTGTGCCTTGTACCGCGTGACTAGGACAATCAAGAACACGGTGCTCTAAACGTCCGTCGTTTTACGAACGGACTACTGTGTTGGACTGAACGCTTTGAATAGAGAAGGTAACAGATTGTTCTACTGTTTTATTGCCCTTTAACGGGCGTTCTAGGTAAAAATAGACCATAATAAAGGTCTATTTATTTACTTTAATAAAGGTTTAACGACGAAATAAATTCGTTGGTCTTTATTACAAAACTTAATTTGTACTCTATCGTTGTTTCATTATGCTTGCAAGTAGGGTTAGAACTCTACCCTACCCGTAGCAGTTGTAAGAAGCAACTGTATCAGCTGGATCGTCCACTGCTGAACACTTTGCCATAATCCCCACGCTTGGCAAGTGGCTTGGGGATCGCAGTGTAAGATAGCAATTCAACAAAAGATGCTGCTTCCAGTATTTGCCCTTAGTGGCGTCTTACGACACCGAAGAGAAGATAGGGGAGTGTCATTCTAGCACGGCACCCCATTGGCTTTAAGTGCATAACAAAAAAAAAGTTTTACTAAGGTACACGATACGATAGAGTTCGATATTAAAATCTATATTTGAGGTTAGAAAACCACTATACTTTGAAGTACCGAACGAAGCCCTAATACTTCTTTTTTTTATATTATTAATATACCACAGATAACCAATGTAATACATATTATCTATTCCAACCTAGATATCATTCGTTAAAAAAACTTATTTTACTTTGGATTACAATTAATACTGGTTATCAAGGATATCTGTTGGAACACACCATTAAGTGCTTGGCAGCAGATTAACTACTTGAGAGTGGTAGCTATCTAGGAGAAAAATGTAATTGGATTCCAAAATGTTATTCTGAAAAGAATCGTTTGCTGATTTGGAACGTCATGATTCTGGCTTCAATCCAGAGTCTAACATTTTTCTAACGAAGGAATTCACAGAACCAGTATAGGGACTGGAACTGTACACAATATGGCACAACTACAGAAAATTCAAAACACATAGGACCTATCCTATCGGAAAATACAAGCGTGTGATTTATAAATATTGTGTTAAAAATGACTTACCAAGTGCAAATCCATCCTTAGCCCACTGCACCTGGCCCGCCAGATTGGCGACTGAGCATTCCAGCACAGCTTCCTGGCCCTCTTGGACTCGGAGACTCCTCGGCACTACCCTGAAGTACTGCTGCTGGAACCCAGATGCGCAGACCAGCACTGGAAAAAGAATACTAGAGTTACAAAAAGTTTGACGATGACAATTTGGAGGTTATAATTTTCACTTAAAGCCACAAGATAAATCAGAATCGTAGCATTCAAACACGTTTCAGTTAATTTTTTCATGGTTTGACTTCCACAAGTCATTTCATAGTTTTCAGAGTATGTTTGAAAATAACTTGTTTTTAAGTAATGTTTTAATTTGTAAGTTAATATATAAAAATATTATTTTTTCTTTTATGTATCTTGAAATGTGATACTACCCATACAAGAATTTACTGGAAGAAATCGCATAATGCAATAAGACCGCCCGTTGCAAAACCTTTTTTGCATCAGTTATACACTCAAATTTTCACTTCAATTGCGAGGAAATTAAACAATGACATTGATTGAAATACTTCAATCTTGAATTAAAATTAAAAGTGATACACGAACAAAGTTCTATTTTGAGTTATCTGGGAATGATACATTTTGATTTATGGCTATTATAAAGCCTACCTGGGGCTTTTTGGCAATTTCTTACATGAAATATTCTACAAACTGACCCTCTTTGAACATATTAAGTAATATATGTTTTGTTAAGCGAGTGTTACAGACGAGCTAATTTACCTAATGTGATGAAATTCAAATAAGACAAACTTGGAGGTAACTGCAATCTATCCAACTAAAAACCAAAAGACTTATTAAGTAATATCGACGTTTTGTTAAGCGAGTGTTACAGACGAACTACTTTACCTAATGTGATGAAATTCAAATAAGACAAATTTGGAGGTAACTGCAATCTATCCAACTAAAAACCAAATGACATATTAAGTAATATCTACGTTTTGTTAAGCGAGTGTTACAGAAGAACTACTTTACCTAATGTGATGAAATTCAAATAAGACAAATTTGGAGGTAACTGCAATTTATCCAACTAAAAACCAAAAGATAGGACACCTAAACCAGTTAAAACTTATACGTCATACATAAAAAAAATACCCGTGGTTCAAATCAAGAACCATTTTTGGAAGTCAGTTAAAAAAATTTCAGTAAAAATGTTTCTACTATAACATACATGCACATTCATTACGGTTCAATTAAATCGATACTTCAATCAATACCAAGGGCAATCGATTCAAGTTCATTCAGAACGTTACCCTTTAAATGATTATTATTTCAAAAGTCTAAAGGAATCGATTCTGTCTCGACAGCTTGTGGAGTAAAAAAGAATTGCATCTACTCTTTTAAAGGAATGTTGTCGACTTTCGCAAATGAGAACCAACTTCGAGCTTTGGTAGTTTTCTAACTGAGACTGTCTTACAAAAGAGTTAGCAGTTGGTCCAGCAGGGGAAACCACCCGGGGCAAGATGGTGAATGCTAACGCGACCCTATCTTTCCCTGGGTTTAGTAGGTTCAAGTCCCACACATCCCCTTCCACCAACCCCGTGGAGGGGCAGAGCGAAGGCATTTCTCTCCTCAAAAAAAAAAGAAGCAGCAACCGTCGCTTTAGTGTCTAGACTTTCTAGGTTCAAAAAAGCAGGCAGTTCGAGGTGATGAAGGCTAGTTTTGTAGAAGTCGCAACTACTTCTTGGTTTCTCTTATCCCAGAAGATATAAGACGTTCTAAAGACCCAATACACCCACACACACACACTAAATAGAAAAACCAGTTTTGTTGATAAATATTATTTAATATAACCAATCTAAAAATTACATAGATTAATAATAAGTATTTATTTGTACTCATTATTTGGGGAAGACACTGCTTTCTGCAACACTGGCACAGAGCATAAGGGCACCTATATGTTGAACAAGAAATACATATTTTGTATTTTATTTGCTAGAAAAACCAATAACTGTGCAACCCTGGGAAGATGTTAGGATTTAACAATTCGTAAGTAACGCTTTACACCATTCGACAACTTGGCAATGGGGTAACCAACCAGTCCAACAGATCCACGAACAGGCCAGTGCAGGTAACCAATAATTCCATCTAATTCACCAATAAGCCAGTGCAGCTAACCAACCAATCCAACAAATCCACCGATAGGCCAGTGAGATTATATAAAATATATTTAGTTACTGCAAATACGATATTACGATAAATATGATATGACGGGGTCAGCCATTTGTGTGTAAGGCCTCTATTATAGTATCATATCATATATGTCGGGATCATAGTTAAATCTCTGCCTCCAGCGATAAAAGTTGAGACAAAGTATAGCTGGAAACTAAGTATTGTAGACGTGTTGGAAACACAAAATCTGTCAAATTTTGTTTCCAATACGTGTTGCTGAGAAAAGTTGCCAAATTTTGATTGGTAGAGATTTTTGAAGTTGCCTATCTTTCTTACTACTGAATCAGTCGTTGCATCTATACATATTAGCAATAATAATTGCTCTTAGATCTACAAAACGTTTTACACTTTTCAGAGTATGATTGTAGATTTCCATGATTTAGACTGATATTACACTATTATATATATATACGATCACAAGCAAAACACAAGTAGGCAACTTGTGTTTTAACGAATAGATTCAGGCGTTACTTTGCAGAAATCCATATTTAATAACAACAAATATTTATAAAATATTTTAAGAAAACACTAAATTAATATTTTAATAAAACACTTAAAAAATATAAAAAATATATCTAGTGACAATTCCGCGATCCTTTCTTTCTGGATTTCAAGAGTCAAGACCTCCTGAAGATGCTTCGTGTAGAAGCGAAACGCGTCAAAAATTCTTCCGGATTGGCTGCGTGGCGTTTGTGACGTCACGTCGGCTTAACAGGTAAATTGGGCGACATTGTCACTAGATATATATATATATTTTTTTTATACTGAATAGACACGCATTTGACCGCAGTCTCACCTGATGGTAAGTGACGCCGCGGTCGACGGTGGAGCATGCTTGCCTAGAAGATATTTATTCACTCTGTATTTGAAGACATCCCGATTTTAGCTTTCGGGAAACAAAGACGCTGGGAGGGTGTTCCATTCCTTCGCTGTCCGTATTATAAAGGTGGACGCAAATCGCTTTGTGCGGACAGGAGGAATGTCAACCATATACGGATGCCGTTTTTCCGTACGTCTTGTTGTCCGGTAGTGGAAAGAAGATGCAGGAATTAAATTATGCAACTCCATCGCACACTCTCTCTGCATATATTTTTTAAGTGTTTTATTAAAATATGAATTAAATGTTTTCTTAAAATATTTTAAAAATATTTGTGTTATTATAAACTTGTGTTTTAACTGTGATTATGTGACTGTGTGATTTGCAACCTAAATTGTGGAAATCTAGAAATAAACTGTAAAGTATCGTTTTGCTCTTAGATCTATCTAAGAGCAATTATTATTCCTGATACGTATAGATGCAACGACAAATATAGTGAGAAAGATTTTACACAGTTCAGTGTTAGAAGTAGGTTTCTATTTGAGACAACGTTCATACAAGTCTAGATACTTCTAGTTCCGTAATCGCGTAAACATTCCTCACTAGTCCTTTTTATTCTGTGGTCGCGAGTACTCCACATAGTTTTGTAATCTGTTTTAAATCTACTGCGACGTCTTTGGACAAACAGTGATATTATCATCGTCTTTCCTGTTACTGTCAGTTCTGGTTCTGTTAGGGATATTTATAATTTATTTTATATGTTTGTTTGTACACGTACTGTTTCTAGGAAATGGATCTATATAAAAAAAATAAGGTACGCTCTTCGTCCGACCGTGTTTTTGCTTTTAAATTTAATTGAGATATATGATAAAATTGTTAAATAATATGTACCTATATCAAAAATATTGTTAAGTCATTTCATTAATTTGTGGCTTATAAATCGAATAACAACATTTTTATTTTATTTAGAAAATAATATTACAAAATTACGGGAGGAAAAATTATATGATTTAAACCCGCGCCATCCATCGTTGTGGCTCCTGTGGGTATGCTCTGAACGTTAAGCTAACATGACATACGACTCATAACTCTAATTTGGCCTCTCGTTTTTAACCATCGTATGGGTAGTTTTTTATTACATTTATAAAATCTAAGTCTTTTAAAACTGCTTTTTGTACGTATTTGATAATCTAATGTCAAAAAGCAATAATAAAATCTAAAGAATTATAAATGTTATTCCATATCCTCTTATTTTTAGTTTTTGAATATTTTCATCGCAATTTATTGTTATATCTTTTAACGTTTTTGCGATCCTCGCAGTATATGAAAGCTATTAAAACTTTTTTTATATTGTTATGTTTGCAATAACGCCTGCTCTGCGAATTTCATCAAAAATTACAAATTTACGAGAGAGAAAAATTATAGTCATGTGCGGGATTCGAACCCGCGTCTATCCACCCCCATACGATGGTTGAAGAACGAGAGCAAAAAATTAGAGTTATAAGTTATAATGTCATTATCTCAGTCTGTCAGAGCATACCCCGGCTATAGGGGTGGATGGACGTGGGTTCGAATCCCGCACTTGACCAAAATTTTTTCTCAGGTAAATTTGTAATTCTAATAAAACTTTTTTACTGCTTTAGGCCTTTGACCACAATCTGACCTGATTGATACTAAGAGGTAACGTAATATGGCCTCCGTTACCCATCAAAGCAGTGCATCGGACAAGAATGACTAGGCAAGGTCCAAAGCTACGAGTGCTTCGAAATTCAAAGCCTAACTACTAACCTACAACTGGGCTGCAAGTGGCACCCGCACAGTTTAATGTCCATTGAACGCTTAGTGTTAAGTACCTCTAATGCACTATGACGTAAACGAGCTATGTATCACATAACGCTGAGTGTACAATATATGGAGCCCATCGCCAAAACAAAAGGATGCACATTGGTTGCTAATACCGCTCAAGTGGGTGTTGAGTGGGCTTTACTGACGCGACATGCTCTTCTGAGGTGAACGCTCCCTAATGTGTGGTGTGAGTGATAAGCGGAGCGGGTATTATTTTCTTTATACAGTACCTTCACAAAATTATCATATATTATTATTTTTGAATTGAAAATTCTCGTGAGTTTCACACATATGTAAATGTTATAAAATAAACCGGCAAAAAACACTCACGTTGAGGATCGAATACGTCGACCCGGGTGCCCGCCGGGAGCTCGCAGACGCAGCTGCGCACTCGCCCTGATGATGAGCATCTGATATGCTCGAAACCCGCGAGACGTATTCAATCCTCAACGTGAGTGTTTTTTGCCGGTTTAATTTATAATATTTAATTATATATCATTATTTAAAAAAAGGAGGATGTTATACACAGTATGTTTAGTACGAAACTAATCCGGCAATTTAGCATTGATTTTTTATTTTATTTGGTTTGAAAGATTTAAATACATGTCATCCAAGCTAAAAATAAACAAATGGTATTTCATACTTTTCAGTTGCGAACGGCGTTTTACTTTTAAAGTAACTATTTTATATACAGCCCAGCAACCTATCGCAGTCTGAAGATTACTTGGCATTAATCCTTGCGCATCATAGATAAATATTGCCCGAATTGGGGTGTGACTGATGCAAACGAGTGCGCTACAATATACTTACCCAAATCTATGATTCTAAATTGGAGAAATAGAAAATCGTTTAATTTTTTGACAACAGCGTAAAGTGTTAGAGACGAGCAATAATATGTGGGCCTTATTCTGAAATCTTGTCCAGGAAGTACTTTAATAAATTTCCAATATATCGAAGCAGTAATACTATCCATTTAATAGCTTTAGGCTCTATATTTTGTATTTTTGGTAAATATGATTGAATAGTAATATTATGCAAGCCATACATTATACTTTGCCGCACGTAAATAGTGGTATAAAGGCTAGTCTACCACATATTACACAAATGCAAATATTTGTCACAGTATATATCAGACAATCCAGTAAAAATAAGTCAAATGAAATTTATAACTTACACTCGAAATTCAAAAAATACTTTCCGCTATCCGCTTCGTTCCACGCTTTTTACTACATTTTAGACCACAGACCACAAGCACCATATACGCTGTCTGACTAAGAGTCCCCACACTACTAGAGTGCGTGAAAATTAACACACACGACAGTCCTCTGCTTGTTACGCTGAATTTACATGTGCCTTATTCGGCTCTGAAAAGCTGTAAAACATGTAAAAACAATGGGACGAATGCTAAATGAATTACAGTTATTTTACCCTTTTTTGGGGCTAATTGGAAGAGTGGCTTTAAATTGACACTTTTAGGATCGAAAGGTCAATAACCCTCAAAACTTAAGTGTTTTATAATTTGATTGTCAAGCACTATAGCGTGCTCCGCGAATGTTCCATCTCCTATTTATTGATGGGTAACGTTTCCGCCTCTAGCGGATACCAACCCCCGCCTTCCGGCAACATGGAGCGGACACCCTTCAATATTTATTTTAAAAAGTATAAATAAAATTTGACTAACAACGCGGGCATTTAATGCGCGAATATTGCTCTGTGAACAATAATTGTTGATTTTTAGGTGAACGTTGCGGCCAGATCTTGCAGACTCTGAGACTTCGTCTTAACTGAAGATGTTACTGATTATACTTATTTAAATAAAAGTGACTTTTTAGACTACTTCATACTTGTAAAATGTTAAAATGTGAAATATTAACAAATTACAAAATTTAATGTAATCCGCAGAGTAGGCGTTATTGCAAACAATATAAAAATGTAAAATACTTTTATGAACCTGTCAAAAACAAAAACTTGTTATTTTTTATTTATTTATAATAGGTTCGCGTTCGACCAAACTCTGCTTGTTGTTAAGCATTGATGTGGTCTAAGATGGAGCACGCTTACCCATGAAACCCATATACTCTAGATTTGAAGATACCTATGTTGTATCCATCGAGAAATTGTATATAGATCGCTTGATGGGGTGTCTTGCTAGAGTTCTACAGGAAAGCCCGGTTTTTTTTAATGAAACGTTCTAATTGAAGACTACTGCAGGTCCTGCTGGCAGAAAGACAATTATGTGTGTCACATCATGAAATTAGATCTAGTCCTTTCGGCAGTACAGTGAGATTGACGGGGTGGGTGCCGGGTGCATCGAAACATGCCGCTGGCGGCGGACCAATGCGTTGCTCCCGTCTATACTCGTGAACCATCGTGTGTCAACGGTAGCCAGTTCCGCTTGGCGATAGTTTTCTATTAAACATGAAGGAGACAGAATCACTCTATTTTTTCCAGCAAGTTTGAATTTTGAACCGTACTAAATGCATGATGCCCGTGGGTTGCCTGGCTCGAATGTCACCCCATTGCTACCTGTATTGTAAGAGGCGATTGAAGGTAAAATGGGAAGGTGGGCCTTTTGAGGAACTAATATCTTAAACTGCGATCCCCAAGACGCCTGCCAAGCGTGGGGATAATAGCAACCCCCCCCCCCTAGTAGGGGAGGCTATGTTCAGCAGTGGACAATCCGACTGATACGGCAAATGGAAGACCTTAAAGTGAAATAATCTCAAGAACGAAACATTTTAACATGTTTTTTAGAAAGAGTGTACGCCCGATATATATATACCTATATGAATAAAATATATAATCTAAAGGATATATTTACCTTACCTGACACAAAAACACGACTCCATATATATTTCTCTCGAAAATCATGAATACAACTCTAAAATTTTGCTTAATCAAATTGTGTAGATAGTAAATCGTATTTATTTTATTTTATTTGTTGCGACTATTTGAAACCTTACCTTACAGATTTTATCCGTTTTAAGCTCACAGTCATTAGAATTTATTGAAAATAATTCGCTCACGCCATTTAAATATTTAGCAGTTCTGTTTCGCTCCCTCTCATGCGAAACGAAGTATCTATCTCCGTCCCACGCCCTCAGTCTGACATATTTTATCAAACACCACTTCGTCTTGCCCAAAAAATGTTGCAACCTACCGGAAGGACTGAAAGTCCTTCTAGCAGGACACTGGGCGATGTAACATAAAAATGTTGTTAATACAAAAAAAATACCACCAGTCTTTATAGCGGAGAGTTTAAGGCATCCGGTAGGCACATAAGGTGTTTTACTGGGAGGATTATGGGGGATGAGGAAGGAGCTATTCCCGCTCAAAATAAAAATGTTGTGTTCTAAAAACTTATGAATTAAAATCTTTTGACTTATCTTTTTATTCCCATTAATTCGACATTTTGCGAAGTTTAACTTCCAAAAGGCCTGATTAAGAGTAGATTTTTTTTAGAGGTAGCTACCTTGAGTACCACGTCAATTTAAATTTTTATATGATGAATATATTTCAAGGATATCAAACTATACTGCCATATTGGCACAAAACAACCTCCCAATTATGTTCCCAAAAAATTGCAAATCCAAAAGGAAATTGTATTGCAACATAGCTGAGGTTAGAGAAATGCTACCCATTCCATTTTTGGAATGTTGCCAGGATATAAAATAAAATGGCAGCGGAAAGAAGTAAATAAAATTGCGCTGGGTATCTTAATTTTATAAGGCGAAAAATTAAATGTTTTACGATGGAGTTTTGTTGCGTCATGCCCATATTTTTGGGTATTTTCGAACATTATTATATTAAGGACCTATACATATCTGATAGGGTATCGGCATTTAGTATTTATATTCATCTTTTGTTTATTATTTGTACTTAATGTTTTTTTGTCTTTTACTGAGCAAACCTACGGTAGTTTTTGTGGATGCTAGTTTTTATATTCAGTAAAAAAAGGAAGAAGTTCGGAGTACGATGCTAACTGCACTCAGTTAAAGTCAAAGTCAAAGTCAAAATCATTTATTCAATTTAGGCGTCTATGACGCTCTTATGAAGGTCAATTACAAATTTGAGTATTGAAATATTCTACATTGTACTGCCACGTTCAGCAAATAAAGTGTATAGAGCCACTGCGAGAAGAACGGGCAAGAAACTCGGGGCCATTCTTTTAAACATCTTTTAACAATGTGTTACATACATACTATATAATAGAGTTATTACAATATTTGTTTAAATTATGTAGGTGACAGGCAATAGCTTGGCGGAGGCGGAATTGTCCAGGCATTTTTGTCGTTAATGTAATCAGAAACTGTGTAGTAGGATTTTTTAATCAATATGTTTTTCACATGCAACTTGAATTTCCCTTCTGTGAGCGTTGTAATATGTTTAGGAACTTTATTATAAAACCGCACACAATTACCTAAGAAGGACCTTTTATTTGTCTTTGCTAATCTAAAACCTGGCACCGCTATTTTATCTTTATTCCTAGTATTGTAATCGTGATTGTCACTGTTTAATTTAAATTTACTCAAATTTTTACGAACATACATAATATTTTCAAATATATACAGACTTGGTAAAGTTAAAATATCAATTTCTTTAAAAAGATCCCTCACAGATTCCCTAGGACCCATTTTATATATGGCTCGAATTGCACGCTTTTGTATGATAAAGATTGTCTCTATCTCAGCAGCAGTTCCCCACAGCAATACGCCATACGACATAATACTGTGGAAGTACGCGAAATAAACTAGGCGAGCAGTAGCTACGTCTGTTAACTGTCTTATCTTAAGAACTGCATATGCAGCAGAACTAAGTCTTCCGGAGAGATCATGTATATGTGGATCCCATTGTAAAGTGGAATCCATTTTGATTCCCAGGAAGACTGTCGCTTTGTCAATAGGGAGTTTATCTGGTCCAAGCTTAATGTTTGGTTCAACATAAGGAACATTTGGTAAAGAAAACTTTAAACATTTCGTCTTTTTTGAATTTAGGAGAAGATTGTTAGCGGCGAACCATTTACAAATCTTAGATAATACATTATTTACATGCGTCAGTTCACTGTCTTTCCTATCTACTTTAAAAATCAGAGAGGTATCATCTGCGAATAAAACAATATCGCAGAAATCTTTGACCATGCAAGGCAGATCATTAATATATGTTAGAAACAGAAAAGGTCCCAAAATTGATCCCTGTGGTACTCCTATTTTTACCAATGACCCGGAAGAAGTATTGCCACTTATTCCAACCCTCTGTAGCCTGTCTGACAGATATGACTCTATAAGATTCAGAGCTTTTCCACGAATACCATAGTGGTAAAGTTTACGAATCAGAGTGCAGTGCTCTACACAGTCGAATGCCTTGGAAAGATCACAAAATACGCCAATAGCATCATGTGAACTCTCCCAGGCTTCCAGTATATGCGACATCAATTGAACACCTGCATCTGTTGTGGATTTGCTCTTGGTGAAACCAAACTGATTCTCATTTAATAAATTATGCTTGTTAAAATGGGATAGTAGTTGTTTGAGCATAATTTTTTCGAATACTTTACTCAGAACAGGTAAGATGGAAATAGGTCTATAATTGCAAGGGTCAGATGTAGACCCCGACTTTAAAATTGGAGTGATTTTACTTTGTTTCATTAAATCGGGGAAGTTTCCACTATCGACACACAGATTGAATATTGTTTCTAAATATGGTGCAATAATGTAAATTATAGACTCTACCACTTTTACTGACATACCCCACAAGTCTTCAGTACTCTTTATGTTTAAACTTTGAAATGTTTTTATAATTTCAAATCTTGTGGTGTGTCTGAAAGAAAAGAAAAGTCCGGTGATTTGCTTGGAAAATTATGTTTTAACAGAGTTTCTGCTACATTGGGACAAGAATCCAATGACTTAGTGGCTTCTAGGGGCAAGGTAGAGAAAAAATTTTCAAATATATTCGCCACCTGTATTGAATCAGAGATTTGATTATTATCAATAGTTAAGACATATGTTGAATCTCTAGGTTTATTTTTACCAGTTTCACTATTTATAGTCTTCCAAATGGTTTTTATTTTATTTTTAGACTTGCTAATTTTGTTTCTAATAAAAAGAGATTTAGCACACAAGCAAACAGACTTGAACATTTTTGAATACTTCCTAACATAATCGTGAAACTGTTTGCAAGATGTTAAATTTTTCCTGCGATACAGATCAAACAAATAATCTCTACTTTTTCGAATACCTGTTGTGGCCCAATCACCGAACTTCAACTTTCCATCTATTTGTTTTTTTATTTTTGGACATACTTTTTGAAACTCAGTGTTTACTAAAGAAAATAAGCTATTATAAATGTCATTCGGGTCACTATGAGAAAAACTTGTAATGCCAAGCTTAGCTTCTATGTTGGTACTGAGTATTTCCAGCCTACTAGTTGTTAATGGTCTATGTTCAATTTCATACCTCTCTGTTTTTCTGATTCCATCAAATTTTATCGCTAGGCCCTCATGATCAGATCTAACACCCTTCATTATTGACTTTTCTTTAGTCTTACAGTTTGAGTATATATTGTCTATACAGGTAGCTGAAGTGTCTGATATCCTAGTGGGCTCACAGAATAGAAATTTCAAATTAAATGACTTAAACAATGAAATAAGATCAGTCTTATTTTTAGTATTCAATAAAATATCTATATTAAAATCACCACATACAAATATGGGTTTTTTGCATTTTGAAATTTTCTGTAGTATATTTTCCAAAGTGGATAAAAATTCTGTAAAATTTTGAGCACGACCTTCATCTGTTGGTGGTCGATATACGCACAACACGAGATGCCTATCCACCTCCACACAAGCAACCTCACAGACACGTTCGACAGAACATCTGACCAGGTCACGGCGTTCTTTAAATTTTAAATTATTTTTTACAAGTATAGTACACCCTCCTCCTTCTGCAGATGATCTGTTAAACGCACTACCCACACTAAAATTCTTAACATTAAATAACATTTTATCTGCTCTAAGCCAAGTTTCAGTGAAACATAATATGTCAAATGGATATTTATCTAAGAATATTTCAATTTCAAGTATTTTGCCAGGGAAGCGATTTATATTTTGGTAGTATAGTGCTATGTCAGAACACTTCCCTGTTGTCTCTCTTAAAAGTTTAAACTGTTTGACTGAACATTAGTACATGTACTAAAATCTGTAGCGTCAAAACTAGACTTAGTTATATTTCCTATAACCGACTCAATATTATAAGCTACCAAAGTAGCAATTAAATTTTTATATTTCTTAGGTAGGTACATCCTATCCTGAGTCAACATAAAGTGAGTAATAAATTTATTACAGTCAAAAAATAAAAGTTTGTCTCCATGACGACATGTCATATTATATAAAATTGTATTTAATGAGTGAATATGCTCATTCTGGCTTTGAGTCAGTGCATCTGAATAGGGAAATGCACATAACATGATTTGATTTGCATCAAGATTTAACAATGAAGTTATACTTGCTATTAACTGTTTCCTGTCAATACCCAAACTTTGGCCTAAGTACACAATAACTATGGTATTTTTATCAATTTCAGAAGCCATAATTTTCTCCTCAATCTGTGCATAAGAAGCACCAGGCATGCAGTAATTTTTAACCGAGCAGTTTAGTGAATTACCAAGTAATGAACCAAAATGTTTGCCTATTGCGTCTGAAAAAACCAAAACTTTGGTTACCATATCCTGGTTAGTGGTGATACCCTGACTCTCCCCCCGCACTGCTTCAGTGCATGTTTTGTTTAATGGCTGAGCTATTGTTGGTATTGAATGGGACTCTCTGGTTGCTTGCGGCTTACTATGAGACCTTGAGCATGCACACTCAATATTTCTCACACTCTCCACATTGGTGGTCACAAGATCCATTAAACTTATAGCTTCCTTGTAGTGATCACTAAGATGGTTTTGAGCTGATAAGTAGCTAGAGAAAATATTTTGCAATAATTTCTCTTTTTCTAGCAGCTCAGAGCGAAGACTCAGAGTATCATCATCATACAGTTGCTTAGTAATTTCTAATTCATCTAAACAATTTTGAAGATTTTCCTGTAAAAGTAACTTATCTTTCACCAAATTCACATTTCTCTTGAAATAGTTCCTGTTTTTAAGTTGTTTTTTGCACTTCCACATCACTTTTTTAAGCTTAAAATACTTTTTGATTTTCTTATGGCTCTGAAAGACTGGAAATTTACTGCATGTAGTGTTCTCATCAGTCAAGTCAATAGTTACAATAGGCTGCAGGGAGCTTGCTGATTCCATGCCACTACCGACCAGCTCATTGTATAAATTTAAGGTGTCAGCGGCCTGTTCATTGAACTTTGTAGATTTTAACAACATGATTTCATGTTGAGCCTTACTTAATTCAAATTCAAGTTCTGATATACGGCTCAAGGATATTCTGATATATAGCATCGTACTCCGAACTTCTGCCATGCCCAAAAAAACGGTGAACTTATTTTACTAGTTTTCCGTACTGTTGAAAGAACCAGCATGATAGTTTAAGAGGTAGCGTACAAACACGGCCTACGTGTACAAATGCCCATCATTCATTTACTGTGGAGGGGCGCACCTCCGTGAGTAAATAGATATATAAATAGAATTTATTAGGTCGCATCTACGAAAAATATTCACCTTTTACAAAAAATGCTATTGAATGCTATTGTAAAAAAGTAGTTTATGCAACTGTCATATAATAGAGATAAGATTACACGAGTGTTTTAATACCTAATTATATGCAGTTGCATACACTACTTTATTTAATTTCATGGCTATACGTACGCTACGCTACATTAAATAAAAATTTTATCTAACAAAATATTACTCAAATTCGTATGTATGAAATAGCGCAAAAATGGAAAAAGTCTGTTATTGGTCTATGGCTCGGAACCAGCGCTCACCACAGAAAATGTGTACTTAAATTGAATTGAAACGTCCTTGGTCGGGACACATTGTACTTTAATAATTTTATTAAAAAAATGTTTTAGAGCATTGTTTTGTTATGAGAATAATGCTTTAGTTTAACTTTTTAATTTTATTAAAGAAGTATGTAAATAAAATATACCAATAAAAGTCTGTATTTCATTTCATAATTAGAATATTACCGAATGAGATTTTATAAAATATTTTACAGCACATCGGTTCACATTGGCAACACCATCTTACGAACGATTACCTTTAATATGAAAAGGCACTAGAGTCGTTCGGACCGCAACTAAACGTTCTAAATTCAAATGTAATGAGCGGTTACCCGGGACCCATTTCCTGATATCGATAGTTCCATTTATAGTTAAAGAGCGATCAGCCTGTAAAGGTAAGGTAAGAAAGCACTTGTTAAAGAAAAAAAACACGAAAGTTATTCGCTCACTAAACAAAATATTCAAGACTATATGATACTATACTGTATCAGTCGGATCGTTTACTGCTGAATACAGCGTCTTCTATTAAGAGAAGGGTTAGCCATAATCCCCACGCTTTGGCAGGCAGCTTGGGGATAGTAATATGATCACGTAAAATACTTCCAACTGAATATTTTCTCGTAATGTTGATTCAGCAAATATTATGTTTCGTAAGAAATTAGGTAACACCAAAACACCACAGAAACAAAATATGACTGTCCAATATCCCTATCTCATTAAGTTTTAGGTTATATTGATAATATGCTTTGATTTCCGCCTCCTGTAGGCACATATTAATCTATATTTGATATGGAATAGGTGACACATTGAAAACGCATAAAAAACATTCTTCGTGAAAGAACGTCAGCAGTATATAACAGGAAATATCATTTTCTTCAATTGAAAGTAGTTTAATCATCACTCGTTATTAGTTTTATCAAATTTTTCTTAATACCCATGATATGCGATATTTAATTCTTCTAATATATTTTCATGCAATTACAGTTCATCATATTATAAATCTCATATTATCATAATATTTGTCAGTCTGAATTATGTGTAAACTTAATCAAAATATAACTGAGCATAAAAACTTCCTAGCTCTTTTACTACAAATTACTATCTCGCATCTCAAAACTTGACCTTATCATCGGAAGCTTTGAGTCCAAAGTCGTTTGCGCGTAACAATAATTGTAGTCTACATGTGTGAGTAAATTTCTAATATTTCCCGTACGTCAATAATTGTCAAGTTCCCAGTCTGTAATGATGGTTACTGTCAATGTGTGTGTGATTATGTGTATGATCTGATTGTTTGAGCAGTAAGGTCGTTTAGGTGAAACGATGCTATCTGCTTCTATATCTTCCTATCAGACGGACGACGTTCGATTCACCATAAGCATGAGTTTTTAATTTTTGAATAATAAAACATTACGATGGTTTTGTGTTGTGTTTTGGCAGTTCTTGAGCGCCAGTTCCTGTGTCAGGTCTAGCTTGTGTTTTTTTTAAATGACGAAGAAGTCGCCATCGTTAAGCCTGCTTGTTCCGCGTCACACGGCACTGCGTTCGTCACCTAAAAACTTCGTTCAGTAATTTTACTTTAGGATTAACAATGGCAGAATATCTGTCACTGCAGTGCACGCTCTACGCTTTAAGACGGTTTCGACTTAAATCTTGTTTCCTTTATTATACGACTGGTGGTAGGAGTGTTATGTTTTCAGGGTTCATGTATGTATGTTTGCGAGTTTCTTTATTCCACGATAACTTCTGCGATTTAATTGTATGATATATCATTAGATTCGTCTTGATAGCGCAGGTGACACTAGGTTCATTAAAAAAATGGAACCGCCGGATTTTAGCGACGTAAAGTGAGAAAGAAAAATAACTTTTCTTCCAAACCCATCGAGTGGGGTATCAAAACGAAGGGCTTTAAAAAAACTATATTTATATATAACTTGCAGTTTTAATTTCAAGGGAACGATAAAACGATTAACGAAAATTAATAATTTGCAGTCGGGTTTTTAATTTTTAATAAACGTAAATCCTACTTGTTAACTTAAGTGAATTACCTAACGTAACAAAATATTTAAAGCAAAATAAGTGATAATATTTTTTTGTAACATCTTTTAATAGAATATGTTTGTAATATCTTCAGAATAATAACAAATATTTTAAAATATTTTAAGAAATCATCAAATTAATATTTAATAAAACACTTAAAAAATATGTCTAGTGACAATTCCGCCTAATTTACAGAAATTTCTCGATCGTGCGCTCGTAGAGTCAAGACCTCCTGAGGATGCTTCGGTAGAATTGAAACGCGTCGAAGATTCTTCCGGTTTGGCTGAGTGGCGTTTGTGATGTCACGTCGGCTTTACAGGTAAATTAGGTGGAATTGCTACTAGATATATTTTTTATATTTTTAATGTGTTTTATTAAAATTTTTATTTGATATTTTCTTAAAATATTTTAGAAATATTTGTTATAATTAAATATGGATTTACGCAAAGTAACGCCTGAATCTATTCATTAATATCTTCAGAGATACGATTAAAATAATCTATCCGCCCATACTGCGTTTATATTTCAACAGATACCTGTTAAAGTATGATTGTGTGTGTGTACCTTATTAATTACAGGTTTCTTGTTGGGTACAGGTCGTTATAAGTTTTTTAAGAGCTTATTATGGAGACGTTAGGACAGGATGCCTTTCGAGTGGATTAAGAATCGTATTAAAGTGTCATTGTGTTGTGAAATGTTTTATGTTTGGTTGTATAAGAGAATGCTCCGTTATTCATAATTTATGTCAGCTGCTTGATGAGTATAAATATAAGAATATTGTAAGAAAGATGTTTTCTTTCATTATTTTTGATGTATAATGTGAACTAGATGACTCCTTTGTGATTTTCTATATCTGGAATAAACATTTATAAAGTTCCCTATCATCACAATTTTTTTTCTTTATTTTTTTTCTTGGACGTTTTTTTTATGTTATTGTGACGTAAAGAGCTCGAGGCCCACCTGATGATAAGCGGTATCCTCTGCCCATAACAGATGCATTTCATCACAAGAACTGCACTGCGCCCATCACCTTGAGACATACATGTTCAGTCTCATTTTGCCTGTAATTTCACTGGCTCTTAAGGACTGCTGCCGGAACACACCGTTACGTGCTTGGCGACAGATTTTCTAATTAGTTTTGTCATTAATTGACCATGTCGCCCCGTAAGTCTCAGATCATGTTAAAAGCTAATTACTTTAACAAGGACTTGTTCCTCCGTAGAGAAACAAGTTTAATCTTCGTATAGTACTCTGGATTGCCACTAATGTAAAAGTAGCTTAACTTTAGACTATAAGGTTCGAAAATAGCTGCAACATTGGTGCATTTTTATTTCGTTTTTTTTTATTTTATGGATATAGAACTTATTATTACAACTACGACCTGTTCTGTACCTGTCACCATTCTCCGTTCTTCCTATTCAGTCAACCACATCAACAAAAATCCACAAAAATACTAAGAACTTTCAGACAAATCGAACGCAGTATCCCAAACCAAACAAAACCAAAGAAAAAGCAATTAAACAAAGTAAAAAGTATCAATGGTAATAAAACTCCCGGGGATGCCAGCACGACAAAAACTCCCGCAAAAGTTGGGGAATATCCACGCGTCAAAGTGAGGTATTTAGTGCGGGGAAGTTGGAAAGTCAATTATTATGGCGACTCTCCCTGCTATTGATTTAAGAGGACACGGGAAGTGAAAATATTATGAAAGGTTGTGGTTCCGTAGGGAATTGATGTACTTTAGTCTCGTTGGCTCCGTAATTCTATTTGCTGGAATGCCGTTTACGTCTAAACGCAGTAGTGTTTGGACATTAAGGTTCGCGGCAGAATATCTGGTGGGTATCCCTCCTAAAGGGACTCTTGCTCAAGAGATCTACCACAGGGTAAAGTCTACAATCTCAAATTCAAAATTATCTATTCAATGTTAGCATCTACGGCGCTCTTATGAAAGTCAATTACATAATTTACTATTAAAATATTGTACTGCCACGTTTAGTAAAAATGGTATAGAACCACTTTAAGAAGAACGGACAAGAAACTCGGTGTCTTTTATGTCTATACACTTTACAATTCCTAAGTGTGTTATAAAATAATTACAATATTTATTATATAAGTGATTAGCGATGGTTTGGGAGAGGTGGACTTTCAATTATTTTTGTCTTCTAAATAATCACCAATTATCTAATCCTGTATCAGCCGGATCGACCACTGCTGAACACAGCCTCCCCTATATATTTGCCATAATCCCCACGCTTGGCAGGCGGCTTAGGGATCAACTTTGTAATACGCTTTTGCAATTTAAATCTTTTTTACATGCAGCTTGAAATTTGCTTCTGTGAGAACTGTAATGATAAACCGTCTCCAAGGACCTAATGGAGTTTTCCTGTAGTTTTTTTTTCAGAGGCTGTTCTATATGCAGATCTAGCATACTTCCTAGAGGATATATCATCTCTCTTCAACAGATGACCATAGTCATTGAACGATAATCATAATCATCTTTCCTACCCTTATCCCACCTCTGCGGTAGGGTAGGTAGACTACGAAATTAGCTTAACTTGTTTTAAAACGCTCGAGGCGTTGATTCCGTAGTCGTTTTTAACCCATCACCTAAGCTAAGCAACGTCCCCTGCTGTCATGACGACGAGCGGGCAAGGGTCATTACAGCAAAGCGGTAGGGCATTTAGCGAATGCTCGCCTGGGCCACACAGCTACCAGTGTGTTCCAGCAGGTGTCTTTGAGTGCCAGTCATTCAAGGTGAGCCTGAACAACATCTTCGACCTCATTGTCACACATCACATGAGATAGAGGTCAAAAGCTAGCTTGCCAGCTGTAAATATAAAACTTACTAGGTTTCCGGCCGCGGTACCGCCCGCGCGTATGTTGGTTATTGCGCAAAACTATTAACCTGTTTTTAATTTAAAAAAAACTATCCTATGTCCTTCCCCGGGTCTCAAACTATTTCCATACCAAGTTTCATCTGTATCGGTCCAGTAGTTTTTAAGTTTATTCGTTGCATACAAAAACACAAATCTTTATTATAATAGTGTAGATACGCAAATTACGCCAATCTTGTTTATTCTTGGTGTGTTATAAATACTTATTTTTTGGGTCAAAACAGCGTAATAGGCCGTTAAGAGCCACGCTGCGCGCCTTATATACAACATCACCGAAAAGTGAGTAGTGCCATGCTGTTCATTTACAGTTTCTTTGCTCGTTGTCGCCTCAATGCTTCATTCAATAGCATAATAAGGAGCAATCATTTAGAATCGATATACAAGTGTATAACTTATACTAAAAAACAGCAGGAGTCTTTCAGTGGAATATTTCCTGAGATCATCAAAGAGATAAATCTAAATAATCTTCGTAATTATCGTAATAAAGGATCAAGTTACTGACCATATAAAAAAATAATATAAATACGCTCGTCGTCATAAACTAAATTAATTTTTACTGCCATCTTGTACATTAACATTAAAACTAATTAGTTCTTAATCATGTTTATTTATATGCTCAATTATGTTTAGTAACAACTAATTATAGTTATTGTATCAGTTTATTTCTAGAAAAATAGTAGATCAACTAGAAATGAGAATCATAAGGAGTGTTGTTGTCAGGTAGGCGACCATAAAATTTTACTTATATTTATTATACGAATGCCCAAAAAGAGGAGTGTTGTGTTTTCAGGGTTCATGTTTGTATGTATATATGTTTGTGAGTTATTCCATCATAACTTGTAAACTGCTTAACCGATTTTAATGTATGTGATATCGTTAGATTCGTCTTTATAGCGCAGGTGACACTAGGTACATAAACAAATAAATAACAAACTGCGGCGGATTTAGACGCCATATTGTGTTTTTTTTTAATCACAATTAAAGGGTTTAAAAAACGACTTCATAAATATATAATGCAACTTGCAGTTTCAATTTCAATGAAACGATAAAAATAAAGAAAAAAAAATATATTTTTTTACTTATTTAATTTATTTGTACTTGTTTATTTGATTGTGACTGAACAAGAACGAAAACTACCTGATGGTAAGTGGTAGCCTCTGCCTATAACTGATACATTTTGTTACAAGTGATGTACTGTACTCGTACTGGGCTCATCACCCTCAGATATTTAGTAAGTCTCATGTGCCTGTAATTTTTGTCTATAATTATACAAGTACCTAACGGTGTGTTCCGGCAGCTGTCTTCGAGTGCCAGTCATTCAAGGTGAGCCTGAACAACATCTTCGACCTCATCATAACTTACCATCAGGTGAGATAGGGTACAAAGGCTAGCCTATCAGCTATAAATTAATAAAATACCTATACTTCTAGGTTAGCCTGAACAACATCTTCGACCACATCATCACTTACCATCAGGTGAGATAATGGTCAAGGGCTAACCTATCGGGAATAAAAATAAAAACCAACCTCCATTTTTTACGGTTTTTTTTTACAACATAATACAGCAATCCTTGACGCGAAAAGCACGTTAAAGGTTCCTAACACCTTATTTGTCACGTGATTGCATAAAAAAGCACAATAAAGCTTATCTGAAGGCCTTTTAGACTTATAAAATCCAGTCGTTAACTCCCCTCCTTGACGAAAACGTTTTTAAAACCGCTGCGGTACCCTAAAAGTGCTTAAAAGTGTAATAAGTATTCTTATCATTTCTGCGTTTGGCACTTTCGAGTTATTTTGAATCTGAGGATTTAAAATTTTATGATTTGGAAAGCTGTTAATAATAAGACGTACAGTTCTCGGTTTTAGAACCAGGGCGGTTTTTGTGGGGTCGTTAGAAATATTTTATTCGCACCCCGTAACTAAATCAGTAGGGACATTTTTCTGGTACCCACGATGGTAAAAAAACGCTTTTTCCACTTGTGTGAGGTCGGTATAATATGTCTTTACTAACAATACAAAGGGCAACACATATACATGTTAAAAATATTGTTTTCACTAACAACATACAATCATTTTTGAGAGTAATTAATTTAAATTATAGTTTAATTCTAGGTTAGCCTCAATAAAATCTTCGACCATATCACCACTTACCATCAGGTGAGATGGTCAACGGCTAATCTATCAGACATAAAAAAAATCTAGTGTGTTATGCCGAATATGTAGCAACATCTTACTCACTTTGATAGGAGTTTTTTTGGCCCATTTAGCGCATTTCTTCTCTTCGTCACACATATCACATTCCTTCATAAGCCGAGAACTGTACCATGTTTTTTTTTAACAAGATGTATTTTTTTTACCAACCCCATGCCACAAAACTAAGGATAGGAAGAAGTAGCGAAAGCATATAAAAACGCCATCTATTGATTAAATATGGCATCTCAATGTGACGAAAGGTAATAAATAATGAAAGGCAATTCGTCTGTAACTCTCTTACTTGAGTATACCCAGGGAAACCAATTAGGAGATGGGGGGTAAAAGGTGGGGGTGGGAAACGAAGTTTGTGCTATTCGGCAGAGAATGGACTTTATCTGGTAGATTTTCGAAATAAAAATATGGCTGAGGTATTTAATACTAGGTATATTTTATTAGTGATACCTGATATTATTTTTTATGACTTGCCTTTGATTGTTTTTGGGTTAAGATTGTAAAGACTGTTCCAAGTATTCTTGTTGGATATGATGATAAAAATAGACTAAGAGAAGGAATGCCTTTTACGAGCAGCATGCCATTACTCACGTCCATGTCAGTAAGGGTTGTCGTACATTGGTCGCACTTCAGGACTCTTTACCATCATCTGCCTGACTACCCGATAGGTAAACTACCAATTAGAGAATTCCCAAGAAAGGAATGCTTTAGTAACAGTAGAACTATTTGTGAACGAGTACAAACGGGGAAGTGCTGCCACCACACTTATTTCAACCGCCAAGCAGTATTATAAATATAGTCATTGGCACATGAGACTTAACAATGTTATATGTCAGGGTGATGGGCGCAGTGTAGGTCTTCACTTGTGACTAAATGAATCTGTTATAGGCAGATGTAACCGCTTAACGTCAGGTCGGCTTGGTGCTTGTTCCGTCACAAAAACGTATAAAATCCATTCTATTTGGGATGGTGATTTTCTCCTCTTTTTAAATTTGTAGTGTTGAGTTCTCATTCAAATTCTGAACCATGGCTTCGGAATCTCAAAAAAGTGCAATATCATAATTATTTTACGAACACTTCAATGAAATTTTCTTTAATTGAAGTGTTCGTAAATTATATAATATATTTGAAGCGCTCGTAGCGAAGTTTACTTAGCTGTTCTCAACCGATCAGCAAAGTAAAGCAACGTCGCGCGCGGTCAGGAGTTGGATGGGTGACCGCTAGTGACATTACTACTGAGCATTTCCGTGCTTCGGAGGGCACGTTAAGCCGTCGGTCCCGGTTGTTATCTTAGGATGGCAGTCGTTATAGCATGGTAGTAGGGCATTTTGCGAATGCCCGCCTGGCTAGCTACCACCCTCAAGTAGAAAAACTGTCGCCAAGCACCTAACGGTGTGTTCCGGCAGCTGTCCTTGAGAGCCAGTACTTCTAGGTTAGCCTGAACAACATCTTCGACCACATCATCACTTACCATCAGGTGGGATAGTGGTCAAAGGCTAAACTATCATGAATAAAAAAAAAAAAAAAAAATTTAATATATATTTGCAAGACTGCATGCAGACTGAATACACGGAACGTAATCTTAAAATATAATTTTTTTTGTGTATATATATATATATATATATATGTATTTTGTATTCTTGTAAATTAAATATAGACACATATAGATTGATTGAACGGCAAAACATCTGGAAGTAGAATGTTTTAAAACCTAATACTTACTTAGGTGTATTCCGGTCTGATCCCACCAACGGATCCCACACTATTTATTTATAAAGTAAAATTTTGTTCTGATCCCGTCCTTATTTTCCGTTCTGACTAAATCTTTTATTTTATATATATTTAATAATAATTTATACCTTAGACGAATTATTCAACGATAAATTGAATAAAATAAAAATAGATCGTTCCGTTCCTACCATTGCCATACCTTTATATGGTCATATGTATTACACATAAAAACATGTTAAATAAGACCTGCATGTATCTACACATTTTTTTTTTTCAGGTTCCACTACAATTAGAGGAGAATTTAACCATTCCGAAAAAAAAAACGTAATTTACTTAGTTCTATTACAGTAATCTTAACATATATTCATCATCAGCCGGAAGACGTCCACTGTTGAACAAAGGCCTCCCCCATAGAGCGACACAAAGAACGGCTATTAGCCGCTTGTAACCATTGGCTACCCGCGACTGTCACGATGTCGTCAGTCCACCTAGTGTGTGTAATATATTAACATATATTAGCCTCAGCAATATGCATACACAATTTCATATTGCTGAGTCTATTTTTGAACACTTGGTATCGAAAATATGACGATACTGCGTTTGTATGGAAAAGGCTCCGAGAATAGAGTAGAGAGCTCCTAGAGTGCACTCTACTCTATTTCTCTAATTGCCGCACGCAGAGACGTCAATTAACACTAATGATCATAAAATACCGTCAAATCCCTTTAAAAGGCACAGTTAAGTTACTGAACGTCTCTGAGTGCAGTAAGATTAAGTTCAGAGTATTCAGCCTGCAACTACAAATTTCTAAATAGGATAATTTTATCATCCCGAAAAAGGAGGATTTACAAAATTACAAATATACGATAGGAAAAAAGTCATGTGCGGGATAGAACCAGCGTCCATCCATCCCTTTAGCCGGGGTATATACACCGTGTCCCAAAATTCAACGATAAGCCGGCATCGGTGCATGGACCTACTCATGACACCTCGGAAAAAAAAAAAAAAAAATTATAACTGTTTTTTTTTATTAATTACAGAGACTTTTATAAATTTCATCGATATTCGATACCCATTATGCTATTTTCAACTACCATGACCACAATTTTTGACATATTTTTGATATTTTTTGTGCATTAGCAACCTAAGAAGGACGGCTATCTACCACAATCCTTTAAAATTACAGAAAGTCTGTAGTTATTTTACAAAAATCAGTAAAAAAAAATGTTTTTCTAATAATTTTCATAGATTTTAACATTCTATGCACTTTCTATAGTCTGGGTTAAAAAAAAAAGTATGGACACTACCATGGCAAGTTTTATTAAAAGTTGGCGCAACTTTATAAAAGTCTCTGTAATTAAAAAAAAAAAGAGTAATTTTTTTTTTATTTTTTCCCGAGTAGTCATGAGTAGGTCCATGCACCGATGCCGGCTTATCGTTGAATTTTGGGACACGGTGTATATATATATATATATGCTCTAACCAATTGAGCTAACATGACATGACGTCATAACTCAAATCTTTCCTATGGATCTTTAACCATCGTATTGGGATGGAGATGGAAAATATAATCCTATCGTATAAGTATCTGTAATTTGGTAATGTAATCCGCATAGCAGGCGTTATTGCAAACATATCAATATTATTTTGCATGGTGGTAGGGCATTTTGCGAATGCCCGCCTGGCTAGCTACCACTCTCAAGAAGAAAGTCTGTCGCCAAGCACCTAACGGTGTGTTCAGCTGTCCTTGAGAGCCAGTACTTCTAGGTTAGCCTGAACAACATCTTCGACCACATCATCACTTACCATCAGGTGAGATAGTGGTCAAAGGCTAACAAATCAGGCAAAAAAAAAAATATGGATTTTACACATGTTTTTGTCTAACAACACGAGAACCAGCGGTATAATTTTTTTTAATATGCTATTGCTTATAATGTATAAGGCATACATTACATTTACCTGGAAAACAATTTCTAAAGGCTTGACATTATTGTTATGGCCGCCCGCTTTTCTGGCGCCACATATGAAGTCAAGACTAAACTAAAATACACCTTTGCGATCGTATGCTATTCTACCAGTTTTTTAGTGCTTCGTTCGGAAACTGAAAGTTCTACAGCAGTTCCGTATCCTTTGTGTTTGAAGTGGACTGAATTCTGCGAAATGAATTGTGTTATTCGTTTCTAGAAAATTCTTTTCAAACGCAGAATAAGAATTGTAAGAAGATGCAGGAAATATTTTAGAAAAAGAAATTGAGAGATTTTAACTACAATATATATGCAATATAACTAAATTAACATTACGTATATATACTGTCTAAACTTAGTATGTTTACAATGATTACATTAGACTCTAGTCTAGTCTAGTAAAAATTGATCTATAGTTTCTAGAAATACAAAAATTATGCAATATCATTGTAATATTATCATTTTCGTCTTCCAACAACTAACTGCTAAGTGTTCGATAAATGGCAAATAGAACAATAGCAAGAATTATTACTCCCTCCCAATGTAAAGTTTCGGCCATTGCAGTCAGATGACAGCATCCCAAAACGGGTACGAGTAGATGCAAAGGAGCTTTTAAAATGAAATACGTGGCTCTTGTATAAGTTCAATTCTTACAATACAATAACCACCAGCACCTTCATCAACGCATGTATATTTACTCAACAAAAGACCTTACTGCGACAACGGGAAGTAGGTACTTATTCATACAAAATGATTATTATTGATTAATAAACATATCACGCCTTTTTCATTGCGCGAAAACGGGTAATGGCGTAAAATCGCGTGTTAATAAACTTTTTTTAATTTTTGGAGCCCTTTTTTTGTGAATAAAGATAAAGCATTATTAATGGATCCAACCATCTTACTAAAACATGATATGAATAAAATCGTAACTTATTTCAACATTCATGGAACTTGTCTTACTAGTAGACGTAGACTACTTTTATACAAATCAACTAATTTGAAGTAACCTAATGCTCATGCATTATTTTCTTGATAAATTTATACCAAAGATTACAGCGCGAATGTAATTTTGAAACTGAAAGAAAAACATCTCGATTGATAAAAAGAAGCACAGTACCTACTCTTATTTCAACATGCCTCGGATTTGTCTGTGTCTAGTTTTATACAAATCAACTCATTTAAAATGAGTATAAAGGTACTTGATAAATAAAAATACAAACAGAACGAATCTAATTTTAAAACTAAAAGAAAAACATCTCGATTGATAAAAAGAACGTACTTTACTTTTACTTTTTTTTACACTGCGGACCCAAATTCTGTACGGATGATGAAACATTACGATTAAACTCTGATTGGTATGTATGATGTTGTGTATTTTTTTTCGACAAAATAACAAAAGAAATATCAAGGGACGCCAAAAATCCACGCATCAAATACCTTTAACTTTGTACCCGAAATTATTTCACCAACAAAGGGCTTATCAAACAACAATACACTGTATCCCGATAATTCGTACCGAAGGGAGAAAGGGTCCACAGTTTTAATTACTAAACATAATTGGATACCCTTTTGCTAATCAAACGGTAGAATTTCGACGTTTTCAAAGTTTGTGTGTGATTGCGGTACGATCATTTTTAAACTTTATTGCGGTGAGTTAGAGTCTATTCTGGGTTTTTAATTATCTTTTTGTTATACTACATTAATAAGGATATTTGAACTAAGTTGGATTGAGAAGGGATATGTATCGTATTGTAAATCTGATTAAATCAAGGTTACGAGACAAACAATTAACTTAGCATTATAGTGACGTTCACCTATACTTATTTTTTTTTATTAATAACAAATATTTTAAAAGTATTTTAAGAAAACATTTAATTAATTATTTAATAAAACTCTTTATAAAAATGATAAATATCTAGTGACAATTCCGCCTAATTTTCCTGCTAAGCCGACGTGACGTCACAAACGCCACGCAGCCAAACCGGAAGAATTTTTGACGCGTTGCGCTTCTACACGAAGCATCCTCAGGAGGTCTTGACTCTACGAGCGCACGATCGAGAATTGAGAAATGCGAAAGAAGAAACTTCTCGATCGTGCGCTCGTAGAGAGCATCGTTAATTTTTGTTTTTTGTCTGATGTTTTCGCTCATTATTTTTTGAATTTTTCTAATCTTCAGTATACTCCTTTCCATTGCTCTTTGAGTAGTTATGATTTTCTGTTTTACTTTATTTGTAAATATCCAAGTTTGGCAACCGTTCAGTAAGCATGGTAAAAGGCATGTGTCAAATAAAATCTTTTTCAAGTGCATATTATAATTTCCTTTTAGACTTTCTTTCAGTGACCAAAATTTATTCCAAGTACTTAATGTTAATTCTCCTTAAGAAGAGAATTAAATAACAGTGTAAATTCTAATCAGTTACCGATAAAAGTTTAACAGTACAGTCCCTTAAATGCAGTGCGAAGGGACCGCGCAGGTTTAGTAACATATACTGAATCCAGTTCGTCTGTACGCCTAAAAAAAATTATGTCAGCCGCAAACAGAAGTAAAAACGGAAGTTTGATGAAGAATGAAATAACTGTGAATGGGTGTTTGGGGTAACTCAAAATTTTAATTAAACGGGAGTTTTTAATAAAGACGCATTCAAAATAATGACTGCTAGAAATTGCATAGAAAAGAATTAATTTTCCTTATCAAAAACAAAACAGACCATCACAAAGAAACATTGAATTCGCTATAAATACTATTTGTAATTTTGTATCCCAAATAATCAACAATGGTAAAGTCTGGAGAGAAAAAGGGGTGTAATTATACAAAACGGGCCCCCGAGAGACCCCATTTCTCTTCTTAACGGAGTACTTGATTAAACGTCGGACAAGGCAGCACAATTAATTATTACAAGAAAAATTGTGCGATCAATTACTGCGATCAAAGAAAATATAGAAATGAGTGATTGTTGCGGGGACTACTAAAGACACAAGTTTCTTGCGTTGAGTGGGGAACTATTGTGAAATCTATCAGTTTTTTTTTTATTGTTTCTTGGGAAACATAAAAAAAAACGTTACTTGCTTACATATTCGTGGTGGAAATGATGTGTAATTTTTTTGGTACAAAAATCTCTTCATAGTTTTATTTTACATAAGATGTATAATATTGAACGTTACAAAATTACAAATAGAAAAAAATTTAGTCATGTGCTGGGTTCGAATAGGAACCGTAAAAAAACGTTTTTTACTTCCATATTCGTGGTGGAAATGATGTGTAATATTTTGGTAAAAAATCTCTTAATGGTTTTATTTTACATTAGATGTATAATATAGAACGTTACAAAATTACAAATTTACGAAACAATTATAGTCCTGTGCGGGATTCGAACCCGCGTCCGTCCACCCCTTTAGCCAGGGTATGAGCCACCAATTGAGTTAATATGACACAATGACTCATAACTCTCTAATTGCTCTCGTTCTTCAACCATCGTATCGGGATGGAGCACATGACTATATTTTTCAAGTCGTAAATTTTTACTTTTGTAATGTTATTCGACACGCAGGCGTTATTTCAAACATAAGAATATTAAAATTGAACAGTTTGCCGAATCGGAAGGCATTTGGAGTATCTGGGGGGCAATTCTCAAAATTGGGATAAATTTACTGATTCTCGATATTTATCCCGTGTCACCTATAGACTATTAATATCCCAAAAATATCGACTTTTCACAAAAATGCAATTCTCGCGAGTGGTAGATATAAAAATATGTCCACAGATGAACTTGTGTTCATGTGTATAGAAAGGTTATTGATAATCCCGATATCGTAATGTTGCGTTTCGATCGCTAGCGCTTGATATTTATCGGTAGTTATATTGCGAGAATAACACAAAACTACACGACTCGATATTCGCCATGTTTTCTCGATATTTATCTACCATGATATTCATATCACTGCACGAGAATCGCCGTCCTGAGGGCTTGCAATGGCCTATAGGTTGCCTACCCCAATGAAACCCCAAATAACATCAGTTAAAGTTTAGAACAAGTGAAAGGTATCATACACAGAATTTCATCCAAATATATTATACCCTATTCATTGACCTATATATACTAGACACGACATCTCAAACGAGGATAGTCGACCAGTACAAATATGCCGACCGGCATACTCTCCTTCACACGCAGCTGGGGGCACGTAGAGATTACACGCGTTTTACGTTCGCAAAATTGTGTATTGAAAATACACAATTGAAAATACAAAATTTTCGAACGTAAAGCGCGTGTAATCTCCACGAGTGCCCAGCTGCGTGTAGGAGAGTATGCCGGCCGGCAGACTTGCACTGCTCGACTATCTTCGTTTGAGATGTCGCGTCTAGTATATATAGGTCAATGACCCTATTACAGTTTTCAAGATGTATAATAATTCGATGAGCAAACTAGCAATCTAGTTTCTTGCTTCCCATAGTACCCCCAAAACCGTTCATTGTCCCCGAAGTAGGTTACATTAATACAAGGATTAGGGAAAGGACATAGCTAGTATAATAGTTACAACAGGGATGATAAATAAGGGCTTATCGTGCGATGATCGAACGGGATTGCGAAGTCGTGACCTGAGGGATGTGGAGCGAGGTTGAGTGTTATAATGTGTATTTAAGACTTATAAGTCGATTTTAGGTCTTTGTTTTCGTAACGTCTATAAACGATAGATGGCGGTAATACAAAACTCGGACAGTAGTATCTGTATAGTACCACCAACTTAACTGTGCAGTTGGCGAGGGCGCTGCTGGTCAAGGAAATCAAATACAAACTGTCACAATTTGAAGGAATGTTGTGGTTCTTTTTTCTGCCACCTGAATAGATAAGTTGGTGGGTCTGTACTGTACTGTAACAGCCGACTCGTCCACTGCTGAACACAGCCTCCCCTATTAAGGGGGTATTTGCCATAATCCCCACGCTTGGCGGCTTGGGGATCGCAGTGTAAGATAACAGTATTTAGAAGGTGCTGCTGCCCACCTTCCAGTATTTTTCCCTTAGTCGTTTCTTACGACACCCACGGGATGATATGGGGAGATGCAATTTTAACCCGTATCCCCACGGGGGACAGTAGTATCACTCCTTGTCATTACGTTTTACATGAGTGTTAAAACTGTTAACTTAGTTTGGTAACGTTGGGCAGCGGTCGCCTCCTTTTGCGAGGAAGTGATTTCGCAAAAGCAGGCGGCAGAGCGCGCAAGGGAGGAAGACCCCCTTGCGGCGCCACTGCGCAGACGAAGAAGGGGTGGGAGAAGGCGATTGAATAATCGACATCTTCTCCCACCCGGTGGTGAATAGCGAGAGAAAGGCGCGGGGGCGCCTTCTCTCGCATTGCACCTGTTCACCACCTCCGTCGGGCGGGAATGGCCAAGCATTCCTGGTCATTCCCGGACCCCTCCTGCTAGGAGGGGCGTGTAGGCCCCGCTGTAAAGCGGGCGGTCGTCGAAGGGGGACTGGACGCAAAGGCTCTGGCCGTCTCCCAGTCCTTCTTCACACAGACGATGCTGGAATGCCGCTGGGTCGTTAAGTGGGTATACCGGTCACCTACCGGGGAGTCCCACACCCCTCCATCCCCCGATGGGGGGGCATGCGTAATGCATTTTTCCCAGCGAAAACAAAAAAAAAAAAAAGTTTGGTAACGTTAATACATTATCATGGTTAACGCAATTTTAAAATAATTTTGATCGTATTATTGTGAAATTATTGATATGATTCCATTTACGACGTTACACAATTTCTTATTTTTTTTTATACGTTACAAACCTGAGGCCCACCTGATGTTAAGTGGACCAACCTCTGCCTATAACAAACGCATTTCGTCGACGAATTTCACTGTGCCCGTCACGCTGAGACGTACAGGTGTTAGGTCTCATGTGCCTGTAATTTTTCTGGGTCTCAATAACTGCTGCCGGAACACACTTTTAGGTGCTTGGGGACGGCGGCGGAATTCGAACCATGATTCGAACACATGATTCCATTTAGCCATTAAATCGTCAAAATTATTAAAAATGTTGTTTACCCGTAACAAAATATGTATTGCAAAAATCTCTAAATGTCCTATATTACCTTACGAACTACGACCACTATCTCACCTGGTGGAAATTTATGATGCGGTCGAAGAAATTGTTCAGACTTTGGATTACTGGCTTTTAAGGACAGCGGCGGCGAAAGGTATTATTGAAGCGCTCGTAGCGAAGTTTACTTAGCTGTTCTCAACCGATCAGCAAAGTTAAGCAACGTCGCCCGCTGTCATGAGTTGAATGGATGACCGCTAGTGACATTACTACTGAGCGCTTCCATGCTTCGGAGGGCACGTTAAGCCGTCGGTCCCAGTTGTTGTCTTAAGATGGCAGTCGATATAGCATGGTGGTAGGGCATTTTGCGAATGGCCCCCTGGCTAGCTACCACCTTCAAGTAGAAAATAATCTACATATTATTACCAGTTTTCAAAGTTTTGAATACATTTTGCTATTTTATTATTTATAACATTTAAAAATGAAATTAGTTCAAACATATTTGTTTCTTTTCGGTAACCTACAAAGTGAAGGTTTACAAAGTTTCATAGACAGTCCCGAAACTGATTAGTCTGTAAGCGCCGTTTTCTTTTGTTATTTAAATCTTTATGTATATATAATAATTAAATACAATTATTTTAAGTTTGATGTATTTTAAATAGTTAGTTTATCGATAGGAATCTATTCCCCATGGGGTGCCGGGTTAGAATTGCACCTCACCATATCATCCCGTGGGTGTCGTAAGAGCCGACTAAGGGAAAATACTGGAAGGTGGGCAGCAGCTCCTTCTAAAGAATTGCCATCTTACACTGCGATCCCCAAGCCTACCAAGCGTGGGGATTACGGCAAATACCCCTGGATAGGGGAGGCTGTGTTCAGCAGTGGACGATCCGGCTGAAACAGTAACAGTAATCTATTCCACTAAAACCAATATTTACAATATACATAGTATAATGCATATATCACAGGAAATTGATCCTATGATCAACCACTTACTCACTCTTTGTGATGAGGATAGTAAAACAAGCATAATCCCTCACAGATACGGCTTTTAACGAGACGCTGGGTGAGCTAGCCAGGCCTAATGCCCTACCACCATGCAAAAACTTCACGATTATTCACGAACTACGAGTTACATAGTATAATACATATCATAGGAAATTGATCCTTCAATCAACCTCTTACTCACTCTTTGTGATGAGGATCATAAAACAAGCATAATCCCTCACAGATACGGTCTTTAACGAGACGCTGGGTGAACTAGCCAGGCCTAATGCCCTACCACCATGAAAAAACTTCACGATTATTCACGAACTACGAGTTACATAGTATAATACAAATATGACAGGAAATTGATCCTATGATCAACCTCTTACTCACTCTTTGTGATGAGGATAATAAAACAAGCATAATCCTTCACAGATACGGCTTTTAACGAGACGCTGGGTGAGCTAGCCAGGCCTAATGCCCTACCACCATGCAAAATCTTCACGATTATTCACGAACTACGAGTTACATAGTATAATACATATCATAGGAAATTGATCCTTCAATCAACCTCTTACTCACTCTTTGTGATGAGGATCATAAAACAAGCATAATCCCTCACAGATACGGTCTTTAACGAGACGCTGGGTGAACTAGCCAGGCCTAATGCCCTACCACCATGAAAAAACTTCACGATTATTCACGAACTACGAGTTACCTAGTATAATACAAATATGACAGGAAATTGATCCTATGATCAACCTCTTACTCACTCTTTGTGATGAGGATAATAAAACAAGCATAATCCCTCACAGATACGGCTTTTAACGAGACGCCATTGATTCTAAGTAGTTTAACCAAACTCTGGCGACTGCACAAAGTCTAGCTTAAGGCATTAGAGTAGAGGAACCATGTTGTCCTGAAAACGATTGGACAGACATAATATTTTTTAAGATAAGCCTTTTTTAAACATTTGTGACTTTTTAAGTAAAGAAGCTTAAGTATATGACTTATACTGCAACCAGAATCAACCTTCTTTATATGTAGAGATATATCTTAAGATATATTTTTTAGGAATATATAATAATTTTGATGTGATACATACCTAAATATTTATTGCTGTTTGGTATTCAGTATGTGAGATCTTAAATTAATTAATCCAAAATTGTACTCCTGACTTGCCCAAAATGACAATCAATGTTATAAGGCCAATAAATATACTCTATTCTATTCTTTTCTTTTTGCAATGATTTATTTATTTGGAACGAAACTTTAGTATCAGGATATATTATAATATGTACGATAATTTTGCATGATATACATTTGAAAGGACTTATATGTATTTTTTTTCCTTTTAGCGTCCTTCGTAGATATATATATAATAGGTAATGTCTGTAAAGTGCATAGATATATATTTCAAATACTTTCCTTATGAAAAAAAAAGACTGCTAGAGGGCTATCTATTAATCACATCTCACCTGAAAGTTTCAAGGATGGTTACAGGCTTTACCTCAAATAACAAACTTATGTGCTTGGCGGCATTACTTCTAATTGAGTGTAGTGGCCGATTTAGTGGGGTCATTTGCAAAATTTAATACAACCATTCAAAGCTTGAAAAAAGCAAAAGCCTTGAAATAAATTTGCAACGAAATAAGCACCTCGTGGTCCCCCTACTTCAGTATACGAAGCTTATTTTACTAGCAAATACTAATTGGAATTAGCTTTGTACGAGCTTGTTATTTAGAAATACGAGACTAAAGATAATAAACTATTTTAATTAAGTCTTTATACTGAACTTACATAAATTATAATACTACAGCCCTTTATTTCAGTTAAGAGCGTGTTCACACGGAAAAAAATAATTTTCTACAATACTACAAGAACGCATAGTTAAGAAAAAAAAGGTTAAGTTTACGAGAATTTGCTCATAGCAACAAAATATATTATGGCATATACTAATCAAAATGTAAAGAGAATTATTTATTTCTAGTTAACACTCAATCTAGTAAATTTTAACGGGCGAATAGTAATTACTATAAACGTTTGCTTAATCAACAATCTAGTCCTAAATGATTACATCCATAAAGTTATTATTACAATACGCATTGTCACGTATGGAAAAATATTGTAATCAGAACGCACCGATTTGTAGATTCGTGAGAACGGGCGGTTTGGTTGGAGCGCGGGAGGGCGTGCCGTGGACCCCGCACACCCCCGCACCACCTCTTGCAGGCGCGCTACCTTGACTTGACCAGCCCGATTGTAATAATATTTTCTTTCCTTTCTCGAATCACGAGTTCCGCGAACGCACGCACGCATCACGCGCATCCGCCGGATCACTTATTAGGTTATAATTTTTGTGATTGTGACTAAAAGAAAAGGTGCGTGTCCCTGCTGGCTGCAGCTTTTAGAATGGACGATGAACATGAAGACGCCGACGTCGAAAACCTTCTAACAGCGTGGAGTTTAGAAAACTACATTGATGTGTTTAATAGTAAGTACCTACTTACAGTCTTGTATTTACCTATATAAATATGTACATAGTTTCATTATATTATATAACTTATGTATTCTACAGTATGTGTAGTGCAGATCGGGACTTTGATCAAACGGCTCGGGGCGGGCCGGGCCACATCAAGCGGCCATTTTTTAAGCATACTATGGTATTTACTTACCGCGTAGATACATAGATAGCTAGCTAGCTAATTAACCTAGACAGTCGCTAGTCGTTCGTGATTTCGTATATTGTTAGATCGCGAGTCGCTGCCGCAAGTCAAAAGTAGAATTATTTAAAATAAAATGCGAAGCAGTTACCCCACTAAGCGCTTTTGGCATCCTAAAGGTATAATTATATAAATTATATACCTATCCAATAGTCATAGAAAGTTTTCATTTTGTTTCAGAAAACCGCATCACCTTACAAACTTTCGGTTTATTGACAACTGACATGATCAAAGAAATAATACCTACTATAGGCGACAGAGCAATTTTCATTAAGAATTTAGAAAATTGGAAACTTATATCTAATGGAACAGGAAAACAAATCGAGGTAAGTAGGTATATTATATACAATATACATAGCATATGTTCAGTCTGGTGTGGTACAGAACACATCGCCCCTATCCTATAGTGAGTTGCGACAAATTCCAGCCGGTCTTTAAAAAAAATTTTAGCTTGGCTCTGCTTGAAGGTACGGACAGAATGCTCATTACTGGCACGAAAGCGTGCCATTATTAAACAGTTGCTATATATATGTATAAGTATAGCATGTGTATCGAAATATTGTTAGCTTATCTCGAGTACCTATGCTCAACGAATAGGGCGTTCGGATAGCCTATCGGTGCCAAAAATAACACTCACAAACGCTAAAAATGATCACACGGGCCGTTCGTTTTGGGACTTCGTGATCAAAAATATCGTTTTCGCTCACCGTTCGGATAGCTTTGAAAACGCTACAAATGACAGAGAAAAGTGATATTTTTGACCCATGTCTTACCGTGGGATCGTTGTGATCGTTTTTTGACAGTTGTATTTGGCGCGATTGAAGAGTTTCACAAGTTTTTTATATAGTATTTATATTATATATAAATATATAATATAAATACCATATTATTTAGTAGGTACCTACTTGTTTTGTTAATTTTAGAGATTGATTCCATGTTTCAAAATTGTTAAAATATTGTCGGTTGTCAAAGTATGTTTTAAGCCGTTCGGATAGCATGCAGTAATTGGTGGTCAAAAATAGCAAAAGCTTCTATCCGAACGCTAAAACACAAATGCCACTTTTGAAACTGCTACAAACGCAATCGAGCCAAAACGAACGCCCCTAATGAAGTAGGTAATTTCATTTTCGAGCGTGCCGGCTACCTTTGGCGCGTGCTCTGAGCGTGTATGAACAGGTTTACTTTTGAGCTTGTTAGCATCGATTCGATCTCAGCTAAGTATAAATAGTTACATTAAACATTCTTAAATAACATAAATAGTTTAAATACTTGCTAAATCTTACAGGCAAACACTTCTTGCATAATAGTTATATATAGTCCTATACAGTAGTGGTAATAATATTAAAAATTATAATACAGCACGCTTAAATATAATAATAACATTGTAAAAATTGTACTTACCTAATTATTTATATGACAATTAGAAAATAGGCTGGACTTGTTCAAAAATACCTACTGCATCGATTTTGATGTTATTTTGAATAATGCTGTAATTTTCACTAATAGAAGCTAATTGTTTTTCAGCATATGGACATTGTTTTGTCGGAGGATGGGGTAGATATTTTAGGAGAAAAGCATCGCAGTAATGTTTTGGAAATTTTCGACTGTCAGCCCAACACCTCAGGAATTATAACCTCATCTCCACTTGCATTTAGCAGACTGGTAGACACAAGTGAATATGAACCAACGAAAAAAGTAAGTCTTATGTATTAAGTACTTACATTAAGTAGGTAGGTATAATGAAATTTCAAATGTGGGCAAGAAGCAAGAAATATTTACTTAAGTGGATAGAGGGCTGGTCTGCAATGCCCCCTTTTTATCATAGGAGAATAGATATTTATAACAACAGAAGGATAATTGTAGAGGCATACCTGTCGAGTTCTTCGTCTGCTCTTAGAGCTGTAACTTCACTTGATACCTTATATAGGTGGTAGAGCATTTTCTAATGCTCGCTTGGCTTGCTACCAGTAATAAGGTCACCACCATCAAGTAGAAAATCTGTCTCCAAACCAAATGGTCTTCCGGCAGCCTTAATTTCTTGAGAGCCATGCAGTCCTTACCATCCTAAATCACATGAGATAGTGGTCCTGTCATATATATAAAAAAATACAATTTTCTATATTTTAAAATTCAGTTAGATTTATTTTCAATTTCTTAATATAATATCTATAAAAGTGCACATAATGATGCTGATTATAATGATACATTAAAATACAGTAAAGTATCTATGTAGGTACCTGCTAGAGAAGCAAATTATGTTAAGTGAGCCAGTCTATCATGTCAGTATAGGTGTATATTATATATAGGTACATATATATATATATATATATTGTTCGCGCCAAAAGCGCGACGTATCAGCCTGCGGGAGGTTTACCATCCTGCCGCGTACCTGCTGGCCGCGTCACCCCTCTCCCGACCGCACGCGCATAGCTGCGGCGCCCGGTCGGCTAGCTAGCTTGACCTTGACAGTAGCCCGGACACAGTCGCCGACAGGAGTCGCACGCGCACACACATTCGCCCGTGCTCTTGAGCACCCCAAAACATCCATCCCGTAAGTACTCCCAAATTCCCTAATATCGATCCTATGGTGGGCTTAGCCCCACCATATATAGTTACAATTTTATTATTTTAATAAAATTTTAAGAGCCATACATTAAAGATTATCTTTTGCAACACTAACTGGAAGGAATCAATTACATAAGTCCCGAAAAAATTGTTAATAGATTTTTGTGTGTTTGTTACCTCTGAACTTGAAAACTATTAGATAGATTTTGATGAAACTCGGTACTTTTGTAGATACTTTAGGAATAAATATTGGATAGTTTTTATCATCATAACCAATTTTCATTGTAGTTATATTAATTAAAAATACCTGTATAAATCATAAGTTGAACTATACCTACTAGTGTTATGTTAAGTATTGGTTAGGTAGGAAGTGTAACTAGAACTAATGATTGCAATATTTTTATATCACTGACCGATAGCTACAATAGGAACTCTTCATTGGGCGACTATGCCATGGTGTAGTGGTAAAGCTCATTTTGTTCAGGTTTTGAGGAGTTTTTAGGTGTTCTGATAAATAATTCCGGAAATCAAATAAAGACATCACTGTGACGGTGAATCTTGGATATAGGGCCTGGTGTTTACTATGAATTATCCCGGCTATTCAATGAGGTAGGAAGCTACTTACCTGTAGACGGCAATTTAAGTAGGTTTTTCTACTTAAATAATGTTTGTAGTTAAATTGCGGTTTGGATAAAAGTTTATTTCAAATATTTAACTTGTGCACTTATTTTGCAGACACTTTTGGATCTACTACAGACAAGTACAGAAGGCAAAACTATTTTAAAGTTACATCAGACTGATGGCTTATTAAGCAGCAATTCAAGAAGGAAAATATGCAACTTAATAATTAAGCATATACTTGGAGATGAGCCTATAAACACAAATAATGTTTCAAGTGATACATTATTAGATTTTGCAAGCCAAATAAAAGAAATCTTTACTAAAGAGAACTTAAGTACCTACTTCATACCATACATCAACAACAAACAATTAAAAATTAAACGATGTGCAAAGGGTAAACTGTATGACTGTCTTCATAACAGAAAAAGAGAATACAGAGAAGCTGAAAAGTTAATTCATAGCAAGGAAAATACGAAAAGTAAAGTGACTGCATCAGATAAAAAAACAAAGACTTTGACAGGTAAGTGTCTACAAGTATAGGTACCGTCACAGATTTAGAGTCACGGTGAGCAAACATGGTGGGGATACTGCGCAGTCCAAGCAGCCGTTCAGTGCCATACAAAATTTGAAAAATGAGTTCTGCGCATTCAATGACAGCGCTCTAAAACGGTGACGATACCTATACCTACCTAGTTTGTTTTAATTTTAATATTATTGGCCGAGTGAAGCGAAGGTCTTAGTGATTATTTAGGCACTTTGGTGTTTGTATGTATGTTTGTGCAATGATAACTTACAAATGGTTGATTGGATCTTAATGAAGTTTGGCACAAAGGTAGTAAGGTTTAATAGTTTTTTTCTGTGTGCCAAATCGGTTGAAGGTTTGTTGAGATATTGATTATAGGTATAAGGCCTCAAATAGGAGTGAAAAGGCACAATTTTTACATTTCAAAACAGTTTTTTTTTAGGCCTTATAGTTTTTAGATTATAAGCAAATGTGAAAAAAAGTAAGTGCCAGGTCTCAGTTATGGACTAGCTAATCTAATAAGTTTATTTTTTACAAGCTGAGCCACGCGGTTTCACCCGCGTGATTACGTTTTGCTACCATCCCACTGGAACTGTACACTTATCCGGGATAAAAAGTATTCCATGTGTTATTCTAGGTTACTATATACCTATATTCCAAATTTGAGCCAAATGGTTCAGTAGTTTTTGCGTGAAAGAGTAACAAACATACATCCATACATTCTTACAAACTTTCGCGTTTATAATATTAGTTTTTATAGCACTTTCATGCAAACTTATGTGATATAAGTGACTTTATATTTGATAATTTTGACCACTATCTCACCTGGTGGTAAGTGATTATATGGTTGAGGATAGTAAGTACACTAGTCCTATAATGGGAACTGGCTCACATTAATTATCTACAGGTACAATGTTTTTACATTATTTTATGACCGAATGATAGAGTCAGAAGTGATCTAAACTACCTAGGTACTTTTGATTGTTTAACTGCTAGTATTTAGTAGCAGTAAAACAATCATAAGTAAATGGTAATGGTTATTTTACCATGCTTGCGCTAATGTTGCATGGCTAAATAATCTACTTTCGTGCTACAAAAAACAATCAATATAGAATAATGTAAGTTTTTTAATCACCAATAATTTTATTTTCAGAAAATGTGTTAAATGATATAACCTGGCTTAAGACATCTACAGAACCTATGAAAATTGTCGAAGAAAAATGGAAGAAAACTTCTGACTACAGATTACAGGAATCGAAAAATATGACTATATCAGAATACATGACCCAATACCCATGCCTAAAGAAACCAACTGGATTTCACCTTCTGTGCCTTGATTTTAACAATATCTATCCAAACTCTTCAGAAAAATTGTATGAAGATTTTGGAGTGTATAAAAAAAAGATAATTGATTTAGGCAATAAAAAATATAGTCGGACTGCAGACACGACTCTGAAGAGTATTTTAGATGACAGCATCAGCAATCCTCGAGGTATGTAATGTAAATTCTTTGTCTCACCAAATTTACTTTTTTTTATATTTGATAGGCTAGCGTCTGACCACTATCTCACCTGATGGTAAGTGACAATGTGATCGAAGATGGTAAGCACGCAAGGACTGGCTCTCAAGAAAACTACTACTTAGTTTGTAGAATTCAAAGATTTGCTTGAAGTTTTATGGGGGAGTAGATATAAGTAGTATGTTTTAGTTTCAATATAATTGACTGAGTGAAACGAAGGACTTATATTGACTAACTGGCTACTTCGGCTAATTTGGCGTTTGTATGTATGTTTGTGCAACGATAACTTCCGAACGGTTGATCGGATCTGTATATTTGGCTGATATAGATTTTGGTTACAATACAATACAAGTTAGTACGTTTGTAAGGTAGTTTTGAACAGTATAATTTTTAAATTTGTGTGCCAAATTAATAGAAGGGTTGTTGTGAAAATTGTTTATTTCATTAAATTGTACATACATAATAAGTTGCGGCCCTAGTTACCAAACTGGGTGTTAGTAACACCTATATCTTAATTTTTTTTACAATAAGTTGTATCCGGCTTCCGATCTAGTGTGATACACTGTATTTCAGATGCCAGTGCCTTTGTTTGTGTTCAGTGACACTTTGCTTTATGTCTATTAAGTAGTGGATATATACTAAATAAACGAATGTTCATAGTTTATATCTGTATGTATTTATGTGTACTCGTATGTGTGTATGAATGTGTGTGCGAGGGTGTGTTTGTGTGTGAGGGTGTGTATGTATGTGTGTAATGAAGTCGTGAGTGTGCCTCTCAAATTTAATCCGTCGACAAATAACGCTACATCAAACTTCCCCCCTTTTCTCCCCTATTTTTCCCCTAATCAAAAATCGGGATCAACTAAAAAATTTAAATAAATCGAGGAACTTATGTGCCAATTTTCGTCAAAATGGGTTGAAAAATGCGACCTGTAAGCGAGAACAGACTGACTGACTGACAGTACAGTACAGTAGACTGGTAGAGAATGCCTCTGGCATTAAGTCCGCCTTTGTACAAATGACTTTTGTTTGTGCATAAAGAATAAATAAATAAATAAACCACAAAAGCATTTTTGCCAATCTAGAAACTGAGACGCTTCGCTCGCTCGGTCAATAATGTAAGTTTTTTTTACTAATATTTATATCCTTTTCAGATGAAAGCAGTACTGAAGAAGCAGAAAATATAGCGGCCTTCCTAATATTGCCTCTGATGGTTGGTTTTCCCCTCATTAAATCAAAGAAAAATACTTGGCGGCCTTCCAAACAGGAATCCAGAGATGGCTTCATAACACATATCACAAGGCCAATGGATTTACAGGAATGCATCTCTAAGAGAAAGGAAAATTATTCAAAACTAGGTATCACATTACAGCCCACGATTTTTATTGTTGGAGAACACTTGAATAAAATTGACCAATACTTTGTTCTGGTTGACAATACATTCTACAAGGTCCATGATATTGTACAAGCAGTCGATGTATGTTTTAAAATTTACCAGGCACTCAACTGTAAATACCCTGTAGAATGTGAAGGTGTCTGGCTTTTCATCCAAAAAGGATTTTACAAAATTACGACTCCCTATGATAAAGAATTTATATCTGTCAACACATTTATTTCTGATCTCGGCCTACTGGACTAAAACTTTACTATGCCTCATTGTTTTATATGTCGGCTGTTTTTGCCATCCATAAAGGACTTGTGTCATCATTTCAAACACATTCATCGCAATTGTAAAATTAATCATTACGAATGTGCTGAAGAGGGGTGTAATAGAAAATACTTTCTACTAAATTCTTACAAAAAACATTTGTCACGTCACATTCCTACAGACAATATCTATTTGGCTTGTGGCACGGAAAGTACCGAAACTATTCAGGATGCTGATTCAAACACTGTTGAATTAGATATAGCTATGCCCAGTAATAATACTATTGAAGTGTTAGATTCGGCTACGACTTCTAGTTCAGAAATGACGCCCTCTGCAACACAGTCTACTAACCCTGTTGTGAAATTTATAGCCGAATTATATGCCAACCCTTTAATTCCTAGAAATGTCGTGCAATATGTTGTTACTAACCTGAATACTATGATAGTTAATTCTATTACTAAGCCTATTAACGACATGTTGTCAGAATGTTCTTCGCAGGGACAAATATCCCGAGAATGGTCTCAACGTCTAAATAATCAACTAAATTTAGTGGCTAACTCTTTTAAAAATATAGAAACGGAACACAAACGATTTTCAATATTCAAAGATATTGGTTCTTATGTACCACCTCAAGATTATGTAATTGGACAAAGAATGGAGGGTAGAAATGCAAACAATAATTTCAATGTAGTACCGGTTACATCTACAGGACAATTCATTTCCCTCAGATTAATTTTAAAAAAATTTCTTGAAGTAGATGGTGTGCTTAAATGTGTGATTGAAAGTTATAACAATTATCAAAATTCAGTAAACAGTAATATTATTCAAAATATAGTACAAGGTTCCGTGTGGCAAAAAAAAATATCTTCCCGTAATGGGCAAATTATGGTTTTACCCCTTGCCTTATATTTTGATGACTATGAAGTGGGAAATCCATTAGGTAGCCATGCTGGTGTACATAAACTAGGTGCAGTGTATGTTTCCATTCTTTGCCTTCCATCACATTACTTATCTAAATTGCAAAACATATTTTTGGCGTTACTTTTTCATTCATCTGATCGACAGAAATTTGGAAACAAAGTCGTCTTTGCTCCAGTTATTTCGGAGCTAATATATCTAAAAGACCATGGAATAGACTTAAATGTTGATGGAGTTCCTAGTAGAGTATACTTTGAATTAGCTGTAATTCTTGGAGACAATTTAGGCATTCATACAATAATTGGTCTTAGTGAATCATTTGCATGCAATTACCCCTGTCGTGTTTGTAAAATACATAAAAATGACCTTAAGTTTACCGATGTATGTGACAATCAGTTAAATCGTACCATGGAGCAATATTTAATAGATTTAAATACAAACGATGTGTCAGTAACAGGAATTAAAGAACAGTGTGTTTGGCATGCAATTGAAGGCTTTTCTATTATAGAAAATGTTGGAGTTGATATAATGCACGACTTACTTGAAGGTGTATGTAAATATGATTTGTCAATTATGCTATATACATACATAACCGAGTTAAAACTGTTTTCGCTAGATACTTTGAATGATAGACTAATATCTTTTAACTATGGACCTGACCGTAGTAATCAACCATCATGTATTCTACTTGATCATCTGCGTAAACAGACAATTAAAATGTCAGCATCAGAAATGCATTGCTTTCTGAGATATTTTGGCTTATTGGTTTATGATCTCATTCCATCAAATGATTGTTTGTGGGGATTGTTTATCACTTTAAGAAAAATACTTGATATTGTGACATCTACATCTTTACACAGAGGTTCATTTGATTTATTGCGATGCTTAGTTTCTGAACATCACAAAATCTATCTTCAATTTAGTGGAAGACCTTTGACACCAAAATTTCACTTTCTTACACATTATGACGACATGTTGCAAAAATTTGGACCCTTAATTTCAATCTGGTCTATGAGGTATGAAGCTAAACATCGCATTTCTAAGCTGTCTGCAAATGCATCTAGTAATAGGCGTAATATATGTAAGACTTTAGCTATTCGGCATCAGTTAAAGTTAAATAATTTATTTTTGAACACAAATAATGTGAGTCATATAAAAACTGGAAAAAAAAAAGAAATAAGCGATACTTTAAAAACAAAAATAACAGATCGCCTTAAATTAGAGACTGACATAATTTATAAGTGTAGTTGGTTGATAATACATGGAATGAAATATACATCTAATATGGTATTAACTCTAGATGTTGTGAATGATATGATGCCTGTCTTTGGATTAGTAGAAAATATTTTTATAAACAATTATGTGATAATTTTTGAAGTGAGTGTTTATGAGACTTTGTATTTTGATGAAGGGTTATATTGCTATGTTGTCAAGGATAATTCTAACGATACCGATTTTTATGCATATGATAATCTTTATAGTTATGTTCCAAATACATTGTCAATTAGTCGTGATGCTAATACTAAATATGTGATTGTGAGATGTCCATTATAATTGATATAATATTTTTATATTGTTAAGAAGTATTGTAACGATACTGGATAATTTTTATAGTGATCTTCCAAATACATTAATTAGTTGTGATGTTAATATCAAATATTTCTTTGTGATATCTCTATTATAATTGGTAAACAAAATATAATTTTGTTATGTTGTTAAGGATAATTGTAACGATACTGTTTAAAATACCTTTTAGTATTACATTCCAAATACATTGTCAATAATTGTGATGCTAATACTAAATATGTGATTTTAAGATCTCCATTATAATTGATATAATATTAATATATTGTTAAGATACTTGTAATGTTACTATTTTTATGCATATGATAATTTTTATAGATAGGTATAGGTACCGTCAGTGATTTAAAGCGGTGAACAAAAGTGGTGGGGATACTGCGCACTCCAAGCAGTCTTCTAGTGCCATCCAAAACATAAAAAAATAGTTCTGCGCATTCAATTACAGCGCTCTAAAAAGGTGACGGTACCTATACCTTCCAAATACATTATCAATTAAATCTTCCAACTATGTTGTCCATTTAGTTACTAATACTAAATAATTGTGCTTGTGAGATGTCTTTTATAATCGATACAATATTATTATATTGTTAAGGATAATTGTAACGATACTAGTTTTTTATGGTATTCTTCCAAATACACAGTAAATTAGTCGTGATGTTAACATCAAATATGTGATTGTGAAGTCTCTATTGTAACTGTTAAAAAAATATAATATTGTTATGTTGTTAAGGATAGTTTTAACGATAGTGTTTTTAGACATATGATAATTTTTATAGTTATTTTCCAAATACATTATCAATTAGTCGTGATGCTAATACTAAATAACATGCGATTTTAAGATCTCCATTATAATTGATACAATATTATTATATTGTTAAGAATAATTGTAACGATACTGATTTTATGTATATGATAATTTTTATAGTTATCTTCCATTAGGAATATAACTATTAGTTTCACGACTAAATTGACAGTGTTTTTCAAGACTAATTGAAAGTGTATTTACACTGTCAATTAGTCTTGAAACTAATACTAAATATGTGATTGTGAGATGTCCATTATAATTGATTTAATATTATCATTTTGTTAAGGATAATTGTAACTATGCTAGTTTTGATGATAATTTTTATAGATATCTTCCAAATAAATGTTCAATTAGTTGTGATGCTGATACTAAATATGTGGTTGTGAGATGTCCGTTATGGATATAATATTAATATATTGTTAATATTAATTGTAACGATACTGGTTTCTATGCATATGACATTTTTTATAGTTATGTTCCAGGAACATTGACAATTATTAGTCGTAATGCTAATACTAAATTGTGATTGTGAGATCTACATTATAATAATGTTATGTGGATAACGATACTAGTTTTATGCATATGATAATTTTTATAATTATTATATCTTTCAAATACTTTGTCATTGTGATATCTCTATTATAGGATTGTGAATAAAAAAGAAATTATATAATAACATGCTTTTATTTTACTAAACTTTGTTGTAGCTTTTGCCATATTTTAAAGATCTTGTATATTGTAATAACCAAATACTATCAGTTAATTTATGCTGCTTATACATGACAGTTACTTTTTGCTAAGCATCGAGTTTCCAAAAGTTGTTTAGCAAAAAAGTAATTGCTGTGTGTAAACATCATACAAATTCTATAGTATGCTTTATATACTAAGTGGCAAAAGGTACAATATAAAACATACCCATTACAACATTATTAGTATTTAGTACGCTGCAAATCGTAATGATTACAATAAACTGAACTATTATAATCCGTAACCAGCACTATTAGGTCTCGTTAATACAGCAATACACTCTTTGACATAACATTACGTTATAGCATTTAATACAATGCTGGATTGTAGTGTTTACAGTATGACATTACATGCTGAAGTATTCTAATTGGTTACCAGTATTAAAGGTGTAGTTATTGCAACAAAACGTACATTCATCATAACATTACAATAAAGTAATGATTAACTATTTATGAAATAGCTCTAACAAATTTACTTGCTAAGTGAACAATTCTGTTTGGTAATGATTACAATACAATCATTTGAAACTACTCTCTTCTTTTAACTAGAACTGTATTGTAGTGCTAAGAAAGCGTACTGTGGTCACATATAGCACGATACATTCTTGTTGCGCGAGCGATATTCTCGTGACTGTAACGAGATTTTTTTTTCCGTGCACTGTCCAGGTAGCGATTTTACTTCATAAAGACGTATTTGCATAACATTTTCGAAATTACTTTGTATATTTTGAAGCAATGATAGCCGAGCGGTAATAGCCATGGACTGCCGTGCCGCAATACCCTGGTTCGATCCCCACCACCGGCTTGAGCTTCACCGCATGGTGCAAGGACATTTTGCGATTGCCCGCCTGTGTAGCTACCCTCAAGTAGAAAATCTGTCGCCAAACACCTAACAGTGTGTTCCGGCAGCAGTCCTGGAGAGCCAGTGAAATTACAGGCACATGAGACTTAACAACTATGTCAGAAAGTGACGGGCGCAGTGCAATTCGTGACTTGTGATGAAATGCATCTGTTATAGGCAAAGGTTAGTCCGCTTAACATCAGGTGGGCCTCGAGCTTGTTCCGTCAAAATAACATTAAAAAAAATTAAAACGTTGAGTATTGAGGCCTTGGTCCGATCGGTGGTTCGCTTCAGCCATACTGGACCGACACGGCGTCGAACTTTTCTGACAAAGAAATTATAGCCGTCTAGCGTCTACTGGTATAGACCAGTGCTCAGTAGATGGCAATAGGCTCATCTCTCATTAAAAGGTACCAAGACCTGACTGCTGTAACTTTAGACGTGGCTATATAATATGTACATGTTTAGATTTCTCAGGTCATGGCAAAATCACTCTTTATCAGAGTTCGTCGAGAGACCCAGTTCTACCGCCAAGCACCAAATTTCCGCATATATTCTAAAATAACACGCACATGAGACTTATGTCCCAGGGTGATGTGCGCAGTACAGTTCTTCACTTGTGACGAAATACATCTGTCATAGGCAGAGGTTACCGCTTATCATCAGGTGGACCTCGAACTAGTTCCGTCACAATCATAGTTTAAAAAAATCTACGTTCCATTGCTCGTATATAATAATTACCTTAAAAGCAAAGCAGCCGGAAGAAGCTAGTAGTAAAGCAGAATTTATTTTGACTTCAACTGACTAAAATTAAATTAACAATGGGCACTTCCTGGCTCAATAAGCAATTGCTACTTAAATAGGGTTACCTCAGTAAATTAAATTCATAAAACAAAAACATTATGTCAAAATCAAAACGCATTTGAAAGCATATAAGTCGAAATGCAAAGCATTCTGACCGAACACTTTCAACCCCTAAAAGTTTAATTATACCCCATTTGTTCTCGCAAATAACACACCCTCCTGTTTACGAGCGTGCAAATAATACAGTAAGGGTTGTCCGCAGTTACTTTTATTCTGTTCTAAGTTAGGTAGTAAAACATACTCGTATAAAATAAGGCTTTCAAACGGTTGGCTGTCCAAGGTGCGAAGGAATTCTAGGTATTGGCGTTTCTAGAATTTGCACTGACAGGAATCCTTTTGTGTAGAAGAGATGATCCGTTAAGACGCGATGATTGAATAAGTATTAAAGAGGTAATTTGATATGTATTATTGACATTAGAAATAAGTAAGGTAAACCATTAGATTTCAATTGAAGCGCTTGTAGCGTCGCTTGATCGTTCTTAACCCTTTTTTTTATTACATTGTGACGGAACAAGCTAGAAATCCATCTGATATTAAGCGGACTAACCTCTACCTGGAATAGATGCACGTCACAAGTGACGAATTGCACTGCGCCCGTGACATAGTTATTAAGTCTCATGTGCCTGTAATTTCACTGGCTCTCAAGGACTGCTGCCGGAACACACTGTTAGGTGCTTGGCGACAGATTTTCTACTTGAGGGTGGTCGCTAGCCAGGCGGGCAATCGAAAAACGCCCTTCCACCATGCGGTGAAGCTCAAGCCGGCGGTGGGGATGGAACCAGGGACCTGGGGCACGGCAGTCCATAGCTATTACCGCTCGGCCATCATTGCTTCAAGTATAGTAGTATACCGTGCTTAACCAACTCAGTCGCGACGGGCTCTTTGCAGTGGCCCAAACGTCGGATATGTAAGTATCTCAGATTTAGAGATATGTTCGCCTTGCCCGTCGTTTCGACGGGTAGTTAGCTTTAACGTAAGTTTTTGTGATGAAATGTGTTCAACTAGGCCTACTGTGGTCATGACTTGGATTGGTTGCTAGTTGTATTACTACTAAGCACTTCCGTACTTCAGGGAGCACGTTGAGCCGTCGATGCTGGTAGTTATTTTAGGATGCAGGCAGTTGTTATAGCAAATTGGTAGGGCATTTGGCGCCCACCTGGCTCTTTGGACAATATGTCTGTAGCGCCAAGCTCTCAAATTGTATGCTAGATTTTTTTTTTTTAATAAATTAATCCTTTTTCGACCGACACTAGGGTCCGTGCAATTTTTTAAGTTCACTAAGATATTAAGCAATTACATTACTATGGGGAACACTCTTACATATATGCTAGAAATTATAGTCAATGTGATGATTCTAAGAAATATTTGTTTTATATTTTTTCTGTACCTACCTTCTTTGAAAGTAGAGACAAGTACTTCAGAAAAATACTTCCACTATTCCTATTTTTACCGCCAAGCATTATTGTGTTCCTGTTGGAAGGGTATTAATGGATGTTGAGACAATCGCCAGATGAGACTTAACAATTACTTGTCTCAGGGTGACAGGCGCAGTTTAGTATATCACTTGTGATGAAATGCCTCTATTACAGGCAGAGGTTAAGTACCTCGTGGATGTTCAATCACAATCACATAAAAAAAAAAAATGAAGTAAATCTGATCTTAAGTTGAGGATTTCAAGGGTTTGTAAATGGTTAAGAACTCTGATATTCATCCACCGTGAAAAATGCGGAATGACCTTCCACCTAGCGTTTTCTGCAGAGCTTCAGTACTGATTTCTTCAAAAAGGGTGTAAAAAGAGTCTTACAGGGACGGCAAACACATTGGGATCAAAAAGAATGCAAAAAGAGTCTTACAGGGACGGCAACACATTGGGAACCTTGTTGCAAATGTCCATAGGCGACGGTAACCGCTTACCATCAGATGACTCCATTTTATATTTAAAAATCCGTTTTTCTGACAACATAAGAATATCTTCAAAAGCTGGTATATGTAATAATTGCATATATGTCTAGTCGCTAAAAATTAAAGTAACATTCCATACTGCTTCTGTTCTGTATGTAATCTCCAGCTTTTAAATAAATATTGCCTTACAATACAAGTAACATACGAGCATTGTTTGAAAAATTCGCATTTATTCGTACCGCGCTAGAACTGGAGTGTTGTTCTCATAAAATATATAATTCATGCTCAGAAAGTTGGATATTGTCTGACTTGAAGGCAAATCTATAATTCAAACAAAATTTTATATATATATCCCTTCTATATGATAAGTGAATTTCTTACAGCTAAGATTACTGAGTTTATTAGGCTAAAATATTACTTCACATATTATGAAGCGTTCGTAGCATGGTTTGCTTAGTCATTGGTTGGTTGTAACAATTTACATGTCAAAATGATTTTGACTTCTATTAATACTTGTATTACGAACTTATTATTATTCGAGGCGGCAATATTAAATGTATAAACAACTGATCCTTCAGTTCGTAAGACAAGGTGAAGTCTTTAAGCTGAGCAATCTGTTTAATCGCATATAATTTGCAGATAGGAACTAACTTAACTTTTTTGGGGATAATTATATTACGCACTAGTGTATTATATTATTATGCACGAGGGTGTTATAGTTCGATTTATGGCCCTAAGAACGATATAATAAAGCTCACTTTACGTTACTTTTCAAAATATATTTTCAACACACTCGCTCGTAACGGGCCTTTAAATGCACCGATTTTAGTGTCATAATATAGCCTATTACGCACTCGTGCTTTTTTTTTAACTTTACCGCACTAGTGTTTTATATAGAAATATATAGTACTTCAGACGGTCCCGGTTGTTGTCTTATGATGGCAGTTATTATAGTATGGTGGTAGTGGATTTTGCGAATGCCCTGGCTACCACCCTCAAGTATAAAATCTGTCACCAAGCACCTAACAGAGTGTTCCGGCAGCTGTCCTTGAGAGCCAGTCATTCTAGGTTAGCCTGGTGAGATAGTGGTCAAAGGCTAGCCTATTAGCAATAAAAAATGTTTTTTTTTAACGTACCCTATTTCGTATGTAAGTAAGAAATAAGTTGTGGTAGTCGAATCATGATAATGTGAGGTCGGTGTTCCGAATCAGCTTGGTACATGGTACAGACTTCAACGAGGTATTTTATACTTCCCAGTGTTGGGAAACAAGGCCGTTTTTTTTTTACAGATAGTTTTGAAATTATAATAAAACTTACCACATAAGGCAGCGACGAAGTTCCTCAACTTGGCACACATTTTGCTAATATCTGAACAAACACACTACACATAATCAATTCTAAGTTCCAAAATCACCTCCACATTTTGTCACTAAACACAACACTGATTTCGTCACGTTTGGCACTTCGTCTGTCACTTCTGGCACTATGTCACTTTTGGCACTACGTCTGTCACTTTTAGCACTACGTCTATCACTTTTGGCACTATCGTTTTGTCACTTTCACTACTGAGTTAAATTTGTCTACCACTACGTTTATCACGTTTGGCACTGAGCCTGTCACGTCTGGCACTACGAACGAGGTGTTACTGGTACTTTTTGGCACTGCCACTGCTGTTGTACTCCTGTCTCTATCGATGTGTTGTATGACGTCGTTTTTTGGTCATATTTAGGGCGGGGAAGGGATCTGAAAAGAAAAAAAGAATTAATATAAACATAATAATATACCAACAAGTATATGCATACATATGTATGTATATACCCCCAATGGATAGGCAAAGATGTCTAAACACTTATAAAGTATGTCTGCTTACTTTAAGGATGAACTGGCCAGCCCGTTTTCCATACAAACGTGGTAGGGTGACCACTCCCTTATTTAAGGATTTAGGTCCAAAACAAAGCATAATACCGATCGATCTTGTCATTATCTAGGCTTGTATGATGGCGAAATTTTAATAAGATAATTAACCTGAGAGTTATGAGCTTCGAAACATTTTCATATAACATTTTCGAGGCTCATAACTTTCAATTTAAATATCTTTTTAAAATTTCCGCAACATACAAGCCTAGATAATGATGAGATCAATCGGTATTAAGCTTAAATCTGGACCTAAAATCTCAAATAATGGAGAAATCACCCTACGGCGTTTGTATGGAGAAGCGACCGGCCAGTTCAACCTTAAGTTGTTATGGGTGTTAAGATGGTATAGAGGACTGTGTGTGCCTCATGTACAGCAACACTATACTTACGTCAACGTAAGTAAAGTTATGCTGCTCATTCAGTGCTAAATTTTCCTTAGTTCCTTTTACAACATCCAATTGAGTGGTAAAAGACCACTCCGACTTATTCTACTGTCTACTATAACGTATTCTGATTCAAGATTTATTCTTTACTAACGCAGTATCAACCAATTTGTTAATATTTAAATATTATAAATTAGACTGGCAAAAACACGCACGTTGAGGATCGAATACGTCGACCCGGGTTTCGAGCATTACAGATGCTCATCATGAGTGTTTTTGCCGGTTTAATTTATACTATTTAAAATATATGTGAATTCACGAGAATTTCAATTTGTTAAAGTTGAAAAGTGATGAAAATGAGGATGAAATCCAAATCGGTTCAGCAGTTTCAGCGTGAACGAGTAAAAAGTAATTCCACTTTACATCCTCACTCAGTCACAATCACTGTTGATAAGTGATGATGAAGTGTAAGGCAGGGCTCAAACAAGAACTGACGCATGCGCAAATTCCATTATATAGAAATAGAAATACAAATAGTAAATATTTTAAAATATTTTAAAAACAACACGAAGCATCCTCTGGAGCTCTTGATTCTTCGAGGGCAAATATTTTTCTAGTGTACTAATTAAATGTTTTCTTAATACAGGGTTATTGGTAAAATGCTAACAACCTCTTAGGGTTGACTTCTGCTAGTCTTTAGAAACATTTTGAGATGTTTATTTCGTTTTTTGTTTTTTGTTTTAATGCTTATTCCGAGCCAAGAGCGCCCGCCGCGGCAACACTGGACCGCGCCCTAGTCCCTTTGAATAGAGTTTTGAATATTTACATAAAATAAAGTAATAAAAATATTAACTAATACATTACAGACACAAGAGACTTTTGTCATCAGGTGGTCCTCGTGCTTATTCAGTCAAAACTATATAAAAACAAAATAAAAAATAAGTCAAACAAAAAAAAAACATCTCAAAATGTTTGTTAGGACCAGCATAAGTCAACCCTAAGAGGTTGTAAGCATTTTACCAATAACCCGTATAAGTATTTTTTATTATTAAATTTGGATTCCGCATAACGCCTGAATCTATTCAGACCGAAATAGAAATAGGCGCTTGTTCACAGATTTCCTACTCGATAAGAACATTTGCAACGGCAAGACATCAGACTTCGTCGTTATAAATTTTACAACATTAATTGCCCAGCAACATAATCCGCATTTTTTTGTTTTATGATATTTTAGAAGACTATTTAGGTAATAAAGATTTGGTTGGCGTCAGAGCGTCAACTTTTGTTGGATCGTAAATAAAAGCCGAGTTATCTGCAGAGCAGATGTTGCACGTGTTCAGTCAGCGTCTCTTGAGCTGCTCGTCTTAAAATATAACCGACTTGGAGAGCAAAATGGTCTAAAACAAGGTTTTTTTTATTGTACTGGACAAGGGTTTGATCACAGCCTAACCTGATGGTAAGCGACGACGCGGTCGACGGTGGAGCATGCTTGCCTAAGAGGTACCTATTCACTCTAGACTTAAAACTTCCAGATCATAGCTTACGGGAAAAAACACTGGGTGGTTTTTTTATACATAGCGATCATATTCAGAGCCGCGTGACAACACGCTAACGTGAACTTTTTTTTTCTTTTTTTTACCGGCGGTATGCCTTTATTAACAAAATACTACGAACTATATACAACACTACACATATTACTATAAAAGCATTTGGACTCATAGGCAGTCCAAATGCTCTAGCCCACTATCAGTTGGCAGTGTGCCTAGCATGCTGGCAGCATTGCCCCGTTGAATTGCAATGCTTATTCTAAAGTGAACTACTGTAGGTATATGTAATATGCAATTTGTTTGTTTTTCATAATCGTATGTATATATATATATATACATAAAAACCTTTCCTCTTTATAATATATATGTATATATATATATATATTATAAAGAGGAAAGGTTTGTATTTTTGTATGCAACGAATAAACTTAAAATAGATGATATTTGGTATGGAAATAGTTTGAGACTCGGGAAAGGACATAGGATAGTTTTTATCCAACTGCGTAAAAAGAGGTTAATGGTTTTGCGCGATAACCCAAATACGCCCGGGCGGTGCCGCAACTGGAAAGCTAGTCTCATCAATAAGCAGCTAATCTAGGTAGTCTCAATCACCTTACTTAATTGAAGGTAGTAATATAAATTTATTAGAAGTAATATAATAAGTCTTATTTTCATATGTTGAAAACAAAAATTTATAAAAAAAACGGCCATGTGCGAAACGGATTCACGCACAAAGGGTTCCGTACCATTATCTGTACAACAAAGTCATGTGCGGGATTCGAACCCGCGTCCATCCACCCTTTTAGCCGGGGTATGCTCTAACCAATTGAGCTATCATGACATGACGTCATAACTCATATCTTTCCTATCGTTCTTTAACCATCGTATTCGGATGGAGCGACATCTATAGTACCACTTACGTTGTACTACAAACAAGACCAAATTTGCAATTAGTTTTATACTTGTAAATGAGGACGCAACCTTATAATTTTAACATTGTTATGTTTGCAATAACGCCTGCTATGCGGATTACATTACAAAATTACAAATATACGATAGAAAAAAATTAAGTCATGTGCGTGATTCGAACCGGCGTCCATCCATCCCTTGAGCCGGGGTATGCTCTAACCAATTGAGCTAACATGACATGTCGTCATAACTCAAATCTTTCCTATCAATCTTTAACCATCGTATTGGGATGGAGCGACATCTATAGTATAGTGCATTTCAACTGTTTAGCTATCACGGTTTATGAGATACAGCGTGGTGACAGACAGACAGACAGTGGAGTCTTAGTAATAGGGTCCCGTTTTAACCCGTACGGAACCCTAAAAATAATACCTAAACTGAAATATCGTTACATGAAACAACACCTATTCAAAATAGGAATAACTTGTAGACGTAACGTCAAATAACACTACAATGATGAAGCTGATATTTTGAGACAATAAGTTACGTGAAATAACGAAACGACGAAATATTTTACTGTCACTTGTCAGAAAAAAATGTAATAAAACACGTTATCACGCGCGGCACCGAAAACATACTGAAATATGTCACGCCAATGTAGTCCTAAACAAACATTGACTAATGCATATTTTGTCCTAAACCAAACACGGTCGACGGATAGATACAAAAAATGCTATATTATATTTTTTGGCAAAGCCCTCGTTATTATTTTAACGAGCTAAATAATTGTTAAATATGACTTGTTTTTTTTTTATGCCTCATAGGTTAAGTCTTTGACCACTATCTCACCTGATGGTAAGTGATGATGTGGTCGAAGATGTTGTTCAGGCTAACCTAGAAGTACTGGCTCTCAAGGACAGCTGCCGGAACACACCGTTAGGTGCTTGGCGACAGATTTTCTACTTGAGGGTGGTAGCTAGCCTGGCGGGCATTTGCAAAATGCTCTCACTGCTATAACGACTGCTATCCTAACAACCGGGACCGACGGCTTAACGTGCCCTTCGAAGCACGGAAACGCACAGTAGTAATGTCACTAGCGGTCACCCATCCAACTCATGACCGCGGGCGACGTTGCTTAACTTTGCTGATCGGTTGAGAACAGCTAAGTCAACTTCGCTACTAGCGCTTCATTTAACACATTCACATTTTAACGTAAGTAGCGTAAAAGCATTGATTGGTTTAATAAATTACTTTTAGAAAACAATTGAGATTAACAAATTATTGGATTGCAAAAAGTTTTTATCTCTGGCGGGAATCGAACCCGCACCCTCTGATTTCGCGCCGGATGACCAACGACCACCGGAACATACTTTCAAGCCGAAACATTGTGAGCTAATTGTATTACTTGTATTGTCATAAGGGACAGTGCGTGGTCATCGACCAGACTACTAGACTGCATCTGATGGAAAGAAGTGCTTATTAGGGTTCCGTACCCAAAGGGTAAAAATGGACCCTATTACTAAGACTTCACTGTCCGTCCGTCCGTCCTCTGTCACCAGGCTGTATCTCAAGAACGGTGATAGCTAGACAGTTGAAATTTTCACAGATGATGTATTTCTATTGCCGCTGTAACAACAAATACTAAAAATAAAATAAATATTTAAGGGGGATCCCATACAACAAACTTGATTTTTTTACCGTTTCTTGCTCGATGCTTATAACGGTGACAGGTAGCTTTCGAGACCAAAACATGTCCGACGAAATAAAGACTTTAGGACACCTCTGCCTACCTCTGCGGGAAATACACACGTGATAATTATTTGTGTTAGAAACATGTATAAATCTTGTAAATATATTTAATGTAGCACATTTTTTATTACTAACTGATTAAGCTTTGACTACTATATCACGGTGTTCAGGCTTACCTTAAATTAATAGCTCGCATAAAGAGCTACTGGAACAAATGGTAAGGTGCTGGGCGACAGATTTTCTTCTTAAATACAACAATTAACCAGACTGGCATTCGCAAAATGCCCTACCCCTACCACTATACACCATACATACCATACACTAGTACTTACTATCATTACTTTTCTAATTAAGACACAAGATCAATATACTTAATTCTTAATTCCACTTAACATAAGCAAAAAACACTTGCACGAAAACCGTAACACAAAGCTTTATTTAATTCAATGAACAAGCTTTACAATTTCATCTAAAATGAATCAAAATATCTGGTGCCTTCTTAAAGTATTTTAAAAGGTTCATAAAAAAAGGAACGACACATTAATAATGTAGATAAAAAGAATATTACACTCCGGGTCATAGTAGTAAAAATTGACATAATATGTTCCGGGACCCGGGGAGTCATAAAATTTTTGTTCGCTAAATAACCGGAATATTATTTCATCATCTTTTTATGGAGTTTCGGAGTTAGCAGGCTTTGCTAGGAGGCTGCCAAAATTTGGTCATGAACTTTTTGTTTTTCTCTTTGATAATTAAGTATTCATGAAGTCTTGTCTTGTATATCTTATTTTTTCTTTTTACTATAGCTACTTAGTTAATATAAGTATCTATTAAATTAATAACAACTTAGCAAGAGCTATGTTTTTGGTTGAATATATGAATAATAAGAAACTAGACTCATTATTTTTCAATAATTTGATAATAAATTTTAATATTAAATTAAACAAGGTCACGAATTATAAAATATGGTAGCCAATGCCCACTCGTTGTAAAAATCATTAGCTTTTTTAAACTTGATTGCATTACGACAGTATTTTGCCCACGCTTAGCCTACTTAGATTCGTGCGTGGGACAAGTGAAAAGAGGTTTGAGAGGCGATGAGTATGCAATGATTAATGGTTACTAATAAATTTATATTATTGTGGCACTCTGGTGTAAATGGTTGCTGGTGTCGCTGTTAATTTGTCAAGATGATTCATTATTTTTTTTCTTTATATTTGTTTATTGGCATAAAAAATATGTATAAAGGAACTAAAGGCACATAAATGTCTCATTTATAAGAAATTATATAGAATGGTTTTCAAATCGGAGAATTTTGTGATCGTGATTGATACAGTACCAAAATATTGAGTGCTCAAAAACCATACATAACACGGTAAATAGCCTGTTTCTTGTAATAACTATTCATGAAGGTAATTAAACTTTGTGTAAGAATATGTTTTCACTTCACTAGATCAGAAAAAAGTGCAATAGTACTTTTTATGCTATAGCGTCGCAAGAATATTATTATATCAAACATTATATTAAAATAAAACGCAATTATAACTTCAGTATCTGGTTTAATCACATTTTATATCAACCAGAAATGTCCCTCTGCTAGGCTTAGACCTCCTTCCATCGCCTTTACAGTACTAATGACTGTAGTAATTTTGCTATATATTTTGTTAAAATAAATAACATTCAATTATTAAATTTATTATAAAATTGTTAAAGTGTTTTTTCTTGCACCTAGGTTTTCCTCACTTTAATTTATATGATTTTTCATTGTGTATTAATATTTAATATATTTTGCATCTTGTACCTTTAAAACCCTCGTTTCGCTCATGAAAACATTTTCGAAACAATCAATCAAATCGATCCAAGTCTTTTTCCTCGTGTTTTAATACAAGTTCTCGCGCCAAATAACAACTCTGCATCCTTGTCTAGCAAATAGCTGCTAGCCTATTTACAAATAAAAGAGAAGCTCTTTCTTTCCTTACCCCATGCTAAGTACCCGGCTTATAGAAAACTGTAGTCTTCTTCCACTCCGTTGTAATAATCATTATCTATCTTAACGCAGTTAAACGGGGTTAGTTAAATAAGTTGTCTGTAAAACAAAACACATGATCTAATATAAGAAATAAGACACGAAAAAAAATCTAATATTAATTGTATACGACGATACATTGTATATCCCCAGCCAATTTAAGATTTCAGACATATCGCTTTAATTTTTAAATCCACCATTGACAGCGTTTTTATTATTGTAAATGTATTTTTAATGTTTTGTAAAGTATTAGAATAGTTACAAAATTACAAATTTATATTTATCCCGCAAGTGACTATATTTTTTCGCTAGTAAATTTGTAATTATGTAATGTAACCCGCCGAGCAGGCGTTATTGCAAACATAACAATATTAATATTAGAATATTGTCAAATTATAACATAATTCAAATCAATTTAAAATAATTGTGAATCTTATAACTTGGACCGTTTTTACAGAAAGCAACATGTAGGCGGCAAAACTTTGTATCAAGGCAATTATAGTGTCTTTCTGTCTGTCCGTCCGATTCTACAAGTCTTACATCTCATCTACCGTTTACTACCTTTTCACAATAAGAAATCTGTAGAAATCCATCAAGAGAACGACGGAAAGTGAATTTCTTTCTGACGAAAAAGTACTTTAATATTTCTGGGCACTCTGAGGCTTTTCTTTGTCTTTGTGTAATATTTGAGTTTCTTGTTTGTTTTATGTAAATGTGGGCGTTAAATTATTGTAATTCTGTCCTTTTTCCTCTCGTCGAATATTTGTTGTTTCATTTATTTTAGAAATGTTGTGTTCTTGAGTTAGAACAACGGAAGCGCTCGTAGTAAGTTTGCTTAGCTGTTCTTAAACGATCAGCAAAGTTAAGCAACGTCCGCCACGGTCATGAGTTGGACGGGTGACCTCTAGGGACATTACTACTGAGCGTTTCTATGCTTCGAAGGGCACGTTAAGGTACGTCCCGCTTGGCAGTTGTTATAGCATGGTGGTAGGGCATTTTGCGAATGCCCGCCTGGTTAGCTACCACCCTCAAGTAGAAAATCCTCAAGTAGAAAATCTGTCGCCAAGAAAGTAGAAAATCTGTTCCGGCAGCTGTCCTTGAGAGCCAGTAATTCTAGGTTAGCCTGAAAAACATCTTCGACCACATCATCACTTACCATCCGGTGAGATAGTGGTGAAAGGCTAACCTATCAAGCATAAAAAAATGGAATGCTAATAAAAGAAGAGCGCATATATGGAAGATGTGGATTAACAGATACTTTTTACCATCATCATCATCATCATCAATTTTCATCATAGTCTACGCAAGTGAAACCGCCAGGCGTAGTTAATACTCTATAATATACAGTATTCTATAATTTTCCCAATTTCTCAGAAGTAATCGTTCCCAAACAAGGTAGAAACTGGGAAACAATGGCACAATTGAAGTACTGTTTCCATGGCGAATCTATTGATTTAGTGGAATTGTTCTCAGGCTGAGAAAGCAAGCAGGCAACGTAGTTGGTATGAAGGTCATTAGGTCTGTATTGATAAAAAATGTGTTGCTGCGCATTAGGTGAGAAGCATGTTTTGGACAACTGTTTAGCGCCCTTAATTAATGAGATATTCGAAGCGCTCGTAGCGAAGTTTACTTAGCTGTTCTTAACCGATCAGCAAAGTTAAGTAACGTTGCCCGCGGTCATGAGTTGGATGGGTGACCGCTAGTGACATTATTATTACTTCTAGGTTAGCCTGAACAACATCTTCGACCATCAGGTGAGATAGTAGTGAACTAGCCTTTTACCACTGTTTCACCTGATGGTCATCAACATCTTCATGTTGTTCAGGCTAACCTAGTAGTACTGGCTCTCAAGGACAGCTGCCGGAACACACTGTTGGGTGCTTTGTGACAGATTTTCTACTTGAGGGTGGTAGCTAGCCAGGCGGGCATTCGCAAAATGCGCCAAGTACTTGGCGACAGATTTCTACTGTAACTTAACAGTGTGTTCCGGCACCTATCCTTGAAAGCCAGTAATTCCAGATTAAGCCTGTTAACATCTTCGACCACATTATCACTTACCATCAGGTGAGATAGTGGTCAAAGACTAACCCGTCAGGCAAAAAGTTATGATTTCTGTTACTAACGCATGGAGGCTTGGTAAAGCTCGCAGTAGCGGTCACCCATCCAAATGGTAACCTCAAAGATAGATTACCGATTCAGAACAACTATGTAAGATCCACTATAACTTAACTACTTCATATTGTAATTATAAAATAGTATATACAAGATCTTTGAATACAGGATCAGTAAACGGCATTGAATGTACAAAAAAGAAACTGGTACCATTCGTTTCGCACATGCGTGCTGTTCACACGGTCCTACAGCTAATATATTATTGTATATATATATATTTATGCTTGAGTCTTGAAAATGGTATACCTATAAGTCGGAGATCTATGTAAACACAGACGTACAATCGCCTGCAATAAGAAGTATACACATCTTTTACTCGATCGTGCGCTCGTAGAGTCAAGACCTCCTGAGGATGCTACGTGTAGAAGCGAAACGCGTCGAAAATTCTTCCGGTTTGGCTGAGTGGCGTTTATGCCGTCACGTCGGCTTAACAGGAAAATTAGGCGGAATTGTCACTCGATATATTTTTGTATTTTTTAAGTGTTTTATTAAAATATTAATTTGATGTTTTCATAAAATATTTTTAAAATATTTGTTATTATTAGCATACACATTGTGATTTTCAAAATAGTGGCAAAGAGTCCTGTTTTTCTCTATATAATCAGAAGTATTTTAAAATCAAAGAATAATTTGAATATGTTTAGCCATGTTAACGTTATCTGCGATTATTAATAACTTAGCAACATCACATTACTTTGAAAATTACGAAGTTTATGTGGTTTGCCATAATCTCCACACTTGGCAGGCGTCTTGGAGATCGCAGTATGAGATATCAGGTCCTCAGAAAGCTGCCCACCTTCTGGTGTGTTACCCTTAGAAGCCTCATGCGACACCCCACTTTTTTTTTATTATTGGCATTTTTTTATTATTTTTAAATATACACGTAAATGGAAATAAAACTGGTGACACGAAGCCACTATAGTATTATGGGGATTATAGGGTAATAGGGATAATCAGTTATCCCTATTTCTACCCTATATAGTGTTTTCCTATCTTGGTGATATAGTCATTAACTGTACTGTAACAGCCAGCTCGTCCACTGCTGAACACAGCCTCCCCTATTAAGGGGGTATTTGCCATAATCCCCACGCTTAGCAGGCGGCTTGGGGATCGCAGTGTAAGATGGCAGTTCTTTAGAAGGCGCTGCTGCCCACCTTCCAGTATTTTTCCCTTAGTCGCCTCTTACGATACCCACGGGATGATATGGGGAGGTGCGATTCTAACCCGGCACCCCACGGGGGGAGTCATTAACAGTGAATGACAATCGGTCCCGTAAGTAGCAAGGTCACTGAAGAGGAAGAAAAAAATATATTTAACGAAAAATGGAACCGACTTTTTTTTTATGCCTGATTTTTTTTATTTTTTTTATGATAGATTAGCCTTTGACCACTATCTCACCTGATGGTAAGTGATGATGTGGTCGGAGATGTTGTTCAGGCTAACCTAGAAGTACTGCCTCTCAAGGACAGCTGCCGGAACACACCGTTAGGTGTTTGGCGACAGATTTTCTACTTGAGGGTAGCTAGCCAGGCGGGCTCGCAAAATGCCCTACCACCATGCTATAACGACTGCCATCCTAAGACAACAACCGGGACCGACAGCTTAACGTGCCCTCCGAAGCACGGAAACGCTCAGTATAGTAATGTCACGAGCGGTCACCCATCCAACTCATGACCGCGCGCGACGTTGCTTAACTGATCGGTTGAGAACAGCTAAGTAAACTTCGCTACGAGCGCTTCGAAAACAAAGAAAAGTGTGAAATAACTTGTCGATGTCGGTACCATGCACACAATATTGTGATAATAGGTACTTTTGAACTATCATGGTACCAAATTCAACAAGTTATGCACACTTTTGAGTGATGAAGTCGGTTCCATTTTCAGGTTTTTTTTTGCTGTAATTTTTTATGTAATCCGCGGAGCATGCGTAATTGCTTTAATAAAAATAATTACAAGAAAGAAGGTAATTTCAATTTAAAATAATCAGAAATATAGACTGATGCAGTAAGAAGCTATGCGTGGTCATACATAATAATAAACTATATAATTTATATACACGTCGATTTGGAGACCTTCCTTTTTTATACTTATGGGTTTTACTTTTTTATATCTATAAGTACACACCAAGTTAAGACAGCAAATTCAGTGCCATCTTGTTAAATTATGTCAACAAACCTTTTTCGCCCTTCTGTGGCAACATTAACATACTTTTGTTTGTTCTACCCTCACTTGTGCACGTGCGGGATTTTTTTTCAAGTTGCCATGTTTTGGTCTCGGGAATAAATTTTCCCTCTCTTTAACATTTCTAAACGGGGCACGGGGAGAGTAATTCTTTAACAATATTGGCGTTAGTCTAACAATTAAAATGATATTCATATTACATATATATATAAAATTGCAGACAAATTATAAGAATTTGATAGGTCATCACAGCAAACTCCGCGCGGGATATGAGTAGTGAAAAATAATAGCTATGGACTGTCGAGCCGCAGTACCCTGGATCGATCCCCACCGCCGGCTTGTGCTTCACCGCATGGTGGTAATTACTATGTGTAATAATCGCGAAAACCTAAGACAACATTATGGTATGTTAGTCTTTAAATTTTTTTTTATGTCTGATAGGTTAGCCTTTGACCACAATCTCACCTGATGTAAGTGATGATAGGGTCGAAGATGTTGTCCAGGCTAACTTAGAATTACTGGCTATCAAGGACAGCTACCAGTAGTAGCTAGCCAGGCGGGCATTCGAAAAATGTCCTACTACCTTGCTATAACGACTGCCATCGTAAGACAACAACCGGGACCGACGGCTTAACGTGCCCTCCAAAGCACGGAGGCATTAAGAAGTAATGCAGTAATAAAAAATAAATAGTAAACTAGCGGTCACCCATCCAACTAAAGACCGCGATGGACGTTGCGGATCGGTTAAGAACAGCTAAGCAAACTTCGCTACGAGCGCTTCAAATGTCTTGAAAATGTTGTTTGCAGAAACTATCGCAAGCTTCTGGAATATCACACCCACACATTTATGAAGCGTTATTTAAAGCTTATTTTGTCCTTAAAAATAGAGTATAAAATGGGTCTTACTGGCGTTTAAATTATGTACCCAATGAAGCTGTCATAGTCTACTGTAACCTCATTTCGCATGATTTTTGTTACCAAGCACGCGCGTGCTATTTCGTAATTCCACGTTGGTCTTTGCTTCTAAATATTTTCGTCGTTCATGTAAAGTCCGATACAGGGTGTGCCTAAATAAGCGACAATGACAAAACCCTTTTTTTTTAATGTTCTAAGGATATGAATAAAAAAATCTTATGAAAGAAACAATTGAAAACCAGGTGGTAGGTCTCTTGTGTAGGAGATCCGTCTTGATGGGTATTACAGTTGTGTCAGATATACCGCCTCGAACTAGTTTTGGTGTGAAGGGCACTGTAGTAAGTGACATTGCCAAATGAAACATAACAATTAATGTCTTGGAGTGACGAGTGCGGTGCAGTTTCGAGATCAAAACGGTGGTACTGCATCTGTAATGGGCGGGCGTGACGGCTTACCACTAAGCAAGCGACTTATTCGTCCCAACACTTCATAACACAAAACATATATGAAAAATGAAAATATATAAATGCTGCCACCATGCTGGGCACGCTGCCAACTGGTAGTGGGCGGGAGCATTTGGACTGCCTGTGAGTCTGCAATGACTTATAGGTTGTCTAAATGCTTTTATTGTAGTAGCTGTAGTGTTGTATATAGTGTTCGTAGTGTCTAAATTAAAGGCGAACCGCCGGTTGAACAAAAAAAATAATGATATAATTCATTTATTTGAGGCAACCAAAGGTCCATATTCGTATTATAAACACTTTAAATTGAGCCAGGACTAGGATACAAATATATAAAAAATACATCTTTTCCTTGTGTGAGATTTTTGCTGCTGGCCATAAAGCAATTTTATACAATTTACAGATTAAAAATAATACCAATATTTCTACAAGATCAGAAATGCGTGTAAAGTAAACGTCAATGCGAAGTACAATGACCTTTACAAGCCCACTGCAAAGATAATGATTTACAGACAAAGCGCATATATATATATATATATATATATATTACTGGTATCCGGGTTTTTAACCACAACAAATATAAAACGGTTTTGAAAGCTTGGCTTTTATAAATAACTAGCTTTCCGGCCGCGGCAATACCCGTTCGTATGTCGTTTTTCGTGCAAACCAATTAACCTCTTTTAGCGCAGTTGGATAAAAACTATTCCATGTCCTTCCCCGGGTCTCAAACTATTTCTGTACCAAGTTTCATCCAAATCGGTCTTGTAGTTTTAAGGTTATTCGTTGCATACAAAAATCTAAAAATAGTATTTTTTTCTTCTTTATATTATTAGTGTTCTTATAAAATATATTAATTTTACCGTCCTAAAATCTGAAACAGCATAACTCTTAATAAATGTATCATATATATATATATATATATGTAACAATTGGCACCCGTAGGGTGCCGGGCTAGAATGTCAGCCCATCTCTACCCGTGGGTGTCGTAAGAGGCGACTAAAAATAACACACCAGAAAATGGGCAGCAGCGCTTTCTTATTCACACTGCGATCCCCAAGACGCCTGCCAAGCGTGGGGATTAAGGTAAAACCCCCAAGATGGATGTGTTCAGCTGTGGAAAATCCGGTCTGCTATTTGCAAATTTCTAAGAACAATTTAAACTAATACAATGTACATAAATAAATTTAATGAAAATTAGATCAGAGTATCATTGTTTAAGTATTTTAATGTTGGTAAAATTAATTAAAGAACTTTCTCAGTTGCTAATTTTACTTTTATAAATTATCTGGAATGTCAGAACTGTAATTTAAAAAGTTTATTTAATTAATAAGGAGACAAATATGATCTGTTTTACAAAGATTTTAGGGATACGGTAAATTATATTACTTTTTAATATTGTTATGTTTGCAATAACGCCTGCTATGTGGATTACATTACAGAAATACAAATATACGACAGGAAAAAGCATAGCAGGCGTTATTGCAAACATAACAATATTAAAATTATAAGGTTGCGTCATCATTCACAAGTATAAAACCAATTGCAAAATTGGTCTTGTTTGTAGTACAACGCAAGTGGTACTATAGATGTCGCTCCATCCCAATACGATGGTTGGAGATCGATAGGAAAGATTTGAGTTATGACGTCATGTTCTGTTAGCTCAATGGGTTAGAGCATATTCCGGCTAAAGGGATGGATGAAAGCGAGATCGAATCTCGCACATGACTTAAATTTTTCCTATCGTATATTTGTAATTTTTTATTTTTTGTCTTAACAGAGTAAAGACCAAGTGGTAAGGAATCAGTGAGGTATATGAAGATAGGGTAAGACACCAGAAAGTGGGCAGCAGCGCTTTCTGAACTGATATCTTACACAGCGATATCCAAGACGCCTTGCCAAGCGTGGGGTTTATGGCAAACCCCCCTCATAATGGGGAAGGCTGTGTTCAGCAGTGGACAATCCGGCTGATACAGTACAGTAGAAAATTGTATGCTGAGATGGTTTTGGAAATTGTATAACGCTTGGCGCTTGGATAGGTTAATCCTGCAGTTATTGGGCCTTAATTTTGAATTAACGACTTTCAAATCATGCATCATATTTTTTTCTAATCTTAACATTTAAAGCGCTCGTAGCGAAGTTTGCTTAGCTGGTCGTAGCCGATCAGCAAAGTTAAGCAACGCCCGCCGCGGTCATGACTTGGATGGGTGACCGCTAGTGACATTACTACTGAGCGTGCACGTGCTTCGGAAGGCACGTTAAGCCGTCGGTCCCGGTTGTTGTCTTAGGATGGCAGTCGTTATAGCATGGTGGTAGGGCATTTTTCGAATGCCCGCCTGGCTAGCTACCAACCTTAAGTTGAAAATCTGCTGCCAAGCACCTAACGGTATGTTCCGGCCGCCGTCCTGGCTCTCAACCAGTAATTTTAGGCTAGCCTGAACAACATCTTCGACCACATTATCACTTCCCATCAGGTAAGCTAGTGGTCAAAAACTAAAATATATCGGGCCATAAAAAAAATTATAACGATTTTTTTTTACCTCACATATAACTTCAGTAAGGGGTTAAGATCGTCCAATAGGAGATCGGAACAGCTGTGAGTTTTTGATACCAAGAGCTACAACAAATCACCCTGTATGTGCCATAATCGTCTCCCACGTAGCCCCACACCAATGTGTTGTCCATATTTAGCTCGCAGATGTGTCGGAGACCGGCCATGCTTTGTATATTATTAATAATACTTTTATAATTATTTGTACACTTTGCTTTAGTCCTTGTTTTGGCGGACGCTTTTGAAGTTTGAAGATTCGCAAAGTTTTTTTTTCTGACCAAATGTGGGTGTAACATATTTCTGGCTAACTTTTCGGGGATATACAGAGTGTTTTTTTTTTTTTTTTTTAATTTTATTGTGACTGAATAAGCACGAGGCCCACCTGATGTTAAGCGGTATCCTCTGCCTACAACAGATGCATTTCAGCACAGGTGACGAACTGCACTGCGCCCATCACCTTGAGACAAATTTGTTAAGTCTCATTTTACCTGTAATTTTACTGGCTCTGAAGGACTACTGCCGGAACACACCGTAAGGTGATTAGCGACAGATTTTCTACTTGAGGTGACGATGTTTTAAATGTATTGAAACGATGTTTTATTTGTATAGTTTTTCTGTCACTTGAAGTAAGAAAAAACTGGCCAAGCGCGAGTGGGACATCGCTCTTAATGGGTTCCGCAGTGCGACAGCCAATTTTTTTTTTTATTGGTATTGATCACAAGTTTAAAACTACACTATAAATTGACGTTTTCATAATTTGATGGTTAGGTGGAGGGTATGGTATATAATATGCAGGAATTTAGTATAAGGCTACCTAATTTAGTTTTTGAGATATAGACCACGTACCAAAAATTGTCTTTAATTTAAAACATCAAAGGCTCCACTTTTTTTTTATATATAAAAAATATTATTAAATTGTTCTATACTCTAAAAGCTCTAGACAATGACACCCCAGAAAGGGTAGAACCTTTTAAGAGTTAATTTGGTTTTCTTATTTTTGGTTATCAAATTGGTTTTTTGTTTGTTCTAGTTTCTGAACGGATTTATCGTCTTCTCTGTAGAAAATTGAATGTCTTGGTACAAAGAAGTTTTTTTTCGGTTACCTCTTTATATCTTAGACCCCTCATAAGTACATTAATTAATAATAACAAATATTTTTCAATATTTTATGAAAACATCAAATTAATATTTTAATAAAACACTTAAAAAATACAAAAATATATCTAGTGACAATTCCGCCTATTTGTGCCGCCGACGTGACGTCACAAACGCCACGCAGCCAAACCGGAAGAATTTTCGACGCGTTTCGCTTCTACACGAAGCATCCGCAGGAGGTATTGACTCTATGAGCGCACGATCGAGAAAACGATCGACGAGATTTTTCTCGATCGTGCGCTCGTAGTGTTTTATTAAAATATTAATTTGATGTTTTCATAAAATATTTTAAAAATATTTGTTCTTAATAAATATGGATTTCCGCAAAGTAACGCCTGAATCTATTTATTATTTATTATTAGTAAATTAATTGAATTTCTAGTCCCATATTCATCTTTGCGTCAAAGTTTTACACTAAATATCATGATATCTGGGTAGTACTTAATTAAGTACCATACTCAGACAGACAGATAGCAGAGTCTCATTTAAAGATGTTCCGTTTTTCCCAATAAGTCCGGATCTCTAAAACAGTATCTTTGGCATGTGTATAAAATGCTGCTTTGGGACCTAGAAGTCCAGGTTTCTATCCCGGGATGGACAATTTATTGGGTATATACATAATATATACAATTAAACTTTTCAGTAAACAATTGAAATCTGAAATTGTGTCAGGCAGGTGTCAATAGGCTCTCCTCTTATTACATGGGATCAAAACCCTGTCTGGCAAAGTATTATCATCATCATCAGCCGGAAGAAGTCCACTGCAGAACAAAGCCTCCCCCATTGCACGCCACAAAAAACGGCTATTAGCCGCTTGTAACCATTGGCTTCCCGCGACTTTCACGATGTCGTCAGTCCACCTAGTGGGGAGCCTACCAACTCTACGTCTTCCGGTGTAATATGGTAACCACACGTAAACCTTTCTTCCACATCGATTATCAGTTCGTCGAGCAATGTGGCCCGCCCATTGCCACTTCAAGTTACAAATTCTGAGAGCTAGGTCGGTGACTTTGGTTCTTTGGCTCCAAGCTCGTTGAGCGACTCTGAGCTTGTCCATAAAGGCCAAAGTTAATGACCACGTCTCAGTGCCGTAAGTCATCACTGGCAACTGGTGAAATATACTTGAAATGAAATGTGCTTAGACACACTCCTCATTCAGGCCTGATTCAAAAAACATAGGAGTGACAAAATACATAAGAAAAAAGATTTTTTTTAGGTTTGTTACCTATGCTTTAGTTCAGTCCCATCTCATGCAATCAGAGCTCATCACTCCAAGCTTTGGGCGAGGAAATCACGAGACAGCAATGTAAAATCAATTCAATGCGTATGGACTTCCACCTGACTTGCCATTAAAATCCTTTATAATATCATAACCAATTCGCCAAACCAGAGGATGTGAAAAAATCAATCTCCCATGCACCGGAGGGGGGAAGGGCGAGGGGGGAGGGCAAATAAACCGGTGTCTCACCGGATGCTAACAAACTTATAAGGCTTTGGAACCGGCTTCAAGGTGTTGTGGACGTACTGAGGATTGGAGGCTAGGGGCAGTGTAGGCGTGGGAAATTTTTTCTTTCATATGTTTTTACAGTTTGAGTCTGTGTTTTTATAGTGATGTGTTTAATAATCTGAAGTAAGGAAATCTTTGAAGTATAGCAATAAGCGTCCTTTTAGAACCTTGATGTAATTAATATAGGAAGATATATTTGAATGTTTGCTTTCTATATATACGTTTTTTCAGCTTGAGTATGGTTTTTTTGTAAAATGTGTTTTATAAAAGCTAAACATTGCTTCTATGTAGTGTGGCAAAAGTATTATTTTAGGATCTTGATGTAATATACGAAGTAATACTTAATCTCTTTCGATAGTAAAGTTTCTGGTAATTCTACATGGTGATATCTAAGACATCAATGCAAATGTAGTTTCTTTTCGTGGCCTTCGATATTAAATTAATTTATAAATATAACATAATGTATTGACTTTACAAAATGAAATTCCAACGAAAATATCTTCAATGCAATAAAGATATTTGAATTGATCAATGAGCGTGGGTAAGGCGTCCTTGAAGAGCGTCGCACAGTAGATCGAAACTCGTCTTTCATAGACATAGAATCTTGAATTATTAAAGGTCAATTTTTTTGCTTGGGACGAGTTCTGTTAATCATTGTTATACTATAAAATGGGATGTGCGACAATTGTGAGCACAAATAGGCAAGATATAATTTTTTTTTGAAAAATTTGTATGGGACTAACATATAAAATGTCAATATCTCCGTAATCACAAGTTTGGCCGTTATATCCTTGCACACGTATATAGTACTAATTATTTATGATTTTTTGATATACTTTGTTTTGCGGCACCACTTGCGATTTTTTTTTTAAAAATCGTCAAAGTTATTAATTTTTTTTTATATTGATGACTGTTTGTAATGCTAAAATATGCGATTATTAGTTCTAGTTTAGGGTATTTTATAAATCTTAACAGAAAACTTTCTAAGAAATCACAAGACTGTTAACCAAAACATTTTCACGTCTCAATACAACTTGCACGGTAATAATAAATTATATATTTTTGAATCTAATCTAGTCACCTGTAATGGTATGGTAATCAATAACAAATGAGTACTGTAAAAGTACTCATTTGTTAATGACCTCCGTTAGGTGATCAGATAGACTAAATACCTAATAAAGCAATTAGCGAAAGGATACACTCAAAAGAATATGTATTAAGTTTAAGAGCTCCGTAATTTAATAATTAGTGCAGAATTATCATTCTTTTTTATAGGCTATATTTAATGCTTCAAATATACGTAATTTATCAGTTTTATACTATGCAGATCCATAGTATAAAACTATCATTAAATTAAGATAAAAACTTTTATCTTATATGAGATTTAAACTATCTAGTATTAGATACTTAGATAAGTTGGGTTATAAAATTAAAAAAGAAGTTTAGAAAGAATTGATTTTTTTATTAATGTAAAAAACATAATAAAATCATGAATATCAAATATAAATATCAGAAATCATAAAATTCTTCAAAATAAATTAAATTAAATACTTAAATCTAACAAAAGATGAAATCAACTGAAATTTAAAATAAATTGAAATTATTACACACAATAAATATTAAATTGGAATCAAATAAAATGATTTAGGTAAGTACAATTAATATAAGTAAAATAAATAAATAAATAAGTCAAATACAAGTGAAAATAAAATTACAATAATTAAGTAACTACTTATAATATTAAAAGTTAAATTATTCTAATACTTCACCACCATCAGAATCCACTTCAGAATCTGACTCTACAGTTCCCATTACATCCAAGAACTCTATCGGAGGTTCCTGAAGTTTGAGTAGATCTAAAGCTTCTCTAAAGTATACCTGCTTCTTATGGGCATCCAGTTTTGGTCTTATTGAAGAAATCAGAGGATCAGATGAGAGAAGAAGCATGTTGAGGATGTCTTCGTTAGATGTTTGTCTACTCTTCTTCCTTGAATGATGTTCCCTGAATCTTCTGAAGTCTTTATTGCGGGCCTCTGAAGCTTCTTCTGATAGACTCCCAATTGGCACAATAGCATTTTCGGCTATTATATCACCTCCGTGGATTAATAATTTGTGGACAGTTGAGGACATGTAATACCAATTATAAAGTTCTACATATCTTTCGGCAGTTAATTTGGTATACTCTTTAAACTTAGGCACATCAATTATCTCACCAGAAGTGATTGCCTGCAGAATCACGGCAAACCTGTAGATAAGGTTTTCATCCAGTCCTGTTATTGCTGCAGTTTTCTCAGGAAACTCGAAAAACCTTCTCGCAGTATTACCATCGTTAGTTGTGCCTGACCCTTGTTTAACGATGTCGATCAAGAGATTAAGATCATCTCTGAATCGATCTTGGATAAGCTTTTTTCTGGTCTGTAACAGTATCTTGTGAGATTCCTCCCTCGCAGACCACTTCTTAAAATCGAGGCGATAAGCTATGTGTAAAAGACATTCCATTACATTAATACGGGCATGTAGTGGTGACAATCCAAATTCATAGGAACCAGTAGAAACGGTCTTTGACGTTACATTATCTAACTGATTCATTTCGGTTGGCTTAGCCAAACACAGGTAGCAGGCCGCATTTGATTTAGCTTCCGAGAGATATGTACAAATTTTGCCATCGATCATTGTTAATAACAATTGATGACTAATCTCATTTGCTTGGTATTTTGTGGAAATCAAAGCCTGGATTTCATTATCCATTCTAGTTTTTTCATTCATGACAACTTCTTTGCTCTCCTTCAAAAAACTGAACTGCACTGGGCGGCAATATGTAGAAGAGCAGGGTTTTGGATTTATCCAAATAGTATCACCTTCTCCTGTTGTTAACTTTAGAGGAACCAAAGAGGTCATAAATATGCTGGAATCATCTTGCTCACTGTCTATTTTCTGCTTATATCTACTTTGGTTGGATGCACCGTCAAATCCCCACTTCGATATTAAAATCAATTGCTTGCCTTGTATTTCACTAGTACTAGGAAGACTTTCAATAATCCTGGTCACTGTTAAATCTAGTAATGCTTGGAGTGCAATCGAAGCTGAGCTATCCGTTATGGTCACAAATGTCTCCGGAGGGTAACACTGAAGCTTAGCCTTTTGAAGTTTATAATACGACGGATATATATCTTTCGAACCTTCTCGAGTTGTTGTTTCCCTCAAAGTGATGTATTGCCATTTTGATAATTTTAATGAAAGCAACAAACCCAGTGCTTTCTCTGGTGAAAATAATACTTTAGGGACTGGTTTTTTGATCATTTCCTTAATTCTTGCTGTTGCATCTGGATTTTTTAACATGTATTCAATAACGTATGCAATATCCTCACGACCATCTTGTTTTAAAAGTGCTGCAGCTGAATATGCTAATTCAACAGGTTCTTCATCTTTATGTTCATTTGATCTCCTCTTCTTCTGCTTGTTGCTTAAATCTTCAAAGGGCTTTCGCGACCTTTTTGTCATTGTTGAAGCCGATATCATCGTTGACGTTGATGGTAAGGGTTCAGCATAAGTACTTTCATTTACCGATTCTTGTATGAGCAAATTTGTTTGTACGCAGCTTGGCCAGTCAATATTTGCCTCAAGCCAATTGGAATAATCACGTCTAAAAATATCAGGTTTGCGGTGGGATCTTATCCATCTCTTCTGAACAGCCCGTGTGAATTTCCGACAAAATTCCTTGAGGGTAACACGGTCTTCATCGGAAAGGCTAGAATCTAGTCGATTAACAAGCGTGTTAAATAATATTTCGTGATCGAATTTAGTATTCTGACTACTCAGAATAACAAACAAGTCCAAGTTTGAAATTACACTTTCCATTATTCACAATCACGGGGTAAGCGGGTAGGTAGATACTATTAGTTGTTAGCAGTAGAAGTACTCAAAATGAACTGAAGCTACATAATTTGATTTTTGACTATTTATAGGTATTGACTAATTATGAGGGTACTATTTTTTCTTAATTTATAATTAGTTTTGGTAATGAGGGTATCATTATCACAACTAATTTTGAAATTAAGCAGCATTTGTCACTTTAGATGTTATATTCATTTACTTAATTAGGTACAATATTAATTAGTATTAACGGAAGTAACGGAGGTCATTAACAAATGAGTACTTAACCATAAGAAGTAACGGAGGTCATAAACAAATGACTACTTAACCATTAGAAGTAACGGAGGTCATTAACAAATGACTACTTAACCATTAGAAGTAACGGAGGTCATTAAGTTAGTTATTAGTCACCATTACTGGTGACTAGATTAGATTCAAAAATATATAATTTATTATTACCGTGCAAGTTGTATTGAGACGTGAAAATGTTTTGGTTAACAGTCTTGTGATTTCTTAGAAAGTTTTCTGTTAAGATTTATAAAATACCCTAAACTAGAACTAATAATCGCATATTTTAGCATTACAAACAGTCATCAATATAAAAAAAAATTAATAACTTTGACGATTTTTAAAAAAAAAAACGCAAGTGGTGCCGCAAAACAAAGTATATCAAAAAATCATAAATAATTAGTACTATATACGTGTGCAAGGATATAACGGCCAAACTTGTGATTACGGAGATATTGACATTTTATATGTTAGTCCCATACAAATTTTTCAAAAAAAAATTATATCTTGCCTATTTGTGCTCACAATTGTCGCACATCCCATTTTATAGTATAACAATGATTAACAGAACTCGTCCCAAGCAAAAAAATTGACCTTTAATAATTCAAGATTCTATGTCTATGAAAGACGAGTTTCGATCTACTGTGCGTCGTAAGAATCTTGTTGTAGTATAGAAAGTATTCATCTAATTCTATAGTAAAGATTTCTGGTAATTCTTCATACCAAAATTTAGATAATACAAATGTTGTTTCTTTTAGAAAGTTTAGAATAATAAAACTGTGTAAAACATTTATAGTATATATCAACAACGTTTTTACACAATGCATTTTCAACGAAAATTATTCACTATAGAGATTAAAGTAGAAATTACACCTATATTGTTTATGAAAACATACGTTAAAATAAAAACCAAATAAAGTAAGTTGATAATTCATTCCTACCTTAAATTTTAGCATTATTTAAAGAAACTTATCGCAGCATATCGAACTGCGTCAGCTACCCCCCACCTAGATCCGTCCCAGTGAACCCGGAGCAGGTTATCATAGGCTTTTTATTTTTATACTTGGGACGGTCACTAGCCGTAATAGTAGTTATTAAGTTCTAGGGATGAGAATAGCTACCAAGTTGCAAGTACCTACTTTTTGATACTAATGATTTTGTTAAAATTAACAGTCTTCGATATTAATGCTAACTAATTGGTAGTTAATTGGTTACTAATGAAGTTCTTTACTGCCGCGTTTAGAACTGAACGTAAATACTTCTTTATGAGATTTTCTTTTTATAGCTAAGATTTTTATGATTTTCAGAAAATATTAAATAGATATTTAAAAAAATTATAAAATTTATTTACTGTTAATTCGACCAAAAAAAATTCGACTATACTTTTCGATCGATCTTGAATGATTCGATCGAGAAAAAAGTTCGCTCGAAGAGTCAAAACCTCCTTAGGATGCTTCGTGTAGAAACGAAACGCGTCGAAAATTCTTCAACTTTGACTACGGGGTGTTTACGACGTAACGTCGGGTTAACAGAAAAATTAGGCGAAATTGTCACTATATATAAATTTATGATTAATTTCTAACAAAACAAAATCATACAACAAAGAAACAGATAGTTATGTATATATTTTATTTTAAAATCAAATTTGAAGCAGTGATTGCTCAGTGGCATTGGCTATGGACTGCCGAGCCACAGGTCCAAGGTTCGAATCCCGCCGCGGGCTTGAGCTTCAAAGATGGAAGAGCATTTTGCAAATGCCCGCCTAGCTAGCGACCCTCAAGTAGAAAATCTATCGCCAAGCCCCTAACGGTGTGTTCCGGCAGCAGTCCTTGAGAGCCAGTGAAATTACAGGCACATGAGACTTAACAATATGCCTCAAAGTGACGGGCGCAGTGCATATCGTGACTTGTGACGAAATGCATCTGTTATAGGCAGAGGTTAGTCCGATTAACATCGGGTAGGCCTCGTGCTTGGTCCGTCACAATTATGTAAGGTTTTTAACAAAAGTTTTAACATTACGTCATATAGACATATGTCTGTAAGCATGTAAATCAGATTTCAATTTGTCATTAGTAAATTTAAAACATACTTAATATATCACGATTAGTTGCCTTTTTCGGTGTGAGCCGCGTGCAAAACTTGAATTAAGTACGTTTTTGCTAGGCGACAGCCTCTGGCTTCCCTTGTAAGGTGTGTCTACGCACTAGCTTTGTATGTGTGGGATAACGGCAGATGGCTATACCTACCACAAAAACAGACGCGTGTGTGTAAAAAGATTGTAAGTTTTTTTTTGTACTTTATATGTTAGCCTTTGACCACTATTTCATCTGATAGTAAGTGATGAAATTCGAAGATATTCTACAGACTACCCTAGAATTACTGGCTTTCAAGGAGAGCAGCCGGAACACACCGTTAAGTCGTACAACGTAACAGAGTTTCTATAAGAGGGTGGCAGCTAAAAGGCATTCGTTAAATGCCCTACTAGGTAAATGAGATCGCTGTCGAAGATAGCAGTTCCTCAGAAGGTGCTGCTGCCCATCTTCTGGTATTTTACCTGTAGTCACCTCTTACGACACTCACAGGTAGCAATAGAAGGTGACATTCTAGCCCAGCACCCCACGGGTAGTTCGAAACGCACAAAAAATAAATATAATCGAATTGACAACCTCTTCCTTTTTGAAGTCAATAAACAGGAATTGGCTCTTTCCTTGAGAGCCAACAGCTAAAAAATACCAGTAGGTGCTTGGCGACAGATTTTGTACTTGAATGTAGCAGACATACATAAAATGCCGACCACAACCAACATACCACTAAATATATATTTTTTTAATTTTATGAACTTTTATATCTACAGACTTTCTTACATCTACAATTTTATTTAAATATATATTAGTCACTAGTTGTGGGCGTTACCGTTATCTATATATAATGGACCTGCGGTCTGTCTGTCACTATGTCATCGAGATCTATGTTCGGGTATCGAGTTTCGACATCGTATCGATATATCGAATTATATTATTATTTGATGAGTAGTAGTGTTCGATTTGGTAATCTTTCTATAAGCTTTCTATAAGCCAGTAATTCTAGGTTAGCCTGAACAACATCTTCAACCACATCATCACTTACCATCAGGTCAGATAGTGGTGAAAGGCTAACCTATCAGCGCCTTTGAGAGTTTTTGAAGCAGTGATGGCTCAGTGGCATTGGCTTTGGACTGCCGCGCAACAGGTTCTACTACTGTACCGATTTGGATGAAATTTGGTATGAAAATAGTTTGAGACACGGGGAAGGACATAGGATAGTTTATATCCAACTGCGCATAAAGAGGTTAATGGGTGTGCGCCTTAACCGAAATATGAGCGGGCGGAGCCACAGACGGAAACCTAGTTACTTTATAACATAAAAAAAATATCTCGATCGTACGCAAAGTGTGAAGACCTCCTGAGGATGCTTCGGGTAGAAGCGACACGCGTCGAAAATTCTTTTGGTTCGACTACGTGGCGTTAATTATGTCATGTCAGCCAAACAGGAAAATTAGGCAAAATTGTCTCTAGATATATTTTTCTTTATTTTTTGTGTTCTTGTTTAATATATTAATTGTATGTTTTCTAAAAACATTTAAAAAAATATTTGTTATTAACATGGATACCCGCAAAGTAAGTAACGTCTGAATCTATTCCTTAGAAAAAAAAGTCTGTTATAGGCCATGATTTGGTTAGTCCGCTTATCGTCAGGTGGGCCTCAGGCTTGTTCGGTCACGTTTTTTTTTATGTTATTGTTACGGAACAAGCTCGAGGCCCACCTGATGTTAAGTGGACTAACCTCTGCCTATGACAGTTGCAATTCATGACAACTCACGAATTGCACTGCGCCCGTCACATTGAGACATAGTTGTTAAGTCTCATTGTGCCTGTAATTCCACTGGCTCTCAAGGACTACTGCCGGAACACACCTTTCGGTGCTTGGCGACAGACTTTCTACTTGAGGGTGGTAGCTAGCCTGGCGGGCAATCGCGAAATGCCCGTCCACCATGCGGTGAAGCTCAAGCCGGCAGTGGGGATCGAACCAGGGTGCTGCGGCACGGCAGTCCATAGCTATTACCGCTCGGCCATCATTGCTTCAAAACGATCCCATATAAAAACTAACTTTAACCACATCTTAAACTACAATCTTATCTCTATCAGGTGAGACTATGTTCAAAGGCTAGCCTATCAGCAATAAAAAACACACAGCTGATTCCTAGAACGTGAAAAATGAATTTCAATGTACCCTCAACCAAACGTTACAATTCAGTTATATAGCCACGTAATACTATTCAACGTGGAGGGGGGATTCCCCCGCTCGTGCCTTTCAGGACAAATTTGATTACTTCGAGAAATCGTGGATAAATGTTGTTAAGTTGCCTTCTGAGCCCGGTTTGAAGCGTAACTCAATCAAGTCTTGTCGTGGAAATTCCGGATTGATTACAGCCTCTTTGATTATGAAAGCGTCGGTTTGGAGTATTGAGGTTTTTGGTACGATCCCTAGCTCAACCATTCAATATATAAGGACCTAAGCAGCAGCAGTATGGAGAACGATGCCCAGTAAATGGCACTAGACTCGCCTACTATCACATGTAAACAAAACAGACCCCAGGTTCTGTCTTCTGACTTAGGTTTATTTCTCCGTTTGGACAAGTTATTGGAGTTTTCTGACAAAAGCATTTTCAAAATTGTTTTGTTTTTGATGCCTGATAGGTTTGCCTTTGACTGCTATCTCACCTGATGGTAAGTGATGATATGGTCGAATATTTGTTCAGGCTAACCTCGAATTACTGGCTCTCAAGGACAGCTGCCAGAACACAACGTTAGGTGCTTGGCGACAGATATTCTACTTGAGGGTGGTAGCTAGCCAGGCGGGCATTCGCACAATGCTCTACCACCATGCTATAACGACTGTCATCCTAAGACAACGACCAAGACCGAGGGCTTAACGTGCTCTCCGAAGCACGGAAGCGCTTAGTAATGTCACAAGCGGTCACCCATCCAACTCATGACCGCGGCGGACGTTGCTTAACTTTGCCGATCGGTTAAGAACGGCTAAGCAAACTTCGCTATGAGCGTTCAGAAGAGCTGTTCGGATTTTGGACCTCTACCTGGATATGGAAATAGACTCGGCCCCTATTATAGCGTACCAACACATAATACGTAAGTGTAGTACCAATACGTAAGTCTATACGAGGGTGTTTTAAAAAACACTACTTACCTAGCCATTCCAGAAAACAGCCATAACCTAAAAAAACCGGTATACTATGTAAGGTTGAAGCAACCCTATATTATTATCAAGGTAACAATAAGACGCCTGATATACATAAAACTCATACTCGTTTATACTACCAACTCGTTTGTATTGCCAACTAACGGGTTCCAAATTTTAGGCTGCCGCTGAAAATTTATTGGCCAGAAAAATACTAAAAGCTCTGCAAATCGAACCCAAAACCACGATGTCTACGATATTCTAAATCGATGCTTGAAGCAACTCGCAGCATGTATTACTTACGATGTTTTGTAAATATTGAACTAATTTAATGAATAAATTCAGGCGTTACTTTGCGGAGATCCATATTTAATAATAACAAACATTTTAAAAGTATTCTAAGAAAAAACTAAATCAATATTTTAATAAAACATCAAAAAATATATCTAGTGACGATTCCGGCTAATTTTCCTGTTAACAAAACGTGACGTCACAAACGCCACGCAGTCAAATCGGAAGTATTTTCGACGCGTTCCGCTTCTACACGAAGCATCCTTAGGAGGTATTGACTCTACAAGTGCACGATCAAGACTAAGGGTTAACAGGAAAATTAGGCAGAGTTGTCACTAGATATATTTTTTATATTATTTAAGTGTTTTATTAAAACATTGATTTAGTATTAAGGTAAATGGGGGAGTAGTTGACACATAGGTCGGAATTGTCAACTTGAGAACAGTGTAGGGTGAACAAAATGTTTTAATGTAAAAGTGAATTATATATTCTAAAAGAAAGGGTTTCATGTAGATTATTGCATGTTATTCAATTATCTCAGAAGAGCAAGCAATAAAAAATGAAAAATACATGATTTCAAAGTATCAAATGCACCCATAGTTGACATGCTAAAAATTGATTTGTTTGGGTAGTTGACATTAGTTGATCCAATAGTTGACATCAAATAAAGAAACGAGTTTATTAATAATGAATACTTTAATACATATAAACATAAATAAAATCACGCCTATTTCCCGTAGGGGTAGGCAGAGACTATAGATTTCCACTAAGATCCTTAGATATCTCTTTCGCTTCATCTACATTCATCATCCTTTCATACATAAGTGTCGGTTTAGGGTACTCCTGACATGACCATTTTTCAGAACGTCTTCAATTTGATTTCGGAACGTTTGTCTAGGTCTTCCCCTTCCAAAACTTCCTTTCACTTGTCCCATGTAAACCTCTTTAGTCATTTTTATTTCATTCATTCTCTCTATATGTCCAAACCATCTGAACATACCTTTCTCGATTTTAGCCACTACTACATCCTTATTTACACCACGTCATTCCCTTATCACACTATACCTTATCCTGTCACTCCGTTTGACTCTAATTATGCTTCTCAATGCTCTCATCTCCACTGTATTTATTCTACTTTCATGCTTTTTCTGCTATACCCAACTTTCACTACAATACATTTACTTTTTGTTTGAACCAACCAATTTTTTGTTGGAACTAACACTAACCATTGACCACTATCTCACCTGATGGTAAGTGATGATGTGGTCGAAGATGTTGTACAGGCTAACCTAGAAGTACTGGCTCTCAAGGACAGCTGCCGGAACACACCGTTAGGTGCTTGGCGACAGATTTTCTACTTGAGAGTGGTAGCTAGCCAGGCGGGAATTCGCGAAATGCTCTACCACCATGCTATAACGACTGCCATCCTAAGACAACAACCGGGACCGACGGCTTAACGTGCCCTCCTAAGCATGGAAGCGCTCAGTAGTAATGTCACTAGCGTTAGCATTTTATCATATCCTGGATTCTTACCTAATTTCATACTCTTTAACGCTTTCAAAATCTGTTCCATGTTTATTTCGTTTTCATCATCGCTTGTATGTGTACATGTAGGTTCCTGAAACCTAGTCCAGTGTTCCCTCTCTTTCAAATAAACTTTCAAAATACTCTTTCCATCTTTTCAACACATATTCTTCTCCTTTTATAATGCTTCCATCATGACTTCTGATTTGACGATCTCAGGTCATGGTTTCCTTGAGCTGTTCTTATGGATTTCCAGAAAAACTTTACATTTGATTTGAAATATTCAGAAATCCTTTCGCTCAGCTTTCATTCTACTTACAACTTCTTTAATCTCTTTAATCCTTTCTTGCTACACGTAACGTATATCATGATGTATTGCCATTTATACATTTTGGGTAGTTTTTGTGGTTAACGAATCCAACCATGTTATTTTGTTTTCATTCACAGCCTTTTGTACATCTTGATCCATCTACGCATTCTTATGCATTTTTCCTTTTCGCTTTTTAGAAGTTCCGCACACATAGATGGCAACGTCTACCATCCCTTGCTTCAATTTTATCCACATTTCTTTAATTTCACTTATCTAAACCATCAAGTCCAACTTATTAACATAATCATTTTTAACATCCTTCTCTTGCAATTTTTTAACATTCACTCATTCCACACAGTTCACACTTGTAGTGTAGATGCACGCGCTTGGTGTCGCCATCGGTTGAAAAGAACATTTAAACGTCTCACCGCCAGGTAGTGGTCTGTATCGATGCCAACTCCGAGGTACGCCCGAGTATACAATACTTTCGTCCTCAGCTTTTCATCCACAGTAATAAAGTCAATCATACTTCTTGAATCACCTTCCCTTGTAAACAAATGGATCTTTTTGTTGTCAAACATTGTGTTTGTTACGCAAAGACTCCATTCCAGACACAAATCAAGCAAACGTAGTCTATTCTTATTCGCTCGTTCATCCCCAAAAGCACCAGGAACCATTTCATATCCATCTCGCTTTCTTCCTACCCATCCATCAATACAATCCTTTCATTATCTTTACACATTTTTAAAGTATTGTGCATACTGTCCTAAAACTCCTTTCTTTCTTTTTGTGCTTTTGGGGACCTTCACGAACCTATGTCCGTCAGCGCATAGACACCCGCCCCAAAACATCGAGTAAGCCCAACTTTAAGCCTCACCCAGAGAAGTCTTGGGCTACTGCATTCATACTTGATCATATTTTGTAATTTTTTTTTTGTTTGTATTCATTTCTATTTTTAAAATTTTCAAAAATTCTAGAAATCTTTACACGCGGGCCGCTATTTCCGATCGTTTCGCGTTTTTTTTTGAGCACGATCCGAGCTATAGTTTTTAAAATACAACAATTTTTTGCATCTATCGTCTGGCATACTTCATAGTGTCCATTCCACCTCTTACATTCAAAGGGTCGCGGTGGGACGCTTTCCACCCCGCGAGCTACGAAATATTTGAATAAGGGATTATTAATTTAAACCATCAACAAAGAGTATCTTATTATTATCATAATCATACTTTACACTTATAAATATCAGTCTAGTTAATCTAAGAAAACAGTATTTAGTTACAATTCATAAATCATAATTATTGCAGACTATAAAAATCCGACATCATTTAAAGTATAAAAAAATAACAAGCAGTCTGACACAAGAAATTCAGTACTGTTTTTAAGATATAAGTGCGGTGCTCTTGATTGTTTTCCGAAGGAAGGAAAAAATATATGTACTCAGTACTTGACACTGTATGCATGTGTAGTTGACATGCCTGTCAAGTATTGGTTCTAGTAATAGGAACTATACTCATTATATACAGAAACGATTGTCACCTTACACTGATCACTGACATAATGCAAACTTAACTTACACCTAAAAAATTAGTAGTTGACAGGGATGTCAATTACTGGTCAACATTGAAAAAGGCGTAAGTAGTAATTGACACACACGAAATAATTGGCGCCATTACACACACAAGGTTAGGAGTGGAGTTCGGGTGATAAGCAGTTAACTAATAACAACATTATACATCACCTATGTGGATATCAGGAAAAGCAATGAAAAAATTTGAATAAATGTAAATATACTAACCTCTTTAAATTCTGTTAGATATATGTAAAAAAATATAATTCACGGACACGCGCGCAGTTAAACACACGCTATTACAAAATGGCTAAACCTATTTTGCCAAAATAAAAAAAATAATGTGTCTGGATATAATTCCTATCAATAGGATGCATTCACATGGTCTGTTCTATGAAAAAACTGTCTTTATATGTCTTTAAAGTTGAAAGTGTCAACTATTACCTCAATGTCAACTATACCCACTGTTACGTTACTTAAAAAAAAAATATTATTCACAACTTTCGCATACCAGAATCAAAATTTAACCATAATGAAATATCTGTGTTCAGTATATTTTATGGCACATATTACTTATATAAAACAACACCCTATATAATGTCAACTATCCTACCGACCTCGCCAAACTAGACAAAATACCGCTTTGGGACAATACGGCTCACCGTAAGGACTATCTATGTGACAGCTATGTCCCCACATGAATATATGCTACAGCAGTGGGCGGAGAAATGTATTACACAATCTTTACAGTACAATATCAAGGGGTATACTGGTCCTCTGTTAACATTTTATTTATTACAAACATAAGAAGGTAATGGGGCGCTTCTTTTATTTGGTTACTTTGAAGCCTAGAATAGCTATGGACTGCCGCGTGCCATGGTTCTATACTCACCGCTGGAGCTTTACCGCATATACTCGCATAGCTAGCTACCACCCTAAAATATAAAATCTTGCATGCTCGTAAGACTTAACACCGTTTGTTTGCCCGTGGAGTACCATGTCAACCCGTGGATGTTGTAAGAGGCGACTAAGGGTAACACCAGAAGGTGGGCAGCAGCGCTTTCTGAGGAACTGATATCTCACTGCGATCCCCAAGACGCCTGACAAACGTGGGGATTTTGGCAAGCCCATAATGAGGCTGTGTTCAGCAGTGGACAATCCGGCTGATACTTCTAGGTTAGCCTGAACAACATCTTCGGCCACATCATCACTTACCATCAGGTGAGATAGTGGTCAAAGGCTAACATATCAGGAATAAAAAAAAAAAAGAGACTTAAGAACTTTACGTCTCAGGTCGACGCAATGTATATATTAAAGAGAGAGCTTATCTCGCTTAATATCAGGTGGTCCTTGTGCTTGTCACAATCAAATATAAAAGCGGCTTGAGATTGCAGTTCCTCAGAAGGCTGCTACCCTTAGTCGCCTCTTAGGACCACGGAAGACACCCACGGGAAGAGCTGGGGGTGACATTCAGGCCAGTCACTCCACGGGCGGTGAGTGAATACTGAAGGAACAGTATTATATACCAATGTTTTTAGATAAGATAAGATAAAATAGATTAGATAAGATAATTTATTGCCAAAAAAGATTTATAAGTAAATACAATGGTTAAGTTAGATTCTCGAATAATTAAAATTCTTATTGGGACATAGCTTGACAGCGAGCCCCAAACTAAGCACTAAGCCTGTAACTTGGAAAGATGATGATGTTGCCTTAGATCTGTCTTTTTCCTCAATGAAACCAAAGACATACAGTAGTATTATATTCCACTGCTAGTTTCAATATCCACATTATTCTACTTATAAATATTACTCGCCAAAAATAATATCAAGACAAAATATATTTTGGGACAATACAGCCTACCGTAAGGACTATATATGTGACAGCTATGGCCAGACATGTAAGTAGAAAGGCCAACGTTAATAACGACCTTTGGAAAATAGAACTTAGATTACTGGTGTTTTCTTCTCTTTATCTTATTGTATTGTGTATGACAGTCTCGTTGGGCATTTGGTGTGTTGAAGCTTGAAGTCTTTGGTTTCATTGAGTAAGAAGAAAGATATCGGGGTTTTTCGAACGAAAAAAATCAGCAGTTGTCTGTCTCTGGCGTCTTAAACTGCAGGCTCGCCACTTATTACAAGGGATACAATATATATACTGTAATATATAATACTAGCGGCCCGCCCTGGCTTTGCACAGGTAATTAACAAAAATTATAAATGGAACCAAATAAAAGTAGTTATTGTGACAAAACTGTAATAGTTAGACATATGGTATTGCGGATTTTTAGTAGATATTGATGTCCTCTATAAAATTTTAGTACATCACTTTGCTCTATTATCAACTATTTACGCAGCGTACGCGATATAACGATTTTTTTGGTATTTCTTTCGCACGTTGGGTTTTATTATCGAAACTTTCATACGGATCCCTAATTTATTGAAAATATTCTATAGCCTATGATCATTAGGGATAATGTTGGATTTTCATGGTGAAAGAATTTCTCAAATCGGTCCAGTAGTTTCAGAGCCTATTCAATGCAAACAAACAAACAATCGAATCTTTCCTCTTCATAATATTAGTTTAGATTACTAATTACCATCGCCACCGCACCAGTGCCAGCAAGCCTTTATCGTTATAGACCTGTGTGAGCAAGGCGTTACCTAACGACACAATGACAAACGCAATGCAGTTAAATTGGTCACTATTACTATCTACTGCAGTTGTAATGGACTGAGGCGAGAAATTCGATATATTGGGCTCCATGTTAGTATACTACAGTACATAAGTACAAACCTGGGCCCCAATTCTCTTAGCTATTGACTAAATGCCACACTACTGCAATGCTTCTGCGATCAAGAGCTAAATTACTAAAGTAACAAGTACAAAATTTTAAATTAAGTACTAAATTAGTGTTATGTATGTTATGCCTATATTGAGCCTTACATTTTTGCCATAGACATTGTATAACTTTACAGTTATTTCCATATTATTTATGTTCTGATTGTTGCTTGATGACTGTTATCGACTTACTTACATATGATACAGCATATAATGTAAATCCGTTATTGGCTGTCGGTTCAGAAATTATGTTTTACTGTTTATCTCTAAGAGCTGTGGATTTTGTTAATAAATAAATAAATAAATCAAACTGCTGTTAATGTCAAATTCGGTAGTCTACTAATTCTAGCTCCTAATCGCAGTCGTATAGCAATCGCGTCGCTATCGTCTGGCTGTGCTATGGCTTGCAAATGTTGCCAATAAAATAATAATGAAAACTTCTATCAATCAAGCATCAGTCAAAACATCAATACAGTGGTTTTCTAGCAAACAATACATAAAATTAACATAACGCAAGTAAGCCACTGACTTGCGATCGAACCTAAATAGCGGGCAGACTACGGATACTGTCAAAACTACAATTTTCATTCAATTAAGTTGCATTAACGCCGTTCAATAGCTAAGAGAATCGGGCCCCTGTTCAGTATCCACACCTGAAAGCACACCCCTTTGCCTTGTTTGCACACTACATCTTATCTTAAGGTTGAACTGGCCGGTCAGTTCACCATACAAACGCCGTAGTGTGATCACTCCCTTATTTGAGAATTTAGGTCCAAAACAAAGCATGATATCCGATCTGTCCTGATGTTTGTGATAAAATCTTGCAAATTATATTTGATCCACTTCCCGGATACCGATTAAACTGAAATTTTGTATACATGTGTGAAGTCACAATGCAATATTATTACATGGTACTGATCTGATGATGGAGCTGGAAGGTGGCCAAAGGAACTTCGCAATGAAACGGTACAACCTCATCGAGTTTGGGCTCATTTGAATCGTCATGATGAGTATTTTTTACTAACAAGAAGATAATAAAAGCGTTTTTTTTAAGTTTTTTTTATACTTGTAGTAAATCTTGTTGTTGTGTTGTGTAGTTACAACTACTCGCGCCTTCGTGAGTAGAAAGGGGGGGATTGTAAAATCGTGATCAGATTGGGTGAAATAAGAAAAAAAAGCTTTAGTAGGTAATGATAATGACATTTACTAGTAATTTAAATCAAAAACGTGAAATTACTTGTCGCACTTGATAAGGATTCGCTATTTTATTATTATCTACACTAATATTACGAAGAGGAAAGAATTGTTTTTTTAATAAACGAATAAACATGAAAATTATTGACCGAACTGACCATTAGAATCCTAATGGTGAAAGATTTTTTCTATCCCCTGATGAGCAAAGGCTATACAATATTTTATAAAACAATACATTGTTAAATACCCTTATAATCCTGAAACAGTTAAGATATTTTCGTTACAAGCGTAATTGAAGCAGTGATGGCTCAGTGGCATTGGCTATGGACTGGCGCGCAGTAGGTCCATGATTCGAATCCCGCCGCGGGCTTGAGCTTTACTGTATGGTGGAAGGGCATTTTGCGAATGCCCGCCTGGCTAGCGAAGTTGAAAATCTGTCGCCAAGCACTTAACGGTGTGTTCCGGCAGCAGTCCTTGCCAGCCAGTGAAATTACAGGCACATGATACTTAACAACTATGTCTCAAGGCGACAGTCGCAGTGCAATACGTGACTTGTGACGAAATGTATCTGTTATAGGGAGAGGTAAGTCCGCTTAACGTCAAGTGGACCTCGAGCTTATTACGTCACAAAAACAAATAAAAAATTGATCGTGAACTTTTCAATTTTATTCAGTCGTTTTTTTTTCAATAAACGTGTTTTCGAATCAACTTGACCCTCGAAAATATTATCAAGATTAACATATAATTTTGTAATTGCTACAAACTAAATATATTTTGCTAAAAACCTGCTACTTAGCACCTTTTTATTCTGTGTAAGCACTTAACAGTTCCCAAATTATAAACTCGGGCGATGTCTTAAATCAAGCACGTAAGTACCAAATATATAAATTATCTCTTAAAATCATCAAAATGGAATGTTAATTCATTTTAGTGACACATTCAAAACGGAAAGCGTGAAATTTCAGTAATGTCATTCTCGTTACAGTCACCTTTCCTGAAAATTTATAAATAAAATCAATGCTTGACTCATAAAATAATGGCTAGGTTGATATTTGACACCAGATATTTGTAACCTACAATAATGTATGACCGTTGCTTCTCTTACTAAGGGTGCCGTGAGAACCCCCGGAGGAGAGACCAGTGATGGCAATCTTTTTATCTTCTTACCCTTACTTTTTTTAATATTGTTATGTTTGCAATAACGCCTGCTTGTTGGCGAATTACATAAAAAAAAACTAAAAAAATTACGAAAAGAAAATTTTTAGCCATGTGCAGGATTCGAACCCGCGTCCATCCACCCCTTTAGCCGGGGTATGCTCTACACAATTGAGCTAACATGACACAATGACTCATAACTCTAATTGTTGCTCTCGTTCTTCAACCATCATATCGGGATGGAGCGACACCTATAGTTCAACTTGTAGAATGATGACGCAACCGGATTCGAACTAGCTCAATTGGTTACAGCATACCTCGGCTAAATGGGTGGATGGACGCGGGTTCGAATCCCGCACACGACTATATATTTTTTTTCGTAAATTTGTAATTTTGTAATTCTTACCCTTACCCCTAACCCCCAATCATATGGGGTCGGTGCAAAATGTCTTCACTGACAACATATTAATATGTCTCCGCCCCCGATTTACAAAGAAGTTCACATGAAACACGGCGCACGATACAAGAGAACACAGAAACCTAGCTCCTATCATACAGAACCTTATATATAGTAGATAGGCTAACCTTTAACCACAATCTCACCTGAAGGTAAGTGATGATGAGGTCGAAGGTATCAACAGGCTTAACCTAGAATTACTGGCTATCAAAGACAGCTGCCGGAACACACTGTTAGGTTCTTGGTGGCAGATTTTCTACTTGAGGGTGGTAGCTAGACAGGCGTGTATTCGCAAAATGCCCTTCCACTATGCGGTGGAGATCAAACATGCGGCGGGATACGAATCATGAACGTGCTGCGCGGCAGTCCATAACCAATGCCACTGAACCATCACTGCTTCACAAATTTACAAATTTTCCAAATACAATATTTTTTCCCAAAATTTTCGAAAAATAAAATTTTATGGAAAACTGGAAAACCAAGAGCATATTACTCTTCAGGACTTCATCACTTGCATATAAAATTTCACTAACTAAACTAAAAATTAGTATATATATATATATATATAAAATATGACGAAAATACTTTAATAGAGAGCGCTATGAGGACAATTCCCTAGGCAAGCTCCGCTAACAGAGCTTATACAAACCTACGCTAAGTTATAAATTCATTCATCTTTATAAATCCACTACATTTATATATGTAGGTAGGCAAATATATATACATTTATTATATTCCTTTTATGAAATTCGCTTCAACGTAGAATACATACTATTACTTATTCTGTGTCTGTTAGCAAGCCTTCAGGGCACATTTTAATTTGAGGGTAGGTCACGAAAGGTCAAACGTAAAAGAGGTTTTATTCGTATATTTCATTACAAGTGCCTATCATCTCTTTATTTTACAAAAGAGTTTTTGAATAAGATAAGTTAAAGAAAAACGGTTTTTAAGCATAATCTAAAACTAGATTGAAAATTATGAGGACCTTTGCAAAAGTACGTTTGTCAAAAAGTTTTCTTGATAAAAGGAATAAGTAAAAAAATTTAGTCACAAATTAAATGATTTATTTACTTAGTTTATTGTTAATATTAAAAAAAGAAACGAAGTTGCTATATTTTTTACATATGTCTTTTAGAAAAAGGAATATTACGCAAAGAATTTGAGGATTTCAAGGTGAACGAGATATTCATAATTTTAAATATGTTTTGTTTTTATTGCCCTTATTGGGTAAGTTATGGAATTACATATGTACTGATTACGGATAATTGATAAGGATATATTATGATCTCCGACCAGTTTCGGACTAATATGAAATTCTTCGTCTGGGAGTCATGATTGTGCACAGCGTCGACCGCGGGTCTCAGCAACGGTGGCGCCGCAGCTGTCAAAGTCAAAATGCCTCCGTCCGAACTGTCACTTCCGTCACTATCACTAGGGTTGTCACTGTCACTATCGTTTTGATAGGTTGCTTAGTAACTTGCAAAAAGCTGAGCTTTGTGAGGGCTCGCTTTTATTTTACAACCTGATTCTAGCGGTGTCATCTAGTAGTTATTGAGTAGGGTTTTCTAACAGATGGCATTAGTAGTACAACAACATTATATCTAATGAATACAAAATTGTTAATGTTAATTTTTTAATGGTCATAAAATTATTTTTTTGACAGATAACACATCTAGATGTAAAGTTAAATTACTGTGTTAAAGCACAAATCTATACGCGTGATAGTTTTTCAGTAAAAGGGACCACAAAATGTACAAGTTGTGAGATAGTGATAATAACGTATATATATTGCCTGACATGGTTTGAAAGTAATTCAAATTAGGATCTCCGATTTATATTACCAAACTTAATAAAAAAAAACCCAAGTAGTTTTGGTGTTCAAACAATACATATGCCGGAAGTGTCTAGGATACGACTTTTTTTTATAACTATATTAGACGGCATTAATTAGTAGGATCTTACCATATTTGGTTGGGCAGGGGAGGAGGCTCGAGCGGTGAAAGGGAGCAATGATGCATCATAAAGGACCCCCTTAACCTTACTCACTGGGTTGCAAGTCCCAGGCACCTTGACTGGAGCCTCTTCCTCTGCAACGCTATGGACCCGGCACCCGCACGGTGAATCCATCCAATGCTAAGTAATTCGTCTCACTTAACTTATTTATGATACATTTTATGAAATAAGATCGCTTTTAAAGTCGTCTGATACTAAATTGAGGAATTTCGAAGCCTGAAGGGAATGATATTGAAAGATTTGTTATAAGCAGTACCTACAGATAATAGCAGAACTTTTGACAGCAAATTTTCGGAGTGAAGCTAAATAGATAGGTATCTCAGTAAACTTTCCCTAGCTTAATGTAGTTTGGAAGATAGCCCTGAGCACGATAACACCTCAACAAGCCCTTATTTCTAAAGTTTACTATTGAAGTTATGTTTAATTAAACATCTTAATACTAAACTAATATTGTTATGTTATTGTGACAGAACCAGCTCGAGGCCCACTAACCTCTGCCTATAACAGATGCATTTCATCACTAGTCACGAATTGCACTGCGCCCGTCACTTTGAGACATAGTTATTAAGTCTCATGTGCCTGTAATTTCACTGGCTCTCAAGGACAGCTGCCGGAACACACCGTTAAGTGCTTGGCAACAGATTTTCTACTTGAGGGTGGTCGCTAGCCAGGCGGGCATTCGCTAAATTCCCTTCCACTATGTGGTGAAGCTCAAGCCCGCGGCGGGATTCGAACCATGGACCTGCTTCGTGGCTGTCCATAGCCAATGCCACTGAGCCATCACTGCTTTGACATCCTCCATAGATTTAGACGTAACTATACGAAAATTACAAATATGAAACTAAATGAGTACTGACTAATAAAAGACAGAAGTATACTATAAGAAATATTTTAAGAAAACATTTAATTAATATTTTGATATAACAGTTAAAAAATATATTTAGTGACAATTCCACTTAATTTTCCTGCTAAGCCGACGTGACGTCACAAACGCCAGACAGCCAAACCGGAAGAATTTTCGACGCGCTTTTCTAAATTTTTCCTCATCTTGTGCTCGATGAGTCAAGACCTCCTGAGGATACTTCATTTAGAAGCGAAAGGCATCGAAAACTCTTCCGGTTTGGCTACGCATGTTGAAAGTCTCATGTGCCTGTAAATTATTATTTCATATTTTTATTACTTTCCGCGATGTAAATATTCAAAACTATTCAAGGGGAGCGCCAGTGTTGCCGCGGCGGGCGCTATCTCGAAGTAGGCATTGTCTTTTACTACGAGACACAGAACTTAAGTGTTGAACAGCACTAGAAAAACATATTTTTTCTGACAGATGTTTTGTTTTGAGTAAAGTCGTAGAACTAAGGTTATATGTCTTGTTAAACGCAGGTGGTTCACAAGAGGTGGTTAGCATTTTTTTAATTACCCTGTATATGTATAAGAATATATTTTTCCAATAACCCTGTATATATACAGGGTTATTGGAAAAATGCTAACAACCTCTTAGGGTTGACTTCTGCTAGTACTAATAAACATTTTGAGATAAATATTTTTTTCTTTGTTCTTTATTTATTTTTATTATTTGTATTTGACGGAATAAGCACGAGGACCAACTGATCTTAAAAGTCTCTTGTGCCTGTAATTATACTTCATATTTTTTATTACTTAGCTCGATGTAAATATTCAAAACTCTATTCAAGGGAGTGCGGCGCGGTCCAGTTATGTGTCTCGTAGTAAAAGACAATGCCTACTCCGAGCTAAGAGCGCCCGCCGCGGTAACACTGGACTGCGCCACACTCCCTTCAATTTATACAAGTGGCTTTTAACGTGATCCTCGTGCTTATTCCGTCAAATACACATAAACACAAAAAAAAATATTAACAGTCTCATAATTTTTGTTAGGATTCCCTACCTTAACCCGGCGAGGATGTGGTAGGGTCAATTTGACCCTGCTCATTTTGTTTGATGTACAGTTTTTTTACCTGCAGTCGCATGCTGTCGAGTTTATCAGTAGCTGTAGTCAATAAAATACCCTCCCTTTTTCCCACCTCCACTTAGTCGGGTGCAACACGTGCAAGCAGGTAAACGTGCGCAAACTCAAATAGGGCAATTCCGACCCATATATAGAGATGATTAGTAGCCTAAAAGACTGGATAATTACTGATTTTGTGATAAAACATGATACATCATATAAATTCCTACCAAAAAATACCAATTACTTGTAATAATATTTGTATGTGTTGTTATTTTTAATGTATGGCAGAGTCCTGCAAAAGTTGATTAAAATAAGACTTTTTGTAAAATTGAAATAATGAAACATTTTATACGCATAATAGTGTTTCTTTTCATGGAAATCCTTATATAAATAACTAATGCGTAAGTTAACTTCCTATCCTATGTTAAACAATTGCAATGAACACTTTTAAAATATAAATTAAATACAGGGTCATCAAGACCCTCCACATCCTCGATGTACCCTTTTTGTACCACATCCTCGCCGGGTTAAGGGTGAACTGGCCGGCCGGTTCTCAATACAAACGTGGTAGGGTGATGACTCCCTTATTTGAGGATTTAGGACTAAAATAAAGCATAATACCGATTGATCTCGTCATTATCTAGGCTTGTATGATGCCGAAATTTTAAAGTCATATATAACTTGAGAATTATGAGCCTCGAAACATTTTCATATAAAGTTTTCGAGGCTTATAACTTACAAAGTAATTATCTTTTTAAAGTTTTGGGATCATACAAGCCTAGGTAATGACGATATCAATCGGTATTATGCTTAAGTCTGGACTTAAAATCTCAAATAAGGGAGTGATCACCCTACGACGTTTGTATGGAGAAGTGACCGGCCAGTTCAACCTTAAGAGGTTGTTAGCATTTTACCAATAACCCTGTATAAGTATTTAAAAATAACACAACGTTTATTGACATTTCAGCAAAATGATCTACCTACAAGCTTTCAGTGTTAACTTATGATATTTTTGTAATAATAGACGCACAAACTAAGACAGTTTTCTCAGAAAACACAAGTTGATAGTTAAGTAAACAATATAACAATATACTTCTGAGAAAAACCTGAAAAGAACACCGCCATTATCTGAAGGGGAATAGGTTTACGTTTCTCTTTGATTTACCTAGATACAAGAAAAATATCATTAAATGAATTCTGAAGATGAACAAGTGATGATACCAAGATATATATATATATATATTTTAATGCTTGATAGGTTAGCCTTTGACCACTATCTCACCTGATGGTAAGTGATGATGTGGTCGAAGATGTTGTTCAGGCTAACCTAGAAGTACTGGCTCTCAAGGACAGCTGCCGGAACACACCGTTAGGTGCTTGGCGACCGATTTTCTACTTGAGGGTGGTAGCTACCCAGGCGAGCATTCGCAAAATGCCCTACCACCAAGCATATAATATATATACCAAGATATATATACCTTATAAGTATAGTGGTTGGCGACATCTACCTATATACTTCTATATATCTATACCATCAATAAGTACCTACTAATATTATAAGGAGGAAAGATTTGTATTTTAATATGCAACGAATAAACTTAAAAGCTACTGATAGATTTGGAGAACGATTGGATGAAATTTGGTACGCAAATAGTTTGAGACCCGGGGAAGGACATAAGATAGTTTTTTTTTTTTTTTTGCCGATAAGCTTTTAACTAGTATCTCACCTGATGGTAAGTGATGATGTGGTCGAAGTTGTTAATCAGGCTAACCTAGAATTGCTGCCTCTCAAGGAAAGCTGCCAGACCACACCGTTTAGTCTTGGCGACAGATTTTCTTCTTGATGGCGGTAGCTAGCCAAGCGGGCATTCGCAAAATGCCCTACCACCATGCTATAACGACTGCTATCCACGGGATCGACGGCTTAACGTGTCCTCCGAAGCACGTGCACGCTTATTAGTAATGCCAATAGCGGTCACCCATCCAACTCATGACTGCAGCGGCCGTTGCTTAACTTGGAAACAGCTAAGCAAACTACGCTACGAGCGCTTCAAAGGTAGGTAAGACGGTTAGATTATAAGTTTAGTTGCAAGAAAGCTGTTGCTCTAAAGCTGATAATTATTGTGCTACATCAAAAGCAATTATGTCAGGCATCATTAAGGCTTCATTATAACATCAATAACGCTTGAATTACAAAGCATTTGCTAACCAAAAGCCTGTTAGAATTGATGTTTTTTGATACAAATTTTTTTTTACCGAAAAATGGAACCCACTTCAACATGGAACCAACTCAAATTTGTGAAATAATTTGTTGAAGTCGGTACCACGATGGCTCCCTTACTACTTATGGGATCGATTGTCATTCACTGTCAATGAAGATAGGAAAATACTTTTCAGTTATTGGAGTGTAACTGAATAACTATTGGACCGATTTTGATGAAATTTAAATGGGACCACATGGCAAGCATCAGCTTTCAAATAAAAAAGGAATCGTCAAAATTGGTTCACCTGGCCAAAGATTCTGAGGTAACAAACATAAAAAATACAGACAAATTGAGTACCTGCTTCTTTTTTGAAGTAGGTAAAAATGGAATTTGCTTAATTATCAACGATTTTCGTTACATTCACGTGTGTGTTGGACCGGAATACTTGGTGTCCGAGTCCGATTCGAACTTGGCCGGATTCTTATTTATGTTTTAACAGGTACTACGAAACTGAAAAAACATTCAGCAACAGAAAATTTACATACTTATTAAGAATATTTTCAGATAATACATCCGATCCATTTAAATAAAAAAGAACGCTCTAATATCACGACAATATAATATAACTAATGAAGAATATTCAACACAAGCATATAACGCACACAGCTACACTTCCATTGTATATGATACGTTTTAATGAATGACAAAGACAGAAAGACAAGCATGCAGTAGACGCACACACGCACACTACTGAGACTCAATCAGTAGACGTCGCCTGATTTGACATTGACATGTTTGTGGTACGGGTGCCATTTCTCCTGTTTATATAAGTTAATTGTATATATATATACAGGGCCTCCCACGGATATTCCACATGGAGGGAAAGTACCTTGAATATTGTAGATGGAACATTTTACTGAAAGAAGACGTTATTTAAATTTAAAAAACAATTTCAAATGCATTCAAAAATATTTAAATAATTACATGGTTGAACCGGGCCGAACCCGTTACATGAGAAATATAATCACCCTGTAGCTTTATCATACCGATCGAAAGGCTTCATCGTAAGGATTATTTCTGCTAAATAACATAGTGTCAGAAATAAAAGTAAATTTTAACATTAGATGTGAATGTTTGTTCAGAGAAATGAAAAGCTGACATTGTCGTAAGGACATACAACTGACATTATCATAAGTACCTATTACTAACTGTATATGTAATTTTTTTCGTGTTCTCTATGACATTTTTTTTTGAAGCGCTCGTAGCGAAGTTGACTTAGCTGTTCTCAACCGATCAGCAAAGTTAAGCAACGTCGCGCGCGGTCATGAGTTGAATGGGTAACCGCTAGTGACATTACTACTGAGCGTTTCCGTGCTTCGGAGGGCACGTTAAGCCGTCGGTCCCGGTTGTTGTCTTAGGATGGCAGTCGTTATAGCATGGTGGTAGGGCATTTTGCGAATGCCCGCCTGGCTAGCTACCACCTTCAAGTAGAAAGTCTGTCGCCAAGCACCTAAGGGTGTGTTCCGGCAGCTGTCCTTGAGAGCCAGTACTTCTAAGTTAGCCTGAACAACATCTTCGACCACATCATCACTTACCATCAGGTGAGATAGTGGTCAAGGGCTAAACTATCAAGCATATAAAAAAAAACTGACATTGCCGTAAGGACATAAAACTGACATTATCATAAGTAACTATTACTAACTGTAATTTTGACGTTTGACATGATAAAAAGAAAAAGGAATATCTTGTACCTGAAATGGTTAGGACAGGTTTTATAAATAAATAATATAAATAAATTACCCTCCCAGAAGTGGGTAAAAATAGAGCCTTATAAGCTCAGTGATATGGAAGATACTTACTCTTATCAAAAATTAAAGCTGAAAATGTTGTTACATCAAAAGTCTTTTAGGGATCATAACAGTCTATTTACGATATCAGTAAAGCTAGAAATTAGCCTGAACAACATCTTCGACCACATCATCACTTACCATCAGGTGAGATAGTGGTCAAAGGCTAACCTATCAGGCATAAAAAAAAGAGCATTTTGCGAATGCTCGCCGGGATAGCTACCCAAGTAGAAAATCTGTCACCATGCAACTAACGTGAACTCAGTGGCATTAGCTATGGACTGCCTCGCAGCATGTTTATGGTTCGAATCCCGCTGCGGGCTCGAGCTTCACCGCTTGGTGGAAGGTCATAGGGCATTTTGCGAATGTTCGCCTGGCTAGCCACCATCCTCAAGCAGAAAATCTGTCAGTAAGCGCCTAACGGGAAGCAGTGATGGGCCAGTGGCATTAGCTTTGGACTGCCACGCAACAGGTCTATGGGTCGAATCCCGCCGCGGGCATGAACTTCACCGCATGGTGGAAGGTTGTTTTGCGAATGCTCGCCCGGCTAGCGAGCTTTGAGATGAGAGTGTGTCGTACCGATTTCAAAATCTGTCTCTAAGCGGTAATGCACGATGGCATCATGGATCTACCAATCCTGGTAGAACACATTTGGAATAAAAATTCTCTACCTACCCGTAACTGATTTAAATTATTTCCAATAAAAATCAATAACTGATTAGTTATGTTATTTTTGATTAGGTAAGTGCCTACAATCATCGCTATATAAACTTTATATATAACATATAAACTTTCGTACTACCTTAGGTATAAGTACCTACTACAAATATACATACTTATTCTACTAATTTACGTAGATAGATACATAGTACTAACTTTATTATTTGTTGTGATCTTATAGCTATGTAGATAGGTATGCAATGTAATGCGCGCCCGCGAATGTCGATTTGACATCGCTGGCAGTTGCGTGCCTAGGCAGGCCTATATGATAAATGATAATTATATCGTAGATAGGTAGGTATCTTCCATTGAGCTTCTAATTCTAACCCTTTACTACTTTGTGTTAGGTAGGTACTTTCTCGAAGTTATATTACTGCTTAGACTATATTCTAAAAAGAATGCGGACTACCTACGTCCATACCGTATCTAACCAAATGCAGCTTTTTATATTGTCTAAGTGTTGCTAAAATGATTAGTTACTCACCATAGCTATCATGACCTGCGTATTGACTAATACCTACTAGGTACTAACTTAGGTGAGAGTAGGTGAGTACCTAGACATAGTTACGTATTTATATTACCCAAGTACCTATCTATATGGATTATGGCGTCCGACACTTACTATCACGAACAAACTAATCAAATGCGAAAGAAAATCCGGTCCCCAACTCCCAACATATGTAAATATATATATATATATAAGTACGTAAGTAGGCATAGGCACTACATATTGGTAGTGTATACATACGTGCACACCAAAAAGCAACAGGGCATTCCTACAATTACTACAATATAATATTATGTTCTAAGATCGCGGCGCGGTGCACGTGACTTTTGGTAGTGTGCGTTTTGTTAATTATATATTAGTGTGCTGCGCATGAGACCCGCCCGCCCGCTTCCCTCACCGCGGAATGGAAGTATTGACATGAGATGCCCAATATTTTGAACGAAAAACTAGCGCGCAAAACTATGTGTGCCGACCTTTGGCTCTAGGATGTTTATGATTATACTACTGGATGTATTTGTTTTCCAAAATGTTATCTAAAATGATCATGAACTGAGCTATGCTTCTATGTAAATAATTTTAGGGATTTCATGCTCTATAAGTCGTTTATTTACGACTAAACATGCGCTAAAATTCGTGATATTACAGGGATGTTTCGAGGCTTATAACTATCATGTGAAGATTTTTTTTACAAATCGGTGCCAAGACAAGCCTAGATAATGAAGAGATAAATCGATATCATGCTTAGTTGTGGACCTAAAACCTCAAATAAGGGAGTGATCATCCTACGGCGTTTGTATGGAAAAGTTACCGGCCAGTTCAACCTTAATGACCGATTTCAAAAAGATTAGGTAGTAGGTACTCAATTCGTCTGTACCTATTATTTTTATGTTTGTTACCTTAGAACTTTTGCCTGGGTGAACCGAATTTGATAATTCTTTTTTTATTTAAAAGCTGACGCTTCCCATGATGCGTAGGTAAGTCGTTTTTGAGTTACACTCCAATAACTGAAAAGTGTTTTCCTATCTTGATGATAGTCATTGACAGTGAATTACAATCGATCCCGTAAATAGAAAGGGTCACTAAAAAGGGCAAAAAAAAATTATTGCTGATAGGCTCGCCTTTGACCACTTTCTCACCTGACGGTAAGTGATGTGGTCGAAGATGTTGTTCAGGCTAACCTAGAATTACTGGCTCTCAAGGACAGCTGCCGGAACACACCATTAGGTGATTGGTGACATATTTTCTACTTGAGGGGTGGTAGCTAGCCAGGCGGATATTCAAAAAACATAAAAATTGGTACAGCTATGAAGTAACTCAAAAAAAAGAATGCAGTCGAATTCAAAAAATCATTTTTAGAATACGATTAAAAATAAATTTTGTCTATGATTTATGAATAAGTAAAACATATATATAGAGGGTACTCAGTAATTAGGTAGTTACACATAGATAGATAGAATAAACAAAATGCAATGCAACATTATGTAAACCTTTTTCATATTACTCTCCCGAAGGCGGGAAATAATTAATTCCATAGTAGGTAGGTAGGTATGTTACTCGTAGTACTTACTACAAAATGTCTAGTATTATTATTGTTTATTAACCTGTTAAGTGGATATTATTAATTATATTATCTATAATAATATAGTATAGGAAGCTACTTGTATAAAAAATAATGGTGATAGTTTAATAGATTTCAAAAAACGAGGAGGTTCGACTATGTAGGTATGTTTGTTATGCAATTAGGTACTCTGCCAAATATGAATTGATTTCGATGATTTTTTGCTGGTGAGTAGGGTCTTACTTTACAGGTAGTCCCATATAAATTTTATCAAAATCAGTTCAGTACTTTGGTTAAGAAATCAAAATAACTGGAAAAAATACATTTGTTATATAAGTCAATAAAATTGTGTTGCATACTTTTCAGTTACTTGTGGAAGTCGGTATTGTTAAAGACATTTTAACTATGTCATTTTAAAACTAGACTTACCATTTCCATAATAAGAAAAAACTTAACTTTGCAGAAATTTATAATTAATAAAAATAAAATTTTGACAAAACATTAGAAAAAATAAAATTTATGTTTAACTATTGCATCAACATTTCCACTAAATTAGCTAAATTTCCCGCTAATCCGACGTGACAGATTAGAAAAGCCACGCAGCCTAATACTTTTGACGCATTTCACTTCTACATGCAGAATCTTCAGGAGGTCTTGACATTTCGAGTAAAAGAACGATAATACGAAGCGTAATAAACATTAAATATTTCCTAAAAATATTTATTATGAATTTGTTATACATTATACGGCGGCTGATCATAAAACAGAACCTAAGTAGGTACTGTTATTTTATCAAGTTTGTAATAGGTATTAGAGAAAATATTTATATTCACCCCACATAATGTGGGATGAGGGTAGATGATAATGAAGTTTTTCGATCTTAAAGAATTTCAGGAGTCATTACGGTAGAGTATAGGTATCCTTATTATATATACCTAGTTAATAGTTATTTTATTTATTTTATTTTATTATGCTAGGAAAACTAACAGCTAGTTACAATAATATTTATGAAATATAAAAACAGAAAGCCAATTATAAGTTTTCACAGATATATAAAATTACGTTAGGCGCGGAATACACTATCATACCAATATAAAAATATATACATATGACAATGTAATCCCGGCCTTAAATAGTATATGTAGTCAGTAGACACAAACGAGAATACAGTGTTGCGAATATTAACTAAAGTTAAATACATCACATTAAGAGAAGTATTTCTCATTCAGCAGCCGTTTCAATTGCAATGCAGAAGTATTAAATAGATCCAGATCTATATCTATAGCTGTACTGTTATAACACCTGCATGCCCTAATGAGGTAAGTATTTTTCCTGTACTTGCACGATGCACTAGGAATGTGTAAGAGTTCCGGATATCTAAGAGTAACCGCTGGGGTACGTAACCCCAATTGACCGAGTAACTCCGGACAGTCTACCGTGCCGTTTGCTATGTTTAGGAGGTAGGCGATGTCTGCGATACGTCTCCTCTCCTGCAGTGGGAGTAAATGAAATTTTTTACAACGTGAGGTATAATCTGGCATATACACTTTTGCGCGGAATTGAAGGTAACGGAGGAATCGTTTTTGTATGGCTTCGATACGGGTTATGTAGATGTTGTAACTTGGATTCCAAACTTGGGAGGCGTATTCGAGGTGGCTTCGTACATAGGCACAGTATAAAATTTTTAAAGTTTTGATTTCTGTAAACTCCGAAGACATCCTTAAAACAAATCCCAAGGCTTTCGAGGCTTTGTTGATAATATTGCTAATATGTGCATCATATAGTAATTTTGAGTCATAGATGACTCCTAAGTCATTAATAGAAGATATTCTGGCAATGGGGGAGTTTTTCAAGAGGTAACTGTGTATAAGAGACGACGGTTTACGCGTAAATGAGCAAACATAACATTTCGAGACATTTAAATCTAACTTATGAAAATGACAGTAATCTTGAAATCTATCTAAATCGTCCTGAAGGCGTGAGGCGTCTTCCATGGTTGTAATAGGACACAAAATTTTCATATCATCGGCATAAAGAAGAATTTTAGAAAAACGAAAGCAGTGTGATATATCATATATAAATAATATAAAAATGAGAGGTCCCAACAACGATCCTTGGGGGATTCCCGAAGGAATACACATAGAAGAAGATGTATAACCATTAAGCACTACCGTTTGACACCTATTTTGTACATAAGATGAAAACCACCTAAATAAATTACCGCGAATGCCGACATGGCCAAGTTTATGCAACAAAATTACGTGATCTATTCTGTCGAAGCATTTGCTATAATCAGTGTAAATGACGTCTACTTGAGATGGTTCCGACATTATTTTTGATAAAAAATCACTGCATAATAAAAGGTTAGATGTTGTAGACCTTCCCTTAAGAAAACCATGTTGCTCTTCGCTAAGTGTATGCTTAAGTGTAGAGTATAACTGTTTGTAAATAATTTTTTCTAGCACTTTGGCAAACACACATAGCTTAGATATGGGTCTATAATTTTCAATGTCGTCCTTTGGCCCTTTCTTATGGATTGGAGATATAAATGCAGTTTTCCATAGATGAGGAACTTCGCCTTCATTTAAAGATCGTCTAAATAACAGGGTAAGTGGGACCGCCAGACTATCCGCGCACCTAATAATAAAAATCGGAGGTATGTGGTCTGGACCGGCAGATTTGTTTTGGTCTAGTGATTTAAAAAGTTTCAATACTTCCAGCTGCAGTACCTCAATAGATGCTATCTCTGTAACGGTTTCAGCGTGTAAGCTATGTGGAAGACACATACCTACAGAAGAAGACGAGGGTTGAAGAAAGGTAGAAAAAAAGTAATCACCGAACATATTACATATATCTGCACCTTGATCAGAAGAGCGCTGGCCTAGCCTGAGTAAGGAGGGGTAAGCATTGGACTGCTTTTTGGTCTTTACATACGACCAAAAGGCTTTAGGATTTTTCAAAATATTGGTTTCAATACCAGTTATATAATTGGTAAACATATCTTTCTCCATGTCTCTAGCGCGGTCTCTTAATGTATAAAAAGAATTAAGGTCGCCCTTGTTACCATATATCTTATACTTATGACGATACTTATTTTTTTCTTTTAATAATTTCAAAAGTGGGGGTTTGTACCATAGAGGATATTTGCGATTTGGAGAGAACAATTTAGAAGGAATAAACTCATTACGTAAATTATACAAAATATTATATAAATAAGCAATAGCATCATTAAGAGGTATGTGAGATAACTCCATTTCCCAATTAATATTGTTTAAACTCAAAGAAATGGCATCATAATCTCCAGAATTATAAAAATATTTTAAATAGGGTTCACACTTCAACGAGTGGAGTTCTACAAACTCGGCAGTAATACAAAGTGATTTGTGATGGGGATCTTCTTTAACTAAAGGGCTGCCAGAGTGAGAGACCGATACATGGTTATTAGATAGTACTAGGTCTAAAATTCTATCGTTGCTGTTAACTATGGAGTTGTATTGCAATAAGTTACACAAAGCTAATTTATCAAAAAACTCAAACTGATAAGTACCTTGGATATTATGCGGCTGATATGAGCAACCGTCTTCTGAAAGGATCCATGTTAAATTTGGAATATTAAAATCACCTAAAACAATAAACTTATCCAGTGGGCAATTCAATACAATGTCATTAAGAGTATCAGAAAAAATATTCGTTTGTACTACCATTGAATTACCTAAGTTTTGTTCACATATATATACCACACAAATGTGCATTTTATAAGCTACTTTTGGTCGAGCATGCTGTAGCGATATGGTCACCCAAAAGTCCTCAGCAGCGGAGCACCAGTCACTGCGACCTTCGGCGGCAAGGTCCCGGAGCAAAGCTATCAAAATTCCACCACCGCGAGATTGAGAAGTTTTTTGAAAATCCCTATCACGCCTCCAAATAATGTATCGATCATCAAATAACTCGCTATCACTTATACTATCAAGGAGCCAAGTCTCAGTAAGGCATATAACGTCATAATTATTGATGCACACATTTCTATAAAATTCAGCAGTTTTAGTGCGTAAGCCCCTAACATTTTGGTAGTAAATTGTTATTGGATCCATTTAAAATACCAGATTATTAGAATCGGAATGGGTATGAAATATAAGGGTATACGCTTATTATAATGAGTTAAATACACTTTTCGGTATTCAGTAATACGCAATATAGCTTTTTCTAATATAAAATAATAATGTGCATTGTGCAAAAGAGCATAAAAATTATTGGTTGGAAATGAAATATGACAGCAGTAAAAAAACAGAAAATGACCGGCGACCAGCTGATTTAAAGCGATAAGAAAACTATAGATCGACGCATAGCAACTGCATTGGTGTTTTAAAATATAAAACAGCGCGTGTCCTGTATAAATAACCACACTCATTACAAGCAAGCAGGTGTTACCGTAACTATTAAAAACATTCCTAAAAAAACAACATAACACAATACTTCAACTTGACAGTCTCTTTAAATCTGCTTCTGATTTTATGATAAGAACCGGGGAAGTCGGATTTTTTCGCATAAAAATTTTGCATCCTCTTACCCACGTAAATGCGTAATTGCGCTCTTTGGCTAGTGCTTTGGCCTTATTGAGTAAGATTTTATTTTCGAGGGTAAGGTGGTCATTAACAAATATTCGCATTTCTCCCTGCAGACCCAAATCAGCGGGAATGATGTCATCAATACCGCTAGAAATACAAAACGTTCACTTCCTATAAACCTGATATTTGTTCGACGTTCTTTAAAATATCCATAGGACTGAAATTCAGCAACTTCATGAATTATTTCTTTAAAAAAATAATTCCTATCAGCACCCAGCTTTGTATCATGGATTGCAAAGTCATGTAAAGCAGCAGGTACATAAGTTGAGCTAGTTATGTATGACGTTATTTTTGCTCGATTCAAAAGCTTAAAATAGGTAACGTAACAGTGGGTATAGTTGACATTGAGGTAGTAGTTGACACTTTCAACTTTGAAGACGTATAAAGACAGTTTTTTCATAGTACAGGTCATGTGAACGCATCCCATTGATAGGAAATATATCCAGACTCATTATTTTTTTCATTTTGACTACATTGATTCTACCCCTTAGTAATGTCGTGTGTTTTTCTGTGTGGGTGTCAGTAAAAAATGATTTTTATAATATTTCTAGCAAAATTAAGAGAGGTGTATGAATTTACATTAAGTCACTTTTTTGTATTGCTATGTCAAATAGCTCACTTAGCTTATGTATAATGTTGTTAATAGTTTAGTGCTCATCACCCGGATTGCACTACTAACCTGGTGGATGCAACGGGTTCCGTTACTTTGTGTGTGTCAACTACTAGTTACGCATTTTTCAGCATTAAGTAGTAATTGACACCCAAGTTAACTACTGGTTTTCTAGGTGTAAGTCAAGTTTGCATTATGTCAGTGATCAGTGTAAGGTGACAATCATTTAGTATTTAGTTAGTCAAGTTCCTATCACTAAAATCAATACTTGATAGGGATGTCAACTACACATGCATATGGTGTCAAGTACTGAGACATTTTTTTTAAATTGAAAACACTGCCCCTAATCTAGAGCAGGGTACCAGCCGCGAAAGCGCTGGAGAATCCCTCTCCGGGCATCTACCTCCAGGACCTGAACCTGAAGGTCGATGCTTGGGCTGCACTGCTTATTCTGGAGGGAGTAAAACTAAGAGTATTTCTGCTGCTCGAAGCAAACGAAGCAGGAGGCTTAAGTCACTCAACACCATTCTAGCCGTGGACTTTTGCAACATACGGGGTCTCCTTTCTAACCTGAACGATGTACACTACCACCTGGAAACTACTAAGCTGGCCTTGCTCGTTTTGACCGAAACACAAATATGCTCTCCAACAGACACCTCATACCTCACATACCCAGGGTACAAACTGGAGTATTTCTTTTTGCCGCGAGCGGGGGTGTCTTTACGTCAGAGAGGATATCTGTGCTCGTCGTCTCAGCAGCCTTGAAGGACGGGGCCTTTCTGACATTTGGTTGCGCGTAGACTGCGATGACCATAAGCGAATCTACGTGTGTCTTTATAGGTCCCATAGCAACGGAAATGCCGAAATAGATAGATTCGATATCGAGATCGTGATACTTGGCGATTTCAACGCCCACCATGGCGAATGGCTTAGTACGCGCACCATCGATCATGCGGGGAGATCTGTTCACGATTTCGCATACACCTTCCCTGTTGGACCTTCTGCTGACCTCTCACACGGACAACTACTCATCCATAACGCTCCTCTAGGGTCGTCGGGCCACTGCCTGATCCCGAGTTCAATGCTGGTTACACGCCCAACTCGACCCCGTTTCATAGGTTGTCGTTGCGTGTGGCACTATAGGTCTGCTGATTTGGACCTTGTCCTTTTTTGCATCTTACCAATGGGGGCAAGTTTGCTTCTTTCCGGATGATCAAGATGTCACTGCCGATTTTGTTGCTGATGTAGTGCTTCAAGGTATGGAACTCTTTATTCCATATTCTGCAGGGCCCATCAGAGAGAAACACGAACACACCGCAAAGGAGAAGACGTTTGTGATTTTGTAATGTTTGCGTCTAGCTCGACTTTGGATGACCAAGGGAAATCACCACCGAACATACCACGGTGTAATACCTCGATGCCGGATATAATTGTCTGGCAAAGTGCAGTACGTAACGCACTGTTCTCCTTGGACATTCATAAAACAGGTGGGTCTGATGGCATCCCTCCGATTGTGCTGCGTACTTGTGCTCCAGGTTGACACCGGTTCTAACGCGTCTTTTCCGGTTCTGCTACACATCAAGCGTTGTCAAAAACATGGGAGACGACTTTGCTGCACCTGATCCCTTAAAAAGGTGACCGCTCAGCTCCGTCCAATTACCGCCATATAGCCATAACGTCTCTGTACTCCAAGATAATGGAATCTATTATCAACAACCAGCTCTTGCAGTATCTAGAGTAGCACCAGTTGATTAGCGATCGCCAGTATGGTTTTCGTCGTGGTTGCCCAGCTGGTGATCTTTAGTATACCTTACTCATCGATGGGCGGCGTTGGTGGATTACAAGGGTACGGCGTTGGCGGCTAGTTTAGACATAGCGAAGGCCTTGGAAGGGGTGTGGCATAAAGCGCATCTTTCAAAGCTTCCTTCCTATGGGCTTTCTGAGAAATTTGGCTAGTAGATCTCCAGTTTTTTAGCAGATCGGAGCATCAAGGTCGTTGTCGACGGTGCATGCTCCGACTTGAAGCCGATAAATGCTGGCATTCCGCAAGGCTGTGTGCTATCTGCGACTCTATTTCTCTTGCATATCAATGACATGCTGCAGCTCAGCGAAATTCATTGCTATGCGGATGACAGTACCGGAAATGGATTTTCCACCGGCTGTGCAAAATTTTCTCGGGAAAACGTTTTCGAGAGTCGCAACAAACTTGTGTCTGAAGTAGAAACCATGTTGTCAAATGTTTCGAAGTGGAGCCGACTGTACTTAGACCAATTTAACCCTAAGAAGACACAAGGTTGTGCGTTTACCCATAAATTATTCCCCTTTGTGGTATCCCTCCATTTTGAAAATACTCCCCTTGCCACCTCAACTAGCATCGGAGTACTTTGCGTCGACATATCGAGCGTTGTTCAATTTCGCTGTCACTTGGAAGATAAGGCTAAATAAGTCTCTAAAAAGCTTGGTGTGCTCGGAAAGGCGAGACGGAACTTCACGTCGGTCTATCGCCTGCAACTTTATAAGGCTCAGGGTCGGCCTCACATGGAGTACTGCTCTCACCTCTGGGCGAGAGCTCCCCAATACCAGCTTCTTCCATTTGATCGCATTCAACGCAGAGCGACGCGAATCGTTGACGATCAAGTTCTCTCCGACCGGCTCAACCCTTTGGCACTGCGTAGAGATGTTGGATGTGTCTACATCTTTTACCGTATCTATCACGGGGAGTCTACTGAGGAACTGTTCGATTTTGACGTTTGCTCAACCGTTCTGAACCAATCAGCAAAGGTAAGCAACGTTCGCCGCGGTCATGAGTTGGATGGGTGACCGCTGATGACATTAATTTACTACTGCGCGCTTCCGTGCTTCGGAGGGCACGTTAAGCCGTCGGTCCCAGTGTTGTCTTAGGATTGCAGTTGTTACAGCATGGTGGTAGGGCATTTTGCGAATGCCCGCCTGGTTAGCTACCACCCTTAAGTGGAAAATCTGTCGCCAAGCACCGATCGGTGTGTTACGGCAGCTGTCCTTGAGAGTCAGTAATTCTAGATTAGCCTGAACAACATATTCGACCACATCATCACTTACCGTCAAGTGAGATAGTGGTCTAAGGCTGATTTAACAGGGTAAAAAAAAAAGTTGACAGTTTGCCTGCAGCTCAATTTCGCCATCGGAAGTCCTGACAAAGCATGATGTTTCATCAATTTCATGTCGACGTCTGGAATTCCACGACCTTGCGATTTTTATGTCATTTTCAACCTCGCACTGCCATAATTTTGAACCAGCTGCCTGGTGAAGTATTTCCGAACAGATACGACTTAGGGGCCTTCAAGAAGAGAGCATATTCCTTCTTCAAAGACCGGCAACGCATCCTCGAGATCTATGGTGTTATGGATGTTAGTGGGCGATGGTGATCACTGACCACCAGGTGAGCCGCCTGCTCATTTGCCCTCCTATCCAATAAAAAAAAGGATGTTCGCTTGTCCTAAACAGGATATTCTCACAAGCTGTTCAAAATGTAAATAGAGGGATTTCGGTTGCTACAGCAATAAACATAATGTACCCAGAGTTACATAGATGTATTGAAGAAACTCAAGATCCATCCAATGAAGATCCAATAAATGTTTCATCATCTGAAAATAGGGAGTCCTTAGAGATGTGTTGTGTTTTGGCGATCCGATTTAGAACAAAAAAGTTGGAAAAGTTACTGACAATATCTTTTTTATTTTATTTAAGGTTGAAGGTTTGAAGATTTTACTTTAATTTTTGAAGTAGGTTGTAGATATGTATTATGGTAACATTAACCGGTCCGTTATTAAAGACAAGTCCTATTATGATGATAATGATATATCTTTGTTGATGGTTTGAATTAATAAGCCCTCATTAAAGTATTCATTATAAATAAATGATTTTTCTTTGTTTGATGTCAACTACTGAATCAACTATGTCAACTACCCAAACAAATCAATTTTTAGCATGTCAAGCATGGGTGCATGTGATACTTTATATTCATATATTTTTCATTTTTTATCGGTTACTCTTATGAGTTAAGTGAATAATATGCAATAATGTACATAAAACCCTTTCTTTTAAAATATATTATTCACTATTACATTAAAACATTTTGGTCACCCTACACTGTTTTTAAGGTGAATATCCCGACCTATGTGTCAACTACTCCCCCATTTACCTTACTTCATTAAAGAATAGTTTGAAATGTCACTTGGAATGTATCAAAAATAGCTGGTATATTTGATACTTCACATAAAAAAACATCATTTAATATAGTGAAGTATATCTAGAGGTTTTTTTCAAGCCTTCAAGTAGGTATTTCTTTATATTGTTCATAGGTACGGCACTGAAATTCAGCTGTTTGGCATTTTTATAGTAGCACAGAAGGGTGTTTAAAAATGTTAATTTAAACTTGAACCTATTTTACTATTTCTACAAGGATTGTACCTAAGTTATGTCATTGAAGTTAAATTATGGCATTGTTGATAATATGTCAGTAGGTACATATTTCCGGTATGTTCCTTATCATTTCTACCTACCTTGACTTTGGATCGATAATAAACTAGCCAATAAGATATGAGATGCAATTGTGCTACAGTCTCACACAATTATATGTAGGTAAATGTCAAAAAACATAGCTTACCTACCAAAAACAGTCACTCACATGAAAAATATCCACAAACAAATACACTCCCACGCCAAATGGGATAAACACCACACTCAATCACAACACTGCACTGTAATCCGGTTATTTATTACGACATTTTACGAGAATTACCGTCGAATAGGTAAATTTACCGATTGTTATCGGTATTTTTCGGCGCGCTACAGGTTGGCCGTGCGGTCCAGACGCGCGACCGCCTCGGTTGAGAAGCGAACGCAGTTTGGTTAGAGTGGGGATGAGGGGAGAGGAGATGCGCGGGGAGGACACCCTGATCGGTAACTGCCCGGGCAGATGGGTTGCCAGGGCGTGAGGCTTGCTTTAATTTAGGGAGGTTCTTATAGTAGAACAATTTTAACTTATAACTTACCGTTATATAGCTGTGATTGTAGGCATGCAGTTCAATTTGAAGTACCTAGATACGTATTTCTTGTTTTGCTAAAGATTGGTAAGTACGATTTCTATGGTTTTTTTAAGCACAGCACTTAGCGATTTTACATCAGACACCATAATTATGATGTTTGGGTAACAGATGGTTTGTTAATAGAGATTGAGTTCAGTCGGTTTTTAAGTATGGGTTAAAATTTCAATTATAAATTAATATTATAATTTATAGAAACCCAATCGTGTGCTAAATGTACATAAGATTAACATCAGAATCCTGATACTTTAAAAACTAAGTGTGTATCCAATAGGGATATAAAATCATTAAAACCGTAGAATGCGTCTTCATTTTAGTTGTTGCTATTTAAAAACTGCAATCATCCATCGGTGACTTTAATTTTTTTTTTCTTATTGGTATTATGATAATTAAAAAATCATCATCTGCATAAACAAAACAAATTCTTATGTTATTTTAACGAATTGTTCGTATTTATTATGTATATCAAATAAAAAGATTTTAATCGTTATCTTGTTAAAATTAATTATATCAATAAGTTTATTAACAATGATTCATATGTTAGTAAGTAAATACTTTCTTGAATCATTTACTTTAGAAAAAACATTAACAACAGGCAAACACATCAAACATAAATTCTCTCAAATTCAAAATAAACAGTACACATAATTTTCACAATTGCATAATTTTTACTTACAGCTGTCAGTAATTTCTCATAACCTTCGCGTATTTTCCCCACTGGCAAGTGGCAACACTTCCCGGGCAGAGCCTGCGTAGAACGCGGGTGCGTTCTCAGATGTTGTGTTTGCATTGTTTTTACGTTTGTTTTGATTTATCGATCGACAACACGACGTTTATTTAGATATACGACATCTTACTAACTACAGTAATTAGTTTTTGATGTTTAGTTGGTCGTATATACTAATAGAGAAGCGTGGTGTGGACTGTCATGACGAGGGACGAAAATGGTGTTGAGTTGAGAATATGTACGGCCATAGTATAGGGGTGGAGGAATGCCAAAGAACAGAATGCACTGTGTAGGTATAGAAGCATATGTGTGGTACAAAACATTAAAAGAATGACCCCGTGTTTCTTACCCGTTCTCCTCGCAGTGACTCTATACATTTCTTTATTGCTGAACGCTGATTTTGACTTTGACTTTTGACTTTGTTGACAATACCAGTCTCAACCTACCTAGACCTGGATACCTAATAAGACAGTCTGTTTCTGAAGAGACCTAACTTGGTAAGCACTTTAATAGGTTTTTTATGCCTGATAGGTTAGATTTTGACAACTATCTCACCTGATAGTAAGTGATGATGTGGTCGAAGATGTTGTTCAGGCTAACCTAGAATTACTGGCTCTCAAGGACAGCAGCCGGAACACACTATTAGGTGCTCGGCGACAGATTTTCTACTTGAGGGCGATAGCTAGCCAGGCGGGCATTCGCAATATGCCCTTCCACCATGCGGTGAAGCTCAATCCCACGGCAGGATTCGAACCATAGACTGCTGCGCGGTAGTCTATAGCCAATACCAATGAGCTATTACCTACTGCTTAAAAAATGGACTTACAGAACGAATATGAGTAAGCTACTGATCTTCGTAATCTAATAGCTTAGTAAAACTATTATTCTCTTTCGGTAACCAGCTAAATTAGTGATCGTCGTAAACTAAACAAATGAGTTAGGATAAGCTATAATCAGTTTTGGATTTCCTAAAAATGTGGTTGGTCTTTTCCTTATCTCTTAGTGCAGAGTTGAAAGATTTGGGTCTGATTATTTAAACCATTTCAATAGTTTTTCAACATAACATTTTAACCGATACGCTAAAATGATTGCTTATCTTTTCTAAGATATGTGAGTAATAAATTGCTTTGGCATCTTGACGGATTCCGCAGTCATGCAGGGTCTAGGGGCCCAACTCCATCCTTTTAAGAACTATTATGTATAACCAACAACATTATTTCAAACTTAAGATATTGATACTAAGATTCGTACCACGGCACCGTCACGAAACAATAATGTTCATATAGCGCTATCTCTATCGCACAAATGTCTTGAATCAATGCATGCAGCCCACTCTCACATTGAAGTACTAATGTAAGTTTACTACAGTGACATGCGGTTAGTATTAAAATTGTTAATCTAAGGTTAAAATAAGACTGAATTAAGAGTTGAGAGTTAGCCCCCAGATTTTTTTTTCATATTTTTTTTTGTAAGTACTTAATATGAAACTGTTTTTTAACACTGAAAAGTATGAAATAACTTGTTGAAGTCGAAAATAAGATCTCAGAGTGCTTTGAATCAGTATGGGCCGACTTTAACAAGTAATTTCATACTTATCAATGTTAGAAGTCGCTTGACTATTTACTGGTTACAATCGACGAAACTTACAACTACCATGTCATCTAGGTATGTCAAGCATTTTTCAGTTAGTTAGAGTGTAACTTAAAAACGACTTGACCGATTTTAATGAAATTTTCATAGGACCACCTCACCCCTATCAATTAAAATTTAAAAATCGGACTACATACTATGGGAGGACTTAGAGAAAAATTGCGTCTATGGATCATGCCACTGTTATCTTCGCAGTGAATGGGGTTTTGCTGCGCATTTTGCTGCGCATAACCTCTTATAGTAATAATTATTTAATCATACTGCTAAATTTTATACTTCCACGTCAATTAAGTATCTTACAAACAGTAATAGAATCGCTCGTCGTTTTGATGACGTCACAAAAAATTTATCACTCTTTTCGCGAACTCTGACGTATGAACTATTACTGTTCCAGCGACAAATCCGTCATGATTATTCATCTTAAAAAAGTTACTTTGCTGGAAAGTAACTTATTAAACTAACGAAGAACTATTAAGTAACGGATTTAAACTTGATTTTGGGTATTTTACGATAAAAATGGGTTTAATGAATGTGTAAATTACGTGCAATTTTTTTATTTACATGTATATTCTTTAAAATAAATGCAGCAAAATTTATTGATAAGTGAAACTAAAAAAATTACAGACAGCTGTTGCGCAGCATACAATAAAATGTCGTTAAACTATGGTATGGCCATAACATCGTAGTTCGGAACAGTGCGAGCGGGATAACGGTATATATAAACATCTTGTATCTCGCTTACACGTTCGTTAAAGAGGGTTAAACTAATATTGCTTTATGCGGTTGTGGGTCGGTGATAGTTTGTGTCTACGAATGATTATTTTAAGCTAAAATTTCTATTTCAGGGTGGTAGCTAGCCAGGCGGGCATTCGCAAAATGCACTACCACCATGCTGTAACGACCATGCCATCCTAAGATAATAACCGGGACCAACGGCTTAACGTGCCCTCCGAAGCACGTGCACGCTCAGTAGTAATGTCACTAGCGGTCACCCATCCAACTCCTTACCGCAGCGGACGTTGCTTAACTTTGCTGATTGGCTAAGCAAACTTCGTTACGAGCGCTTCGAAAAATCATCCTCTTGGGTGTTTCGAATTCAAAGCAAAGCGAAGGATATATTATGGTAGAAGTTGATAAATTTAATTGTGCTGCCCGAAAACAAAAAAAAAACAAAAACAACACTCGAAACTCTCATGTTTAGATATCAATAATAATAACCATATTATTTATATGGTTATTATTATATGTTCATTATATGTTCAACTATCTTGTGATAATATATGATGACATTGTTTGTGAGGCATTTAACGTTACATATTGATTGGACTCAGCGATTGAGCGAATGGAGACTGAATCCCACGACACAGGATTTATCTTAGTGTGGGATTCAGAGTTCATGAGTATGCATTAAATGTATATCTAAATACAGGTACTTACATCGTCTTGGGTAAGGACTTGCCTTATTTATAGTTCTTACTGTATAATTATTGTGTGATTACATTATGTATGTTCTCATTTCAAGTAATGATATATAAATGTTGATTTAAGTAGTCCTATTGTATGAATAAGTACGCACTAACTGCAAACTCACTGTTTTAAATTAAGTATTTACTCTTAGTTGATGTAACAATGTGTTTTTGGTTCAAAATAAACTATTATTATTATATAAATATTTGACTTAACTAACCAAAACTTTTTATTTTATTTGAAGCAAGGACTAGCGGTAATAGCTAGGGACTGCCGTGGTCCTTGTTCAATCCCCACGGTGCCCGGCTTGAGCTTCATCGCAGTGGTATTTTTCACTTGTGACGAAATGTATCCGTTTTTTTTGTTGTAGGTAAGCCTTTGACCGCTATCTCAACTGATGGTTAGTGATAATGTGATCGAAGGTGTTAACAGGCTTAACCTAGAATTATTGGCTCTCAAGAACAGCTGCCGGAACACATCGTTAGGTGCATGGCGACCGATTTTCTACTTGAGGTTACCAGGCGGGCATTCACAAAATGCCCTTCCAAGATGCGGTGAAGCTCAAGCCCGCGGCGGGATTCAAACCATGGACCTGCATGGCAGTCCATAGCCAATGCCACTGAACCATCACTGCTTCAAAAATCTGTTATAGGCAGAGGTTAGTCCATTGGGCCTCGCCCTTGTGCAGTCACAATAACATAAAAATAAAACTATCAGAAGCACGACCAATCAGAACGTAGAAAGCTCAAAGTCCCGTAGGAATATGTATAAATTTTGTTCCCGCTGACCTCAAAAGTTTTTCGATTAGGTGCGATGAAATAGTTATTTGTTATGAAAGGGTGCACAGTTATTTGCGCGAATTTAAACTTGATTAAGCGAAGGATTCTTTAAGATTGTACCATGAGCGAACCATAAGTGAATCGAGATGTCAAAAATATAATCCTGAGAGTTGGCAAATTTTCAAAGGAACGAGACGCAAAATAACTTTGCTGCAAAACGCAACACACAAATTTCGCCTTACCTTCAGTGAGGAAAATGCTTACGGCTCAAATAATGTGGTAATTTTACTTATAATGTTTACAAATATTAAAATTAATATTAGTGATTTTACTAGTATTTTTAAAATTTTACTTGTAATTTCACAATTTTACTTGTAATTTTACAATTTTACTTGTAATTTTATATTTTTACTAATAATTTTACAATTTTACTTGTCATTTTAACATTTTACTTGTAGTGTTACAATTTCACTTGTATTTTTTTTTAATTTTTCTTGTATTTTTACAATTTTACTTTAAATGTAACAACTTTACTTGTAATGTTACAATTTTACTTATAATTCAAATAAATTATTCTGGAACATATATACAGGTTCGAATCTCAAAAGCCTTTCCCACGCTAGTGCAATGGATAAAAAGCACTTTTTAATGCAGATTTCAAATGATAAACAATAACTTTTCGAGCTTGTGAGGTGGCAATATACCTACATATATTTAATAGGTATGTTCTTCTGTCGTCCTTTGTGATATTACAGGAGACATATACCGACCGCATATGAGCGGTATAAGGTTAAGAAGATGATGTTGGCAAACAATTTACAAAATGTTGTTCAAGCTTCGCGCTTTCCAAGATGACGGTGGCGCCACCAGGTCATGCTTCAATTACAACTCATTACGCTACGAAATTTAAACTATAGTGGTCTGTGACCTAACCTAGTATATGTTTTCTTTTTTTTCTATCCAAGTAAAAATGGCGATATTCAACATTATAAGTATTATCAAACCAAAAAAAATTAAAAACTTAAATATTAAAGTCAAATTGAAGTAATATGAGAGATTTTATGAATGTGCAAATTGTTGGTTTTGATTCAGTATATAAAAATAATAAAGACTGGGGTACCTGATCAATTGTTTTTATTTAATATTAATGCAAATAATTAGGGGGATGACTGGTCTTTTTGTCAAGTTTAATGGTAAAGGGGATTTCTGGACTTATTGTCCAATTATCTCCTTCCAACACTCAAAGACGACGCGCAGGGGATTTCTGGACAAAACGTTCAGAAATCCCCTTCGCAGGGGATTTGGTAAGGGGATATCTGGAATAAGCCATTTATTGAAATTTTCACCTTTATATTCTCCAAAGATATAACAAATGTTTTGATCATTTACCTAGTAAACTTCGAATACATGTACTTCATGTTCATCCATCAAACTCCATCCATCAGGTGACATCGTGATAGAATTATTTTTAGACGATAAAGAAGGGTTGTTTGCCTTGTGGCCGGGTAAACAAGGAGTGCGAAAATACATACAATTTAACTTCTGACAGAACAGCATTATGATCTTTGCCATCTCACCTTTTCGAAGCGCTCGTAGCGAAGTTTGCTTAGCTGTTCTTAACCGATCAGCAAAGTAAAGCACATCCGCCGCGGTCAAGAGTTGGATGGGTGACCGCTAGTGATATTACTACTGAGCGTGCACGTGCTTCGGAGGGCCCGTTAAGCCGTCGGTCCCGGTTGTTATCTTAGGATGGCAGTCATTATAGCATGGTGATAGGGCAATTTGCGAATGCCCGCCTGGCTAGCGACCACCCTCAAGTAGAAAATCTGTCGCCAAGCACCTAACGGTGTGTTCCGGCAGCAGTCCTTGAGAGCCAGTGAAATAACAGGCAAAATGAGACTTAACAAGTATGTCTCAAAGGCGCAGTTCAGTTCGTCACTTGTGATGAAATGCATCTGTTATAGGCAGAGGATACCGCTTAACATCAGGTGGGCCTTGCGCTTGTTCCTTCACAATAACATTAAAAAAAAAGTTATTCAAGCTAACCCAAGATGAAAAAAACCTAGATTTCTCAATCTTTGGGATGAAAACTTGGTTCTGCTTAGTGGGTACAGACCCTCAGTAAGCTAAATTTTTGAATAATTTCGTTTTCGTGTAGTCTCAACGGTGATAGTTTTGATAAAAATATTGAGGTTCTAAATTTTAATCATATTATTGAACAGCGGGTTATACAAAAATCCAGTAGATTATTGCCCGGTTGAACTCTAAAGCCTATAATTACTTATCTCTAAGTAATTAAGAGTAAAGTGCACGGAGCGCTTTCCATAAAAACGTAGTTTCGTCATTAAGTTTTTTTTTATGTTATTGTGACGGAACAAGCTCAAGGCCCACTTGATGTTAAGCGGACTAACCTCTGCCTATAACAGATACATTTCATCACAAGTCAGGAACTGCACTGCGCCCGTCACCTTGAGACACAGTTGATAAGTCTCATGTGCCTGTAATTTCACTGGCTCTCAAGGACTACTGCCGAAACACACCGTTACGTTCTTGGCGACAGATTTTCTACTTGAGGGTGGTAGCTAGCCAGGCGGGTAATCGCAAAATGCCCTTCCACCATGCAAAAAGTATTTAAATACCAAGTGTTCAAATCAAACTAAGTGAAATTTTGTATGCATATTGCGGAGTCTAATACTTATGCTGCTGGTTGGCCGGATTTTCGATTTATTATTTATTGTATCCTTAAATGTCCAAATAAGGATTCCCATACAAAACGACTTAATTTTACCGAAATCTAGTAAACCAATATTAGCTTAACATGGAATCTACTTCAACACTCAAACGTGTGATATAACCTGTTGAAGTCGGTACCATGATGGTTCAAAAGTACCCATTATCACAATATTGTTACCGACTTCGAAATTTATTTTACACTTTTGAGTGTTGAGTCGGTTCCATTTTCATTTTAAAAATATCACCCTTATTAGTGACCCTTGCTATTTACGGGACTGATTTTCTTTCACTATCAATGACTATATCATCAAGATAGGAAATCATTTTTCAGTTATTGGAGTGTAACTCAAAGTCTGCTAAACCGATTTTGATAAAATTTAATGTGACTACACGGGGAGCATCAGATTTCAAAATGAAATCAACAAAATTCGTTGCCCCAGTCAAAAGTTCTGAGGTAACAAACATAAAAAATTAAAATAAAAGAGTCTAATTGAGTACCTCTTCCTTTTTTGAAGTCGGTAAAAAAACAACTATATTCATTTGCGTAAACCTTTCTTTTAGAAGTCAGTTAAGTAAACTTTATTTACTGACTGGATTCGGATCATAACGCAACTAAATCGAAAATCAAACTACTATCAAAGCAAGAATCTAAAACCATCCAAAAAAAGAAAAAAATACAACCCAATAAAGGAAGACCAGACAACACACCTGTGCATCAAACATTGAGAAAAAAAGTCCAAACAAGACAGGACCACTTCAACTTAATGCAGAGAATTATTAGCTGTATGTCTTAAGGTATAAAGCTTAAAATCCCAGTCGTACTCTGTTTACACTTGATACCCAAATTAACTAAAAAGTGTATAAAAACTCAAAACGGGTTCCGTGAGAACAAAAAATTGGTGCTACCTTAATTTTTTTCGTTTGGCGTCGTAAACTTGTAATTTATCTCTGGTTATGTTTATCAACGTTTCTTTATCGGTTGTTTATATTAAATTGTTTATTGATTTGTAAAATTTTTGTTATGTACAGCTTACGTTGGTATATTCCGGTCTGATAACATAATCGAATCTTGGTCTATTTATTTATTAAATAAAATTACGGTCTCACCTTTAGATTATTGATGGGTCTCTGCGCGCGCTCCGACCGAGCGAAGACCCATCAATAATCTAAGGGTCTGATTCACCAAATGTCATAGGGAATCGGGAGTGCAGTCGAATGACATCTGTCAAAAATCCAAAATAGTGGATTTCAAGATGGCCGCTATATAAAGTGTTCCGATCCTGCTGAAGCGAAGCAGACATTATTTGTCATTCTGATCCTATTCGTTGTTTTATAGCCCTGATTTTATAATAGTTTTTTTTATGCTTGATAGATTATCCTTTGACCACTATCTATCCTGATGGTAAGTGATGATGTGGTCGAAGATGTTGTTCAGGCTAACCTAGAAACTAAGTTTTTTTTTTATTATTTTATTGTAACGGAACAAGCCCGAGCCCCAACTGATGTTAAGTGGACTAACCTCTGCCTATAACAGACGCATTTCGTCAACGACGAATTGCACTGCGCCCGTCACACTGAGACGTACAGTTGTTAGGTCTCATGTGAAGTTATGAAACTAAGCTTCTAGGTTACGCTATAACACTCATTGGGTAATTTGGCATAAATACATATCAACATAAGAATTCTCAAGCTACCAGGAGAGCAGAAGTTCATCGGAGTCTCATACTTCAGATCTCTTTCGAGGACACATTAACAAACTATACAGATAGAGTTGTGATTTTTGTATTTAACAACCTTAAAGTACCAGGAGAGCATAAGTTAATAGGAGTTTCATACTACAGATCTTATTATAGAAAAACTACATTTACAAAATGTTTTATACATATGGGCATAGATAAATGAATATGACTATTCATTTATCTATGATATGGGCTAAAGGTGTGATGATTAATAATTAAACTCAAAAAAAAAAAAATAGAACTTAAGACGCTGAGAAGTGCTGAATAGCTTTACTTGAACATATTTTTAGCAAAAGGTATTTAGTTTGTAGCAGTAACAAAATTATATGTATATCTTGATCACATTATCTAAGGACAAGAAAAGTCCAAAACACGTTACCTTAAAATTTGCTCCTTAGAATAAAATTGCAAAGTTGACTCTAAATTACTGTAACGTATAACTTAATTATTTATGTATGAATATTTATAAAAATATATTAATAAAATAGCTAAATGAAGAGGTACAAGAAAAGTTACGTTTTCGATTTACGGTACGTTTTTGAAGCAATGCCGCAGGTCCCTGGTTTGATCCCCACCGCCGGCTTAAGCTTCACCGCGTGGTGGAAGGGCATTTTGCGAATGCCCGCCTGGCTACTTTCCTAAGTAGAACATTTGCGCTAAGCACCTTACAGTGTATACCGCGAGGAGTCATTGAAAGCCAGTAAAGTTACAGGCACATTATGAGACTCAACAACTGTATGTCTCAGAGTGACGGGCGCAGTGCAGTTCGCCATGTTATATATATATGTATTTGTAAAAAAAATTGTAAAAAAATTTGCAAAGATTTGTATTTTTGTATGCAACGAATAAACTTAAATACAATAAACTTAAATCCCGCTTTTAATAAATTTTTCCTATCGTATATTTGTGATTTTGTTATTAAAAACTATTGGAACGATTTGGATGAAATTTGGTATGGAAATAGTTTGAGACTCGGAAAAGGACATGGACAGTTTTTAACCAACTGCGCATAAAGAGGTTAATGGTTTTGCGCGATAACCGACATATGCGCCGGCACAGCCGCGGCCGGAAATAAAGTCTATACTTATATTATAAAAGGGAAAGATTTGTATTTTTATATGCAACGAACTACTGGATCGATTTGGATGAAATTTGGTATGGAAATAGTTTGAGACACGGAGAAGAACATAAGATAGTTTTTATCCAACTGCGCAAAAATTATTTTGCGCCATAACCGAAATACGTGCTGCCGCGAAATCTAGTTAGCTATAAATACAATAAAAACAATATGGCTGCCGATCCGTGGCGATCGCGTCTTGTGTACGAGTTCTTAAACTTAATCAATGTTTTTAGTTAAATTAGCAAAACATGAATGAACAGATAACCAGTTCTGATACACCAGACGAATAAAATAATAATTATATCCATTCAGAACTATATAAACCTAAATCAAAGGAGGTCAACGTACTTATAAGTAGGTATACCTATTTATTATGCTAATGTACCACCTACGTAGACCTGACTGTGCATGTATTTTTTAAGGAATGACAGTTCAAAGTATAATGGAATTGGACTAGTGATTTCCAGTTTTTGAAGACCCCTGTCTTTATGTAATCTTGTTTCGCTTATGGTGTCGTTATAGGCTGGTTATTTTGCGTGGGAGGGTTCAGTGATTTTGAGATAAGGTAGGTAAATAGGTATTTAAAATTAATATTAGATATTGATTCATTAAATGTGAGAAAAAAGCTCTTGGATCGAATAATGTGCTTTGAAATTTGATAACTTTTAGATTTAAAGGGTTGCTTTGATTTTTTTTTCATGAAGGTAGATATAATAATATGTTTTTTAATGTTTTTCTTGTGTTTTGTTATGTAACCTACAAGTCAAGAAAAAAAAAAACTGAAAGTCTCAGAAATATTAATTCTGATTTCTTTTTCGCCTAGTAATTTCACTTGAAGTAGTGATGGCTCAGTGGCATTGGCTATGGACTGCCGCGCAGCAGGTCTATGTTTGGAATCCCGCCGCGGGCTTGAGCTCCACAGCATGGTGGGAGGGCATTTCGCGAATGCCTGCCTGGCTAGCGACCACCCTCATGTAGAAAATCTGTCGCCAGGCACCTAACGGTGGGATCCGGCCTTCCTTGAGAGCCAGTAATTAAAGGTTGAGTCTGTTAACACGTTCGATCACATCATCATTTATCATCAGGTGAAATTGTGGTCAAAGGACAACCTATCAGCAATTAAAAAAAAACTTGCTACAGTACCTTATGCCTAAACATTTGTGTTTGCACACTACTACTTCAAGGCAGACCATCTGACATTGCGTAGGTAGCCACCAAGACAATATATTCCTAAGGCTGTGTTAAAGAGACCTACCATCTGGTAAAATAAGCACGAATACTAAAAGACCAAACTATGTTCAAAATAAGACGTTACCTGGAAAATATGGAATAACTTGTAGGATTCGGCACCATGCTGGTTCAAACACTCAGAACTCACTCACAGTTTCATAGCCTGACTTCAACAAATTATATATAATGAATAAACCGTATTAGAAGTCGGATCCGTATTTTTTTCTTTTCACTTTTTTTCTTAGTCTTATGAAACAATTAAATAATGATTTGACAAAGAATATGCGTCTACTGACGAAAAGAAATAGATTAGAGAAGAAAAACAAATATACAAAATATGTTTTGTGACATATTCATATGTTTTACAGTTGATAAGCTAAGATAATGCTTAGGACTGCCGCACAGAGCTCCATGGTTCGAATCGGGTCAGTACACACATCATGGAGGCAACGCATATTACATACCTGCTGGGCTAGCTATCACCCCCACGAAGAAAATCTGTCGCAATGTCTAAGGGCGTTTTTCAGCTGTCCTGAAGCCCCAGGCCCGATTCTTTATTTTCCACAACATCATCAAATACTAATTTACCTAAGTCGTAAAAAAAGCTTGTCTAGTCATTTTTAACGTCCGCTGCGGGGTTGTTTTGGATGTGGCTGCTAGTGGCAATACTACTGAGCGTGGACGTGCTTCGGAAGGCACGTTATACCGTCGTTTGTTAGGTTAGGATGGTAGTCATTATGGAATGTTGGTAGGGCATTTCGCGAGTGCCCGCTTGGAAAGCTACCGCCCTTGAGTAGAAAATATGTCGCTAAGCCAAGTACCGGCAGCGATCCTTAAGCAATTCGAGGTTCGCCTGAACAAGATCCTCGACCACATCATCACTTAACATCAGATGATAGGCTGAACAAATTTGCCGCCAAACAGCTGGCAATGAGCTCCGGCAGCTTTCTCTGAGTGTCAGTATTTCTAGGTTAGCCTGAACAAATACCCTCGTCCTACATCAGAAGATCAGGCTTCTCTGTATTCTATAAAAAATAATGTCTTATATTAATTTAGTAAGCCGCTTGGTAATTTCTAAAGATTAAGATGCTCCTAATGGTAAATCTTATGGCGAATTAAATAAATGGACACGCTAACCTTTAAATTCCTGTTTTATAATCAAAGGAATCTACATAGTCGCAAATCTCGTAAGATTTTGTAGTTGGTATGTTGGCATTATCAGATGTCGTTTGTGGCAAGTACGTAGAATATGCGTAAGTATGAAATGGTTGCAAATATCAAACAACGTGAGCTATTGTTAGCTTCTTTATTCGTTAACTTAATATTATATGTATAGCTAAACGTCTGTTCTCGCTGAACGCCAAGTCAAAAGTGAGCACTGTCAGCATCAACGACTAATTCCCTGTGCGGATATTACGTGATTATGTTGTCGTAGAGAAAGACTATCGGAAGCAAGTCGTTGACGCTACAGTGGTAGTTTCTAATCAAATCCATACTTTTAAGTTTCTCTACGTCCCTAAGTGCCAGATAGATGGCAGTAGTGATGGCATTTTTCTCTGGCATAATGATTGCTATAGATAGCGACAACACTATTGGTCCGTGTCGATGTCTTTGACTGAACCGGCTTTGATAGTGATGGGGGAAGATGGTGAATGCTATCGCGACCCTATCTTGCTCCACTGTTGACTACTCAGTTTTTAGTGGGTTCAAGTCCCTTACATCCTCTTCCGCCACCACCGTGGTATAATGGCAATGGGACGGCATTTCCTCAGTAAAAAAAGAGAAGCTCGTAGAAGCGCTCTTGAAGCCCTCGTAGCGAAGTTTACTTCAACCGATCAGCAAAGTTAAGCAACCTCGCGCGCGGTCATGAGTTGGATGGGTGACCGCTAGTGACATTACTACTGAGCGTTTCCGTGCTTCGGAGGGCACGTTAACCGTCGGTCCCGGTTGTTGTCTTAGGATGGCAGTTGTTATAGCATGGTGGTAGGGCATTTTGCGAATGCCCGCCTGGCTAGCTACCAACCTCAAGTAGAAAATCTGTCGACAAGCACTGGCAGCTGCCTTTGGAACCAGTACTTCTAGGTTAGCCTGAACAACATCTTCAACCACATCATCACTTAGCATCAGGTGAGATAGTGGTCAAAGGCTAACCTATCAAACATAAAAAAAACAGTCAAATGGTGTTAGAATGTTTTTCTGATAAAGTAGTATTTCTTAGTACCTAAACATTGATATTGTGTTCGGCACATGGCTATATGCTCGCCCGTTCATTTAAATACAAATCAAAACGTGATTATCGGATTATTTTCTATGGGTTAGATAGACAGGCAATTTTTTTTATATTATAAAAATTTACGCTCATATGAGCGTAAATTTTTATTATTGAAACACGGGTGTTTACTATGAGTCGATATTAACCATCGACAATGTTCCAACTTCTACCAGAAGCCTTCTTCAGGATGTACATGCTGAAGAAGGCTTATTGGAAGCCTTTTTTTATGGGACTTTGACGGAATCAGCACGTGGCCTACCTGATGCTAAGCGGTAACCTAAGCCTATAACATCACCCAAGGACTTAAAGTATTATTTTTTTCTATCGATTTCCTATTAATGTTTTTAAGTTCAATAGCAGGTCATTAAAAATTCTCACGCAAGTACTGTAAGTATTTCTAGATGGCCACACTGGTGTCGTAGACCATCTACAACTTAAATGTTGTATGAAAGTTGTTTCCTACTTGCGACAGATTAAACAGTCGTGCAGAGAGAGGATGGCAACCATATCGTTAGAATGGATGGTATTTACATCACTTACTATGTACAGTCGCCTGCAATATGAAGTATACACATTGTAAAAGTTTCAAAATAGTGGCAAAGTGTTTTATTTTTCTCTATGTAATCAGAAGTAACTTAAAATCAAAGAATAACTTGAATATTTTACGTTAACTTCGATTATTAGACATAAACTTATAAAACTAAAGTCCAGTCTAGAAATGTACAGATCCGGCCCTAACTCAATGGCTATAGATATATATAATAAGCTGCCTAATACGCCAAAAAACATTGAAAAGGTAGAATGTTTTAATAAAAACCTAAAATCTTTACTTGTATCTAAATGTTATTATACCTTAGACGAATTCTTCAATGATAAATGGAATGATATAAAAATATATCGTTCCACTCCTACCATTGCCATACCCTTATAGGGTCATATGTATAACACACACAAACTTGTTAAATAAGACCTGCATGTAGCTACATAAATGTTGCAATAAATACTTGAGTATTAATAACTTAGCGACATCACATTACTTTGAAAACTACGAAGTGTATATTTATTATTGCAGGCGACTGTACCTATATAACGCGTGTCCTTCGAGAATGGATTATACCGATTAGAGACATACAGATAGTTTTTTATGTTATTGTGACGGTACAAGCACGGTGCCCACCTGAAGCCCGATTCTCTTAGCTATTGAACGGCGTTAACGCAACTTCATCGCATGAAAATTGTAGTTTTTGACAGTATCCGTAGTCTGCCCGCTATTTAGGTTCGATCGCAAGTCAGTGGCTTGCTATCAATAGTTTTTGACATATTTGGTATGCTGTAAGCTATTTTGTTGCGTTTGCTTTGCTACATTGGCATAACATATTTTGGAGGATTTTAGATATAAAATAGCTTATGATTTAAGTATATTTATTTAATGTATTGTTATGTAGAAAACCACTGTATTGATGTTTTAACTGATGCTTGATTGATAGAAGTTTTCATTATCAATTCAGTAGCAACATTAACAATCCATAGCACAGCCACACGATAGCGCTGCGATTGCTATACAACTGCGATTAGGAGCTAGAATTAGCAGACTACCGAATTTGACATTAACAGCAGTTCGATCGCAGGCATCGCAATAGTGTGGCGTTTGGTCAATAGCTAAGAGAATTGGGACCCTGATGTTAAACGGTAACCTCTACCTGTAACAGATGCATTTCGTCAAGTAACTAACTGCACTGCGCCCGTCACCCTGAGACTTACATTTACATTTGTTGATTCTCATGTGCCTGTAATGTTACTGGCTTCCAAGGACTGCTGCCGGTACAGACTGTTAGGTGTCTGGCGATAGATTTTCTACTTGAGGGTGGTAGGTAGTCAGGCGGGCATTCGCAAAACGCCCTTCCACCGTGCGGCGAAGCTCAAGCCCGCGGCGGGATTGGGGTTGCTATAATCCCCACGTTTGGCAGGCGTCTTTGGGATCGGAGTTTAGCAGTAGGAGATTAAGATATCAGTTCCTTAGAAGGCGCTGCTGACCACCTTCCAGTATTTTACCTTTAGTCGCCTCTTACGACAACCACAGGTAGCTGACATTCTAGTCACCCCTCGGGGGTACGGCGTACATCGAGGTTTTAGTAGGTACTGTACATCATCGGAGAGCACGGGAGTGCCCCCACCAAGTCTTGCTTGCAACAAAAAGGGCACAGTCGTAAAATCCTTTTTGAAGCAGTGATGGCTCAGTGGCATTGGCCATGTACTGCCATGCAGCAGGTCCATGGTTCGAATCACGCCGCGGGCTTGAGCTTCACCGCACGGTGGAAGGGCTAGCGACCACCCTCAAATATAAAATCTGTCGCCAAGCACCTAACAGTGTGATCCGGCAGCAGTCCTTGTGAGCCAGTAAAATTACAGCCTAACAACTGTACGTCTCAGTGTGGCGGGCACAGTGCAATTCGTCGTTGACAAAATGCATCTGTCATAGGCAGAGGTTAGTCCACTTAACATCACGTGGGCCTCTGGCTTGTTCCGTCGCAGTAACCTTTTCTCGAAGCTATTTGGGGCACTTTCAATAGTTTCTACCCTCCTATAACATCGTGGATAAAACCATAAATCTGAATGTTGTAATATTTGTAATCTGTGTTTTTATGATACTCTTTGGTGAATTGAAGATGTAAATGTGCATGTGATCTATGAAAGAAAAACTAATGTAAGCTACTGAGATTATCAAGAATAAAGCTTGTATCATGAAGAGTACGCGTTTATTTAAAGCACCCATTTAACATGGTGACAGCGGTGCGGAAAGCTGTATATTAACGGTGAAATTGTTAAAAGACAGCAGTGAGCAGTCTCACTTGAAGCAGTAGCTGTAATTCGCAGTGAGAATAACAGGAAAATGGCGGAAAAAATGTCGTGGTTGGCGCCTCCAGAGAAGTTTTCATTCGAACCCGTAGAATGGGAAAGTTGGAAGACTAGATTCCAAAGATATATAGCTCTATCAGGAGTTGACAAGAGCGACACAGACAAACGTGACTTGTTGTTGTACTGTATGGGAGAAAAAGCGGAAGATGTGGTACTACAGTTCGTTAACAAAACGTCATACGAACAATTACTCTCTGATTTCGACGATTACTTTGCGCCTAAACGGAACGTGATATTTGAAAGGTTCCGATTCAACTTGCGTGTCCAATCGTCGCTTGAAAGAGTGGAAGATTTCATCACAGATCTGTATAAGCTGGCGGAAAAATGCGAATTTGGTACACTGAAAGAAGAGCTCATAAGAGACAGGATAGTGATAGGAATAGCTGACAAAAAAACCAGTGAAAGGCTTCAGTTAAAAAGTGACCTTACATTAAAAGAAGCTACTGTAATATGTCGACAAGCAGAAATCCAGAAGCAAGAAAATATAAATAAAGAAGAAATTTTAGTAAAAACAGAATCAATTAATAAAATTGGAAGGGAACGAGGAAAAGGAGAATGCTGGTTCTGTGGTAGAGAACGTCATCCTAAGGAAAAGTGTCCAGCATTTAAATCAAAATGCTATAAATGTGGCACCATAGGCCACTTTGCAAAGAAGTGTAAGACACGGAATATCCGTAAAATAGAGGAAAATGAAGAAAATCGTGTATATCAGGTGGGTATGAATAGAAAAGACAATATTTATAAGGTTGAAGTAAAAATTATGCAAAATGAATTGTTAATTGGATCTATGGATTTTTTGATTGATACAGGAGCAGACATAACGGCAATACCATGGAAGGACACGCCGAAGTCCATATTATTAACAAGCTGTAATGATATTGTTAAAGGAGCTAACGGAGCAAGATTAAAAGTTATTGGAACTACATATTTAAGGTTAGTTTATAAAGACAGGAAATGTTTAAGCAAAGTATACATCATCAAAGATCTGGAATGTCCCATATTAGGTAGACCAACTATTGAAGAGACGAAAATTATTTCAATCTGTGCCATTGAAAATCAAGCAGAGGTCAAATCTGTGTCAAGTAAAGTTAACATAGATAAAGAATTTCCAAAAATTTTTGATGATCTTGGTGTATTTAAAGATGAATATAATATAAAATTAATCGACAATCCGCAAACTTTTGTCCAAGCATCTCCTAGAAGTGTGTCCATACCCTTGCTTCCTAGAGTAAAGGAAGAGTTAAATAGGTTGGAAAAGTTAGGTATAATTAGTCCTATAGAAGAGCCAACTGATTTTGTTTCACCTATAGTAGTTGTTTTTAAGAATGATAAGGTTAGAATTTGTGGAGACTACACACAAGTAAATAAAAACATATTAAGGCCAGTTTTCCCAATTCCTAAGATAGAACATACATTAGCAAAATTAAAAGGAGCTAAATATTTTTCTAAAATTGATGCTACTTCTGGTTTTCATCAAATTAAATTAAATGAGGAGTCAAAAAAGCTTACAACCATAATTACACCGTTTGGTCGTTATTGTTATAATCGTTTACCATTTGGTTTAAATTGCGCACCAGAATATTTCAGCATGAAATTTGCAAATCTGTTCAAAGATTTAGATGTGGCAATCCATATGGACGACCTACTGATTTATGAGGAAAATATGCAAAATCATGATATTACACTAAGAGAGGTATTGTCTAGGTTGCAAAATGAAGGAATTACCATAAATAAAAACAAATGTGTGTTTGGGGTAGAAGAAATACACTACATGGGACATGTAATAAATAAAAAAGGTATTACACCAGACCCTGAAAGAATTGAGGCTATCAATGGGTTTAGTAAACCAAATAATAAAAAAGAATTGCTGCAATTTTTGGGCATGGTTAATTTTGTAGGGAGGTTTATACCAAATAAGTCATCCATACTAGAACCTCTCCATGCTTTGCTTAAAGATGACAATATGTTTGTGTGGGGTATACGCCAAGAACAAGCTTTTGAAGAAATAAAATGCAAATTAAAAGAGGCTCCTACTCTAGTGCACTATGACCCTAATAGTAAAGTAATTATTTCAGCTGATAGCAGTTCTTTTGGCCTAGGGGCAGCCCTTATGCATGAAAACAATTTAAATGAAAAATCAGTTGTAAGTTATGCTAGTAGGACCCTTACCAATACTGAAAAAAATTATGCACAAATCGAAAAGGAATGCTTGGCTTTAACCTGGGCAGTAGAAAAGTTTCGAGATTATATTGTTGGATTACGCATACAGTTAGAAACAGACCACAAACCATTGGTACAGATATTGCAAACTAAACCTTTAGATGACTTGAGTCCCCGTCTACTGAGATTTAGATTAAAACTTATGAGGTATGACTACGAAGTTAAGTATACCCCAGGTAAATGTTTAGTGGTAGCTGATGCTCTTTCTAGACAACCATTACCAGTGACTGAACAATATTTAAATTTGGACATAGTAACAGTTGTAAATGCTTTAACAAATGAGTCACTATCACAGGAGATACTTAGTCGAATAAGATCAGAACAAGATAAATGTCAAACTTGTGTGAGGCTAAAAGAATTCACAGTAAATGGTTGGCCTACTAAGAGTCAAATAGATCAATCTTTGATAAAGTTTTATCAGTTTAAAGACAAATTAACAATTGAGGAAGACTTACTTTTATATAACTGCAGAATAGTTATTCCAAATCCAATACAGAAAGAAATGTTAGAAAGAATCCATAAAGGTCATCTCGGGATATCCAAATGTAGAGAGCGAGCAAAGCAATCAGTATGGTGGATAGGCATATCTAAAGATATTGAATCATTAGTAACTAAATGTTGTAAATGTATAGAGGCTAGGACTAATCATAAACAGGAAATGATAGTAGAAAAAATTCCAGACCGTGCTTGGCAGAAAATAGGGGTAGACCCCTTTAAGTTTGGCAATAAATGGTACCTGGTGTTAATAGATTACTATTCAAGATATTTAGAAATTAGCCAATTACATGACTTAACAGAGGAAAGTGTGATAGAGGCATGTAAACAAAATTTTGCCCGGTATGGAATTCCCGAATTTGTCCGATCAGATTGTGGAACACAATTCAAGTCAAAATTTAATAAATTTGCACAAGATTACGGATTTCAGTTAATTACTAGCAGCCCATATTTTGCTCAGAGTAATGGTCAGGCAGAATCTGGGGTAAAAATTGCAAAAACTCTGTTATCAAAAAATGAGGACATTAATTTAGGCTTGTTAGTATATAGGAATACAACCTTAGAAGCAGGGTATAGTCCGGCAGAGCTAATGTTCAACAAGAAACTACGGGACAATTTACCATCACTGTCAAGTAGGTTAAATAACCCAGTATGGGTTACGAAAGACTTTAAAAAAATACGCCAGGAAAAGAAACATAAAGATGCTTTTTACTATAATAGAAGACACAGGGTTTCTGATCTATCAGAACTCAATGAAAACGATAGGGTGTGGATAACGGATATGAGATGCTACGGTAAAATTAAGAGAAGGTGTCAAGAACCACGTTCATATGAAGTAGAGACACAAAAAGGTAATTATAGACGGAACCGTTGGCACTTAATTCTTGCTCCTAAGGAATCATATGATGATAGCAACTTAACATCAGTAGACTATTATGAGGAAATGCAAAATATAGATAGGAACTCTTTGAATAACTCCCTAGGGACAGAGTTTGAGACTAATCCTATTTCATCAGAGTCGGTGAGATATGATCATAGTTCACCAGAATCAGAAAGGATTACTGAACCTGTTGTAATAAAAAGGAGAGTCCATAGACCTGCATATTTAAATGACTATGTGGTAGATTTATAAAGAGCTCTATTTAGATTTAGAAATAAGTTTTTAGCTGTTAGATTTAATGTAATACTACTCAGTAATACAGTGTAATAATAATACTTCTAAACAAATGTTATGTAAATGCTCCTAATTATTACTGACTGCATAACTAGCATATATGTTAAGAGCAATGTCATTCCAACTTTGAATTTATCTGTAATTTAGTTTAAGCGGTACTTTAAAGTTTGTATCTAGGTTATAATAATGATTGTGGGTTTTGTGAATATTCCTTTCATTGGAAAAGGAAAGATGTTGTAATATTTGTAATCTGTGTTTTTATGATACTCTTTGGTGAATTGAAGATGTAAATGTGCATGTGATCTATGAAAGAAAAACTAATGTAAGCTACTGAGATTATCAAGAATAAAGCTTGTATCATGAAGAGTACGCGTTTATTTAAAGCACCCATTTAACACTGAATTTTCATTGCAATTTTACATGCAGCAGTTTTTGTATCAACCAAGTTCAATTTAATTTATATGCATCACTTTTGAAGTAGGTCAGGTATGTTTTTGCCCGTCTGGCTAGCGACCACCCTCAAGTAGAAAATCTGTCGCCAAGCATCTAACGGTGTGTTCTGGCAGCAGTCTTTGAGAGCCAGTGAAATTACAGGCAAAATGAGACTGAACAAGTATGTCTCAAGGTGATGGACGCAGTGCAGTTCGTCACTTGTAATGAAATGCATCTTTTATAGACAGAGGATACCGCTTAACATCAGGTGGGCCGGGCCTCGTGCTTGTTCCGTCACAATAACATAAAGAAATAAAAAGAAAGCATTGCCGCGTTGAATTGCAATGGTTGTTCCTTGAGCCAAATAGGTGCCATGTAGATAAGTTCAATGTAATTTATATGCATCAATTTTGAGGTAGGTCAGGGAGGTTGTATCCAATTCTGTACATAAAGAATCATCAGTTAATAGCCGGTCAGTATGAAAATCAACAAATAACCTTTCGCATAAAATTAAAATCGGCGCTTACTGTTACGTAGCGAGCTCCGATCGAAATGCATAACAATAAGTATGTAGGTATAACACATTCACATTCGTCCCTTTGTTTGATTTCAAAATTGTACAGATAGATTTAATATTTCAATATTATCTGTCAATTGCCCGTGGGTTGCCAGGCTATTGATATTCTCCCATAAAATGAATTAAAATTTGCCTGATTGTAATAGTTAAAAAACTTAAAATTAAAAGGAAGTCTGAAACGTGTTGCTATAAAAATTTTTATCGTTAAAATAGTAATACATACAAGCTATATATACATACAATAATTCAAACTGACCTAGTGCAGGTAAGACGATAGAAAAGGATTTCAAACTGTATCAAAAGAATTGTAACTAGTAAATAAAGGCCTTTTTTAACATAAAAAAATAATAATGCTAAATTAAATGTGCCTCACAAAATGCGCATTAAAAAAACCGGCCAAGTGCGAGTGGGACTCGCGCACGAAGGGTTCCGTAACTAAATATTCTGTGAATAGTTAAAGCGTCTACCTGACACTGTTATTAGTATCAAGCAAGAAACGGTTAAAAAATCTGTAGTAAAGTGTAGTGCTGGAATAAACTTCATTTCATTTCAAAAAATCAAGTTTGTATGGGAGCCCTCATTAAATATTTATTTTATTAAATTTTTAGGATTTGTTGTTACAGCGGCAATAGAAATACATCATCTGTGAAAATTTCAACTGTCTAGCTATCACCAATTTTGAGATACAGCCTGGTGAGAGACGGACGGACGGACACCGAAGTCTCAGTTATAGAAAAACACAGCTAAAACTATTCCATATCGTCGCTTGTGATTGTGTTTTCCAGAAGCAATGATATGGTGCTGTACTTAGATTTATAAGCCGGGAACTGCCATACTCGTACCTACCACCGAACGGAAAATATCTAAACACCTCAAAGATTCTAAGCCGGATAAAGATGAAGATTATTTCGTAACTAATTATAATAAGTGTACTTAATTTATTTACTACCAACTTCTCTTTACAAGTACCACAATTCAAGTTTAAATTAGTCAATAGTACCGCAGTCTTCCCCATTCAGTACCTCAAAACTGGGTCTCCATTTTTTCGAATCCGGTGTGTGAGCTACAAGACTATATAGCTATCTCTGTCACCCTCATAGACCTCGCGTGTATGAGAATTAAGTGAAGTGCTTGATACAGCCTGCTGTTTTACTTTATTTGGACACAGTGTACGTTTAAAGATGCAGTAGGTAAACTATGTACAGTTCTTAGTGTTACTTTAAAAAGTTATAGTTCTAATGAGGATTATTCTATATACTCCTGTTGGATGTCGTAACTAATGGTGTCAAATGAGCAGCAACACTTTACTCGCTTTGACGTGAGTACATGCGTTACTGCACATTAGACTATTGAACATCTTAATCGGTTAATTTACCAAAATTACTATCAACAAGAGCATCGGTATCAGGCAGGAGGCTTGCACAAAATCCGAAGCGAGAACATTTTACACCATCATTTTGTGTTATTCATCGTATTTTAAGAGTCTGAGTTTTGTTTGTCTGTGAATGCCTACGGGTTTCCTACTAGCTAATTGAAATAAGTAAAGTAAACAAATTTTTATATTATTTTTCGAATGTTAACCTAAAAACAAATATAACAAATATACAATTTATTTTATTATAATTATTTTTTATTGGATTTCGTTTGTTTTACATTAGTAAAAGCTTAACACTATTGTGTGAGTTTCTACGCGTTATTTGCTTTAAAATAAAGGTTAACAAAACAAAACAATTTGCAAGCCGTGTTCTAGTCTAGTAAAGTTGTGTATATATATTATTATACGTAGATAGAAAGTTAAGCTTTCTTGCTATTGTACCATTTGCTTTCACAAGTATTCATTCAAAAATACCTAATGTATAATAAATAATCCACTGTTACAGCTACACAATAACATGAAAGAAACAAAAACCACAACATAAAATTATTTTTTTGATTAAATATTTTCGTATGTTATACCGAAGCTCCAAGATATAAATATAATTTTGATTTGAAAGTCAAAACTTTGACACAAATATTATTGAAAAATATCCAAGTTGTCTCCAGGAGAGGTAAATTTAATTATTGAGCTTGACAGCAACATTCACAAGAAATACGCCTCTACGATCTAGAGACCTTACTAAAATATGCAATGATTTGTGCATGAGGAACAAGGATCGTCCTCACATCACACATCGAGTAAATATAGGATTTGCCATTCATATAAGTCCAAATTGTAGACTATTTTCGAAGACAAATAACTAAAACTATTTGAATTCAATATTGTTTAAAATAGTTTGCTTACTGCCTTCGGTTGTTACTGTGACACACCACTTAAATTCCCTATAACCAAGTAAAAAGCTGCTTGTCTTCATAATATATCCGATTCGTATATCTACAGAGGATGTGGAACGTACAATTTACTTTATAATCTTTCGTGTTGATGAGAGAATCTGTATGAATGAACCTTGGAAGGCACCCACGGTCGATATGGAGACTATTTATATATGTAACAGTTGATGATTGTTGATACACAATGTTGTTTTTTATGTTATTGTGACGGAACAAGCACGAAGCCCACCTGATGTTAAGCGGACTAACCTCTGCCTATAACAGATGCATTTCGTCAACGACGAATTGCACTGCGCCCGACACACTGAGACTTATAGTTGTTAGGTCTCATGTGTCTGTAATTGATGCCTTGATTGATGATAGTTTAGCCTTTGACCACAATCTCACCTGGTGGTAAGGGACGATGTGGTCGATGGTGTTAACAGCCTTGATCTAGAGTTATTAGCTCTCAAGGACAGCTGTTGGAACACACCGTTAGGTGCTTGGCGACAGATTTTCTACTTGAGGGTAGCTAGCCAGGCGGGCATTCGCAAAATGCCCTTCATGCGGTGAAGCTCAAGCCCGCGGCTGTATTCGAACCATGGACCTGCTGCATGGCAGTCCATAGCCAAAGCAGTGGCATTCAGAGACAGCCATCACTGCTTCAACAATGAAAGCATTTAGACAACCTACAAGCCATTGCAGACTCACAGGCAGTCCAAATACTCCAACACACCAGTTGGCAGCGTTGTAATAAGTATTATAAAATCAATGTTACAAGATCCAGCCCTTATAGATTTCTTGAATAGAATATATATAATTTTATATAGTTTAAAACCACTTATTCTGTGGAAATTACCGGTTGCTTGTCACAAATTATTTAGCTATAAATGTCTTCAAGTTCATTATGGTGTTTATACGATAACTACACCTATTGAAGATATATAAGAGATATAATTTCTGTTCTAAAACCTGACAGACAACATTCATACCGCCACAAAATTAAATATTTCTAGTTATATACTACACGCAGGGATAGTGTAGGATTATTTAGAAAATTTCTGAAGCAATGATGGCCCGGGGATGTATTGGATGGTGGAAATGGCAAAGGAGGAATGCTGTATGGAGGTTTCACGGTTCGATACCTGCTGCTTACCGTACCGTCACTGCATGGTAGTAGGGTATTATGCAAATACCTGACGAACTTCTAGATACTCTACGTTTTTTTTATAGGATAGGGGCAAACGAGCATGCGACTCACCTGGTGGTAAGTGATCACCGTCGCCCACGAACATCCGCAACACCAGAGTTATCGAGGATGCGTCGCCTGCCTTTGAGGAGGGAATATGCTCTCTTCTTGAAGGCCCCTAAGTCGTATCCGTTCGGGAATACTGCACCTGGCAGCTGAACGTTCAAGAAAAAAACTGTCACTGAGAATGAGCATCTTTACTGCTCGAACACCGGTCGGAGATTACGACCAAACACCGTGAGTGCTAGCCGGTGTAATAGTAAAAATGCTTCTTATTGTTATTTATGATTATTAAAGCGCTCTTAGCGGAATTGGCTTGCTCGCTCTTAACCGATGAACTAGTTTAAGCAGCCTCCGCTGCGGGCAGCTTGGTGACCGCTAGTGGCATTACTCCAGAGCGTGCACGTGCTTCGGATGTTAAGATTGGAGGGAAGTCTCGAATTTTCATACAAAAAGAGAAAACGTTTCTACCCCCCTAAACAATCACTGATTTTGATAATTTTTGGAAATGTTATAGATGTTATCAATATCCAAGTTTACAGGTTTCATTAAATTAAAGGAATTTGAATTAATGGGTATTTAAATACCGATATTTTCTCAAAACTTGTATCTCTAGTTTGTGAATTATTTATAGGAAAAATAATTATAAATCAAGAAAAAAGAAAACCTTGAAACCTAGTTTATTCTGTCAGTTTTAAAATAAGACCAACATTTTTGGATTTGATTAATGTTTTCTATAGGAGAAAAGTTTTCTCCTAGAACGCAAATTATGCGCAAATTCTAAGACAAAACTTTTCTGTTCGGGCGTTTAGCGGCGAGACAGTATCACTTTGTTTAAATACCTATTTTTCTGCAGGAGCTTCTCTTCCCGTTCCTCTTAAAGTATTGTGTTAGCGCATTAAGTGTATACCCGCCTGGCTAGCTATCACCCCTTAGTAGAAAACCTAATAATGTCTGCGGCAGTTATCCTTTAGAGCGATTATTTTTGGTTAGCCTCAACAACATCTTCGACCACATTATCACTTACCATCAGGTGAGATAGTGGGCGAAACGTCAGCTTATAAGTATAAAAATGTGTTTTATTAACCGACTTCAAAAAATGAGGAGATTCTCAATTCGACTGTATATTTTTTTAAGTGTGTTCGAAACGAACGTAGATCGAAACAGTACAACCCTAGTGGCAATAACTATGGACTGCCGGGCAGGATGTTCATGGTTCGAAACCCGACGGAGACTTGAGCTTCACCTAGCGAGGTAAAAGGGCATTTTGCGAATGCTCCAACCAAACAAAGCTACTTCAAGTATCTGTCACTAAGCACCTAACAGTGTGTTTCGGCAGCTGTGCTTGAGAGCCAGTAATTCTAGAATTAAGCCTGTTCAAGTGTACACCATTCTCGCTCACCTCATTACTCACCAACATATGTGATTGTGGTCAAAGGCTAGTTATACTAGCTGTAAAAAAAACACTAAAATCGGTTAACCCAGTCAAAAGTTATGGAGTAACAAACATAAAAAAAAACACCAAAAAATGGAAGCGACTTCAATGCTCAAATGTGTGAAAAAACTTGTTGAAGTCGGTACCATGATGGTTCAAAAGTACATATTATCTCAATATTGTGCGTATGGTACCGACTTCGACAAGTTATTTCACACATTTGAGTGTTGAAGTCGGTTCCATTTTTTGGAAAAAAAAAATTTACCCTTTTCTTGTGACCCTTGCTACTTACGGGATCGATTGTCATTCACTGTTAATGGCTATATCATCAAGATAGGAAAACACTTTTCAGTTATTGGAGTGTAACTCGAAAACGGCTTGACCGATTTTGATGAAATTTAAATGGGACTAAATGGTAGTAAAGAATCATTAAAATCGATTCACCCAGTCATTTTCTGAGGTAACAAACAACCTCCTTGTTTGGAAGTCAGTCAAAAATACGCGTCGAATAATGAACATTCCTGTATTGGAAGTCGGTTCAAGGATATTACCTAGTGATAGTTGAAACGGGTGATTATAGTCACTTCTATTTACAGTTCGACCAACTTATCTGTTCAGGTGGCAGAAAAAAGAACTACAAAATTCTCGCAAACTGTGACAGTTTGTAGTTGATTTCCTTGACCATTGCGCCCTCGAGAACTGCACAGTTAAGTTGGTGGTACTTATAACCTGTTGAAATCAAAAGTCGACCACAGGTTAAAAAATAGTTCCACACAAGCGAAGCCGCGGGCGACATCTATTTTAGTGATAAATTATATGGTAACATATGGTATTTTATTCGGTCGGTGCTCTTTCCGAGCCATCTGTTTTTTGTCCTCAATTTTTGTGACACGTGTTGATGTGTGGTAGGGTTGCCACAAATGTCATTTGTATTTTAAATATTCGCGAATACGAATGCGAATATTTGAAAAGCTAATGTGCGACTGCCGTTGATCAGGATATGCGTTTGGAGAATGTTTTAGAATATTAAGTAAGGTTTTTAGAAATTGTTATGTTTGCAATAACGCCCGTTATGCTACTCCTGTCCATCCCGATATGTTTTTTTTAAATGTTATTGCGACGCAACAAGCTCGAGGCCCACCTGATGTTAAGCGGACTAACCTCTGCCTAGAACAGATGCATTTCACAAGTCACGAATTGCACTGCGCCCGTCACCTTGAGACATACTTGTTAGGTCTCATGTGCCTATAATTTCACTGGCTCTCAAGGATTGCTGCCGGAACACAGCTTTAGGTGCTTGGTCTACTTGATCTACTTGATCGCTAGCCAGGCGGGCATTCGCAAAATGTCCTTCCACCATGCGGTGAAGCTCAAGCCCGCGGCGGGATTCGAACCATGGACCTGCAGAGCTATTACGTAACTCTCGGTGGGCTTCGTGAACGTCAGAGTGGACATCAATTTTTGAATTAACCGACAAGACGATTACCAGACTTTCTGAAGACGAGAGAATGAACGAAACTAGGGACTTTTGACGTAAAATTGGTATTATGTAACTCTAATGACAGCTTCAAGACCACTACGAAACGTCAAATGAACAAGGGAGCTTTATTGCTCACTGGTTGGCGGGTTTTTATTGCGAGTTTATATTTTTAGAGACATTTTCTTACTAAAATTGCAAATTCAAAGATCCATATTATTTTTTCTGATTTCAGCCACTCATTCTGCGGAAATTTGGACTTTCGTGTTAATTAACACTTGTGAAAGTCGAACAGGATTTTTCTTTGTTTCAATAATATTGCATTGATATATTTGCTTATTATTCTTGCTAGCTTGAGTATACTATTCAATTTCGATATTAATCTTTGATTTCAGGTAGCAATATGGCTGGAGCGATGTTGTTGGCAGCTGCAGAGGAAGAACGCCTTAAAAGGCTGTTGATCATTGAGCGCAGGGTACTCAGGTAGGCTAGCAAGCCTCTATTGTTACATGAGAAGGAATTTGTCGGGCATTACCGTCTACGAAAAGCCGATTTCGAAAAACTCTGCGAAGATATAATTCTTTGCCGGTAAACCAGCGCACTAGCGCTGTACGGTCAGAGATTAAGGTACCTACCTTAGTTAGATTCCTTTTCAAATAATGTATAGTGTTTGATGTTGTTAAATATGACGTTGATACTGTCTTTCAGATATTGGCAGCACTGGCATTTTATGCCAACGGCTGCTATCAAAAGAACATTGGTGCCTATTACCTAGGCCTGTCACAAGCCTCTGTGTCACTCTGTCTAAGAGATGTCACCAAAGCCCTAAATAACCCAGAGATTCAGGCCAAATATATAAAGTTTCCTATGACTATGGTGGAGCGTGAGGCTATCACAAAGAGGTGAACTTTGCAATTTTTTAAATTTGTATCTACTTTTAGTTTTCTTATACCTAATAAGCATATGCATCAGAGCAAAAGGCATGTGTTCACATCATTACATGTACATTTAAAGATCAAGATACTATAAAATGCTGTCATATAAAATAGTAATACTGATAATAAACTAGAACTTCTTGTTGCAGATTCATGGATAAGCATGCATTTCCTGGCGTGGTGGGATGCATTGATGGCACTCATGTTGCAATCATTCGTCCCAGTGAAGATGAAGAGGCCTACTACAATAGGAAGCAATACCATTCATTGAATGTCCTAATTGTATGTTATGAGTTTTGATGTAGCTAAGGTATAACACAAGACATGTTTTTATAAACCTACTTACTAAAAAAACATTTGTTTGTTTAGATTTGTGATGCTGATTTGCGCATCCTGCACATAGATGCATCTTTTGGAGGTCAGAGCCATGACTCTCATGTCTGGAATAATAGCCAAGTAAAGGCTCTGATGCAAGACATTAATGCTGAAGGGGAAAGGTGTTGGCTTTTAGGTAAGTAAACAAATTTAAGGACAATTGGTTTCACAGATACACATATATACATAATCATACCAACCATTAATAAGTGATTAAATGAATAATGTATCAAAACACCACAGGTGATTCGGGCTATGCACAGCGACCATGGATGATGACACCAATCCTCAACGCTGTGCCAAACTCGCCTGAAGAATTATACACCTACAAGCATGTTCGCACACGGAATGTGGGAGAGCGTTGTATTGGTGTACTGAAAACTCGCTTCCGATGTCTCTTGGCACACAGGTAAGTAGTTTATGGTCTTCCTACAATCACAACATCATATCCAAAACTTCCAGCAGAGTTTTACTTTTACTTGAACTTATATCCCTTTTAAATTTTTTTTTTTTTTTTTTAATAGGGTGTTGCACTATGCACCCGTCAAGGCAGGGAAAGTAGTCAATGCGTGTGCGGTCTTGCATAACTTTGCGTTCACCAACGCTTCACCATTGACGATGAAGAAATTCTAAATGACCGGTCACAACAGCCAGAACCTGCACATGAGCGGCGGAACCACCAAAACTTAGATGGGGAAAGGCAAGGTGGAAAGAGTTGTGGAAAGATTGTGGTCCGGTCGACACCTCACATAGGTAAAATAGTGCAATACAACAAGAGTGTATCAAACATTGCTGTTCATGACTCTTTAGATATATCTGATTTTGTTTGTTTTTTTTACAGGTTGATGCACTATGCACCCCGTATATGGCAGGCAAAACAGTCAGACTGTGTGGTCTTGTGTAACTTTGTATTACAGAAGAAGGAAATCCTTTAGAAGGACATATAATAGGATGATAATATTAATAGGAACATAGTAAAACGAAATTAGCAGAAGAAAAAACGAAGTCATTTCATGTAGCTTATGTACATATTAGTAAAATCATTTTAAGATGTTTAAACTATGTTTCACTAGATTTTAACTAGAGTAATGTTTTTTGAGAGTATGTTTGTATTTAAGTATGTATGGCTTAATTCTTTGTGACCCTCTACAGCCTACACTGGAACACTGATTTTGAAGTGCGACGTGTCAGGTTTTTTTAAATAATTCTTTTGTATGATTATATGATACTAACTGCGCTCCGCGGTGTCACCAGCGAGGTGATAATAATGATAAGTAGCCTATGTGCTATTCCAGGGTATAAGCCATCTTAATCTCAAATTTCATGCAAATCCGTTCAGCCGTTTCAGCGTGAAGGCGCAACAGACATACAACAAACTTTCCCCTTTATATTATATTATTTTTATTGTATAGCATTGTATCTCTAATTTGTAACTTAGTATTCTATCAGATAATAAAATTAAAGAATGTATTCTAGTGTAAGATAATATTATGGAATTTTTGTTAAACATTTTAAGATGCTCCACAAGAGTTTCTTGCTGGTTCTTCTCTGTGGATGTAATCGAACTAGCTGAATAAAAAGTACAATACTCAATAAATACTTTATCATTTATTTATAAACAATATAAAATACAGCAATCCTATCCTAATTCTAAAAGGGCGATGAATCCTGCACCAATGTCCTGCTTGGGGTGTATTGTGCATTTCCCTCCTGCCAGCCAACCCCAACCAGCCCAGTCCCAGCCGCTTCTTATCCTCAGTATCTTGTATGGAGTTGCAGTGGAGCAACACATTCTACAGTTTCATTCTCATGCAAGCAGCCCTGGCACAGTGAACTCTGTTGCTCCAGTTTTGTGTAGGTGATAGTATAGATCACAATGGCCAGTATTGATCCCAATCTTCACATGGAGATCTGCCCTCGTGAGCTTAAGTAGATTATTAAATTCTTTTTTGTTTTATATCAGGAAGGACACCGCATATTTAGTCGGACTTCTTGTTCCATACATTTGTTGTTTTTCAGTGTAGACATGCAACAGATTCCGTGCTTCCTTTGCTGTGCGCTTACGGAGCTATGCAACGTCTGTAGAGATATTCTTTTTCACTCCTTCCCTTGACATGAATAACTGCTCTATTTTTACCCTGATTTGAACTGTGGCTCTTATTACATGTCACCGTTACCTTATATAATTATGTCTGCTAGATATTGTAGCGCCAAGTGACAATCGGGCATGACTCTTGACCTAGCTGTTGGTTTCCTGAGTGCATAGGTGATTTCCGCACTGTCAGTGGTAAATGTAAGAAACTCGTTCGTGATTTATCTTTTTGCGTTTTGTATATCTTCGCCGCAAGCAGTAGGCCCGCCGCTAGCAAAGCTGTTGAACTAAATCTGTGTGCACCATGTTAGGTAGCATCATCGCTTATCAGGCAATAAAAAGTAGTGCCTTCTGTGTGCGGCCTCTATGCGCTGCAAGTGGCCAACGATCACCCCCAGCATTTGCGCCATTTGCTCGGATGCCATGAGCCAAGTATTTGTAATTTTTAATCACATCATCTAGTTTTACTTTGCTCAATTTACAATGTAATCTTTGTTTACAATTCACAATCACAAGTAATCTTCCACTTCACTAACGTTTTTGTATAGCGCGCGAAACTGACGTTGACAAACAAATGTCAACTTGCGTTTCGATATCATTTTAGGAGATACTTCATTAACAGCGTATCTAAGATATGTGCGAGTTATATGTACTTTAATTATATATAATTTAATGATTTAACTCCCTATTTAAATAATTATATAATCGCAATATAATTACCATTTTGCGCCTCACAATTCCATTTAGGGCCAAATGGCACTAAGATAGGGCCAGAAATTTCACGAAAGCATTAACGAAACACACAAAAGACCCAATCTATTTCACTTTTGTTAGTTCATTCAACTTCCATCGTCAGTAAAAATGATAGATAATACCCCTGAATCGTAACCCAATTGCCTTCGTGTTGAAGTTCACCGAGAGTTAGCTAATAAGCCGGCTGCTGCGCGGCAGTCCATAGCCAATGCCAATGAGCCATCACTGCTTCAAAACGATGGTTTAAGAACGATAGCAAAGATTTAAGTTATGACGTCATGTCATGTTAGCTCAATTGGTTAGAGCATACCCCGGCTAAAGAGGTGGATGCACATGACTTAAATTTTTTCTATCATATATTTGTAATTAAGTAAGGTTGATCGTGAATTTCAATTATTTCAACATATTTAATCATGGCTATATATGTTTCCGAAGGTGTAAGCGTAAGTGTCTAAGGATCGATGTTTTGCCATATATTTTTTGGGGTCATGTAATAGAGGAAGAACAAAGTATGTACACAAAAAGATACAATGTGTTTCAAATATCCACGTTCTTTATCTATGATGCACCTTGCCTCCACCTGCTTGTACCTTCACCTGCAGAAGTGTATCTACAAGTTATAATTAGGTCGTAATGGTAGCTTATGACTCTACAGTTATGGTATTGACGCGTGCAAAAGTAAAAGTCAAGGTCCTAAAACATATTATTGGCTGCAGAAAATTGGGGACCAGTTTGCAGCGAACTACTAGTATTGGCTGTGGCAAGTTCGGAGCGACAGTTTTTGTTTATGCTTGTCAGAAAATAGCTTTCGTCAGCTTAATTTTTCTAAAATATAGGATTAACGTATTTTTAAGTGTGTTCAGAGCATTTTCTTATTTTTTGATTTATGCCTGATTGGTTAGCCTTTGACCCCAATCTCACCTGGTAAGTGACGATGTGGTCGAAGATGTTGTTCAGACTAACCTAGAATTACTGGCTCTCAAGGACAGCTGCCAGATTTTCTACTTGAGGGTGGTAGCTAGCCAGGCGGGCCATCGCAAAATGCCCTTCCACCATGCGGTGATGCTCAAGTGGGCGGTGGGGATCGAACCAGGGACCTGCGGCACGGCAGTCCATAGCTATTACCGCGCGGCCATCATCAGCTTCAAAACCACCTTCTCGTGTGTTACCCTTAGCCCACGGGTAGAGATGGGGAGGTTCTAGCCTGGGGCCTAATTTGGAGGTAAGCCTACCTTACAAAAAATACATTAAAAACAGTCCATAATTTGGGGAGTGATCGCGTAACAAACATAAAAAAACAAACATTTTAACAGTTATGGCTCAGTGGCATTGTCTATGGAAAGCAGCGCAGCAGTTCCATGGTTTGCATCACGCCGCGGTCTTCACCGCATGGTGGAAGGGCATTTAGCGAATACCCGCCTGGCTAGCGATCACCCTCAAGTAGAAATTCTGTCGCCAAGCACCTAATGGTGTGTTCCGGCAGTAGTCCGTGAGAGACAGTGAAATTACAGTTATGTGTGACTTAGCAACTATGTCTCAAAGTGACGGGCGCAGTACATTTCGTGACAGGCGAAATGCATCTGTTATAGGCAGAGGTTGGTCCGCTTAAAATCAGGTGGACCCCGAGCTTGTTCCGTCACAATAACATAAAAAAATACAGTCATTTTGAGAAAGGATTATTTCTGTCCGCATGTTGGATATGGTAAAGGCGTCCAAGTGAAGATAATGAGCAGCATAGGTTACCACCACTCAGGTTAACGTGAGTAGGGACAACGACGCTCTTTATCATCGTAGCTCTCTGATTACCAGAAGCATAGCGGTTATACTACCAGCGAAAGTTGTTACTTCCAAGGGTTGATCAATAAGACGGCTGGTCACAAAATCGAAGCCAAAGTTAAAAAAAAAAATATTAAAACTTTCGGCTTGGGCTCCTTATATTTTTTAAGTATTATTTGCGTTTTTTTCTTCAATTTTAGCTTAATATATTTTTCTTACATAACATATTGTGCCGACCTCCACAGGGGTGGAATACTGGAAGATGATGGGTAAGATTGACGGTGAAGATCAGAGAGCTCTCATCAGTCTCAATAATGTCAATCTGTATCAAGTAAAAAGTTTTAATCGTTTGCAATTATGGCGGCGAAGTTCACCTTCTTAGATTTTAGTTCGGGAGCTGGGGAAAGGTATTCTTATACTCGTATAACATTACAAAATGTATGATGTATTTTTTTTTACACATATAATGCGATGTGTAATTTATATTTATATGGGGTTATGAAGAAACAAGCTCGAGGCCACCTTGGTGTTAAGCGCCTATTTCCTCTTTATCTACTGTAATATTATAAAAATTAAAAATTTGTTTTTTTGTATGCAACGAATAAACTTAAAAATACTGCCGATTTTGATCAAATATGGTATGGAAATATTTTGAGACCCTCGAAAGGACATAGATAGTCTTTATCCAACTGCGCAATAAGAGGTTTATTATTTTGCTCGATAACTGACATACGTGCGAGTACAGCCACGGCCGGAAAGCTAGTCCTCTATAACCTCTCTATCCTCTAAAAGATGCAGTATTCAATGAATAAAAAAACAATATTTTGATCGGATTCTATCCCAACATAATCGATTAAACGCCCGTGTATATGTTCACTCTGTGAGAGTTATAAACTAATTTTAACAAAGTTTTACTTATAATGCTAGGCCAAGATATGAATATTCTTGTATATTATATTTCATCCCAATTTCACACGTGTCAATTAAAATATTATAAATGTTTCAAAGGTCAGCTCCTTCAGCTGTTCCTGATAACCAGTATTTCTAAATTTGTCCTATAAATGCCTTTAGCCATATTCACCAACAGGGTAATCTATGAGCAATAAAACACATACAAATAATACAGTATTCAATTACTTCAACATTTTATTAAAAAAATATTAATACAGCGGATAATATTCTTTTCTATCCTTAAAATACCCTAAAACTAAAGTTATTATCATAAGCAGACCTTGGAGGTACCGTTTACTTTATGGTTTGACCGAACAGCTTTAAAATGTAGGTATGATAACTAGATCGGTGATGATTTATGATTCGTTATTATTCCATCCATTATCTCCAACCCTATCCCAGAGCCCCATCATCACAAAAGAGCCATAAAAAGACGGTCCCACGGCAGTCACGTGATCACTGACCCGTGCCCTGACTCATGCAGTCATGGTTCAGGGCACCCAGTAAGTGAAGCAGGCAGGTGGTTTCTTGAACCTCCAAAAATGAATCACAAGTCTAAAGTGAACTTTGTTAGTGGCCTATTTTGAAACATAATGTTTTGCAATATATTTTGACTTCCAAAACTAAGGAGGAAATTTCTTACGTCATCGCGTAGGTGTACCTTATATGGCAATGCTTCACTTTTAACAGGATGGTAATATGCTATATATTTTTAACAATGATACAATGATTTATTAGTCTGTGAATCTAGGTACAAAGGATATTACATATTTTATTTATATAGAACGATAGTTCCACCAATTTGGCACACATACATTAATTTATGTAAACTCGTAAGCTCATACAATTGTCATTCGCTACAATTCTAACCCACCTTAATTTTAAGCGACTTAAAAATTAGGGTGGGTTGTTTTTTGTTTGAAATTACGAACAAACTATGTTGATTATTAATTGACCGACTTTAAAAAAAGAGGAGTTACGCAATTTAACTGTTTTTTTATGTTTGTTACCTCAGTACTTTTGACCGATTATGATGAACTTTTTTTTATTGAGAGGTGATGCTTCCAAAAATCGGGTAAGCCGTTTTTGAGTTACACTCCAATAACTGAAGTGTTTTCCTATCTTGATGATATAGTCAATGACAGTGAATGACAATCGATCCCATAAGTAGTAAGGGTCACTAAAAAGTGTGAATTTTTTTTACTTAAATAATGGAGCCGACTTTAATACTCAAAAGTGTGAAATAACTTGTCGAAGTCGTTACCAAGTGCACAATATTGCGATAATAGGTACTTTTGAACTATCATGGTACCGACTTGAAACAAGTTATTTTACACTTTTGAGGGTTGAAGTCAGTTCCAATAAAAAAATTGGTTAGAGGATATCTCCTATTTGGTCGCACTTGAATTTCAGGTTAAAAGTTAAGTCAATTAATTGAACAATGAGCGTACCTGGATGATGTAACGGTGATTGCAACTATTTTCGATAGTAAACAGTATTTTAGGCGAGTGAAGAATCTAGTGAGTTGTATACATTACTAAAAAGTGTTAAATATTTTTTTTAGGGTTCCGTACCCAAAGGGTAAAAACGTGACCTTATTACTCAGACTGCGCTGTCCGTCCGTCAGTCTGTCACTTGGCTGTATCTCAAGAACGGTGATAGCTAAACAGTTCAAAATTTTCACAGATGATGTATTTCTATTGCCGCTATAACAACAAATACTAAAAATATAATAAAATAAATGTTTAAGGGGGCTCCCATACAACAAACTTGATTTTTTTACCGTTTCTTGCTCGATACTAATAACGGTGACAGGTAGACGCTTTAACTATTCAAATAATATTTAGTTTTATGTTCTCTTTAAATATAATTAATTAAAATAAAATAAAATAAATAATTAAGGGGGCTCCCATACAATAAAAGAGGTTTTCGCCGTTCCTGTCCAGCTTAATCGGACACTGCGAAAAGTGTCTGTAACTTGCAAGATATTGGTACGGAACCCTTCGTGCGCGAGTCCCACTCACACTTGGCCGGTTTTATTTGTATGTTTGTTATGAAATTACGAACACATTATGAGATTTTTTTTTACCGATTTCAAAAAAAGGAGGAGGTACTACTTCTTCTGTATTTTTTTATGTTTGTTACCTGAGAACTTTTGACTGGGTGAACCAATTTTAACTGAACAATGAGCATACCTGGATGATGTAAAGGTGATTGCAACTTTTTTTGATGGTAAACAGTATTTAAGGCGAGTGAAGAGTCTTGTAAGTAGTTTGCGTCCCTAAAAGTGTGTAATATTTACTTTTTCATAGTTCATAATTCTTTATTCATATAGGTCATATACGTCATTATGTTATAATATTATCTTCGTACACAAGTACAGTACATTTAAACATATTATGTAACATTGAATAAATTTAAATAATGTCAATTTGATAAAAATACTTCTAATTACATAATAATTATTTTAAGCTGTAGGTCTATCTAGTCTAGTTTACATTTCATGTCATTAAACACGGAACCGATACAACACTGAAAAGTATTCTGAAAGTCAGACCACAATATTATGATATATTATATTATCAGTCTTTTGAATCGGCATGATAACGACTTCAATAAGTTACCTATTTCATATTTTTCAGTTCGGTCCTTTTTTTTAAATTCTAATACTCTGAAGCGCTATTAGGACGCTTTTATTAACAAAATACTACGAACTATACAACAGTACAGCTACTACAATAAAAGCATTTGGACTCATAGGCAGTCCAAATGCTCTAGCCCACTACCAGTTGGCAGCGTGCCCAGCATGCTGGCAGCATTGCCCTGTTGAATGCTCATTCTTTGAGGATTTCTCGTAGGATAATTTCCTTAGTAGTTCGTTTTTTTATTGCTGATTGATATGCCTTTGACCACAATCTCACTTGATGTTATGTGATTATGTGGTCGAAGGGTTAACAGGCTTAACAAAGAATTACTGGCTCTCAAGGACAACTGCCGAAACACGCCGTTAGGTGTTTGGCAACAGATTTTCTACTTGAGGGTGGTAGCTAGCCAGGCGGGCATTCGCAAATGCCCTAGCACCATGCTGTAACAACTGCCATCCTAAGGCGACAATCGGGACCGACGGCTTATTATGCCATCCAAGCACGTGCACTCTCAGTAGTAATGTCACTGGCGGTCACCTATCCAACTCATGATCGCGGCGGACGTTGCTATAAAAGTCTCTTGTGCCTGTCATTTATTATTTCATATTATTTGTTACTTTGTTCGACGTAAATATTCAAAACTTTATTCAAAGTGCGCGCGGCGCCTGCCTGTGTTGCCGGGGCGGGCGCTCTTAGATCGGATAAAGCATTGTCTTTCATTAAAAATTATGTCAAAATGTTTATTAGGACTAGCAGAAGTCAACCCTAAGAGGTTGTTAGCATTTTACCAATTACCCTATATACTATTGAAGCGTTCTTAGCTTATTCGATTTTAATCGATCAATTTAGTTAAGCAACTTCCGCTGCAGTTATGAGTTGAATGGGTGACCACTAGTGGAATTACTACTAAGAATGTGTGTGGTCGGAGGGCACATTAAGCCATCGGTCGCAGTTGTTGTCTTCGTTAGTCGTTCGGGCATTTTTCTTCATGTAGAAAATATATCACCAAGCACCTAAGGGTGTGTTCCGGTATATGTCCTAGAGAGCCAGTGATTTTAGGATAGCCTTAACAGCATCTTTGACCACAGCATCAGTTAGCATCACGTGTCAGTGGTCAAAGGCTAGCCTATCAGCTTCAATTAAATATATATATTTATACTAATGGCACTGCTAGCTGTAGACCTCGTGATTTTTTTTTATTTATTTCAATCCCCATATATCTGATTGAAAAATTTCTATTTTTTCATGTCTTTTGCGGGATCCGAACCCGCGTCCATCCACCCCTTGAGCCGGGGTATGCTCTAACTAATTGAGCTAATGACATGACGTCATAACTCAAATCTTTTCTATCGTTCTTTAACCATCGTATTGGGATGGAGCGACATCTATAGTACCACTTGCGTTGTACTACAAACAAGACCAATTTTGCAATTGGTTTTATACTTGTAAATGATGGCGCAACCTTATAATTTTAATATTGTGAGGTTTGCAATAACGCCTGCTATGCGGATTACATTACAAATTCGGTTCGAATCCCGCACATGACTTAAATTTTTCCTATCGTATATTTGTGATTTTGTAATATTCCAAAAATTTTATTGACAATATTTCCAAATTATCGAAATTTCTCAAAAATGTTCACGTGAATCGGTTGAGACATGCGATATGTAGAGGAGAACAATAGGAAATCCGGAATCTGGATAGACATATGAAAGCATTTAGCCGTAGCTGTAACGGAGACGCTTGGTTCGCGCTTCGCGAGCGCACGGTTAATAAAGTAACGTCTTTTAATTCTATATCCATCACCGTCGTAAGCACCACTACCGGTTGTAAAAGTGTTCTCCCATGACGTACAAATGAATGCAGTTATTAAAGCTTCATTTACTTCATTTACATATCATTTGCATACTCATTTGTTTACAATCTTTTTTTCGTTGAGAAATGTAAAAAGTAGAGTGGCGGATCCGTAAAGGTAGTTAACTCGTTTTGTTTAACTATAGCGTTTTGCTGCGTGGTTTTACCTGGGTTATTTTTTACATACATAACGTCAGTGCGAGTTTTCTAATTCAATAATTTTTTTATCTCAAAATGGTAAAATAAAAATTTCTATTGTAATTTTTTTTAAGTATAGTTAAAATACCACATTTTTACGGAAAACTTAAAGCTGTTTTTTTTGTCTGTCCTTAAACCATATTAAGGTTTAAGGACAGACAAAAAAAACAGCGAGTTTTATTTTTACGTATATGGCCCGTGGTGTGCTGAGCTAGCATGTCTCCTCCCTTCTCTTCCCGTGGTTGTCGTAAGAGGTGACTAAGGGTAAAGTGCCGGAAGGTGGGCAGCAGCGCCTTCTTAGGAACTGATATCTTAACATTGTAATCCTCAAGACGCCTGCCAAGCGTGGGGATTATGGCAAATGCCCCCTCAATGCGGGAGGCTGTGTTCAGCATTGGATAATCCGGTTGATACAGTACAATAGAACATTGTATAAAATATGTCAAAACTACCTTTGTATGGAAAGCACTTCATTCTCGCTAACTTAAATTGATGTTATTATAATTATTCAATAATATTTTTCGTATACTTAATAGTAATCTATTCGAAACGGCTTTTCAATTATCAGTTATGTAATACCAAGCAGATAAACCGACCGACAAAATTTTAAACAACTTACCTTTTCTTTTAAGCAACCATTGTTCATTATTTGTGTATCGGTTGTGTATATAATAAAAGTTTTGAATAATAAAAATAAATGACATAAAAACCGAACAGTAATAAAATTTTAAAGGCTTGGTACTTTTTGTAAAGGCTCTTAATGCTAAATTTACTATCATTATTTTACAAACAATAAAAGGCTTTTGCTCTCAGTCAGTTGCGCATTACCCTAAAATATTATATCTTTTTTTAATATATACTGACAAACAAATCGAACAACTCTCATTTACATGCATAAATATCTCATTCTCTCTATTCACATGTCTATCAATGGTGCGTAACATATTATGTGAATTATGGTGTCTATTCTGCTATTTTAATAAAAAGTAATTTTACAATTGCTTTTAAAAAGTTCCAACATTGTTATTATTGCATTAACACCTGCTAAGCTAACCTTATAAGCTTACAAAACTACAACGAAAGGAAATATTTTGAACCAAGAGTGGGACTCAAACCCGCAACAATCCATCCCTAGATCGGCAGAGCATGTCCCGGCGGACATGCTCTGCCGATTAAGCTATCATAATGAGTGAATCTTAACTCAAAGTTATCCTTTCATTCATATTGTTTAACCATCTTAAGAGGAAAGAGCGACATCTGCAGCCAAACTGAATCGAACTTACAAGACTAATTTATCAAATAGCTTTCATCTTTCTTATAATGACGCAACTCGATAATTCTCATACAATTGATATTTGTAATTTTTGCATATGCGTCTAAGCGGATAAACGTAAACAAGTTTAAATCTGTATGAAACACTATTAAAATTGTAACAACACAAAACCGACTTCATACCTAAAATAAACATTATTAAGGATAACTCAAATACTGCTCGTCAGATCTCACTCAAATTGAAAAAGGACATCATGACAAACACCAGCTTTTGAATGTAATAAATAACATCCAAATCGGTACACGCTGTAAAGAGTTATGAAGTACACACAAAAAAAAAAACAATGAAATTGAGAACGCCCTCCTTTTTTTGAACAAAATGTAACTAGCTTCGAGCTACGCTAGATTGAGTTGGGCTGAATCACATAAAAAAATGGTGTGTTACTAGTCCTCATAAAAATGACACTCCAAAATAAGAAGAATGCTTTGAGTCTTTTTATAATTGCAATTTCACCCACATACAGGTTATGGCTTTGATTAATGTGAATTTGAAAGAAATCATTATAAAGTCATTACAATACTATTGTAATGGCAAAATTGATTATTTGACTGCACTGGTGTTGTGCATTTGTTATGGCTAGTGTGATAACATTTTTTCACAATTTCACACCCGTAAAATACTTTTATGATCTAAACATTAACTTTCCTTACAAATAATTTTGATCTGAGTTTATAGTTTTCTTATTGAAATTACTGGATTTAAATTAACTACTTATTAAGTGATAGCTCACGTCTGAGGGGGGATAATAAAATATTAAAACATTTTTTATTCACGCTTGCTCAAACAACAACATTCTATAAGATCATGGTATATTTATTTATTTTACCAGCGGTATATGCCTTTAACAAAATACAACGTACTACATATATCACTACAGCTATACTACAATGAAAGCATTTAGACAACCTAAGTCATTGCAGACTCTCAGGCAGTTCAAATGCTCCAGCTCACTACCAGTTGGCAGCTTGCCCAGCATGCCGCATTTCCCCGTTGAAATGCAATGCTTATTCGTTATTAGCCATATATGTGCCAGCATTTTGATCATGCCTCGCGTCGACTATGCGTTCTGATAAGTTTTGGAAAATACGATGAGCTCCCGATCACTACGAACCTACAATACCTACAAACGGCTCAAATATGTCACCAGTATCGAGGTTAGCATACGCTCCGCCGAAGTAGCCGCGGCGCCCTCACGTTGATTTCAGAAATATGTGACGGCGCTAAAGTGTCGACACATGTAACGTCTCACACTAAGGCCGCCCTAACTTCCACAAAAATAATCATATAAATAATATTGCTCGTATTATCTTATGAGATAAAGAGTTGTAAGTATTAGATATTGTAAAAACTTTTCTCAGAATCTCACCTTTTACGTGAAATAGTACAATAGTCATACAATCCAGAAACAAATGATAGATTTCATAGCGCTCGTCGCACAGTTTGCTTAGACTTTCTGATCAGCTAAGCTAAGCAACGTCCACCGCGGTCATGACTTGGATGGGTAACCGCTAGTGGCATTACTACTGAGCGCTTCTGTGCTCCGGCCTTCGGTCCCGGTTGTTCTCTTAATCACATCTAGAGCGTTTAGGGTAGATTTATATTAGGGCGGGCCGTGCCCGGGGCGTGCCGTGCACGTGGCCCGTACGGGGCACGGATTTGAAACGTTACATACATTTTGTATGAAGCAGTTTATATTAGACCGTGCCTGATCCGTGTCCCGTCCGGGCCCGCCTACTAACAGCACGGATGGGCTCCGCTCCGGCCCGCCCCGTCCTCACCCCGGCCCGGACACGGCCCGATCTAATATAAATCATCCCTTATCCGAAAGATGCGGCGTAAATTTGACCCGAGGTGTTTTGCGCCCTAAAAGATTATGGATATTGTTAAGTGTTAAGACTAAGCGTGCTATAGGATGTAATCATAATACCTAGAAACAATACTATGGTTATTTTATACAAGAAAACCGTTTTGCACAGGTACTTAGGTAAAGTTAATATGACGGTGTAACCTTTAAAGGTCAGATAATAAGTTATTACAGATATGATAATTATGATGTCCTTGCACTACAATTATCGTAATAAATTGAAGGTACATTTAAATTATTTAAATTTTATTAAAGGTTAGTAAACAAACAAAAAAAAACATACATAACAGGCCTAAAAAGTAATAGTTTATATTGAAATTAAATTTCAGTAGTTTTTGTGTTTCTTAGTCGTCTTAAGATAAGCAACGTCCGCCGCGGTCATGACTTGGATAGGTGACCGCTCGTGACGTTACAACTGAGCGTGCAAGTGCTTCAGAGGGCACATTAAGATTTCGGTCCCGGTTGTTGTCTTCGGATGGCAGTCGTTATAGCATTTTGCGAATGCCCGCCTGGCTAGCTACCACCTTCAAGTAGAAAATCTGTCGCCAAGCACCTAACGGTGTGCTCCAGCTAGTATGCTTGAGAGACAGTACTTTTAGGTTACCCTGAACAACATCTTTGAACCACATCATCATTTACCATTAGGTGAGAGAGTGGTCAAAGACTAACCTATCTGGCATAAAAAAGGTGAATACACGCGGCGATGATTCTGCGCAATTTAAAACAATAATCATACTTACGAATACCTTAATCGAGCTACCCTCAGCTAGATAGTTTCGTTAGTTGTCCTTAGGCGCCAGTAATTGTAAGCCTGAAAACATCTTCGACAGCATTATCATTTACTATCAGAGAGAGGTCCAAATGGAGCCTAACAGCAATAAGTCAGTCGTGCGAATGCGTCTGTGAGCGTACGTGTCGATAAGTGTTTTGGAGCGCGATGGCGTCGTCAAACGTCTTAAAGTGCAATAATTGTAATATTGTGATAAATGAATTACTAGCTTTCATACAAAACAAGCTAGAAGTAATGGATGAGGAAAGTATGGTCCGAATTTGCGTAACATCCTTTTCGACAGAAGACATTGAAGTTGCCAAGAAGTTACTTTTTGAATCAATTTCAAGCACGAAGAAAAATGTTACTAGAAAACGTGAGGGCAAATCGGAAAGAGACTTATACGATATAATAACGTTATTTAAGGAGACAGACCCAGAAAAGCATTGCATTTATGTTGCACGAGAATTGCATAAATTGCCAGCAATTTTATTTGAGAGTTTGGACGCGGGAAAGTTATTAAAAGACATGCTTCTGTTACAAAACGACATTAGAAAAATTAAAGAAACTTATGTCACGGACAAACAGCTACAACAAGTGATAAATGACGTACAAAATATAAAACGAGACTCGTCGTCATCGAAAAATGTAAATATGAAAAGAGGAGGTGAGTTTAAAAATCATAGCAGCTGCTCGCCGTTGGGTCTACCGCACATTGTAGAAAAAAGTTCACAAACGGTAACTGTGCAGAACATATCACCGGAGCATGAGTCACGCACTGAGCCTCATCAAGCCCCATCCTCGTCACACACCCGGCTCAATCACATGCCTGTCCCGCTCACTCAATCTTCGAACCGCCTCGAAGCTACTGACGCAGGCTCGAGCGTTGTGTTGCAGGTATCACCGCCTTCATCAGTGCAAAAATCTATTACAATGCAAGCAGCTGATAATAATGATTCTCGTCTAAGCCTTTATTTGTCCTCTACGCCAACGACTGTTCCAGCTAAGTCGTTTGAGAAAATAGCGGAGGAAGATGGAGTGTGGAATATGGGTAAGAAAAGCGATGAGTGGGTGAAAGTGCAAAGAAAAAGATTGAGAAATAGATTCATCGCAGTATCGGGAAAAGCGCAGATAAACCCGAATGAAAAATTTCGAGCGGCGGACAGTTGTATACCGCTATTCATTGGCAATGTCGACAAAAATGCAACAGAGAAAGATATTATTGACTATATAATGAATAAATTGCAAGTGACAGTAACTTTACAGCGAATTAATTCGAAATCCAACAGACAATACAACGCCTATAAATTATATGTACCACAAAGCAAATTATCGATTTTTCTGAACGATAATATATGGCCGGAGGGAGTTTACTATCGCCGGTTTATTGAATTTAGAAATAAACGTGTTGATGATTAATAAATATAATATGGATAATACAAATACAACCCAATTAATCAGTTTTAACTGCAGATCAGCGACTAGATCGGTAGAATGTATAAGGCGTCTGTGTCGCACGGCAGGCGTCATAGCTCTGCAGGAAACATGGCTGTTGCCACATGATGTGATGATGCTGAACACCATTGATGACGACTTTGCCTTCACGGGAAAGTCAGCGGTTGACACCTCAGAGGGAGTACTTCGTGGGCGACCCCATGGAGGGGTAGCCCTTCTATGGAGGAAGGACCTTTTTTCAACAGTGTCAATAGTGCAGTGCAATAGTGTGCGGTTAGTTGCTATAAAAGCGAGTGATACAGTGCGATCGTTACTGATAATATCAGTTTACATGCCAACTGACTCGACCGAAAATTTTACTGAATTCACGAACTGCTTGAGTGAAATTAGCGCTATTGTTGACAGTTCAGACGTTGATTCTGTTTATATATTGGGGGATTTTAACGCACACCCTGGTGAGTTATTTAACAATGAACTCTTAAGTTTCTGCTCGGAACAATCGTGGACGTGTGCTGATTTAGTTTCGTTGCCGCCAAACTCTTATACCTACATCAGTGAAGTGCACGGATGTAAACGATGGCTAGATCATTGTGTAGTCACTAACGCTGCGTTAAGTACTGTTGTTAGTATGAAAGTGTTGTACGATACCTACTGGTCTGACCACTTCCCTTTAATAATAGAGTGTAACTTGAATCTCATTAAGCCTAGATATACACAATGTAATGTCAACGTAGATAAGGTTATTTGGGGTGAAAGAGATCAATCGCATGTAGAAAAATATCACGAATTTTGTCATAACAATTTAAGATATGTAGATTTTCCTAGTGAACTGCATAATTGTGCTGACAAGATGTGTAGTGAAGAAACTCATTTGAATGTGTTAAATACATTGTACGATAAAATTATTAGTATACTGTCAGAATCTGCGAAACGTACGTGTAGCTTTAGAAAATGTAATAAACGTAAAGTTGTTGTAGGTTGGAACAAACACGTAGCACATTTGCACAGGGAGGCCCGACTTGCATTTAAAATTTGGATTTTATATGGTAAGCCTTCAGCTGGTTGGATTTTTGATAACATGTGTGACACTAGAAAGACGTTTAAAAATAAATTAAAATTGTGTCAACAAAATGAGGACAAAATTAAAATGAATTTACTGGCATCACAACATACTCAAAATAAATTTAAACAGTTTTGGAAAAGTACAAACAAGTTAAACCCTAAATCGAGCCTTCCTGTGAGTGTGGCGGGGGTCAATGAGCCTCGTGAAATAGCTAACTTATTTAAAAAAAAGTTTAAAATAGAATCACCGCTAAGCAAGACGTCGCCGCCAGTGCTTGATGCTGAGGAGTCCTTGCCAATTGCGCCCATACGATTTTCGCCTAAAGAGGTTGCTGCGGTAATTAAGGGTATGAAAAAAGGGAGATCACCAGGGCACGACAGCCTTAGTATTGAGCACTTGCAGCATGCGGGTACTCATTTGTTTAGAGTTTTAGCAATGTTTTTTAATTTGTGTGTATCTCACTCTTATCTGCCTGACGGCTTGCTTAAAACACTTGTTGTTCCTATTGTTAAAAATAAGACGGGGGATGTATCCGACCCTGCCAACTATAGGCCAATATCACTTGCTACCATCATAGCGAAGGTACTGGACGGTCTGCTTGATAAGTACTTGTGTGAGCAACTTCACCTGCAGGACGCTCAGTTCGGTTTCCGGCCTGGCTTGTCTACTGAAAGTGCTATATTGGCTCTCAAGCAGACTGTTCAGTATTATACAAAAAGGAAAACACCTATATACGCCTGTTTCATGGACTTGTCAAGGGCATTCGATTTAGTGTCTTATGACAAACTATGGCAGAAGCTACGCAGTGAAACCAAACTACCCCGGGAGCTTATATTTATGTTCCAGTACTGGTACAGCAATCAGGTGAATTATGTACGCTGGGGGAGTCAGTATTCTGAGGCATACAAGTCGGAGTGTGGTGTGAGGCAGGGTGGGCTAACGTCACCTCGATTGTTTAACTTGTACATAAATCAGCTGATCGTGGAACTCAACAACACTAAGGTCGGATGCTCCATTGGTGGATTAAGTGTCAACAACTATAGTTATGCTGATGATATGGTGTTGTTGACTCCCGCGATCAGTGCAATGCGAAAACTAGTTACAGTGTGTGAGACATATGCTTTGAGCCATGGACTCAGATACAATGAAAATAAGTGTGAGCTAATGTTGTTTAAGTCAGGCAGTAAAACTTACTCTTACGTTCCGCCTGTGAGAATAAACAATAAGCCACTTACTCTCACCTCACGTTTTAAGTATCTGGGTCACTGGCTCACTGAAAATATGAGTGATGACTCTGATTTGGACAGAGAACGGCGGGCGTTATGTATTCGCGCTAACATGTTGGCCCGGAGATTTGCAAGGTGTACGAGTGAAGTCAAGATAACGCTCTTTAAAGCATTTTGTCAGACATTTTACACTTGCAGTCTCTGGGTTAACTATACTAGAAAGGCGTACAATGCCCTAAGGGTACAGTACAACAATGCGTTCAGGATATTGTTGGGATTACCTCGCTTTTGTAGTGCTTCTGGTATGTTCGCGGAGGCAAGAGTCGATGACTTCTACTCTATCATTCGCAAGAGAAGTGCCTCGCTGCTAAACCGCGTTCGTACCAGCACGAATGGTATCCTGAACGCATTGAGTGATAGGTGGGATTGTCCAGTGTTACAACACTGGATACATCTCCACACAACACCTAATAGGTAGGTAATCTTTTGTGTATGTTTTTAAATGTGACTAACAATAGTTTTTAGGTATTTTTGTATACTAACAATATTATGGATGTCTAAGTCTGAAATAAATTATTTGATTTGATATTTGAATAAAAAAAACATTAATGATGCGAAATGACTCGTCTATCCGCCCTTACAGGCTAAATGGATACTCTATGTGAGAAACCTAATGTTTCAGACTAAAAGCAGGTCTAAAAGGTTTCATAATATGTTAAACATAGACTGGAACCCTTTCATTACTAGAATCCTCCATTTAATATGCGTTTAGTGTTCCGCATTCCTGAAAAACAGGAAACTAACATGCACGTCAAATTATATAGGAGCAGTTGATGGGTTTTGTCTGTATGTCTTTTGAAGTAGTTTTACCGTTATAGAAAATGAAGGGGTTAGGTTTTGTTTTGTGAGAGTGTTTGCTGATTGCTTTGTTGGTTGAGTGGAGGACAGTGCGTTGAAACTTCATGGTCCGGGGTTCGAGCTCTTGCGTGGAGAGATACTTGTTTTTTTTTACAAATATTTATTATTAATCCGGAGTCGAGAAAGCATTCGTGTATGTTATACTTAATAACCATAGATTCGCTCCACGACATATTGCGGTATTGTTTCAAATACCTAACAAGAAGGATGTTTAAGGGCCTGCACTATAGATTTCGTCTCCACTTCTCGCGTTTTTAGTTCGCGCCATGTACCCCATGGCGCCATGTTCGCAAGTCAATGGCAATATTTTATTTTATCAGAAATTTAGAGCGCTCTCTAGTAGAACTAGTAGAAACTATCTTGTCACACACGAATGATATATGAATGAATGAATAAAGCGCCATCTAGCACGCATATATGATACCAACACATTAGTAGGCTCATGAATTGTTTTTAGCTGTCAATGTAGTGTGGCACAGTTAATAAATTTACCATACCTACAGTAGAACAAGTTTAATCTTGATGAATACCAGCTTTTTCTTGCATGTTTTTGTGTATGCAAATTTTCAACTTGCCGATTTTGATGAACTAATTGCTTTGATGTAAGGCGTAACCCATTACAAAAAAGATAGGTTATTTATTACAAAAACAAGTATATAGTGTAAAATTTGCGCTGAAAATAATGAATAAGCTTTTGTACCCCATGATCAAAAGACAGATAGCGGGTATACTATTAGGTATTCTTATCAAGTAGCTTAGTTATTAAACAAGATTTTATCTTGTTAAAAAACTAAGCATAAGTCATACGACTTACTCGTGTCATTACTACAAGTCCTATTAAGGTCACATAAACAAAAAATCACATGGAGAAGGTAGTAAGTACAGTTATTGTTTCAACTTGTTAATAATAATTCATACATTTCGTGAATGCTATTGCGTAGATGGATGGCACAACAAAACTTTTAAGAAAATAATATCTTTATTCAGATTACCCACTTAGGAAGATAGGTATTTTGTTTATAAATTTTACCATTAAATATTATTTGTACCCGTACGTAAATATTACTATTTGTACTACTATTCGTACGTATTACCACAATATTATATATCGATAGTAAAACAGTGGTATAACTTAATGTTGTCTTAGGTTTTCGCTATTGTTACACATAGTAATTAAACCACTTTAAACGGTTTAAATCGCGTATATTTATCATTATTTTGTCCCGACGTTTTAAACACTTTGCAGTAATCGTGGTCACGGGTAACTAAAAAAATTTATAAATGTACGCGATTTAAACCGTTTAAAGTTGTTTAATTACTATGTGGTATAACTGTATTGATAGTACTAAGATACTATCTTATTTATATGTCATCATATACGAGTACGTAGAAAGAAGTAAATATACTTATACTATATATACTTATTACCTAAAGCCAAGTAAAAAAAGGCAGTGCAATGCATACCTTTTATTTTAGATGATTTTTACGTGCGCTCCGTAACCACCGGGCAAAACGGAGCACTTATCTGTCATCTGTTTATCCGTTTGATAGTTTGTGTGTGTTCCATTATTTGTGGAAAGAAGAGTCTGTGTTTACTGCATGACAGCTTTGTATGGTACCGTAAGGCCTACTGTTACTGTTACGCTGTGGCCTCAAAATATTTTTTATTCCATCAGCATGTTCATATTTATGAAAAGTCTTTCGTTTGTCTGGTGTCCATCCAGGGTAAGAAATATAATTTTCCTAGATCTACGAAAAAATATGTTAGATACTTAAGATTTACATATATTACGTATTACTTACTATATTCAGCATACTAAACTTTTCTGAGTGAATAATAGGAAAAAAAATGGAATCTAGTTAATAAAATTACAAACAGAATGCATAAAGCATATTGTAAATAAACTTAGAAGTAAATACGTATCAATTTATATCAATAAATAAAAAAAATATAAAAATAAATTTTGCTTAGGATTTAAACCTTGCACCTTCAGTTTTCTGGTTCGACCTTCGAAGAAATGAGCTACTCAAACAATGTTTTATCGATGAAAATGACAGACCTATGTTACATTTGTGATTGTGTTTCCTGGATCAAAATGTGGCAACGTAAAAACTAAAGAGTTGTCAACGTAGGTGAACTACGAAATCAAGGTAAAACTGTACAAGATTTACATTAAAGAATTGAAAAGTAGTTAGATAACTAAATTATATGTAAATACGTAACAAATTTTAATAAAAAAAAATTGTGACAAAAAGATCAATGCGTCAGATTCGAACTCCGCTCTTCCAGATTCTGGTCTGACCATTAAAATTATGCGCCATTTAGACAATGCTAATGCAGTCGAAAATAAGATATATTTCTGTAAATATATCTGTAAATATATACTGTTGTGCCTTACAGTCAGAAGTAAACGCAGTATGATATTTACCATAAAGTATTGATTTGTAAATTTATGTAAAAGTTCATATTATGAAAAATTCAGAATAACGCTCATAATGACTTTAGGTAAGTCGTTCCTACGTCTTATAAAATCATGCATGTTTATTTTATTGTGATAGTGTCACAGTAACATGATGAATTAATTAAAATTAGAAAATTACATTCATGATAGTAAACATAAATGGAGGAAAAAGTACAGATGCCTGCCTTATTATGTCCACGATGCGTTTTTGACGATTTGTATAAACCTTTTTTGTACCTACAAAGCGTTTATTTGTAATTTTACCCATATTTTAATTAAATCGCGTACGCTGAGAAAAGCGACACAGGTCCAACGCTCAACGCGGCTGGCCGCGGTTTGAACGATAATGATAGCGCTATACGTGGATCGCTGAAGAAAATAGTGCGGCATGATGTTAACGCTTCTCGGAATGAAAGGGCGTATGCGACATTTTAGAAACAGACTTATTACACATTAACTATGCTTTATTTGTAAAAAATTAAATAACAAATTTTATTGCACTTAAAAATTCAATATTTTAGAACATAAATCATATCTAAATACATTAAAATCTAGCGGAAAAAGTAGAAAACCTTTATTTTCAGAGGGGTTTTTGTAATTTTTTTGTATCGAGCCAATTATTAGGAAACATGTTTTGAGTGCTATGAGCACACTACCTATATCCTTGAGTATTGTGTATATAAATTGCAGTACCATGCGGTATCTGGTTTATGAAATTTTCTACATATTGTTAGCATTATTTCTTATATACTGGGCCTTAAAGCCTTTCCATTCGAGGGTATTAAGGTGGGATGACCCCCTTCACATACTACGCAGATGACGAAGAAGACGCCATAGGACGGTTCGTCAGGAAGGCGATGGTTGCGACACCAAAAACCATCCATAATTACAACCTCAAAATGGCGATCAAAGATCGAAACAGCGTGGTAATGGAGACCCTGTTACAATGTGACGTGGGGAAATGACACAAAAAAGTAGAGTAATCCCAAATTGTAATCGTTGGCACGGGTATCCAGAGCGGTCAAGCTCACATAAAGGTGTTGTCTAGCGGCGGTGTTGTGTGTCGGGTCGCCATCTTCCCTCAGAAATGGTTGAGGAAGGCGATGGCTGGCACATGCGTCAACTCGTGAACGGGTGCTGCTAGAGGACACTGGTCTGCTCTGGATGCAAGTGGTAATGACATTTATCGGAAAAAAAAAACTGTTCTTTTAACACTGTTCTCTTTTAGAATGTTGCATGTTTCCTATATATTGTAAGTATCTAGTTTGTAAATAAAATATGGTCATAATTAAACAAAGGCACGGACCCTGGAGTCTGTGGAGTGTAGATTTATATAATATAAAAAAAAGGTGGGATGACATGACATAGCTATAACAAAACTTAGAGTAAAGTGTTTTATTAATCAACTTCCAAAACTTGATGAGGTTTTCAGTACGTCGACTTTAAACACAAAATACGCATTATTATGGATAACTCATATACTACTCGTCAGATCTCACTCAAATTAAAATGGGACCATATGTCAAGCACCAGCTTTCGAAACAAAAAAAAAACATCTAAATCGGAACACCCTGTAAAGAGTTATGAGGTAACACAGGTTTGGAAGCAATGATGGCTGAGCGGTAATACTTGCGAGTAGCTATGGACTGCCGTGAACTCCATGGTTCGATCCCCGCCCCCGGCTTGAGCTCTACTGCATAGTGGAAGGACATTTTGCGAGTGCTCGCCTGGCTAGCTACCATGCTGCTAGAGAAAATCCGTCACCAAGCACCTAACTGTAAGTTCCGGCAGCAGTTCTTAAAAATCAAGCTAATCCCACCTGTTGTTCAGGTGTTAATTGACTGACCTCTGCCTAGAACAGATTTATTTTATCACAAGTGACGAATTGCACTGCGCTCGTCACTGATACATACAGTTGTTGAGTTTCATGTGCCTTTAATTTAGAGGCACATGAAACTCAACAACTGTATGTATCAGTGACGAGCGCAGTGCAATTCGTATCCAGTATAAAATACATCTGTTCTCGGCAGAGGTCAGTACATTAACACCAGCTCAACAACAGGTGGGATTAGCGCTTGTTCCGTCACAATAATATATAAAAACGCACACACAAAAAGAGTTGTGAACCTCCTCCTTTTCTTGAAGTCTTTTTTTTTATGTTATTGTGAAGGAACAAGCGCGAGGCCCACCTGATGTTAAGCGGTATTCTCTGCCTATAACAGATGCATTTCATCACAAGTACGAACTGCACTGCGCCCATCACCTTGAGACATACCTGTTAAGTCTCATTTTGCCTGTTATTTCACTGGCTCTCAAGGACTGCTGCCGGAACACACCGTTAGGTGCTTGGTGACAGATTTTCTACTTGAGGGTGGTCGCTAGCCAGGCAGGCATTCGCAAAATGCCCTTCCACCATGCGGTGAAGCTCAAGCTCTGGGCGGGATTTAAACCATGGATCTGCTGCGTGGCAGCCCATAGCCAATGCCACTGAGCCATCACTGCTTCAAAAGTCGTTTAAATAAGTTGGCATCGGACTGGACCACTATGGCCAATTTATGAATGAAATTCTATTGTTATAATTATCGCCGATGCCAATGGGTTAAAAAGAATTGCTTGCAGTAAACATCAGACACATAAATGTTAATCATAATTATGAACATTACATAACTGAATGACACAAAACTGTTCTAGAACTTACTGACATTAGTAGAACATTACACAAAGGCCGCCAAATTATGAAATATTTCGCACACCTGAGAAAAAAACACATTTGACATAATTGAATAATTTACGATATGGCTCTTACCATGGAAAGGAAGAAAAATAGAATGGCTATTATTCTATATTATTTCAGTGACATCACTTATGTTTTTTGCCTCAGAAGCTAGCTTTGCCCCAACTCAGGGTTGATGGGAAGTGATGATATGGTCGAAGATTAACCTTGAATTGCTGGCTCTCAAAGTCAAAAAATTCATATTCTTCTTTTATTTAAAAGCTGAAGCTTGCCGTGTGGTCCCATTTAAATTTAATCAAAATCGGTCAAGCCTTTTTTGAGTTATTTTCCAATAACTGAAAAATATTTTCCTATCTTGTTGATATAGTGACAGTGAAAGACAATCGATCCCATAAGTAGCAAAATCACTATAAAGGGTGAAAAAAAAATACAAACAATAGAACCGACTTCAACACTCAAATATGTGAAATAACTTGTCGAAGTCAGTACCATGCGCACAATATTGTGATAGTAGGTACAATTGGACCATCATGGTGCCGACTTCAGAATGTTATTTCACACATTTGAGTATTGAAGTCGGTTCCATTTTTTGGTAAAAAAAATATATTTGGAAGGTAGTATCAGTGTTCAGTGGTAGAAATGTTTAGGACAGCCATTAACTGCTCCATTAATTAATGTGCCCATTTGGAGGATTCTCCCGGGGCGTTTGGGTATTGTGGGAACACGTTTAACGTAATGAAGTAGAAGTTTTCAGATACTTCCGGTTTTCAGGAAAAGTTTGGATTAATGTCTTTCTTTTAAATTGTTTTTCTTTTCCGGCCTTTATTAATATAACAATACTAACTTTTTGAAGCGTTCGTAGCGAAGTTTGCTTACTGTATCAGCAGGATTCTCCACTGCTGAACACAGCCTCCCCTATTAAGGGGGTTTATGCCATAATCCCCACGCTTGGCAGGCGGCTTGGGGATCGCAGTGTAAGATGGCAGTTCTTTAGAAGGCGCTGCTGCCCACCTTCCAGTATTTTTCCCCTAGTCGGCTCTTACGACACCCACGGGATGATATGGGGAAGTGCAATTCTAACCCGGCACCCCACGGGAAGTTGTTACACACAGGGAGAAGTTTGCTTAGCCGTTCTGAATCGATCAGCAAAGTTAAGCAACGTCCGCCGCGTGTGACATTACTACTGAGCGCTTCCGTGCTATACGGAGGGCACGTTAAGCCGTCGCTCCCGGTTATCATCTTAGGATGGCAGTCGTTATAGCATAGTGGTAGGGCATTTTGCGAATGCCCGCCTGGCTAGCTACCACCCTCAAGTAGAAAATCTGTCGCCAAGCACCTAACGGTGTGTTCCGGCAGCTGTCCTTGAGAGCCAGTACTTCTAGGTTAGCCTGAACAACATCTTCGACCATATCATCACTTACCGTCAGGTGAGATGGTGGTCAAAGGCTAATCTATCAAGCATAAAAAAAACTCAGTACAACAATACAACTATTTATACGAGAGTTAAACTAAAGATTTATGCACATTACTAACGCTTCAGCCCTTCCACTACCAGTTGGCAGCGTGCCCAGCATGCTGGCAGCATTGCCCCGTTGGATTGCAATGCTTATTCTTTGAGCCAAATAGGAGCCAGCATTTTGATCACGCGTCGCATCGACCAAGCGATCTGATAAGTTTTGGAAAATACGATAAGCTCCTGGACCCCACGGACCCAATGTATCCAAACCAAACGGCTCAATTTTTTTTAATCTTACCTGTTGCCTTTTACCACTATATCACCTGATGGTAAGTGATGATGAGGTCTAAGATGTTGTTCAGACTAACCTAGAATTACTGGCTCTCATAGACAGCTGCCGGAACACACCGTTAGGTGCTTGGCGACAGATTTTCTACTCGCAAAATACCCTAACACCATGATACAACGACTGCCATCCTAAGACAACAACCGGGACCGACGGCTTAACGTGCCCTCCGAAGCACGTAAACGCTCAGTAGTAATGTCACTAGCGGTTACCCATCCAAATCGTAACCGCGGGCGACGTTGCTTAACTTTGCTGATCGGTTGAGAACAGCTAAGCAAACTTCGCTACGAGCGCTTCTTGTTGTCGCTTGTGTCTTCCACTTTTCCCTGATTATGTTATTGTTCAGTGGAAGGAGTATTCAGAACAGCCATTAACTGGTCCATTAATTAATGAGGTTCATTTGGAAGATCTCCCAAGGGAGTTTGGGTATTGTGGGAATGGGCATGTTTAGAGTAACTTACTGGGAAGTTGGCTGCTGTTTTTGTTTAGGGAATACTTTTAACACTCTTTTAATGGGAAATTTTCAACTTATTATTTTCCTTTCAGCAGTTGATAGTAAACACAACTTGTTGAACATTCTTAAAAGTAGCTGCAGCTTTGCATCAAGGTGTTGATAAATCCTGCTTCTTCCTCACCTTCCATGTCGCTCACCACCGTCTTCCACGTCAGATATATATCACGGATTGAGTGTTCTCTTTATTTTTTTATATCGGTAGGTAACTTTTTCACCACAATCTCACATGATGGTAACGATGGTGTCGTCGTGGCCGGGTTCGTTGTGGTCGAAGGTGTTAACAGGCTGAACGTGGAATTACTGGCTCTCAAGTACAACTGCCGGAACACACCGTTAAGTGCTTGGCAACAGTCTTCTTCACGGAAAAAAAAGATTGCGTCAAATCAAGAATATATCTATTGGTCAAGACATTCCGTGTTTCATATATGGGGAAAACAATATATTCTTGTGATTAGTAAATATTTGTCTTGTTAATAATTTTTCGTGCAAGTATCTATATACTTTCACTAAGATTATTATTTTCTTATTAAAAAAAGTAGTTATGTCTCTGTCTAAGTAAATCATTGTTCTAATTTAGAGTATCTGAAATTCTCAAATTTAAAACAATCCTTACTTGAATAAATGAACTCATACGTTCACTCATTCATTAGATTCTAATAAGAAAAAAATATATTTTACTATTAAGTACATAAATAGTTCAGTTAAGATATTATTCTTACTTCTAGTAAAATATATTCTTCTGAGTATATATTTTAATTAGACCAACAAAAGAGTTTTCTTCGTACAAGAAAATTACTTTTAGGTAAACAAAAAATCTTCTTATCGGAATATTGTATCTTATTTAAGTTAAGAAACCATAATTCTGGCTTCAACACGTACATGTTTTCATATGGAGATCAGTTTATATAGAACGAATAATGAATGTTCTCCAGTGAAGAATTTTTAGTTCTCATTTCAATATTACGTGTTTTTCTGTAAGTAGTTTTGATCTTAGTATTCTAATGGGTGTTTTACCCGAAAAAGTTGTATTGATTGGTTCAAAAGAATTTATATTTTGCACGAAGTTCGAATTGTCTACGGATAGAATATCAGATTTCTTGACTCGACAATGGAATTTCACTGGAACAAACCTCAGTTCTTGTTCAAAATAATTACATGTTTTACATTTAAATTTTAGTCGTCTTGGTAAAATAATACTGCGTTTTATTGTAAGAAGTCTCATTACTTGGTTCAAGTCATTACATATTTCATACGGAAATCAGATAATATATTGATAAGACTATCCATTTTCTACCTTCAACAATAGTGTATTTTAGTAGAAGGAGCCTTAGTTCTTGGTTCAACTCTCTAAATGTTTCATATGGAGATCAGATTATATAGTGTGAAAAATATATATTATCTTGGTTCAATAATAGAGCGTTTTACTGGAAGGAGTCTCAGTTCTTAGTTCAACTCATAAAAGTGTTTCATATGAAGATCAAATAGTATTTTGTGAATAATATCAATTATCTTGGTTCAATGATAGTGCATTTTACTATAAGAAGTCTCAGTTCTAGGTTTAACTCATGAATTGTTTCATACGGAGCTCAGATTTGTTTCATCTGAACTCCATATATATTGTACAACATATTAATTATTTTAGTTCAATTACAGTGTTTTGATTGGAAGAAGTCTCAGTTAATAAATATATTATAAATTACACCAAACTGTGAAATTGTTAATGAAGCACGCAGATTTCAAGAATATATCGTTGTTCTTCAAAGTATTATTAATACCGTACTACCTAGATAAGAACTTCTTTATTTGAAACTTAAACTTCATTGAAATACAAATAAAACTAACAATTACGTAAGATTTTCCTTAGTATGCAATGAGATATACCTACACAAAAACCTTTTATGAATAAAAAAAACTCGAATAAACTATGCTTCGAATTTCATCATTGAAATACTGAATAAGAACAAGATAATTGATATTTTCTACTATATACAATAAGATATTCATATAAAACTTTTAGTTAGTCAACAAGAACAAAATCTCACTTACAGAAAATAGCTAGCCTGGTGCACTGTCCAGATCTTCCAATCTGATCTCCGCCTTTCAAGTCTGCAAATAACGCAGGTTAATAGTTAAGTGTAGTTCTAAAAGGGATCAACTAAAAAACATCTATCATCGTAAAAATAAATAAAATACAATACATATTTTCAGTTGAAAATTATTTATTTATAAAATAAATTAAGAAGCATACAATTTTATATTATCATTATCAAAAATATTATACATAATTGTAACAGTTATGTACTGCGCCCCGCGGTTACACCCCGCGTGGTGATGGATGATGATGAAAAGTATCTTGTGTTAATCCAGTGCTTCTACCTACATACCAAATTATATCAAAGTTGGTCCTACCATTTGAGCGTGAAGAAGTAATTAACATACAAACACACTTACAATCTTTCACCTTTATCTACCACCAAATAATATGATTTTTTTCTCATTTTAATCAGCACCACATTTTATGTTACGTTATAATATAAAGTATGGTTGAACACTTTGCTTGTTGAGTCGAGCCTTTTCTTCACCTCCTCCAGTTCAGTTTGGATATCACCAGGATCCTAAAAAAAGAGCTACAGTGAAAATATTGCACAATCCATAAACTTTTTATAGATGATAGGCATATTTTGACCACAATCACATATTGTTGAGTAAGTGGTAAAATATAGCAACAGGTTAAACCTAAATAAAATTTAAACTGTCTTTCAAAGTCAGCTTCCAGAAGGCCCCGTTAGATGATTATCACACATAAATCATCTAAACTGCAAGTTAGCGGTTAATCAGTGGTTAATCATTATTATAATCTATACAGAATCATGAAATATGATTAGGGACACTTTTAAAAGTTTTGTATACTAACTACTATATTACTATAAAATACTGACTGTGTATATATATGTTATATTATAGTATGTAATAGATAATTTGATGAGATATCCTAACATCATAAGAAAAATATATAATATAATATTTTTTAAATTGTTTAAATATGTGTTTTATACTTGATGAAATTACCTGAAAAACAATAACAAAGTTCACAATCTGCTCCAACGTGGAAAAAAATCTACTCTTGTTTAGTCTTCCTCTTGGGGGTATTGAGTAGCGTAACACTTATGTTTCATTGGTTAATTTTTTCTCTTTTTATCTGGAATGGAAAAAAAAACACATGTATATTCTTGAATATAGGTTTATCTAACAAAAAAAACTATGTGTATATAGTGTAGAGAGGATAGGTATATATATGTATAGATCGAAATTCATTCTGAATAACTAACGAGGAATAGACACATATACAAACACAAAACATACATTCGCATTTATAATAATTATAATATTTAAGGATTATTTACCAACATCAGCCTGCTGTTGATCTCTATCATAAAGAGTTATCTTTAATTCTAGATATGAGTAGGTATGTAATACAATAATAATTATGTATTACGAACCTACCGATCGTTAACTTGGCTGTACCAACTTAGTGTAACCACACAGCACGTTCCAGGCAAAGGAAATCTAGCAGCCTCTATGATGGATATTTTTGACTATCTACAGTTATTTATATAGTAAGGAACAAACTTACCTAAATGAACACTAGTTGGTTGCTATCTCAAGTACAACTTGAACAAATATTCACTTTATAACACTATATTAAACAAAATTTACGAAAATGCCATTGGCCATGCCACGGCGCGTGTACCTTTCGGTCGCAACGGAAATTGTGTTGTGTGTAGCCAACATCGCCCTTATAAAGTCCCGAAACATATTCGTATCGTGATTATTACCAAATGAGCACATTCGAATAACTTTTAATTTAGGTTGACGATTTGTGTTAAATACAGCCAGTATTTGTAAGAAAAAGATGATTACCTATGGCTGTATTATTAGAGAGTCTGTACATATTTGAAATTATTATGAAAGATCGTAAAAAAAAGCAGTGACAATCACGATTACAACACAAGAAGTAAAGATAAAATCGCGGTACCAGGTTTTAGTTAGCAAAGTCAAAAATGACAAGGTTAATTGTGTGCGGTTTTATAATAACATTCCCTAACATATTACAACGCTCACAGAAGGAAAGTTCAAGTTGCACGTGGAAAATAATTTTGATTAAGAAATCCTATTCCAGTTTGTGATTACATAAACGACAAAAATGCTTGAACAATTCCTCTCCTCCACTCCTCTGCCAAGCTATCACCTGTCACCTACGTAATTAAAAGAAATATTGAAATTATTTTATTATACAGTATGTAAAATAAAATAAAATAATGTTAAAAGACATTTAAATTAATGGTCCCGAGTTTCTTGCCCGTTGTTCTTGCAGTGGCTCTGTAAATTTTTTTGCTGAACGTGGCAGTACATTGCAGAATATTTCAATATTAAAATTTGTAAATGACCTTCATAAGAGCGTCGTAGATGCCTAAATTGAATCAATGATTGTGACTTTAACTTTGATTATATATCATAACTTAACGAAATTTCTGATTCATCACAAGTTTAGTTTTTGTGATAGACCTCGTGAGTATTGTATAGGCACCCAAACTTAACAAATAGGTCCTCTAGGCCTTGGCCTTCGCCACTTATGGCGGTGAGTATGAACTGTCACGTGTGGGGTCCATGGGTTCCTGCAGCGGGTTTAAGATTCAGTGCATGGTGATAGGGCATTTTACTTATGTTCACCTGGATAGCTTTCAAACCACTTTGAATTAGGAAATGAGAAACCGAGACCTAAAGGTAATAATCGGACAGTTTTAAAACATTCTTTACATCAGATACGAATCAATATATTGGGGCACTAGCGGGATTCAAACCCTGCCGCTTTGCCGTTGTACTATGAGTATATTAGACTCCCAGCTATTATCTGCTGCTATCTATGAGCTGAGTAACCTTATATTTTTCAAATTATAATTTACATATTTTATTCTTAATATGAATTGAAACAAGCTTATTCAGCATACAATATTGCTTATAACGAATAGTATTCTTAGGTTCAGTAGTTTCCCCACATCAAGAGAGAACTAGACAAAACTAAAATATTGCAACACTAAATAAAATCTGAAACAGAGAAAACTATCTCAAACTAAAAACTGAGTACTTGGTCTGAAAATACACATTTTTAATGGAGAAATAGTTATTCTTGACTGGAAATTTGTCTTTTTACTTTAAAATTCATGGTTTTGATTGAAGAGCCAGTGAAGAAAAGTGTTTTGTTTTAATTATGTTTGTTTTTTTTATTCCTGATATGGTATGGTGGGGTGCCGGGCTAAAATGTCACCCCCCATCTCTACCCATGGATGTCGTAAAAGGCGACAAAGGGTAACACACCAGAAGGTGGGCAGCAGCGCCTTCTGAGGAATATGTACCTTAAACTGCAATCCCCAAGTCGCCTGCCCAGCGTGGGGATTATGGCAAACCTTCTTAAAGCTCTGTTCAGTGGACAATCCGGCTGATACAGTATGATGTGTATCATTTACTAGTATATAGATATATATATTTGTTTGACTTCTACATTTAATGGTTTAAAACTATTGTATTATTATTTATATTAATGTTTGTTAGGACTAGCAAAAGTCAACCCTAAGAGGTTGTTAGCATTTTACTAATAATCCTGTATATTTGTAGACCAAAAAAAACATGTTAAGCCAAGATTGCTTTTCTTTATTGAAGATGAGTTACTAATGTTACAATCTATAAACTTTAATATTCTTCATGTAAGATACCTAAGTCACTCTCTACAGTAGAGATATATTTTCTTGGTTCAACGTGGGATATAGTTTGATCTCTTAACCTAAGAATATCGTATCAAATATCAATCAAGAACATGGTACACTTAAGTTCAGTATTCGTTTTCTGAAGTGAAGATGAATATCTTTAACAATTAACAATATATCATTATTGATTCAAAAACTTAAAATTCTTCATGTAATATGAGTCATTCTCTGCAATTGAAATTTATTTTCTTGGTTAAATAAAGAGTACAGTTTGCTGTGATGCTAATGCCTCTTAACCTAAGAACAACGTATCAGTAATCAATCAAGGATGATTTTTCTTTACTGAAAATGATTTATGTTAGCAATTGAGAATTATTCATTATTGACTTGAAAACTTTGAAATTCTTCATTTAATATAAATCACCCTTTGCAATCGAGATTTAGTTTATTAGTTATAAAATAAAATTGTTTTGCCTTAACACTAATGTCTCTTTACCTATTAATACCGTAACAAATATTAACCAAGAATAAAGGTTTAAGATCAAGATTTGTTTTCTTTACTGAAGATAAATTACTATAACAATTAAGAATATATGATTATTGGCTTGAAAACTTTAAAATTCTTTTAGTTAGTTAAGTTTCTGTCTATAATGGACATGTATTTTCTTGGTTCAATAAAAGATATTGTTTTCCTGTTAATCGAAGGTTCTTAACTAAAGAATACAATATCAAATAAATATTAAGAATAATCAAACACAGATCAAGATTTGATTTCTTCACTAAAGATGAATAAATACAACAACTAACAATCAATTACTTTTGCTTTGACAACTTTAAAATTCTCTATCTAATATAACTCACTTCTGCAGTTCAGATATTTGTCTTGGTTATATCAAGTATATAGTATTATATTTGTTGTAAATCCAATGTATCTTAGTATGACAATACAAATTCATAGATTAATAAAACAATATATGTCTCAGATTTAGAAAACTGACATTTTTAAGAGGAGAATAATTTTCTTGCTCGGACATATGTATATCCTTGTCATTTACTTCTCTCAATTATTTTAAATGAACAAAAGAAATATCTTGTATTAAGCCCATTGTTGTTGAACGAATGGTCCAATAAAACGTTTATTATTCTTGTATAAAATTTCAGATTTCTTACGCTAACTCCGTACGTAATTAGAATGAGAATTCATAAAATATTTCATTCAAAAAGATACTATTTTCTATAGTTAAGACCAAAAATATCTCTGACCAATAGTTATACTCTTGATGTAAAAATATATGGTGAGAATAATATTATTTATCTTGAGAAAATGACCTTACTTCACTCAAGAAAATATTTTTATTTTAAGTAAATATATACTTGAGATTAAACAACACTCCCGAGAATAATATTATTCTTGGATTGACACTTTGTCAGGACCCATTTTTTTCCGTGTTGAGGGTCACAGTCTACTTCAGGGAGGTAGCTAGCCAGGAGGCCATTCGCAAAACGCCCTACCACCATGCTGTGATAACTGCCATCCTAATACAACAACCGGGACCGACGGCTTAACATGCCCTCCAGCACGTGCACGCTCAGTAGTAATGTCACTAGCGGTCACCGATCCAACTCATGACCGCGGCGGACGTTGTTTAACTTATCCGATTGGTTAAGAACGGCTAAGCATACTTCGCTACGAGCGCTTCTAACATTCTTTTTCTATACTATTTATTTTCTACTTAAATTTTTTTCAATTCCTACTTTTCTTTTTTATATATTCTTTATGTCGTGAAGCAATTTGATAAATAATGTCGTTACCATTAACGTAAAACAAAATAATGTCACAAAGTCATACCGAGAATAAAGAACATGTACTTGATAAAAATAAGGGCCGTAACACATTGCGCAGAGAACATATTGTGTCCGCGCTGCGCTAATATATCATCCGCTTGATATTGCACGCTGTAAGGCTTTGAATACACTGAGTGTAAAAGGTTTTTCGAATCGTTTTTCGGACTCAGAATAGAGAGATATGCATAAAAAAATAATAATGATTTACCCATGCTTCTATCACCTGCAAAACACCTTACGTAATCGAATGCGACCTGACCGGTACAGTAGAACGGAATGAATCAATCGCACCGTGTACGTGTTAATTAAAATTTTTCAAAACTGCGCAGTAAAGGGATCAAAATCAACTAGAAAAATCGATTTGGAGGAACTGTACGGTTCAATCGAAGCGTGTAAGTCGGCCGGCTGTCAGTTTGCCTGGATCGCGCACTGTTTGTGTGCGGAATAATATAATAATATAAATATTGAATATTATTGGCTTCTGTGTGGTAGATTTTATTACTGTCAAACAATTTATAAAACAATAGACCACAAATATAGAACGTTAAACACCAAGACCTAAAATCATCACGGAGCTATTGACCATACCGGCAAATCTGAAAATACGATTAATTGTCAATTCAACGAAATAGATCGCGAAAGATTGGCTTATCTTTTTTTGTTTACAAGTTTTTAGGGTAAGATTTTTTTATGACGTGTCTAGAAAGGCGAAACTAGCAGCTGGCGTGAGACATATTTTTTATCCTAATTTCAATTTTGTTCTTTTTCGGTACAAATATTTCAAACCCAGTGTATCCCTAACCTATCGCCACTTGACTCACCAACGCACAAAACAACAAAACTGTGTTGTACGTACGTTTGTCATCCATATCTAATTAAATTCATGTTGTTGCGATACGTGCAATACATTACTGGCTATCACTGTTAAATGAATTATTTATCTGTAACATGGGAATTCAGTTTTAACTGAATGCAAATAGATTACTTTAAACGTTAACAGAAACATTTTGTAGCTTGCTTAGTCATTCTTAATCGATCAGCTAAGTTAAGGAACGTTAAATGCGGTCAAGTCAAAGTTAAAGTCAATTTTTTTTATTTTTTATGTTGTTTTGTAGGAACAAGCGCGAGGCCCACCTAATGTTAAGCGGTATCCTCTGCCTATAACAGATGCATTTCATCAGTGACGAACTGCACTGCGCCCATCACCTTGAGACTCTCAAGGACTGCTGCCGGAACACACCGTTAGGTTCTTCGTGACAGATTTACTACTTTTACATTCATTCAATTTAGGCGTCTACGATGTTTATGAAGGTCAATTACGGATTTTTATATTGAAATATTCTAAATTGTACTGCAACGTTCAGCAAAAAATATGTATACAGCAGTGGCCCTATACATTTTTGCGAGAAGAACGGGCGAGAAACTCGGGGACATTCTTTTAAACGTCGTTTTACATTGTTTTAGATACTATATAATACAATTATTAGAAGATTTCTTTACATTTTAAATTCAAGACTTGGATGGGTGACCGCTATTGACATTACTACTGAGCGTGCACCTGCTTCGGAGAGCACGTTAAACTGTCGGTCCCGTTTGTTGTCTAAGGATGGCATTGGCTAAAATCTCCGATACTTTGCTTTGGACATTTTGCGATTGGTCGCATTGGTAGATACCACTCTCTAGTAGAAAATTTGTTACTGAGCACCTAACTGTATTTGAAAGCTAGATCCCATATAGGTTAAACCTTTTTACTGTTTTCGTCACTAACCATTACGTAAAACTTTTCTTTAAACTTTCGTTAACTAAACTCATGTTCCTAAATCATTTAAGGATCTTTCCACGCACCATTAGGTAATATTGTCAAATGCTATCCTAACGACCAAAACAGCAATCTGTCAAAAACGACGTCATCGTATAAAATAAATACTTCTTACAAAATTACAAATATACGATAGACAAAATTGAAGTCATGTGCGGGATTCGAACCCGCGTCCATCCACCCCTTTAGCCGGGGTATGCTCTAACCAATTGAGCTAACATGACATGACTTCATAATACGCTCTATCCCAATACGATAGGAAAGATTTGAGTTATGACGTTATGTGTATGTTAGCTCAATTGGTAAGAGCATACCCCGGCTAAAGGGGTGGATGGACGCGGGTTCGAATCCCGCACATGACTTAAATTTTTCCTATCGTATATTATTGCAAACATAACAATATTGAAAATATAAAATAAATACTTCTTCTTTCATATATGACCAACGTGCTACTTCTAGAAAATATTGTGGGTTCTTATAATCACATATCTGACATATCAACAGCTATAAAGTCCATCGTTGAACAGAGGCCTCCGTCATTAGGGGGTTAAGCCATACCCACGGTACGTAGGCTTCTTGGGGATCGCTATATAAGGTGGCAGTTCTTCAGAAGGCGCTGCTGGCTACCTTCTGGTATTTCCCCTTCGTTGCTTCTTACGACTACCTACTTACCACAGGAAAATATGAAAAGGAGCAATTGTTCCTCGGTACCCCACGGGGAAGGTGGGTTTCTAATCGTCCATTTGGTAGTCATGAAAACATTCTAAGATTAAATGCGCCCCGTGCAGACCCGTCGCTGTGAATGGGCGGGGTGTTGTTGCACATTGAGCGCACAAAAGAGCTCCTTAACATCTTGAAGACCTGATTACCCCTATATCCAAAGACCCACTTGCAACACGACCAACTAATTATAGGCTTGATATGCTAAAGCTCCCGTGGGGTGCCGAGTTAGAATTGCACCTCCCAATATCATCCACTGGGTTTCGTAAGAGGCGACAAGGGAAAAATACTGGAAGGTGGACAGCAGCGCCTCCTAAAGAACTGCCTTCTTACACTGCGATCCCCAAGCCGCCTGCCAAGCGTGGGGATTATGGAAAACCCCTCCATATTGGGGGAGGCTGTGTTCAGCAGTGGACTATCCGGCTGTACAGTTGTTAAGGGTGATATTTTTGTACCGACACCAAATTAGTGAGTATGGGTTGAAAGATAATTTTTTTTTTATTGTTATTGTGACGGAACAAGCTCGAGGCCCACCTGATGTTTAGCGGAGTAACCTCTGCCTAGGACAGATTGCATCTTTTTTTTTTTTTTTTTTTTTAATCTAATTTATTTTGGGACTTTTTACAAAATTGCATGCCAGTCCCATCGTAACCTAAACACTAATAAACAAAATATTTACTTATAATAATAATAAAAGCCTTTATTTCGGATAGTTAGTTCTTTACACTAAATTTAATCTATCTTCGACAACCATATCCGTTTGCCCTAATTTGGCATAGGCCTCCTCCAACTTTTTCCAGTCTTCTCTTTCTCTGGCTACTCTAGACCACATATTGCCCGCGACTGTTTTTATATCGTCTTCCCATCTTTTGTATTGTCTTCCTCTATTCCTCTTCATATGTGCGGGATACCAATTCATTATTGTTTTGCTCCATTTCTCTGACCCTCTCAGAGTATGCCCTGTCCATCGCCATTTGTTTTTCCTTATTGTGTGTGTGACATTACAAAATATTTACTTATATGCCCTCAAATAACTTGAACAATAGCTTTGCAGTTTCAGATACAGGTTCAGCTAAAATATGTGTGAACACTCCCACATCAAAACTATTGTTCAAATTAAGTGATCGCATTAATAACTCTCTTTGAGATTTGTTCCGGATACATTCCATAAGCAAGTGGTGTACGTCTTCTACTATACCACACGTCTCGCAATTAGGATTGCATCTTAAGTGACGAATTGCAATGCGCCCGTCACCTTGAGACATAGTTGTTAAGCCTCATGTGCCTGTAATTTCACTGGCTCCCAAAGACTGCTGCCGGAACACACCGTTAGGTGCTTGGCGACAGATTTTCTGAGGGTGGTAGCTAGCTGGGCGGGCAATCGCCAAATGACCTTCCACCATGCGGTGAAGCTCAAATCGGCGGTGGGATATAACCAGGGACTTTCGGCACGGCAGTCCATAGCTGTTACCGCTTGGCCATCTAATTGTAGCATTCTGATTGAATATATATTTTTTATAGCTATTTTAAAGCTTGGTTTGACAACAGAGACACCTGATGGTAAGTGATGATGTGATGATGGCTAATCTAGAATAATTTTATTTAAGATGGTAGCTATCCAGACAGGTATTCGCAAAATACTCCACCACTAGGCTATGACGACTGCCATCCTAAGGCAGCAACCAGGTTCTACGACTTAACGTGCCCTAAGCACAGAAGTGCTTTTTAATACCACTCACGGTCACCCATCAAAATAATGACCACAATCTGATTCAGCTATACAAAGCGCTTCAATCCGTTCCAGCATTTGTTATAAAATAAATATATTTCTATAATATGTTTCACGTACAATTTTAGCACATATTCCTATTAATTTATCTTTGTAGTAAATTATTATTTTAATATAAATGCACTGTTAATATATTCTCGCCAACAATGACACCGGCTCTTCCTGGACCAGTGATTCCGATGGAGTTTTAATATAATTAATTAACCTCGGTATTTATATCAGTCAGGACATACATAAGCGATTACAGTATCACAGACAACATGCCTTGTGAGACCTGACCTGAATAAACACACTGAGAATTTTCGAGTCTCAGTCAAGGCCCCTCTTGGCTAGTCCGACCATTGTCTGGTATCTTCTGAAGTTTGTTTATCCCCTTTGCTTTTTCCAAATGGTCTGGTCTGAATGGAAAAAGGAAAGTTTGTCAATTTCGGATAGCAGACTGAGACGCACTGCGTGAATTTTACGCAGATAAAAAACTTAAAAAATCATTTATTGATATAGTATTGTCTACAATGTTCATTTTGAAGCCTCTATTCCACGACGTAGCTTAACATTGTGTTTCGAATAGAGAATAGAAATATGCTGTTATATAATAAAAAAATAGATTCAGGCGTTACTTTGCGGAAATCCATATTTAATAATAACAAATATTTTGAAAATATTTTAAGCTTAACAGGAAATTTTGGCGGAATTGTCACTAGATATAATTTTATATTTTTAAGTGTTTTATTAAAATATTAATTTGATGTTTTCTTAAAATATTATAAAATTATTCGTTATTATTATGCTGCTATAGATTTTATTTTTTTAATTTTGTTTGATTTATTTGTATGATTCTTCTCGAACTATCCTGACACATATGCAAATTTGGTCTACGATGTCGTGTTGCAGTGTATAGAATGTCTCTCACTCTGTAATCCCGATTGGTGGCCCGAGCTAACCATGGTTTATTAAGGTATATGCGGAGGCTGTTATCCAAAAATACAGCTTATGAGTCGTGGAAAACGGTTATACAATGTCAGGATCCTAAGACTTCCGATTTAAAAAGATGTTACAATCCAGGTCGCTCAAAAAAAGGCTTGGAAGGGCAAAGTTGGAGTAGGTACATAAGCAGAATTCGCGAATGGTTTTCATGCTTTCCTTCCGGAACGTGGACATTCTGTTCACTCGCCAAAGCGGTCCAGGGCAACTTTAGACGGCCGGCTTTTCCAGCATTGCGCATAATTGCCTATATACCAACGGAGCGACGCTGTAAAGGATAAAACTGAACTTTTGGTCAGTATCTTTGCATCCAATTTAACACAATATGTTTTCTTAAAATATTTATAATATTTGTTATTATTCTATTGTTTCAATGAATTTCCGATCTATACAAGTTTACTAAGTCAGTCACGCGATTCGGTCATGTATGTCCTGAATTTCACATTTACCGCGGAAATCACTTGACCAACGGTTCATTAATGCAAGCTGCAACGATTTTATAATATTACGTTGTTTTGTTTTAAGCTATCGAGTGTATAAAGTGGTTACAATTAAAATAAACGCGTACAGTACTTCATAAAAAAGCAAAGATAGCTGATAGTAATACTGCCATGCCGTAGGTCCATGGTTCGATCCCACCCCGCCGGTTTGAGCTTTACCGCATGGTGGAAGGGCATTTTGTGAATGCTCGCCTGGCTAATTGCCGCCGTCAAGTAGAAAATCTGTCTCCAAGTACCTGTGTTCCAGCAGCAGACCCTGAGAGCCAGTAAAATTATAGGCACATGCGACTTAACAAATGTATATCTCAGGGTAATGGGCGCAGTGCAATTCGTCATTTGAGACGAAATGCATCTGTTATAGTCAGAGATTAGTTCACTTTACATCATGTAGGTAGTTTTAAAAGCGCAGCAGGTCCATGGTTCGAATCCCGCCGCGGGCTTGAGCTTCACCGCACGGTGGAAGGGCTTTTTGCGAATGCCCGCCTGGCTAGCGACCACTTTCAAGAAGGAAATCTGTCGCTAAGTACCTAACGATGTGTTCGGGCAGCAGTCCTTGAGAGCCAGTAAATTACAGGCTCATGAGACTTAACAAATATGTCTCAAGGTGACGGGCACAGTGCAATTCGTCACTTGTGATTTAATGCATCTGTTATAGGCAGAAATTAGTCCACTTTACATCAGGTGGGTGTCGGGCTTGTTCCGTCATAATCACATAAAAAATATACCCAATTTATACCTTATCGCTATAGAAATTAGTTTCATAATATTTGTACTCGCTGGCAGCAATGTGCTAAACTAGCGAGTCCAAAAAACAGTATTAATTTTACTATCTATTTGTTTATTATTATTAAAATTATATATTATTATTCTCATTATGTAAATTAATTTTAACTTAAGTAATATTTCAGATATAAATTGTCATTGCAAGTACCTACTATATAATCTAGTTCACCGCCATCCCTTGGATCTATTGAATTATTTCTCTCCTTCCAATGGTTGTCTGGAAGAGATCGCTTTCAGCGATAAGACCGCCAATTGCTACATCATTTTGAATTTTATTTCTGGTTAATTTATTTTTAAGGTGTTTCAATAAAGTGTTATCTATCTACTTCATTTCAAATCTCTTCCTATCAAAAAATTATATGATGATAGGTTTAACTAGGCATTGCAAAATTATGGTTCTAACATGATTAATGGTCTTCTTCAAGTGTTTTTTCTTGCTGATTCCATTTTCATGTGCTCTATGCATTTGTTTAGCTTACCCATTGGTGCGTGAGTTTAAAAGCGCAGCTTTGTAATCTTGGGGTCCTGGGTTAGTTCTGCGGGTCGGACAAGTGATTAGGTTTTCCTTGCAAATATATTCTCAGTCTAAAAAAAAGCTGGGCATAAGAGGCGACTAAAGCTAAAATACCGGAGTGGGCAGCAGCACCTTCTGAGGAATTGATATAAATAAATAAATAAAATAAAATAGCTATCTTAAACTGCTATCCCCAAGACGCCTGCCAAACGTGGGGATTATGGCAAATCCCCCCTAAATGGGGGAGGCTGTGTTCAGCAGTGGACAGTCCGGTTGATACAGTACAGTACAGTAGGATATACCTACAGATGGCTATATTCTGCTCACCCCCGTGTACACGAGACCAAAACATATCTTGCAAAACGTGAGAGTACAAACACCTTCTCTCTACACCTGCAGGTATACAGACGTGGTGTTTTTTATGGTCATATAGCGGAACATGCATGAGGTCCATTTGATGTTAAGTGGTAATCTTTACCTATAACAGAAGAATTTTGTCACAAGTAACGAACTTCATTGAGACATACAGGAGGCCAACTCCCATCTCTTAATTCACTCATATTTTAACCTTACATTAACAATTTTAATTAGCACTACCACATGTCACTATAGTAAACATACATTCGAACTTCAACGTGAGAGCGGGCTGCTTGCATGAATCAAGACATTTGTGCGATAGAGATAGCGCTATATGAACAATATTTTTTCGTGACGGCCGCGGTACGAATCTTAGTATCAATATTTTAAGTTTGAAATAATGATGTTGGTTTTCCATAATAGTTTTTAAAAGGTGGGAGTTTGGCCCCAGGTGTTCAGTCTCATGTGCCTGTATTTTTTTAACCGTTAATAACTTCTCTCTATCTGTAGTCGTCCCCTCATGACTGAGGATCGTGGTCATCATTAGATGGTCTGTACTTAGATCGGATGATCTGTCTCCATCGGCTTCTGCTCATCGCATCTTGCACGATGTTATGGAACGCGACGGCTGATGATTCCTTAATCTGATCCGTCCATCTGGTTGGGGATCGACCTCGTGAGCGTTCGTCCGTGTTGCCAACCACAAAGAGTTTTTAAATATTGTTAGGTTTGCAATAACGCCTGCTATGCGGATTACATTACAAAATCACAAATATACGTTAGGAGAAATTTAAGTCATGTGCGGGATTCGAACCCGCGTCCATCCACTCCTTGAGCCGGAGTATGCTCTAACCAATTATGTCATGTTAGCTCAATTGGTTAGAGCATACTCCGGCTCAAGGAGTGGATGGACGCGGGTTCGAATCCCGCACATGACTTAAATTTTTCCTATCGTATATTTGTGATTTTGTAACACAAAGAGTTTCTTGAGGTTCCCATCGCCCTTTCGTTAATTACTTTTTGGGTCACAAAGAATGCTGTCGGAACACACTGTTAGGTGCTAAGCTACATATTTTCTACTTGAGGGCGGTAGCTAGCCGGCCAGCATTCACAAAATACCCTTCCATCATGCAGTGATGCTCAAGCCGGCGGTGGGGTTGGAACCATGGACCTGACGCACGGTATTCCATAGCCTTTACCGTTCGGCTATCATTGCTTCTAAAATGTCTAATGTTAGGATCTTCCTCGCAGTAAAGTTCCACAATTTACTCCGCACACAGGTTACTCGTTTATAAATAAGACAGTATAAATAAGATCCCGCACATGACTATAATTTTTCCTCTCGTAAATTTGTATTGGAATATAAATTCGCCCGTGGGGTGCTAGAATTAGACCTCCCCATATCATCCCGTGAGTGTCGTAAGAGGCGACTAAGGGAAAAATACTGGAAGGTGGGGAGCAGCACCTTCTAAAGAACTGCCATCTTACACTGCGATCCCGAAGCCGCCTGCCAAGCGTGGGGATTATGGCAAATACCTCCGTGTTCAGCAGTGGATGAGTCGGCTCTTACAGTAAATTTGTATCTGTAAAGTATAAATAAGTTTGTAGCTGTGAAACTATTGCACACGAGAAGGGATGGATAGCAATACCAGAATATCACTTAACATATCTACCTACATATATTCTGCTGTTGTTTTAGCTGAATGAATACGCGCGCGACCAACGATGTGCTTTTATGTTAATTACTAACTAGAATATATTATGTTTTGTTATCTTGATGACATTTCGAGAGCGCTACTGTTTAGACATGTTTTAATTATATTTTTAGACCGTAATTATTAACCTGGATGTGTGATAATAATATAGATAAATAAATAAAACAAATGTAATAGAACCAGGGCAGACACTTTTTTTATTATTTAAGATGTATATAGATGTATAATCCGTGCTTCGGAGGGCACGGTAAGCCGTCGGGCCCGGTTGTTCTTAGGATGGCAGTCGTTATAGCACGGTAGTAGGGCATTTTGTGAATGCCCGCCTGGCTAGCTGCCACCCTCAAGTAGAAAATCTGTCGCCAAGCACTTATTGGTGTGTTCCAGCAGCTGTCCTTGAGAGCCAGTAATTCTAGGTTAGCCTGAACAACATCTTCGACCACATCATCGCTTACTATCAGGTGAGATAGTGGTCAAAGGCAAATTTATGAGGCATAAAAAAGAATAGATTTTCAAGTGAGCGTATTTGTAGAACTGTCTTTGTTAAACTTAATAAAGTTTGTTCAATGTGTGTCAGTTCTTTTTCTTTATTACCAGTCTATGTTCGATTATCCGAATCGACCCCAATCCCAATTAATTCGGATAATCGGTGTTCTACTGTAATTAAATAAAATAAATGTATAGAACCAGGGCCTCAATTCTCTTTGCTATTGATCAAACGCCACACTACTGCGATGCTTCTCGATCGCAGAACTGCTGTTAATGTCAAATTCGGTAGTCTGCTAATTCTAGCTCCTAATCGCAGTTGTATAGCAATCGCGTCGCTATCGTATGGCTGTGCTATGGCTTGCAAATGTTGCCACTGAAATAATAATGAAAACTTCTATCAATCAAGCATCAGTCCAAACATCAACAGTGGTTTTCTAGCAAACAATACATTTAATAAATATATTTGAATCATTTAGCTATTTTTCTATCTAAAATCCTCCAAAATATTTTATGCTACTGTAGCAACGCAATCGCAACAAAATAGCTTACAGCATACCAAATATGTCCAAAACTATTGATAGCAAGCAACTGACTTGCGATCGAACAATGGCGGGCAGACTACGGATACTGTCAAAAACTACAATTTTCATGCAATTAAGTTGTATTAACGATGTTCAATAGCTGAGAGAATTGGGCTCCTGGACACATTTTTTTTTATCTACGCTTTACTTAAAACTTATTTTCTTAAACAGCATATCACTACTTATGTCATTATTATTGAGATGTCGTTGCACATTGTACGAAATTATTATACCATAATTACGCTCTTATCGGAATGCTAGCGGGTATCCTACCTACGAGAATTATCAAGAAGGATTAACATCAACAAGGCAGCCCGCTTAAAATAACTGATGCAAATATCTTTGTACTATTATTTTTAACATTATTTTTCTTATTTATTAAAAATTATGTTAGTGTGTCGACACCAGACTACTGACCCCAAAGAAGTGGGATAAGTGTAAGAAAATGTTGATGATTCCCTTATAGACCACATATTATTATTCCATTGTAAGGAGCAACGGTTCTGAGACAGCCGGCAGTCGCAGGTGTCGACAATAGTAGCAGACATGCGACCGTACACTTGCGGACAAAATAATGTGCATGCCTTGTTTAAGTAACACTACTTTTAAAAATCACCTGCCTATTTTACTTTGGGGTACAAGTAATTGTTTATTATCATCATGATTGCTTAAACTAGGAAACACGGCAGTACAGGTATAAAATATTACATTAAAGTCAAACTTACCCGTCACTCCATTTACAATATTGTTCTTATATTGGTTATGAACATTACAATAATTACAAGCACTTCTTGGTTAATGTTATAAAAGATACTGTAATACATATATATCTATTATTATATTTCCTTTAAGCTTTGGTAATATGTAACATGATAATATGTAAGTATCAAAAATGTGGCACCACATAACAAACAAAAATATACGCCTAAGCTAAGATATTACAATGCAAATTGTATTTGATGAAAAATAGTCTTGGAATTTGTGGTCGCTACAATCAGTGTCAGTAACGCGAAGTACAAGATATCGGAAGACTTAATAATTATCTAAAAATGGCGCACCTTTAGGATTTACAAACCTAAATATGGATAGTTTTGTGTTTAAGAAGTTTTATTTTCAAATTGGTCAAAAGGTTTCAAAGATATATGCTGATATATATTTTGAAGAAATGATGACCGAGCGGTTACAGCTATTGACTGCGGTGCCGCAAGTCTATGGTGCAATCCCCACGCGCCGCTAAGCTTCACCACATGGTGGGAGAGCATTTTGTAAATGCTCGCAGTTCTCTCTGCGCCCTTACGTCTAAATACTGCAGTCCTATTGTTAATTCTTAATAACTTGCACTACCGTTCTTACTACTGATTAAATTAAACTTTAGAACTATCTTATTCTATTGTTAGACCATTGTATTTTTATAAAATTATTTACGATAGCAATAAAATGTCCATAATTTTGTATAAGGGGATTCCTTCAGTACTTACCAAATTATACCAAAATTTCACTTCTGTTTGCATATTCTGCAAAATCCAAATATATTATCTTTATGCCATTATTCTGATTTTTTTACGTATTTCACAAACATGTTATAAAGGACAAGCCTATTTCCATCAGTGCTAATACTTTAGGTGAAGTAAACTTACATATTATACCATTAAATAAAACAATACTAGAATCAGGCCATTATTTTGGCCAGCATTGTAACCTACCACCTGTCTCCCAGTGGGTGTATTTCGACAGACGCCGACTGCATTTTGTTTATACGACTCAACCGCTTCGAAACTTAAACAGTTTTAAAGTACATTACTCCTTCGCAACTACTTTAAACTTCTTTATGTTTGGAGAAGTAGCAATGAATGTTATTTGTTGAGTCAATGTTTTGTTTATGAACTTTGAGTTCTCTAAAGGCTTTTTGTGATAGAAAGCTCATGAATGATGGTATTGATGACTCAGAGTCGTTTTTTGATGGTTTTTAATATTTTACGTGGTCTAAAAGTAGACATGCAGACGAACTTTTAACACGACTGCCGAAAAAAGAGTGTTATGTTTTCAGGGTTCATGTATGTATGTTTGTGAGTTTCTTTCCACAATAACTTCTAACGGGCTTAACCGATTTTGATGTATGACATATTTTTAGATTTGGCTTGATAGCGCAAGAGACACTAGATACCTACATAATAAAATATAAATAAAATACAGGCAGATTTCAGACGCCATATTGTGAGTTAAACATTTTTTCTTTTAAAACTAGAGTTCAACAAATTTTCATGTATGACAATTAGGTATCAAAATAAGGGCTTTTAAAAACGATTCCATAAATGTACATTATGATATAAGTGCGGTAAGTTGAAAACTACAGCCGAGGCGATATTACTACAAGAAAGCAGAGGCTGTAATTATCAAAGCGCACGTATGTCATACGACGTGTTTCAACACACTTGCGAGGAACAAATACGAAAATTTCGATACGAAAATATTATCTTTTTGTTAGTAATAATCTGATTAAGAAAGTTTATAATTAAATCTTCTAAAGTTCTACTTGTTCTAAATATCTCCTAGGGTTGGTTTTATATATATTCGTAGGGTTTATATGAAAAATGAATGATTCAAACTATAATCTCCTTGGTGAGAAATGTCGGAACGTTGTTTTTTTTTCTTCTCAAAACACTATTGCAGTAAAGTTGAAAAAAGCACGAGTGCGTAATATTCGTAGACTACATTAGACACTAAAATCAATGCATTTAAAGGGCCGTTACGCGCGAGTGCGTTGAAAATATATTTAACTTGCAGTTTAAATTTCAATGGAACGATAGAAAGTTTTTTTTTTAGGTTATTGTGACGGAACTAGCACGAGGCCCACCTGATGTTAAGCGGTATCCTCTGCCCATAACAGATGCATTTCATCACAAGAACTGCACTGCGGCCATCACCTTGAGACATTCATGTTCAGTCTCATTTTGCCTGTAATTTCACTGGCTCTCAAGGACTGCTGCCGGAACACACCGTTACGTGCTTGGCGACAGATTTTCTACTTGAGGGTGGTTGCTAGCCAGGCGGCCATTCGCAAAATGCCCTTCCACCATGCAGTGAAGCTCAAGCCCGTGGTGGGATTCGAACCATGGACCTGCTGCACGGCAGTCCATAGCCAATGCCACTGAGCCATCACTGCTTCAAAACGCTTAACGTCAATAAATTAAATGTACTCGGGTTTTTTTACTTTTAACTAATTTCAACTTGTTTTTCGGTAAGGTATATTGTCTCCTCATTATCTTAGAATTAAAACTGTAAGCAATGTGTAAAGAAAATACCTAATTTATACATTAATATTTATTTAATTTTATATACACGGTAATATGATACCAGATAGCTGAATAATAATGTTTTATGTTATCGTTTATGACGAGGTACTTAGTACCGAATTTCAATCCCAAATAACAATTCCTGGAAATCTTGAATTATGTTTTATTGCTTTCTACGAACCTAAAATAATATTGGATTTCTGCGTAATTTATTAATATTGTTTACTACTAAATCAAGGATGTTATTTTTATCTTTATTACTAGCATATCTACGCAGTGTGTACTTTGTATGAAAATCCATTGACCTATATATACTAGACGCGACATCTCTAACGAGGATAGTCGACCAGTGCAGGTATTCCGGCCGGCATACTCTCCCCCACACGCGGCTGGGCACTCTTACGCTTTACGTTTGTTCCACCTTACGATGTGTTCCGGCAGCTGTCCTTGAGATCCAGTAATTCTAGGTTAGCCTGAACAACATTTTGGACCACATCATCACTTAACATCAGGTGAGATTGTGGTCAAAGGCTTAGGTAAGCAATACAAAAAAGACAATTTCGCCCAATTTTCCTGCTAAGCCGACGTGATGTCACAAACCGGAAGAATTTTCGAAGTGGCGCTTCTACACGAAGAATCCTCAGGACTTCTTGACTCTTATCACTAATGTACTTTTAAGTGTTTTCCTAAAATATATATTTAATTTTAATATTGTGATGTTTGCAATAATAAAATTAAAATAATAATAGTTGTCGGCGGATTACATTACAGAATTGCAAATTTACGAGAGAAAAAGAAAAATCCCTCTCATAACTATTATAATTTTTACACTTGTAAATTGAACTTAACCGATCAGCTAAGTTAAGCAACGTCCGTCTCGGTCATGACTTGGATGGGTGACCGCTAGTGACATTACTACTGAGCGTGGACGTGCTTCGTAGGACACGTTAAACCTTCGGTCTCAGTTGTCGTCTTCAAATTACAGTCGTTTAAGCATAGGTAGGCTAGCTAGCTACCATCCTCAAGAAGAAAATCTGTCACCAAGTACTTAAGGTGTGTTCCTGTTGTCCTTGAGAGCCAGGAATTCTAGGTTAGGTTATTTTTTGTTATTTGTAATATTTATTCAAAGTTCAAAGTTGTTTATTGCTTTCATGAGTACATTTGATAGATACAATATTTAACAGAACATACATGAAACCCATTTGGGCGTAGCATCATTGTATACAATCAAATACATGAAATATTACAGATTACCAACGTGAAACAGACCTATATTTGAAGTTGAAACATTGTCAATTTATTATAAACAATTTTAATCATGTTTTAATTATTCTTGCGTGTAATATGTTAAATATAATGATTATTAATAAAATTATTTCGAATTAATTTAATGTTTTCTTAACATATTTGTTATTATCAAATATGGATTTCCGCAAAGTAGAGCCTGAATCTATTCATTATCTTTGAGGAAAGTATTCCTTACCACCAACTTGAAAGTAAACTTGAAGGGCTTTTTAAAATCTCCCAGCGGCCAGTAATTATAAGTTTAAGGTCCGATTATTCAAATCTGGCGGCGGCCGGCCGGTCGCAAACCTGTTGTGTAATTACACTCCGCTCCCACGACACTGCTCGGTATCAATGAGTTTATTCACGGATCGTAGTGCGTCTTGACTTCGTATACAGGTTGTTCAAATTCAAATGCAATAAATTAATCAGTGTACATCTGAATATATATTTATAAAGATGTTTTGTTTTCTTAAGGTGATACGGATAAGTTAATATATACAATTATATAAACTCAGAAACATATGTACATTAAAACATAACACTCTTTTTTGGGCAGTCGTGTAAAAAACAGACTTCAAACGTAAAATACGCATTATGAGAGATAACTCAAATATTTCTACGCAGATTTCACTGAAATTTAAATGAGATCACATGACAAGCACTAGCTTTCGAATACAAAAAAAAACATCTAAATCGGTACATCCTGTAAAGAGTTACGAGGTAACTTAAGAGTAACACACATAAATAAAATAGTCGAGTTGAGGACCTTCTCCATTTTTCGGTTAGAAAATCGCTTAGAAAGATAAATTCGAACACGACTTACCTTCACCACCAAGTATTTGGGAGCTATTATATTCACTTCATGGATATATAAAATATTAAGAAATATTTGACTCTTATATATTTTAGTTTATTCCTATACCAAATAGACCTCGCCACAAAAATATTAACTTGCCACCACCCCTCCACCCCTTTTATAGAATTTCATAAAAAAATATATCTATACATATATCTAATTGTATAAACATATATCTTATACATATATCTAATTGTAATCTTTATATAGTTTTGTATGACACCTCAAGCAGAGTACAAAAACCTCTGTCTTTTTCATGTAAATGTAAATTTATATTTTATTTAAACTTTATATGTATTGAATTGTATAGCCAATAAAATTCTCCGTCATGAGTATATACCTATATGTTAAAATATCTAAATTTCAGCGTTGTTGCTCGTTTATTAGAGTAGATACCCTTGCCATACACTGAACAGACGAATATGCAGAAACCAAGGCCTTTCGGCACCGTTTCGCCTATTCGCTACATAACCTCAAATATACCAAAGACAAGACTTACTTACCGTGTGTTCTTCAAGAACCACAACGTCCCTCAATGAACAATGCCTCCCCCATAATCCACACGCTTGGCAGGCGGCTTGGGGACACCGTGTATTACAATAATCATGTATGTATATATGTATATAACTAATTATTATTATTTCTTATATAACATACGCACACAAACACCCACATTCCTACCACACATAAAAAATAAATGTATATAAACTGAGCAGTTTAACTAAAAGTTATATTTACAAATTTAAAACTGACATTAAACATATTTACTATGTACTTTTATGTCATTTATGATATTTATTTGTATCCTATTTTGGCTATTTTATAGTAAATAGTAAACTAAGGGCCTGTTTTAGAATGTTCGAATAAGTTCCGGTTACACTACCCAGAACATATTTAATAAATAAAACACTATCTTTGCGTTTCACAGACATCGATTTAGCCTATCCATCGGTTAAAGCTTGAAACGCGCTGCATGTTAACTGTAATTTTATCATTTAGTTATTTTATGTTCTGGGTAGTATTATCGGAACTTACTCGAACATTCTGAAACAGGCCCTAAGTAATATAATGTGTATCGATTTATGGATAGTAAATAAAATAATTATTAAACCGCACATAAAACGCGAACACCCTGTACACAGCGAACTGGAGTGTTATCTCAGTAACCCTAGTCCGTCGTCACACACGGCAGCGTTCCGTGGGAGGGTCCCACAGACCCCCGACTCAATGCACCGCCTTGTACTGAACTCTGGGGTTTTCATTTTAATTATCAGTCACTGTGTCATATTATAACTTCTCATACTATCTCTTGTTTTATAGTAGCGCCAGCAACATAAATGTTACAGGTAAAGAGGTTTTTTTTAAATATTGTTAGGTTTGCTATAACGCCTGCTATGCGGATTACATAACAAAATCACAAATATACGATAGGAAAAATTTAAGTCATGTGCGGGATTCGAACCCGCGTCCATCCACCCCTTAAGCCGGGGTAAGCTCTAACCAATTGAGCTAACATCAAATGAAGTCATAACTCAAATCTTTCCTATCCTTCTTTAACCATCGTATTGGGATGGAGCGACATCTATAGTACCACTTGCATTGTACTACAAACAAGACCAATTTTGCAATTGGTTTTATACTTGTAAATGATGACGCAACCTTATAATTTTAATATTGTAAGGTTTGCAATAACGCCTGCAATGCGGATTACATTACAAAATCACAAATATGACATGTCATGACATGACCTAGCTAACAATATTAAAATTAAATATATATTACAAATAACAAAAAATAACCTAACCTAGAATTACTGGCTCTCAAGGACAGCTGCCGGAACACACCTTAAGTCCTTGGTGCCAGATTTTCTTCTTGAGGATGGTAGCTAGCTAGCCTACCAATGCTTAAACGACTGTAAAATGAAGACGACAACTGAGACCGAAGGTTTAACGTGCGCTCCGAAGCACGTGCACGCTCAGTAGTAATGTCACTAGCGGTCACCCATCCAAGTCATGACCGAGACGGACGTTGCTTAACTTAAATCTTTCCTATCGTTCTTTAACCATCGTATTGGGATGGAGCGACATCTATAGTACCACTTCGAATCCCGCACATGACTTAAAAAAGTGTCCTATCGTATATTTGTGATTTTGTTATGTAATCCGCATAGCAGGCGTTATTGCAAACCTAACAATATTAAAATTATAAGGTTGCGTCATCATTTACAAGGATCAATTGCAAAGTTGGTCTTGTTTGTAGTACAACGCAAGTGGTACTATAGATGTCGCTCCATTCCAATACGATGGTTAAAGAACGATAGGAATGATTTAAGTTATGACGTCATGTCATGTTAGCTCAATTGGTAAGAGCTTACCCCGGCTTAAGGGGTGGATGGGCGCGGGTTCGAATCCCGCACATGACTTAAATTTTTCCTATCGTATATATGTGATTTTGTAAAGTAAAGAGGTAATTAAATCTAAGGGTAGTTTTACTTAAGTGTTCAAACTTGGTGAAATTTTATATACATGTCCTTGCTATTTATACTTAATGCATGTATTTTCATATATATTTGGAAAACTCGTTTTGTATGGTATTACTTACATTAATATTTAGGGCTAAAATAAATGTTAAGTAAAAACTACCTATAACTCCAGGGGTATAGTAATATGATTTCAAGCACTGCGAATATTCAATTTAAACATTTCTAGAACACAAATGTCAAACTTCATTTGCAATGGTGGCCGAGCGGTAAAGGCTATGGACTGTCGTGCCGCCAGCTTGAGCTTCATCATGGTGGGAGGGCATATTACGAATGATTGCCTGTCTAGCTACTACACTCAAGTAGAAAATCTGCCGTCAAGCACTTCCTGCAGCAGTTCTTGAGTGCCAGATAAATTACAGGCACTTCAGACTTAACAACTGAAATGACTCAGTGCGACGCGCGCAGTGCAATTTGTTCTGACGAAATGCATCTGTTATAGGCAGAGTTTAGTCCGCTTAACATCAGGTAGGCCTTGTCCTTGTTCAGTCATAAACACATTAAAAAAACCTAACTCAGGCAGAAATTTATTTATTTATTTATTTATTTATTTATGATACTGTTATGACATTTATATGTGTACTGTACTGTATCAGCCGGATTGTCCACTGCTGAACACAGCCTCCCCCATTAAAGGGGTATTAGCCATAATCCCCACGCTTGGCAGGCGGCTTGGGGATCGCAGTGTAAGATAGTAGTTCTTTAGAAGGCGCTGCTGCCCACCTTTCAGTATAATTTCGCCTATCATATTCGCCTAGTAAATTGAGTCGCCTCTTACGACACCCACGGGATGATATGGGTGCAATTCTAACCCGGTACACTGAGAAAAATCTAAAGTCAAAAGCGCCCTAATGACGGCCAACTTATATGGTATAAGGCGAAAAACCGACCAAACGTAAATACGTACAAAAACGCCTTCCAACTAGAAGGCGTTAAACGAGGTCAGTGAAGGCGAATGTTTCTTTTCGTCTTCATTTAAGGTGTATTTTGTGGTCTTTCTTCAATATTGACTTTTCGATGAGGCTGATTAAGTCGTACGTTATGTGATAATCACCGTATATAAACCGCCGTAAAAGTAAGGTATATTTTATGGTCAATACTGCAATTATTATCGTATAACAAGTTCAATTCTGAAAATACTTTACCGAAGGCGTTTTTGATGGTTGTGTTTATTATAAAACATTGTACATTTTTATCGATTGGTGAAAATCATCTTAAGAGTTGTGAATTCATCTTTCGTATTTACAATTGAACGGTAAAAGGTCAAATTCGATTTAAGCCTTTAAGTCGTTTTTCTCAGTGCACCCCACGGGGTTTTATATGTGTATAAATGTATATAAATGTAATATTTATATGTGTTTAAATGTAATATTGGCGTTTATACTCCAATACCTTACGAATAAAAAAAAGTCGAAGTCAGACTCACGCTTGAACTGTATGTGAAAAATATCTGAATTTTAACAAAATGCAAACTCCCTTGTTGCTTATTTGTTACGGAACCTCCGGTGCATGCGAGCAACTCGCTGTTGACCGATCTTTTAGGGTACTTTTTGTTTTAGTGGGAACTGTTAGACGTTAAGCGGACTACAATTATTTTTTCAACGCAAATAAATAAATGGGTACATTTTAGGCAATGTTTGTTACTGTGATTCTATGAAGAAAACTAAGAAGTTGCTACGCACTGGATTCTATTCTATTTTTTTTTTTTTTTTTTTTTATGCCTGAGAGGTTAGCCTTTGACAACTATCTCACCTGATGGTAAGTGATGATGTGGTCGAAGATGTCGTTCAGGCTAACCTAGAAGTACTGGCTCTCAAGGACAGCTGCCGGAACACACCGTTAGGTGCTTGGCGACAGATTTTCTACTTGAGAGTGGTAGCTAGCCAGGCGGGCATTCGCAAAATGCCCTACCACCATGCTATAACGACTGCCATCCTAAGACTACAACCGGGACCGACGCGGCTTAACGTGTCCGCCGAAGCACGTGCACGCTCAGTAGTACTGTCACTAGCGGTCACCCGCGCGACGTTGCTTAACTTTGCTGATCGGTTGAGAACAGCTAAGTAAACTTCGCTACGAGCGCTTCAAATTCTATTATATTTAAGATGCTGACAAGTGCTGAAATTTTGTCACTATCGGACTACATAGTAGTAAAAGAGAAGCAGCGATGTTAAATCGCGATTAGTTTGGATAAAATCCGAAAGAAAGTTTAATAACACATAACTATTAACAAAAATTGAAAATGTCACTTTTCTTGTCTCTCTTGATAAGGTTTTGCTATTTTATTGTTATATTTTCAAACACATGCCTACGTAAATAATTAACATATTTACGTTAAAAGTGTACCTAATTTAGAGTCATGGAAGCAGTGATAGCTCAGTTGGATTGGCTATGGACTGCCGCGCAGCAGGTCCATGGCTCGAATCCCGCCGCGGGCTTCAGCTTCACCGCATAGTGGAAGGGCATTTTGGGAATGCCCGCCTGGCTAGCGACCACCCTCAAGTAGAAAATCTGTCGCCAAGCACCTAACGGTGTGTTCTGGCAACTGTCCTTGAGAGCCAGTGATATTACAGGCACACGAGACTTAACAGCTATGCCTCAAGGTGACGGGCACAGTGCAATTCATAACTTATGATGAAATGCATCTGTTATAGGCAGAGGTTAGTCCGCTTAACATCAGGTGGGCCTCGAGCTTGTTCCGTCACAATAACATAAAAAAAGTCAACTTTGCAATTTTATTCTATCTAGAAAATTTTAAGGAAACGTGTTTCGGACTTTTCTTTGTAATGAGATCGATTAACATATAATTTTCTTACTGCTACAAACTAAATATATTTTGCTAAAAATCTGTTCAAGTAAAGTTATTCAGCACTTGCCTTAACTAACAAGTGCTAATTATTTTTATTTCATATCTGATAGGCTAGCCTTTGACTACTATCTCACCTGGTGATAAGTGATGATGTGGTCGAAGATGTTGTTCAGGCTATACTAGAATTACTTCTAGCTCACCTAGAATTATAAGTTCTGAAGAACAGCTCCCGGAACACACCGTTAGGTGTTTGGTGACAGATTTTCTAGTTGAGGGTGGTAGCACGCCAGGCGGGCATTCGCAAAATGCCCTACCACCATGCTATAACGACTGCCATCCTAAGACGACAACCGGGACCGACGGCTTAACGTGCCCTCCGAAGCACGGAAGCGCTCAGTAGTAAAGTCACTAGTGGTCACCCATCCAACTCATGACCGCGGCGGACGTTGCTTCACTTTGCTGATCGGTTAATAACAGCTAATCAAACTTCGCTACGAGCGCTTCAAAATGCTTTCGTATAATTGTAATAACTAACCCCATAACATAGTTGTGTGAAGCAAGATCAGATTTTAAAAAAAGACCCCTTAACCAATAGAACGAACAGAAAAAGTATCTGAAAAACTCTTCTATATATTCAGAACGACAATGTAAAACACCTGTAACATCGCAGTTATGCTAAATAGAACATCGTACCGGCTGTAACCGGTAGTAATTCACATTATTATCCGGCTTAATGCAGTTACAACCGGTTTGTCAATACTCCCGAGGGACTGCTCGATAGCCGATTGGGTGTAGTGAAATAAAGACAGTAGGTGTGTTTGCGTGCTTTAACTGCAGCTCTTTCTTATCTTTTTGACCTAAGGTAAGATTTAACTATGTGCCTCGCCATCTTGCTCACTACGCTGCGGACGGCGCACTGAAAGCCACCTACTTTGACGAATGTCACTGTCAAGTGTCAATACCGAAATTTTCATGTTTTTAGGGTTCCGTACCTCAAAAGGAAAAAAAACGGAGCCCTTATAGGATCACTTTGTTGTCCATCTGTCTGTCTATCAGGAACGCGTGGAAGTATCAATCTCAAATTCATATCAAATACTTCAGGTCTACTGTGCCTTGGAGCTGTAAAAAAATCTTTTACGCGAACGCATTCAAAAGATACAGCCGTTTATGCCATAAATTTTCGGCACTCGCAAGGGAATAATACCTACAGGGTGCTTCCCGTGCACTCAGACTCTTGAAATTTGGTTCGAAGCAACGTCTTATAGCACAGATAAAGGAAAAATTCCGAAAAGCATACATTTTTGGTTACGTCATATAATCAAAATATCTTTAATTATTTTAAAATGTTATGAGTTTCATTTAGCAATAAAATACCATAACTTTTGCTTATATACCAATAGATTTGTACGGAACCCTCGTGCATTTCATCATAAGTCATGAATTGCACTGCGCCCGTCACTTTGACGCATAGTTGTTATTAAGTCTCATGTGTCTGTAATTTCACTGGCTCTCAAGGACTGCTGCCGGAACACACCGTTAGGTGCTTGGTGACAGATTTTCTACTTGAGCTGCTCGCTAGCCAGGCGGGCATTGCCCTTCCACCATGCGGTGAAGCTCAAGCCCGCGGCGGGATTCGAACATTTGACCTGCTGCGTGGCAGTCCATAGCCAATGCCACTGAGATATCACTGCTTCACCGCAGTGATGACTTACTACTAAATGTGTTTGTAGATATTGAAATATATCGAGCTATAAATATATAGCTTTATATTATAGCTGCTGTCTGTGAAACGCTAACCGTCGTGGCCGTTAAGAACCTAATGACGTCCCTAGGTTGACATAGCGTCGCTAAATCAGCCAATGAATCCACCGGCCACGGCTTATAATTCAAAGTGCAACCATGAAGAGGAATCTGGTCAGTTTTCGTCAGGCTTCGCCATATTAAGGTTATGCATCGCAACAAACCGTGAAAGGAAGAAGGGTTTTGATCGCAGCTTAGAAACCTAACTATCCATATATTACAAAACATGTGCAGATGCACATACTATACCTCATTTCAAACTAGTGGCATTACTACTGAGCATGCACATGCTTAGAAGAGCACGTTAAGCCGTCGGTTTCGGTTGTTGTCTTAGGATGGCAGTCATTATAGCATGGTGGTAGGGCACTTTGCGAATGTCCGCTTTGCTAGCTACCACCTTCAAGTAGAAAATCTGTCGCCAAGCATCTTATGTTGTGTTACGGCAGCTGTCCTTTAGAGCCAGTATTTCTCGGTTAGCCACGTCATCATTTACCATCAGGTGAGATAATGGTCAAAGGATAGCCGGCTATAAATGTTTCCATAATTAGTTTGTTAAATAAAGGATCTGTTGCATATCACACTGAAAATTCAACTCTTTAACTTCTTAGTTTTTAATAGAGTCAGTAACAAACATTGTCTTAAATGTATACTCATTTGGTTATTTGCCTTGATAATAAAAAAAAACCTGAAAAATATAGTAAAATTTTAATCCAATGCTAGACATCGGTTCAACGTATTACACAATATATAAACATTTCTGGATTAGGTATAACCTTTCCCTTTACCAGCTAGATATATAGATATACTTACGATATAGGGACATAGGGACGACCAGATAGTGGAGTTACATATCATAGAGCTCAATACCATTTAGGCATAGAATCTTAATTGCAAAACCAACTAATTCTTGCGTTCCATTACGTAATTGTTCAATGTACTGACAAAAGTGAATTGAAAATTTTCATCTGACTGATCGTTTTCATATTGGAGCTTGAGTCAATTTAAATTTCATTGGCATATAATCTCAATAAATTGATATCAAGAAAAGTGGGTTAAATTTCGAGTGAATGAGTTTTCAACGAGTAATTTGAGATGCAAAGGATTTAATCGCCATAATGTCGGCTGAATGTGTTTTTTTTCTAGTTGCAGGCTTCTGCTTCTTTTTCAGATATACGCAATATCTTGGTCAAGCCCGTGATCAAACCCTGGACCAAAGTATCACACACCAACGAGGCTGTCAATATATACAAATTATTTATTAAAAATAGTAAATTATGCAACAAATGCACGTAACACGAAAGTTTAAGACGAGACGTTTACTGGTATTACAATGTAGGATAATATGGTTTATGTACGAGTTTCACACTCCAATTTTCACTTTGATTGCGAAGAAATATTGTTATAACAATATTTTCTCTTTATTTAAAGAGCTTTTTGTATTTATTCAAAGAGCTTTTTCGCTTAAGCGAATATGCCGCTCCGTATGGCACTAACAAAAAATAGTATAAATGCGTGTAGGTAATAGGGGTAAGAACAATAATAAATCAGCTTATTCAGTATTAGGTATACTTGTAGCCCTGGTTTTGAGACCAAATTTAACCATGACTAAAATAATTTTGGAATAATTACTCATAGGGTATGATAAATAGCTATTTCATAAGGCAATTGAACTGTCCTGAAATAATAACTTTCTAGGAGAAAATATTGTTGATATACCTGTACATAATATGATACCTAAGAAATAATTCGAAATAAGTTAAATGGCCAATACGTCTAAACACAGTGTTTTTTACATGCTACTGCTTTGAAGCAGAACATCTGACACTGGTGGGACGCATACTAAAACGGACTCATCACAAGCTGGCAAAATTCGTAATTATTGTAAAAAGTTGTGGCTCAATTTTTGGTGTTAGTCTATCAGTTACGGGTCACGTCATATACTTATCTATGCTGCTTCTAATAGCACATTTTTTTGAAGCGCTCGTATAGCGAAGTTTACTTAACTGTTCTGAGCCGATCAGCAAAGTTAAGCAACGTCCGCCGCGGTCATGAGTTGGATGGGTGACCGCTAGTGACATTACTACTGAGCGCTTCCGTGTTTCGGAGGGACCGTTAAGCCGTCGGTCTCGGTGTCGTCTTAGGATGACAGTCGTTATAGCATGGGCATTTTGCGAATGCCCGCCTGGCTAGCTACCACCCTCAAGTAGAAAATCTGTCGCCAAGCACTTAACGGTGTGTTCCGGCAGCTGTCCTTGAGAGCCAGTCATTCTAGGTTAGCCTGAACAACATCTTCGACCACATCATCACTTACCACAAGGTGAGATAGTGGTCAAAGACTAACCTCTCATGCATAAAAAAAAACATTTCTTCTTATCTGTCTAATCTAATTACTTTACTGTTATTTCTCCACTGTGGCTCGAGTATAGTTTGAACACCAAAACTGTTATGATAGGTGGTTAGTTATAGGTTTTAAATGATCGTGTTGGGTTATTAATTAATATTGGTAACTATTATTGAGTTGGATAGTTAGATAGTTTGGTGCGAATGTTGTATCCCTCTTGGGTAAACAATTATTTCCTGTTAATGATCATATCGGCGCGTTCAGTTTTTTTTAATGCATTTTATAAAAGGTATGTCTTTGACCACAATCTCACCTGATCGTAATTGATGATGTGGTCGAAGGTGTTTCAGAAAGATAGGTTTTACCTAGAAGTACTGGCTCTCAAGGACAGCTGCTGGAACACACCGATAGTTGCTTGGCGACAGATTTCAACTTGAGGGTAGTCGCTAGGTAGGAGGCATTCTCAAAATGCCCTTCCACCATGCGGTGAAGCTCAAGCCCGCGGTGGGATTCAAACCCTGGACCTGCTGTGCGGCAGTCCATAGCTAATGCCACACACCTACGTACCGAGCGATGCTTAACCGTCCAAGTACAGTCGCCTGCAATAAGAAGTATACACATTGTAATTTTCAAAATAGTGGCAAAGAGTTCTGTTTTTCTCTATGTAATCAGAAGTATCTTGAAATCAAAGAATAATTTGAATATTTTTACTCATGTTAACGTTAACTTCGATTATTAATAACTTAACGCCATAACACTATTTTGAAAATTACGAAGTGTATACTGCTTATTGCAGGCGACAGTACAACTTATTAGGTAAGCACGTTATATTTTGTAATGGACATGGGTTATTATAATAAGTATGTTTAACTTACCACTTTGTCGTTCAAATAATTTATAATGCCTGAATTAGTACTCTCGCGCGTGTCCACCACATTTTTCATTAACACTTAGGTGTAATTTTCATTTATATCTAAGATTCGTAAAGCACGACTTACATTACGGTCTTTTGATAACACGTTAACCAGAACTTCTTGGGAATAGAACAGGGGAACAAACTAGTGGAGAAACCATACGCCACTCTTTTCATAGAAACTTATTATCAGACCTTTTTTGCTTGAAATAATTCTTAGCTTATTTGACTTGCACACAATTGCAAATAAATTTAAAAAGTAAAAAACCCGATTGCATTTTTTTAAATTTATTTTTTATATTATGGTTGACAAACAAGCTGACAGCCCGCCTGATGAACGGTAACCGTCGCCTGTGGACATCTGCAACACTAGCTGCGCTGCCGATGCGTTGTCCATCCAGAGAAGAATTTGTAGATGCCCCTTTTGAAAAGGTCCATGTCGTAGCTTCGCGGAAAGACCTCCGGAGGAAGGTTATACCACATCCCACAAGTACGAGGAAGAAAGGAGCGACCAAAGCAAATTTTGTTAAACGTTTTATCATTCTATTGAAATTAAAACTGCAAGTTAATTATATTTATGGAATCGTTTTTTAAAAGCCTTCATTTTAATACCCCACTCGATGGAATTGGAAGACTTTTTTTTCTTTTACAATATTGTAAATGACCGCCTGGCTAGCAACCACCCTCAGGTAAAAAATCTGTCGCTAAGAACCTGACGGTTTGTTCCGGCATCTGTCCTTGATAGCCAGTACTTCTAGGTTAAGCCTGTTAACACCTATACATGAACCCTGAAAACATAACTCTCTTTTTTTGGGCAGTCGTGTAAAGAGGAGGTTGTCAAGTTGACCTATGTCTAGTCTAGTGAACGAGTGACATAGTAGATCTTGTAAACAACATGCATCACTGAAGCGAATAACAAAAATAACTTGTTTTACCACCAAACTTTATTATTCTTGTTATTTTTCTTTGGCAAACGTGGTCACACGTCTTCCCAAAGACCTGTCACCATACTATCTATCCTGCATTTATCTTATTTTTAGGCCAAGACCCGAAACTAGAAATAAAACTCAGCGCTATGTACACATATGCAGTATCACTGCATAATACTTTCGTGAGATGGAGACGATTATAGTCTAGTGGCGTTATATTCATTGGTTAACCACACTGCGTGTAAATACTACACACAGATTGGACTAAATACAATTCACAAACATGATAACTAGGAAGTTTGAAGATGTTAGTAGTTAGTTTAGTTAAGTTTAGTTTAGTTAGTATTTACATGACCTGTTTCTTGGTCGTTGACTCCTAGATTTGGTATTTTAGGTTCGTATATGAACGACAATAATTATAGAATAAGTACACTAAACTTGTACACTAAAAGTTTTTGTATCTGAAAACTTGTACCCTTGTGTTTGTATGAGTGTATGAGTTTCTTTATTCCAAAATTACTTCTGAACTGCTTAACCGCTTTTAATGTTTAAAGTAGAAGCGATAGGTGCTTGGCGACAGATTTTCAAGTAGAAAATCACCACTATCTCACTTGATGGTAAGTGATGATGTGGTCGGAGATGTTGCTCAGACTTACCTAGAATTTCTGGCTCTCAAGGGCTGCTGCCGGAACACACCGTTAAGGCTTGGCGACAGATTTTGTACTTGAGAGTAGTAGCTAGCCAGGCGGGCATTCGCAAAGTGCCCTACCACCATGCTATAACAACTGCCATCCTAAGACAACAACCGGGACCGACGGCTTAACGTGTCTTCGAAGCACGGAAGCGCTCAGTAGTAATGTCACTAGCGGTCACCCATCCTACTCATGACCGCCTCGGACGTTGCTTAACTTTGCTGATCGGTTAAGAACTGCTAAGCAAACTTCGCTACGAGCGCTTCAAGAATAGAGAGAAAACAAATTTGTTCAATGCAGAAAGTTGGCCAGAATCTATACCTGATTGTAAAAGAAGGGTCTTAGATTTTACTAAGACAATTAATTTTTACAATTAGGTATACCTAAGATCCCTGTCCTGTGTAGTTAGGTTTTTTTTGTTTATTCATTAGTGTCTATATTCTTGTGTTGTTAAAGAATATATATTGTACCGCAGACACATCAGTGGGATAAAGGAAAGAAGCTAATTTTGAGTGTCTTTAAATATATAACCTATACTAATATTATACAGAGGAAGGAGTTATATGTTTGTATGTAAGAAATAAACTTAAAAACTACTAGACCAATTTGAAAAAATCTTTCACCATTAGAGTTCTACACTATCCCTGATGATCATAGGCTATAGAATATTTACAAATACTCGGGAAACGTATGATACCTTCGATAATGTAAACCAACGTGAGAAAAAAATACCGAAAAATCGTTATACCTATCGCGTACGCTGTACGGAAATTGTTGACAATAGAGCAAAGTATTACAATTTTATAGAGGACATCAATATCTACAAAAATGTTTGTAATTTTATATGTCTAACTATTACAGTTATGTCACAATAATTACTTTTTATGTTTTAATATTGTTAGGTTTGCAATAACGCCTGCTATGCGGATTACATTACAAAATCACAAATATACGATAGGAAAAATTTAAGTCATGCGCGGGATTCGAACCCGCGTCCAGCCACCCCTTGAGCCGAGGTATGCTCTAACCAATTGAGCTCCATCCCAATACGATGGAAACGAAAGGAAAGATTTGAGTTATGGCGTCGTTATGTTAGCTCAATTGGTTAGAGCATACCCTGGCTCAAGGGGTGGATGGACGGGGGTTGGAATCCCGCACATGACTTAAATTTTTCCTATCGTATATTTATTCTTTTTATGTGTTTCAATTTATATATTTTGTTTAATACCCGTGCGAAGTCGGGGCGGGCCGCTAGTCATTTATAACTAAGTATAATGTATAGCTGTACTCGGTACATAGTAATAAGCTCGTCCCTTTTACCCTATTTGTCATTTGACTGCACTCCTGATCCCCTATAACATGCATCTACTAAAATGCATTGTTAATGTTGCACTTGGAGGATTCTAATTCACACAGTCAATTAGACAAAGTAACAAATTCGTCTACTCAAAGATATCCATCACGAGATATAACAAATAGATGCATCGGATAACGCGATGTCACAATAAAAACGAGTACGAGCTGCGTCCGGTCTAAACGGACCGGACTGGACCGCACTCTGCGAGAAGACGCCAAGAAAACAAAATAGAAATTAATTCATTAATCGTCATACTTGCGTCAAATAAATGCTCACATTGTGTATATAGGTGTACTAAGAAGACGGATTGTAGTATGAATGAATAGGAAATATTACTTACTTCATTATAACTCACACACACCGCCTCATAAGAGCCTTCACTTATAATAATATTAAGTTTTTTTTAAACTATCTTATCTTACAAAATTACAACGTCGTAATTTTATTTTGCTTTATTTTTACTCAATGTACGTAGTATAAAAATTCATACAACAAAGTAGAAACTATAGATATTGAAATATGTTGTTTAAAGTTTTTCTTCCAAATCGTTTCAAATTATACTTCACTTTAAGGGAAATTTCTAAACAAACGTCATTTTCTCATGTTTTAAATATCGAATGTTCAAACTCGACGAAATTAGCAAACATGTTCTTAAGCCTAGCTCCTGGTTTGCCAGTTTTCAAAATTATTCAGAAAAATAGTGTACGGTTATTATTATTTTCACATAAACAGATAAAATAAACTATATTGAAGGAAATCTGGCAAATCAGGAGCATATATATTAGGCTTAATGAAATACTTGCATAATTTCGAATTTGAACAATAGCCCCCTTACTTATAAAAACCTCGCTATGTAGTTGCTAAGTAATGGAGAACTAAACAGTGTTTAAGTAATGCTTAAATATTTCTTACTTATAAACGCTACATAGCACCTGTTTAGCTAAGCAATGGATAATGAGGTCGAACGTATTTTAAACTGACAACATTGTACTAAAAAGTATTATGAATGACCTAAATGGCCAAATAGCATGTATATATAGCATGCTAAATATCTTGAAATTAAAAAGTAAATATAATACTTTTCTTTGTATAGTACCACCAACTTAACTGTGCAGTTTTGAGGGCGCTACTGGTCAAGGAAATCAACTACGAACTGTCACAATTTGAAGGAATGTTGTAGTTCTTTTTTCTGCCACCTGAACAGATAAGTTGGTGGGTCTGTAACTAAATCAGCTGATCAGAAATATGGGCACCATCTTGCTACTTAAATATTTAAACAAGGGTCGGACGGTGTTTAAATTGACAGCTGATTTAAGTAGTACTTAGGTACTGGATAAAGTTATGTAGCGTTTATAAGTAAGGAATTTTGCTAATCAGCGGCTAAGTAATGCTTAAAATTTAAGTAGCGTTTATAAGTAAGGCTGTAGGTATTTAAAATATGATTAAGCTACTTTTGTATGGAAAGTGCTGCAAAAATACTAACCTTAAGTTATAAATGTTACCTTGTACGTTTTTGAAATCAAATAGTGACATTCTTATGATAACAGAAGTATTATTATCTTCCAGGTGGAGCTATAGACAGCCCTGATGTTGGTGCTGATATGAAACTCATTCGTACAGAAGATGGCGTTGCAACGAGTGGACTAAACTTTGTCGGGGAAGCTCTTTTTTCTCTTCCTTCTTTTGTTGCTCTGTTCACATCAGACAGTTAACTATATACGACATTTCTTCGGCTTCTGCATGGGTTAACTAAATCCTCAAAAATAATCAAATACACGGTATATATACCTTTTCTAAAAATAACTATAATGTAAGTGGCCGTGAATAGTTAATTTTTTTTTAAGTTCCATGTGACTTTAGTGTTATGGTAGTAATCATTAACTTTATACCATTAATTACACCTTAATTCCAATATTGTTTTTAAAAATGATTACAAGCACTACCACGTGCTGAACGAAAATCACATTTATAAATTATGGAGCACAATTAAAACAATAAAAATAAAGAAAGAACATTGCAAGAAATATATGTAGCGACATCATCGAGACTTTAGTGTTTGAAAAAGCACTTCTTTCGATCAGATGAAGTCTAGTAGTAGGTTGATGACTGCGATACCTGCCCTATGACGGTTAAATAATACAATTGCAACTTAAAATTTCGGCTAGAAATAATAAGGTTCCGGTGGCCGAGAGGAATAGGCATCCAGCGCAAAATCAAAGGGCGCGGGTTCGAAATCCGTCCGGAACCAAAAAATTTTGTGCTCCAATAATAAATCCAAACTTGTTCTTTTTTTATTGCTTATAAGTAAGCCTTTGACTCCAATCTCACCTGTTGGTAAGTGGTGATGTGGTCGAATATGTTTACAGGAATAACCTAGAATTACTCTCAAGGACAGCTGCCGGAACACGCCGTTAGTTGGTTTTATGCTTGAGGGTGGTCGCTAGCCAGGCGGGCATTCGCAAAATGCCCTTTCACCATGTGGTGAAGCTCAAACCCATAGCGGTATTCAAACCATGGACTGCACTACATCAAAATACCGTATATTGTTCATAAAAACAATTGAACATTAATGATGGCTCGTTTTGCACAATGCCGTCCAGATGCGAGGACCGGTCGCGTTACAAAAACTCTCATCGCAGGCCGATAGCCGCAGGTGCACCTCGTACATCTGTGATGTTACTGGAGAACTGTGGAATCAGACATTCAAACATGTTACAAAATAGCAAATATACGAGAGCAAAAAATTAAGTCATGTGCGGGATTCGAACCCGCGGCCATCCAACCCTTTAGCCGAGCTGTGCTCTAACCAGTTGAGCTAACATGACAATGAGTCACATCACAACTCAAACCATCGTTTTAATATTGTTATGTTTGCAATAACGCCTGCTATGCGGATTACATTACAAAATCACAAATATACAATAGGAAAAATTAATAGAAATTTGCTATTTTGTAATGATCCCGCATATGACTTAAATTATTCCTATCATATATTTGTGATTTTGTAATCGAACCATCGTATTGGGATGGAGCGACATCTATAGTTCGACTTACGTTTTACTAAAAACAAGACCAATTTTGCAATTGGTTTTATACTTGTAAATGATGACGCAACCTTATAATTTTTGTACGGACGCGGGTTCGAATCCCGCACATGACTTAAATTTTTTCTCTCGTATTTTATCATTTTGTAATGTAATCCGCATAGCAGACGTTATTGCAAACATAACAATATTAAAAATTCAAAGATATTATTCAGTGTAGGTACTTGGCTGGGTAATTCAATGGCATGTTATAATATAAAAATAATATCTTAATACTTGTATGTAGTAGTTTCGGGATCAAGGCTGATGGTAGAAAAATGGAGGCCCAGGTTCTGCAGTTTCGAATCCCGAAGCGGCGTTGAGCTTCACCGCAAGGTGGTAGGGCATTTTGCGAATGCCCGTCTGGCTAGCGACCACTCAAGTAGAAAATCTGTCAACAAGCACCAAACAATATGTTCCGTCAGCAGTCCTTGAGATCCAGTAAAATTACAGGTACATGAGACTCAACTATATGTCTCAGGGTAACTGGCGCATTCCACATGTCGACTCTCTTACTAAAATAAAGTAAATATTGTACTTATTGGTTGAAGAGTCCAGACTCTCCGATATCGTCTGTAAAACTATTGAAGCTTCTCCCCATCATGTGTAAATCATTCAACCAAAAACGAACTCGCGAAGCTGGAAATCAGTGAAAAGTCCACTTGAAACATCTACGATTTTCACAAATGTACACATAAAATTAAGGTCCAAAAGGGCATGAGAAAATTTTGACTGACAAAACGTTCCATCCTCACGTATAAGGGTAACGGACGCGATAAAGTAACACATAAACCCTTTTGGTTTAAGTGTCGTGCGTGACACTGTACCTGTAATGGACAGACCTTACTTTTTGTTTTAGTCAGCCAAAGAAGAAACGAAGAACCATTTAATTTTATTGTCTTGTGCTCGACCATAGTACGTAGTGAACAGTGGCAAAACATGCAAGTTTTTGCGCTTGATGGTACACTACTTCTCCTGTAGTAAACAAATTTTTTTTTTTTTTTTTTAATTTATTTATGAATACAAGGCATAATTACAATTCCTTAAATTATTTTCTGCCAAAATATTGAACAGTTTGTCGGCAAATGTTACTCTCATTTTCTTTTACATAATTACACCTTATTATGTTGATAACAGCTTACATACTATTTGATATTAAATGTGAGTGATTATGCTTACATTTTATCATATATAATTACATAGCTTCTCAGCAACTATTCTAAATGATCAATTCTACGTCTACGTGACTAAATAAACAAATTCTTGTTATTTATATATGTTTAAATGCAGACCGGTTTAGGTTTTCCACCATGCGATGAAACTCAAACTGGCGGTGGAGTACGAACAATGGACCTGAGGCACGGCAGTTCAAAGCTATTACCGTTTGTTTATCATTGTTTCAAAATTAAAAATATTAAAATTCTATAAGATGGAAAAATAATTGGATACTAGTGAGATTCGAACGCGCGACGGGTATCTTATTCGCTTCACACGACACCTACGGGTTGAGAAATAGCCTTTGACCACTATCTCACCTGATGGTAAGTGATGATGTGATCGAAGATGTTGTTCAGGCTCACCTATTAAATTACTGGCTCACAAGGACAGCTGCCGGAATACCCCGTTAGGTGCTTGGCGACAGATATTCTACTTGAGGGTGGTAGCTAGCCAGGCGGGCATTCGCAAAAAGCCCTATCACCATGCTATAACGACTGCCATCCTAAGATGATAACCGAGACCGACGGCTTAACATGCCCGCCACGTGCACGCTCAGTAGTAATGTCACTAGCGGTCGCCCATCCAACTCATGACTACGGCGGACGTTGCTTAACTTTGCTGATCGGTTACGAACAGCTAAGAAAACTTCGCTACGAGCGCTTCAAAACACGCGTACGTTCATGGGACAGCAAAGACACAAAATTATACCTCCATCTGTCTATATTTACCCATAAACTGTAGTAGTACCCGCCAGAAACATCATATTTTCCATTTAATCATACCTATATTGCTTATTTAAACGCCATCTGCATGTAACAGCTAGTACTATTATGTTTGGTAGTTTAGTATATGATTACTTTATACACAATAATATTTCCATCAGATAGATTTATATTCGTTTCTGTTTATTAATTAGACATAGATGGTTGTGTCCAGTTTCGGATTAGCCCGCGACACATAACAGGTTCCGTAGCACTCTTGAACCCCGGAAGAGTCGATCGGAGGCGCATTATAACATTAAGCAGTTATATTCGGCTTCCGCCGTTTTGATGACGTGTTGGCTGACTTTGTACCGCATGCCTGAGAAAATCAGTGTCCCAGGTTTGTTTCCGGCTGGACTCTCACTCAAAAAATACCGTTTTTTTTTAAATTGAGGGAACAATCTCAACGCGCAACTGATGTTAAGCGGACTAACCTCTGCCTATAATAGATGCATTTCATCACAAGTCACGAATTGCACTGCGCCCGTCACCTTGAGACATAGTTGATAAGTCTCATGTGCCTGCAATGTCACTGGCTCTCAAGGACCGGAACACACCGTTAGGTGCTTGGCGACAGATTTTCTACTTGAGGGTGGTAGCTAGCTAGGCGGGCAATCGCAAAATGCCCTTCCACCATGCGGTGAAGCTCAAGCCGACGGTGGGGATCGAAACAGGGTACTGCGGCGCGGCAGGCCATCATTGATTCAAGTTTATTTTTCTCATTCGGTTTAATTAAGTTTTTTGAATTTTACAGTTAAGTAGTTGAAAGGAAGGAAGGGAGGCCTTTACTCAGCAGTGGGATAGTTCCAACAAATAGTGATAATAATATTTACAAAGCCACTGAGCCTCCGTAGAGACATCGGTCCGCTCTGTATACTCTACAGGCTCTATAACGGGGAATGCTCCCAAGAGCTGTTTGAGCTTATACCGGCATCGCGATTCTATCATCGTTCCTCGCGTCACCGGTTAAAAGCTCATCCACACATAATCGAGTCCTGGAAGTCTCACACAGCTCGATTTATGCGCTCCTTCTTACCGCATACTTGCAAAATGTGGAATGATCTTCCATATGGCGTTTTTCCGCAGGGCTACAGTATGGATTTCTTCAAAAAAGGTGTTAAAATAGTCTTACAGGGTTGGCAACGCATTGGTAACGCCCCTGGTGTTGAAAATGTCCATAGGCGACGTTAACCGCTTACCATCAGGTGGGCCGTCTACTTGTTTGCCAACCCATTACATAAAAAAAAAACGCATATTAAGTAATCATAAGGTCTTTTGTATACCTTCTTTGTGACCGTCGTAAAATGCGACTCAAAGAAAGAATGCTCTAATCTAAACATACCACTACTCATGACGCTGCGGCGTCAGTATTGCTGCACATTAGGTGCACAAAAGTTTTACTACCTAATGCTCTAAAGAAACCGAAAAGTAGAGGCAGTATAGATAAAGAAAAAGAGAATTACCTCGGACTTCTGGCGTCAGTCAGGTGGCTGGCTACAAAAAGAAGACCTTTTGTGATTATGTCCTCGTGTCGCCCATTGTGTTTTATAAAAAACAAACACTATACCTATATATTAAATAAGTGTAACTTTAGTAGTAACTTAATATTTTTATTTAATTTTTATTTTGTGTGTATACTAACTTTAATAAATAATTTTTAATATTGTTTCAAAAATGCCTGGACAATTCCGCCTCTGCCAAGCTATTGCCTGTCACCTACATAATTTAAACAAATATTGTAACAACTCTATTATATAGTAAGTATGTAACACATTGTTAAAAGATGTTTAAAAGAATGCCCCCGAGTTTCTTACCCGTTCTTCTCGCAGTGGCTCTATACAATTTATTTGCTGAACGTGGCAGTACAATGTAGAATATTTCAATATTAAAATTTGTAATTGACCTTCATAAGAGCGTCGTAGACGCCTAAATTGGATAAATGATTTTGACTTTGACTTTGAATAATCAGAAAAGAATTTTTATTTTTTTATTTTATTTTTTGCATGATAGGTTAGCCTTTGACCAGAATTACCTCGGACTTCTGGCGTCAGTCAGGTGGCTGGCTACAAAAAGAAGACCTTCTGTGATTATGTCCTCGTGCCGCCCTTTGTGTTTTATAAAAAACAAACACTATACCTATAATATTAAATAAGTTTAACTTTAGTAGTAACTTAATATTTTTATTTAATTTTAATTTTGTATGTACACTAACTTTAATACGTAATTTTTAATATTATTTCTAAGGCTCTTTAATAAGGATAAACACATGAGAATCGATGACACCTGCAGAAGTATATAACTGTGTCGCAGATGTCAACGACCTCCTCCGAAAGTAAGCTAACTATATAGTTCCTCAGTAGCAAACAAAGTGAACTATTAAAAGTCAACTATTTAACAAATATGTATTTACGTACGAGAAGACTAACTATGGAGAAAGTTGTAAAATAAATGTATATATAATTATTAGAGCTAATAAACTTAATAATATATGATCGTATCGATTGGGCATGGAAACTAGGTTAAGGTAAGTGTATTTATTGCTGTCCGAAATATATGAATTTGAATTTGTACCGACCACAGATATGTTGAAGGTGGGTAGGAAGTCAATAGATAGATTTCATGAAAAGAACACATTGAACCACTCTCTTACCTTTTTCTTAGTTTCAAGCTCACTCCTCGGACAAATAAAGGTGGTCAAATGGAGCGCGGCGCACGATAGGTATACATAAAACAAAAAAACATGCTCATATCATATGTCCCTTTCTACAGTACGGCAAACCGAAGAGACATGAAAGGGACGGTGATGGGAGCTGGTCTTTTTTTTTCACTTGTGTCGTGCACCGTGCGTCATGAGAACTTCTGTAATTTTTTGAGGCCCAGAATAAGTGACGTAGTAACTATGGACTGACTGCTCTTCTCTAACTGTCAGCTTGAGCTGACGGTATGGTTCAAAGGCATTTTAGGAAAACCCACCTGGCTAACTACCACCCTCGAGCAGAAAATCTGTCGCAAAGCAGCGAAAAGTGTGCTCTGGCAGCATTTCTCTGGCGGTCTTTGAGAGTAGTCTTAAAGAGCCAGTAAAATTACTGATACATGAGACTTAACTGTATGTCTTAGGGTGACGGGTGCAGTGCAGTTCGTTACTTATGACGAAATGCATATGTTGCAGACAGAAGATACCGCTTAACATCAGGTGGCCTCGTGCGTGTTCTGTCACAATCACATAAAAAAACACAACGACAGATTTTATGCCGACAAGCTTTTACTTAACAACACTAATTGATAGATATAACAATTCTTTCGCTTACCATTTACTCAGCTCCATTTGAGGAGTGCCAAATATGGGACGACAGTTATTTGGGACATATAGGGCACATTTAAGGGCCTGTTTGTCATAAATTTAAAAAGACAAATTTGGTTACAACAATGTACATGCGAGTGTAAGTTTTTTTTAATTTGTTATAGTTCTAGCCTTTGAGTACTAGCTCACCTGATGGTAAGTGATGATGTTGTCGAAGTTGTTGTTCAGACTAAACTTACATTACTAGCTGTCAAGGACTTCTGCCGGAACACACACGTTTTGTGCTTGGTGACAGATTTTCTACTCCAGAACACAAACAACATTTTAAAAAAAACGACCACTAGTAGGTTTATTATTTTTTTTCTGATTCCTAGGAACTAACACATAACAACAAACAAACTAACACATAATAACAATTACCCAAATAGAGAATAATAATAAGTTAGGACGGCCCTTAGTGTGGGACGCTACATGCGTAGACACTTTAGCGCCGTCACACCTTTCTGAAACCCACGTGAGGGCTGGCGCCGCGGCTACTTCGGCAGAGCAACTCAAGCGGCGCAAATATGCTAACCTCGGTATGGGTTACATATTTGAGCTGTTTGGTGTAGAGACGTTGGGTCCGTGGGGACCGGGAGTGAATCGTATTTTCCAAAATTTATCAGAGCGCTTGGTCGATGCGACGCGTGATCAAAATGCTGGCACCTATTTAGCTCAACGAATAAGCATTGCAATTCAACGGGGCAATGCTGCCAGCATGCTGGGCACGCTGCCAACTGATAGTGGGCTAGAGCATTTGGACTCCCTATGAGTCCAAATGCTTTTACTGTAGTAGCTGTAGTATTGTAGTAGCTGTAGTGTTGTATATAGTTTGTAGTATTTGTTTGAGAATAATTAAAAAAATAATTACTTCCATTACTGAAAATTTTGTAATACAATTTGGCTTTATTTACTTGTATGACAAAAGTTTTTTCCAGTTATTTTTATTTAACAGGTAAATTGCTGAACAAATTTTAATAAAATGTATCCATATAAATACCACCTCAGAAGTTGTGATCTGAAAACAAGAAATGTCATTGAAATAAATTCATGATCGATAAACAAACGAGTAACAAATTAAAAATAATAATAATGTTTTTTTTAGGCCTAGGTTAGCTTTTGACTACTGTCTCACCTGATGGTAAGTGATGATGTGGTTGAAGATGTTGTTCAGGCTAACCTAGAAGTACTGGCTCTCAAGGACAACTGCCGGAACATACCGTTAGGTGCTTGGCGACAGATTTTCTACTTGAGGGTGGTTAGCCAGGCGGGCATTCGCAAAATGCCCTACCACCATGCAAATCAGTAATCGAGTAACAAACATAAAAAAAACATACGACAACAATTTGAGAACCTCCTTCTATTTTAAAGTTGCTTAAAAAGCTGCTATTGATCTATATAAATAAATTTTCTACGCCACAGCAGTGCTCAGCATCGTATGTCCGTTATGCTCTTTTTTCTAACGCCTGAATGCTTAATTACTCATTCAGAGAAAACATATTAATAAAAATCCTGAAAACCTCGACCACATTCAGCTCTCGAAAAGCGTATCCAGAGCAAGTTACGTCATGCGCGACACGTGACGTCACTTCCGCGGAAATCCAACCGGAAGCGACGCCATAACGGCTTAAGCGTCGGTGAAAAAAATTACGCGCGGTTTTTCGACGGGAAACGGTCCCCTTCCGGTTCCGGGACGAGGTCGCGTGAAAGGCTGAAATTGTAAGAGGTGTCAAATTGTTTGAGAAATTTATGTTGGTATCCATGGACTTAACTTCTTTCACTTACCCATACTCCATGTTAATCGGGGTCGGTGCAATCAGGATTTTTCCTTACCGCTCTATCAGCTTTCGTTTCCTTTCATTGATGGCCCAGGTTCCGATTTTTTTATGCATGATAGGTTAGCCTATGACCACTATCTCACCTGATGGTAAGTGATGATGTGGTCGAAGTTGTTATACAGGCTAACCTTAAGGTACTGGCTCTCAAGGACAGCTGCCGGCTTGGCGACAGATTTTCTACTTGAGCTCTACCACCATGCTGTAACGTCTGTCATCCTAAGACAACAACCGGGACCGACGGCTTAAACCCTCCGAAGCACGGAAGCGCTCAGTAGTATTGTCACTAGCGGTTACCCATCCAACTCATGACCGCGGGTGACTGCTGAACTTTGCTGATTGGTTAAGAACAGCTAAGTAAACTTCACTACGAGCGCTTCATCCCGCCACAGGCTTTATCTTCACTGCATACGAGTAGTGGAAGGGCATTTTGTGAATACCCGCCTGGCCTACCTTTAAGTAGAAAATCCGTCGCCAAGCACCGAAAGATTTCTTGAGATGTAGTAATATTAGGTGTAGCTTGTTGACACCAACGACCTCACTTAAGCTTGACAATCAACTGAGATTATGATCAAAAAGGCAAACCCTAACAATTTAAATACTTATATTGTGATATATGACATTATTCAGGCAGTTCATTCATAACTTCTTCACCTTCCTCTATATTAATATATGCATCATTATTCATAGTTAATTTTCTTCAATTTAATTTTATTTAAAAGACATTCATTGTTATGTGCCTGTAATTGTACTGGCTCTCAAGGAGACAGCTGCCGGTAGAAGTAGAAAACTTTTGAGATTTTCTACATAAGGCTGATACCTAGTCAGACGGGATTCGCTAAATGCCCTACCACCTTGTAAAAATTATATAATTATATCAATGACTGTGTAAATCCTGAAAGTTTACTCTCATGTTTTTTTTCTTTACTATTTAAGGAGTTCTGAACAATATGTTCAGCGTACCTTTTCATAATATATAAATATTTTCTTGATCTCATTTTTAGCTAATAATCTGATTAAGGAGGTTTATAATTAAATCTTCTAAAGTTCTACTTCAGTAGGTAAAAAACTCTTTGGTTTGTTTTTATATTAAAAACGAACGAAACAAACTATTTCCTTGCAGAGAAGTGTGGAAACGTTGTTTTTTTTCTATTGAAAACACTAGTGCGGTAAAGTAAAAAAAAGCACGAGTGCGTCATAGACTATACTCGTATTATGACACTAAAATCGGTGCATTTAAAGGCCCGTTACGAGCGAGTGTGTTGAAAATCATTTTTGCTTTATTTGAATTTGGCACTAATAATAAACAATGAAACATACCGATATTATTTACAGTAATATTCTACTCGGTCAATATCTTTTCTCTTTCAGCTTTCTTGCGGGCAGACTCCACCAAAACATGGTACGCATCCTCTGGGGTGCGTTCCTGCAAGCCTTCGACCAAGACAAATTTTGGTCTTATCGCGGATACACGCCGTTCCAGCACTCTATTCGAGCTAAACATTTTTTTTTCTATTTTTATTTTCATTTCTTCATTATGTAGTAAAGCAATGGTAACACAGTAATCACTAATCTTTGGCTACCACAAATTTTGGTCTAAACGGGGATACAGGCCATTTCAGCACTCTATTTGGACTTAATTTGATCCAGAATAGATTTTATCATACCCGTTCCGGGCGACCTGTCAGAGCTAATTATGCTCTGTCTAGCCAAAAGTTTACTTCCCTTTGATAGGCCAAATCTTGCCTAGCTGTCAATTGTGACAGATTCTAGAATGAATTATAAATTTTGTACTAGCCAAGCCAAAGATTAGTGATTACTGTGTTACCATTGATTTACTACATAATGAGCCCGATTTTCAAAATATATATAAAGTATTTCACAACCTAAAACATCGCTATCAAACTCGTGTTTTGACAGTAGCTATAAAAGTTGTTTGTTCCAGAAGCATCCATCAAATTTAGCTCGACCAATATTTGGCCACCCCCTGGGGTGTGTTCCTGCAGGGCCTTGGCCAGATAGATCGATGGTCCTGGAACTGACAAAATTTTGGTAGAGCATATATAATCTGACAAGTCGCCGGAACGGGTATGATCAAATCGAATGATCTAATTAAGCTCGATTGGAGTACTGAAACGGCGTGTAACCGCGCTTGGATCACAATTAGTCTTGGCTGAGGGCTTGCAGTAACGCACCCCTGGCGTATTACCGAGCTCACAGTTTGGTGACTTGACCATTCTTATCAGATACGCAATTGTATATAGTCAAGCGACGCACGAAAAAGGGATGAAGTCTTTTACAAGAATTATTTTTTACAAGTTTTACAAGTACACAAAATCAAGCTCTAATGGCAAGTTATTTTAAAAATTCAGCTTGAATTAAGCAAAAAATTCGCTTAAAAATGTACTAAAAAGTAAAGGTGTTTCACTGTCCAAAACGAAAACTGTTTTGGAAGTTGTTAAAAATGCCAACAATTCGGATTTGGAGGTTGCGGTGGGAGTTATAGCGATTATATACAAAATGAAAACAAAAACTAACTCACAAGCTTTAGTTGAAGACAATACTATATTGACTCAAAAACTGTAAGGTTAAACTTCATTTTCTGAATCCCACAAGTTATTTCAGGTTTTTCAGATTACAATGTCAGTTGCGGTATTTTTTTAATATGTGTAATCACATTTTTTTTATGTTACTGTGACGCAACAAGTACGATGCTGATGTTAAGCGGACAAATCTCTGCCTATAACAGATGCATTACGTCACCCTGAGACATATACAGTTGTTAAGTCTTATGTGCCTGTAATTTTACTGGGCCTGGCCTGGATGCCGGAACACACTGTTATTTCTTTTTATTTCCTCTAATTGTATCTAAATAAATAGACGTACTATTCTTATTCATAACTTGCACTTATTTATTTTCTCCTAGAGGATGATAAAAAGTAGTGTCAGCCAACAACTATTTTAAGCTCGAGTAACTTTGAATCCCTCGCTACACTCGGGATTTTACTCTAGAATCCTTCGCTCCGCTCTAGATTCAAAGAAACACTCTCGCCTTAAAATAGTTGTTTGGTAAACAATCACATATTTTCAGTTAATTGACTGTTACTTTAAAATTATTCAACCGATGTTGATGAATCGATAAATAGAACCAACATGAAGGTGTCTATAATCTAACCAAGAAAAAAAACCATTCATAATTCACAGTATAGTGCCACCAACTTAACTGTGCAGTTTTTGAGGGCGCTACTGGTCATGGAAATCAACTTCAAACTGTCACAATTTGAAGGAATGTTGTAGTTCTTTTTTCTGCCACCTGAACAGATAAGTTGGTGGGTCTATAATTGCGTAACAAACATAAACATGCATTCCAATTGAGAACCTCCTTCTGTTTTTGGAAGTAAGCGAAAAATGCTATCGATTTAAAAAAAAACTTGTTGACCTTTACCCGCGCTCAGAGCAACTGCGCCCTATAGTGGTGAGGTAAAAGCAACAAAACTTTTACCCACGTTCTGAAATCAGAAGCCATTTTGGGTGCTATTTTTTTACAACTCATTTTGCCTATCTCCACATTGTAAAGACCTTTTAAATTGTCGGACAAAAAACCATTCTAAATAATTTTAAACAAAGCTAGTTTAAGGTGTTTTCAGTGATTAAAATACATTGTTGGGTCTTAGTAAATAAAGTTACGGCAAGAATTATACATCCTTTTCTTTTTCCTATCCAGACACCTTTCTTCGATTTATGTGGGATCAGTGGAAAAAGCTACATTAAGCTCTTGAAGCAATGATTGCGGTAATAACTATGGCCTGCCTTGCCACAGGTCCATGATTCGATCCCCGCCGCCGGCTTAAGCTTCACCGCATGGTGGAAGGAAATTTTGCGAACGCTTGCATAGCTAGTTACCACCACTCTAGTCTATTAACTCTAGTAGTAGAAAATCTGTCGCCAAGCACCTAACAGTGTGGCCCGGCAACAGACCTTGAGAGCCAGTAAAATGACAGGCACATGAGACTTAACAAACGTATGTCTCAGGGTGACGGGTGCAGTGCAAATCGTCGTTTACTTGTAACGAAATGCAACTGCTATAAACAGAGGTTAGCCTGCTTTACATAAGGTGGGCCTTGTGCTTGTTCCGTCACAATAACATTAAGAAAAAACATGGCATATTGTGATGAAGAAATATATTAGTATAGTACCACCAACTTAACTGTGCAGTTTTCGAGGGCGCTACTGGTCATGGAAATCAACTACAGACTGTCACAATTTGAGGGAAAGTTTTAGTTCTTTTTTCTGCCATCTGAACAGATAAGTTGGTGGTACTGTAACACAACCTATTGACACCGAGTGAAAAAGGCAAACATTGTTTATTATTAAAATTTCACGCCATAGACCAGCGTTAACCTTATACTGACATAATATGTTTTATAAAATTATGAAACTAGACTCGCACTATTTGGCCATTTCAAGATGCCCCGTTCCAAACACCTTTCCAAATCAAATTTATTTCCTAAAACTTTACACATACAAGACACTCAGCATCATCGATCTCAGGAAATAAGGGAAAACTTCGAGAACTGAATCCAACAAACGCTCAATACTTCAAAGAGACAAACTAGTATTTGGAACTTGAGAATTGTTTAGAACTATCGAAAAGGGTAACTTGGTAATACAATTTGTAGTTGTTCTTATACAATTTGGAAAGTCAATGTTTGGATGTTTGAGAGGGGAGTTGTCGTCATTCTAGCTCGAGTGCTTCGGGAATTGGGCGGCTCAGTTTTGAAGATCATTCAATTTATTTTCTTTTGAACACTATAATTTTTAGGGTCCTGTTCCTAAAAGATAGCCCGTGGGGTGCTGAGTCTAATGTCACCCCTATTTCTATCTGTGGGTGTCGTAATAGTCGACTAAAAGGTACCGGAATGTGGGCAGCAGCGCCTTGTGAGGAACTGATATCTTTAACTGCGATCCCTAAGACTTCTGCTAAGCGTGAGGATGGCAAACTCAGAGGGGTTATGATCAGCACTGGGCAATCTGGCTCTAATAACTAGACTACAGCCTAATCAGTATGTATGCCATGGGTTTCTAGCTCGTTAAGGAATTACTAACCTGAAATTTTGATATTTGGTGGAAAACAAGATTTTCTAGTTCAATATTCTACATTGATCTGAAGTGGAATATAGAAATAGAAATTATAGTATTTTATTTTTCATGGGGGGCTCCATTGTTCGTTATCAGCTGGAAGAAGTCCAATTTTGGACAAAAGCCTGCCCCATATAACGCTGCAATGAACGATTAGCCACTTGTTACCTTTGGCTACCCGCGACTTTTACGATGTCGTCAGTCCACCTAGTGGGAGGCTTGCAAAACTACTAGTTACGAATCTGCTTATGTTCTTCGAAAAACATGCCTTTGCATCATATCCTCTATTTGACCAATAAATAGGTACTGAAAACGATTTACAGTGTTGGTTTAGCAGATATAATCAAAATCAACAAACTTTCTTTTTTTTATAGGGCAATTTCATCCCATAAAAAAGTGGCTCATCACCATGACGTCAGCTCCGGCGTGTGCGATTGGATGAAGTATTGTAGTTCTTTCTGGCGCTTGGAATTGGTCTACCATCGAGCTTGAATTGCTTGAAGTCGTTTTCAAACAGAGGGTGCATTCTCTTTGCATAAGACTTGCATTCTCTCTGGATATATTTTTCTATGTTACTAATAAAATATTACTTGCTCAGTGGTTACTATGTATAATATATTACTTGCTCAGTTACATACACTGAGCAAGTAATATTTTATTCAGTGTATGTAACTGAGCAAGTATTATATATTACGTGGTATAAGATATAATGGTTTGTGAATTGTGTTAATTTAATAATATGGGAATTAATGTGAAAATCAGACAAATATTGTAACTGTAATAATTATTTTACTCCACTTCTTGTTCTTAAAATATAGATATTTTACAAGCATAAAATATAATAAGAGAACTACTTAAAGGCTTTCAGATATCCTCCCGTATGATGTCACTAAAGGCAACACTAAAGAATTAATGCACCTAATAAGCAGCATGCCAATACTCGGTATATTTAGAATGGTGATGCTGCACATTGGGCGCACGGCGGGGCTCTACGATCTTAACGATCTGATTACTTGAAAGGTTGCGTTGTAGAATTGAATAGATTAGAATAATCTTTATTGTTACACCACAAAACAAAAAATACATGTTGAATAAAAACAAATAAATAAGAAATGTTACAATGGGCGGTCTTATCACTAAAAGTCATCTCTACCAGGCAACCTTAGGATGGAGTTTTAAACAAGCTAACATTTTAAAAACGGGTGCAGTTATGATATAGTAGAAGATGCATAATATACCTACTACCAACAATTTGATCGTCTTCTAGAATGTTTGTTATCAAAAATATTAACCACGATACCACATGAATAAATAACCATTATTTATTCATGTGACGATACTACACTCCGATAAGTAAGAGTACTATGCTATATTATTGTACTTTAGAAGACATGAAAATGATTGATATTTAAAAAAAAACATTTTAAAATGTTTAGGTAAAATATTAAATGAAACTAATAATATTAATTGGAAAAGATTATGTATTTCAAGTCTCGAAACACATGATGTATCAAATATTTTTGCATGGTGGAAGGGCATTTTTCGATTGCCCGCCTGGCTAGCTACCACCCTCAAGTAGAAAGTCTGTCGCCAAGCACCGAAAGGTGTGTTCCGGCAGTAGTCCTTGAGAGCCAGTGAAATTACAGGCACAATGAGACTTAACAACTATGTCTCAATGTGACGGGCGCAGTGCAATTCGTGACTTGTGATGAATTGCAACTGTTATAGGCAGAAGTTAGTCCACTTACCATCAGGTGGGCCTCGAGCTTGTTCCATTACAATAAAATAAAAAAATAAAAAATTGTGTTCAAAGTAAATTGCAAATTAAAACTTCTAGTGTTCATATTAAGCTTATAATTGATATTTAATTTGTTTTTTTTTTTAATTTGTTTTTTAATTTACCAAATCAAGTGAAATTCTGGAAGTGAGTACAACACAATTACGCATTCTATAACGCTTATCACATTATTGTATAAAACAAAACATATCTCATAGATAAATGAACTACTTAGGGCCTGTTTCAGAATGTTCGAGTAAGTTCCGGTTATACTACCCAGAACATATTTAAATAAAACACTATATTTGCGTTTCACAGTCATCGATTTAGCCTATTTATCGGTTAAAGCTTGAAACGCGGTGCATTTTAACGGTCATTTTAATCATTCAGTTATTTTATGTTCTGGGTAGTATAACCAGAACTTATTCGAACCTTCTGAAACAGGCCCTTACAATAACAGATATAATGTTTATAGATTTCACTTTATATTGGGAAGGTACATGTTTTGGCGGTAAAATTGGTGCTATCTTGTTTTTTTTAATACTATGAGATGAGTTCTGTCTATTCGCCATGATATAGACATAATGAGCCACTTAGGCCGTATTCCATTTGAGGTATATTCGATCATTTTGACCAAATATTTCGTCTATGGATCCACATTTAATATGAACCATAGACACAAAATGTGATCAAAATTATCGAAAATAACGAATTTAGCGTCAAATGGTATACGCCCTTAGTAGAGCAGGTATACCTAAGATAGTCTCAGAAAGGTATGAACCACCTAGTACGTACGTTAGATTAATTATTAAGTATAAAATCATTACGTTTTTTTTGTTATTGTGACGTAACAAGCTCGAGGCCCACCTAATATTAAGCGGACTAACCTCTGCCTATAACAAATGCATTTCATCTCAAGTCACGAATTGCACTGCGACCGTCACTTTGAGACGTAGTTGTTCAGTCTCATGTGCCTGTCATTTCACTGACTCTCAAGGATTGCTGCCGGAACACACCGTTAAGTACTTGGCGACAGATTTTCTACTTGAGGGTAGTAGTTAGCCAGGTGGCGGTGGGGATTGAACCAGGGACCTGCGGCACGGAAGTCCATAGCTATTACCGCTCGGCGATCATTGTTTCAAGTGAGTATATATACTAAGTATGAACTACATGTTTACATTTTACGTTCCTTTAATTTTGTAGAGGTAATAATAACTTTAAATTATTTTAAGAAAACATCAAATTTTTATTATATTAAAACACTTAAAAAATATAAAAACATCTAGTGACAATTCCGCCTAATTTTCCTGTTAAGCCGACGTGACGTCACAGGCGCCTCGAGAAATCTTTCTCGATCGTGCGCTCGTAGAGTAAAGACCTCCTGAGGATGCTTCGTGTAGAATCGAATCGCGTCGAAAATTCTTCCGGTTTGGCTGAGTGGCGTTTTTGACGTCACGTCGGCTTATTAAATATGGATTTCCGCAAAGTACTCGTAACGCCTGAATCTATTCATTATCTTTTGTAGAAGTATGAAAGGACAATCACAGTTGCATTGCATATGTCTGATTTCACCAAAATAATGCTTAAATATATAAAGCTGATTTGTAAACCCTATCAAGCTTCAATCGTTCAAGCTTCCGTATACCCGACGCTATGGGAAACGCGAGGCAAACCATTGTTCCATTTCAAATTAGGCGGAATTGTCACTAGATATATTTTTGTATTTTTTAAGTGTTTTATTAAAATATTAATTTGATGTTTTCATAAAATAATTTATATGTTTGTTATTATTAAATATGGATTTCCGCAAAGTAACGCCTGAATCTATTTATTATCATTGTTTCATTGTTATATGCTACAAATAAAAATGTCAAGTTCAAAAACAGCAGAAAGTAAACCTTATCTTGACGCGACCAATCGGATGCACTAATTTCTTAGCGCCAAATCAATTAACCAGTTCAATTAAATTTGGATTTAAGTTTTTATGAGTTCACGGAGCGCTTTCTATACAAACTTAGTTTCATCATATTTTAAATACCAAGTGTTCACACTCAGTGTAATTTTGTGTGCATATTGCTGAGTCTAGTATCTATGCTTCTGTGGTGAATCTTAAAACAAGTTTGCCAGTTCTTAGATTTATTATTTATTATATCCCCAAAATTACAGAATAACAAATCCCATACAAAATTATTTCTTAAATTATTTGAAAATACTTATTTTTACTGATATCTGGCAATCTAGAAGCATATATATTAGGCTCAAGTTATATAGCTCATGCAAAGTGAGTTTGAACACTTAGGGCCTGTTTCAGAATGTTCGAGTAAGTTCCGGTTATACTACCCAGAACATATTTAAAAAATAAAACACTCTTTGCATCTTTGCATTTCACAGTCATCGATTTAGCCTATCCATCGGTTAAAGCTTGAAACGCGCTGCATATTAACTGTTATTTTTATCATTCAGTTATTTTATGTTCTGGGTAGTATAACCGGGACTTACTCGAACATTCTGAAATAGGCCCTTAGTATTTAAAATATGACGAAACTCCGTTTGTTTGGAATGCGCTCCGTGAACTCTACTCTTAATTGTGAACTTGATGAAATTAATTAAAAGAATCAAATTAAAGAGGCAACATTTTTTTTATGCCTGATAGGCTAGCCTTTGACCACTATCTCACCTGATGGTAAGTGATGATGTGGTCGAAGATGTTGTTCAGACTAACCTAGAATTACTGGCTCTCAAGGACAGCTGCCGGAACACACCGTTAGGTGTTTGGCGACAGATTATCTACTTGAGGGTGGTAGCTAGCCAGGCGGGCATTCGCAAATTGCCCTACCACCATGCTATAACGACTGCCATCCTAAGATAACAACCGGGACCGATGGCTTAACGTGCCCTCCAAAGCACGGAAGCGCTCAGTAGTAATGTCACTAGCGCGTTGTTTAACTTTACTGATCGGTTAAGAGCTGCTAAGTAAACTTCGCAACGAGCGCTTCAAAGTGTACTATATGAGATTAACACATATTTACATATTTTTTCGTAGTTCGAACGTATTTGCCTTTTTTTATTGAGTAGTTAATAAGATTTCAAGACACCGCACTGAAGTCTGCCGTACTCAAAATAAGAATACTGATGATAGAATTAGAATGTCCAAAATGGAATTTTTTCGTTGGAAACGGCGTTTTATTGGCACCAACCTCAATACGTCCATTGAATTGTTGGTTGGAAAGTTTCTCAAAATATGTGTTATCAGGGTAAATGTCCTAAAAAATTATAGGAAAAAAAGATTACAGAGAAGTCAAAGATTTATTATTTGCACTAAAACTTCGCAGTTTTGTAAAATTAAAACAACAAGTAATAAAAATCGATCATGCGAATGTCGAACCTGACGCAAGGATCTCAAGTTTATTGAAAAAAATAAAACGATTTTTGGTAAACTCCAATAACAATTATGATTTAATACGGAACCCTCGCTATGCGAGTTCAACTAACACTAAGCCAGTTTTCATATTTTTTCTTTAGTATTTTTATATAAAAAAAATATAATATAAATTATAATAACTCGGTCATGGCAGTTATATTAAGTAATATATTTTTTTATTTTACTATCATTGATATAAAAAAAAGCTAGGTAGAGTACGCTCTATTATCACGACAATATAATGTGGAGAAAATTCAACACAAGCATATAACGCACACAACTACACTTCCATTGTATATGATACGTTTTAATGAATGACAAAGACAGGAAGACAAGCATGCAGTAGACGCATAAACGCACACTACTGAGACTCAATCAGTAGACGTCGCCTGATTTGGTATTGCCAAGTTCATTGTTTACTATGAAAAAAAAATCACCTTATTTTTGGAGTTAGCTATTATAGCCTACAAGTTGATACAAGTTGATTCTTTACACGAGTCCTTCTTAATCATATCAGAAGCCTTTTCAGCTATCATAATTACAGCTTCATGGGGACTCCCGCTGGTCAAAGTTGGCATTACACTAGCATCAACTATTCTCAAACCTGTTACGTTAAATACTCTTAGTTTACTGTCAACTACTTCTCCCATAGCACAAGTACTTGTGGAATGATACACACTGACAGCTGTATGTAAGATGTAGCACCTCCAAAATTCATCAGTTCCAAATGTGTAGTTTTTGCACAGAATTTGTTGTAAGTCTAGCAATTTGGCATCGATTTTCTTAAAGTAAGTCGAGTTACTTACTTTAATGAAATCTTTAATATACTTAACCATATTGTCTAAATCTGCTTTATTGGTAAAATATCCAGATTTAATTAATGGTTTATCAAAATAATCCGTGCTGTTTAATCTAACGGTGCCTCTTGATTTTGGTTTCGTTATAGTCACAAGAGAATATAGAGAGTCATGGAGTATTGATTCTGTATTAAATACTTCACAAATCTCAGGTCTATTTTGAAACACAACTGCACACGATAAGACTAAAAATGGCAAGTCATGAGAAAGAGGTAATGAAAAAACTTGATAATCTGCATTTAATTGACATTTGTTTAACGCTTTTAAGCCTACTATGATTGGAAATGGGACTTTGGTTAGTATTATTGATTGTGCAGGAGGCGGCAGTATATTTAAGGCAGCTCTGTATACCAAAGGAGCAGCTACTTGATCTTGTAAATTATTTCCAACTGGAAGATCAGCTACAACCTTGATATTAAATCCTTCCAAATGTTCCTGAGGTCCTACACCAGAAAGCATTAATAATTTTGGAGTGTTAAAAACGCCTGCACAAACAATTATCTCTTTTCTTGCTCTATATAAAAATATTTTCCCATCTCTTATAGCTAAAACTGCCACAGCTCTGTTATTTTTAAAAATTATTCTTATCGCTGTTGTGAATCTTAAAACATACAAATTAGATCGAAGTCTTATGGGTGTTAAATATGTATAAGCTGTGCTTTGTCGCACTCCATCTGTAACCGTTAACAGACCTTGTGTATAGCCTATTGTTACATTACCATTGACGTCTAAAGGACGAGGATTACCAGTTTCATTAAAAGATTGCAAATAAGGTTCAGCCTCAACAAATGGTTGTCTTGCAACACCCATTGGACCCTGCAAACCATGAAATACTTTATAAACTGAATTTAAAATTTCAGGATCTTTGAGTTTCTCTTTCTTTTTGAAATAAGGTAGTAAATTGGAATATCTCCATGAAGAGTCATTAACTTTTCTAGCCCAAAAATTGTAGTCGCGTTTAGAGCCCCTGACTTCAATAAAGTGGTTTATGGTACTGGTTCCTCCAAGACATTTGCCAGCTGTAAACTTGGTATAGTTGTTTTCGGAGTTGGCAGCGTAGTTGTCAAATGTGGACGTAAAGTTCCAATCCAACTCAGACATCGGAGCTAAAACAAATAGCGGTGGAAGCTAAAACAAAATAAACATGATGAGTAATTACTACTTAATAGGCATATGCATATAAAATAAATAAAAATATATATAGTCACAAATTCCGACAAATTTTCTTGCAAGTGTTGCAACTGAAAGTGATATAAATCCAAAAGTCATATAAATACAAATTTTGTACTCCAATAATTTGTAAAATGTGATTTTTGCTTCGCAAGTGATAGTGCTTGTAGTCATATTTAGAAATATAGAAGAGCACTTTTTTCGATCAGATAAGTCTAGTAGTCTAATTGTTGGCCGCGCACCTTTGACGGTTAAAGTAATACAATTGGAGCACAAGGTCCCGGCTCGAAAGTATGTTCAGGTGGCCGAGTAGATTAGGCAACCAGCGTGAAATCGGAGGATGCGGGTGCGATTTCCGCCCGGGACAATGATTTTCGGTTAGCACGCGATAGTGCTTGTAATAATATTTAAAATCATAAAATAAGATAAGGTAAATTGTAAATATTCCTTCTAATTATAATTCTTTTCTAAATACACGTTTTTAATCTTCCGTTGTTTTGCTCTATACATATAGTTCAACCTGACTGTTCATATTAATTTAATACACCCTCTTCATATTATTCCTGTATTTCCTCTCCATTCAATGGTTGCCTGGAAGAGATTGCTCTTAGTGATAATGCTGACCATTGTAACACCTGATTATAAGTCTTCGTAGTTTAGTGGTGTGTACAATAAATAATTATCTATTCATCTATATCTTGCTCTACATTTGCTACAATGCCTGGCTAACTTCCCACTTTAGGTACATCGGCGTACCCGTCTGAACGAGATTATTCTACGGTGCATGCCGCGTCAGAAGAGAACAGAGCTATGCATGGCTATGCGATAGAAAGAGAGACGCCTTGTTGGTGTATATAAATATTAGGTTTTCCGTGTTTTTCAAGCTGAATTGCACTTTATTGCTTCGTAACTAGCACTTTATTGAGTCGCTCATGTATTGTAATGGCTTTGCGACACCTCCTTCCGGTCCTTTTTATTCTACGGTAATACATAACACAGGCAAAGTGTGAGTAGGCCTAACGTTAATATCTATTAATGTGTCTGTAGACACTGGCTACTCACAAAAGTTTCTATAGGGGGATCTCCCCCAGCTTCCAGCATCAGAACCTGATGGTTCTTATTCTCCGTTAGCCGATTAGCGACCACACAGCCCGCAGTTCCAGCTCCAATGACGATATAGTCATAGCATGAGTTATCTGAGGAAGAGTTTAATGTGGTAAAGGAAAAGTGGTAAGGACCCACGACTGCTATTTCCACTCAAACTGGCTACAGTGCCCTCGCACTGTACCATGTTTAGTAGCTGGGCAAACGAGACATAAGAACTAACGTTTCAGAGTGACGAGGCCAGTGTAGTGTAAGCATAACAAGACTACTTCTTTCCTTTACCGGTTTCATCTTGACACTGGAACTGTGAGATAGCTCCATGTTGCTCTCCTGTGTGTTTATGAGTGTAAGCAGCTGATCAGGCCTAGGTTAGAATTTCATGGTTTGGGTTCAAAATGTTGGTATGAAGATTAGGCTTAGACCACCATCTCACATGTTTGTAAGTGATTATGTGGTTGACGATGGTAGCCAGGTAACCAGATGGTACTGGCTCTCTAGGACCGCTGCTGGAACAGACTATGAAAGGCTTGGGGACAGATTTTCGCTAGGTGTTCATTCTCAAAATGCCTAGGGGGCCTATATAGCCTTACAACTGCCATTCTAAAACAATAATCAGTACCGATGAACTAACATGCCCTCCAAAACACGTTAACTCTCAGTAATAAATGTCACTAGAGGCCATCCATCTTTAAAGACGAGTTTAATATACGACTAAGTGACCGCAAATAACAATGCTTTACTCAATTGAAGCAAATCTACTATGAGCTCTTCCTAAATGTGTTTCAAAAGAGAAGTTAGAGATGAAGCGACAAGACTCGGCCTAGCAATATTTGGCGACTTCCTTAAATAATATAATGTACACTTTAATCTGTGTGGACTGTGATTCGCCAATTATGGAACCAGTCTTCTGGGACGGTGATGGCGTGTTCAATGGATTGGGTTTGTAAGACTTTATTCTTAGTTTGTTTTGCTCAAATTGAGGCATCCCTACTTAAGGTTGAACTGGCCGGTCACTTCTCCATACAAACGTCGTAGGGTGATTACTCCCTTATTTGAGATTTTAAGTTCAGACTTAAGCATAATACCGGTTGATATCGTCATTATCTAGGCTTGTATCATGCCAAAATTTTAAAAAGATATTTAAGTTGTAAGATATGAGCCTCGAAAACTTTATATGAAAATGTTTCGAGGCTCATAATTCTTAAGTTAATTATTTTATTGAAATTTCGGCATCATACAAGCCTAGATAATGGCAAAATCAATCGGTGTTAGGCTTTATTTTGGACCTAAATCCTCAATTAAGGGAGTGATCACCCTACGGCGTTTGTATGGAAAACGGGCCGGCCAGTTCACCCTTAAGGTAGGTACAGATATAGGGATATCGCTGATGTGCAGAGAGAAAAAGATAGACGATTGTTCGGCGCCCTGGGGTCTTTTGGGATTCCAGCCTTGACAGGTTAATTATCACCCAAATGTATCGTGAGTAGTATCTGGTACCTATCACTGCGATAATGACAGAATGTCAGCTTCGTTAGCGTTATAAAGAAATATTTATTAAAATAAAATAGTAGTAACAGTTAGGTACTTACTCTGGACGATCTTTTCAGGGGGCCACAAAGGTCCAGTTAGACCTAAGTCTGCTAAGAGTGCAAAGGGAATTTGTAATGCTTTCACTAAAGCTAAGGCAGCTGCCGCCGCCATGATACTGAAAACAAAATAATTTTGCAGACAATCGCAGCTCCTAATGCTTACCATCGCATTTTTCCTGTCTTACTCTAAGAGCATCACAACATTACTTCTCTCAAAAGACAAGAGCGAACAAGTAAAAAATATAATATCACAATAACGTCCCCGTGGGGTATCGGGCTAGAATGTCGCTCCCCCATCTCTTCCCGTGGGTATCGTAAGAGGCGACTAGGGGGAAAATACCGGAAGGTGGGTAGCAGTGCTTTCTGTGTAATTGTTATCTTATACTGCGATCTTTAAGACGCTTGCCAAGCGTTATGGCAAACCTTAATAGGGCTATATCCAGCAGAGACCAATCGGGCTGATACAGTATCACAATAACATAAGGACGTAATTGTGACAAGTTTTGGTTTGATGCCCTGTCTCCTGCAATCTTTCGTATATGTTTTATAGCTGATAGGCTAGCCTTTGACCACTATCTCTCCTCATGGTAGGTGTTGATATGGTCGAAGATGTTTTTCAGACAAACCTAGAATTACTGGCTCTCTAGAACAGCTTCCGGAACATCCGTTATAGTAATCAGAGTGTTCAAATGGTAATAAGTCTTAAGGTTGAGTGCTGTCACGTTTCAAAAAAGTGCGTTTTCTTCTCACTTCCTCAGACGGACATGAAACAGTCTTTCAATTTTTAGGCCCGGAACTGTACGGATATAGTTAGTACAAATTGTAGTAGTCAGTTAGTGAAGAAAGCGATAAGCTATATCGTTTTTCAGGTTTCACAGGCTTGATTTTGGACATAGACCAATATAAATCCTGGATTTTGCAGCACGTGTGATCCCTCTACACAACTAAATGAAACCATAAACTTTCTTGTATAAGACAACCAGTAACAAGATCAGAAACGGAAAAATCGGAACCATCTTCCAACACTAAAACGTATGCAATAACTAATGGAAGTCGGTACCAAATTTATAACACTGAGCTCATTATCATGGTCCGACTTCCTCAAACACACAATTGCACTTGACATTATTGCAAATAAACCATTGATTTGATTTTATTTTTGATTTGATTTGACAAATTATTTCTTACTAGTTCGTTCGTTTAGATAATGGATATAATTGCGTTTTTGTTTAATTTTTAGTGATGCTAACAGGACACATGTCACTCACCTAAATCTGTTCACCATCATCAGTCACAGTCATCCAGGTGACTTAGAGGCAATTGCGACTCTTTTATTACATTTTTTGTTTTCAGTTAATTGACTGTAACATATAAACTACTCGACCAATGTTGATGAAATTTAAATGAGATTGAAGATTTTCTCTACCCAAAAAAGAATCGTCAAAATCTATTCATAATGGCGGAGTAACCGCGTAAAGAACACACAAATAAACAGTAGAATTAAGAATATCTTCCTTCTCTGGAAGTTGGGCATTCATTTTGGGATCGTTAGCGTGATTCTGAATGACACCTGGCCGGTTTTAGTACCGTAAGAGAGAATAGGAATCTAATACATTCACACCTGCAACACACCCTACGAAATTTGAATTTGCGGATTCATTTACCCATTTAAACAATACCGAAAAATGATTATATATTTAAATCCAGTACTTAAACTATCTACAAATAAAATTGAATCCAAATTGGTCCAGCCGTTTCATCAACAAACACATTCACTCAGAAACTTTTGCTAACCCATAAAAAGAAAAAACTCACCCTTAAGGACAATACTTGTCACCCAGCACTTAACAGTGTGTTTTAACAGCTGTTCTTGAGAGTACCTTCTAGTTTAAGCTTGTTTTCCATCCTCGACCACATCACCACCTAACAGCAGATGAAATGGTGGTCAAAGACTGACATTTTGTTTTTTTTTTTATAACCTAACCGCATCAAAACTTACCTGTAATAACCGCTTGTCAATAATTTTCTGTAGTTATCTTTTAGCTTAAATTCTACTACGTTAAACAATGTAAATTTTCTACTACGATATACAAGACTTCATGGTAAGTATTCTTCACAATTTTTTCCCTGAATGTAGCTTGATAATTGGTTTTTATAACCATTTCCAAAATAAACATAAATTACGTATTCTACTTTTCAATGTGACAAATGGCGAGCGTAAACTAAGGATCCTTTCACATGTGCATATTTATTTAAAATACAATTAAAATAGTATTTTATGAAACAAAATCTCTAAACGTTACATTTTTGCTTTCGTCGTCCTTGTCGGTCGTGTTAAAACGTAGCTTTCGAGTCTCAAGGCCCTTGGTTCGATCCTTTACTTTGTTTATATAGTTTTCAGACTAAACTTCTCAGAAGCAGTCTGGAGTAAACTGTACCCGGCAGATGACAATTGTCTCACATCCTATTACATGGGATTTAAAACATGCTTATCGAGAAAGTGTATCAATTGCGTACCTATTCGGGGATATACATGCGTGACGGTAATTCTAGTGCGATTTATTTTTATAAAAAAAAGTATGAATACGTAGTAAGAGAAAAAAATGCGCTCTGCGAGTTGGAAGTATTAATTAATTAATTAGTTTTGTCGGACGAACACCCGAATGATATTGTTTATGGAATTTGTTGTACTTAATGCATTTTTATTTAGCGGTTTTTATTTTTTTTATAGTTTTATTGTTTATAACTAAAACATACAACAGCGTTCGCCCCCCAAATTGACAACACATACACACAAACACACATTTATTTACATACACGACACGCAATCCATACATACAAAACATGATATTTATTGTAATAGCATTCATTAATACTTTCTGCTTGAAGGATTAATGTTAGATTTTTCTGTAACTTTAATGTTACTTTTCTAGTTCTTTTAATTTGTTTTTATTGATACACCAATAATTGTTTATATATTCCTTGTCAACAGTTACGTAATTAAGTGTTTATAAACTCATTAATGTGACTAACTACCCGTCAAATCATGTGGTAATATTATAAATGTACCTATTCCTACAAAGTGAAGGTTCTATTTGGCTCATGTGTAGAATATATTTTAATAGTTATAAGAAACCAATGTTACAGCTGTGAACTTTTGTTAAATAAATAAAATAAATGACACCTCAGAGCTCAGCATACAGTGGCAACGTTTGAAGTGCAGTTGTATTCACATAGCTGTCTTTCTTACTCTCGTACTATTCGTATTTTCTTCCACACTTTGAAAACGTATAAACAATGGGGCAGTATTTAGAATAAAATTTTGATGGCAGGAATCTTACGCAAATGCTGACATTTTATCACAGTCTGATGACTGTGTAGGAGTAAATGGGAAGTAGCGATGGTGAAATCGCGATCAGTTTAATTAAAAAACTAAGGAAAATATTCACACAAAATTAGCGATTTAAATTGAAAACGTGAATTAACTTGTCCGCTAAGTTATATTTTTCCATAAAATTGTTATATTTTTATCCATATACATCCAGAAATAAATAAGATGTTTTTGTTAAGCGTTATTAAGACTCAACAACGCAGAGAAATTTTTAAAGCAGAGTCTTTTGGAATTAACTAAGTCTTAGAAAATCTGATCGAAACTCAAATTATATTTTATACCTGCAAACAAAATACGTAAATATTACGCTAAAACTTCATCAAATAAAGCTATTTAGTTAGCACTTATCATCGGCTTAATGTGTTGAATTGATGGCCAATGTCATAGAGATCTTTGAAGCTAAAAATGCACGCCCCTCCACTAAACGCGATTACTTGAATATGTGTGCGTGCACCGATTTTACTGTAAACACGGACACGTTCGCGCAGATCGCACACACACCAAGATGACTGAAGAATCAATGATATTAGCGATGCTGCGTGTAGTGCGTCTATACACTATTTAGCATGTAGGGGTTGACATTGGAGGGGCGTGCATTTCTAGACTAAATAAATAAAACATAAACATACAACATAATAAATAAAATAAATAATAAATAAATAAATCTTAATTCGGAACATCAACATATGAATAAAAGCAAATGAAAACGATGATACTCGCGAAAGTTTTAGATAAAAAACTGTGTTGCGAATATCAACGCCCCACCTCCTTAGTAACTAAGGTACAATTAGTTCCAAAGAATACATAGAATCAAAATGTGTGTGTGCATGTGTGTATGTATGACGGTGTGTTTTGTGTATGAGGGTGTGTAAGAGAGTGTTATGTGTTATATTGTGTAAAGACTAAAAGATCTCTTCCTTATTAGACTTCTAGAAAAAACCTAATGTAAGTTCTCCTTATTGATTTTAATTCTGGAATGTTAATAACAATGTACTATTTCCCTATTTGTACTAACGTTATCATTATTATAATTTGTGAATTAATTAACAACACGAAGAATACTGTCAACTGAACACTTGGATAAATATCCAAAATTTCCATTTTACTTAAAGTAAATTAGTTGCTACCAAACACCACAATTTAATGGCAGGGATCTTAAGCTAAATTTAAACTATGATGTCACTTCAGAACACCGTTTTGTTGCTGTTGTATTTTTTTTTATATAGCTCCATAGGCGCTAGCTTTTGACCACTATCTCACCTGATGGTAAGTGAAGATGTGGTCTTAGCTGTTGTTCAGGCTATCCTAGAATTACTGACTCTCAAGGACACCTGCCGGAACACACCGTTATGTGCTTGGCGACAGATTTTATACTTGAGGGTGGTAGCTAGCCAGGCGGGCTTTTTCAAAATGGCCTACCACTATGCTGTATAGACTGTCATCGTAAGACAACAGCTGGGACCGACGGCTTAACGTCCCTTCGGAGCACGTGCACGCTCAGTAGTAATGTCACTAGCGGTCACCCTTCCTTCTTCTAACGCGGACGTTACTTAACTTAACGGATCGATTAAGAACGTCTAAGAAAACTTCGCTACGAGTGCTTCAAATTATACCTAATATTTTATGGTTTTATACGCTATTATACCCTAATCCCTTTGAGGGACGCAACATGTGTCAGCTGGGGACCTGAGTTTTCACCGACATTATGATTTCAGCTCGTACCTAAAATAACGTTAGCTAAACATTTAAGTCTTAGTGCCTCTAGCAAAATTCACTCTCAAAAATTTAAAACGACTAAATCATTTTCATTCCACCGCCGGTTAAAAAATTACAATGACAATTGTATAATAATTTCTAAAGTTACACAATAATATGTACCCCCGATGGGGCATCGGAATTGAATTGCACCCTTCCTGTGGGGTAGTTACAGTGGATGATAGAAAAAATACAAGGATGACAGCAGCGCCTTATTACACCACAACTTCTAAACGGCTGAACCGAATTTAATGCATAAGATATCGTTATTTTTGTCTTGAGTAGTAGAAGCGCAAGTAACACTAAGTATATATAACAAATTATAAAAATAAACTAGCAGATTTTAGGCGCCATAATGTGAAAAGTAAAATAATACCCATCGAATGTGGTGTCAAATGAAGAGCTTAAATAAACGATTCCTTGAATATAACTTGCAGTTTAATTTAGATATGTTTAAATTTTAAAATCTTTCCTTTGCCAAATCTGAGAATAAATACTTGAAAAATAACTCCACACAAAATGGCTAAGAGAAAATAATTATAAAATAATAGCTAGTGGAATTTAATATTCTTATTTCTTTATTAGCTATAAAAAATGGTAGTGATGTGGTTGGTAATTATCGATAAACCTTTCGAGTGTAAGAGCATAAGCATGTCGAGCGATCTACACTACTTCAGAATAGACACAACCTACAGCAATGAAGATGCCGAATAAGAAGATGAATAATAAAGTGACGTCATTTATTGTATAAGCTTGCTTAATTCATCCACTCTGGTCTTCCTGTTGCGTTAATCCTTTTTTGTCTGACAGTACCCGAAAAGCTGCAAATCAGATCTTGGAATGAGATGACATTTAGCGACTAACAATTTGAATCAGGAATCACTAAAAGCACTGACTTCGTTTGTCGGGGAAATATTATTGAAGTAATGACGTTTTTTAATTTTTGTTTTTTACTTTAATTAAAAAGGTGACACACCAATTAAAATTTTTTTTTTTTTTTTTTTTATGCCTGATAGGTTAACCTTTGACCACTATCTCACCTGATGGTAAGTGATGATGTGGTCGAAGATGTTGTTCAGACCAACCTAGAATTACTGGCTCTCAAGATCAGCTGCCGGAACACACCGTTAGGTGCTTGGTGACAGATTTTCTACTTGAGGGTGGTAGCTAGCCAGGCGGGCATTCGCAAAATGCCCTACCACCATGCAAAATTAAAGATCAAAATACGATGTTAATATATATAACACTAAACATATTTTTCATTTCATACATCCCTTTCACAAAAACGCACACATTCTTGTACAATATTTGGCCATACATCAGCAAACAGATCACAGTCAGGGTTCATGTCCAGGAGAGCATTGAGAGCCGAAAGGGTGCGCGGTATCGGTGAGTTGCCGTGTGAAACGGTGTAACACAGCGACTCGGCAAACAGCTTGTGTTTGCGGGCTGAAAGGTACTTTTCGGGGACATAAAATTGACATAGCGCCTCTCTAAGGTCTGGTGCATCAATTTTGTCCCGAATAATTTTGCATGAAACAATTAGTTGGTTCCTTTGCCGGCTTATTCCCAAGGAGTTGTAACCCAAACAACCCAACAAAAATTTTGTAGGGTACATATAGGATACCCAAAAATACGTTTATAAAGATACCTAAGGAAAGCTTTTTGTACCTTTTCCAGTAAAAGCACATAACTGCTTTCAAATGGACTCCATACACACATAGCGCTTTCCAGTTTGCATCGTACAAGCGTTCCAAATATCAACCGTATGACTTTGGAGAACCCGAGAATTGCGAACGATGAAACCTAACCGTCTGAAGGACTCTTTAGCCAGTGTGACAATGTGATCGTGGAAAGTTAATCTTCGGTCAAATATTTCGATACTGGGAGAGTTATTGTGCGTCAACCCAATCCAAGGTCCAGAGAATTCGGTTTTCGATAAATGGGAAATTCAGACAAAACCTGCCCAAGCTGTTTGACTATAAATTCAAAATCACATTCAAAGAATACACAAGTTTCAAACCCGGAGCGGCTCAAAGCATTCCTTTGCAAATCACTGAAACGTGTAATATCCTGTATTTCAAATAGTTATATACGAGACAGCTTTGTTCCGTTGACTTTAAATAGTAACCCTGCGTTGAAAACTGTAGTTGGTTCATAAAGTTCCATATTTTATGCCATTTAATTGTACTCGGTGTACACGAAATGTTTTTATAGCAGTTGAACTCTGAGTGATTTCGGGTGTGTGTGTGTCAGTTTTAATTTGGCTATAAACTGCCTTAAATTAATGTACTTAAAATGTTCTATTTAGTACCTACCATTAAATTTATTAAGGTTCTCGAGTGGTATTACATTACAACGGAAAACATAGTTGGTGACCCCCCGAAGTAGGTGGACTAAAGACATCGTGAAAGTCGCGGGTAGACAATGGATACAAGCGGGTAATAGCCGCCCTTTGTGGCGTTCTGTGGAGGAGGAATTTGTTCAGTTTCAGCAGTGGACGTCTTCCGGCTGATGATGATTAATTTAATTATAATTCTTTCAACACGAAGACATCATAATATTATTGCTAGCCACTTATTTTATTTATAGATGATAGGGTAGCTTTGTGATCACTATCTCTGATGTTAAGTGATGATATAGTCGGAGATGTTGTTCAGGCTAACATAGAATTACTGGCTCTCAAGGACAGCTGCCGGAACAAGCCGTTGGGTGGTTGGCAACAGATTTTCTACTCAAGGGTGGTAGCTAGCCAGGCAGGCATTTGCAAAATGCTCTACTACCGTAACTAACAACCGGGACCGACGGCTTAATGTGCCCTCGGAAGGACGTGCCCGCTCGGTAGTAATGTTAATAGCAAACTACGCTACAAACGCTTCAAAATCTACTGATATCGGTATGTCGGGTAAATATTTTAGTAGTAAGAATGTATGAATTGAAGAATCATAAAATTATTGCATCACACATGTGTTATGAGTTGAACTATACATTGTTCTGTATCAGCCGGATTGTCCACTGCTGAACACAGCCTCCCCCATTAAAGGGGCTTTGGCATAATCACCAAGCTTGGCAGGCGTCTTGAAAATATTTTGCACAAATGCGATACAAACAACATAGGAAAATTATGGAAATGGTTGATTACATACATAACCTCTTTGATGTTACAAATCTGTATTACCCGGTTAAATTGAAAATGCTCTGTTTACTCGCATATAATTTGCAGTTATGTACTTACTTAACTATGTAGGGATAATTCTATTTCGCACTAGTGTATAATATTATTATACTCGAGGGTGTTATAGTTCGGTTTATGGCCCTAAGAACGATATAATAAAGCTCACTTTACGAGCAAGGGTGTTGAAAACAACGTTTCCACACTTCTCACCAAGGAGATTGTAGTTTGTTTCATTCGTTTTTCATATTAAAACAAACCATAGAGTTTTTTACCTACTGAAGTAGAACTCATGAAGATTTAATTATAAAGCTTCTTAATCAGATTATTATTGCTATCAAAAAGATCAAGAAAATATTTTTGTATATAAATTTTCGTATTCGTTCCTCGCAAGTGTGTTGAAAAACGTCGTATGAAACTCGTGCGCGTTGTTTATTACAATCTCTACTCCATTTAGGAATCCCCGTCTCGATTGTAATAAACATCTTCGAGCACTAATTGCATAATGTACTATTATCGTTTTCTGAAATAATCACATCAACAGCCATAACATCCACCGATGAATCCGGGTTGCCATAATCCCCACACTTTGCAGGTGTCTTGGGGGTCACAGTTTAAGATATCAGTTCCTCAGAATGCGCTGCTGTCCACCTTGTATTTTTTCTATCATCCACTGTAACTACCCTACAGGAAGGGTGCAATTCGATTCCGATGCCCCACTGGGGGTACATATTAATGTGTAAGTTTAGAAATGTAATGTGTAATAAAGAAACTCACAAACATACATGAACTCTGAAAACAAAACACTCCTTTTTTGGACAGTCGTGTAAAAGAAAAACATAACAGTTGTAAAGTGAAAATAACACTTTTTACGTCATAAAGGTACTTGCATAGAATAAAACTGCTTGCGACTTAGTCTGAGGAGCTGGCCATTTTGTATAGACACCATGTTTTAAGTGTTTAGGAAATAATTTTGGTATTTTTTATCGAAATTTAGCATATGTTACATACTTTTACTTATGATACAAGCTATAGATCCTAGCTCTGAGGATTAATGATGTTTCTAAATCATTAAGGGATCTATTTTAATATTGTTATGATTGCAATAACGCCTGCTTGGCGAATACATTATGGACATGACTATAATTTTTTCTCTCGTAAATTTGTAGGTTTGTAATGTAATTCGCCTAGCAGGTGTGAGATTTGTCAAGATAGAGAGCATTTATTTAAGCTACAATATAGGCTCATTAAATTATAAGATGTTTGTCAGGTGGTGATGCCATAATCTAGTCTTAACCTAATGTAAAGTAAATAAGTACTACTAGTTAAGTACTTAACTATCTAACTTACTAGGTTTTCTACGCAAAAGGGCATCATAAGGATATCTCAAAAGACAACATTTATAGGAACACATAAAACACTTTAATAAGAATAATACATCATTAGGGTCACATAGATTTCTTCAAAGGTAATATTGTATAGTCACATTCCACAGCGATAATATAATAAACAGGGCAAACCATTTTGGAAGCCAACAAACATAGACCCACACACAACACGTGATATCAGTTATGTTACATACACATATGTACAAAATAGTACAGCACTTAACTCAATAAGTCCCGATGCGGCAGTCACTTATGAAGAATAAAAAGAGGGGCTCAGTAAGTAGAGACATTGGTTTTATAGCAATGACTGGTGCCAAGTGTCTGTCGCATATACATTAAAGTTCCCACCATATATATCACAACCAATCAGAGACATGAATGTTCCCGCCACAAAGTATCAGCCAACCCGAAATAAGACAGGATGGTTGGTTTTACAGATTATATAGGATTTCAGTATGGCGATTATTAAAAACGACAAATATCAACAAGTTTTAGGATATTCTACAATTACATAATGAGTAACTTCTCGTAACTTATTTACTTAAGATAATCTAAGCTTAACAAATATAATATGATTCTAACACAGGCGTTATTGAAAACATAACAATACTAAAATTATAAGTTTACGTCATCATTTATAAGTTTCAAAACCAACTTCAAAATTGGTCTTGTTTGTAGTACAACGCAAGTTGAAGTATAGGTGTCGCTCCATCCCGATACGATGGTTGAAGAACGAGAGCAAAAATTTGAGTTTTGGGTCATTGTGTCATGTTAACTCAATTGGTTAGAGCATACCCCGGCTAAAGGGGAGGATGGACGCGGGTTCGAATCCCGCACATGACTTTAATTTTTACTATCGTATATTTGCAATTTTGTAATCAAAATCATATTTTGATTAACCTCGACGTATCGATCATGTTGCATTGACCGTGGTGACAAATAGACTGAAGAAGCTGGTGTCATCGTCTTGAGGAGCGATGGGATCGATTTGAATCGTCCCCGTTTGGTTTGCATTGAAGTATTTATCACTGTCACCTCGACACACTATACTAACAGTATGGGAACTTGAACGCGTAGGTAAATTACGACGCTAGCACTTTCTTATTACAGGATTCCATGATGTAGATTGAATTTTTTGTACTTCTTAATTTCAACCGCTTCACGTACAATTCTTGAGTAATAATACCGTTCAGTGGAGAGAATTCATGGGTCATGTATCTCGATCTAGTGGTAAGGTCCTGACTTATATATTGTTATATTAGTATTATCATCTGCCTATCTGCCTATCCACTTCTAATCTTACTCATGCGAGGCCAATAAAATATATCTTCTCTAACAAGACAAGAATAATATAAGGTTGCTAGCAAGCTGGAGACGATGCCGAGTAGTATTGAGCTGGATTATCGGAATGCCTGTGGGCCTGCAATGCATTTAGTTTCTTTCGTTGTATTAGCTTGAAAAGCTAGGTTGATGGTACTGAAAATTATCTAATACTTTGATACCTTATAGGTAGTCAGGTGGTGCAAGCAGCTAATAATTAGAGCTGGGAACAAATCATGGATCAATGTTGTCTAACACAAAAATATACTTATTATATTCTAGCAAGGTACCCCAGTCTTTTAATGAAGAACATACTTGTACTATGACTTCTAATTTTTGTATTAAATTCAAATTCAAACAACTTACAGGTTTGAAATTGTATTTTGAAATAGTTTTTTAGTGGTTATTATTGTACATCTAATTTTCTACCGACTAATTATATTATATATTAATCAATTATATATTGTTTATTAAAGTAGTATTTATATATTTTTGTTTCTATTCCCCTGACATAATAATTGAGATAAATGTTGTTGTTTAGTTCATTGATTTTATGTCAATAAAATGATTCATAATTCATTAATGAATTAGGAGGCTAACACTTTATTTCGCTTATTTCTATTTTGGATTACCTATGTTGATAGAAGTACACGAGAATTTTCACATATGTATTGTGTCTTCCAATCAAACCACACTACAGTGAAAATCACTTTGGAATTTTTACTCAAACACTCTTGAAAATAACACAATAACGATCACTTTAGTGATCACTTTAGTGATCGTTATTGTACAGATAGATCGCTAACGATATCAATTTGGATAAATTTGACCAAATCTAAACCCTCACTAAAGGGATTAACGTCCGGGGAATACACAGTGGATCTTTTCAGAAGTCTATCTTACTTTTGAAATAATGGACACCCTAGTCCTAAGCAAACTAGGTGGAAGATGGAAAAATAACTCGGTTGAAATTGTGGACACAATGATGTTCGGAGTGGTGCTTTGAAGAAGGTCTTTATGAAGGAAAGGGATTATGTTGCACTACAATAGGTTTGTTTGTACAATTGAGGTAAAAACATGACTTTTATACTGACTTGAAAAAAAAGGAGGAGGTACAAAATTCGTCTGTTTTTGATGTTTGTGACCTCATATCTTTTGACTGGGTGAACCGATTTTGATGACTCTTTTATTCATTTAAAAGCTAGCCGTTTTTTAGTTACACTCCGATAACTTAAAAGTATTTTCCTACATTGATGAAATAGTGAATGAAAATCGATCCCATAAGTAGTAAGGGTCACTAGAAAAGGGTGAACAAATATTTTTACCAAAAAATGGAACCGACTTCAACACTCAAATGTGTGAAATAACTTGTCGAAGTCGGTACCATGCGCACAATATTTTGATAAAAAGTACTTTTAAGTCATCATGGTACAGACTTCAACAAGTTATTTCACACATTTGAGTGTTGAAGTCGGTTCAATGTTTGGTATTTTTTTTAATCCACTGCACTGCACTGATTCAAGTGACTGAATCAGTGCAGTGCAGTGGATTAAAAAAAATACCAAACATTGAACCGACTGTGTATGAAAAACTTGTGGTTACAGATTTTCCATTGAAGGCGTGCGATATTACTCATGAATGTGAACAATATTTTTTTTAATGCCTGATAGGGTAGCATTTGACCACTATCGAATAGAACAGAATAGAATAGATAACATTGATTGTCATACTGGGCAAGTCAGGAGTACAATTATGGATAATATTAATTTAAATTCTCACATTATACAAAACAGCAATAAATATTTAGGTAGGTATCACATCAAAATAAATATAATCATTTTGATGTGATTCCTAAAAATAAAAACTAAAATAAAGAATATCAAAATAATAAAAGTATACATTGTAAAATAATTATAAATGGAATGTCTGGAATTGGTTCAAAACACAAAAAAAAAAAAAAAAAAATGTGTCAAGACTTTATATGAATTACGGTTATAAATCTTATTTTAAGCATATGCAGTCAAGTGTACTTCAATAAATAATGAAATTATCATAATAACATTTATTAAAATTCAACTTTTACACGAATGAAGATTCCGTGAGGCGCATGTCCATGAATTCATCTAGGGAATAGAGTGAATGTGTTTCAAAAACTGCTTTAGTACTTTTTTAAAGTCAATTATGTTTTTAATATTGTTAGGTTTGCAATAACGCCTGCTATGCGGATTACATTACAAAATCACAAATATATGATAGGAAAAATTAAGTCATGTAAGGGATTCGAACCCGCGTCCATCCACCCCTCGAGCCTTATGTTTAATTTTGATAGTGTCAAAGTTAACTTATTGTACATAGAAATTTTCTTTCAGATCACCTGATGCTAAGTGATAATGTGGTCCAAGATGTTGTTCAGGCTAACCTAGAATTATTGGCTCTCAAGGACAGCAGCCATAACACACCGTTAGGTGCTTGGCGACAGATTATCTAGTAGAAAATCTGCCGCCAAGCACCTAACGGTGTGTTCCGGCTTAAAAGTGACAGGCACATGAGACTAAACAACTGTTGCGCTCAGAGAGACGTGCGCAGTGAAATTCGTCACTTATAGCAAAATGAATTTCTTATAGGCAGAGGCTACCGCTTAATATTAAGTGGACCTCCTGCTTGTTCTGTCACAATCCCATAAAAATGTATTTTTATGTAACTAAATGTATAACAGTGCCTAGTCCAAAATAATTTATTCAATTAAGGCAACGACGCTCTTATGAAAGTCAATTACAAATTTTAATATTGTAATATTCTACATTGTACTGCCACGTTCAGTAAAATAAATGTATACAGCCACTGCGAGAAGAACGGGCAAGAAATTCGGGGCCATTCTTTTAAAATATATATATATCATAATATTATATACCAGGAATTGTACGACATGTTGTAAAAAAAGGCTTTTTGTGTATGCCAATAGAAAAAGTAGAAAATTTAATTATTAATAGTAGATTATGATATAAGTGAGTTAAGTTGCTCACGAGTTTCATACGCACTTTTTCAACACCCTTGCAAGGAAAAAAAAATATATTGCAAAAATTCGATACAAACAACATACGAAAATTATGGAAAATAGCGCGCAAGTTTTTTTTTTCGCGCGGCAAATGTGTTTAGATTGATTACATATAAACCTCTTTGATGTTACAAATCTGTATTACCCGGTTAAATTGAAAATGCTCTGTTTACTCGCATATAATTTGTAGTTAGGTACTAACTTGACTTTGTATGGATAAATTACCCGGTTAAATTGAAAATGCTCTGTTTACGGCCCTAAGAACAAAATAATAAAGCTCACGTTTCGAGCAAGGGTATTGAAATAGCTAATTATAGATTAGTTTATGAAGCGCTCGTAGCGAAGTTTGCGTAGCTGTTCTCAACTGATCGGCAAAGTTAAGCAACGTCGCGCGCGGTCATGAGTTGGATGGGTGATCGCTAGTAACATTATTACTGAGCGCTTCCGTGCTTCGGAGGGCATGTTAAGCCGTCGGTCCCGGTTGTTGTCTTAGGATGGCAGTCGTTATAGCATGGTGGTAGGGTATTTTGCGAATGGGCATTCGTGCTTCGGAGGGCGCGTTAAGCCGTCGGTCCCGGTTGTTGTCTTAGGATGGCAGTCGTTATAGCATAGTGGTAGGGCAATTTGCGAATGTCCGCCTGGCTAGCTACCACCCTCAAGTAGAAAATCTGTCGCCAAGCACCTAACGGTGTGTTCCGGCAGCTACCTTTGAAAGTCAGTATTTCTAGGTAGGAACAACATCTTCGACCACATCATCACTTACCATCAGGTGAGATAGTGGTCAAAGGCTAACATATCAGGCATAAAAAAAAGCCTGAGCTACATCTACGAACGCATCATCGTCGAGAAAAAAGCCAAAAGCTAGCCTATCAGCGATAAAAAACGAATAAAGGAGAATACACACATAATATTACTAAAGCGTTATCCAGTCAACCTTTACATAACCCATCCAACCTTAAATTAAATTTCGCAGGCAAAATTTAAAGTGACAATAAAATTTAATTAAAGTTCAAAGCGTTCCAGCAAAATAAATACAGTGAGAGAAGTAACGTCGGATTGTTATATGTCACAGTAAATTTTGCGAAAGAGACTTACATGGGATGGCTCTCTCCTTAGAATTTAGCGTGATGGAATATACGGGACGAAATTTTATACAGCTCATATAATCTATAATTGAAGTAGTGATGGCTTAGTGGCATCGGCTATGGACTGCCACGCAGCAGGTCCATAGTTCGAATCCCGCCGCGGGCTTGAGCTTTTCACCGCAGGGTGAAAGGTATTTTGTGAATGCCTGTCTGGCTAGCGACAACTTCAAGTAGAAAATGTCCTTGTGCGCCCGTAATTTAATATTTAGTTACCGAACATGCTCGAGGCTCACCTGATGCTAAGCTGACTAATTTCTGCCGCTAACAGATGCATTTCAGTCACGAATTGCACTCAAAGTCAAAGTCAAAATCATCTATTCCATATAGGCGTCTACGACGCTCTTATGAAGGTCAATTAGAAATTTTAGTATTGAAATATTCTACATTGTACTGCCAAGTTCAGCAAATAAATTGTATAGAGCCACTGCGAGAAGAACGGGCAAGAAATTCGGGGCCATTCTTTTAAACATGTTTTAACAATGTGTTATATACTTACTATATAATAGAGTTATTACAATATTTGTTTAAATTATGTAGTTGACAGGCAATAGCTTGGCGGAGGCGGAATTGTCCAGGCATTTTTTCGTTTATGTAATCAGAAACTGTGTAGTAGGATTTTTTAATCAATATGTTTTTCACATGCAACTTGAATTTCCCTTCTGTGGGCGTTGTAATATGTTTGGGAACTTTATTATAAAACCGCACACAATTACCTAAGAAGGACCTTTTATTTGTCTTTGCTAATCTTAAACCTGGCACCCCTATTTTATCTTTATTCCTAGTATTGTAATCGTGATTGTCACTGTTTAATTTAAATTTACTCAAATTTTTACGAACATACATAATATTTCCAAATATATACAGACTTGGTAAAGTTAAAATATCAATTTCTTTAAAAAGATCCCTCACAGATTCCCTAGGACCCATTTTATATATGGCTCGAATTGCACGCTTTTGTATGATAAAGATTGTCTCTATCTCAGCAGCAGTTCCCCACAGCAATACACCATACGACATAATACTGTGGAAGTACGCGAAATAAACTAGGCGAGCAGTAGCTACGTCTGTTAACTGTCTTATCCTAAGAACTGCATATGCAGCAGAACTAAGTCTTCCGGAGAGATCATGTATATGTGGATCCCACCGTAAAGTTGAATCCATTTTGATTTCCAGGAAGACTGTCGCTTTGTCAATAGGGAGTTTATCTGGGCCAAGCTCTATGTTTGGTTCAATATAAGGAACATTTGGTAAAGAAAACTTTAAACAATTCGTCTTTCCTGAATTTAGAAGAAGATTATTAGCGGTGAACCATTTACAAATCTTAGATAGTACATTATTTACATGCGTCAGCTCACAGTCTTTCCTATCTACTTTTAAAATCAGAGAGGTATCATCTGCGAATAAAACAATATCGCAGAAATCTTTGACCATGCAAGGCAGATCTAATGATCTGCCTTGCATATATTAATATATATGTTAGAAACAGAAAAGGTCCCAAAATTGATCCCTGTGGTACTCCCATTTTTACCAATGACCCGGAAGAAGTATTGCCATTTATTCCAACCTTCTGTAGCCTGTCTGACAGATATAACTCTATAACTGCGCCCGTCACTTTGAGACATAGTTGTTAAGTCTCATGTGCCTGTAATACCACTGGCTCTCAAGCACTGCTGCCGGACTACACCGTTAGGTGCTTGGCAACAGATTTTCTACTTGAGGGTGGTTGCTAGCCAGACGGGCATTCGGTGAAGCTCTAGCCCGCGGTGGGATTCGAACTATGAACCTGCTGCGCGGCAGTCCATAGCCAATGCCACTGAGCCATCATTGCTTCAAAATTAATAATTCATCGACAAACTGTAATTCGAGTATTCTTTAATCGCCTCTTACGACACCCACAAGTAGAAATTAGTAGATGACATTCTTACCCGACACCCCACGGGCACGGCACGGGCATTTTTATTTTGTATCAAAATAAAAAAAACGTTCTTTACAAAATTACAAATATAGGTACTATAGGAAAAATTTAAGTCATGTGCGGGATTCGAACCCGCGTTCACCACGCTCCATCCCAATACGATGGTTGATGGAACGATACGAAAGATTTGAGTTATGACGTCATGTCATGTTAGCTCAATTGTTTAGAGCATACCCCGGCTCAAGGGGTGGATGGACGCGGGTTCGAATCCCGCACTAGACTTAAAAAAAATCCAATCGTATTTGTAATTTTGTAATGTAATCCGCATAGCAGGCGTTATTGCAAACATAACAATATTAAAAATATCGTTCTTATCGAACTCTGTGTCGAAAAAACCGCCCGTATGTTTTCACATCGCTCCGTCCGTACTCCAGATTAAATAATAGTAAAATCGTTGCCAACTGAGGATCCGAAGCGCCGCCAAGTATAGCCTGACGTATAATTAATTCTAAATTTCACAGAAATTCACTGAGAGGGTTAATTAAAACGAAATTATCTAGGTATGATACCCGCTGAATTTACTAGCCTTAGCGCACTACTTCATATGCAATGTATATGTTACCGGTAATCTGTATAAACCGGTATTCTATACAATACCTAAAATGTGTAGATAATGTAATGTTGTCTTAGGTTTTCGCGATTATTACACATAGTAATTAAACAACTTTAAACGGTTTAAATCGCGTATATTTATCAAATATGAAACGTCGCACAAAAATAATGATAAATATACGCGATTTAAACCGTTTAAAGTTGTTTAATTACTATGTGTAGATAATGTATTAATTATTTTATAATATTATAAGTATTATTTATTTTATATTTTGCCCAGGTATTATATACAATACCGAATGTACAGCCGGTAATGTATGTAGAAGACGAGAGCAAGGATGGAGGGGACGTGCGAGCGGCAGCCAACAATGGTTAGTAATTAAACAACTTTAAACGGTTTAAATCGCGTATATTTATCATTATTTTTGTCCCGACGTTTCAAACACTTTGCAGTGATCGTGGTCATCAGTCACCCCGTGACCACGATCACTATGATTAGGTGAGATTTTTAATTTTCACGTTTAATTAAATTTTGATTTTACTGTAATAATAGAAATACACTTTTAGGTACCCTTTTCATAAAGATTATTTTTTAGAAGCACCCTAATTGTTCATTTTAATAAAGTTGATTTGAAGTAAGAGTACATGTTTCATTCGACCCGTCATTATGTAGGCTGGTTAACATTGATAAATATAATAATAATAAATAATAATACATTTGTTTATTGATCAAAAAAGTTACATTGCTTAAACACTAATTATAATACTATATCATCAAGGTAACAAAAATGAACATATAGACCAAGATCTATTAATTTTACACAATGCCGGTGCAACAGCAGGTATTCTATACAATCCCGAAAAATTGTATTCATTACATATAATTTTTCTGAAATAAAAATGATTGATTGATTGATTACCAAGGTAAAGTATGTAGTGGACAATAATATTAATAATATTTCATACATTGCCTGGACGCCCCAGGTATTCTATACATTGCCTAGGTATTGTACAGAATACCTGAATTATACAGATTGCCGGTAACATATATACTGTATGGGCCAAGGAACACAGGGTTTTAGGCATTAGAGATCAGAATTAGCTTCAGGCTGTGCTCCAGTGGGATTGGGGTGGTTTGTATTATGGCCAGTGACTCTGCCATTTTGGATTGTCATAATATAGTTCCTGTAGGGTGGTGATGAGGATAAGGATTGAATGAAGAGAGGAGGAGTTGAAGCGCTCGTAGCGAAGTTTGTTTAGCTGTTCTTAACCGATCAGCAAAGTTAAGCAACGTCCGCCGCGGTCATGAGTTGGATGGGTGACCGCTAGTGACATTACTACTGAGCGCTTCCGTGTTTCGGATGGCACGTTAAGCCATCGGTCTCGGTTGTTATCTTAAGATGGCAGTCGTTATAGCATGGCGGTAGGGTGAATTGCGAATGCCCACCTGGCCAGCTACCACTTTCAAGTAGAAAATCTGTCTCCAAGCACCTAACGGCGTGTTGCGGCAGCCGTCCTTGTGAGCCAGTAATCCTAGGTTAGCCTGAACAACGTCTTCGACCACATAAACACTAACCATCAGGTGAGATAGAGGTCAAAGGCTAACCTATCAGGCATAAAAAAAAGGAAACCAACAATCGGCACAATCTAACTAGTGTACTTATATCTCGTGTCAATGGTGACGCGTATAACATTTATTACGTTAAAATAAGTATGGATGAAGTACATTAAGAAGTTGGATGATGGTTGACGACATTAAAATATGGACACTGGACCTGACTTGTGTTCATTATTTGAAGCAAGGGTTCCCCCCTTGTAACCCTTTAACCGTCCCTGGTCCGAAAATCTACTGTAAAGATGAAATTTTTAAAATTCCATAGATTTATGAATATATAAAAAATCTATAGCTCCGATCGCGCAACGATCGGGGATCGCGGCCCGCGTGTACTGATGTGTGGACCTATTGAAAAATGTTGAAATTGAATTCTTTGATATATAAGACATGAAATTTTGAATAAAAACTACGATTAAACTTGTATAACTTTGCAACTATTGACTCTATTAACTAAAACCAACGTAGAATGGACCAGCGGCCGCAATTTACTAAATACAAAAGTACATACACTATGGCTGACATTCACAGACGAGTTCGAGTTTAAACTCAAACTTTTTTATGTCAAAATATGAGTCTAGACTCAAACTACAAACAGTTTATTATTCACAGTCGAGTTCGCCGTAATGGAGTACGAGTATATGCTCAGCGGAGAATGAGACGGGCTGAGTCGCGAAATCGGTGACTCCAGCCGAACTCAAACGTCGCGCGAGCGCCAAAACTCCTTCATCTTTTCTAATAGTTGGAACTGAGATACTTTTGTTTTGTATTTAATATTTTTACAAAAATGAATAATAGCGATGAAGTATATTTAACAAATAATTGGAGTACAAAAATGTATGCCCAAGGTGGGAATCAAACCCGCGTCCTCCGATATAGCGTCGGATGCCAAAACCTCCTCGGCAACCTGGACACGGCATTTCTAGCCGAAATTTCGTGCTCCATTTGTATTACTTTAACAGTCATAGGGGACGGTGCGAGGCATCCGACGTGATATCGGACGACGCGGATTCGATTCCTGCCTTGAGCATAAAATTGTGCGTTATATTTATATTCGCTATTTCATGTAATTGTTAACTGTAACGAAATCTATCAGTAGCCTATGTAAGATCTTTAATTATTATTATTTTCTTTAATCATTACATATGCTGATTTAATTAGACCTTATGAATTTTAACACATAATCTTATTTATTTAGGTGTTTTTTATCTTTGTCGTAACTTATAGAATATTATTTTATTAAAGTTATGAAATTATTGATTCGCAGAAAAATTAATAATTTACAGAAAAACATTAATTTACATTACTAAAAATAATTTTAAATCGTGCGGAAATGTTTACTTAGGTACCTTATAAAATTAGTTCGATTCACTGGATTTAAAACTAATTTATTTCTGGAGAACATTAATTTTGTTATAGTCCTGTATCATTACCATAATTATGTATTTGGTTTACATAAACTGGGTCATGTTAGATAGCTGACGCTTTATTGCAGTTTCTAATTACAATTAACAGTAGTTACAAAATATTCCATCTCAAAATAGAACAATCGGCAGCCTAATTGCTGACAGCAATCTCTTACAGGCAACGTTTTCTCTTTCATGATAGCTTCATGACAATAACTGACGAAGACACTTTTATGGTAGGTAAGTACCTAAATAAGTTTGCTAAAATAATCTTAATAATCCTAAAACATGACGGTAAGCGGCATGAATACTTTAATTTAAAAAAAGTAGGCTACAATATTTTGTTTATGTTTTGATGTTACTTACTCGATAACTTTACACCAACAAATTTACTGTTTCCAAGGTTATCTAGTATAGAAATAGTAATAAGATTACGAGTATTGACAGACGACATCCCGCTAAACGCATATTGGCGCCAAAATATAGATAACTGTAATGTAAGGTACACGCTTGTAAGAATACCGTAAACATGTTAATTATATGAAACTTTACTTTGATAATGCTCTGTTTCACATGAATTACTTTCATAATGCTCTGTTTCACTTACTCTCATAACTTTTTTTCTATGTTTGTCCCTAACATAATGATACCAGACAAGAATAAAGAAAATTAAAATAAAGAAGTTGAACAATACTTGTCTATGGCTGGAGGCAAACTCGATGGAGTAGGTATGGAGCTATCGTTCGTTCTCAACTGTGAATTTAAAAGGGCGGAGTAAACTCGTCAAACCTGGAGTTCGAACTCCTGTGAGACCGGTCGAAGTAAACTCGACCCACTCTTTCTGAATGTCAGCCGAAACGAACAATGACAATACAAAAATCGAAAGATCTATTATATGTGAAAAAGTAGGTTTTTGCTGTCTGGTATAGAAATTTTATATTAAACAGTAATATTTAAACTGTTTAGATGAAATGCGCTACCAGAAACGCAACTTTTCATATGCTACGCTCTATATTTTAACGTGAAATTGACTTTGTTATTTCCGTCCTATAGATTGAAGCACTCCTAGCGAAGTTTACTTAGCTGTTCTCAACCGATCAGAAAAATTAAGCAACGTCGCCCGCGGTCATGAGTTGGGTGGGTGACCGCTAGTGACATAACTACTGAGCGCTTCCGTGTTTCGGAGGGCATTGTTAAGCCGTCGGTCCCGGTTGTTGTCTAAGGATGGCAGTCGTTATAGCATGGTGGTAGGTTATTTTGCGAATGCCCGCCTGGCTAGCTACCACTCTCGAGTGGAAAATCTGTCGCCAACCACCTAATGGTATGTTCCGGCAGCTGCCCTTGAGAACCAGTGAAATTTTAGGCACATGAGACTTAACAACTATGTCTCAAGGTGACAGGCGCAGTGCAATTCGTCACTTGTGGTGAAATGCATCTGTTCTAGGCAGAGGTTATTCCGCTTAACATCAGGTGGGCCTCGAGCTTGTTTCGTCACAATAACAAAAAAAAACCTCGCTGATCTCTAAGTACTTTCCAGTTTCTTGCTTCACTCACTTATTTTTCATCGCTAGTGGTGGGAGAAATACTTTAAAGAATCATAATCGGCAAATTTAATCAATTATTTGATTTTTTTGACAACGAAGTCTTTTAGGTTAGTACATTTTATCTAATAATACAAGCACAATATTTAAAACGGTAAAATAAAGATATATAGCGAGACATAAAGCGAAACGTTTGGTTTGATGAGCGCAGTGCAGTGTCAATCAGAACGATGAAAATGACACTGCAACTATGTAATGAACAGGCGTAAGACTTACCATCAACCAGGCAACTTCTCCGTCTCATCAATATATAACCCAATAGTAAACATATAAACAAAAAAAAAGTTAACATATAAGCCCAAAAATACATTGCAGTGCACCGCAGGGATTCTATGGTTTGAATAAATTAAAAATAAACTACATACCTATGTAAAACTGGTAGGGCATTTTGAGTATGCCAGCCTAGCTACGAACCTCAGAAATAAAATCACACATCGGTGTATACAGGGTTATTGGTAAAATGCTAACAACCTCTTAGGGTTGACTTCTGCTAGTCCTAACAAACACACAATTTTGAGACGTTATTTTTTAATGTTTTTTTGACGGAATAAGCACAAGGCCACCTGATGTTTAAGGTCTCTAGTGCCTGTAATTTATTATTTCATATTTTTATTCATTCTTAATGTTTGTTAGGACTGGCAGAAGTCAACCCCAAGAGGTTGTTAGCATTTTACCAATAACCCTGTATATGTTGTTATAATTTCACACCTTGTATAGTACCACCAAGTTAACTGTGCAGTTTTCGAGGGCGCTACTGATCATGGAAATCAACTATAAACTGTCACAATTTGAAGGAATGTTGTAGTTCTTTTTTCTGCCACCTGAACAGATAAGTTGGTGGGTCTGTAATACACTGTTAAAATACATTTAAAGTTAAGGGCCGCGAGTTTCTTACCCGTTCTTCTCGCAGTGGTTCTATCACACTTTTTTTGCTTACCGTGGTAATACAAATTCAAATATTTCAATATTCAAATTTCTAACTGACCTTCATAAAACGTCGTAGACGCCTAAACCGAAAAAATATTGAATATACAATTACTGAATATACAAATATGACACGATGATTGATTTATCACGCTACGTAATATAATGGTCTTATAAATAACTAACGCCTAGTTACTCAACTAAATACTCAGATAGTTATAGAAGCGTTACTCGACAAACTGAGACTGCACAGAGAGCTTACAGCCCAGATTGTCTGTATGTTGTTAGTGCACGAGCAAAGATCATTTTGAATACTAGACATGTTATTTTCGTTAATAATGTAAGCATGGATGCTTTTAATCAGCATCTTCCTGTTATGATGCAACTTATATTGCTTCAATACAATATGAATGTTCTACAACAAGACTTTGAACAGCACAATAACAAATGTACTTACGTTGCTTTTTAATAACCTCGATGTTTCTTGATCGAATTTCTTCTTTAATTATTCTTTATGGACACGAAACTATTCAAAGATATATTTCAACTATGTCAAGAATTCAGTTCGCAAAAGCTTAATAATTACATTAACATTTTGTCAACACATTATGGAAAAACAAAAGGAAAGATCTAAAATAGTTTACTTCGGTTTTATGGCCTACAGAAAACAAACCCTCCTTAAGATTTCTCTCATTGATAGTATGCTCTTTCACTGTCAGTTAATCAGGGCATTATGATAGTGAGTAGAAAGTATACTTTTTGTGTTCGTATTCTTTCTGTTTCTGTGTGGGAATCTGGTCTTTGGTTATAACCAAAGACCAGATTCCCACACAGAAACAGAATAGCCTATAGGCTATCCCTTCTTACAAAACTGGTAGACTTATAGATTCATCCGCTTTTCGTCTCGCCATTAGCATACGATTGAGTGCAAGGTGTTGTGTTGCACATCACTGCCAGTGTGGTACTGCAGTTGACCAACTCGGTCACCATGGCCTATCCTGCTCTCGAAGCGCTGGTCGAATTTCCTGCCACTCCAACCTTAACGATATCATTCACCGGGCTTTTAACAGAGCCAATGTTGCAGCTATTCTCGAACCGAATGGTCTGATGCGTGATGAAAAGACCTGACGGCATGACTCTGGTTCTGTGGAAGTTAGGGTGGGCCTTGGTGTGGGACGCTACATGCGTTGACACTTAAGCGCCGTCACATCTTTCTGAAACCAACGTGAGTGCTGGCGCCGCGGCTACTTCCGCGGAGCAACTCAAGCGGTGTAAGTATGCTAACCTCGGTACTGGTTACATATTTGAGCCATTTGGTGTAGAATCGTTGGGTCCGTGGGGACCGGGAGCTCATCGTATTTTCCAAAAACTTATCAGAGGGTTTGGTCGATGCGATGTGTGGTCAAAATGCTGGCACCTATATACGGCTCAACGAATTAGCATTACAATTCAACAGGGTAATGCTGCCAGCATGCTGGGCACGCTACCAACTGGTAGTGGGCTAGAGTATTTAGACTGCCTGTGAGTCTGCTATGACTTATAGTAAATGCTTATTGTAGTATCTGTAGTGTTGTATATAGTTCGTAGTATTTTGTTAAGAAAGGCCTGTAAAAACGCCGGTAAAAAAAAACATCCAGTTGTGTACACGATGTGCAGCAATACTCCAGCTGATGTCCACGCGATGAGTCGTGGCAAACTTTTTTTTTTTTATGCCTTATAGGTTAGCTTTTGACCACTATCTCACCTGATGGTAAGTGATGATTTGGTCGAAGATGTTAAACAGGCTAACCTAGAAGTACTGGCTCTCAAAGACAGCTGCCGGAACACACCGTTAGGTGCTTGGCGAAAGATTTTCTACTTGACTTTTGAAACTGTACAAATGGCGTTATTTTCCACCCATGTCGCTTACGCGAGGAAAGAAAGTTGTGTTCTAAGTCTAAAATAAAGTTTTTTAACACTGAATTCTTATAATATATATATTTATATATCTGGCATCTTATTTTAATGCACATCGACAAATAGTTTAAACAATTGTCATTTAATCACAGTGGACTTGATTCAAAGACTAAAGAATGATCACATTTCGGAGCCAGCTCGACATTATACTCAAATGAATAGGCGATCGTTGAACATGGCACCTACCCACTACATGAAACCCATGTTACTTGTACACCTTTGTCTACCCTGGTTCCTGGATGGTATATCAATCTCGTTGCAAATCGTTAGGTTGGAGTGCATGTAGTTCTTTTCATACAAGCGTACTTTCGTCATGTTTAAAATACCAACGATCCAAGCTCGGCGAAATCATCCATGCATGTTATTGAGCCCAATATCTTACTTTAATACTTATATTATGTTTGCATGAATAAATGAATATCTATGCTTTTAATTGCCAGTTTTTGGATTAATTGTTTCTGTTACCCATAAATCTGAAAGTAAGGTTGTCCATGCAAAACGATTTCTTCGAATATATTTGAAAGTGCTTAATTCAAGGGAAAACTGGCAAACCAGAAGCATAGATATTAGACTCAAGGATATGCATGCAAAATATAACCTAGTTTAAACACGTGGTATTAAAAAAACGACGAAACTAGGTTTTATGGAAAGCACTTTAAAAACACCAGCCTCAAATACCGCACCTAGAAATGAGAGTAACATAAACTTAACGACTTTTTGCTTTATGTATTTATTTATCTTTGCCCCAGGTTCGTGTCTATACGTTGGCAGCTCTGAGTACATCCTTAAACTAGCCTTAGTCTGCACCGGAATTTCCGTTTTGTTTGAGGGAGCGTGGCGTTGCATAGAAGAGATAATCATATAGACGGGCTGGAACTTTTTAATATCTGGTTGGTTTTTATAAACGCCGCTTTACAGCGTCGAAGTTCTGGGTTCGATCCGAAGACTAAAGCTTATTGAGGTTTAATACAAATATTTTAGAAAAAACTGTGCCTTTTAGGCGGAAATAGGCCCTCCCCAATCGAATGTGACCCAAAAAAGAGTTTTCCCATAGGATTAGACCCGTTTTGCCACTGCCTATTGTTATGTCTTTCGGGGAATTCAGATGTGACTAGTTTTTTTTATACTTTCTATAGTTTTATACACGTACATTTTAAAGTTTAGTGTCCCATTCAGTGTGTTAGAAAGGTCGATGCAAAGCCGAGGAGGGGGGCAGGTCCCCTCTTTAGGCATCTATCTAGGATAGACCGCGCCGCGCTTCCTTTAAACAGAGTTTTGAATATTTTCATCGAGTTAAATAATATAATATACGTTTGTTAGTACTAGCTGTCAACCTGCTGTCAACCCTAAGAGGTTGTTCGCATTTTACCAATAACCCTGTATATTGTGCCGGTAACATAACGGCAACACTAAATATCGTATCTATACCATTTCATAATCTTTGACAACTATAATACACTTTTAGATATACGTGCGTAATAATTTCCACTACAGCATGAGGGTAAGCTGTGATACTTTGACGTACGCCAAGCTGCGGCTTGAATACTTGCATTTACAGCCGCTTAAAGGGGCGGGGGTGAGATGGGGTGGAAGGGGTAAATGGGGTGAAGAGCTGAAACTTTGCAACAGTTTCGACGTGGCTTTGGCGTTGATGTTGAAATAAAAAAAGTTACATGTAAACAGTTTTGAGTATCGCATAATTTTTTTATTTTTATTAATGTTATTGTGATGGAACAAGCCCGAGGTCCACCTGATGTTAAGTGGACTAACCTCTGCTTATAAAAGATGCATTTCGTCACAAGTCACGAAATGCACTGCGCCCGTCACCTTGAGACAGATTGTTAAGTCTCATATGCCTGTAATATCACTGGCTCTCAATGACTGCAGCTAGAACACATCGTTAGGTGCTTGGCGACAGATTTTCTACTTGAGGGTGGTAGCTAGCCAGGCGGGCAGTCGCAAAATGCCTTTCCACCATGCGGTGAAGCTCAAGCCCGTGGCGGGATTCGAACCATGGACCTGCTGCGCGGCAGTCCATAGCCAATACCACTGAGCCATCACTGCTTCAATTTGTATTATTGTGACTAAAGACGCACGATGTCCACCCGATGTTAAGCGGTAACCCCTGCCTGAAACAGATGCATTTCTGTACTAAGACATAGCTTTAGTTGTTAAGTCTCATGTGGCAGTAATTTGGGAGCTGAGATATCCTACACTCCATTCTCGGATGGTCTCAATCAGGTGACAGCTCAGGTGGTAGGCCTTAGCTTAAAAATAATAACATGTATATTTGTATATAAATATGTCGCGGAGAAGATGATATATATTGCGTAAGGAAGGCTTTCATCTCTCGGCATAGGCTTTATACCTATATTTTTATATATTTCAATACTGAATACTAATGTATTTAATAAACATGGTAACGTACCGCCAAAATCTATTTATTATCAATATCAACAAAAAGGTTCACATAGTCGTAAACAGAACGCTAAAAATTCTTTTGAATATTGCTCAAGGTCAGTCCGCCACATTGACCATACAATTTGGCAGATGACTACAACACGTAGATATATATCTTATCCAAAAACTAGTTCACCTTTTCGTAATTTTATGCGATATTAATGCCCTCTGTTGTATAATTATGGAACTAAAGATGTGATGACAGCTGCACTATCTTTAAATAGCTGGTTTTGATGCAGATGCTGCTATACTATTTAATATCAACCTTGAGGATTTAACAACACTTCTATATTTCAATATATTTGTAAAATCATTTATATATACAAAGAACAAACAAATCATATTTTTTTTAATTGCTCATAGGTGAGCCTTTGACCACAATCTCACTTGATGGTAAGTGATGATGTGGTCGAAGGTGTTAACAGGGTTTAACCTAGAATTACTGGACTTTGAATTCTAAGTGGTTGGTCAAGATGTGTTTTTATTCAGTGAACGAATTCTTTAATTATAGAAATATTGCAACATAACTTAAATATAATTTCATTGACATTTATTTATTTTGACATCAATTAATTTAATACTTTTATATTGTTTAAAAATTGATTAGTTTTTTTTTTTTTCTCTTGACATATTTATTATATAGTATTGACGTTGCGATATTATAATAATTTGCATGCTGTAATGGCAAAAAACATGCACGGACATCCCTCTATCTTTAAACTGTATAGATGTAATTATTATTTTATTACATTGTTACCATGTTTTTAAGCAAATAAACATTATTATTATTATTATTATTATTAAGGACAGCTGCCGGAACACACCGTTAGGTGCTTGGCGACAGATTTTATACTTAAGGGTGAACGCTAGCCAGGCGATCATTCATCTTGAAATAGAAACCATGCGGTGCCGAGCCGCTGGCTCATAAAGCCCACGGCGGGATTCAAACCATGGACCTGCTGCGCGGCAGTCCATAGCGAAAGCCACTGAGCCATCACTGCTTGTTATGCGGATAATGCGCCATGTAAGTTTAAGAAGCGGGTTACGTATACGCGGGAAGTGTACCTACAATATTTTTACTTATAAGAAATCTACTAGCCAAGTCTTTAGTTTCTAGTATTTAATTCTTTAAATATTTTAGTACCTACGTAATAGTTTTTGTTAGAACGTGAAAAGTTTCGAGGCCAGGATTGCCATAGCACAGTATCAACATAGTTTGGGCTTCCCAAGACTTCTATTCCTTCCCAAGACATTTCTTGTTGTATAATGGACTTACATAACGTTCGTTACAAGCTAGGTCAAATTTTACTTTTTTCGCTATGCTTTAGTCATGAAATGATACAAACTGTATAAAATGCTACAGCGAATGACTGAGCGGTAATAGCTATGGACTGCCACGCCGCAGGTCCCTGGTTCGATCCCCACCGCCGGCTTGAAATTCACCGCATGGTGGAAGCCGGAACACGCCTAACGGTGTGTTCCGGCAGCTGTCCTTGAGAGCCAGTGAAATTACAGGCGCATGAGACTTAACAACTCTGTCTCAAAGTGACGGGCGCACTGCAATTCGTAACACTTGTGATGAAATGCATCTGTTATAGGCAGAGGTTAGTCTGCTTAACATCAGGTGGGTCTCTAGTTGGTTCCGTCACAATATCATGAAAAAAAAAACTTACCATCAGGTGAGTTAGTGGTCAAAGGCTAACCTACAAGGCATATAAAAAAAGATATATATGGAGCTAACTTTTTCGCCCTTAATTCAATGTACTTAAGAGGCAATTCCCTGATTTTGTTCATTGTAAAGGTGAACTCCTGGTGAGGTGACCATAATTTGGATTCAAACATTTTTGGTTATCAGTCCTTGGTGAAGGTTTATTCATAACAGCTTGATTAATAGATGAAAGGAACATGTGAGTGCAGCTGTCTTTAAATAAATTTAGGAGTTCTTCCTCTAGGATAGTTAATTTTTATATCTAGAATTCAATAGAATGTGAATCACTGCTTTCAGTGATAGCAGGGCAAGGATACGTTAGCACTATAAAAAAAAATATTAAGCAAATATTACGTATGAAAATTCGTTATAGTTAAAGAGTTCCAAAAAATAATTTAAAAACATCTGCTGTCTGTTTATTTTACCTAATAATCGAACACTTATGAAAACACCTTCAACGCGGATTTGTCGTAAATATATCTGTTTATAATATATGTTTTTTCGAAATTCAACTAACGATCAACTAGTTTAAGCGCAATCGGAACTATAGTTTTTAAAATACAAACAAATCTTTGTAATTTTCACTTAAAAATCCACCTTAGATACACTCGCCATACATTACGGAAATAACAAAGTTAATTTCACGTCGTAATATATAGTGTATATAGCATACCAAAAGCGTCTCCGGTAGCGCACTACTACTAAACGATAAAAATAGACCAGTTTCATACTAAGTTGATACACCCGACTGCAAAATGACTTAACAAATGAATTAAATATAAACAATTATGTTGTTAACCACACCAGCGAAATCCCTATACAACCTACTTAAAGACTAACCATAAAAACGTACTATAAAAACGTAACTTCCATCCTAGAACGTGTATCCAAGGCGGCATTAGTAGGATCTTACCAAATTTGGTTGGGCAGGGGAGGAGGCTCGAGCGGTGAAAGGGAGCATTGATGCATCATTTAGGGGCCCTTAACCTTACTCACTGTTATCACGTCACGGTTGCAAGTCCCAGGCATCTTGACTTGGGCCTCTTCCTCTGCAACGCTATGGACCCGGCACCCGCACGGTCAATCCATCCAATGCTAAGTATATTCGTGTAAAAAGACATATATTATGAACAGATATTTAAGCAACAAATCCGTGTTGAAGGTTTTTTCATAACTGTTCGATTAATAGGTAAAAAAAACTCAAACACAAATATTTTAATTTTTTTTTTGGAACTCTTCTATGAAGACAAGTGACCTTAAATCTTAATGATATTTGGTATCAAATAAAATTGTTAATGTAAAGAATAGTACATTTTCGAAGCGAAGTTTACTAAGCTGTTCTCAACCGATCAGCAAAGTTAAGCAAAGTCACCCGCGGTTATGAGTTGGATGGGTGACCGCTAGTGACATTACTACAGAGCGTTTCCGTGCTTCGGAGGGCACGTTAAGCCGCCGGTCCCGGTGGTTGTCTTAGAATGGCAGTCGTTATAGCATGGTAGTAGAGCCGTGGTAATTCTAGGTTAGCCTGAACAATATCTTCGACCACATCATCACTTACCATCAGCTGAGATAGTGGTCAAAGACTTACCTATGAGGAATAAAAAAAATATGATAGTGGTCCCTGTACGGAATGTTGCATACAAAAACAATTTCTACGGATACTACTCAGTAGGTATCTAATTTCATTTTGAAATAGAAACTCTTAACACCAATTTTCTATGAAACAACAAGCGTTGACGAGATAAACCGTATCTTAGATAGTTAGTCGGCTAATCAAAGGAATGCCAGCCCTTTGTCGGCAATACCGACGTCCTTTGAAGTGAAATTTCATTGGGCTTGTAAGTTTGTACAATTTGTTCCTAATAATATAGGCATAATAATATATGGGTTTTGAAGCAGTGATGGCTCAGTGGCATTGGCTATGGACTGCGCCGCAGCAGGTCCATGGTTTGAATCCCGCCGTGGGCTAGAGCTTCACCGCATGGTGGAAGGGCATTTTGCGAATCCTACCGATCCGGCAGCTGTCTTTGAGAGCCAGTAATCCTAGATTAAGCCTGTTAACACCTTCGACCACATCATCACTTATCATCAAGGGAGATTGCGGTCAAAGGCTTACATATAAAAAAAATATAAAATAAAAAAAAACCTTCTTGGAAATCGCGGTAATACTTGTCTATTCTTCAAAGGCGCTGCTTTCTACCATCCGGCATTATCCTTAAGTCGCCTCTTATGACATCCACAAGAAGAAATGGGGGTAGGGGAGTGACTTTCTAACGCGGCACCCCATTGCTGCTAAATAATATTTATAAGGTAGATGTTATTTATAATAGAATGGCGTTTATGCAATCAGAAATGATTTTAATTTAATTTAAATTCTCGACACATTCCTTTCCCAATGAATAACAAGACAGAAGAGACGCTTGATTGGAGGCAACGTTTGAAAGCGTTCAAAGAACTTCTAATTAAAATCAGATGTGACATGTTACAAGCTACGCTCGCCTGTAATCCAGAATTACCAACATTATTCGTAATTTGAAGTCAAGATTGTGAATTTAGGGAGGCGTTTAATTCTTAAATGCTTTAGTTGTAGAGAATTACGTACCTAACCATATGAGAGAATTACCTACTTAATTCAAAGCATGTTTGTTTGTATTGAAAAAAGGCTATGTAGATTTTTTGTGTTCCACATTGAAAATAAATATATATGCATAGTAATTTAACAACGTTAAACGGTTTAAATCGCGTATATTTATCATTATTTTTGTCCCGACGTTTCAAACACTTTGCAGTGATCGTGGTCACGGGGTTGTGTTTGAAACGTCGGGACAAAAATAATAATAAATATACGCGATTAAAACCGTTTAAAGTTGTTTAATTACTATGTGTAATAATCGCGAAAACCTAACACAACATTATAAATATATATGATTTTTTTATGTTATTGTGACGGAACAAGCTCGAGGTCCACCTGATGTTAAGAGGACTAACCTCTGCCTATAACAGATGCATTTCTTCAAGTCACGAATTGCACTGCGCCCGTCACCTTGAGACATAGTTGTTAAGTCTCATGTGCTTGTAATTTCACTGGCTCTCAAGGACAGCTGCCGGAACTCACCGTTAGATGCTTGGCGATAAATTTTGTAGTTGAGGGTGGTCGCTAGCCAGGACGGAGACAATATTTGTCTCTGTCTACACTAATATTATAAAGAGAAAAGGTTTTTATTTTTGTATGTAACGACTAAACACACATAACAACTACTGGACTTGAAAAAATCTTTCACCAATAAAATCCTATATTATCCCTAATGAACATAGGCTATCGAATATTTTTAAATGTTTGTGAAATACCCGTGCGAAGCCGGGGCGGGCCGCTAGTTATATAGAGGATAGCCCCGTTGGGTGCTGGATTAGAAATTCACCCCCAATACCATTCTCAAGTAGAAAATCTGTCGCCAAGCACTTAACGGTGTGTTCCGGCAGCTGTCCTTTAGAGCCAGTAATTCTAGGTTATCCTGAACGACATCTTGGCCCACATCATAACTTACCATGAGGTGAGATAGTGCTCAAGGATGCCTATCAGGATAAAAAAAAATAAAAGAAATCTACATTTTCCCTGTTTTTTTTTCCTGATGAACATAGGCTATAGAATATTAAATATTTTTGTTTGTGAAATACCCGTGCGAAGCCGGGGCGGGCCTCTAGTTGGTTATATAGAGGATAGCCCCGATGGGTGCCGAGTAAGAATGTCACCCGTCCACTTCTTCGCGTGGGTGTCGTGTGAGGTGACTAAGGGAAAAATGACAAAATGGGAAGCAGGATCGATTGAAGAACTGTAAATTTTACTACGATCGTCAAGCCGCTTGCCAAGCGTGGGTAATATGGCATCCCCCCCCCCCTTCCACCTTGGTAGATTGGGTGAGGCCGTTTTCAGCAGTGGACTATCCGGCTGATACAGAAAATCGATGTTGCCTTAGGTTTACGCGATTATTACAATGACAAATATACGATTTTTTTTTTATTATTATATTGTGACGGAACAAGCTTGAGGCCCACCTGATGTTAAGCAAACTAACCTCTGCCTATAACAGATGCCTTTCATCACAAGTCACGAATTGCACTGCGCCCGTCACTTTGAGATATAGTTGTTAAGTCTCATGTGCCTGTCATTTCACTGGCTCTCAAGAACTGCTGCCGGAACACACCGTTAGGTGCTTGGCGATAGATTTTCTAGTTGAGGGTGGTAGCTAGCCAGGCGGGCAATTGCAAAATGCCCTTCCACCATGCGATGAAGCTCAAGCAGGCGGTGGAGATCGAACCAGGGTACTGCAGCACGGCATTCCATAGCTATTACCGCTCGGCCATCATTGATTCAAAACCGTTTAAAGTTGTTTAATTACTTCAGTAAATAGAATTGAAAGCTCAATACTTGTCTTGTGTTTATGTTTAGAGGAGCTAAAAGTGGTGATCCTTTAAGGAATTTACCTTCAACGTGGCCAAAATTAGGGAATCACTCCCTTGAGTAACATTTCAGAAAATATTATATATAGTGCAGCCACGCGAGTGATGTAGTATGTTAGTAGTTGTATGTTTTAATCAATTTCATTCCAGAGCGAAATATAAAATTAATTTGATTATTGAAATAAAACATTGTTTCAGGCAGTTTTTCTGGCTGAAAATGAAAACCAGAGAGAAAATTCAAATAACAATAATCGTGAATCGAAAATTTCAAAAAGCGAATACCAACGTTCTAGAAACAATAAAATTCAAATCCGTAACGTATTCGCGCGGCAATTGCTCGCTTTCATTTGAAATGTGAAATGAGTTTTTAATTGTTTGGAATTCGAATGGATATTCTTTTTTTTCTTCTTTTTGAATTCTTTGCTTTCTGAAAGCCGTCACGTGCGGGCTATATAAGACGAATTCTTAGAAATTGTTCGACATTTGCTTACTGATTAGATCTTTTCTTTCCCTAAAACTTAAACTGTAATTGCAACCCCATAAAGGAAAAACAAGGATATTTGTTTTAATATTATATTTTGCGCCCCAGCACCGTATCAAGGCGACTCACATCGTCGTCATGACTATTCTTGAACCTTATTTTTTTTTTTTTTTATTCCCTTTCGTCGGGATATGGTCTCGCACGTCTTGTGCATTTGCCAGTGTCATGTTTTAATTCTTGAACTTGATCAGAGACGAAGCGGATATGGCATCCATTACAGCATTGATTAATGTACCTATGGACGTATTCCGCTGGACGACAATTTCATTATTTTCGATAATTTTGAGACGCAAAATTTGGTCAAAATTATCGAAAATAACGAAATTGGCATCAAGTGGATTACAGCCTACATTGAAGTATGGAATTTCATACAAAGCATACTGTATATCTTGTATGGAAGAGCAATTTTTGTTTTAAACTATACCACCTGCGTTTTTGTTTCATTTTTTGACATCATTATTTACATGTCTATGCACCTGAATTATTTCATATTTTTAGGTTTGGTAGTTTAAAAGTTACGAAATTATTTATTACGCAAGTTTCCATCGGCGAGTGTTTGCGCGGCAAAATGTATCGAGTGAAAGTTTTTTATTTTCATTTAACGATTTGAATAACTTTCCGTTATTGTAGAGTATTGCAGTTTTTTGTGTTGTATAGCCAAGGCTACTAGCTTACTTACGTTTAAATAATAACGATTGGATATATACAAGCTTCACAGTAAACCCTCTTTTCAGACGACCGGTATCCCGGACGGGACAGATAATGGAGTCAAAACTAAAAAAAAACTGTTTAATCCCTATCCTATACTAATTTCTTTTTTAACACCGTTATAAACTTGTTATATACATATGCAAAATCACAGCGTTCTAGGTTCATTACTGTAGAAGTAGTTACGAGATTATTATTAAATGTCGTAATACTTTCAGAGTCAGATTTCATAAAAATAATTCATTTCATAAAAACCGTTTGGATTATGTAAGTCGGACTTTCGCAGATTTTTTGGTAATATTGTAAAATATCGACCGCCGACCGGGATCCCGATTTGGACAGACGATAGAAAAGCCGGGAGGCCGGTTTGGACAAACCAGAAGCAGGATGTAATACAAAACATTATACAAAATTTAATGCCCAAGGCAGGAATCGAACCCGCGTCATACGATATCGCGTCGGATGCCTTTAAAAAATTTGTACTCCAATAATTTGTTAAATATATTTTCGCTTAGCACGCGATAGTGCTTGTTGAATAATATTTAGAAATAAGGTTGTTATTATGCCTAACTGCCCTGTTATGCGCCTAAACGTACTACGTCAGTAATAGCATGCTACCTTTATGACTAAAAGAAAACTGCATTGAGTAGGCAACAAGCCATGATGTGGCTCACCACATCATGGCTTGCTGTGTTATCCTCATTTATTCAAATAACTTGATTAATTAGATTAACCACATCCAAGGAAGAAATCACTCCATATCGTCAGCCATTAAGTTTATCGTTGAGCAAAGACCTTCCTTATTGTTTGCTGTATAATATTCCCCGCACTTGGTACATAGAAGATAGTATAGTTCTGGGTGAGCAATTATAGCCTGAAACCCCATGGAAAAAGAGATGAGACCTGGAATACTTTTATTGTAAAGGACTGTACTGGGAACGACACAACTGTATTCCCCGAAGGGGTATGCAGTGTTGTCCCAACGTTTACATTTCACCAGATACGTACTGATTCCATGTATTATATAGCGTGCCTATTTCCATTTACTGGGTCTGATTTCCGACTGTTACTGAAAACATCTGAAAAAGACAAAAAACTCATGATTCTAACGCTTTACACATATGCTACCGATGCAGTTTATAGTTATAGAAGTGGCTTAACAGAACGGTAGAAGATTATCCAACGGGAATCTATAATAATCGCTTGTAATGTACGAAATAGCTTCAAATTATCGCGGGTTGCAAAGCTTCCGTCTAATAGAAGATTATAGGAAGTGGTTTAAGTTATAAACTTTATGCAGAGTTTTTCAGATATGTTTATATACCAGTAGGATAAATCCAAGCCATTACATATCATCATTACCTATAAGCTGGGTAGTGAGTATCTTTTCGTTTAGAGTATCTTACCAATTTTTTTTATGTTATTGTTGCAGAACAAGCTCCAGGCCCACCTGATGTTAAGCGGAACAGATGCATTTCATCACAAGTGACAAATTGCATTGCGCCCGTCACCTTGAGACATAGTTGTTAAATCTCTTGTGCCTGTAATTTTACTGGCACATTCACATTTTGTGTATCTTACGACTGGGCACTTTTGTGCTGCGGATGACACGTCAAGTCTGTGTTTCCATGGCTGTCTTAAGATGGTGCCATTAGGTCAAATGTAGTGGAGGCTTTGGGTGGCGTAAAAACTTCAACACTTAGATAGGGCACTTTGAAAATGTCTGCTAGGCTAGTTTCCACCCACAAGTAGAATGTTGGTTACAAAAACTACAGGAAAGTTAGAATCTTTCCACTTATTTTTATGATGGATCGATTAAACGGTTTTTAATTGAATGATGTTGGTTTATATACTCATTTAATAGTTGTTTTTGAGGTACCGTACACATATATACTACATGTTATATCACATTTTCACGTGAGCAGATAACTGTTCTTTATATATCGCAAGAATTTTGTCATAAGAAGATATTTGTAAGGACTGGTACCTTGTCTAAAAACTGAATCGCCAATCGAAGTCAATAAAAAACTCTTGGTTTATTTTTAACCCTCGGTTTACGGGGGTGACCCCTGAAATGGCATCCATCTTCTCGAGGTAGCCATTCCGATCCTCGCCTTATAGAATACTCTCTTCACAATATCACTTGTGCTGTCATGGATTAGCTTGCATCACTGATTAGTTCACGGTACTCACATTTTATGTTAATTGTCTTATGACAAACACAGAAGTTTCACTTCATAGTTAAGAGGTGTTGCCAGTGCAGGCAGATACAAGTCTGACGAGTCAACTGCAGTCTCGAATGACGCAAGCTTTAAAGTCAGTCTCTCAAATGTCTATAGACTAATAGTGATCACAGACTAGAAACAACGTCGATAAATCAAAGTGTTACCAGTCCCGTAGCAAACTCACTCCCACTACCCGCTTGACGCTTCTGAACGTACCTTGCTGGATAGCTTGATGGATAAACGCTGAGTAATAATGAAAAAGAATAACCCTATCCCATCCCGTTTAACTCTCACAAACTTTTTCTTATGACTTGTACCACTGCACCCACTCAACATATTAGCATGCATATGTTCAGTAATCGATACGGTAATGACAGTCAATGAGGCATTCTCATTACTCGGCCGCATTTCTAATTAGCAATGCTAATTATGGGGTTAGGGGCTTTTTGATGTCGGTTTACAGGTCATGTTTGGATAATAAATAATTTTGAATTTGTCAACAATTATTTCCAAATTCTCTTTACATTTGGGCAGCGTTAATCCTGTCCTATATTGTATTTACGACTGCCCAAAGGAATAGTGATGTTATTAGGGTTCATATACAGGGTTATTGGTAAAATGCTAACAACCTCGGGTTGACTTCTGCTATTACTAAGAAATATTTTGGAAATGATTTTTTTTGTTACATAAAAACAAATGAAAACAATTTAATTTTTTTATAATTTTCTTTTGTATTTTTTTATATGTTTCTGACTGAATAAGCACAAGGACTACCTGATGTCAAAAGTCTTCTATAGCCATATATGTTCTAACCGCTAAGCGAACATGACATATGACTCATAAATCTAATTTGTCCTCTCGATGTTAACCATCGTATGGGGAATGAGCGACACCTACTCATGGAGTCGTGTCTTGAATGCATAAAGAGATATGTGATAAACAAGAAAATATTTATTATTCTGAGAATCTATAAAATAAAATGAAAATACTTTTTAAATTTGACAATATAAAATAATTGTCCGATAAAATGTATATCATATATATACATTTTATCGGACAATTAGGACATTAGGTGTAGGTAATTCAAACTGTTCCAGTAGCTTCATAGCGTTTATGGCGAAAATAATGCCAAGACCCAACTGGAATAACTTTTTGGGAGTGTGATCGTTTTCATAGTTTTTGGCGAATGTAACTCCAAATAGTACGCAACCTTTATCAAAAACACGCGCAGTGGTACGAGTACAAAGCTTTTACACACAATTAAAGTTATTTTTGCAATGAATAACTTTAATTGTGTGTATAATTGATCTTTTCCCGGCACTTTCTTGCAGAGCTGTATATACATTGCATACGTTTCATAAAAATCAAAATCAGGGCATATTTGCAATACTGCATCATGAGGGATTTTTTGAATTTTTTTTTTTTTATTATTTTGTTTTATCTGCAAACATCGGAATTCTAGAAATTCATTTTACTCATATTTTACCTACTATTTCACGAAGATTATTATTTAATTTGATCCGCACGTGGTATATTTTATCATTATAGGCAGATATTTATTCATACAATGTTCGTGATCGATCTCATTTGGTGATTGAACATTAATTAACAATATATTTGTTCCAAATTGAAATTTAGCCCCTAGGGATTACAGTGCTATTTAGGTCCCTGTTTACGAATAACCACTCTTTATCCAAATATTTCGTTTTAAATACAACAGGGCTTTAACCATATACCCGAGCCACATTAATCGAAAGTTTGCAGTTTTTTTAATATATGATATTATTAAACAAACATCTCACCTGATGTTAAGAGGCGATGTGGTCGAATGTGTTAACATTCTTAACCTATAATTACTGTCTTTCAAGGAAAGCTGTTACAAGCTTGGCACCAGATTTTTTTGCTTGAGGGATGCCAGGCAAGTATTTCAAAAATGCCTTATCATCATGCAACTTATAATACCAACAAGAGCATTGCTAAAGAGTTGGTGTCAGGAAGGCGACTGCGTTATTAAAGCGAAACCAAAGCTTTATGCTTTTTTTTACGTTCTTTCTAATATTAGTTACGACCTGTGCCGGCTCAACATAGATTGGATAGCGAGGTGTTGATGAATTTTGTGGTCTTAAAATGTCACCAAAGTAATTCATGTTACTATGCTGAAATTTTAAGGTTATTGTACCAATTAATAAATGGTATAGCATTATTTATATTATCGAGCGAAAAATCAGCATAGCAAGCCGGCAGTGCTCGGTGGCGCGCAAAAGAAGAAAGCAGGATTAATTAGAGTGAGTGCGCGACGGTAATTACTAAGTTATTGTCAACGGCATTGTTGTACGTTGAATTAATGAACTAGTTTTATTGAAGTGAGTGATTATGTAATTATAATATAACATATAATAACATAAGAGACAAAGGTCACTTTTTTTTTAATTGTAATTGTGACGGTTCAAGCACGAGGCCCACCTGATGTTAAGCGGACTAACCTCTGCCTATAACAGATGCATATCGTCACAAGTCACGAATTGCACCTGCGCCCGTCACCTTGAGACATAGCTGTTAAGTCTCATGTGCCTTTAATTTCACTGGCTCTCAAGGACTGCTGCCGGAACACACCGTTAGGTGCTTGGCGACAAATTTTCTACTTGAGGGTGGTCGCTAGCCAGGCGGGCATTCGCAAAATGCCCTTCCACCATGCGCTGAAGCTCAAGCCCGCGGCGGGATTCGATCCATGGCTGCGGCTCGGCAGTCCATAGCCAATTCCACTGAGCCATCACTGCTTCAAAATTCATGAATCAAAGTCAAAGTCAAAGTCAAAATCATTTATTCAATTTAGGCGTCGATGACGCTCTTATGAAGGTCAATTACAAATTTTAGTATTGAAATATTCTACATTGTACTGCCACGTTCAGCAAATAAAGTGTATAGAGCCACTGCGAGAAGAACGGGCAAGAAACTCGGGGCCATTCTTTTAAACATCTTTTAACAATGTGTTACATACATACTATATAATAGAGTTATTACAATATTTGTTTAAATTATGTAGGTGACAGGCAATAGCTTGGCGGAGGCGGAATTGTCCAGGCATTTTTGTCGTTAATGTAATCAGAAACTGTGTAGTAGGATTTTTTAATCAATATGTTTTTCACATGCAACTTGAATTTCCCTTCTGTGAGCGTTGTAATATGTTTAGGAACTTTATTATAAAACCGCACACAATTACCTAAGAAGGACCTTTTATTTGTCTTTGTTAATCTAAAACCGGGCACCGCTATTTTATCTTTATTCCTAGTATTGTAATCGTGATTGTCACTGTTTAATTTAAATTTACTCAAATTTTTACGAACATACATAATATTTTCAAATATATACAGACTTGGTAAAGTTAAAATATCAATTTCTTTAAAAAGATGCCTCACAGATTCCCTAGGTCCCATTTTATATATGGCTCGAATTGCACGCTTTTGTATGATAAAGATTGTCTCTATCTCAGCAGCAGTTCCCCACAGCAATACGCCATACGACATAATACTGTGGAAGTACGCGAAATAAACTAGGCGAGCAGTAGCTACGTCTGATAACTGTCTTATCTTAAGAACTGCATATGCAGCAGAACTAAGTCTTCCGGAGAGATCATGTATATGTGGATCCCATTGTAAAGTGGAATCCATTTTGATTCCCAGGAAGACTGTCGCTTTGTCAATAGGGAGTTTATCTGGTCCAAGCTTAATGTTTGGTTCAACATAAGGAACATTTGGTAAAGAAAACTTTAAACATTTCGTCTTTTTTGAATTTAGGAGAAGATTATTAGCGGCGTACCATTTACAAATCTTAGATAATACATTATTTACATGCGTCAGTTCACTGTCTTTCCTATCTACTTTAAAAATCAGAGAGGTATCATCTGCGAATAAAACAATATCGCAGAAATCTTTGACCATGCAAGGCAGATCATTAATATATGTTAGAAACAGAAAAGGTCCCAAAATTGATCCCTGTGGTACTCCCATTTTTACCAATGACCCGGAAGAAGTATTGCCACTTATTCCAACCCTCTGTAGCCTGTCTGACAGATATGACTCTATAAGATTCAGAGCTTTTCCACGAATACCATAGTGGGAAAGTTTACGAATCAGAGTGCAGTGCTCTACACAGTCGAATGCACAATATTATATGCGACATCAATTGAACACCTGCATCTGTTGTGGATTTGCTCTTGGTGAAACCAAACTGATTCTCATTTAATAAATTATGCTTGTTAAAATGGGATAGTAGTTGTTTAAGCATCATTTTTTCGAATACTTTACTCAGAACAGGTAAGATGGAAATAGGTCTATAATTGCAAGGGTCAGATGTAGACCCCGACTTTAAAATTGGAGTGATTTTACTTTGTTTCATTAAATCGGGGAAGTTTCCACTATCGACACACAGATTGAATATTGTTTCTAAATATGGTGCAATAATGTAAATTATAGACTCTACCACTTTTACTGACATACCCCACAAGTCTTCAGTACTCTTTATGTTTAAACTTTGAAATGTTTTTATAATTTCAAATCTTGTGGTGTGTCTGAAAGAAAAGTCCGGTGATTTGCTTGGAAAATTATGTTTTAACAGAGTTTCTGCTACATTGGGACAATAATCCAATGACTTAGTGATGTATGTAATAGATTCAGGCGTTACTTTGCAAGATCGAAAAATTTCTCGATCGTGCGCTGTTTGTGTTGTGACGTCACGTCGGCCTAACAGGAAAATTAGGCGGAATTGTCACTAGATATATTTTTATATTTGAGTGTTTCATTAGTATATTAATTTATTGTTTTCTTAAAATATTTGTTATTATTCAGAGCATATATTAACACACTATGAACTTAATGTGAAATATTTAGTGATATGGAAGATCAAGTTATCGAAATAATCTTCAAATTCTTAAAATCGAACAAGTTTTTATTTTGACTGAAGTGAAGGCTAAAGAGATTTTCATTCATTAATACACTAATTTTCAATATATATTCTGAAAAGTTGTGATTTTCTAATTTGAAATTTACCGATAAATGCTTTGTATGCTTTATTGCTTATTGAGTTGAAAACTCGCAATATTTGCGCTCCCTTGAAATTCGTGTATTTGAGATTTCACTGAAAACTAATATAAATTTAGCTTATATTTTTATCTAAAGAACAGCTGTGATTGGAAACGTACAGATTATATTAAAGTCACTTTGAATAACAGTAGTGTCTTAAAAAAGAAAACAATTTTGGTATAAAAATCATATATTAAGAAAAAAATTATGATTTAACATCGGAACTAATTTACATAAAAATATATAAGTAGTAAAAAAACAGATGCTCTTACCCAATGCATACAAGACTTTTTATATTCAACCAATCACAATATTAGTTGCCATGGAAACAATAAATAATATCGGTGATATCGGGTTTGACGTGAATCGAGAACAAATTTGACAATGGATCACGTTTATACTGATCTTAGTTTAGTTATACGCGTATGGACAGATGCAATAGGTACCTATTTAGGGCCATATTCACCAAAGAAGGGTATAATAACTATAGTGGACCTCAACTATTCGGCTCGTTAAGGACCAAAATTATTGTGGACGTAGACTGGCAGAAATAAATTCCTGTGTAATGTGGACTGTAGGTATTTGCTACCTACCACTGCCAGCCTGGAGGGATAGAAAAAGTATGTACTCTCGTCACTGAAAGAGCTTCCTTTAATACTTTAACGTTATTTCAATAGTTTAACGTTAGTTCATAATGTTCTATGAAAGTTCTTATAGAAATTTCCCGACGCCTTGTGGGCGGGGTCAGATTTTGCCTATTTTTAGAGTTTCTAGAAAATTCGTTCTTTTACCTATATTGTTTCTAAGCGTTTTCAAGCTATTTTTAGTACTACCTAATTCGACCAATATTTTTACAGGAGTTTCCCGGCACTTTTCTCGAAAACGCCGGGACTTACGAATACACAGTAAACGGTTCGGGGTACACTTGGGTTTTCCCTACAACCTACTTTTGGTCCTATCTTACTACTTTCGGAAACGTAAGACGACTAGGTGGTTTTCCACTTTGCGACATTTTACCAAAAATTACACTTATTCTAATCATGTATTATATAGCAATACATATAAAGCGCTTATGTTCTACTTATTACTAACTTATTCTACGTGTTTGTATCATCTTTATTTCGGTTTTTACTTAAGACTATGACCTATTCTATGTCTTAAACTATATATACATAGGGTTTTATGTGGCGTCGTTAACAATAACAATACGAAGATAACTTTAATCTTTGCTTTTTTCTTATTTTTCTTATTATCTTCTTTACTAACAAAATATGATAGAACTTTGTTACCCATAGACGTCCTAATAGACGTTCAATGATGTTATGAAGGAGTGTTATGTGTTCAGGGTTCATGTATGTTTGTGAGTTTCTTTATCCCAACATAACTTCTAAACGAGTTTACCGATTTTAACGTATGAAATATCGTTAAATTTGTATTGATAACGCAAGTGACACTAGGTATATAAAAAACAAACCAGCGTATTTTTGACGCCATATTGTGAGATATGTTTTTACTCTTCTACAACTGAAATTCCATTCAAAAGTTTCTAAATGACTGTATACATAAAAACTACAACAATACTTCGTCGTTCACGTCAACTTCGACGTGAACGACGAAATTTGCGAACCTTTTAAAATTATTAAAAATTACCGCCGTAAAATGTAAGGATAATTAAAATACCGTATAATATCAAATTAATTAGAATTTTAACGACATTTTGTTTGCTTCAAATGTTCCCGATTTTTCTCCTTCTTTGCCTTGGATGTAAAATAAAGCAATGGCGATAGCATCTTTTGAAACGGATATTTAGACTGAAGGCGGAAGCGTTTCGTAAAATTAGAACACGCACAGTTTCGGTAACATATTGACCATTTTGAATGTAAATGAACACTGATGAAAGTTTTAAGACTGGAGGGAAGTCTCGAATTTCCATACAAAAAGAGAAAACGTTTCTGCCCTCCTAAACAATCACCGATTTTGATGATTTTTGGAAATGTTATAGATGTTATTAATATCCAGGTTTGTAGGTTTTGATATTTATCATTTTATTAAATGAATTTGAATTAATGGGTATTTAAGTACCGATATATTTTTTCAAAACTTGGATGTCTAGTTTGTGAATTATTTATAGAACAAATAATGATAAATAAAGAAAAAGGAACCTATAAACCTAGTTTATTCTGTCAGTTATAAAATAAGACTAAGATTTGATTAATGCTTTCTATAGGAGAAAAGTTTTCTCCCAGAACGCAAATTATGCGCCAATTCCAAGTCTAAACTTGAAGAAGCTGGAATTGTCCTTATTACACACTATTCTGTTCGGGCATTTAGCGGCGAGACAGCATCACTTTGTTAAAATACCTTTTTTTGGGTAGAAACTTCTCTACCCGTTCCTCTTAAGGCTGCTATATAAAGACGTGACATCGTCGTAAAGGCGACTTTCAAACAAAGATGAAGGCTAAAATTGTTATGTATATTTTTGTTGCTGATAAATAAGCCTTTGATCACAATCTCACCTGAGATAAGTCATGATGTGGTCGAAGATGTTAACAGGCTTAATCTAGAATAACTGGCACACAACGACAGCTGCCGTAATATATCGTTAGGTGCTTGGCGACAGGTTTTCTACTTGAGGGTGGTAGCTAGCCAGGCGAGCATTCGCAAAACCCTTCCACCATGCGGTGAAGCTCAAGCCCGCAGCGGGATTCGAACCACAGACTTGCTGCGCGGCAGTCCATAGCCAATGCCACTGAGCCAGCACTGCTTCAAGTGGACGTCTAGTATTTATTTATGAACACGTTTTACTTTTAACACCGGAAGACGTAGAGTTGGTAGGCCCCCCACTAGGTGGACTGACGACGTCGTTAAAGTCGCGGGTAGCCAATGGTTACAAGCGGCTAATAGCCGTTCTTTGTGGCGTTCTATGAGAGAGGCCTTTGTTCAACAGTGGACGTCTTCCGGCTGATGATAATGATGTTGTTACTTTTAAATGGGTTGGATGACCCTTGATCTTCGTTTTTTTTGGAAGGTAGAGTACCTCCAAACCAATCTGATTATTCACATTATCTTCAATCGAGTAGTTTCTCTTAGTAACACTCAATTAATCCTGGATTACTTAATTAATAATTGTGCTCTTGTCAATGATCAATCTGCGGCTCTCATGGACTGCTAATGGAACATACTGATAGGTGCTTAACGACAGATTCTACTTGAGGGTGGTAGTTATCCAGGCGAGGAGAGCTGGAGGTGGGGACCATGGACCTGCGGCACGGCAGTTCATAGCTATTACCGCTCGGCCATCGTTGCTTCTAAATAACCTTCTATATCTATTTCTAAATATATACAAAACTGATCTTTGTGACAGATTAGCATTTGATGTCATTTTTTTCGGTTTGATTTTAAATCTTGAGTTACATTATTATTATTTTTCTCATGTTATTGTGACTGAACACTCTCGAGGCCCACCTGATGTTAAGCGGACTAACCTCTGCCTAGTACAGATGCATTTCATCACAAGTCACGAATTGCACTGCGCCCGTCAATTCAACATAGTTGTTAAGTTTCATGTGCATGTCATTTCACTGGCTCTCAAGGACTGCAGCCGGAACACACCTCTAGGTGCTTGGCGACAGATTTTCTACTTGAATATTATAAATAATATAAAACACACGGGTCTGATATCCAGGAACCCTCTATTATTTCGTTTGTATGCCCTTATTAACAAATAACTACGACCTATATACAACACTACAGCTTCTACAATGAAGGCATTTAGACAACCTATAATATATAATATTCCAATAGTTAAACATATTTAATGAAAATTCCAACCGGTCAACCGGTTACCTATTTCAATTCCAAAATAACAGCCCTTTATAGCAGTAAAGCTCGGGCAGGCTTGACAGTCGTTCGGATGAACGGACCGACATTTTGTGTTGGTACGGAACCCACGGTGTTTGAGTCCAAACAGAGAATAAAAGGACCAGAACGATCACTCAGCAAAGGCATCCCAATAAATAAGCGACTGTAGCTGTGAAGCAATAACGTGCACTTCACCTCGCAAAGCACGGAGCAACAAATATTTATATTCACCTACAGAGCGTATCTCTTTCTATCGCATAGCCACGAATAGCGCTGACCTTTTCTGACGCGGCACGCAACGTACAATAATCCCGTCCGGACGGATACGCTGATGTACCTGTAGCTTTGTATCTAAAGCGAGGAGTGAACTACGCCAGGGTCCCAATTCTCTTAGCTATGGACCAAACGCCACACTACTGCGATGCTTCTGCGATCGAACTGCTGTTAATGTCAAATTCGGTAGTCTGCTAATTCTAGCTCCTAATCGCAGTTGTATAGCTATCGCGTCGTTATCGTATGGCTGTGCTATGGCTTGCAAATGTTGCCACTGAAATAATAATGAAAACTTCTGTCAATCAAGCATTAGTTCAAACATCAATACAGTGGTTTTCTAGCAAAGAATACATTAAATAAATGTATAAAAAGCATTTAGCTATTTTTTTATCCAAAATCCTCCAAAATATTTTATACCACTGTATCAAGCCACTGACTTGCGATCGAACCTAAATAGCGGGCAGACTGTCAAAAACTACAATTTTCATGCAATTAAATTGCGTTAACGCCGATCAATAGCTAAGAGAATCGGGCCCCTGGTGTAGGTGAATATAAATATTAGGTACTCCGTGCTTTGCGAGCTGAAGTGCACTTTATTGCTTCGTAGCTAGAGTCGCTTATTTATTGAAATGGCTTTGCGGAGTGATCCTTCTGCTTTTTTATTCTGTGGCTCTAGTTCGATCACTGACGTTATCTTTAAAAGTTTAACAAGCGACTGGAAAGAACACACAAAGTTGGTTAAGCAAAGGTTTCTGAGTAAGCTTATTTTAAGTTGAGTTGAGCTTAAGCGACCCACAGATTAAGTCTTATATCTAGCGGGATATTATTAACACTACAGGCTGTATAAAATCAGGTGAGGTTGAACTTTTGTCGTATAATGATAATTTATGCAGCTTTAAAGTAATTTAAGACAACTCTTCTTAGTTGGTAAGTGATGATGATGTTGATCTAAGAGCGCAGCTCTACAGCCAAATGTTTTGAAGCAATGATGGCCGACCGGTAATAGTTCTGGACTGCCGTGCCGCAGATCCCTGGTTCGATGCCCAGGGCCGGCTTGAGCTTCACCGCATGGTGGAAGGGTATTTTGCGATTGCCCGCCTGGCTAGCTACCACCCTCAAGTAGAAAATCAGTCGCTAAGCACGTAACGGTGTGTTCCGGCAGCAGTTCTTGATAGTGTAATTACAGGCACACGAGATGACACAACTATGTCTCAAAGTGACGGGCGCAGTGCATTTGTCACTTGTGGTGAAATGCATCTTTTCTAAGCAAAGGTTAGTCCGCTTATCATCAAATGGGCCTCGAGATTGTTTCGTCACAACAAAAAATAAAAATATAATTATTAGAGAACAAAATTTGTCCCAAGCGGGGATCGAAACCGATTTTGCGCAGTATATGTCTATTCCACTCGGTCACCGAAACATACTCGTTTGAGCCGAAATTGTGTGCTCTATTTGTATTACTTTAATCGTCATAGGGTACGGTGTCCGTTCCGGTGACCGAGTGGAATAGACATCCGGCGCGAAATTGGAGGACGCGTGTTTGATTTTGTGCTCCATAGTTGTGCGCGATAGTGCTTGTAACATTTTGATATATTAAACAAATTAACTTACCGAATTCATAATACCTGTATTACGGACTTCGGCTCCACTCGGTCAGAAAAAGTTCTCAATAATATTAAATTCATTGTATGTATCTCTCTTTTTGTGACATCAGAGTATTTAATTAAGTTGGGAGACCGTCGGACCATGACACTTGTTATATTGCTACCTTTCTAAGGCCATGTCTTGGAGATGGCTGATATTTGTCATTTGAACTAAGGGAACCTAATATTGAGTCTGTTTTTGGAATCCGTACTCAAAGGAGAAAATGGAGCCTTAACGTAATTTTCTTATTAAAAAATCACAAATATATGATAGGAAAAGTTTAAGTCATGTGCGGGATTCCAACCCGCGTCCTTCCACCCCTTGAGCCGGGGTATGCTCTAACCAAATTTTTCCTATCGTATATTTGTGATTTTGTAATGTAATCCGCCTAGCAGGCGTTATTGCATAGCTAACAATATTAAAAGTAATTTTCTTAAATTATGGTGTCTGAACAAGCACGAGGTCCACCTGATGTTGAGTGTTATCCTCTGTTATAAGTAGGTAGTTTAATTTGCCGGAACACATGCGCTATCACACACAGGCCTCTTAGGTGCTTGGCGACATATTTTATTCTTATTATTTTCTGTCTGTTGCCTGTGTCTGGTATTTATCATCATCATCATCATCAGTCAGATGTCCACGGTTGAACAACGCCTACCCCAAAGAACGTCACAATGAACTGCTAATAGCCACTTGTAACCATTCATAACCTACCGCGATTTTTACGTCGTCAGTCCACCTAGTGATCCTGCCCACTCTACGTCGTCCGGTATAATGTGGTAACCACTGGAGAACCTACCTTCCCCACAGTTATAAGTTGGTCGAGCATGTATCTTTGCTTCTGGTTTGGCTCCTTTTCAGTAAATTTAAGTATTGAAAAAAATTACATGACAGTCGTTTTGTATGTAAATTCTTAAATTTACATTTAAGTGCAAAATGGCTAGCTACCTAATCAAGTAGAAAATCTGCCCCCGAGCACCGAACGGTGTGTTCCGGTGGTGGTCCTTGAAAGCCATTTTAGGTTAGAAGAGTAATTCTAGGTGAGCCTGAACAACATCTTCGACCATATTATCACATACCATCAGGTACGATAATAGTTAAAAGATAGGAAGGAAAGCGCTGCATAGTCTACTAGCCGTAAAAAAAAAGAAAGAAAAAAGGAAAAACAAACTGGAAGCATAGATATTACACTCAGGGATATACATGCAAAATTTTACCAAGTTTGCACACTTGGACTTTTAAAATATGTCAAAATTACGTTTGTATGGAAAACGCTCCATGCACCCTAGCCTAGTCTAAGCTTGACCTAGCCTACGCAGTCAATTATCCAAGGTTTATTTTAAGAAGGTTATTATAGCCATCTGCCATAAAGCTAGCATAAGGTCATCATAACCCAAGTCCAGAACGGTGTGGCAGAATGGCAGGTGATATTGCGAGAACTAATTAAGTTTTTGTCATAGATACGGTGCGCATAGTTGCAACGGTGTATGGTACAAAATAGTGAGCGGAGCGTTTTGATCCTACATAAAAATGAAAACATTTTGTTTAAGAAATCCTACTTCACAGTTTGTGAATACTTAAACGACAAAAATGCTTGGAAGCTATCACCTGTCACTTGCAATTTAAACAAATTGTATAATAATTTTATTATATAGTATATAATAAAATTATTTTAGCATGACGTAATTTAAACAAATGCTGTAATAATTATATTATATACTATATAATAAAATTATTACAGCATTTGTTACACTAAAATTATTATAGCAAATGCTATAATAATTTTATTGTATACCATATAATAAAATTATTACAGCATTTGTTACACTAAAATTATTATAGCAAATGCTATAATAATTTTGTTATATAGTATATACTAAAATTATTATAGCATTTGTTTAAATTACGCAAGTGACAGGTGATAGCGATATATACGTAACACATTGTTAAAAGACTTTTAAAATAATGGCGCCGAGTTTTTGCCCGTTCTTCTTGCAGCAGCTCTATAATATTTTTTGCTGAACGTGGCAGTACAATGTAGAATATTTCAATATTAACATGTGTTAGTGACCTTCATAAGAGCGTTATAGACGCCTAAATTTAATAAATGATTTTGACTTGGACTTTAGTGATGATGACAATGTAAGAGACAGATCATTAAAGGCAAAAATAAAATATATATTTTTTGGTGATCCCACTTTGCGGCAACTCAAGCAACACATAGTTTAGATGCCGTCGCAGTACATAGCTTTAGGTGACATTTAAAATTGAACTTACAACTGGTACTCTTGTAAATATTACTGAAATCATTCATTGATTAGAATAGTAGATAAATACTCTCACCGAAAAGTATTCATTTGATTGACTGATTTATAGGTCTGTTTGGTATGGTTTATGTTTATGGTTTATTTTAAAATATATTGTGGTGGAAGGAGGTTGCACTACCATCAGCTAAGCCGCACGCGGGGCGCTCCCCCCGCCCACTGACCGACCTCGCAACTACATTCTCGAAGGAGCAGTCGCGCGGAATCTTCGCCGTGATTTAGATGCATAAAGTCATCTGATCAAAGACATTGGATATGCCCGAAACCTACTCGACAATTCGACTATTATAATTGAGTACAGTGAGTTATTAATAACATTAAAACATATATTTATTTTCCACTTCCAAAGCCATACACAGTCTCTATTTATTATTACTCTGTAGCGCTTTACGTTCCATGTTCCTCCTGTGATGTTTTAAAGATTTTTCTTTTGTTAGTTCCCTTGCTAATATTAGATAAAATATCACATCTCTTTGATAACCATTTGTAGATATTTACTATTGAATACATGGTATGTATATAAGATTGATATATCAAACAACTTTTATGTTTGTTCTGAGACTTTAGAGTAAATTCGCATAACTCCAATAAATTTACTTGTATAAACTTATTTCCAGGCAAGCAATTTTTATAATAGTGAATAATAATGAATAGTTCAGGCGTTACTTTGCGGAAATCCATACTTAATAATAACAAATACTTTAAAAATATTTTAAGAATACATCAAATTAATATTTTAATAAAACACTTAAAAAATATAATAATATATTTAGTGAAAATTCCGCCTAATTTTCCTGCTAGCCGACATGATGTAACAAACGCTCGTAGAGTCAAGACCTCCCGAGGATGCTTCGTGTAGAATCGAAACGCGTCGAAAATTCTTCCGGTAAGGCTGCGTGGCGTTTGTGACGTCACGTCGGCTTAACAGGAAAATTAGGCGGAATTGTCACTAGATATATATATAGATATATATGCAGTACTGCGGGCTGGCGCAAGCCACAAGAGATTATATTTTATTTTACTTACATCATTATCATTCAATAATAACTAAATATAGTTTTAAAATATTTTAAAAATATTTGTTATTATTGAATAATAATGATGTAAGTAAATAAAGCGGCAATCTCTCGTGGCTTGCGCCAGCCCGCAGTACTGCATAGTTGAGATGCAGGCTCAGGCACGCGTCGGGTGACAGGTGCGGGACGCGTGCTACCTGAGCAACTGTACCTTGTTAAGGCGACGTGCACAATAAACATCCCCACAGCCATAACTTACTTTGAAATTGGCGATAAACATTCATGTTTGTGTGTTTAAATTCAATGTGAATTTAATTAGATATTATGAGGCTAGTTGTAATAATATGATTTGGTGAATGAGAAGGAAAATAAAAACCGGCGAAGTGTAAGAGGGACTCGCACATTAAGGGTTCCGTACCATTATCTGTAACCTAATCTTGCAAGTTACAGACACTTTTCGCAGTGTCCGATTGAGCTGGGTAGGTACGGCGAAAACCTCTTTTATTGTCTGGGAGCCCACTTAATTATTTATTTTATTTTATTTTAATTAATTTCATTTAAAGAGAACATAAAACTTAATATTCTGTGAATAGTTAAAGTGTCACCGTTATTAGTATCGAGCAAGAAACGGTAAAAAAATCAAGTTTGTTATATCGATTACTCGGTAATTTCTTTAAGAAATTTGAAACAATTATTTCATTTTATCCAACCAATTGTAAAAAGAGACTTAAAAACTCAGGGTGTCGAATGCAGTGCATTATCTGTCACACACAATGGTGAAATTGTAATGGACAGACGTCTGATCGAAGCCACTGTTTGTCTTAACAACATTTAAAAAAACAGTACTTGGTATGGATCCAGAATTTCTGTGTTAGAAATACCCAACAATTCTGCGCCAGGAAACATACCCAAGGGCCTTAAATCCCAACGCAACAACTTACGCCATCAATGAAAAAGATAGTTTTAATATTGTATAATAACCAACTACCTATACAAATTAACTTCGACAGTAAAATCCATAGTTGCATGAAACAATAATGGCAAGCGATAATGGCTATGGCCTGCCGTGCCACAGGTCCAGGGTTCGATCCTCACCGCCTTGAGCTGCACCGCATGGTTGATGGACATTTTGTGAATGCTCACCTTGCCAAAGTAGAAAATCTGTCACCAAGCACCTAACAGTGGCCAACTGCATTCTGACAGCAATCCTTGAGAGCCAGTGAAAGTACAGGTTCATGAGACTTAACAACTATATGACTCAGGGCGACAGGCGCAGTGAAATTCTTCACTTGTGACGAATTGCATCTGTTATAAACAGAGGTTAGATTGTGTTAGATCCCATTAAAAAAAAACATCTAATTATCGCATCTAATTAAATAATAATCACAGTTGTTTTATTTTATCTATCATCGCATTAATGTCCAGTATAATAATGGATTTCGTGTGTTTATGGGACTGCCCTGTTTCTGCAGCGCTTCAAAGATATTTGTAGAAGCACGTATTGACGATTTTTGTGTGATCCTTCGAAAAAGGACAGCTTCATTAGTAAGAAGGATAGATGGCAGTGTCAACAACATCATCAAAATCAAAGCTGAAAATTTTTATTCACCTATTAGCGGGCATATTGCTCAGGTTTTTTTTTATGTTATTTTGACGGAACAAGCCCGAGGCCCACCTGATGTTAAGTGGACTAACCTCTGCCTATAACAGACGCATTTCGTCAGCGACGAATTGCACTGTGGCCGTCACACTGAGACGTCCAGTTTTTAGGTCTCATTAGCCTGTAATTTTTCTGGCTCTCAAGGACTGCTGCCGGAACACACTATTAGGTGCTTGGCGACAGATTTTCTACTTGGGGGTGGTCGCTAGCCAGGCGGGCATTCACAAAATGCCCTTCCACCATGCGGTGAAGCTCAAGCTCTGGGCGGGATTCGAACCATGGACCTGCTGCATGGCAGTCCATAGCCAATGCCACTGAGCCATCACTGCTTCAAAGGTGCTTCACTGCTTCAGGTGTTGAATAAATAAGTTTAATACGAACCGGTCAGCGCTTGAAAATAAAATGTCTTCTATTATATACCTATTTGTGTTTTTTCTATTTATTATCACTAACATTACAATAAAGTTTATATTTCATTATATTTTTAAAGCTCATTGGCATTGGCTATGGACTGCCGCGCAGCAGGTCCATGTATCGAATCCCGCCGCGGGCTTTATCTTCACCACATGGTGGAAGGGCATTTTGCGAATACCCGCCTGGCTAGCGACCAGCCTCAAGTACTTAATGGTGCATTCCGGCAGCTGTCCTTGAGAACCAGAAATTTTAGGTCAAGCCTGTTAACACCTTCGAACACATCATCGCTTACCATCAGGATTGTGGTCAAAGGCTTACCGTTCAATAATAAAAAAAAAAATTATATGAATACATTGTAGCCTGAATAACGAAATGTATTATTATTAATATATTCAGTTGAGTGACTTCGCCTTAACAAGGACTATACATACCTGAACACCACAACAATTATCACGATGTACAGGTGAGGACAAAAACGACAATAAGAACTAAGATCTAATATTTCTGGTTTTACTTGAATAACACACACAGCTGCGTTCCAGGTGGTTAAAACATCTGCTTCTACTTTGAAGATTTTAGTAAGGAGTTTAGTCAGTCAAGGTCAAGGTTCTTTCTCAAGGGTACTACGTTCTTTCTCACCATTACCTCGTTTGTGTAAACTATGCACGAGTGCGACACTGAAAGATTTTAGAACTGGCCACTTGTAAATAATGTAATAAAAAAAATTCGTTAAAATTTTGAAGTTTTCTTTTTTTATTCCTTATAGGCTAGCCATTGACCACCATCTCACCCGATGGTAAGTGATGATGTGGTCGAAGATGTTGTTCAGCATAACTTAGAAGTACTGGCTCTCAAGGACAGCTGCCGGAACACACCGTTAGGTGCTTGGCGACAGATTTTATACTTGAAGGTGGTAGCTAGCCAGGCGGGCATTCGCAAAATGCCCTACCACCATGCTATAACGACTGCCATTCTTAGACAACAACCGGGACCGACGGCTTAACGTGCCCTCCGAAGCACGGAAGCGCTCAGTAGTAATGTCACTAGCGGTCACCCATCCAACTCATGACCGCGGGTGACGTTACATAACTTTGCTGATTGGTGAAGAACAGCTAAGTAAACTTCGCTACGAGCGCTTCAAAAAAGATTGTACTATTTGCCTATATTATTGAGCATTTATTTTATTTATCTGTCATTTGTTTTACTATTTGGAAGCAAATTGAAAATGGTCGGTGTCACGTCAGCATGAATAAGACTCGAGAAAATTTTCGTGCATTTATTTTTTATGACATCATTCTATCAATTAGGTCAACAAGAAAGTTATGGTTGACTACGATTGGCCTTTCACGATGAAGCCCCATCTCGTGCCACTGTTTACAACTGGTTTAATGAGTTTAAACGTGGTCGCACTAATCCCAGCGATGATCTGTATGAGGGACGCCCTTCTACGGCGATGACTAAAGAGAACATCAGTGTTGTGCGGCGTATATAGGATAGAGACTGATAGAAGAGTGATCTATCACCAGATTGGACAAGCTTAGGCATTGGTATGAGCCAAGTGCACAAAATCCCTCCATGAAGAGGTCAGTAAGCTTGTGTCCGGTGGATACCTCACAATTCGAGCGAGGCCCAAAAACTCCATCGTGTTGATTGGTGCCATAAAATGGTGATTTATTTAATGAAAGATTTAGCGGAGGAGACTCAAATGCTGTGTTCGACATAGGTAAAGTGACGAAAGCAGGATTTACTGTTATGATCCCGAAACCAAAAGACAGCCTGCTCAGTGGGTATTTTCTTCCGAAGAGTTGCCAACTAAAGTGAAGAGAGGTCGAAGCGTAGAAAAAAAGATGGTGGCCTCGTTCTTCGGAAGGACGCGACAATTGTTTTAGAAGATCGAAAATAGTTACTACTGAGTACACTGACAACTGTTTCCACTGGTCTTGGAAAAGTTTCGGAAGAAACGACCTCGCAGTAGGATCCTCCTTCATCACAATACCCCCTTGTCACTCACCGCAAGGCGAACTCGACTATTTGGTGACGTCTGCCGTGGAATTGCTGGTTTACCCACTGAATAGCCCCGACCTTGCCCTTAGCAAATTTTTATTTATTCTTGAAATTAAAGAATAACTTCAAAGAAAACGTTTTATAAGCGCCGAGGCAGCTGTGGTTGCGTTTCAAAAGGCCGTCGAAGAGACTCCAAAGGACAAGTGGGCGAAGTAGCTTTTTTCAGTGGTTCCATCGGATGCAGCTATGTATTGACGTGATAATAACAAATATTTTTAAAATATTTTACGAATACATCAAATTAATATTTTAATAAAACACTTAAAAAATATAAAAATATATCTAGTGACAATTCCGCCCAATTTTCCTGCTAAGCCGACGTGACGTCACAAACGCCACGCAGCCAAACCGGAAGAATTTTCGACACGTTTCGTTTCTACACGAAGCATCCTCAGGAGGTCTTGACTCTTCGAGCGCACGATCGAGAAATTTCTCGATCAGATTTCCGGTTTGGCTGCGTGGCGTTTGTGACGTCACGTCGGCTTAGCAGGAAAATTGGGCGGAATTGTCACTAGATATATTTTTATAGTTTTTAAGTGTTTTATTAAAATATTAATTTGATGTTTTCGTAAAATATCTTAAAATATTTGTTATTATTAAATATGGATTTCCGCAAAGTAACGCCTGAATCTATTCATTGTATTGACGTGAATTGACACTATTTTCAGTTTCATCAGTGTCAGATTTTCAAAGATTTATGAGTTTGACCTCGTAATGAAAATGATGATTTAGATATTATTTTTGATAGCTCTGCTTTGTCGTCTTTTGTTTGTTTGTTCCTAACGTCGTATCTATAAATATCACAGCCCAATTTGTTCGAACATAATACGTAACTGCTAATTTACAGTATACATAGTAGTGTATGTTATATATCGGAAATGTTACTGAAAATAATTTGATCTATTAATACTACTTAATCGAGAAATCTCGATCGTGCGCTCGTAGAGTCAAGACCTCCTGAGGATGCTTCGTGTAGAATTGAACGGCGTAGAAGATTCTTCCGGTTTGGCTGCGTGGCGTTTGTGACGTCACGTCGGCTTAACAGGAAAATTAGGCGGTATTGTCACAAGGTATACTTTTATATTTTTTAAGTGTTTTATTAAAATATTAATTTGATGTTTTCTTAAAATATTTTAAAAATATATGATTTCCGGAAAGTAACGCCTGAATCTGTTAAATAATTTGATCTATTGTTATTAATTTTTTTTATGCCTGATAGATTAGCCTTTGACCACTATCTCTCCTGATGGTAAGTGATGATGTGGTCGAAGATGTTGTTCAGACTAACCTAGAAGTACTGGCTCTCAAGGACAGCTGCCGGAACACACTATTAGGTGCTTGGCGACAGATTTCCATAAAAGTTTTTAAAAGGGAGTTGGTCCCCAGACCCAGGGACAGATAAGTTTTAAGTTTTGAGCTTGCCTAGTTGTTTTTAGCCGATCGATTATATAGGTAGGTAAGGGTGGATGACCACTAGTGGTACTATTGAGAGATTCCGTACTTCGGAGAGCACGTTAAGCACGTTTGTGTCCCGGTTGTTGTCTTAGGACGTAATGCCTGAATGGCTACCACAAGTAGAACAATTGTTTACAAGGAAAGAACGGTATGTTCCGGCAGCTTACCTTCAGAGCCAGTTAGTCTACTACGACTGCATCATCACTTACCATCAGGTAATATAGTGATTAAAGAATAGCCTATCAAAATAAAAATAGTAATTAGGATTTTCAGGCAAATTAAATCTCTCAATAAATATTTACGAGAGAAATAAATTAAAGTCTTGGCAGTTTTTTTTATGCTTTATAGGTTAGCCTTTGACCACTATCTCACCTGATGGTAAGTGATGATGTGGTTGACGATGTTGTTCAGGCTAACCTAGAAGTACTGGCTCTCAAGGACAGCTGCTGGAACACACCGTTAGGTGCTTGGCTACAGATTTTCTACTTGAGGGTGTTAGCTAGCCAGGCGGGCATTCGCAAAATGCCCTACAACCATGCTATGACGACTGCCATCGTAAGACAAAAACCGGGACCGCGTGCCCTCCGAAGCACGGAAACGCTCAGTAGTAATGTCACTAGCGGTCACCCATCCAACTCATGACAGCGCGCGACGTTGCTTAACTTTGCTGATCGGTTGAGAAGTAAACTTCGCTACGAGCGCTTCAAAAGAGCATTGACGCATGCTAAGCGAAAACATAGAAATTATTTCGGATGGAGAAAGATAACTTCCAGCGGGTACCTGAGACCTTTTTATCATTCCATTGAAATTGAAACTGCACGTGTTATATTTATAAAATCTTTTCTTAAAGCTCATCATTTTGATACTAAACTCGATGGGTTTGGAAATAAAAAGTTTTTTTTTACAATATGGCGTCCGAAATCCGCCAGTTTTCTTTATCTGATTGTCCACGAACAGGCCTGATGTTAAGCGGTAACATCTGCCTATAACAGAATATGCAGTTTGTCACTACTGAAGAACTGCACAGAGCTCATCACCCTGTAACATAATGCGCCTGTGATTTCACCGGCACCCATACCCTTCAAACCGGAACACAGTAAATTAACGTAACTGCTTGGCGGTGAAAATAAATATGGATACTTTGTGTATTATTCATGTAAGTACTCAAACGATATTAAAAATAATTAATTATATAGCATTAGACTTACTGCCTGTTACATTAGCCTACAAATCTGGCGAATTGTAGGTGTTTTTACTTCTGGGATTAGGCAGAAATAGCCATACTTTATTTATATTCGATTTTTAACGTCAATAATTCAAAAGTACTACTCATGGTAGATATATAACATTTTAACTCAGTTGAGACGCGTATTCGAGCAGCGACACATGCCGTTACATACTTGGCGACAGATTTCTATTTGATGGTGGCAGGTAGTCAATGAATTCGCAATGCTCTACCTGCTAACATGCTTTTTTTTATGTCTTTGTGACGGAACAAGCACGAGGCCCACCTGATGTTAAGCGGTATCCTCTGCCTATAACAGATGCATTTCATCACAAGTGACGAACTGCACTGCGCCCAGCACCTTGAGACATACTTGTTCAGTCTCATTTTGCCTGTAATTTCACTGGCTTTCAAGGACTGCTGCCGGAAACACCGTTAGGTGCTTGGCGACAGATTTTCTGCTTGAGGGTGGTCGCTAGCCAGGCGGGCATTCGCTAAATGCCCTTCCACCATGCGGTGAAGCATAAGCCCGCGGCGGGATTCGAACCATGGACCTGCTGCGCGGCAGTCCATAGCCAATGCCACTGAGCCATTACTGCTTCAAAATTATCTTACAACATTACTTAAAAATGAGATGTAATGTTTGCATTGTATCAAACATATCTCCTCGCCCCAGAGACCTCTCTATGTTGAGTACAAGATTCTCAAAAGTCGAAAGAATGCATATCGTCGATACAATAGTGAGGACCAAAGTCGTATGCGACATTGTTCGGTCAAATAGGTATTGCGGCGGCATACCGGCGGACTGAGGTGCGATCGGACATCGAAATTCAAACTGAACCGGAAACGTTACGGAGCTACGAACAAAAGAGGATGTCCACAGAAAACCAAATTCAATTTTGTAATATTTCACGTTTTTTTTGCTATGTCACAAATATAGTACCGTGCCTAATAATATCAACAAAAAGAACTATTAATATTGTTCAGTCAAATTATACGAAATAAAAAATATTATATGTAATTATTAAATAATGAACTAAATAATAGTAATCAATTCCTGGCAAAATTAAATGTGAATACCAGATACGAATTTACTTAGAATTCCATGGATTCACCGTGCGGGTGCCGGGTCCATAGCGTTGCAGAGGAAGAGGCTCCAGGCAAGGTGCCTGGGACTTGCAACCCAGAGAGTAAGGTTAAGGGGCCCCTTTATGATGTATCAATGCTTTCACTGCTCGAGCCTTCTCCCCTGCCCAACCAAATTTGGTAAGATTCTACTAATGCCGCGTTGGATACACGTTCATACTGATTTTTAAATGCGTAAGTGGAAAGTAAATGGATGTGAACAGTATATTTGTTACACCTTCATACTTAAACGGCTAAAGCGATTTGGATGAAATTTGGAATATAAATAGTTTAGGTCCTGGATTATCACACGAAGAGTACTTGGCATCGTCATCACTTTTATCAATTATATTAGCAGGGAAAACTACGGGGTGCAGATTTTTTATTTATGGATTACAGTTTACTTTACGTAATCGTTGGGGGTCAACCTTTGTATTTTGTAATAGAACACTCGTCAGGCCTACTTGACATGTAGCGATAATTTTTAACCAACTTTCAAAAAGGGAGGAGGTTCTATCTTAGACTGTATGTTTTTTTTAATGTATGTTTACCGATTTCTACCCCCATATGTTTATTTTATATTTTTTATGCCGGTTAGCCTTTGATCACAATCTCACCTAGTAGGTGATGATGTGGTCGAAGATGTTGTTCAGGCTAAACTAGAATTACTGGCTCTCAAGGTCAGCTGCCAGAACTCACCGTTAGGTGCTTGGCGACAGATTTACTTGAGGGATTTATTTTGACTACTTGAGGGCGGTAGGCATTCGCAAAATACCCTACCACCATGCTATAACGACTGCCATCCGAAGACAACAACCGGTACCGACGGCTTAACGTGCCTTCCGAAGCACGCAAGCACGCAGTAGTAATGTCACTAGCGGTCACCCATCCAACTCATGACCGCGCGCGACGTTGCTTAAGGTTGAACTGGCCGGTCAGTTCTCCATACAAACGCCGTAGGGTGATCACTCCCTTATTTGAGATTTTAGGTCCAGAATTAAGCATAATATCGATTGAAGTCGTCATTATCTAGGCTTGTATCGTAACGAGATTAGGAAAAAAAAAAAATTAAGTTGAGAGTTATGAGCCTTGAAAACTTTATATGAAAATGTTTCGGGGCTCATAACTGTCAACTTGATTATCTTTTGAAAATTTCGTTACGATACAAACCTAGACAAAGACGCGTTCAATCGACATCATGCTTTGTTTTGGACATAAATCCTCAAATAAGGGAGTGATCACCCTACGACGTATGTATGGAGAACTGACCGGCTAGTTCATGCACCCTTAACTTTGCTCATCGGTTAAGAAAAAATCTAAGCAAACTTCTCTACGAGCGCTTGAAAATGAACCGATTCCCAAAATTATTTTTATTGGAAAGGTGAGGTGATCCCATAGAAATTTCATTAAAATCGGTTAAGTAATTTACAAATTATAGTCCATTAACTGAACATTGTATTCACTTACCTAGATGATATGATTTAATGGTGTTTGCTTGTTCAACAATGAACACTATTTTAGGCGTGTGAATGGTCTTTGAAGCAGTCCTTATCACTAATAAACATATAAAATATTTTTATAAAAAAAACGAAACCGACTTTGAACATTGAAAAGTATTAAATAACTGGTGGAAGTCAGGAGTTCGTTGTTTTGGAAAAATATTTAAAGTTAATATTTTCATTAAAAATATTTGGGAATTGAAACATTTCGTAGCTCCTGGGTAAAGTGGTTGCAATCCACAAAACGTTCGTGAAATTGAAATTTTTCAAATTCTCTTTGACGCGAACACGCAAAGGACGCAATAAATAAATTATTACTGACACTCGAAGAAAACAAACGTGTCTTTTTCCTGTCTGTATTCCACGCCGAGTGGAGTTGGCACGACATATATATTTTCTCCATACTGACCAATTCCTCTTCATCATCATCATTCCTCCAACTACTTACACCTTTTGCATAAAGTCCATACATCTTTAGCTTTATATAAGTATTCCTATATTCATCCACTCGATTATACATCGAAGCGGTTGTAGCGAAGTTTGCTTAGTAGTTCTTAACCGATCAGCTAAATCCGCCGCGGTCATGATGGGTGACCGCTAGTGACATTACTACTGAGCGCTTCCGTGCTTTGGAAGGCGTTGGTCCCGGTAGTTATCTTAGGATGGCTGTCATTACAGCATGGTGGTGGGGCATTTTGCGAACGCTCGCCTGGCTAGCCACCAACCTAAAGTAGAAAATCTATCGCCAAGCACTTAATGCTGTGTTCCGGCAGCTGTCCTTCAGGGGCAGTAATTCTAGATTAGCCTGAACAAAATCTTCGACAATATTATCACTTACCAGCAGGTGAGATTGTGGTGGATAGTGGACTCGCCTATCACTATAAATTAAAATAAAATAATTAATCGCTTCAATTTAATATTTGTCAATGAAATTAATTACGAAACCTCCAATTCTACTTTCAACGGCCGCTAAATGATTATAAAACCCGATCATTGACTTCAAAGTTGGTCAATCAAAGTACCATTATAGCGAAGCGCGTCAAATGCACAATGGGTGCCGGATCGATGCTTGGTTAGGGAATTCTATTGTTTCCAAGGGACAAAGAAATACCTACTAAGAAACAGGTACCAACTGTTTGTGTGAAGCGAAGTGACAAATCGTTTGAAAGGAATGGGGGGATTAAAGGCAGGAAGACGAGTCTTGGGATTGAAGAGGTGCGTTAATTGTTAGATTATTAGGTACGAAAGCTGGCTATTGGCTTTATATATATACCTATGATAGATAATTGGGTATATTGTAACGAGGAAGATATTGAAAATTACCATTTTCCTTTAAAAACTAAGCCCGCTGAAGCGTTTCAATTTCGAATTAAAGTTAATTTTCATTAATGAGACTAACATGCCCAAAATATATTAGGTTTTCGCAATTTTTACATATGTATATATATTATTTATTTATTATTACCGAAATCGTTTAAATTTGTTTAATTACCACGGTAATTAAACAACTTTAAACGATTGAAATCGCGTTCTATTTTCGAAATTAGAATTCTTTTTGAAAGTTATATATTTGGGTACTGGAACATTTCAAACCACGTGTGGTTAGCACCGCGGCGCGGTATGAATCTCCCAACAATAATTTAGTTTAATATATTTAATATATTGTGAACCATAGACCTAGGATTTTTTCGCTACGCTCAATAGACCTACGAAGTGTGAGAGTGAAAGGTCCTAGGCTGCTACAAACCGTCGCGAGAGAAAAAGAGATAGTGTAACAAGAAGACGGTATGTCATTTTTTACGCGAGTAAGAGGCCATAGCGTCCCGGCCTCTTCCGAGTCGGCGCAAATTTTGTGAGGTTACAAGACACAGTAACCCGAATATATACACGTTTCACAGGTAATTTATGTTTATTTGTACTGCTTTTTTGATAATCATTATTTCGTCATTTTGTTTTAAAATTAGTAATAAAATCTATGGAAATATTAGATAATAGGTTTCTCTTCATACTTATCAACAAATTACATTGCTAAATGAAGAATTGGTTGGTATTTTACGAAAAACTATAAAAACATTTGTTTACGATAGGGCTTGATAAAGTCCTGACGTCACAAGTATCGATAAAGTCGATAGTTTGTGTCTGACCTCGACGTAACTGCTCGGGTACATATGCGAACCTCAAAAATAATCGGTAGTTAGTTTAATCATAACTTAGTTTGAAAAATAATATGATTACATAATAATTAGCGAGAAGTTGACAGATCAGTTTATAGCTTATTGAGTATTTACGAATAAGTGAGTAAATATTATCACAAGATATATTATTCAAAATTTATTATGATGTTTTCTGTGAAAAGTTCCCCTAACACTCAATAAATAATTGGTAATATCTCTTTCTTCTGTCATAAAATTTTATTATCTTTATACAAATGGCTATTTAACAGAATTTGAAATAACTATATGCACGCGTATAATAATGATTGTGTTCTTACAGATTTCCAACAAATTTTCAGTATGTGATATAAGGGTTCGGATTATTCACGGAATCTAAATAAAAACTCTACAGTTTGTAGTAAACTTTAAAAAGAAAATATCGATGTATACTAATAAAAGACTCAATACCAACTTGTAATGTCCCTGAATGCATGAAGCTGTGGAAATGGTAGTCAATAGCTTTATAAAATGATGACACAAGTAACAGTTTAGTTTGTAGTAAAATACATGGTCAAATCATTTTGTTTTTAATGTAATGTAATGTACTGTATGATATGTAGATTCAATCTAATAACCCTTCCCTTAGCGTCCCTGGTGCAATAAAATCTACAATACTCGCTTCATTGCAGCGCTGGATAGCTATGACTATCGTGACGCAAAATAATTTTTATTTCTCCTTTTAGATCAAATTGAAAATAAGGCGGCCCTGTCCTTACTTAAATAGAGATATATCACCACCGTTAGCCATTACCTGTTCCTTTAAATCAAGTACTGTCTCCAAGGAAAAAACTTATTAACTAATGTTCTAATTTGTGACAAAAATGACAGAAAAAAAATTGCTCTTAAGAAGCTAGAAGAAAAGCTGAAACAAAAATAATGATAAAACGGCTTTTAGACTTAAAAGCAGACTTTAAAGAATTATATGTTTAGTAGGCCAGTTAGTAAAGATCATCGAAATTATGTACACATCGTCTTTACTACAGCCCAAGGAGATATGTTTATACAAAGAACAAATTCGACCTTTGCTCACCACATGTGAATGCTTTCCGCAAATGGTATTCAGATAAATGTAATTTAATAATTTACAGCATCTGTTTATTTGCAGCTTAATGATTTTGTTATTGGTAATCATAATACTTAGTAATGGTAAGTTTTATTTCATCTTGTTACGATGAAGTTACAGTAGTTTGACTTTTAAAAGTGCTGTACCATTTTAGACCTACAATAAATGCATTTGACTTCAACTTTGAATGAGTTTTATTTTTAACAGATCAAAAAAGGAGCAGGTTCTCAATAAGGTTGTATTAATGTTATGATATTTGGTTTGATTCTCATTTGAAAACATCGTATTTTGTTTGAAAGGATATACTTTAAGATTCATCCCGTTGATATTTCATCATAATCATTTAAGTAGTGTGGTTTTTAAATTCTAATAACTTGAAAAACAAGTTGTTCAAGCATTTCTGTGATTTCAGGGTTCTTTACGATCATTATAATAGTTTCAATGAACTATATAGGGCATAATTTCAAACGAATGTGTCCTAAGATTCAACCAGTAAAACTGTCGATAGTATTACGCTCGCGTCATGACAACACATTTACATTTCATATTTTGTTACACCATTCATCCATCACTGTTGGTCTTGTACAGCCTATATGAATTAAACAGCTTTAAACGGTTTCAATCGCATATATTCATAATTGTTTTTGTCCCGATGTTTTAAACGCTTGCAATGATTACCTTTTGAAGCAGTGATGGCTTAGTGGCATTGGCTATGGACTGCCGCGAAGCAGGTCCATGGTTCGAATCCCGCCACGGGCTTGAATTCAGCGCATGGTGGAAGGGCATTTTGCGAATGCCCGCCTGGCTAGCGAACACCCTCAAGTAGAAAATCTGCCGCCAAACACTTCACGGTGTGTTCCGGCAGCAGTCCTTGAGAGCCAGTGAAATTACAGACACATGAGACTTAACAACTATGTCTCAAGGTGACGGGCGCAGTGCAATTCGTGACTTGTGATGAAATGCATCTGTTATAGGCAAAGGTTAGTCCACTTAACATCAGGTGGGCGTCGAGCTTGTTTCGTCACAATAACATAAAAAAAAAGAAAACCTGATCTGCAAAGTGTTTGAAACTCATACCGCGGTGAGAATCGCATGTTTTGAAACGTTCCAATACCCAAACATATAACTTTTAAAGAGAGTAAAACTTTCGAAAATAGAACTCTTTGAATACATTAAAAGATACACTTCTTCATTATATTACTAGTATCTACAAATTTCCTAGTAGAATAGTGTTCCAAATTCAAATTAAATAAACGCAACTTTTTTCTTAAATTTTTTTTTTTACTCCTTGTCCACAAATAATTCTACTGTTCATAGCTCAGATTAGGAAACAAGGGAGATAGGTGTTTCCATCCTAAATAATATCTATGTTTTCGCTTAGCATGCGTGCAGTGCTCTTATAAAATAATACTAGTCAAAATAAAAAAAAATGTTTCATCGATATGGTGTTCAGTGTTGATCCTTTACCAACCTAAGTAAATAGTCTTCTGCTATTTGGGTAGATGTCGCCAAAGTCAAAAAGACGTGCATTCAAACGGATGGAGAAAATTCGACTGTCCAGCGCCCGCTTCCATAGCATAATTGGTAATGCACCAGGACGGTATTCTGGGAGTTGCGGGTTCAGGAGGTGCCAGGCTAGAATTGCACCTCCCCATATTATCCAGTGGGTGTCGTAAGAGCCGACTAAGGGAAAAATACTGTAAGGTAGGCAGCAGCACCTTCTAAAGAACTGCCATCTTACACTGCGATCTCCAAGCCGCCTGCCAAGCGTGGGGATTATGGCAAATACCCCTTAATAGGGGAGGCTGTGTTCAGCAGTGAACGATCCAGCTGATTCAGTACAGTACAGTAAATATTTTAGGGGCCATCCCATACAACAAACTTGATTTTTTTACCGTTTCTTGCTCGATACTAATAACGGTGACAGGTAGACGGTTTAACTATTCACAGAATATTTTGTTACGGAACCCTTCGTGCGCGCCGGTTTTTTTATATTTTTTTGAAAACGCGTAATTTTACGGAAATCTGGCAAACCAGAAGCATAGATATTAGGCTCAAGGATATACACGCAAAGTTTCACCGAGTTTGAACTCTTAACCCCTTACTTATAAAAACATCGCTATGTAGTTGCTAAGTAATGGATAACTAAACAGTGTTTAAGTAATGCTTAAATATTTCTTACTTATAAACGCTACATAGCACCTGTTTAGCTAAGCAATGGATAATGAGGTCGAACGTATTTTAAACTGACAACATTGTACTAAAAAGTATTATGAATGACCTAAATGGCCAAATAGCATGTATCTAGTGCTAAATATCTTGAAATTAAAAAGTAAATATAATACTTTTCTTTGTATAGTACCACCATGGAAGTAATAAGTACTACGTTGTACGTAGTACTTATTACTTCCATGAGTACCACCAACTTACTGTGCAGTTTTCGAGGGCGCTACTGGTCAAGGAAATCAACTACGAACTGTCACAATTTGAAGGAATGTTGTAGTTCTTTTTTCTGCTACCTGAACAGATAAGTTGGTGGGTCTGTAACTAAATCAGCTGATCAGAAATATGGGCGCCATCTTGTTACTTAAAATTTAAACAAGGGTGGGACGGTGTTTATATTGACAGTTGATTTAAGCAGTACTTGGGAACTGGATAAAGTTATGTAGCGTTTATGAGTAAGACATTTTGCTAATCAGCGGCTAAGTAATGTTTAAAATTTAAGTAGCGTTTATAAGTAAGGCTGTTAGTATTTAAAATATCACGAAACTACGTCTGTAATGAAAACGCTCCGTGTACTCATAAGTAATTCGTCTCATCTGCTCATGCTAATCTTAAATCACATTAACAAATGCTTAAAGCATAAGATTTTTAACCTCAAGCGTGAATGGAAACTGAGGTTTTACGCACCGAGTGCCTATATTACTTCAGCACGAGATGAGAGGTTGTGGTCTTTAAATTTGTAATAAACAACCTTATATATTTCAACATCATTGAACTTTAGGGATCTAATAGTGAGTTTGGAACACCGCATACCTGCTTTTGCCCGCAACTTGATATATTGAACCGCAGATTTTGACAGCTGTCTGCGGTCCCCACTATGTCCATTAGTGGACCGTAATGGGACCAATGTTTGACAGATGACTTACCCTACTTGTTCTTGAACTATTCGTATTTGGTTTGGGTCACTATTGTCGAATTATTCATTTATCACTTGGTTGGTGGGATTTGTCGCGAGGTTTTTTTTATATATGGATTGACCAGACTGATAACTTAATTACACTGCTTCTGGTCGTAAGATCCAGAGCTAGATTGAATGTCCTGCTTCCTGCACTGCGCTTGTCACTCCATACAATAGTTCATAAGTTTCGTTCACATAATAATTCCACTCTCTTAGGGGTCCATCACGCCTAAGCATAGTAGTGTTTGAACACTAATGATTGGTGGACAAGTCTGCCTCTGCCAAGGTATCGCCTGTCACCTAACTACGTAATTTAAAAAAAAAATGTAATAATTTTATTATACAGTTGGTAACACATTGATAAAATAAGTTTAAAAGAATGGCCCCGAGTTTTTTGCCCGTTCTTCTCGTAGTGACTGTATACATTTTTTATGCTGAACGTGGCAGTACAATGTAGTATATTTCAATACTAAAATTTGTAATTGAATTTCCTAAGAGTGTCGTAGACGCCTAAATTGAATAAATTATTTTGACTATGACTTTGTTTCGCTCAGCTTTCAATCCTAGAATCCTACGCTTCCTCAGATTTACAAGTGCTTATTCTTACCAATTTGCAGCCTCGCATAATAAATTAAAATTGTAAGAAAAACCGTTTTTAATCATTATATACATGAAATTTGCGTTTGTACTAAACTATAGCTTATAAACCTGCCCTAAGAATCTGGCTAAAACAAACATTAACTTCATTACTTACGCTCAGACAAAGAGTCTATATAATAGTCCACGTTTGAACTACTAAACTTATTTACCTTTGCTTATCTAAGTTATTTGCTAGAACAAAGGTGCTTGCCTAGTAGTTTATGATTTCAATACCTGGCTTAGACTATACGACCAACGGAAATGATATTGCTTTAGAAGAATAAAAATAATACCAATAGATTCTGGCTTTACTTTGTGGAAATCCATATTTAATAATAACAATAATTATTTTAAAAATAAGGGTTTTTCAAGAAGAACTTTGTTTTCTAAAACAAAGAATTTAGATGAAGATAATTCAAATTTTTATTGTATTATGAAGCGAAAAGTTTGGCAATTATGAATGAAAAATGATATCTGGCAAATGTCCACCACCAGCACGCTGACAGATGTCGATTCTTTCATCAAAGTTTTTAATCACTTTTTAGCAAAATGGCGGGTCTATTTCGTTAATCACACGACGGATTATGATTTTTAAGGCTGCAATCGATTTGACTGGCCGGAGCCAGTATTCAACATAGCCCCACAAAAAATAATCCAGTGGTGTTAAATCATGCGGTCTGGCATGCAATCGGGATATTTTGTTTGCAGTAAATTGATCGTTTCATTGGCTGTGTGATATGTGGCACCGCCCTGTTGAAACCACATGTCAGTGATATCCATGTCATCAATAATAGGTCAAAATTGAGTTGTTAACAACACGCGAAATAGACCTTCCATTATGCCGAAATGTGATTAAAACTTTGATGAAAGAATCGACATCTGTCAGCGTGCTCGTGGTGGACATTTTCCAGATATTTTTCATTTATAATTGATGATTCATAATTGCCAAAATTTTCTTTCGTAATACAACAATAATTTGAATAACTTTCATCTAAATTGTTTGTTTTATTTTGTTTTAGTAAACAAAATTCTCGTTGAAAAGCCAAAAAAAAAAGTTTTACATTATGAAATCATCAAATTACTATATAAAATAATATAATTTTATTATTATCAGTATTGTTATAGATAGACCTCCGTCCATATCTATTTATAAATATCCCTTTGTATAAGGTTGTCTGGAAGAGATCGCTCTCAGCGATAAGACCGCCCATTGTCACACCTACTCTCAGTTATTGTTATAAGTTATACATTTGTAAATGTGTCAATAAAGTGTTATCTATCTATAATAATAATAAAAGTAGATCTAAAAATTTGTTAAAACCTTCATGATTTATATCATTACTACATATTATAAAACAAAGTCGCTTCCCGCTTTCTGTCTGTCCCTATGTATGATTAGATCTTTAAAACTACGCAACGTACTTTGATGCGATTTTTTATAGATAGAGTTATTCAAGAGGAAAGTTTATACGTATAATACATGCATAGTAGAGAAACACTGATAACTTTAGAGGTTTCTAATGTGATGTCGTAAATAAACACATTTTTTGCGCTTACATTGCAAACGCAGGCAGAATCGTACGAGATAGATCAAAATAATGAACTACAGTGTAGTACACCTTAAAAAGGTCTACAAAATAGTCTGCGATAGTATATGTTTAGACGCTTAGGGATATCCAATAATCATTCTTTATCCTTTACTTGAGGCACTAAAAATCTGAAGGCTGCACCTTCAGATCAAGATGGTGCTCACTTATTAAGGAGGGAATACTTGATGGAGGAGGTCACGACCCTCAATAGTGGGGATAACGAATAACGGAGGAGGATCCTTTACTTTTTTTATGAGAAATAATAGCATATTTACGAAGCAATTTTAAGCAATACAGCATTAATCCTTATACAATTAAGTACCTTAAATACATTCTGCTTTTAATGTAGACAATATGGCCCTTTACAGCATGTAATTTAAATGAATATTTTTAAAGATATTACAGTTTATTTAGTATCAACATTGCACCTGTGCGAAGCCGGGGCGGGTCGCTAGTATAAGTATATATCAGTAAGGCCGTTCTATCGTTTTCTGTGTTTCTGTGGATACGCTGCGCACCAAGCCGTGCTTTTTAATTTGAAGCAAATTATGAAACTAATTAAGTTACCTGCGTCCTAAATAAAAAGTCATATGTATGCTTATTTCTTAGATAAGTACTCGTAGGTAATTATTTTCTTATTAAATACCTAGCGACGGTGAAATCTTTCTTTGTCTTACCCATATCGATCGATGAAGTAGGTACATCAAGAGACATTGGGTCCGCGGGGACTGGGAGCTCATCTTATTTTTCAAAACCCCTTAGTTTAGACGATGCGACGCGATGTCAAAATGCCAGTACTTGAAGAATACCAGTCTTTGAAGCGCTCGTAGCGAAGTTTACTTAGCTGGTCTCAACCGATCAGCAAAGTTAAGCAACGTCGCCCGCGGTCATGAGTTGGATGGGTGACCGCTAGTGGCATTACTACTGAGCGTTTCCGTGCTTCGGAGAGCACGTTAAGCCGTCGGTACCGGTTGTCGTCTTAGGATGGCAGTTGTTATATCATGGTGGTGGTAGGCTATTTTGCGAATGCCCGCCTGGCTAGCGACCACCCTCAAGTAGAAAATCTGTCGACAAGCACCTAACGGTGTGTTCCGGCAGCTGTCCTTGAGAGCCAGTACTTTACCTGATGGTTAGTGACCAAATCATCACTTACCATCAGGTGAGATAGTGGTCAAAGGCTAAACTATCAGGCATTAAAAAAAAAACTTGGCGCAACGAATAAGCATTGCATGCGGCGGGGCAATGCTTTTAGCTTGTACGCCTGCAATTGCCTTTCGGTTGCCTAAATGCTTTCGTTGTAGTAACTGTAGTGATGTATATGGTTTGCATACCACCTGAAATAAAAAAGTCGCAGTTTTTTTTGTTATCTAGCAAGTACACGTACTAGTTGTCCATCTGATGGTAAGCCTGTCCATTACAGTTTCAGTGAGTTAAGCCGGGGAATTATTACCGCCACACATTTTTCTACCGCGAAGCATTCATGATCACATTACTGTGTTCCGGTTTGAAGGTTTGTCAACTTAACATCAGATGGGCCTCGGGCTTGTAGCGTCACAATAACATAAAAAAATGGTGAAAATACAGGCACATATAGAGAGCTTAACAAATTTATTCATCAGGGTGATGAGCGCAGTGCAGCTTGTCAATTGTGATGAAAAACATTTGTTATAAGCAGAGGTTACCGTTACTTAAAATCAGGTGAACCTTGTGCGTGTTCGGTTACATTAACAAAAAAAGGAAAAATGCACTTAATGAGGAGCATACCACTACTCACTTAGTGTTTATGTATCTGGGGTGTTGCTGCACATTTTTTATTTGGTATAACAACATACATAATTATGAAGGGTTGGAATACGTTGGCCACCTGTTTTAAAACCGAGCCATTTTTTTTTGAGATTATTGAATGTAGGTTGTGTCCTCAACTTTTCATACATTAATTCTCTTTCTATTTAACAACGTTTATTAACAAAATTCCGCATTTATCAAACAAAATCTCTGCTCCCATACATAAACCATTCGGCTCTAATGTGTCGCATGTAAGAACCGACTTAATTTCACATAATTTACATTCAGTCATTCCATATTATATGCGGAAATGGTGCAATATGTGTTATGTAAAAATATAAAGGACAGCACGAGGACATAATTTTATTGTAAAAAGTTTTAGCTTCGGTTATATAGGCATTTTTTTTTCAGGGGGAAATGCCTTTGCTCTGCCTTTCGACAACGGGGGTAGTGTAGGGGTATGTGTGGGACTTGAACCCACTAAAACCCCCCCGCAAGCAGTCCTCCGCCGAGGTGGGGCAAGATAGGGTCGCGTTAGCATTCACTATCTTACTCCGGTGGAAGGCCCGAACCTAATCGGACCTTGCTCACGTGTTGCTGCACATTTATTTATTTGGTTTACCAACACATAATTATGAAGGGTTGGAATATGTTGGTGGCCAACTTTTAAAACCGAGACAATTTTTTTGAGATTATTGAATGTTGGATGCTGTCCTCAACTTTTCATACATTTATTCTTTTTCTATTTAACAACGTTTATTAACAAAATTCCGCATTTATCAAACAAAATCTCTGCTCCCATACATAAACCATTCGGCTCTAATGTGTCGCATGTAAGAACCGACTTAATTTCACATAATTTACATTCAGTCATTCCATATTATATGCGGAAATGGTGCAGTATGTGTTATGTAACCATATAAAGGACAGCACGAGGACATAATTTAATAGTAAGAAGTGTTGGCTTCGGTTTTATAGCCATATTTTTGAGGGGGAAAGTGCCTTCACACTGTCCCTCCACAACGGGGATAGTGGAGGGGGATGCGTGGGCCTTGAACCCACTAAAACCCTTCCGTGAGCAGTCCTCCGGCGAGGTGGGGAAAGATAGGGTCGCGTTAACATTCACTGTCTTGCCCCGGCGGTAGACCCGAACCTAATCGGACCTTGCTCACCAAGACCATCCAACAAACGTGTGGGGCCGCGTAAGCCAGTGGAGAATCCGCCGACTTTCCACCATTGACCCCACTACGGAGATGGCAGGATGCGGGCGAATTGCCGCCTCCTCGCCCACGTTCGTCTGCGCCGGAGCGCGTCAGCTCGGAACATCGTCCTCCCTGATCCGCTCCGAGGACGCCTCCCGTCTGGCGATCTGGTGCAGGTACTCTCCAAAACATCCATGTCCTTCACCAATCGGAAGGTCTTCGGTTTTATGGCCAACCGTAACTGACGCCAACACTATTTGAGAATGCTTTTGTTTACTTTCTACTATTAGGGAAAACGTTAAAATTAAAAAAAAATGGTAACTACACATTTAATTTTGAATGAGCAGCATCTTTTGAAGAACTGAGTTACATTGTGGTCTGCAAAGCGTGGGGAATGTGGCAAAACCCACAAATGAGGGAGGCATTTGTTCAACGGTAGATGTTACTGTTGATGATGAATCGTTTGGACAATCTGGTGACTGAAGTAGAATCTGAAGATATATAACCTGTGGTAGAATTGTACCTAACTTTATTTTCGTAGAACCTTACTTCATAGTGACATTTTCGTTTCAAACAACGCTCATGTTACTCCTATCTCTCAGCTTAACCCTTGTTATCGTTCTAGCGAGCTGTTGTCGTTCTATCGAGCTGTTGTCTTTCTAGGGAGTTGTTGTCTTTACGTATTTATGTGTATGTTTATGCCTGTCAAGGCGCCCGATGCGTAAAGCCACGTTCAATCTCCCTCAAGACAAACGTGTTTATATATGACAATGAAATATATTGTATTAACAAGTATACTAAAAAAATCAACATTTGTTAGTAAAACCTAGCTGCGTCAAAGTTTTAAGTTATCTATCTAAGGAGGTTATATTAATGTCGGTTCTAATGTGCATTATGTGACCACTATAAAAACTATCAGTTACCGATACGATATCGTTTATCGGTTTAGTATCGATAAATCAATCAATGCCTATGATTGTTTCTTTTATAGCCCGGTTTATGGCGCGTTAGGTTTCATATGCTACGGTCACCTGATAGACGGAGAGCGCATATCCTTCAATTCGCAACCGTTTATTGACTTTACATAAATACTTATTATTAATAAACTGGCTCAGGAAGTATGCGTATGTTTATTTAGATATATACATTTTGTAATGCTATTCGCGATGACATATATATATATTTCGCTTTCTATTTCTATATATCTATGTATAAAAAGTTTTCCCAGTTGTTGGTCATCCATGAAAACAAATAAAATTAAATTAATACGTATATATTGAAAGCAATGTCGTTCAAAAGATAAATGTTTCATTAACATTAAAATATAATCTTATTTACTTAAATCATTCCCTAAGAGTATAAAAATGTATGTCAGTAACAATAATATTTCAATAAAATTATTATTATAAAATTGTATACGACATCATATATTGCCAGCATGCTGGGCACACTGCCAATTGGTAGTGGGCTGGAGCATTTGGACTGCCTGTGAGTCTGCAATGACTTGTAGGTTGTCTATATCCTTTTATTGTAGTAGCTATAGTGTTGTATATAGTTCGTAGTATTTAACCAATAAATTATAATCGGAACTTTGCCCAGCTAATGGCAATAGGCTTGCCCCCTATTACACGATATCGAAACATATTGGGTGAAATACAGATGTTTAGTTACTATTGCCGGCACGTTCGTGTCGTCCATGCTTGTTTTTTTATTCATTTGCACATGTAATTTACAGATATGAAGTCAAACACATAGCGTTGATAAATACTACTGAGTTAATAATAACTTTTTTTTAATGTTATTGTGAAGGAACAAGCGCGAGGTCCACCTGATGTTAAGCGTTATTCTCGGCCTATAACAGATGCATTTCACCACAAGTGATGAACTGCACTGCGCCCATCACCTTGAGACATACCTGTTAAGTCTCATTTTGCCTGTTATTTCACTGGCTCTCAAGGACTGCTGCCGGAACACACCGTTAGGTGCTTGGCGACCATATTATTATGTCAAAATATTATATCATTGGTATCATAAAATATGTCAATCTCCGGATGTGCCCGTACGCACGATAGCCAAGATGGCACAAGCCAGATATTTGTTATCGTTTGAATATCTGGCTTGTTCAGAATGTGTTGATTTATTTAAGGAATATAATTATTCATAATCATAATAGTCGTGCTTGCATGTAGCTACGAATTGTTGTGCTATCTATACGTATTACATAGACACCTATAAGTTTTAGCTAGACTAGAGTGGGCAATTGAATCTCGGAGGAAATAGTAGTCAACCATTATTATTATTATTATAATTATTCACAAAAAACTAGTGACTTAAATCGAATATTTTACTTAACTCGTCCTTCTTGATAAAAACGCTATTTTTATATATAGCGTAAATGATATATGATATTATACGATATAATGATATGATATTTTTTACATATATATGATATATATATAAATACAGATAAAACTTAGATATTTTTTGCTACAACCGTAACTTAGTCAACTTTGCAATTATACTATATAGCGAAAGTTTAAAGGAAACGTGTTTTGGATAACTTGACCTTAGAAAATATACTCCGCAGGGTACCAGGCTAGAACGTCCACCCCCTTTTCATCCCGTGAGTGTCATAAGAGGCAAGTGAGGGAAAAATACCGGCAGGTGGGAAGCAGCACCGCCTGAACATCTGACAACTTCTACTGCAATCCCCAAGACACCTGCCAAGCGTGGAATTTATGGCAAATCCCCCAAGGGGATGACTTTTTTTAATGGTGGGCGTTTCGTTTGCTGTAATGATAATGATTATGAAAGAATGTGATCGAAATAAACATATAATTTGCTTAAAGATTCATTCTATAATTAGCTAAAAACTTATACAAGTAGAGCTAGTTAGCCTATACCTAAGTATACCTCCTGTTTATTTGTTATATATAAAGTTGGTATATACTAGATTGTTTCATATAAATTGTAACCTAAATATTAAATTAAATATATATGTATAAATATTAATGTTAAGATAAGGAAGAGCGGGTCTACCTGGCACAGGTATTCTATACTTAAAAGGTAGTCCCCACCTCAAATTTGTAAAAATGTTCAGATAAAATAAAAGTAATAATTTGAAGCGCTCGTAGCGGAGTTTACTTAGCTGTTCTCAAAAGGTCAGAAAAGTTAAGCAACGTCGCGCGCGGTCAGGAGTTGGATGGGTGACCGCTAGTGACATTACTACTGAGCGTTTCCGTGCTTCGGAGGGCACGTTAAGCCGTCGGTCCCGGTTGTTGTCTTAGGATGGCAGTCGTTATAGCATGGTGGTAGGGCATTTTGCGAATGCCCGCCTGGCTAGCTACCACCCTCAAGTGGAAAATCTGTCGCCAAGCACCTAACGGTGTGTTCCGGCAGCTGTCCTTGAGAGCCAGTACTTCTAGGTTAGCCTGAACAACATCTTCGACCACATCATCACTTACCATCAGGTGTGATAGTGGTCAAAGGCTAACTTATCAGGCATAAAAAAAAAAAAAAAAAAAAAAAAAAAAAAAAAGATTTATTATTATTAGTTAGCACTTGTCAGCGCTTTAAGAAGCGTATGGATCGAAAAGAGGCGTCGACTAGTAAATTAAAATAATTGGTTGACACCTAGAGGTGTTAGGAGGGATAAGTATAGTCCGAGGGAGTTACTAACCACTTAAACTTGGAAGGGCTCATACATGTGCTCTTACTTTTAATGGTAATTGGAAGAAAATGACGTAATACCTCTTCAAGCAGTAAGTTTTGTACTAGTTTCTGCCTATTAAGGATGATGTTTCTGTGAAATTGCTTTCAAGATGTGTTTTTTTTTCTACATAGTGTTGAATTTTTAACATTCCTTTAAACAAGAATCCGTTCTTTAAGGATAGTTTCTTTTTGTACTGGTTTATAAAAATTGTAATTATAACAAGTATAAATTAATTAAAAATGTAAAAAACCCGTCTGCAAATTATTTATTTTCGTTAAACGTTTCGTTCGTTCCATTGGAATTACATCTGCAAGTATATATTTATAAAATTTATTTTAAAGCCCTTCATTTGGATAACATATTCGATGCGTTTGGAAGAAAATAAAAAATTAACTCACAATATGGCGTCTAAAATCCACCAGTTTGTTCATATTTTTTTATGTACCTAGTATCACTTGCGCTATCAAGACGAATATAACGATATCTCATAAATTAAAATTGGTTAAGTAATTAAGAAGTTATGTTGTAATAAAGAAACTCACAAACATACATACATGAACCCTGAAAACATAACTTTTATTTGGGCAGTCGTGTATAAAAAAATAATAGGCAAAAAATAAATATGACGTTAGCTCTCAGCCTACAGCTACGATAACAATTCAACCAATTATGTAAAACATGTCATTGTATTTAGACTTAACAAATTGTTACGATAACAAAACCTATTTAATATAGTTAAATGGTGTAAATATTGCCTGCAAAGCTACCAGATAAATAGTAACTTTAATACTTTCACGACTTGAACACAGTTATAAGTATTTAACGGGAATTGATTAAGGCGTTACTTTGCAGAAATCCATATTTAATAATAACAAATATTTTAAAAATATTTTACGAAAACATCAAATTAATATTTTAATAAAACACTTAAAAATATATCTAGTGACAATCCCGCCTAATTTTCCTGCTAAGCCGACGTGACGTAAGAAACGCCACGCAGCCAAACCGAGAGTTCTCGATCGTGCGCTCGTAGAGTCAAGACCTCCTGAGAATGCTTCGTTTAGAAGCGAAACGCGTCGAAAATTCTTCCGGTTTGGCTGCGTGGCATTTGTGACGTCTCGTCGGCTTAGCAGGAAAATTAGGCGGAATTGTCACTAGATATATTTTTAATATTTTTTTTATTTGATGTTTTCGTAAAATATTTTTAAAATATTTGTTATTATTATTTAACGGGACTTAAACGCGATATATATAACGCAATAGCTACAAAATATAACATTAAGATATATAGCAACAATGAGTTTAAGAAGTTTTTACTGACTTGATTACAAAGGCATTGAGGATATATTGCACGATGATGTTATAATTTAAAAACATTTAATAACATCCTTGTCTTCAAAAGTCTCTGACATCCTGATTTTAAGAATGCGTAAATAATTTTTATTTGAATTTTCGTAAATCTCACTCTGAAGTTTAATTATTTATTTTGATTATGACTTTTATTATTATTCTATAGACATGTTTTAAATAATTTAAGTTTAGAAATCGAATAATCCATTATATTTTCATAAAACACAATTTATATTAGTAGAATGTTCATATTTGAGTGTATTTTTATAAATAGGTAATTTTTTTAAGATTACTTACTTATTTTGCATGCTGTCTTCACCTATAATTACTGTGACACTTAGCTAAATTCTACAATGTTTGTTATGATTTCAATGTATTGGTGTACACTGTGTTGGTGATCTTTTAAATGAATAAATTCTAATGCATAATTATTTTTTTTATAATTTTTATTCTGTTTTTTATATCAACATAGTTTTTAAATACACATCAAAATAACTTTGAATTTTAACCATCATGTAACTGGGTTAAATAATTATGTTATTAATTACAACTTAAAATTTGTTATTTTCTTTTGTATTGTTAGATAAACACGAAAACGATACATAACTAAAATAAATAAGTTTATGAATTTTGAAACAATGTTACTAAGTTTTGTTATATTTATACTAAGCTCAACAACTATGGGAGAAGCTATTGGCTCTGAAACACAGTTTACACTAGCTCGGAGCCAATGGGTTCAAATATTAAGCTGTACAATATATTTTTATGACAAATAAACTCTATTATTATTGTTATAAAACTTTGATAGAGAGGATGGTTTAAAGTTAGCTGTATCCTGGAATCCAGTGCTAAGGAAATGCACCAAATGCGTTTTACCTTCCTTAAGACCTGTGGATGTTGTCAGTGTTGTGTGTCGAGACGATATATATCTAAATGAAACGCGGGTAGTTGGAGAAAATACCCGCCTTTCAAGACGTTGACACTCGCCTCTTCAGTCCGCTCGTGACCACGACCAATGCAACTTGGTCGAAACGTTGAGGTAAATAAATAATATACATGTTTTATCGCGTTGAAGTCCTGTTAAATACTACAAAACAAAAGTTTTAAAGTCCCTATTACTACTATTACCACCAATTTCTAAAATATATACAAGGAAACAAAGATAAAGAATATTAAATTATATATTTTCAATACATGCATATTTGTCAGTAAGATATTGAAATGCACAATCCATACTAATTCATCGTTTACGAAGTTGAAACAGTGAACGAACGAAGTACTCGTCGAGCTAGTTTTCTAGTGCTACCCAAGATAAGAACTAATTACGGGAGGAAAATGATTACGTCTGGCAAGTTAACGCACATCATGGGTCCGTCAGTGTATAATCAAATCCCAAATGATGTCAAACAGGCGGTAAGCCTGAATGTTTTCAAAATGAAGCTCAAACGCTGGCTGGTTAGCCAATCGTTCTATAGCTATAATGAGTTCTTGACATTTAAAAATAAAAATTCTAGTATCTAATTTGTTACTTATAAACCTATTGACATTCAAATAACTCATTTAATGACATGTTTTATGATTTTTATAATATTATTATTTTGTTATTATTATCATTGTTATTTCTTTGATTTTATTTATTATGTGTATTTCATGCTATATAAGCACAAAATAACAATGGTATTTTTTACTTTTTGTAAAATAATGTATTGTTGACGTGTATTTTATATATGAATAAATAACTATAAACTATGAACTATGAACGTACGAAGGTGCACAACTTTTTAATAAACTACCGACAAAAATAAAAAAATTAAGCTTTACACTATTTAAATTGCCACTACCGTTAACAATGATCTCTGATAAACAAGGCAATGATGAATGCCTACATATATTCTTATACGTAAAATTTTCTGTAGCAATAATGTCCGAGGGGTAATATGGACTGCCGTGCTGCAGATCCATGGTTCGATCCCCACCGCTGGCTTGAACTTCACCACATGGTCGAAAGGCATTTGCGAATGCTCGCCTGGCTAGCTACCCCCCTCAAGTAGAAAATCTGTCGCTAAGCACTTCACGGTGTGTTCCAGCAGCAGTCCTTGAGAGCCAGTAAAATAACAGGCTCATGAGACTTTAAGTGGACTTATCTCTGCCTATAATACATGCATTTCTTCACAAGTGATGAATTGCACTGCGACCGTCACACTGAGACTTACAGTTGTTAAGTCCAATGTGCCTGTTATTTCACTGGCTCTCAAGGACAGCTGCCGGAACACACCGTTAGATGCTTGGCGACAGATTTTCAACTTGAGGGTGGTCGCTAGCTAGGCGGGCATTCGCAAAATGCCATTCCACCATGCGGTGAAGCCCAAGCCCGCGGTGGGATTCGAACCATGGACCTGCGGCATGGCAGTCCATAACCAATGCCACTGAGCCATCACTGCTTCAAAATGTAATAATATTACTTGAGTTTTTTTATCCGGCGGTTTGCTTTAATAAACTAAATAATACGAACTATATACAACACTACAGCTACTACAATTAAAGCATTTAGACAACCAATAAGTCATTGCAGGCTCCCAGGTAGTCCAAATGCTCCAGCCCATATTATTTAGTCAATAATTTCCAAAACTTATCAGAGCCCTTGGTCGATGCGACGCGTGATGAAATAGTTGATACCTAGTTCGCTCAACAAGTATGTATTACAATTCATACATCTATACTTTCGGTTTGTTAATCATTCCGTTTACGAGCTAAAGACCTGATGACCTCATTAATAGGGATCCGTTTTGCCCTTTGGATACAGAACCCATAAACACTTTAGAAGTCACTTGTGTCACTGCCTGTACTGTGCGTCGCAAATGAAAGTTTAAGCAACTAACAAGAACACACAAAGTTGGCTAAGCAAAGGCTTGTGAGTAAGCTTATTCAAAGTTTAGCTGAAGTTGAGCTTAGGCCGCCCACTGACGATGTCCTTTGTTAAACGGGACATTATTAACACCACGGGCTGTATAAGACAAGTGGCGGGTCCCTTTTGTCATATAATGCTGATTTACTACGCCAAAGAGTCGTTTGATTAAATGGGGAAGTTTTATATTGCCGATATACATAATTGGATGTGATAGGGCATTTGCGAATTCCCGCCAGGCTTGCTTCCACCCTCAAGTAGAAACCACCTGTCGCCAAGCACATAACGGTGTGTTTGGGAGCAGCTGTTCTTGAGAGCCAGTAATTCTAGGTGAGACTGAACACCATCTTCGGCTGCATCATCACTTACCATCAGGTGAGATAGTGGTCAAATGCCAGCCTTGAAGATGTAATAGAGATTTTTATTTTATACAATACCATAATTGTAGCTATTTCAGCAAATAAATAATAAAAAAAAAAACCTAAATCTTTAAGTAATATATATATCTAGTTTTAGTAGCTGTATGGAGTCCAGATTGCACTCTAAAGCTTTAAGGCAGTATATCTGACACAGCTGAAACCTGGAACTCTACTCTTATATGTATACACATTTTTTTCTCTTTATACACATTCCTTATGCTGGTAATTTTAGTTACATCATACATCCACCGCAACATTTGCACGCATCTCAGCCACATGCACTTTCACTTTTATTTTATTCAATTTTATTTTCTAACATTCTCTTTTAGTAGCAATAGATCTCAATGAGAAAGAACTCTTTTTATTGCAGTAGAAATCTTCATAGTATTAATAGAACTAATTTTAGTTCCAGTAGAACTCTTCTTAGTAGCCATATAACTCTTTTTATTGCAGTAAAACTTTTAGTAGTGTCAATAGAACTCGTTTTAGTACCAGTATAACTCTTATTAGTAGCCATATAACTCTTTTTATTGCAATAAAGCTTTCGTAGTATCAATATAACTCTTTTTTGTACCATTAGAGCTTTCGTAAGTTGCCATATAACTCTTTTTATTGCAATAGAACTCTTTGTACTATCAATAGAACTCATTTTAGTATCATTAGAACTTTTTTAGTAGCCATAAAACTCTTTTTATTCCAGTAGAACTCTTCAAAGTACCAATAGAACTCGTTTTAGTTCCAGTAGAACTCTTCTTAGTAGCCATATCACTCTTTTTATTGCAGTAGAACTTTTTGTACGAACTCTTTTTATTGCAGTAGAACTCTTCGAAGTATCAATAGAACTCGTTTTAGTACCAGCAGAACTCTTCTTAGTAACCATATAACTCTTTTTTTGCAGCAGAACTCTTCCTAGTATCAATAGAACTCTTCTTAGAAGCCATAGAGTGTTACTGCCACCATACCTATTTCTAATATTTCTATAATCTAACTAGTTGTAGCCTACCAACTGACCGATGGGAAGAGGAAGCCTGCACTAGATCAGTTTGGCGTTCTAAGGTCAGGAAAGGTGTGTCTTCCTTTGAGGACGCTCGCCTTTCTGGTTTAGACTTGAAGCGTCAAATTAGAAAGGATCAGCCTAAACCATCTTACCACTACACTTACAACACCGCGGGCCAGCTTTACTGCCCGACTTGTGACAGAGTGTTCCAGACGAAGTTCGGCTTTGCCAGCCACGTTCGAGCTCATGCCAGGAGATAGCCAAGTCGCCATCGTCGAACTCGACGCGGACGACATCATCACCTATTTCTACCTCTAAGAGGTATAATTACATTACTGTGTTTCAGTTGGAAGGGTACCTATGGGAGCAGATTAAATTACAGGCACATGAGACATAACAAGTTTATGTCTCAGGGTGATGGGCGCAGTACAGTTTGTGACTTGTGACTAACTGCATCTACTATAGGCAGAGGTACTGCTTAACAGCTTGTTTCATCAGGACACTCCAATCGGCCACGTGCTCAGTTCTTTTTCATTGCCTAACATTAAGACCAATAAATTACGACAAGTTTTATGATGTTTTAAATTGTTTTGTTCTCTAACTCAACACTTAGTGGAAAGTTTTCTATTAAGTAGAGGGATTGCCCCATTGTTTCTACTCCTAACGCAAGTTATAAAGTTAGAGCTAAGTAGATATAAAATAGTTGCGAAGGTGAGGCAAGGGGACGGGTAGTGGGAGGGGAGGTTGAGTTCCGGTACTGTGCTATCATTATACGCTTGGTTTAGGGTTGTCACAATATTATAGTTGCTTAAAATAATAAAAAAATGGTGCAGTCATTTTCCAAGAAATTGTGTTGAAAAATGTAACACTACATACAGAAAAAAATAAGGCTTACGTCTTGTAAGTCAAACTAGCATAGTTCGAAAATGCTAATATTGTATTTTGTTTGTAATAAAATTAAGGTAGACAGAATAAGAAAATAAATAAGTAAAGAAATAAAGATAACCAAAAAAACTGTTTAACTCTGGGAATCGAACCTCAAACCTCGAAACAGATGCTTCTATGCCACTGGACCACAAACAACCTATCAGCACTCTGTTAAATTCCAGTAAAGGTATCTTTTAATACACTTTGCACCATATTTGTCCCATGGAATTGCTTGCAATGAATCGAGCGCATTACAATCTATCGTGCGTAGTATAGTAGTTCTAAATAACACTACTAAACTACTTATACAAAAAAAATCTTTCATTCGTATCTATAATTTTTTTTTATAGCTGATAGCCTAGCCTTTGACCAATATCTCACCTAATGGTAAGTGATGATGTGGTCGAAGATGGATTCAGGTTAGCCTAGAATTACTGGCTCTTAAGAACAACTGCTGGAACACACCGTTAGGTGCTTGGCGACAGATTTTCTACTTGAGTGTGGTAGCAAGCCAGGCAGGCGTTCGCAAAATGCCCTACCACCATGCTGTAACGACTACCATTGTAAGACAACAACCGGGACCGACGGCTTAACGTGCCGTCCTAAGCACGAAAGCGCTCAGTAGTAATGTCACTAGCGGTCACCCATCCAACTCCTGACCGCGGCGGACGTTGCTTAACTTAGCTGATCGATTAAGAACGGCTAAGCAAACTTCGCTACGAGCGATTCAAATCTCTCTCATCTATCAATTTATTAAATAAACTTAAGTATTTTAAGGATAAACCCACCACTTTCATAACAAACAGTTTATACGTCCCTTTTTATATATTTTTATCATGTGACAACCCTAACACACTGCACTTATCCCGGTGTAGACGTGTACAAAGAACTAGTAAATAAGAACAGTGTACATGTTCCCTTACAATGCCCCTATACATTAACACGTAGTTCGTGAATTCTTTTTAATACAGAAAAACATACCGTCACAGCTGCATTCCCCGAAGGGGTAGTAGAGGTGTTTTAATAACCACGTTTTTGTCCGTGACAGCCAGTAATTCTAGGCTAACCTGAACAACATCTTCGACCACATCATCACTTACCATCAGGTGAGATATTGGCAAAGGCTAGCCTATCAGCTATAAAAAAAGATGATTGATACTAATGAAAGATTTTTTTTGTAAAAGTAGTTTAGTAGTAGTGTTATTTAGAACTACTATACTCCGTTTTACCAGATATGGTTTGGTCTCTTGTAATAATAATAATTATGTAGTAATAAATATAAGTGTGAGGGTATATATTTGTTACTCCTTGATACGGCTAAACCTATTAGTAAATACATTTAAATAGAGATAATTTAGGTCTTGCCCGTAGGGTGCCGGGCTAGAATGTCACCATGCCATCTCTGGGGTGTCGTAAGAGGCGACTAAGGGTAATTAACCAAAAGGGGGCAGCAGCGTTTTCTGAGGAACTGATATCCCACACGGCGATCCCCAAGACGTCTGCCAAGCGTGGTGATTATGGCTTACCCCCCATAATAGAGATGGCTGTATTCAACACGGGACAATCCGGCTGATAGAAGGTAAGTTCAGGCTAACCAAGAATTTCTGACTCTCAAGGACAGAGTGCTGCCGGAACACACCGTTAGGTGCTAGGCGACAGATTTTCTATTTGAAAGTGGTAGCTAGCCAGGCAGGCATTCGCAAAATGCCCTAACACCATGCTATAACAACTGCTATATAACACAACAACCAGGACCGACGGCTTAACGTGCCATCCGAAGCACGTGCACGCTCAGTAGTAATGTCACTAGCGGTCACCCATCCGACTCATGGCCGCAGCGGACGTTGCTTGGCTTTGCTGATCAGTTCAGAGAGGCTAAGCAAACTTAGCTACGAGCGCTTCAAAATCATCATAATTACTTTCCATCATTATCACCTCGGATGACACTAGGAACAGATAGTTATTATCTAATTCTTGAAAGCATTACAAAAGCAATTAAAAGATGTATCGATAGTAACTAACCCCACAATTATTCTGGTCATTTTACATAATTACACATTTCTCACTTTCCCAGTGGCGGGCCGTGAACCGTGGTGAGGCTGGGAAGTAGTTGAAATGACCGATTCTTTGTATTCCAATATCGCGAATAAGGATTGCTGCACACTGTTTGGTTAGTATATTTTGTCATAGCATGAGTTGAAGCAGTGATGGCTCAGTGGCATTGGCTATGGACTGCCGCGCAGCAGGTCCATGGTTCGAATCCCGCCCAGAGCTTGAGCTTCACCGCATGGTGGAAGGGCATTTCGCGAATGCCCGCCTGGCTAGCGACCACCCTCAAGTAGAAAAACAGACAGATCGTCAAGCATCTAACGGTGCGTTCCGGCAGCAGTCCTTGAGAACCAGAAAAATTACAGGCTAATGAGACCTAACAACTGGACGTCTCAGTGTGACGGGCACAGTGCAATTCGTCGTTGACGAATTGCGTCTATTATAGGCAGAGGTTAGTCCACTTAACATCAGGTGGGCCTCGGGCTTGTCCCGTCACAATTACATTAAAAAAAAAAAGTGTTGGCGTGGTGGTAATGAATGTGGACTGCCGCGCAGAAAGTCCATAGTTCGAATCAAGCCGCGGGCTTGAGCTAAACCCCCTGCAGGTGATATTTTGTGAATATCCACCTGGCGTTCTACTACCTTTAAATGCACCGATTTTAGTGTCATAATATAGTCTATTACGCACTCGTGCTTTTTTAACTTTACCGCACTAGTGTTTTAAATAGATTTAATTATAAACCTTCGTAATCAGATCATTATTTTTTTCAAAATGATCACGTAAATATTTTCGTATCAAAATTTTCGTATTCGTTCCTCGCAAGTGTGTTGAAAAACGTTGTATAAAACTCGTGCGCGTTATTTATTACAATCACTACTCCATTTAGGCAAACTCCTAAAAATATGAGTTTTTAAACTGTCACGGTCATTAACACTATAATAATTATAACTAACAGGATATTGACCGTGTTTTTGATTTGTTTTGAGCTCTCGATATTTCGGCACTGTTGCAAGCGCCAAACAAACGTATATACAAGGAAGAGGGTAGACCGGTTCGTTTGCTCTTAGAGCCTACCATCCACTCTCATAGACTTCAGTGTACTCGTGATCATGGCGCTAGCAACAGTGCCGAAATATCGAGAGCTCAAAACAAATCAAAAACACGGTAAATATCCCGTTAGTTATAATTATTAAACTCCTAAAACCCGTCTCGGTTTTAATAAACAACTTCGCGCACTTGTTGCATAATGTACTATTAAACTCCTAATGGTGTAACAAAATCACAAATATACGATAGGAAAAATTTAAGTCATGTGCGGGATATAATGGTGTGTTCAGGCAGATTTTCTTGCCTTACCTAATAATAAAAAGGAAGCAATTTTTAGTATTAAATGTTGCTCTATCAGCCGGATTGTCCACTGCTGAACACAGCCTCCCCCATTATTAGGGGAATTGCCATAATCCCTACGCCTGGCAGGCGGCTTGGGAATCACAAAGTGAGATATCAGTTCCTCAGAAAGCGCTGCTGCCCACCTTTTTGTGGGTTACCCTTAGTCGCCTCTTACGACACCCACGGGTAGAGATGGGGGGGTTACATTATCGAAGTATTTATACGGATCCCTAACTTTTTTGATAATATTCTTTCTATACCCTATGTTCATCAGGGTTAATGTAGTATTCTAATGATGAAAGATATTTTATAAATCAGTCCAGTAGTTTTTAAGTTTATTCGTTAAATAAAAAATACAAATCTTTCCTCTTCATAATAGTAGTTTAGATTATAGTATATCACCAATATTATTGTATTTCACCTTGATCTGTATAGTTTTTACCTATTTTCATATATTTTTTCTAGCTATATTGTAAGTATAAAAATAGCAACGCATAGCTTAGTATTCTCACTGGCCGTCAATCAGGTATTACCTCAATATGTAATACCAAACCTTTGTTTTGACATGGGAACCCGCAGTGGGCAATCCAGACGTTTCCTTTCATTTATCCGAAACAATCATGTTTATTGTTGGTAGCTATACCCATGTCGTAATATAAAAGCAGTATGGGAACTATCGCTATAATTTTACTTTGAGTAAATCTTAATTTCGTCTTTAAATTAATGTTTTGTTGGTGGGTGTGTAAATGCAAGGCTTTGGAATCTCAAGCTCCTGGGTTCAATCCTGGGGACGGACAAGTCAATGATTTTGACAAGGAAATATTTATCCACTAATAAAAGGGTAGCGACATAACTAGTGTAAAGTATTTCCAGAAGCACTTATTTCGGTTAGATAGAATAACAGAATAGAATAATAAAATAACATTTATTGCCAGTAAAACACAATTTAACAAATTGAACATTGACCAAATAAAAAACATGGAAAAAACACTATCTAATATAACTGGCAATAGGGGTAGGCTCAGCACTGTACTACGTAAGCCGGATGGTTCACGCAGGGCTGGTTTTCAGCATACCCCTTTGCTCGAACATAGGTGTTAATCGAGTGAAGATTAGTGATGCGGGTACATATATATACATAATATTTATGAAATTAAAGTTATCCACGTAACACGCTTACATCTAAAAAATAATCATAAACTTATTCAAAAGAAAAAAAAATAGATGAAGTGTAGTAGTATAGTTCATGGTCGCACCGTCTCTTATAACAGTTAGAAGCAACAAAATAGAATATAAAATTTGCGTCTGGCCAGTCAGTCTCAACGGCTGAGCGGTTAAAGCATCCGGTGCGTCAGCAGGCATCGTATCTTGCTCGGGGCGATAATTTCGTGCTTATAAAGCTTTTGTAAATTTAATGATAAGTTTACGAGTAAAGTTGGCAGAACGAAGCGCTCGTAGCGAAGTTTACTTTGCTGTTATTAACCAAACAGCAAAGTTAAGCAACGTTGCCCGCGGTCAGGAGTTGGATGACATTACTACTGAGCGCTTCCGTGCTTCGGAGGCTAAGCCGTCGGTCCCGGTTGTTTTCCAAGGATGGCAGTCGTTATAGCATGGTGGTAGGGCATTTTGCGAACGCCCGCCTGGCTAGCTACCACCCTCAAGTAGAAAATCTGTCACCTGACCTGAAATCTGTTCTTGAGAGCCAGTAATTCTATGTTAGCCTGAACAACATCTTTGACCACATCATCACTTACCATCAGGTGAGATAGTGGTCAAAGGCTAACCTATCAGGAATAAAAAAATACAAAGGCATAGGTTTGGTTCGACTTTTGTATTGTACAGGTGTCATTAAAATTGACTTATTCATAACAACTGGAACGCTTTTAACAATTACGACAATCGCTAACAGCGACTACGACAAAATGTACATACGTTATTTCTTTATTTTTCATTTAAATTTGCCGCGCTTCGCGCCGTCGGTAACGCAATCGCGCCATCGCCGTCGTCGATAAAAACAAACGCGCTGTCGGTAAAGTGGACTTTAAACTGTGTCGGTAAAACAAGGAGATTATGAGGAGAAAAAACAATATGGAGTTGAGACTTGAGTGCGCAAAGAACTATGTGATTTATAAACTTGAAAGTTAAAGAGTGTTAAAGATATCGATATATCGTGTTAAAGATTAAGGAATAAACTTTAAATGTCGTTTCTTTGTTTACAGAGCAACACATGTTTATTAGATAAATAACTTATTATATATTTAAAATATTTATGATAAATAATCTTCACTGCTCAGAATCCCTCCCAGTGTTACCAAAAATCGGGAGCAGGGCCGTTATTCTTATTATACAATACAATTCAGTACAGTCCAATAGACATCAAACATTTCTTCATTGTTAACCATAGTACGAAACAAAATGTACGTAATTACAGTCCAGTACAATGGACGGCCTTATTGCATGCAGCAATTTCTACCAGGCAACATTTGGATGGACGGTACCAGGTGAAGGAGTGAGGTGAGGTTGAGATGATAAGCATGGAAATAGCAATGTAAACACTCCTGTTTGATAACACCCATACAGACTTTTTGTCCATGATTGTATAGATATTTAATTCAGTATATACTATATATATATATATGGCGAATAAAAAGCTTTCACATATAAAAAATTCAGGACCATACCACTCAAAGAATTACATCGTGCGAAAGTTCAACGTTTTGTAGAAGATTTTTTTCTCATACCCCAAACATCTGTTGTAAATACCCATACTGTATGCAGGTGGAGCTATAAAAAACCTTTTGACTAGTCAACCGTTTATTTCCACGTTCAGTACTGGATACTTAATGTGATTTTATTACTATTGAAACCTTTGCTTTAGTATATTATTATTTGATTTTCTGACGGATATGCGAAACTGTCGATTGTGGAAAGAGAGGAATGTTATTAGTTTAAAGCTTTTTACACACACATATATAAATCTATGTGTATGTCCGCGACATTTAGTTTCTAATGGCTAAGCCTCATATTCTCTCTGATACATGTTTTTGTTTTATTTTATGTTATTGTGACGAAACAAGACCGAGGCCCATCTGATGTTAAGTGGTCTAACCTCTGCCTATAACAGATGCATTTAGTCAACGACGAATTGCACTGCGCGCGTCACACTGAGACGTACATTTAGGTTAGGTCTCACGTGCCTGTAACTTTACTGGCTCTCAAGGACTGCTGTCGTAACACACTGTTAGGTGCTTGGCGACAAATTTTCTACTTCAGGGTGGTCGCTAGCCAGGCGGACATTCGCAAAATGCCCTTCCACCATGCGGTGAAGCTCAAGCCCGCAGCGGAATCACTGCTTCAAAATATTGCCCTGTTTGAAAGCAAGCCTTAATCGGTGGTTCTTATTCTTAAATGACACAAGCATTTTATTCTAAGGGTGGATATCACTGTAGAAACTAAACGCAATCAATTCTTCCTAAACGGAGATTCAAGCATTTGACTGAGTTCAAAACTCCAGTTTGAATTTCCCAAATATTGAACCAAGTTCAATTTAAACTGGGTTCAATATCTAAATGCCTGGTTTAAAATGTTTAACTCAACCTAACGAATTCAAGATCTTTCATCATCAACAACAAATTGCAGCCAATCACAAAGAATATCCTTTACATTCACCAATCAAAACATTAATTGCCGTGAAAACTAAAATATAGCTGGTGAAATCGTTATGACGTAAACTGAAATCAAAACTGACATTTGAGAACTTGGTTTAGTTACACGCGTTTAGTATAAGCGCTCGTAGCGAAGTTTGCTTAGCTGTTCTTAACCGATCAGCAATATCCGCCGCTGTCATGAGTTGGATGGGTGACTGCTAGTGACATTACTACTGAGCGCTTCCGTGCTTCTGAGGGCACGTTAAGCCGTCGGGCCCGGTTGTCGTCTTAGGATGACAGTCATTATAACATGGTGGTAGGGTATTTCGCGAATGCCCGCCTGGCTAGCTACCACTGCTAATCTGTCGCCATGAGAGCCAGTAATTCTAGGTTAGCATGAACAACATCTTTGACCAAATCATCACTTACCATCAGGTGAGATAGTGGTTTAAGGATATAAGTAATACAGAAAATAAAAGATCTTTACATTTCACCAATCACAATAGTTATTGACATGAAATCTAAAATGTTACTGGTGAAAGATATAATAAATAAATATAGGCGGATAGACCGATAACTGTTTACATCAATTGGGCTCAATTTTTCTTTTGAGTACTAACCTTACGAATGTCTTTCACTTGACTGGTTTTCCAAATTGCTGTTACTTATGCCTTCTGAAAACAAACCAGAACAAATCTCGTATTCGAGTAGGCTTTCGATGGGATTTTTCTCATAACTGAGAGCAATAACGCATAAGTAAATAAGCATCTTGTTAAGGAGTCAAATGGATCCTGAGCGATTCAATATACAACGAGTCAAGAGTATTGACTGCGGATGCGGTATTGAAAAACAGCCTTCATATCATATATAATGATGTTTTAAAAAGTTAGTGTTCGTGCTGCTGAAGGAAGTACAACAGGATACGTTGATCTTGTCATCATAGTTTCTTACAAAATCACAAATATACGATAGGAGAAATTTAAGTCATGTGCGGGATTCGAACCCGCGTCCATCCTCCCCTTGAGCCGGGTTATGCTCTAACCAATTGAGCTAACATGACATGACGTCATAACTCAAATCTTTCCTATCGTTTCTTAACCATCGTATTGGGATGGATTATAGCATACCCCGGCTCAAGGGGGGGATGGACGCGGGTTCGAATCCCGCACATGACTTAAATTTTTCCTATCGTATATTTGTGATTTTGTAATGTTATCCGCATAGCAGGCGTTATTGCAAACCTAACAATATTATAAATCATAGTTTCTCCTTAAGCAGCTGAGACCGTTTTGTAATTCAGCAGTTCTAAATTTTCTTTTCCATTTTTATTATCTTAGTGAAGCATGCTAAGCTAAGCAGCTTAATTCGCAGCACATGCATATTAAAATGTAAACTTGTGGTCAACGTCGTTGGTATCGCAATTAGTTAAGTATATGCTTTGTCTTTAAACTTTTTTGTATATTTTTTATTGTGTGTACTGTTTGTTGATCCATGAAAATAAATGGAAAAAAATGATACCGTATGAAGGCGCACAACTACCAATACAACAATCTACCGTCAAATAATTTTAAATTTGACTGTAGGTTGTGATGTTAGCTCGTATAACGTATTTAAATCGCAACTTGCTCAGCACGTTATAAACAATGAACTCATTTTATGAAAACGGTGATATGCTTTACCTACTCGATTTAATATATATGTTGGAATGTGTATATAAAAAAAATTGAGCGACGTTTTTTTAAATGTTTACATTAATGTTATCTATGTTCTCATGTAAGTGACTATAAATAAGTTTATATGAGAATAAATGTCTTTAAATGTGTATTTTTATTTTGGTACATCCTAAAATATTCTTTCATCTGTGGTCGATATTCGGGTGGAATTCCGATGATTCCAAATATGAACCCGGCACTGTAGATGCGCGATCATCCTGGTTTTGATTGGTTCTTTACATCTTGTGAAATAAGATTATTTACATTTTATTTTATGTTTGAATATACAGATATCGGAGGCAGCTCCGATAATATGTAGCTTATGTGTGTGGCGGTAATTATATTATTAACTAGCGGCCCGCCCCGGCTTTGTACGGGTATTTACGGGTATTTCCTTTTCCGTGCTTCGGACACGTTAAGCCGTCGGTCCCGGTTGTTGTCTTACACTGTGTGGTAGGACATTATGCAGAATACCCGCCTGGCTAGCTACCTAAAAATCTAAAGTCAAAAGCGCCCTAATGACGGCCAATTTATATGGTATAAGGCAAAAAACCGACCAAACGTCAATACGTACAAAAACGCCTTCCAACTAGAAGGCGTTAAACGAGGTCAGTGAAGGCGAATGTTTCTTTTCGTCTTCATTTAAGGTGTATTTTGTGGTCTTTCTTAAATATTGACTTTTCGGTGAGGCTGATTAAATCGTACGTTATAGTGATAATCACCGTATATAAACCGCCGTAAAAGTAAGGTATATTTTATGGTCAATACTGCAATTATTATCGTATAACTAGTTCAATTCTGAAAATACTATACGGAAGGCGTTTTTGACGGTTGTGTTTATTATAAAACATGGTAAATTTTTATTCATTGGTGAAAATCATCTTAAGAGTTGTGAATTCATCATACGTAGTTACAATAAAATTAAACGTTAAAAGGTCAAATTTGATTTAAGCCTTTAAGTCGGTTTTCTCAGTGGACCCTCAACTAGAACATCTGTCGCCAAGCACCTAACGGAGTGTTCCGGCACCTGTCCTTGAGAGGCAGTAATTCTAGGCTCGCCTGAACAATATCTTCGATCACATCATCACTTACCATCAGGTGAGATAGTGGTCAAACGCTGAACTAACAGCTATACAAAAAAAACAAAATGATAAATTGAAACACATAAAAAGTAGTTATTGTAACATAACTGTAATAGTTAGACATATGTTATTGCAGACTTTTTTGTAGATATTGATGTCCTCTATAAAATTGTAGTACATTACTTTGCTCTATTGTCAACAATTTTCGCAGCGTACGCGATATAATGATGTCTTTGGTATTTGCTTCACATGTTGGGTTACATTATCGAAGTTATCATACGGATCTCTAAGTTTTTGAAAATATTCTATAGCCTTTGTTCATCAGAGATAGTGTAGGATTGTAATAGAGCAATATTTTTTTAGACTGGTTTACTGGTTTTACGTTTATTCGTTACATACAAAAATACAGAAAATATTAATTTTTCCTCTTTATCATATTATTATACACATTGATATAGACTAGAACATTTATATAATAATAGTAGGTACTACTACACTTTTCATTGGCTTCTTGAGCTCTGTTATTTCAATAACAGTAGATATCCCTGTGGGGTGCCGGGTTAGAATTGCACCTCCCCATATCAACCCGTGGGTTTCGTAAGAAGCGCCCAGGGCAAAAATACTGGAAGGTGGGAAGCAGCACCTTGTAAAGAACTGCCATCTTACACTGCGATCCCCAAGCGTGGGGATTATGGCATCCCTTAATAGGGGAGGCTGTTTTCAGCAGTGGACGAGTCGGTTGTTACAGTACAGTACAGATATACCTATATATGGTGAGATACTTGGAACAATGATGGCTAAACTTTCAGTGATAGAAGTTTCTTTCGTCGATCTTTGCCATTGGTATTCCATGCTGAAGCAAGACCTAAACAGCTCGGGAAAGCATTTTAGTTTTTATTTTTATTTTTTATTGCTTGATAAGTTTGCCTTTGACCACTACCTCACCTGATGGTAAGTGATGATGTGGTCGAAGATGTTGTTCAAGCTAACCTAAATGTACTGGCTCTCAAGGACAGCTGCCGGAACACACCGTTATGTGCTTGGCGACAGATTTTCTACTTGAGGGTGGTAGCTAGCCAGGCGGGCATTCGCAAAATGCCCTACCACCATGCTTAACGACTGCCATCCTAAGACAACAACCGGGACCGACGGCTTAAAGTGCCCTCCGAAACACGGAAACACTCAGTAGTAATGTCACTAGCGGTCACCCATCCAACTCATGACCGCGCGCGACGTTGCTTAACTTTGCTGATCGGTTGAGAACAGCTAAGTAAACTTCGCTACGAGCGCTTCAAAAATGTTGTCAAAAATGATGTTTCGTTTTTGTCTTTAACAGTACAGCAAAGGTCCACGGTCAAGATCTGCCAGCGACCGTACTATCAAAGAAGTCAAATTTGTAGACCGAGTGAGAAACATGATACTCGCTCAAATACAAACATCGCTGATGTATCTCGCAAGGTCACCATGCTGAAGTGGGACTAGACAGAGCAGATAACCTGAATACCTGTCTATTAGCCACCACCTAGCACCACCTGGTTTACCATATCATCTTCCCAGGGATATTTCGCACCTTTGCTCCACCATTACCTGGCCGGGGACTGGGGGCAGAGTTATTATTGTGCTAATCATAAGGGGGGATTTTGCCATAATCCCCGAGCTTAGCAGGCGTCTTGAGATCGCAGTTCTTTGTTTAAATTTCTCATAGAAGGCGCTGTTGCTCACCTTCCGGATTTTTTTTCCTTAGTCTTACGACACCCAGCGGAAGGGATGGTGTGGGGGGTAAAATTCTTGTCCGGCACTGCACGGGCTGATAATATTAATAATTTACTTATATTTAAAGAAATGTTGTATTTTTATAAAGTTCAGTATAAAATATACAATAACAATTTCATACCAAACATTTCTAGATGAAAATGCGGAAATTTCCAAACAGAAATGCACGAGGAGCACGTTATAACAGGGGAAACTTCCCGAAAAGTACTAAACATTATTATAAACTTAAAACAGTGCATTAGAACCGAAAATGCTTTAACTTTCCTCACAAAATGAAAACTTCTATCGATGTTTCTAAGTTTGAAGTTTGTTTGAAGTAGCAGAACTATCTACTTTGAAGGTGATTGTTTCGAAATTTCTTTTCATCATGAAGTTTCAGTCAGAACTTCAGGATATTTAAAAAAATAGAAGTATTAATAGTAATAGGTAAATGTGTGTTATTTAAAATCTATTCATTTTAAAATTTTCTACCATTACGAAATTCTAGTTACTCACTCACTAAGTTGAAGCACTAAAATTACAACGAAAGAAAAATTTGAACTACGAGCATGATTCGAACCCGCGTCCGTCCATCCCTACAGCCGTTACATGCCCTTCCAACTGAGTTATCGTAGTAAGTGAGTCATATCTCAAATTTATACCTTCGCTCTTAAGAGGATGGTGCAACATCTAAAATTAAGAAATTTTGTAATCTAATTCGCGTCTGCAGGCGTTAATGAAACAGGTATACATTAATTAAAAAAGTAAAAAAATAACAATTTTTTTTCGTTACCGTTTTAATCTCTATTGAAATTAGAACTGAAAGTTATATATATTTATGGAATCTTTTTTAAAGCTCTTCATTTTGATAAATCACTCGAAGAGTATGGACAAAAAAAATGTGATCTCACAATATAGGGTCTAAAAACTGACAGTTTGTTTTTTTTCACGTATTTCTAGTGTCACTGGCGCTATCAAGACAAATCTAATGATATTTCATACATTAAAATCGGTTAAGCCGTTTAGAAGTTATGGTGGAATAAAGAAACTCACAAACATACATTCATAACCCTGAAAACAAAACACCCCTTTTTCATGGGCTGTCGTGTAAAATTTTATTTTTATACGACAATCCTAAAAAAAAAAATATTTTTAGCTGTACGACTACTGTAAAATAAGGTGGCCTCAATCAAAATTACTTATTAAAACAAGCTTTTGTTATGTTCTTGTTTATACAAAGTATTAAATATTTAAAAAAATACTCGTCAAGACGACTCAAATGAGCCCAAACTCGATGAGCTTCTTGCGAGGTTCCTTTGGCCACCTTCCAGCTCCATCATCAGATCAGCACCACGTCATCATAATATTGCATAATTTTCAGCTCATTCGGTAACCAGAAAGAAGATTAAACTTCTACTTGACGTACTAGATATTATAAGATGTCAGAATCTTGACCAAACTATAAATATACTAAATAACTATTTGAAGCTTTCGTAGCAAATTTTACTTAGCTGTTCTCAATCGATCAGCAAAGTTAAGCAACGTCGCCCGCGGTCATGAGTTGGATGGGTGACCGCTAGTCACATTACTACTGAGCGTTTCCGTGCTTCGGAGGGCACGTTAAGCCGTCGGTCCCGGTTGCCGTCTTAGGATGGCAGTCGTATAACGACGGTGGTAGGGCATTTTACGAATGTCCGCCTGGCTAGCTACCAACCTCAAGTAGAAAATCTGACGGTGTGTTCCGGCAGCTGTCCTTGAGAACCAGTACTTCTAGGTTAGCCTGAACAGCATCTTCGACCACATCATCAATTACCATCAGGTGAAATAGTGGTCAAAGGCTAACCTATCAAGGATAAAAAAAAAACACATTCATAAATTTTACACGGAGATATTCAAACTCAAGCGAACTTAGTAGCTTGAGTTTGAAGCTACTAAGTTTGCTTTTCTATGCTATCTGAATTTTAACCAGATAAAATAGCTAATTAATTACATATCTCAATTTCGAGAATTTCAAACATATCCTTTTACAGAACGAGGTTAGCGCCTTTGTATTTAAAATATAGCATACGTATGTTATTGTGATGGAACAAGCCCGAGGCCCACCTGATGTTAAGTGGACTAACCTCTGCCTATAACACATGCATTTCTATATTAAGAATTGCACTGTGCCCGTCACACTGAGACGTACAGTTGTTAGGTCTCATGTGTCTGTATTTTACTGGCTCTCAAGGACTGCCAGAACACACTGTTAGGTGCTTGGCGACAGATTTTCTACTGGTCGCTAGCCAGACGGGCATACCTAAAATGCCCTTACACCATGCGGTGAAGCTCAAGCCCGCCGCGGGATTCGAACCCTGGATCTGCTGCACGGCAGTCCATAGCCAATGCCACTGAGCCATGATTGCTTCAAATTTTGAACGTGTATAGAATGTATTGCACCCACACTACACTAACCATAAAGGTAGGACAGAAGGACATCATATGCACAAGATCCCGAGTTTTCGTACCGCATAAAACAAAAAAGCGCTCTTTTGTCCACAGACGGGTTGTAATGATTTAAAATAAATAAATCTTATCTCTCAAATAACTTATTTAAAGTGTCACCCCCATTTCTTGCCGAAATCCGATCAATAACAGCTTCTTAGGACAAAGTCCGTCCTAATCCCTCTTCCAGCCATGAAAATACAATTTGGCTTATCGGAGACAGAGCTTTTTGCTAAACTCCCTTTTGCCTCGCAAAAACGATGCCTTTATCGACTCGACCGATCTAGAATTCATACTATCAGCCAATATCTATCAGCTGGTTTTGGATAGGGTTTTACTGTTTATGCCGGATATTTGGACGGATATATAGTATTATGAAGTGTCAAGGAAAGTAAGTAAATGATACGAAACGTATAGTATCTAAAGAAATGCAATGTCTTATTAATTTAAAAATTATATAGTCCCAAGGAGTAGAGGCGAGTATATTACCATCTAACATACTCAAGGAATAAAAATAATCTAATGGTGCCAGGTTTTAGATTAGCAAAGACAAATAAATAGTTATTTTTTATGTTATTGTGTTTCATTTCCTAATAAAATTACTAGTGCTCACAGACAGAACATTCAAGCTGTATGTAAAAAAGATTTTAATTATAAAAGCGTACTTATTATAAAATTGGTAATCAAACCACCGCCAATTCCTATGTAACAAATATTCTAGGTAATATTTTTATAAATACACTTACAAATTGTAAAAGAGTAAAGACATATGAAAAAATGGCGCAAATTTCTTACCCGTTCTTCTTAATGTGGCGCTTTACCATTTTTGCTGAACGCGGCAATAGAAGATTTTAATAGTATATTAGGCAATAGACGGTCATAAGAGCGTCGTAGACGGCAAAATTGAATAAATGATTTTGACTTTGACTATCATTTTGACTGCAAGACAGTTTTAGATTATGAGCTGCTTCTAAAAATAATAATAATACAATTTATTTCCAATAAAGGTTTACAATTTCGTGGTATAAGCTCATAGAAGGTAAGATACTATGTAATTGTCTTGAAACAAGTTGGCACAAATTATTTTATTATATAAACATCAATAATGGCTCATAGATAATGCCTTGACAGAGTTCTGGAAGCAGATAAACAAGCTCAATCCCAAACCTAGGTTTCCGGTGAGCATGAAAGTTGTCTTTGATCCAAGACGACTAACGATTTTATGAATTGTTTTAAGATTAAAGAATTATTGAATTTGGATGGGCCGCAGATGACTTGTACTATGATTAATCTACCTCAAACACGTAAATTTTTCATATATATATGTTAAAGCTGTGATTAAAAACCTTAAGCGAAGAACATCGCCTGGATTTAACCGCTGCAACATGCGGGTTTGCTCTTAACTAGAGGGCTGTCAATGTTGTATAAATTTTGTATTGGACATTCAAGCCTACCTAAAGACTCTTTAAAACGGTTGTTGATACGATTGATAAAAACAGAACTGGTAATTTTTCTGCAATTAAAGGTTTATCGTGCTGGTGACTATAATAGCTGGATAGCCTGCTTAATAAACACATGTGTAAGCGCATATAGCTATACCACACGCAGTTTGATTTCCGATCCGGGCTATCTACATAATCAGCAATACATTTCAGTATTATAAGTACTAGAAGAAAAACTCCGGTGTGTGCTCCTTGTTGAACCTTTCAAAAACAATTGACCTCGTGTCGATAGAGATGTCGTGGGAAAAGCTTAAAACTAACTCATCTCAACCTTGCTAAGAGATGTTGTACAACTGTATAAGTATATGTACGACCAAAACCATGTCGAGAAATGGAAATAACCATTCTAGGATTACTGGAAGGAGGGAAGGGAGGCTTTTGCCCAGTGAGATCGTAGGATCTGGTTTAGGCTGATAATAATACTAGTATTCTACCATTACATTTTTGGCCGGAGTACCAGTCACATCCCTATTGCTAGCCATAATGATATATCTGGAGACCTGCATTACCTAACTTTTCTAATAAAAGGGCAATATAGAAACCAACTTTACTTTGCACTTGGGGAATACAGTTCGCGACCGATTCTTTTCTAAGTTGTGAAAATTCGAAAGAAAATATAACTTTGTCACGTGGCGTTTCTAAAAGGGGTAAGGGATTTTATTCTTACTATTAAAATGGCGGAACAGGCATGGAATCTCACGCAATTGAATGCCTTATTACTTGAGTTTAAGAGTTACATGAGGGTTTATAGATTTGTTGCAATATAATTTGATTAGCAAGTTTTTTTATTGGTTTTATCAGTGATAAAGTTTTTCCTATAGCTTTCAATGTGATTTACAGTATGGCACAAATGTGTTTGTTGGTCTGTGTTCCATTGATACGTAAACTTATATGTTATATTAGTTTATGGCGTCCTAAAATAGGAAATTTGGGGCTGTTTTGAAGTCCTCCACTTTATTACAATCCATGTTCTACCTATATTTTGTGTGGCTAGGTTAAGTTGATATTTTGACTACAATCTTACCTGATGATTTGTTGAAAGTGTTCGATGGAACCCTTTGGATATAAAAATCTAATAATGTGGTATTAGATTTGCTACTAGAAATGTATTAACACCTAGTCAGAAGAAGCAAGTCATATAATACCAATTTAATCAAAAACAAGATTAAGCCTGTTAACACCTTCGACCACATCATCACTTACCATCGGGTGAGATTGTGGTCAAAGGCTAATCTATCTCTAAAAAAAATAAGCCATATATATATTACCATCTTCCAGAATCCAGCATTTAAAAAATCTTTATTTAGATAAATCCAATATCTCTCTGATCTGGGGATAGCACCCAAAACAACAGGGTTCGGCCAAAACGGCACTATACGCAACTCGACTAATAAGGCAGTCCTCAATAAACATGATTGTAATTGAAAGTCAATATCACTGTCACATTTAGGGCCTGTTTCAGATTGTTCGAGTAAGTTCCGGTTATACTACCCAGAACATATTTAATAAATAAAACACTATCTTTGCGTTTCACAGTCATCGATTTAGCCTATTCATCGGTTAAAGCTTGAAACGCGATGCATGTTAACTGTCATTTTTATCGTTCAGTTATTTGAAGTTCTGGGTAGTATAACCGGAACTTATTCGAACATTCTGAAACAGGCCCTTAGTCAATGACGATATTACGAGGGTCTATTTGGTAGATAGGATAGTATTGAAATATTTTACATTTTCCTACCACGTTCAGCAAAGGATGTGTTATATATAGAGACAAAGGTACTAATATAAATAATTTACTGCAAAAGAGGGTATCTTGAGAAGATCAAAGGTGCAGTCGAAACTTGGGGCAAATTAGGCAAATATCTGCTTGGGAGAACTTGGTGCCAGCGGGGAGAGTTGCAAAATGAAACTTAGAATTTTTGTACCAATGAACTAGTGCCTAATTGTATGGAAGAGACATCGGCACGATCTTCCTCTCCTTATTCTCATCTCTTACCAGATCCAGGTAGAAAGATCTCTTTAGTCTTCTGTCTTGAAGCAATACCACAGCCTGGACACTCGACTCATTCTCTATACAAAAGCCGCGTTCTAACTACCTATTACACAGACACTACACAAATGTTATTTTTGTACACGCGTAAATGTGTGCGTGAAGTCTAAGGTTGTCATCGTATGAATAATTGTTGTACTTACCTACCTAACAATCTTTTGACGCTGTTGATATGACTTATTAGATTTCGTAGGTTACCTTACCTACCTTCAGAAACATTTACAAGCACAATAATCCAACTCCATGTACGACGTAGGAATATGCAACAAACAACCGAGTAGGTAACATTACTTCACATTTCACACACATAATATAAGTAGGTATACAAAAAGTATCATTCTAAGTTTACATTTTATACAAGTAATGATAATAAATACAATCACAGTAATAATTTATGTTCTTCTTCTTCTCGTATAATAAACAATAATGAAGTGTGCCGCGTGTCAACCGTGGCGAAGGTCGGTATGTGTATTGCTTTTCTCTATGGTAGGTATAGGTCTAGGTATAGATTACAAAGACACTTGTTTCGCTGCAAACGAAGTCGATATCCACGGATATTTTTTGCAAACGAAAATCTTCTAAAATAATCATTATTTGAATAGCAGTTTGAATAAAATACAAAGATAAAGTATTGTTTGTATTTCAATACCTACTGTATATTACCGGATTTTATAAGTTACCTACTGGATAAATGAAGAACAACCAATAGGTAGGTACTTAGTTTAGTTAGGGAATCTAAAAAAACTCCTATGTTTTCTCGTTTAGTTGATAAGCAACCGTAAACAGCACAAGATTACCCCATTCTCAACGTTTAAAATACTCGTACAATCGTCACACTTCATCGTCACGTCATCGTGCAGGAGTTGCGAGTCCCGTACTCAAGTCAGCTCAGCGACAGCTCAGAATTAGTGGCGGGGTGAGGAAGGCTCGTTTTGGTGGGGGGAGAGGAGTGTCCATTCTATACGTAGTATTATTATATGTTTTATGGCAATACTGTGCAGCACTAATGTGTTCCATAATCAAGGGCACTATATATACTATAGCAAGTGAAATAACAGGTGAAGAAGACGACTCGAGGGACGAACGTAATGTAGTGTCAGGTACGAGTAGACCATGAGGCAATGATGGCTCAGTGGCATTGACTATGGACTGCCACGCAGCAGGTCCATTGTTCGAATCCCGCCGCGGACTTGAGCTCCATCACATGGTGGTAGAGCATTTTGCTAATGCACGCCTGGCTAGCGACCACCCTCAAGTAGAAATTCAAGCACCTAACGGTGTGTTCCGGCAGCTGAAGCTGTTCTTGAGAGCCTGTAATTCTAGGTTAGCCTGAACAACATCTTCGACCACATTATCACTTACCGTCAGGTGAGATAGTGGTCAAAGGCTAACCTATAAGATAAGGCATAAAAAACGGATTGCATTTTTCTAAAAAATAAGGTCCATCCAGATTTATTCTATCTCCGTGGAACAAACGGAGCGTGCTAATTCCCAAGCAACAAACTTTAAAATACAATTTCCTAGCGAGGGAACATTTCGGTAACGGGTTTAGAAACATTGCATTATTAAACCTTTTTGTTTACAACACGAAAATATAAACAAACATATCATGGACCTGTATTCCCCATAGGGGTGGGCAGGAATGTCCAAATCCACGTTTCGGCGGACTTGTTTTGCCTTGGCATTTCATGGGGGTGAGCCTATTGAAATCTACCAGGCACACTTCCAAACTCCAGACTGCTACCGAAAATATCTTTATAAGAAAACCAAATAACTGGTCTAGGGTGGGTATTGAACCTAGGACGTTAATGTTCCAAAGCCTAGGATTTTCTATACCGTTAAAAATTGTCTATATTCTGTTAAGAGCATTATTTTATGCACTAACAGCGTGGAATACTGTTCGAAGGCTTTACAGTTTTAGTCGTGATGTAGTAGAGGATAGTAAAAGACAAAACCTAGAATAAAGCGATCGTAGTGGAGCTTGTATATTCTGTGCCTATGCACAGCGATTGAAATCATAGACTCGTCTGACGAGTCTTAGCTCCAACAATACACGAAGACAGACTTCACAAAAATGCGCCTCCATATCTTTTGAGTTTAGTTGCAACTACTACTGCTTACCAAAGCAACCATATTTTATAGTTTAACCGTATATACCGTTAGTATTTACAACCACATCATGACGTAGTATACAAACGAGATCTACGAGACCCGTACGAATGTATCAGGAATGATCGGAGTAGACACACTGGAGCTGAGAGATAAATTACTGTTTGGCACACACTATTGCCAGTTACTTCGTAACAAGGTGGAGAACCTGACGGCTTTGGGTGCACTTGGCTTATTTGTCCGGTCTATTATGCGTGTTGGAATCATATCTTTGTTAAGCTTAGATTATCTTAAGTAAATAAGTTACGAGAATTGTGTAATAACTATGCATTATGTAATTCCAGAATATCCTATAACGTGTTGATATTTGAAATTTTTAATAACCGCCACACTGAAATCATGTTTTATCTGTTTTCATTCTGGACTAGCCATTGACGGAACATCCCGTTTAATTTAGGATTGGCTGATACGTTGTGGCGGGAACGCTTATGTGGCTGATTGGTTGTGGTAAATATGGCGGGAAGTTTCATGGAGATGCGACAGACACTTCGTGCCAGTCATTGCTCTAGAACTAATGTCTCACCTACTGAGCTTTTTGATTCTGCACAAGTGACTGCCGCATCGCGACTTATTGCAGATATTGAGTTAGGTGATGCATTATTGATTTATTTAGTGTAACATAACTGCTTTTCACGTGTTGTATGTGGGTCTAGGTTTGTTGGCTTTGTTCTTCTAAAATGGTGTTCCCTTTTTCATGTTCTCGTTGTGGAAGGTTACTATACAACATTACCTTTGAATTAATCCATGTGATCCTAATAATGCATTATTTTTAGTTTGCGAAGTGAAGAGAAAGTGTTCCATGTGTTCCTATAAATGTTGTATCTTTAGAGTTTTTCTCATAATTTCCTTTTCGTAGAAAATCTAGTAATGTAGATAGTTAATTACTGAACTAATAGTACTTACTTTATCTTAAGCTAATGTAGGCTTATATTATAGCTTAAATAATACTCTGTATCTTAAAAAATCTCCCACGCGCAACAAATTCCGTCAATACCAGCTGTTCCATCGTCCTGCGAAACGAACTCGCCACGTTTAGAATACTCCCAAGCAGCGAGCGTTGGTTATTTTAAACTTGTTTGCGCACGAGTACCAGCATGTTCATTTGTTTTCTAGCTCTATGAACATTATTGTTATTAATCTTTGGATGTAATTAAGACATAAAGATAATATTTAAGTTAGGTAGTAAGTGTTTTGATGTTTTTTTAAAATAAAACTACAATTCTCCACAGACTCCAGGGTCTGTGACAATTTTGAAGTGTTTTACGATTAATTAGAATATTAATATTTAAAAGAGGACAACAAGTACTCAATTACAGAAGTAGAACGAAAATCTTAAAAAAAATATTGGGTTATTATTATTTATTTTGTTTTTTTCTTATATTTTCTTTTTAAAATTATCATAATTACGTTTTTACAATTAAGATTTCCTCAAGGAGTGTGTGTGCATAAGCATCCACAATAGACGAGTGTCCGCGGGCAGCAGTGATTTGATGTTAGTAATGTAAGCTTTAAACTTGTATTTAATAAATAAATGGGCATCTTTGAATTTGCAGAGACGTGCCTTCGTTAGCGTACTGGTCTGCACCCTAACGTGGGTATTCCAAAAGCTTAACTTATAACTTATTCGTACAGTATACAGTGATAAGTTAGGAGGTTGAAAAATAAATTTAACATAGCGTTTTGGAGTTTCTTATACCAAAAGTCATTAATTGTTAACAAGTAAGTAAGACTTGCACAAATAACTGTACAGCCCTTTGTGTGCGTTCATCCGTACAGACATTACGTGCGCGCTAATGCTTTTCTACGTAGGGCACAGAATATTGTACAGATGTGACAGGAGAACTGATGAGTGGACATAAGAAGCAGTGATGGCTCAGTGGCATTGGCTATGGACTGCCGCGCAGCAGGTCCATGGTTCGAATCCCGTGAAATTCTAGGATAAGTCTGGTAACCCTTCGGCCACATCATCACTTACGACTTGTGGTCAAAGGCGTACCTATTAGAAAAAAAAATAAACACATACAAAACAAGTAAATGTATATAATTTAATATTACTAGCATTGTTTCACTTCGCCTGCGTGTAAAATCGTAATAATGCTGTGACTTATAAATGGGGATAAATAAAATCATGTATTGTATATCTTTGCAAAAACTAATATATCTTTCGGTTGAAACCTGAAAGAACTACAAAAAATAAAACCAGCCAAGCGCGAGTTGGACTTGCATACCAAGGGTTCCGTACCAATACACAATGCAACAAAGAACGTTATTTTAATCACACAGGAATCAATAATATCAGACTCTTTATTCCTTGATATAGGTATATTCAAGAAAAGCAAGATCCTACGGCCACAGATTTTACGATGTAAAGTAGAATATTGTAAAGGAAGCAATCTCATAATGTGCCATGGTCGTGGGGTGAAATTCAAGTTCTTAGTGGAATTCAAAATAGCTAAACCTAGAATCACCCAATTTGCAGGCGTCACCAACAACTACGCAGCGTTATAGCAATACTCCCAATAAAAAAAAATATATATCGTACGATTATTTCCTGAATGTTATGTGTAGAACGTCTAAGCACCCACGATTCACCGGAGATGTCCAAAAGGAGTCAAGCATATTGCTATCTTCAAAATCTGTATGTATAGCAATAGGCTGACCAGATTCTGGACTGCTACTGGGAATTAATATAACAGAAAAAAACAATGACTGTTTGACCTGGGGATCAAACCCAGGATTTCGAGAATCAAAAATTTCATACACTAATGAGGTTTGTTGTAGACACACATATGTAACTTAAATGAAAGAATTTTATTATTATCGAAAAAAGATTGAAATTTTACTTTGGAGTTTAAGCTTCAATTTTAATTTGATCGCTAATTTGCATTGAACGGAGGAACTTATCGTAGTTTAATTAACTTCATCCAATGATTGGAGAGTTTTGTATGAACGAAGTTTGCGTCTTTCAATTTGATTATATTCACAGCGTTTCTTTGGAATATATTCCATTTTCATGAACACTAATGCATTGTTCTATGTTAACATTGCAGACATGACCTATTAGAATTAATAACTAGATTAGTATTTAAAATACAACGTTGTGTAGTTTTCTGGATATCTATTAAACACGTCATAATTTTAATTTCATAAACTAGTGGTTTTATAACGCGTGTAATATTATAGATCACCAACTGATATAAGTAAGTACATAATAAATTTCGAAGTTAATATTTTATTGAAAATTGATAGATAAGAACAAAGGTGAAAGAATCAAGGCCTATTTTCTTTGTACACGTTCATTTTACTTTCAGCTTCGAAATGGGAGTATTTTTCACATATACAATTAGCGTTCAACTGCGATTGTGGTTTCCATACCAAAGTAATGAAGGATATTGTTCTAATACTGAACCATCTTTTCTTTGCAAGATAAGTGGAAATAAATGAGAACTGGTAAGATAATATTAGAAACAATACAAGTTTAAGAATTTGGAGAGGGCCATCAAAACTCCAAAATAGTAAATTGAATGCAGCCATCTAACCGCGATACAAACTGCATCAATTGTTCTTGGTTCATTCAGTTGAGAAGTGTTGAAACGCGGCAAAATCCACGTTACCTGCTCTTTTTGTACGGCCTTTACACAATATATCTGACAAATATAGGAGTATATCGAATCTTCAGATTACCATATCACCCTTATTTGTGGGGTCAGTAGAAGAAAACATATGTCAGTAGAATATGAAAACATATTCGTTTTCATATTCTACTGACATATGTTTTCTTCGTTTACACAAAAGATGATACCAAAATTTACGTTGGTGTCATAACTGACCTGGTATTCCAGCCCTATACCCTCTTTATATCACCCTCTATATAATAGTTATTGTTAGGTTTTTTTTTTTTTATTTGGGCTTACTTATAACCACTATCTTACCTAATGGTAAGTGATGACGTGGTCAAAGATGTTGTTCAGGCTAACTTAGAATTACAGTCTCTCAAGGACAGCTGCCGGAACATACCTTTAGGTGCTTGGTGACAGATTTTCTACCTGATGATGGTAGCTAGCCAGGAGGGCTAGCAAAATACCCTACCATCATGCTCTGATAAGATAAGATAAGATAATCGTTTATTTGCATTAAACATGAGTATGACTGCCATCCTAAGATAATAACGGGGACCGGTGGATTAACGTACCGTCCGAAACACGTGTACACTCAGTAGTCATGCGACTAGCGTTCATCCATCCAACTCATGACCGCGGCGGACGTTGCTGTACTTAGCTGATTGGTTAAGAACGGCTAAGCACGCTATGAGGGCTTCGAAAGTAGTTGTATTAGTATACCCGTTAACGTGCTGTCGAACCCAGCTCACGTTAACTAACTTAATTCGGTACAGCTCATAGTGATATTTTGCTGAATTGAATATTTTTTTCTCTTTATTCTCTCCTAACGACATTAAAACAGAAGTATAAAGGCACAGTATATATACAAAGGCTACTACAAATTCAGTCTTTAGAGGTAGGAAAAAATACCACAGTATCATGAACAAAATTTCCAAAACGACTATAGTAATAGTAAGTGCTTAAAATCTGTTTTCTTTTTTCTTATTAATTATTTTATACCAGCGACATCTAAGAAAACGACGAAGTTAACACAAAATAGAATCAAGTGGCTTCTCTTGGTAACTACATTATCTTGTACAAAAGAGTCTCCTATCTGCATTAGGTGTTTTCTTTATTCTCTGACGGAAATGCAACTGTAGGTGGAGTGTAGTCAGGTAGTTCGGTGGTTTTGTTGTGAAGTGGTGATACATGAATGAATCTTGTGTTATCCAGGAGCAACACCGGTCATTTACGGATTGAGTTAATGGTTAGTGCTCCAGTAAATAATAGTTCAATTCTTACGTTAATCGAAACTAAAATTATGCCTGACGATTTAAATCTTAATGACATAACATCGTTATTCGTAATTTGAAGCATTGATGAGTGATCATTGCTATAATAAATTAACCAAATAATTGTTTTAGGTTAGTTAATTTGTTAAGTCATAATATTTGTTTGTTTTTATTAGGTATGTTTGTTTCCCACGGCACAGTAAGTTATAATATGTACTATGCGTTTTAGATTTTTTGAGTATAGAAATATATCTGGGCCGGATGACAAAACAACATCCTCAGGAATTTTGTAGTATTCACACACATCTCAACCCTTTGGAAGCTTTTAAACCATGCAACCAATAGGCAGTCCATAGCCATTGGCAATGGGTCATCAATGATAAAATAATTATGTGGTTAATTTATATACTATAGATGTCGCAGCAAGGGGTATACCAGCGAAATCCTGTTAGCCTGTCAAGAACAACCGTAACTTACATCCTAAAATGAATATCCAAAGCGGCATTAGTAGGATCTTACCAAATTTGGTTAGGCAGCGGAAGACGCTCGAGCAGTGAAGGGGAGCATTGATGACATTGTAAAGGGGCTCTTTAACCCTACACCCTGGGCTGTAAGCCCCAGGCACCTGTGACTTGGGACCTCTTCATCTGCAACATGGGCCTGACACTTGCTCGGAGAATCCATGGATGATGATCATGCTATGTAGTTCATCTCGTCTCTTACAGGACACAATACTCGTGTAATTTAAGTTACTTCAGTTTCTTTCATTATTTTGCTATGTGGCTGGCGGTTGGAACAATAAGATTGACGAGTCCACTGTGGTATATAATCAGTTTAAAATGGTCTTATTAAGAAAGCTGTCAAACGGTACGGTCAGGTAGCACCATAACACTTCCGTAATAGACCAGCTTTCGTCACTAACAACTAGATGGCGCTATAACCTATAGGTGCAAATATGCGTGTCATATCTATACTAAATACACACCTTTAATTCATTATTCCTTGACAGAAATGTTACCGTAGGTATGTAGGCAGGTAAGTCAGTGGTTTTATTATAGAGCGTGGATACATGAATGAATCTTGGGTAACTCAGGGGTAAAACTTTATTTACAAGTGAAGTTGAAGGAGTTACAAGATAATTTCTAAGGTAAGTCGATTTTGTTTTCAAACATTTTTCACTGAATAAATGGTAAGCTACATTAATTATGTCTTTTACAAACTGATACTGAAACTGTCAGAATTGAATGGTAATGAGTTGACATATATGTGTAATTCTGTTGATAATAATAATTGCCGTTTACATTACTCACAATACATATTGTACGGTATCAGCTAGATTGTCCACTGCTGAACACAGCAGCGGGAACCGAACCCGCTTCCCCTGGATTCTTGCTGAGTTGCTATAAAATATTTAGGCTATCGGAACGCGCTCGGTTGAGCTAAATCTTGTGCTGCAATTTTATCACTTTAACCGTCATAGGGGACAGTACGTGGTCATCAACCAGACTACTAGACTTCATCTGATCGAAAGAAGTGCTTTTTCAAACACTTAACTCTCGTAATGACGTCGCTACCCTTCTATATTTCTTAATATTATTACAAACACTATGACGTGTTAAACCAATATTACATTTACAAATTAATATTATAATGTAATAAAAATATAATGTAATATTATGAATTAGTTAACCTAAAATACCAGGTACCTATACAGTTCATTGACCTTGATACTATACATATAAATTTAAAAAATAGATAACTACACAAACTAAACTAATATTTTTTTCACCGTAGCAGGTACCACGCATATTATTATCTCTCGATACTGTGTAATTATAGTGAAGACCTAGCCATCAGTCTTATAATGCAATTGTTATTTATGGTGTAGAAGGTCAATACGCATCTCACATATGGTGGTAAGAGATCATTGTTGTCATTTACGGATATCCGCAACACCAACTCAAAGATGCGTTGGTATCCTTGAGTAGAAAAATGTATGGCAAACAACGATGCTCAAACACACAAACTCAATTGTCCAATGGCAGTACTGATTTTAAAATAATCGGACATAGTTGGTATGTACATAATTATGTTATATGGTTCATCACTTAGTGCTTTTAGTAATGCCAATAACCCAGAATTTTACCACAATCTTACCTGATGGAAAGTGGGGGGTTAAACCTAAAACGGGCGCTTGTTTTTAATGATAGAGATAAGTGCTCTGAAACACATACGCTAGTAAAAAATACTAGCGTTCACCCATCCATGAGAGGTTGATATTTGATTAAAGGGGGCATTCAGATCCTTTTGGTTTTCTACATATTGCTTTATTTTCCGTTATAGAAGTTATAACGGAAAATAAATCAAAATGTAAACTAAAAAAAGGCTTTACGACCTTTGGTCAGTCAAAAAGAGCAAAATATTTTTTTGATATAGATGCTGCAATCCAATTTAAATAACAGCAAGAATTCGTTAAGTATATAATTGTTCATTAATTATTATTAAAGGGAATTGCTTCAATGTATTTAAAGGCATACCAAAGGCCATTCCAGCTAGCAGCGTGCCTAGCATACTCACATCATTTCTTTTTTTATTGGATTTGTTTCGCAGCTACGGAAGTACTCACAATACTTATCTTGACGACATGAACAACATACAGTATAGAATACTGAAAATTATTGTACCTCCTAACATTAAAAATAAACACTCAGATGACCCACTGGGGTATTTAAACACTTGCAACATTATTTCGGATAGTAAAAAAGTTTAATTAAATATATTTCTCGAACAATAATACTTCCGAACAGAAATCCAATCTCCTATAAGTCATTCTTAATTCACCAGAAGCATAAAAATAGAATACTACTTGTATCTAGAGACAATAACGTATACGGCAAAAAAATCTCTCAATTCATAATTTCCCTCCTCATTAATAATCTGCCGTGTACAATTAAAGATAAAATCACAGAAAAAAATATTAAATATATTCTGAAATAATATTTTGTAACATTATTTTATAGCTATGTAATATTTAATATGCGTTACGAAGTTTGTTGTTTGATATAGTCTATGGTTGGACCGGAACGTTCAACACAAACCTTGCCCGCTATGGAATCTCCCATACTACTCTGAAAACGAGGCATTGAGGCATACCAGCTTAATCAATTTTAAGTCTTAAAACAGAGAATTTAAAGAACATTTTCACAAGGTAAGAGTCTGAGAGTCCTAGTTATGGATGAGCGAGAGTGTCGCTACTGTTCTAGGAAATACAGGTTAGATATTAAGCATTAACGTTTATGTTCTAGAAACGGTGTGGCTTTGGCCGCACTAGGTTCTCCATAGGTTTTTCTTTCTTTCGGACCCGAAGTCCGATATTTTGACGAATTAGAGTAGGGGGCCCTGATTCGTATTTGTTGTATGCTCAGTGGGTAGCTACTTACTACACATACAATAAAATAATTCATTGAGCGCCTGAGATAACAGCTATTCGTGTGAGCAAAACTCATGCTTGACTCTAAAATCTAGGTCTATCTAAAATGTATCATTTTACTGTTTTGTTTAGTTTTGTTATTTTGTTCGCTATTTGGCAGTGTACGTAACACATTGTAAGATATAGTGTGATACTATATACCTATTTTTATTGAGAATTCAATGTCTAGAAAAACCTTACATAAGTTTTAAGACATTACTAACATAAAGCATTATGTTACAAAATCACAAATATACGCTAGGAAAATTTAAATCATGCGCGGAATTTAATTTAAAAAAAATCCTTTCGTATATTTGTGATTTTGTAATGTAATCCGCATAGCAGGCGTTATTGCAAACCTAACAGCATTAAAGCATAATGTATTTTATAAATTTCTGGATAATAAATTAAAAAAAAGTAGCGCGACTTTTTCGTTGACTATAGTAATGCGGCGTAGCAGAATGGTTCTTTCAACTAATGGCTAAAATTCCAAATGGATGAAGTCGTCGAAGGAGAAATAATCGTGGTGTCTTGAAAAAGGGCAGATACAGCTGAAAAAATAATAAGTGTTCTATTTGAGTGAAAGATATAACATATTCTCGTTTGAAAAAAAAACTGTTTTCCACGACTCATCAGAGATAATAATCGATTTCACACACATTTTTGAACGTAAAATAAGGTCTTATGAAATGTTTAAACGTGGGAGGACCGTGTAATGACTGGAAATCTACTGCAGCGCGTCTCTCCGGTGCCGCAAGGTATGCACTTGCGGCAGTGGCACGGCGGCGCGGCGCAGCCGTGACGCAGAGTTGCCTTAGGAGACATCTCTGTAGCGCTGGGCCGTGCCTCTCCGAAGCCGCATCACTATAGTGCGGTTTACGCCATTAATAAATGGATATTTTTCCAGCCGCGCCGTTTCGCTGCCACGCTGTGCCGCAGTAGTGCGGTTTGGCCTTTAGACAATGACGGCGGTGACAACATCAACTTGACGTGACCAATCAGATGCGATCATTTCTAAGCGCCAAATCAATTAACCAATGAAATTGAATTTGGAAAATTGTGCGTGTTTTGTTACTTGTGAACATGATGAGGCCGAAATCAATGCGGTCACTGTATCAGAGTTATACTTCTTTACATTATTTATTCGTAGGCCGTACGGCATTTTAAGATACTCGTAATGGGACTCAGGAGTTACGAACCCGGTTTTATGTGTTGAACCCTCATCTATCGGTATCTGGTGGAACCCTGATGCCATGTCAAGGCTTGTAAAGAATTTCGAGCACCCAAGGCGATCAATGTGATCATCGATGAGCGGAAGTGGATATCTGTCTTTAACAGTGATTCGATTGAGTGCCCGAAAGTCCACACACATCCTGTCCTCACCATTTTTCTTTTTAACAAGGATAATTGGGCTCGCATACTCTGAGTTCGATTCCTTAATAATGTTTTTGTCTAATAAATCGGCTACTATCTCGCGAACTTTAACTTTTTCCTGATAAGAAAGTCTATAGGGATGGTAAGCTACAGGGATATCACTTGTCAGATTTATATGCATCTTGCCTGTTTTGACCGTGGTTGTTGCAGTACCGGATATTAGAAATGGGGAGAAGTCTTGTATCACGGTCATTAGTGAGGATAGTTCATCACCTTGAACAGATGTGTTCACTTTGTTCGATTCAGTCTCAACCGAGTTTACTTTGGAAATGGGTTTGGCGGTATGCGTCAAATATTGCTCGTGTTTTGTCCGAACAAAGGTGACGCCATCCCTATTGAGAACGTCCGTGCCAATAATGATAGGCGTGTTCATGCATGACGACGGCACGACAACAAAATCGACATCAAGTGCAATATTTTTGAATTCGACGGTAAGCGTAACATATTCGCGAGCAATAATTTCAGTATTACTTATTCCCTTGAGAACGCAATAAGTTTGTTTCTTAGGGCAAGAGAAGTGTTTATGAATAGCCGATGATATTAAAGAGACGTTAAGAGCACCACTGTCTATTAAAACGTCTACGGGTATACCCTGTATGACAGCAGGGCATATGTCGTTATTAGCTGAAGTGGCTGTGAGCTCATTGCATAAGTTAACTTTACGTTGACTGTTATTTTGAGAACCCGATCGAGCTTTAGCAAAACAGTCACTTTCTTTATGTCCCGGCTTTTTACAAAAAGAACAAATAACTCTAGACTGGTTCTCGGAGATTCTACGCTTCTTAGTACAACCCGCACTAATATGTCCGGTCTGACCGCAAGAATAACACTTTGTTTCGGGGCGATTGATACTGCGTTTTTTTGCGATATTGGTGAAAGGCACACGGTTGTCATTTTGATTGCGGCCAGGCTTGACATATACGGCTAGGAATGACACTAGATTATCTGAGGTGAGATTCGCATTCGTGGCAGCAGCTTTGACTTGGACATCGTTGATGCCACGTATGACAATCTGAACCATTAATTCTTCGCTGAGACCCTGGACTGTACCTAAACGTAATAATGAACGTCTCGCGTACTCGGCGTACGTAAGGAATTTATCTGAGTTAGTGCTCATTACGTCAAAAAGTATCTGAGCATGGTCAATTTTGCGCGGGCACAGTGATCTAAACTCTTTGGAGAAATTGGACCACGTACGATCATTCGTTGACCATTCGTTAAGCCATGTTTTCGCGTCTCCTTTTAAACAATTAGCGACGCGCGATAGACATTCTGAATCTTCCCAACCATTAGCAAGCGTGGCGCGTTCTACTTCGTCACACCACACCTCAAAGTTATTTAAAGCTGGGTCAAAGTTTGACACATAGTAATTGTGACATTTAGATTTCGACATTGCACTTATTGCTGCTTCAAGAACTTGTGTTGCAGAAGGGGCGTCATTGTCACGTTGAGGTGTGCTGACACGATTTGGTGGCAATACTCTTTCCGACACGTTTAACGAGTTTTCCTCAATAGTATTTAGTCGCGCCATTATCGTACCTAACGCTTGCTTTACGGAACTGTCACGGGTACGAGAACGAGACCTGCGACGACGAGAACGAGATTTATGGTGGCGTCGGTGCGATGTGCTACGAGTTCGTCTTGCTTTGCGGCGCGACAACTCAGCTGATTTTTCACGTGAACGGGATGGTCGCGGCATCACAAATTTGAAATTTGAATCAACGGCTGTGTGTTCCAATTAATACGCGACAAAGGCAGTGTGTGGGCACGAGCCTATCCCACTTCTGATTTTAGCATCAGAAGTGGTATTGAATTTAAAAAAACAACAATTTTATAAGCTTGGAATAATTTACATGTAATTACTGTTTGTTTTACAATAGAACTAACATTAATCGAACAGTCATCAATTCAAAGCAAATTAACACGATAAATCACCAAAAATAACCAAGAACTTACGGCAAATTGCACCGAACACCCTTCCAACAACCTCACTCGAAAATCTCACCATCAAAATGGCTGAACTACGTGGTGGGAGCCGTATCTACAGTCTATGGTTGGGTGACGTTACAGCAAACCGTTAAAGATTATGCTAACACTAAAGTCTATGGTTGGGTGACGTTACAGCAAACCGTTAAAGATTATGCTAACATATAACTGTATATATCTATGGATTCGTTACTTATATCCCATTTGATACCACACTCCAGAGGTTTGGGGGAAAAACATTTTTTTTTGCGTACTATATGGTGTCTTGAATCATCAAAATTTTTTTTTATGTTACCAGTGCCACTTGCGCTATCAAGACAAATCTATTGATATCTCATACATTAAAATCCGTTAAGCCGTTTAGAAGTTATGGTGGAATAAAGAAACTCACAAACATACATACATGAACCCTGAAAACATAACACTCCTTTTGAGTAGCCTTGTATAAATATTAAAGGTTCTCTAGTCAACACACACGTAATATTACCATAATTTAATTTTTTAACGCAGTTTCACTACAACAGTTTCGCTCATTTGTCCATAAGTTACCCATCTTCAAAGAAAATGCGTTCTAAAAAGCCGGGTACGACTGAAGCCACAGACCATTATGATTATCAAGTGATCTGTGACAGAAGAAAAGAGTGAGCGATAAAACTTACGAGGCACACACCCCGCCTAACCCGAAGATATAAGAATTTAACCCGAAGCCAAAAATTCGACATCCGAATCCGAAGAGATAGCACACCTGGACTGTATTGTACTGTATAAGCCGATAGTCCACTGCTGAGCACAGCCTCCCCCGTCATGGAGTATTTACCATAATCCCCACGCTTGGCAGGCGTCTTAGGGATCGTAGTGTGTGACGTCAGTTCCTCAGAAAGCGCTGCTGCCCACCTTCTGGTGTGTTACCCATAGTCGCCTCTTACGACACCCACGGGTAGAGATGGGGAGGTGACATTCTAGCCCGGCCCCCACGGGGAATCCTGGACAATATATTGGTATTAAACTGATCAAATAACTTTAAAAAAAAAATGCTATTGTGATGGAGCAATCCCGAGGTCTACCTGATGTTAAGTGGACTACTAACCTCTGCCCATAACAGATACATTTCGCCAACGACGAATTGCACTGTGCCCGTCACACTGAGACGTAAAGTTGTTAGGTCTCATGTGCCTGTAATTTTACTGGCTCTCAAGGACTGCCAAAACACACTGTTAGGTGCTTGGCAACAGACTTTCTACTTGAGGGTGGTCGCTAGCTAGGCGTGCATTCAAAATTTAAGTTAATTTAAGTTAAACTTGTTCAATCAATATTTTAAATTTAATCATTTTATTATTGCAGGTGTTAATCACTACATAACTACCCTCATTTTACTTGTATTTTCATTTGGTAACGATGTCCTCAATACATTTTGTACGAGTTTTATTTTCATTGCGCGCCGCTGTAACACAGTAGCATAACTTGCAACTATACCACGATTTACTTTGAGAAACTATCGTCTTCTTTCTCTTATTTTTAACTGACTTCAAAAAAAGGAGGTTCTAAATTCGACTGTATTTTTTTATGTGTTGCCTCATTACTTTTTACTAAGTTTAGCAGTACAATGTAGAATATTTCAATACTAAAATTTGTAATTGACCTTCATAAGAGCGTCGTAGACGCCTAAATTGAATAAATGATTTTGACTTTGACTTTGACTATTTTGTATTAATAATTCTGAAAATCAGAAAACCAGCAGCAGTACATTTCTGCAGAGCTGCCATACTAATACAAACCACAAATCAAAGTCACTGGATAAGATTGAGGGTATTGGTTGAGCCCATCAATGTTTCTAAAACTAGGTGGGCTTAACCAATAACCTCACCTACCTCACCACCTAGTTCGGTGAATGACGATCAAATCAAAATACTGCGATAGCTTTAATTTTTCACATAATAATAAATAAACTAAAATTCGTTATAACAACTTTACAAAACTTTTTGCACTGAGGTGTTTTATCAAATAGTCTCGAACACCACCGGTAGATGGCGGGTTCACTCAAAATTAAACTTAGCTGATAAAATATCGGTATTTAGACTCCCCTGCCTCCTTTTTTTGGATCTACAGACACAATACTAATATTTTAAGCTGAACTAAACTAATTTGAATCGCATAGTGATGAGTCGCATGGCTATAGCTCTAGTAGAATCCTTAAGTAGAAAATCTGTCATGATTTTTGGCAGAATTTTTCGAAAATCAGTTGTCATTCTAGGCTTATTTAAGTACTATTTCTACGTTCATCTACCCATCCTCACTAACAAACAGGTGAGATATAATCTAAAAAAAACTTATAAAAACAACTGGAGCTAGTGTACTGTTTAAAGCAGTACTGAGTAACTGTTTATAAGATCCTTCAGCAAACAATCTAGTAATTCAATTTCGATCTTAACAACAGGACCGTAAAGTTCAATTTGTATTAACACAAGTTTCACTTCTAAAATTATACCAAACAGTTCTCACGCTTGCAAGCAGAAAAAAGGCCAAAACGTTTATCTATATGATATTTCGTAGTGAATTGCTTGCTTACTTAATTATCTTTATTTTTTTCCGTCAAAGAGTCTTTATCGCATACATTTTAGTACGAGTCGTTTTATTATTTTTATATGATTGGGACAGGACAAGCACGAAGCCCGCCTGATGTTAAGCGTTAACCTCGTTGTAACTTACTAATCATCGTTGAACTTTGTAATGTAATCCGCGGCAATGCGTCATACTAAAAATAAAAATATTAAAAATACAAAGACATTTGAAGTAATAATAGTTGAGTGGTAATAGTTATGGACTGCCGTGCCGCTGGTCCCTGGTTCGAACCCCACCGCCGGCTTGAGCTTCACCGCATGGTGAAAGGGCATTTTGCAAATGCCTGCTTGGCTAGCGACCACCCTCAAGTAGAAAATCTGTCGCCAAGCACCTTACAGTATGCTCTGGCAGCAGTCCTTGAGAGCCAATAAAATTACAGACCATGAGACCTAACAACTGTACGTCTCAGTGTGACCGGCACAGTGCAATTCGTCGTTGACGAAATGCATCTGTTATAGGCAGAGGTTAGTCCACATAACATTAAGTGGGCCTGGGTCTTGTTCCGTCACAATAACATTATTAAAAACATAGATACCAATTTCAGATATTTTGCTGATACTGCTGTGCTGTAAGAGATTGCTTTTCGCCAAATTTTATGACAAGACAACGGTAAGTATGCTGTAGGTTTTGATTCCTTATTACGCACGTTTAATAGGCACGCTCGTATTCCCCGAAGGGGTAGGTAGCGGTAACGTCGGACCAAGTTCTATGGAAAAAAGGATTCGGTCCGGGGTGAGCCTATTGCCACCTACCAGGTGATCACCGACTAAATTAAAAAAAAATATTTGTAAGAACATTTCATTAGGTTGTCTGGTACCCAGATCGGGGCCAGGAGCTCGAAGTTTTTAAAGCTGCGCTGTTACACACCAAGGAGATATATAAAAAAACGGCAGCCCATTAAATGCTCGCCTCTTATTTGCAATGTTACGCTGAATCAACAAAACGTAAATTCCAAATAGAAATACCATTTTAAGAGCAGTGCTGCCGTTCTAGGGACTTTGTCGCTAGAACTACGGGATTTTGTGAAAGTTTAGCGGTTAAAATTCTAAATTTAGCGGGAAAAAACTTTTTAGCGACTTTTAACGACTTTTAGGCGAGTCAATATATCACTAGAAGGGCAAACATCTTTATTTTGAAATTAAGATACTGACTCGTTAAACATACTAAATTAATTTAGGTATATTAGTATGTTATGCTATTTTATTATACTATTTATCCCAGACGATATAATTAACCAAGGCGGCAAAGGAAGACCAAAAGAAAGTCAAGAGGCATCAACTGCCTTTTCAGTTGACGTTGACATTAAAATTGAAGATCCTGGTGACTTCGTATTTATTTTTGAAAGTTAATTACAGGTGCCTAGCTAATAATTATTTTTCTGAAATGGTTTTTACATAGATATTGAACTCATTTATAAATAAGTTATTCCAACTACAAGATTATAAAGTCCACAATATTTTCCTATGTTGCCTTTTCATTTAAAATGTAATGAACAGAAACTGAGGGTGACAGCCGATTTAGTTCAATTGGGATGCATAATCTGCTCTGCTGATGACCCGATTATTGATTACAACAAAAAAAATTACTCTATGTCTTGCATATCGTCGGTGTGCCCACCTATCTACAAAATAGAGAAGTAAATTACGTTTTATTAGAGAATAAGGTACATCATCTTGTAGTAGGGAAACTAAACTAGAATCGATACTTTTTTTGAGCGTTACATAGGTATATGTAATATGAGTTTTAGCCACATTTAGCGGATTTTTAATGAACGATTTTTGCCATATCCTAGAGGGATTTTGAACTGTATGCTTAGATAGGTATATCTTAAGCTATAATTGTATATGCGGTACACCTACGATTGTTCCTCAGTAATACACTAGCTATCGAGTACGACGGTTCTTTTATTGCTACCCGACATACCATTTGGCGACGAGGCCGTGATCTACCCGCGTAACTAAATAAAAATGTCGAATTTCATTGGAAACTTAAATGTTTTCGATTATAAAATACACGAGTGGGACGTTTTTTACGGAAGATTAATGCAATTCATAAAATTAAATAATATCTCAGATGTGAACCATAGTGCAGTGTTGTTAACACATTTGTCGGATGAATCATACCGTCTGGTTCGGAATCTTGTGCATCCGAATAAGCTCGAAGAAATCGTTTTTAGGGAGCTAGTGAACGTACTCAACAAGCATTTTACGCCAAAAAGGTCAACGTTCGCCGATAGGGCGAAATTTGATGAAGCGACCAAATCCGACGGTGAAAGCATCGAGGAGTGGGCTGCGCGGCTGCGAGGGCTGGCCGTGTATTGCGATTTTGGCTTGGAGCTGGACACGCTTATGCTTGATCGTTTCGTGCTTGGCTTTAAGATAAACATTTTGCTCTCGTATATTTGTAATTTTATAATAATGATTTCGAAGCCGGGAACTGTACGAAACGTTTATCTAATGAAAAATACAAATTCATTCAAAATACAGGATACGCCTAACATAAAAATTAATATCTCCAAATTCCAAATTTCTAAGAAATCAAACGAAACTAAAGGCATCCGACCACCCAAATTGTTTATAACATAAATAATTTTATTGCTCCGTATATAAAGACGTCTGTCCGTCTGTCCGTCACTTGGAACCTATAAAAATGTTACATTGAAATGTGGAATGCACATGTTAAATATAAAAATAACTGTGGTATGTGGAATTAATACCCAAAGGTGTTAATTCCAGATGAAATTGCCATTTTTTTATGCGTGATAGGTTAGCCTTTGTCCCGTTTTTCACCTGATGGTAAGTTATGATGTAGTCGAAGATGTTGTTCAGACTAACCTAGTTTCCTTTGTTCTCAAAATATTACATTCGCAAAATATTATATTCGCAAAACATTACATTCGCAGATACATTCTCAAAATACTAGATGTACAATCGAGCACAATAAAAAAATACTGGCTCTCAAGGATAGCTGCCAGAACACACCGTTAGGTGCTTGGTGTTAGATTTTCTAATTGAGGGTGGTCTTGCTACTACCCTCAATTAGAAAATCTACAGGCGGGCATACGCAAAATGCCCTACCTGGTGGTAGGCAAATGCAAATATACCACAATATCGCCTGATGGTAAGTGATGTTGAAGTCGGAGGTGGTATATACCTGGTGGTATAGAATGGTAACATGCTCCAAGGGCAACTGCCCTTATAAGAACGTAGATGTTTGGCGACAGGTTTTCTACTGGCTAGGTGGCCAGGCGCATATTCGTAAAATGCTCTAACATGATTTCTGTTGTTTTTTTTTTTATAACCTCTGCCTATAAGACATTTCGTCACAAGTAACGTATTGCACTACGCACAGCGCCCTGAGCCATACAGTTGTTAAGTCTCATGTGCCAGTAATTAACTGGCTCTGGAGGAATGTTGCCGGAACACACTGTTTGGTGCTTGGCGACAGATTTTCTGCTTGAAGGTGGTAGCAAACCAGGCGAACATTCGCGTAATGCCCTTTACCCATGCGGTGAAGCTCAACCTGGCGGTGTGGATCAAACCATGGACCTGCGGCATGGCAGTCCATAGCTGTCACAGCTCGGCCATCGTTGCTTCAAAAGCACTATCATATCTTTCTTTTCATTGTGATTTTTATAGTGTAGCACCTGATGTTAAGAGGTAACCTCTACCTGTGTAAGTGACGAATTGCACTGCGCTCGTCACCTAGGGCCATCCAGTTGTTAAGGTAAAGTGAGTCTTAAACAGACAAATTTTGAACATTTTTTAGAAAGAGTGTACGCCTTACAGACATGAATTAAATATGTGATATTTTAAAGGATATGACAAAATATAATATGCCTGATCCAAAATACGATTCCATATAGTACTTCTTTCAATAGAATAAAACTTGAATATTGCTCTAATTCGCCCGTGGGGTGCCGGGATAGAATGTCACCCCCCATCTCTACCCGTGGGTGTCGAAAGAGGCGACTAAGGGTAACACACCAGAAGGTGGGCAGCAGCGCCTTCTGAGTAACTGATATCTCACACTGCGATCCCCAAGATGCAAGATGATTATAAATTTACGTAAGGAAAAATTATAGTCATGTGCGGGATTTGAACCCGCGCCATCCACCCCTATAGCCGGGATATGCTCCAACTGCTAAGCCAACATGATAATAATATGACGCATGACTCTAATTTGCGTTTAATTTTTAACCATCTTATGGGGATATCTAAGAACTAAAAGACAATTGAAGAGTACAGGCAAATAACAGGGCATGTCACATATTTTAATATTTTTCACTTTTTTATACAATCATATGTTTTTAAACTGTCACGGTCATTAACACTATAATTATTATAACAAACGAGATATTAACAATACTAATCAAAACACGGTAAATATTCCGTTTGTTATAATAATTATAATCACATGTTTGTCTATGGTATTTTGAATTCTAATCATTAGAATTTAAAAAAAGATAACAGATGGCGTCAAAAATGCAGTTTTATTTATGGCCAAAACGAAAAGAACTGGGAATGTCTATGCCATAACGGCAAAGAACAAGGATTGTCACATATGACGGTTATAATTTTAAATTTAGAATTTTTTATAAAGTGCAAAGTCCCTCTGCGGACACAAAGAAAAGTGATGGTAGGCTAAATATGGTCTTGTCATACTGCATAGAGAAAACTATACTGGAGCTTGGGAGAAGACAAACATTTTAAATATTAAGTTTACAAGTGATGAAACTCATGTAGATCTACCTGTTTTTCATATAAATATTTTTTGCCGATAAGCGAAGTAAATTATAAGGATTGAATGTGCTTAATGCTATTTAGTACCACATAAGCGCAATATTTATATGAATCAACAAGATATGATCCAAGTACCTAAGATTCAGATAACCGAAATTCGACATTCCTTGTTTGTTGGTTGTTAAAAGAAGTTTAATTTTGTTTTGATAGGATTTAACTATTTTTATAAAAGCCAAAACGCCTATTAAACATTAAAATAATATTAATTATATAGCATTTAGTTAGTCCAAATCAAAAGTTATTGCATGCATTGATCTCAATAAAAATAATATACTTTTAAACTTTCAAATTCTTTTTCTCAGTATTCATATATTAGGATATTCTCTGTTATTTGCCTGTGCCGTTCAATTGTAATTGGACTAGTTGTAATTTTGTAATTTTATCTGCGAAGTAAGCGTCGTTGCAAAATTGTTCTCCGGTCGGCTCGACCCTTTGGCACTACGTAGAGATGTTGGATCATCGCATCTTTTACCGCATCTATCACGAGGAGTGTTCCGTGGAACTGTTCGATGTACTACAATTTTTTTTTGTTATTGTGACGGAACCTGCCCGGTTCCACCTGATGTTAAGTGGACTAACCTCTGCCTATTATAACATAAGGTGCTAGCCAGGCGGGCATTCGCAAAATGCCCTTCCACCATGCGGTGAAGCTCAAGCTCTGGGCGGGATTCGAACCATGAACCTGCTGCGCGGCAGTCCATAGCCAATGCCACTGAGCCATCACTGCTTCAAAACCTGAAACGCATGATGTTTCATCAATTTCATGTCGATCTGGATGTCCACAACCTTGCGATTTTCACGGCATTTCCTAACTCGCACTGCCACAACATGGAACCAGCTGCCTGAGCAGTATTACCGAACAGATACGACTTAGGGGCCTTCAAGAAGAGAGCATATTCCCTCCTCAAAGGCCGGCAACGCATCCTCGAGACCTCTGGTGTTGCAGATGTTCGTGGGCGACGGTGATCACTTACCACTAGGTGAGCCGCTTGCTCGTTTGCCCTCCTATCCCATAAAAAAATATTAGAAGAAACATTTATTTTAATGTAATTGTGACGGATCAAGCACGAGGCCCACCTAATGTCAAGCGGACTAACCTCTGCCTATAACAGATGCATTTCGTCACAAGTCACGAATTGCACTGCGCCCGTCACATTGAGACATAGATGTTAAGTCTCATGTGCCTTTAATTTCACTGGCTCTCAAGGACTGCTGCCGGAACACACTGTTAGGTGCTTGGCGACAGATTTTCTACTTTATATTAATAAGCAATCTTTTCTTTTAGGAGTTTAGAACAAAACAAACCCACAACCTTAATGAGTGAACTCTATCCATAGAGAATATAATTAGACAAAATATAAACAAAACTTATTCGACACTCTAAACATTAAAACTGATTGATGGCAACCTTTGTCGTTAATGATTTCGGTTTATGGTTATTTTAAGCTAATTTTAATAGCCGATCTCCGATTAGGGTTCGTTTGCAACGAAAACGAAACTTTGTTTTTATTCGAACATACCTGTGGGGTGCCGGGTTAGAATTACACCATATTATCTTCCCGTGGGTGTCGTAAGAGGCGACTAAGGGAAAAATTCTGGAAGGTGGGCAGGAGCGCCTTCTATAGAACTGCCATCTTACACTGCGATCCCCAAGCAGTGCGTGGGGATTATGGCAAATACCCCCTTAATAGGGGAAGCTGTGTTCAGCAGTGGACGATCCGGCTGATACAGTAAAATACAGTACCTGTGACCCAATCAGATACATTTAATTTGATTTTTTCTATGATTTCAGTCGGATTGTATTAGTACCAAATTTAATAATACAAATATTTTTAAATATTCGAAGAAGACATTAAATTTATATTTTAGAAACTATAAAAATATATAAAATATATATTATCTAGTGACAGTTTCACCTAATCTTCCTGTTAAGCCAACCTAACATCATAAACCCCATGTATCCACGGCGGAAGAATTTTCAACGCATTTCGCTTCTACACGAAGCATCCATGTCATATAGGTACATCACATTATGTTATAGCTTAACAGTAAAATGAGGCGGAATTGTCAAAATATATATTTTTGAACAATTTTTTTTATAATATTAATTAATAATATTTTTAGAAAATTAAATTATTTGGTGTTATTAAGGGTGAACTGGCCGGCCCGTTCTCCATACAAACGCCGTTGGGTGATCACTCCCTTATTTGAGGATTTAGGTCCAAAATAAAGCATAATACCGATTGATCTCGTCATTATCTAGGCTTGTATGATGCCGAAATTTTAATAAAATAATTAACCTGAGAATTATGAGCCTCGAAACATTTTCATATAAAGTTTTTGAGGCTCATAACTTACAACTTGATTATCTTTTTAAAATTTTGGCTTCATACAAGCCTAGATAATGACGAGATCAATCGGTATTATGCTTTATTTTGGAACTAAATCCTCAAATAAGGGAGTGATCACCCAACGGCGTTTGTATGGAGAACGGGCCGGCCAGTTCACCCTTAAATAAGGATTTCCGCAAATTTACGTCTGAATCTATTATTTATAATAATAATAATACTCTACGGAACCCAAGCTCTTTCTACCAATTCCTCTTGACTAAAATACTTTCAGAGCTTATTTAAATCGCTTTTAATCTGCGAAAGTATTTAGTTTTACGCGAGTTTTATATTTTGTTTTAAAGCAATTTTAATAAATTACAGATTTAAATTATAATACTAAGTCATTGTATCGATTTTATGTTCGTAGGGTTTTTATGGAGATAAGGAAAAGTAATGGCTTTATCAATAAATATTCATAGATATAAATTAGATAGACTGCGTGAAGGATGATATTTGTATATAAAATTGTTATCTTCTTCATTGTGGGAATAAGTGACTAAGTTTTAACAGGTAGTTTTTTTGTATAGCTGATAGATGCTTCCTTTGACCATAATCTCACCCGATGGTAAGTGATGATGTGATTGAAAGTGTTAAACAGGCTTAACCTAGAATTACTGGCTCTCGAGCACAGCAGCCGAAACACACCATTAGGTGCTTCGCGACAGATTTTCTACTTGAGGGTGGTCGCTAACCAGGCGGGCAATTACTGCTTCAAATTATGGATGTATCCCGGTTTTCAAGGCCGTGGAGACCCTCAAGTAGCAAATCTGTCGCCAAGCACCTAATGGTATGTTTAGGCAACCGTCCTTGAGAGCCTGAACAACACCTTCGACCACATCATCACTTACACAGGTGAGATAGTGGTCAATGGCTAGCCTATCAGAATAGACGGCGACAGCAAACATCCTCCCGGGAATAAAGACATACATGTTTTGAGGCAATGATGGCCGAGAGGTTACAGACTGCCGTACCGCAGGTCCCTAGTTCGATCCCCACCGCTGGCTTGAGCTTCACCGCATGGTAGAACGGCATTTTACGAATGCCCGCCTGGCTAGCTACCACCCTCAAGTGGAAAATCTGTCGCCAAGCAGATAACAGCGTGTTCCGGCAGCAGTCCTTGAGAGCCAGTGAAATTACAGGCACATGAGACTTAACAACTATATCTCAAAGTGACGGACGTAGTGCAATTCGTGACTTGTGACGAAATGCATCTGTTCTACGCAGAGGTTTAGACCGCTTCACATCAGGTGGGCCACGAACTTGCTACGTCACAATAATTAAAAAAAACTCCGGCTTTTTAAAGAAACTTTCGTTTCAGTGTTCAAAATCATATTGGACACCATGAGCATTAGACGATAACCAAGATGCTTAAAAAATAAAAAAAAATTGCGGCTAACTTTTTATGAATGAACCCCTCTCAGCAAGTGCTTATTTGAATTTCTAATGCAATATTTGTTTTTGGGTCATTAAATATACAAATTCAAGGCTCGTTACTAATTAACCGACTTCAAAAAAGGAGGGACTTCTCAATTCAGCTGTATTTTTTTGTGTGTGTTACTTCTTAAGTTTTTAAAGGGTGTACTGATTTTGATGATTTTTACATTCGAAAGCTTGTCATGTGGTCCCTTAATTTTGAGTCAGATCTGACGAGTTAAGTTTTAGTGGTCAAAGACTAACCTATCGGCTTTTATTTTTTCTTTTTAGACAAACAATGATTCTCTGAACAGGAATTCACCTTCAAAGTGAACAAAATAAGGTAATGGCCCCTTAAGTCGTATCTCCATGCCAATGTTTTCCCAAAATGTTTCGCCTGGCTAGCTACCACCCTCAAGTATAAAATCTGTCGCCAAGCACCTAACGGTGTGTTCCGTCAGCAGTCTTTGAGAGCCAGTGAAATTACAGGCACATGAGACTTTAAGATCCATGTCTCAATCCTCGATCCATGGCGCAGTGCAATTCGTGACTTGTGACAAAATGCATCTGTTATAGGCAGAGGTTAGTCCGCTTAACATCAGGTGGGCCTCGTAGTTGTACCAACAAAAGAAAAAAAAAAAAAAAAAATAACACACTACACAAAAACATGAAACTTTTGTCTATGCTCGAAACAAAACTGGGTTCAATATTTTCCGTTGCGGAAAGCATCCAAAAGTTTACCCCTGCGCCGCTAGCGGGGGGGGGGGGGGGGGGGGCAATGGTCACTGACGTTTGAGCCTCTCTGAGCTAATTACTACGTGAAAAAAAGAAAGATAAATACTACAATGCATCAATGTACAGTGCGTGTTACATAAACAATGTTTATAATAATAATAATAATAAATGTTTTACTTAATATATCAAAAATATTTTTTGTAATTTGATTTTTAGTAGCAAATTAACACTTTTTTGAAGCAGTAATGGCTAAGTGGTATTGGCTATAGACTGCCGCGCAGCAGGGCCATGGTTCGAATCCCGCCGCGGGCGTGAGCTTTATCGTATGGTGAAAGGGCATTTTGCGAATGTGCTGGCTAGCGACCACCCTCAAGTAGAAAATCTACAGCGAAGCATTTAACGGTGTGTTCCGGCAGCTGTCCTTGAGAGCCAGTAATTCTAGGTTAAGCCTGTTAACACCTTCTACCACATCATCACTTACCATAGGGTGAGATTGTGGTCAAAGACTTACGGAAAAATCGTTCGTATCATCGTACATAAAATCGTATGTTATACCACACGGTTGCTCTAACATGACTCAACAAATAAAACTTGCTTGTTAAAATGATTTCCTATTAAGAGGTAAAGCTATTGTATGCCTTTATTAACAAAATACTACGAACTATATACAATTTATATATATATAACACTACAGCTACTACAATAAAAGCATTTAGATCCCTATAAGTCATTGCAGACTCATAGTCAGTCCAAATGCTCTAGCACACTAACAGTTGGCAGCGTGCCCAGCATGCTGGCAGCATTGCCCCGTTGAATTGCAATGCTTATTCTTTGAGCAAAATAGGTGCCAGCATTTTGATCACGCGTCGCATCGACCAATCGCTCTGATAAGTTTTTTTTATAGGTAAAGCTTGATTAAACATTGCTATATAAAGGTAAAGCTTGATTAAGCAAATTTTAGAGCTGTATAATCATGATTTTTGCTATTAACCCATTGGCATCGGCGATAATGATAACAATAGAATTTCATTCATAACTAGGACATAGTGGTCCTCACTATGCCAACCTATTAAGACCAATATTATATGGAATCGTGTGTTCGGATAAAGCCATATTATTTGGCATACCCTCTAGAATATTATATACAAGCGGCCGCGTAGCGCCTGTTTCCATGGATATTAAAAAAAAAATGAAAACATCAGGGATAATGTAGGATCCTAATGGTGAAAGAATTTTTCAAATTGGTCCAGTAGTTTTTAAGTTAATTCGTTACATAACTACACAAATACAAAAACACAAATCTTTTCTGTTTATAATATAAGTGTAATTTTGTTAATATCTGTAAAGAAAGATGTACATCTTTATAAAATACATGTCATGTTCAAAATTTCCCTTTTGACTACTTCACTTTAAAAGGTGGGAGTTTGCCTCAAGGTACGCGAACGGTATCGAAGGCAAAAGCTAGTTAAATAAAAGAAGGTTAAGTAATGTAATGACAGGTAGACAGACGAGTGGGCAGGACAGGTCATCGGTCACTTCTTACATAATGTCACTGAGTTTTACTAGAATCTTTTATTGGGCAACTTTACTCCTACACTTGTTTCACTGTTGAGGCAATTTCTGCCTACTCGTGTACTTACGTGCCATTGCTTTTGCCCGCAGGGTATGTTGTTAATTCTGGTTTTATCATTTTTTTAAATCTGTTCGGCTCTTTGACCAATATCTAGCATGTATTCTAATATCTATCAAGAAGCAATGATGGCTCAGTGGCATTGACTATGGACTGCCGCAGGTCCATGGTTCGAATCCCGCCGCGGGCTTGATCTTCACCCGAATAGTGGAAGGGCATTTTGCGAATACCCGTCTGGCTAGCGACCACCCTCAATTAGAAAATCTGTCGCTAAGCATCTAACGGTGTGTTCCGGCAACAGTCCTTGAGAGCCAGTGAAATTACAGGCACATGAGACTTACCAACTATATCTCAAGGTGATGGGCGCAGTGCAATTCGTGACTTGTGACAAAATGCATCTGTTATAGGCAGAGGTTAGTCCACTTAACATCAGGTGGGCCTCGTGCTTGATCCGTCACAATAACATAAAGAATAACACTATCTAACCTTACGGTAAGAAGACGCGCTCAAAGAGATATTTTTCAGGCTAACCTAGAAATGCTGCGGCTGTGAAAGACATCTGCGGGAACATTTATTTTTTTATAGCTTGTAGGCTAACCTTTGACCACTATCTCACCTGATGGTAAGTGATGATGTGGTCGAAGATGTTGCTCAGGCTAGCCTAGAATTATTGGCTCTCAAGGACGACTGCCGGAACACACCGTTAGGTGCTTGGCGACAGATTTTCTACTTGAGGATGGCACTCGCAGAATGCCCTGCCACCATGCTATAACGATTGCCATTCTAAGACAACAACTGGGACCGACAGCTTAAGGCTAGTGTCTTCATACGCTTTCTATACAAACGTCGTTTCATCATATTACGAGTATATTTAACAAGTTTTCAAACTAGTTGACATTTTGCATGCATATAATATACTGTACTATAACAGCCGGATTGTCCACTGCTGAACACAGCCTCCCCCATCAAGGGAGAGTTTCGTGGGCATCGTGGGGCATAAACCGCTTGCCAGGCGTCTTCGGGATCGCAGTTTTAGATACAGTTTCTCAGAAGTTGCTGCTTCCCACTAGCAATGGGAGGGTGACATTCTAGCCCGGCACCTCACGAGCATGTATATACTTGAGTTTAAAATCTATTATATTTACTGTATCAGCCTGATTGTCCACTGCTGATCACAGCCTTCCTCATCAAACGAGGGTTTGCCATAATCCCCACGCTTGGCAGGCGTCTTGGGGATCGCAGTTTTAGATACAGTTCCTCAGAAGGCGCTGGTACCCACCTGTATTTTACCTTTAGTCGCCTCTTATGACACCCACATGCAGGTAACAATGGGGGAGTGACATTCTAGCCCGGCACCCCACGGGCATGCATATACTGGAGTCTTAAACCTATGCTTCCGGTTTGTCAGTATTCGTAAAAAAATTTAGTTTAAAAATTATTTGGAAAAATTTCAAACCAAAAGCATAAATTTTAGGCTCAAAGATATGCATGCAAAATTTCAAAGAATTCGAACACTTGGCTGAAGCAACTGGTCATGAAGAAGAAGTCTTGAATGAACTGCTAAAGCCTAAACTTTGTTGGTACCCCTACCTTTGAATTCCGACACGATTGGCATCATAGAGAAATATATATTTTTCTCTTTTCTGTGATTGGCATGCATGCACATGGCAGCTACTTCCTATCTCTGAGTCAATGTTATTTTGACCTGACCAGTTCCAATTCTGTTTCAAACTAAAATGAAGGGCATCAATAATTAATTTAGTTTTCATGTAGATGGTTTTGTTTCTCGTTGTGTATTTTATGTATGTAATATACTTACTGTCATATTATGTTTCGGTTTAGGTTTTGGTTTTAGACTCAGTTTATTTTAAATTCGGGCGAAATTATGAGCAAAGTCTTAAAGAAGAAGTCTTGACTTAACCAGGCTGCCTGACATCAAATCCATATCAATACTCTTTTTGGTAGCATAATATACGCTAACTTTCGTTAGTAAGGGCGATGCATTGGTATATAACACTATTGAATGCATAAATACAGCAGCACCCTACTAATAACGCCAGCGAGTAATGGAATGCTGCTCATTATTTTTTCTCTTACGACACTCCACAAGAGAATATTGAACAGTGCTTATATTCTTAAGCCTGAAACAGCACATGATATGTTTTCTAAAATAGATATAGGTAAAACATTACAATTCTGCAGTTATGGTATATTAGAGGTATAAAAACTATAATTACACCATTATTGTATCGTAATATTACTACGCTTTTGCACTTTAAATGACCAACAAACACGATTAATTTAAAATGCAGCGTGGGTTTTGTCATTAAATCCACACAAAAAGTTGTTATAAACTTGTTATACCGTTACCCACGTTCATTCATTCATATTAACGTCCATTCACAGACTTAAAGGTCAAACAACTATTATTTAATATGTGGTCAGATTCCTATTCTGCAACTTTAATAGATCGAAGGTATTTCGGTTGTATTCATTACATCTGAAAATTAATTTTCACAGTTCCCCGCGATGAATTCGGTTACATATCGCGCCTAGATAAATCATTTATAAAATAAAGCTTCAAATATTACGCAATGCATTTCGAGGATCTGAAGAGTCAAGAAGAAATATATAGAGATTTGAGCGAGAGTGAACGGTTTGAAAAAGCACGTTTTTCGCTCAGATGAAGTCTAGTAGTCTGGTTGATTACCGCGCACCGTCAAACAACAAAATGTAGTTTTTCCTTATTGATTTCTAGTTTTAAGTTAGTGCCAACCGCGTGATGGGTTCATCTGAAAACCAGCGTCGAATGTCTATGAGACTCGGCATTATGCTGAGATGAGTCCAATTTGACACATTATGCTTGACCTACAAGTATAACAACTAATCATTTAATATATATTTCAAAATTCAAAATTGTCGTAATTGTTATGTATTTGTAGATGTTTAATGTCATTTTTATTTCTCTGTCAAATAAATAATTTTTCATTCATTTCATTCATTTTTCATACAATTAGAGCACACATTTTCGACTCGAAAGAGTAAGGTGCCTGTGGCCGAATGGAATAGGCATCCATCGTGAAATAGGAGAACGTGGGTTCGATTCCAGTCCGCAACAAAAAGAATTGTACTCAAATAATTTGTAAGTATGATGTCAAAGCACGCGATAGTGCTTGTTATCACATTAAACGGACGTCGTCGGCTACACTTTTTCAGAACTGTGCCACAGATAACTGATGTGTGGGTAGCGAACTGATAAACTAATAGGTCACTTGTAAACAATACAAAAAAGTTGATATATTTTGGGTAATACGAGTATTTTACTTTGCAAACCTATTACCTTTAAGATGTTAGTTTTAGGCTTTACTTTGCGGAAATCCATATTTGATGATAACAAATATTTAATAAAACACTTTAAAAATATTAAAAATATATCTAGTGACAATTCCGGAGATCGAGACTGATTCTCAAAAGTGCACTCGATAAGACAGGACCTCCTGAGGATACTTCGTATAGAAGCGCACCCTGTCGAAAATTCTTCCGGATTGGCTGCGTGGTGTTTGTGACGTCACGTCGGCTTAGTAGGAAAATTTGGTGGAATTGTCACTAGATATATTTTTTTAAATATTTTAAGTGTTTTATTAAAATATTAATTTAATGTTGTCTTAAAATATTTGTTACCATTATCCACTTTCAATAATAATCACTTATGTTCCTTCTAATATAGTTTCTTCTCGAGGAAAAAGTACAACCAGTATCATTTTTACAATACAGTTTTTCACCGAAATGTAATTTGAGTTAACCATACTTTGCCTGTAACTCAATAAGTAGAATTGCCCACGCTCGTTTACGAAATTTTGCCTTATTTGGTTTTAATTACTAAATCAATTCAGAGATGCTTGTTTTTTATTATAGATAATTTTGAATATGACCATAGTCTAAATACATGGTGGAAAGCACAAACGTGGTATATGCTGGAACATGCCTGCCTAGAAGTTACTCGTACATACTGGTACTCCTTTCTTATAGACTTTTTCATTGGTGGAAGGGCATTTTGCGAATGCCCGCCTGGCTAGCTACCACCCTCAAGTAGAATCTGTCACAAGCAACTATTTTATTTATTTAGTAGGTATAAATTATGGCCAGTAAGGCAGCTTTTTTATTGTAAAAAAAAAGAATATAAAGAAGGTAATTAAAGTAATTTTGTGTGTCACCTGTATTCTTCTATTACTATAGTATCTCGACCAAGACCTTAGCCCGAGCTCAGGGGTACACTGAAAAACAACGTTATGATCACATCATAGAACATAACACATTCTGAGTATCCTTATTGCCCTAGGATATAATTATCAAATTAATATTAGTAAGTTAATTATTAGTTCATAATATTTAAGTAAATTAATAGTGTAAAAATGTTGTTATTTTAGCGGCAATAAATGATCTATTCAATTTTTTTATTTATTTTAAGCTTTTTTTAGTATAGCTGATTAGCTACCCTTTGACCACTATCTCACCTGATATTAAATGATGATGTGGCCGAAGATGATGTTCAGGCTAACCTAGAATTACTGGCTCTCAAGGACAGCTGATAGAACACACCGTTAGGTGTTTGGCGACAGATTTTTTACTTGAGAGTGTTAAATAGCCAGGCGGGCATTCGCAAAATGCCCTACATCCACGCTGTAACGACTGCCATCCTAAGACAATAACTGGGACCGACGGCTTAGCGTGCCCTTTGAAACACGGAAGCGCTCAATAGTAATGCCACAAGCGGTCTCATATCCTAGCCATGATCGCAGCGGACGTAGCTTAACTTAGCTGAAGGTTTAGAACAGCTAAGCAAATTTAACTTCGAGCGTTTCTAACTAAGGGCAGCTGTCCTTGAGAGCCAGTAATTCTAGGTTAGCCTGAACAACATCTTCAAATACGTTAATAATTGTTGTTAAACCAGGTTTCTCCTATTAAGAGTATTAGCCACAATCACCACGCATATCTTGGGAATCGCTGTAAAAGTTGTCAGTTCCTGAGAAGGCGCTGCTTCCCACGATCCAGCACTTTCCCTCAGTTGCCTCTTGTGACATCCATGGCAAGAAATGGGACTGAATGACATTCTAACTCAGCACCCCACGGGGTGACATATAAAATGCAATGACATTTTTTTTATTACCGGCGGCCTTTATTCACAAAATACTACGAACTATATACAACACTACAGCTACTACAGTAAAAGCATTCAGATCCCTATAAGTCATTGCAGACTCATAGGCAGTCCAAATGCTCTAGCCCACTACCCATTGGCAGCGTGCCCAGCATGCTGGCAGACTGCGATGACTTATATTTGAATCTCAAATATCAAGCACCTAACATAAGCTTGCTTGCTTAACTCAGCAACAAAAATAAAATTTCAATTACCAATGTAACCCTTTAATTTAAGATATTCTTTTGCATTTCATTTCAAAAATAATAATAATTCTTTATTCAAAGAATTTGCACATACAATATTTCTTCAGGTTAGATATAATACAATTACATCAATTGGCTAGAAAATTTATACATTTTAATCAAGAGTATCTGCTGCTGAACTAGGCTCATCACCTGTATTTCAGCATACAGCGCTCCTCCCCTCATATTGGACTGCTACTAGCCTCTACTTTAGTATAATATTAATATGAAATAAAACTTATACAAGTGATTTCTTAAACTAGTTTGTAAGACCGTAAGAATTATGTAAACATCATCTTCAGCCTTTCGTAATCCCCATGACCACCACCATGATGACCATCACCTTTATTACCGTTACCTTTATCACCATTACCTTTATCACCACCACCTTTATCACCAGCTCTTCCGAACGGTGAAGAAGCCCTGCCGATAGCCTGTTGCAATCTTCTGAATTGCTGAGCTGCTATGGCGTCATCCAAACTCCTATCGTAACGGAATCTGGGAACTGGACAGTTTCCATCCAAACATCTCCTACTTTCTGGGTGTCCATTGAAAAGTGCCGCTGCTGTTGCCAGGAATAAAAGCACTAAACCTAAAAATTATATTCAAAATTAATAATTGAACTACTTATCATCTGTTTACCGTGTTCCGGTTTGAAGGGAAGAAGCCAGTGAAATTACAGGCTCATGATACTTAGCAACTGTTTCAGGGTGATGGGCGCAGTACAGATTGCCACCTGTGACGAACTGGATCATTACAGGCAAAAAATAACGCTTAACACCATTTGAGCCTAGTGTTTTTTTTAATGTTATTGTGATGGAACTAGCTCGAGGCCCACCTGATGTTAAGTGGACTAACCTCTGCCTATAGCAGTTGCAATTCATCACAAGTCACGAATTGCACTGCGCCCGTCACATTGAGACATAGTTGTTAAGTTTCATTGTGCCTGTAATTACACTGGCTCTCAAGGACTACTGACGGAACACACCATTCGGTGCTTGGCGACAGATTTTCTACTTGAGGGTGGTAGCTAGCCAGGCGGGCAATCGCAAAATCCCCTTCCACCATGCTTGTTCTATCACGGTAGAATAAAAAAAGAACTACGAGCAGGAATCGAACCCGTAATGATTTATCCACGGTACTGAGCCATAGGTATCATTCGTTGTAGTTTTGTAAATTTATTTTGTAAGCGTCATTGAAAAAAACTCGATATTAGAATTTCATCATTGTTAACAGTCCCAGTGGGGTGCTGCGATTCTTGCAAACCCTATAAATTCCCATGGGCGTCGGGAGCGAAGAAGGTCACAACACCCGCAACACCTTCTAATGAACTGCCATTCTACATTGCGATCTCTCAGACGCCTGCCAAGCGTGAGGACTATGGCAAACTGCCTGATCGCGGAGGCTTAGCTCAGAGGTGGAAATTATGGTTCTTGAGAGTTTTAAATAAATTTAAAGCTGTTTCAAAAATATAAATTGTCTTTTTTTTTTGTTTCAAGTTAAGTTAATACGTCGCTTTGTCTGGTCATGACCACTCAGTCATAACCAGATGAAAATGATACTAAGAATAAATGACAAATTTAAGCTGTGATTCCTCACTGCGGTAGCTCAGCTCATTCAAATCCTTTTACGTTATTGTGACGGAACAAGCTTGAGGCACACTTAGGTGTATTAAGCGGACTAACCTCTGCCCATAACAGATGCATTAAATCACAATTCACGAATTGCACTGCGCTCGTCACCTTGAGACATATTTGTTAAGTCTCATATGCCCGTCCACCATGCAGTGAAGCCCAAGCCCGCGGCGGGATTCGAACCATGGACCTGCTGCGCGGCAGTCCATAGCCAATGCCACTGAATAGCTTCATCATTAGTATATTTAGTTGAAAATACTGATAAAGCGACTCTTATAAATCCCGGTGTAATTCCGTTTAGTAAATTGGTTGGTAACAATTATTATTCGTCAATTCATTTCTCAAATTATAGTATAATAACCAGGTAGTTTCCTTTAGTTTACATGCAACTACCCGGTTATTATACTATAATTTGAGAAATGAATTGACTTAAATAATATTGATCGAACTTCACAAGTTCGATTGATCATATATAATACTTACTCGGCAGTATTATTATATTCATATTGAGCCGCAGGTAGGTAGTTAATATTAGGCAGTTGTTAATTACTGTAACGAAAATACATAATGAATAAATTCTGTTCTTTACTATACTGTATCTGCCGGATTGTCCACTGCTGAAAATAGCCTCCGCCACTATTGGATGTTTCCTTGAAAGCGGTGCTGCCCTCATTGTGTGTTACCTTCAGTCCCCTCGTACGACAACTACAAGTAGAGATGGGGGGGTGACATTCTAGCCCGCCACCTCGCGAGCTCTAATAAATTCTTAGATACGATATTATTTCTCAATAAAATTGATCTTACTGGCTCTTATTGCATCGATTTAAGGTTCATCTTGCAGCTATTAAATTTGCGTACTAGTGCTTTTAAAGTTTTATTTAAAATACGCGTAATATTCACTTGTTATTTTGGCATTGTGGTGGAGCACGCAAAGCCCACCTAATGTTATAATGCGGTAACCTCTGCTTTTTAGCAGATGCATTTCATCACCAGTGGCAAACTGTACTGCGCCCATCACCCTGAGACATATAGTTGTTACGTCTCATGTGCCTGTAATTATTTATTGGTCCTCGAGGGCCAAGCACCTAACGGTATGAATTATAGTAGTAATCAATTCTTTATACACGTTTTACATGTTGATACGTGCCAGCAGACAAAACCATTTATAACCACATGATGATAAATCTTCGGAATTGATTAAGCTCGAATATTAAATATAATTCAGGGGTTACTTTGCGGAAATCCATATTTAATAATAACAAATATTTTAAAAGTATTTTAAGAAAACATAAAATTAGTTATTTAATAAAACACTTAAAAAATCTTTAAAAACGCGTCGAATACTCTTCCGGATTGGCTGCGTGGCGTTTGTGACGTCACGTCGGCTTGACAGGAAATTAGGCGGAATTGTCGCTAGATATATATAATTTTTATAAAGATTTTTTAAGTGTTTTTATTAAATAACTAATTTGATGTTTTCCTAAAATACTTTTAAAATATTTGTTTTTATCGAATATTTAAGGTTAAATCACAGAATATTATGGGTTAACCTATCTAGCCTCGTTTCAGCTATAATAATTATGGAACTTGAATGTGCCGCTAAATAAAGCTACGCTAACAGACGTTTACGAGACACTTTGGAGCTATAGGCAGTTATATTTTTGTGTATATCTTGTAGTGAGGGTTGTTGGGTTCTAAGATTTCGTTTAGCTACCGTATGATACACTTTTGAAATAAAAATGTGTCTGTATTAGCATGTACCGATAACTTTTATAGGAAGCCTTGCCTGGGGCTTGAGTTGAAAAATTCACTGTTTCTGTAGTAAGGAACATCTTTAAACACATCATCACTTAGCTTCCATCTAGTGAGATAGTGGTCAAAAGCTAGCCCCTATCTAAATCTACACTAATATTATAAAGAGGATAGATTTGTATTTTTATATGTACCAAATAAACTTCAACGATACATACATACATAAAATCACGCCTCTTTCCCGTAGGGGCTGGCAGAGACCACGGATTTCCACTTACTGCGTTCCTTACATAACTCTTTCGCTTCATCTACACTCATCAACCCTTTCATACATAAGCGTCAATTTAGGGTACTCCTGACCTGGCCTTTTTTCAGAACGTCTTCAATCTGATTTCGGAATCAAAATCTGATTCGGTTTGCCTAGGTCTTCCCTTTCCAACACTTCCGTTCACTTGTCCCATGTATACCTGTTTAGTCATTCTCATTTCATTCATTCTCTCCACATGCCCAAACCATCTTAACATACCTTTCTCGTTTGGTCATTTTTGTCACTACTTCCTCATTCACACCACATCGTTCCCTTATCACACTATTCCTTATCCCGTCACTCCATTTGACTCCAATCATGCTCCTCAATGCTCTCATCTCCACTGCATTTATTCTACTTTAATAATACTTTTTCTGCCATAACCAACTTTCACTACGATATATTAGTGTCAGAACCAACACTCCAACACTAGATACTGGACTGATTTAAAAAAAAAATCTTAACTCACCATTCGAATTCCCTGATGAACATAGGCTATAGCTATATATATAACATTTTCAAAAAAGTAAGGGATCCGTATGAAATCTACGATAATGTAACACAACGCATGCGAAAATTACTAAAAAACAACGTTATATCGCGTACGCTGCGGAAATGATTGTCAGTAGAGGAAAATGATGTTTTACAATTTTCTAAAGAACATCAATATCTACAAAATAGTCTGTAATACAATATGTCCAACTATTACAGTTATGTCACAACTACATTCAATGTGTTTATATTTATAATTGTTGTAAAATTCCCGTGCGAAAATGGAGCGGACTGCTAGTCAGTTTTAAATAAAAAAACATTGTAGTAAATAATACGGGATAACTCACGTGAATAAGTCAGATAGATTCGACTATAGTTTCAACCAAATTCGGTGGTCTTTTCCAAGGAGAACTCGGGAAGCCCGCGCTGACGTCTCACTTAGCACTTTCTGTGTTAAGACACACACAGCGAGACGTCAACGCAGGCGTCCCGAGCTCTCCTTGGAAAAGACCATCGATTGTGGTTGAAAAAATAGTCGGAGTTTTCTGACTTATTCACGTGAGTTATCCCGTAGTATTTACTAAAATAAGTGAAAACCATGTCAGTTTTTATAATGAAATAAAAACATGTTATAAAAACAATCCATTCAATATAACATTTTTTATTATGTAGCATATTTTTTTACATGACGATCCGGAACTGTCAGTGTCAGCCAATTTTTAAAACAAGATTTGACTTACTTTAGTTTCTGCAACCACATTCAACTAAATCACATTTAAGTATGCATACGTTTTATACAAGCCGACTGTGTAATTGGTTTAATCGAAACAAAAATCGATTACCAAGCCTTACAATATTTAAATCAATTCATTATACATGTCAACATTTTCTTGTCCGTGACATTGTCGAAGCAGTGATGGCTCAGTGGCTATGGACTTGATCCCTGGATGACTTGATGACTGAATCCCGCCGCCGGCTTGAGCTTCACCGCATGGTGGAAGGGCATTTTGCGAATGCCCGCCTGGCGACCACCCTCAAGTAGAAAATCTGTTGCCAAATTCCTCTCTCTCTCGTGTTCCGGCAGCTGTCCTTGAGAGCCAGTGAAATTACAAGCACATGAGACTTAACAACTATGTCTCAAGTTGACGGGCGCAGTGTAATTCTTGACTTGTGATGAAATGCATATGTTATAGGCAGAGGTTAGTCCGCATAACATCAAGTAAGCCAAGACCTAGTTCCGTCTGTAACTGTAACAGCTGATTCGTCCACTGCTGAACACAGCCTCCCCTATTAAGGAGGTATTAGCCATAATCCCCACGCTTGGCAGGCGACTTGGGGATCGTTCCGTCATAAAATCATTTAAAAAAAAACGACCTCATGGATCAAGATTATAAAATTTAATCAAGCGCCTTCAGAAAATATTTAGTAAAACGAATAAAAATATCTTAAAGTGTTTTCCACTAGAGTAGACAAGATTCTATGAAAATCTCACTTCTCTATGACATTTTTTCAAGCGATTATGACAAAACTCTCTTGCGTCGCTCTTGGATAAGGAGCGATAACTCCGGCCTCTAATATTATGGGTCAAAGTATGAAATCGCCGATTTGTACTGAAAAATTGAAATTAGTTATTTTATTTTATCAAAATATTTACCATTATTATCTTTACATTGCTGCCATCTAAAAGGAAGGTCATTTATGCCTTCGCGATAGAACTCTGGTCATCTAGATTCGACAAACTGTGTGAAAGCATTTTGTACTGCCTCCTGGGAAGAAAACTTTTTATACGTAGATAATTGTCCAAATCACAAAAAAATGGTAGTCCGTTGGAGCAAGGTCTGGTGAATACTGAGGGTGACGAACGGTTTCTAATTGCTGAGAGAGATAGAGTTAAATCGGTTTCTCGTGCTGTATGAGGTCTCCGTTATCATGGAGCAATAATGGTGAAGATTGATTCATGAGTCGGGGTTGTTTCACTGCTAGTTTTGATATCATTGTTCGGAGTTCGGCACATTATTGTTTGACCAGATCGGAGAAAGCTATAGTGAATAACACCATGCTGAGACCACCAAACAGTTACCATTACCTTTTTATTGGTAAGCTTTGCTTTTGGACACTATTGCGGTGTTTGAACTGGGGTCAGCCATTGCATTTTTCACTTACGGTTATCTTAAAGAAACACTTTTCATCACATGTCACAATTTTTATCCAATATTCCTTCATTTCTGTATCTATTCAACAAGGCAACATAAGAGTCGACATGCGTTTCTTTCTAGAAATCAGTCAAATCATGAGGCACCCATTTTCATATATTTTTTTTTATATGACGCAATGACATTAAACTATGCCGCTAATTCCTGGGTAGTTTGACTCAGATCGGCTTCCACCATCTCTTTCAATTCATTGTTATACACCTGTATGGGCAGTCTTTCACGTAGTTAGATTTTCAAATCAAAGTTTCAATCACGTTTTTCATCATTCATTAGCAGCTCTCTCCAACGCAACATTGATATTGCGAGCTGATTCTGCCGCGTTAGTTCCGCGTCGGAACTCGTATTAAAAAATCACACTAATTTTCTTAGTATCCATCATTCTTGTCTAAGCTGAATAAAAATGACAACTGAAAGTCGATAATCGAATGTTGCACATTTTATAAAAGAAGAACCTCATAGGTACCATGTGAAAAAAGTTTCACACAAAAATCTCAAACCATGAAGGTTCTATATCAATTCGTAGTACCTATTACGATAAAACGGCAATTTTAGAAGCATTTCCGGCAAAAAGACAGCTATAGTACCCAAGCAAACTGGACGCCACGCTGTTAAAAACGACTTGTCTTCTCTATACTTATGAAACATATCTCAATTTAAAAGATATAATAAAGAATTTGCTATTATCTTCTTTGCACCAAACGTAGGTTTATTTCAATATAATTATAGTTACACAATAAGCTATAACCACAGAATTTTAAAATAGAAAAAAAAAACTATGAAAAAGGTTCGCTTGCATGTTATACATACATACATATAGCCACGCTTGTAGGTATTCCCCAAGGGAGTAGGTAGAAGTGTGTTAACACGCTCGATTCACCGATTCGGTTTTGCTCCCATGTAATAGGGGGCGAGCCTATTGCCATTCACCGGACACAGATTCAGGCTCATATAAGATATTTTCTCTAACACGCTGGACGCAACACAAGAACATATTACGAATAATATGTTTACACTAACGACATATAAGACACGAACATATTGTATGAAACCCTGGCAGGGCACTAAGATGGTACACAGCCCTGTTGTGCGTCTAACGCATACAACACCCTACTCACATCCACGTGAGAAGTGCCATCTGCTCGTTAGGCGAAATTTTCCCTTATACCGCGTTCCACTTCATGCCACTATCGTTATTTTCGATAATTTTGTCCACATTTGCGTTTCTTTTGGCATTGCACTTTGTGGCTGTTTTCTTCCCTGTTCCCTTTCGGATAAGAACGCTAAGAATGCCACTAAAATTTGCCATTTTTGATCATCCCGCGTTGACGGGTAGAAATGAGGAAAAGTTTGCAACTGTCAGTTTTGACAGTTCTCATCTACATAAAAATAAACAGCAGCCTGAAGGCGAAATTTCCAGCAAAAAAGAACCATTTTTCATGAATTTCCTAATTTTTATTAGCTAGATATACGAATATGTTACTTTTAAGAAGAGTAGGTATTGTCATGTGCTGTCAATGGGATCAGATATAGGGTCAGGTCAAGTTCTTTCAACCCCAAAATGGGGTAGTCATTCAGAGTTTTAATGTCTATCATATAAAAATTACTGTGTTTAGAGCTCTTTGTGAGTGTCGTAGAATTTTTTAATCAATATGTTTTTCACGTGCAACTTGAATATCCCGTGAGCGTTGTAAAATGTTTGGGAACTTTATTTTAAACCGTACAAAATTACCTTAGAAGGATCTATAATATTTGCCTTTGCTAATCTAAAACCTGGCAACAACTGGCAACTGTCAAAGGAAGTCATTATGATGACATAACTGCACTGTGTGGATTGCAAAAGTGATTCGTTGAGCCACCAAATTGACATTTGTCATGGACTAATAGAGAAATGTTCTGCGGAAGTATTCCACTAGTAGTCCTGCTCGTGTCTAGTGCTAGACTTATTGCTTTGTCCATTAGTAAGACATAACATTGACATGCCTAGATATTATTGCTGGTAAATCGGGGCTCGATATTGTTTGAATCACTTTAAGAAGTCTTCAAAAATAGGAACATGTTCTAAATTTGTATTTTTTTTATGATAGTGGCCCATTAGCTCTGTCGCTTGCCAGGCGTGGGGACGTAAACGTATTTAAAAACTGATTTTGTTGGAAATCCTTTCCAACAAAATTATGCATTATAGAAATATATTATATGTATATTTTTATAGTATTTATGGTTCACTATTTTGACGATAATGGCTTACACATAAAAGACAGCTACATGCTGTCGCGGGCTTTTTTGAAGTAAAATTTAATATAAACATTTTCGTTATACAATATGTACGAGTGATACAGATAAAGGTTTTAGCAGCGCACGCCAGGATAGGTCGCATATGGCAGAATTTTTCCAACTTACATGACTCTTAGCGTTATAATTTGGACAATTTAACAAATATCTTTATAAATTATAGCCTATGTGTTATTCCGATGCATAAGCTATATTATTTTAAAGTTTCATTAAAATTAATTAAGTAGTTTTTGCCTGAAAGGGTAACAAACATCAACCTACAAATTTTTGCGTGTATAATAATAGTAAAAAAAAAATAAACAACTACATATGTACTTGTCCACACTGCGCTGTCTCTAACACACAATTCACGTATCATTACCGTTGTTGCAGTGATAGTCGGAATCGCCGATTTTAATTGTTCCTGCAAGGGCCATTAGTTCTGACGGATCGTCGGGCAATCTACCAAATGACTAGCTTTTTGGAAAAAATGTTACGTTACTAATTTTAGAAACTTTAGAGCTTTCATCGTTTAACTACGTATATTCAATAGTCACCCTAGCCTGCGAATGTATTAGAGCAATCTATACTTGTAATAAATCTGTTACAGATCCAATTCTGTACATTTATTTTTATGCCTGACAGTTTAGCCTTTGACCACTATCTCACCTGATGGTAAGTGATGATGTGGTCGAAGATGTTGTTCAGGCTAACCTGGAATTACTGGCTCTCAAGGACAGCTGCCGGAAAACACCATTAGGTGTTTGGCGACAGATTTTCTACTTGAGGGTGGTAGCTAGCCAGGCGGGCATTTACAAAATGCCCTACCACCATGCTATAACGAGTGCCATCCTAAGACAACAACCAGGACCGACCGCTTAAAGTGCCCTCCGAAGCACGGAAGCGCTCAGTAGTAATGTCACTAGCGGTCACCCATCCAACTCATGACCGCGGCGGACGTTGCTGATCGCTTAAGAACTGCTAGTCAAACTTCGCTTCAAGCGAGTCAAAAATATGGCAGATATTTTAAAAAACATAATTGAGATCACTCCAAAACTACTGAATGGAGTTCAATAAAATTTAACCCGATTTGAGTTCATACTACGAAGAAGGATATTGTATACTTTTTATCCCGAAATTCAGCACGGTTCCTTCGGGAAAGGGGATGAAAGTCAAAATGTACCTACACTTAGTTGTAATTTATTAACGCATTGTCCGATTTCAGTCATCCTTTTTTGTTTCAAATCTGGAATATTCGCTACAATCAGTTTTTTTAACTATCTATTTTTTGCCGGATATATTTTGGAGACTGCGCAATGGAAATGCACAATCTAATATATTTTCATTGTACCGCCAAACATGCAGAACCTCGCCAAAAGAACGTCGTTTTAAAATCGAAATTCCAAAGAAACGCACAAAGTACTTTGCTTCAACATTTATCGATTGAATTTAAGGAACTCTCTAAGTTACTTAACTACTGTCTTCTAGAAAATACAACCCGGGAGTTTTCAAACCCAAAGTAAAAAGTTCCTTTCTGAGCTATGCTTTACTATGAGTGCTTCACCGCAGACCACAGCGTTGCTTAATATGAGATAAACAGTGCTCAAATGTGAATAAGTAAACAGTGCTCAAGTCTGCAGGTACGGCAATCACGAACGAAGTCACAGGTACAGCTAGTACCTAATATGTTTTTTTTTCTATTTTTTTAACAAGTACGGAGCCACTCATGTGAATAAGTCAGATAGCTTTGACTGTAGTTTTGACCGCACCGTGGTATTTTTCAAGGATACCTTTGTTATTATTAGGTACTTATTATTTGGCAACCATACATGTACAGTACATACATGTTTTGTTAAAACTTCAACCTGCTAGCTATTTGGGTTTCGATTGGGGATATAACCCTTTTATAGGGAGACGGACGGACGTACAGAAGTTCCCTTTTCCTAAGACTCTATAAACCAGCCACGAAAGATGCTTGCAGGATTAACTTACTTAGGGCCTGTTTCAGAATGTTCGAGTAAGTTCCGGTTATACTACCCAGAACATATTTAATAAATAGAACACTATCTTTGCGTTTCACAGTCATCGATTTAGCCTATCCATCGGTTAAAGCTTGAAACGCGCTGCATGTCAACTGTAATTGTTATCATTCAGTTATTTTATGTTCTGGGTAGTATAACCGGAACTTACTTGAACATTCTGAAACGGGCCCTTAGAATAGGAACTTGCTATCTTATACTGCTGTTGGAAGAAACCGTTTAGTTACTTATGACAGATTTACTTCTTATGGGTACCTTTTATGTGATTGTGACGGAACAAGCAGGAGGCGCATCTGATGTTAAGCCTATAACAGATGTATTTAGTCACAAAACGAACTGCCCTGCGTCCGTCATATAAACACACGGTTGTTAAGTCTAATGTACCTGTAATTTTACTGGCTCTCAAGGGCTGCTGCCAGAAAACACAGTTACCTGCTTGACGACAGATTTCCTTTTGTTGGTGGCGAGCATTCCCAAAATGCCATTCCGCCATGCAGTGAAGCCCGAACATGGACCTGCGGCACGGCAGTCCATAGCTGTTACCGCTTCATTGTTTCATATTGTGAAGCTCTAAAAGATTTGAACCCAGGACCATACGCACGGTAATCGACAATCTCAGCCGCTACACCATCGTTACTTTTCTATATAGTCAAGTGATCAATAACCAACCAACCCTTTATCATCCAACCAAAATAGTGTAATCTGGGTCGACCTTAATTCCTTTAACACCTTTAATCCAAGTCATTACTCAAAGGCATCATTAGCTGACCCCGCATACGGGGTGCGGATTGACCCCACGACCCCTGCACCGAGGGGTCTCTAAAAACAATTAAACAAGGCTAGTGTGTGAAGACAATAGTTTGTGGGAATGTGTACAGTGCAGTGCAAAATATGGTTTACATTTTGAAATATGTGTTTAATTCTAACACTATATTTTTCTTGCTATTTTCTCAACTGATGCTAAGTGATGCTACGGTATGTGCTATCAGCTCTTTGCTTTAGAATTACCTCTTTACTGTTTACATAAAGAAAAATTAACAAATGTATTCAATATATATTATTATAGACATGATTCATATTTTTTTAAAACATATCTGATTTATTGACAGGTGGTAAAACGAGCATCTGGAGGCCATATTGTTACATAACTAAGACTGTAAACCGAAGACTGTAGACTAGTAAATAATATAGTACGTCCATTTACCAATGAGATTTGCTAACATCACAATTCTCTCTTATTGTTTGTATCGATTTTATTAGGCCAGTCGGTAGTCAATGACAATAGTTTTATAATGTTATTGAGTAGAACCATTGGTTTGTCAGAATTACGCTTTTAAAATAAAAAGCATATTTTTATTTGCTAACGCTTGAATGATTTTATTGAAGGGTTATTTTTGTTATGGTTAATTGATTATATGGTTTTGGTACTCAACTGACACTGATAACGTAATCATTACATTTACGACACGATTACGTTTGCAACTGATTTCTGCCCTATGAAATATTTATTCGTAGTTTCTGTCACTGTCAGTTAAGTTATTTACTATTTCTAGCAGCACGTTTCAATACGAGTATAAGCCAGCATTTTATAATGAATAGATTCAGGCGTTACATTGCGGAAATCCATATTTAATAATAACAAATATGTTAAAAATATTTTACGAAAACATCAAATTCGAGAATAAATCTCGATTCTCGATCGTGCGCTCGTAGAGTCAAGACCTCCTGAGGATGCTTCGTGTAGAATCGAAACGCGTCGAAAATTCTTCCGGTTTGGCTGCGTGGCGTTTGTGACGTCACGTCGGCTTAGCAGGAAAATTAGGCGGAATTGTCACTAGTTATATTTTAATATTTTTTAAGTGTTTTATTAAAATATTAATTTGATGTTTTCGTAAAATATTTTAAAAATATTTGTTATTATCCAGCATTTTATGTTAAAACAAGTTTCAATTTAATTCTTATAATATATCTCCAATCTATATATCCTCTCATAAGAAAAATTTGAAATATGACGTCATTGTCATGTTAGCTCAATTGGTTAGAGCATACCCTGGCAAAAGGGGTGGATGGACGCGGGTTCGAAACCCGCACATGACTTAAATTTTTCCTCTCGTATATTTGTAATTTTGTAATTTAATCCGCATAGCAGGCGTTATTGCAAACAAAACAATATTAAAATAAATTCTTATCAACCTATAAGAATAACTATGTCACAATACATTCAGCCTGGAGCTACATATCGAGAACTGCACATTCATTTAAAATACAGTACTTACATAATAATGGGGCTTGAAAAAGCATCCCAACTTTTTCAAGTCCCGTAGACATGCTACAAGTAGCCGGAGTCATGCGGAACAGAGTGACACTGGAAAGAAAAGAATGGAAGAGGTTGAAGGAGGCCTTTCAGGATTATATAAATTGAAGCAATGATGACCGAGCGGTAATAGCTATGGACTGCCGCGCCGCAGTACCCTGGATCGACCCCCACCGCCGGCTTGAGCTTCACCGCACGGTGGAAGGACATTTTGCGATTGCCCTCCTGGCTAGCTACCAAGTAGAAAATCTGCCACCAAGCAACTTACGGTGTGTTCCGGCAGCAGTCCTTGAGAGCCAGTGAAATTACAGGCACAATTAGACTTAACAACTATGTCTCAAAGTAACTGTCGCAGTGAAATTCATGACTTGTGATGAAATACATCTGTTACAGGCAATGGTTAGTCCGCTTAACATCAGGTGGGCCTCGAGCTCGTTCTGTCACAATAACACAAAATAAACAGATTTACTGCTGCTTCGTTATCTTTCCTAGTTTAATAAAATAGTTTATTTCGTTTAAGAGTTTAGTATTATTATAAGATGAAATCCATTGTGAATACTTAGAGATCTGAATAAAAGGCTTATAATATATTTACATAATAATATTTTTTTGCCCTATATTAAATTTCGGCCTGCACTGTATCACATAAGTAATCAATTAAACTTGGATACTACTCTTGTTTGTGCGTCTCTCCAAGTTGGAGGCGAGTCGACTCGCGTCAGTACTGGAGTCATTTACTGGATCGACATATGTTGGCTGGACTATTCAGTTTGCAGGTGCCGAAATGGTTAAGAAGTACGAGTACAGCTGCCAACTTTAAAAAAAAAGAAGTAAATAACAAACCGGCGAAGTGCACGGTTTACTCACACAGTTCCCTATACTGTGAATATTTTGATCAGACTTCAACACAAATTAGAGTGTCATATGTCGGGTAGGCTTAGCGGTTCGATTATACCTCGGCTATAGGGGTATATGGCGCGAGTCTGAATACCACACGAGACTATAATTTTACCCTATTTTGTAATTTAATCCGCGGTGCATCCGCCATTGCAAAAACAAATATATAAAAAAAATCGTTTTCACCAAAGCAGTCCTAACTAGCTATAACATCCTTAAATATTATTTTGGTGTTATTTTCAGTCCCTATTGTTTACAATGACTTCGCCTAACTAACCTGGACTAATAGTACCCAACTATCTCTAAATAACAGCTGCTGGAACATATCATTAGGTACTTGGCGACAGATTTTTTACTAGGCTAAGCCAGCCAGCATGTACCTACACAGTTTGTGATAACTTTGTTCTTAAAACAATCTAATTTAATTTTGAGGGCAACAGAGTTATACTCAACTTGTGGTATGGATATAAGCATGGTGGTAGGGCATTAGTGGTAGGCAACCCTCAAGTAGAAAATCTGTCGCCAAGCATCTAACGGTGTATTCCGGCAGCTGTGCTTGAGACCCAGTAATTCTAGGTTAGCCTCAACAACATCTTCGACCACATCATCACTTACCATCAGGTGAGATAGTGGTCAAAGGCTAACGTACACGTAACTAATGTAAAGCTTTAGTTCCCTCTCGTAGGAAAAAAGCTGTGTTGTTTCTTCGCAACTAGGCCTTAAAAAAGAGCTGTGCTAGTTTAATAGTATAAAATAAAACAAGAACAGCTTTTTTTTTATTTGGAAAATAAAAGAAATACCTGATGACTGAGCGTGTTTAGGGTGTACGTGAGTGAGTAAATAAGAGTGAAAAAAATAGAGGTTTATATATGTATTTGTTTTTTATATTATTAAGTGTTATTTTTGACCTTTTTTTGTAATATACTGTATCAGCCGGATAGTCCACTGCTGAACACAGCCTCCTCCAATATGAGGGGGTTTGCCTTAATCCACGCTTGGCAAGCGGCTTGGGGATCGCAATGTGTGATATTATTATAAGTTCATCAGAAAGCGCTGTAGAGATGGGGGGGTGACACCCGGATAACAAACGCACAGCACACGGATAACAAAATCTTTTTCAGTATTACAAAATAATATAATTATTATTAGATGTACTAACCTGTACTATTGTTAATAAGATTCGAGTGAAAGACCTACTTATAAAGGTCATCATACATAAACCATCAATGAAATAATAACCTCGTAGAACCTGTTCGTTAGTTTGTTTCTAAAAAAAGAGATTTAAAAAGTACATTATACTATGAGTAAATTTATTACTAGGCTTCTTGTGAATGGATCTCACGATGGACTGTTTTACACCGTAGCGTAACGAAAACTCAGTTTATAAAAATGACTATATTTATGGTTTAGTGATTTAGCTCTATGAAAATGTAAAATTAACATGCAGTATGAGTGTTTATATATTGCGAAAGTCGCGGGTAGCCAGTGGTTACAAGTGGCTAATAGCCGTTCTTTGTGGCGTTCTATGGGGGAGGCATTTGTTCAGTAGTGGACGTCTTCCGGCTGATGATGATGATGATGAGTGTTTATATGTCTCACCTCTCAATCGGCTGTGATCAGTCGTTGGTACTTAATCGTATGAGGGCAGAAAAATAAGCAGGCTTTATATTATTAGACATACTTAACTTTCTCTAAAGATTTATAACAATCAATTGATGACAAAAGACGTTATTGTTTTTAAACTGCATTGAATTTTTGTCAAAAGCAACATTTTAGTAAAAAAATATGACGTTTACCTTTTGCAAATAATTCTAACGTGTTTACAGAAAGATTTCTTAACAAAACTTATATTTGAAGCGCTCGTAGCGAAGTTTGCTTAGCCGTTCTTAATCGATCAGCAAAGTTAAGGTACAAGTTAGTAGCGGACGACATGAAGCTGCAGCAAACGACGTGTCGCAGTGACAATACTGGTTTCTATGTATTTCTATGAAATTTCCTCCGTAGTTATCGACATGAAGCTATCGATGCGTCGTCGAGCGGCAGACGGCAATGTCAGTAAAAAAGTAAATAATTTTTAAGGGCATTCCTTAAATGGCTTTGCAAAATATAAACCAGAATTTCTACGATAATTTTCATTTAATGCTATTCATATATAATTAGTTTAATTCCACGAACTTATTTTCTAAATGAGAAATGTTCCCTTTTTAACTAATTATTTGGAAGTATAGGTAAGTCTTTGTAAAATTATAAAACGTATTACCGTCAATTATATTCCAAAAATGTGCCAGGAATATGATCACATCATGAGCTGAGTCTACCAACTTACTTAAATCACTAGACTTAGTTCATTCAGGAGATGCCATATAGACTGGAGGTAAGGCATGCTCTTCTTGGGTTATTATTTTAAAATTATCCACATCATATACTAACCGGTTATTTGAGATACATCATGTCACTTATAGGACTATCTGACCAACCCCACGTGACGCTGCTATACCCTATTAAGCAAAGAACTTATAATCACTGTTAATGTATCTTGATGTAATGTACGTATCTTGAAGCAGTGATGGGTCAGTGGCATTGGCATGGTTCGAATCCCGCCCAGAGCTTGAGCTTCACCGCATGGTGGAAGGGCATTTTACGAATGCCCGCCTGGCTAGCGACCACCCTCAAGTAGAAAATCGGTCGCCAAGCACCTAACGGTATGATCCGGCAGCAGTCCTTGAGAGCCAGTGAAATAACAGGCAAAAAGAGACTTAACAGGTATGTCTCAAGGTGATGGAGCAGTGCAGTTCGTCACTTGTGCTGAAATGCATCTGTTATAGGCAGAGGATACCGCTTAACATCAGGTGGACCTTTTGCCTGTTCCTTCACAATAACATAAAAAAAAAAAAAAGTGCCAGGAATATAATCACATCATAGGCTGAGTTTATCAACTTACTTAAATCACAAGACTTAGTTCATTCAGGAGATGCCATATAAGCTGGAGGCAAGGCATGCTCTCTTCGGGTTGTTATTTTAAAATTATCCACACCATAATATACTAACCGGTTATTTGACACACGTCACGTGACTTATGGGGCTTCCTGTCCGACCCCACGTGACGCTGCTATACCCTATCAATCAAAGAACTTATAATCACTGATAATGTAAAGTAATAATCATCGCAGACCGGTTAATAACCTCCATATTGATAAAAAAAACAGACTTTTATGTAACATTATCAAAAGATGTATATAGCAATTAGGAGTATTTTTTTTCCGTTTGTATTCTTTTAGTAACAGAATACTACGATCTATATAAAACACTACAGCTACTACAGTAAAAACATTTCGACAACCTAAAAATTGTGTATTAACTGAAATAATGAATAGTTTCAGGCGTTACCTTGCGGAAATCCATATTTAATAATAACAAATATTTTTAAAATATTTTACGAAAACATCAAATTAATATTTTAATAAAACACTTAATCGAGCGTGAAAACACTTAACGTTATCGATCGTGCGCTCGAAGAGTCAAGACCTCCTGAGGATGCTTCGTGTAGAATCGAAACGCGTCGAAGGTTCTTCCGGTTTGGCTGCGTGGCGTTTGTGACGTCACGTCGGCTTAGCAGGAAAATTGGGCGGAATCGTCACTAGATATATTTTTATATTTTTAAGTGTTTTATTAAAATATTAATTTGATGTTTTCGTAAAATATTTAAAAAATATTTGTTATTATTAACTGAAAATATATTCCTTTTTTTTATGTTATTGTGAAGGAACAAGCGCGAGGCCCTCCTGATGTTAAGCGGTATCCTCTGCCTATAACAGATGCATTTCATCACAAGTGACGAACTGCACTGCGCTAATCACCTTGAGACATACTTGTTCAGCCTCATTTTGCCTGTAATTTCACTGGCTCTCAAGGACTGCTGCCGGAACACACCGTTAGGTGCTTGGCGACAGATTTTCTACTTGAGGGTGGTCGCTAGCTAGGCGGGCATTCGCAAAATGCCCTTCCACCATGCGGTGAAGCTCAAGCACTGGGCGGGATTCGAACCATGGACCGGCAGTCCATAGCCAATGCCACTGAGCCATCACTGCTTCAAAATTAATGAAAATTCCTATTTACATAATTACACAACAGTGTGATAACCGTCCACTACACCGTTCGTTTCCTCTCCATTCACCGAACCAGTCTCGTATTGATGTTAAACCTGTTTTATTACGGTTCGGTCTAAGTGAGGAACTTTAAGCTTAAACAATCTCGATGGTACCGAGATTTTAGTTAGCGGGCTGGAATGTCATCCCCCATATCTTCCCCTGGGTGTCGTAATAAGCGACTAAGGGTCAAATACTGGAAGGTGGGCAGCAGCACCTTCTAAAGAACAGCGATCCCCAACCGCCTGCCAAAGCATAGGGATTATGGAAAACCCCCCCTTATAGGCACTTTTTTGGAATTTCAATACTTACAAGTTCACCTTATGTGTACCATATCTCATACATTTCGCGAATAGCAAATTCAAATCTACTGCGTATATAGTATAGAGTATTACTAACCAAAATTTGCGTCTCCGCTAGCGCAGTACTACTAAGCAATAATAATTGACACGCTCTATACAAATTTTTATAACCCACCGCTAAAAACAGAATTTTCTTCAAAATTACAGTAGATTTTTGTGTTCAGCTATGGGCAATGTGGCTGATACAGTGTCACTTAGAGTATAGTCAACTGTATACGCAATCGATGCCTTACACTGAAATAAATCAAATAATTGTTTTAGATGGTACTTGAATGACTCAAACAGTTTGAGCTCACATTTTCATGCCCAATTTCACTTGACCGAATTAAGTAATATCTTATTTGTCTGTATTTGAAATTGTGGTTTATGCTTGGTTGAAAATCATGGTTCAAAAAAAATTGCACATGGTTTTTACACATTTTAGTTAATAATAAATCAAATCAAATCAAATCAAAAATATATCTCTATATATAAGCATTGACTATAGTTTCGATCACATCAGATGGTGGTTTTAAGGATATAAAAATGTTTTTTCTTCTAGTTTAATTTTGAAAAGATTAATTTAAGTTCGGATAATCCAAAAAATGCGAGGTTTTACCGTCTAAGCATTGACACTGACCTAATCTTTTCTTATATTATGTCCACCCTTTATACGACTACCTGTCATTATTGCGGTCCCGTTAATTTTTCCCAACATGACATCAACCGGATCTTTCACCGTTGAACAAAGGTATCTCGAATTACATGGATCCCTTACATATCACGCGCAACTGATATCTTCCATGTATGAATGAAATTCAATTGTTATCATGATCTATGATGCACATGGATTAATGTGAAGCGCTCGTAGCGAAGTTTACTTAGCTGTTCTTAACCGATCAGCTAAGTTAAGCAACGTCCGCCGCGGTCATGAGTTGGATGGGTGACCGCTAGTGACATTACCACTGAGCGCTTCCGTGCTTCGGAGAGCATGTTAAGCCGTCGGTCCCGGTTATTGTCTTAGAATGGCAGTCGTTACAGTATGGTGGTATGGCGTTTTGCGAATGTCCGCCTGGCTAGCTCCCATCTTTAAGTAGAAAATCTGTCGTCAAGTACCTAAAGGTGTGTTCCGGCAGCTGAACGAGAGCCAGTACTTCTAGGTGAGCCTGAACAACATCTTCAACCACATCACGTGAGATAGTGGTCAAAGGCTAACCTATCAGGCATAATAATAATCCCCACGCTCTATTTTACAGTTCTCGCAATATTTTGTCACTTGTACCATTCACCATTCCGCCAATGAACCAGTTGCGCCGCCGTAATGATAATAAAACTAAGACAATTTCCGCTGCATCATTATCCACCATGAGATTATCAATGGATTGCATATTCGGTTTTATTTTGTTTGTGGGTATCCGTTTTACATTAGTATTCCTGCGAAGGTGATAGCGTTAAAATGGTGGTGAGAAATCTGTGATTACTGATTATGGTAGCCAATAATGAACATGAGGCAGGTTTCTCGAAAAGTTTATATTACTTTAGGGCATTTTAACACTGGTTGTTTTTGTTAATATGGTTATGTTTGTTATTATGCCTGGTTCGAGGATTCGTCAATATTAAAATTATAAGGTTGCGTCATCGTTTACACGTTTAAAAGCAATTGCAAAATTGGTCTTGTTTGTAGTACAATGCAAGTTGAAGCAAGTCACTCCATCCCGATAAGATGGTATAAAGATATAAGAAGATATAAAGAAGTTTTATTTTATAGTAATTTTTTAACAGGCAAGTCCAAGGTATATTTAATACATATCTATACTATTTACATATATATATATATATATATATATATATTATTGTGACCGAAGTGACGGAACAAGCCCGAGTCCCACCTGATGTTAAGTGGACTAACCTCTGCCTGTAACAGACGCATTTCGTCTACGACGAATTGCACTGTGCCCGACACACTGAGACATAGTTGTTAGGTCTCATGTGCCTGTAATTTTACTGGCTCTCAAGGACTGCTGCCGGAACACACTGTTAGTAGCTTGGCGACAGATTTTCTACTTGAGGGTGGTCGCTAGCCAGTCGGGCATTCGCACCATGCGGTGAAGCTCAAGCCCGCGGCGGGATTCGAACCATGGATCTGCTGTTCATAGCCAATGCCACTGAGCCATCACTGCTTCAAATTACGTCTATGTAAATAATTGATTAAAGTGTAATATATATATCATTATATTTTTATACATAATACAGTTAAATAAAATTTACATTTATCTCGTTTGCACTTGTCCTAAGAACAAAGATTCTACAAGCTGCATTAAATTATTTTAATGTGTAGAAGGGATTGTTTTCAAAAAAGTTCTTAAGTTTTTGTTTGAACAAACTATATTTTAAGGTGGTCAAGCTTTTTGGTAATTTATTATACATCATTATTTTCGAATAACGACCTTGTTTCTGTACTTAAGCTAAACTGATTTTTGGTAGACCACGAATTTCATTATGTTTTATAATTCACTTTTCATTATTACGCATATTGTAAGGTAAAACTTTTTCCTGTTTTCCTGGAATATCCCTATGGTTGAAGAACGAGAGCAAAAATTAGAGTTATGACTCATTGTGTCATATTAGCTCAATTGGTTAGAGCACAACCCGGCTAAAGGGGTGGATGGATGCGGGTTCGAATCCCTCACATGGCTACATTTTTATATCTCGTAAATTTGTAAGTAGTTGTTTTTCTTTAAAAAAACATGAGCAAGTGAGAGTCGGGCTTTGCTCTGTTAGGGTTAGAATGCCCTCTCATTCCGTAAGAGGTAGATAAACAACAAACTGTTTGTTAGGGCAGTTGCATTTCATGAGCCAGTCCCTATTCTTGGTTACGGCTGCTTTTATTTTTGACTTTGCAGTCATCGGGTCTCAACAGATGGGGTGCTGGTACTAGACTAGCCTCATCAACTCATCACTGCCTCTTTTCATAGGTATGTAGGGCTAGCATGTTGTATTTTCTTTTCTTTTTCCATGATTCGAATCCTGCCGCGGGCCTGAGCTTCACCGCTTGGTGGTAGGGCATTTTGCGAATGCCCACCTGGCTAGTTACCACCCTCAAGTAGATAATCTGTCGCCAAGCACCTAACGGTGTGTTCCAGCAGCTGTCTTAGAGAGCCAGTAATTCTAGGTTAGCCTGAACAACATCTTCGACTACATCATCACTTACCATCAGGTGAGATAGTAGTCAAAAGCTAACCTATCTATCAGGCATAAAAAATAGAATACAATATAACCTATATACATAGCGTAGAAAATGTTGTCTTGGGTATTAAGGCTGGGCCATCAAACGCCAACACTCTTTAAGAAGCTGCTAATATCTCTATGTACTGAAAAATTAACATAATATTCTATCAATAATTATAACTTTTTAATCCCGTAGTTCTTGTGTAATGTTTTGTGAGATGCTCGCGCATTTCGGAATACAATATAAATAAATGTAATTGCCAAGCCAGAGTGCGCGCTGAAATAATCTTTATTTCAACGGTAGTTTGTTTGAGTTTCGTAATCGTGGACAGCGACCTGCTAATTTAGTAGTTTTTTTATTGGTACTATACCTGTCACCTCTCAGTTAGTAGGAGCGAACCCAAGGTACGTCTAGCATACTGAAACACCATACAAACGCTGACCTGTTGTTATGCAGTATGCAGTCGGCACATTTGTCTCCTTGCCTTTTTCAATATTCATTTAATTTTTCTGTTTGACTATTATTACTATCAATATATAAATACTATTATCAACTAATTTACTATATGAAATTGTCGTCTGTTACAAGCCTATAGGTAGCTACATATACTAAATAATATTCGATGTATAATTAAACGGTAATGATATATGGTTATTATGTGTTTTTAACTTGTATAAGATATTTATGGTTCAACTAACGCCATCTATGCAAGCAACTATGAACATGAGACAGCCAACCATCTTTGGACATTTGCATGCGCCTCGGAAATTCGATTGAAGTAGAAAATCGTTGAGTCTGGGTTGTGTTTGCAAGTTCATTGCCTCAACAGGAGATGGCGCTGTACAACAAATATGTAATGTACTTTGGTTAGAAAATACAGCTATGCAAAATATGTGAAATATGTTAATTAATTTTTTTACATCATATTGTCACTATAGGTACACGTTTTATCAGTAAATTTTTGTCGAATAAGCAAATGTGTTTTAAATTTTATCATTAAGGTCTTCCATTTTCTTTAAAACCAGTAATTGTCGTCATCTACATTCCCTTATCTCATATATGTGGGGTCGGTAGATTATAACTTTTCAACACAAGGGAATATTATTTAAAAAGATATTCTTTTGCTTACCAGTGATCAACAGTATTGCGCCTAGACATTCAGTTGTTGACTCTCATGTGTCTGTAGTTTCACTGGCTCTCAAGGACTGCTGCCGGAACATACTTGTATGTGCTTGGCGACAGATTTTCTACCAGAGGGTGGTAGCTAACCAGGTGAGGATTCGCCAAATGTCCTCCCACGATGCGGTGAAGCTCAAGCTGGCGAAAGGGCTTGAACCATGGACCTGTTGCGCGGCAGTCAATAGCCAAAGCTACTGAGCCATCACTGCTTCGAAACTCCTAACTCTTAACCTCTTTATTACGACATGACATTCGTTGTCATTTGGCAAATATAACTTATTTTCGGCCTTCGTCTTCCTCTCTGTCCTTCTGTCTTCGACGATATTCCTTATGAAGATTTCATGTCGTAAAAGATGGCCTGTCATATTAGAACATTAGAAATATTTCCTTTTATTTTTAATAATGTTTAGTAGTTGTCGCTGTTTCTTACTTTTTCTAATAAATATACATTTGAGATCTCATCCCTCGAATTAATCTTCTTTATCAAAAACTTTAAACTTATGGTATATTTATATATAATTCCGCATTAAGCTCAAGTGGATCCCTATTCGCCTTCGTCGGAATGCTCATAATAATTTGTCCCTAATTTACAATATTCTGTTTAACCCTTCTTCCCCGCGCTACCTCAAGGAACGTTTCTGTTTCCTATCCACTACTCATTCATGTTCTTTACGGTCGTCATATAATCTTATACTTACAATACCTGAGCACAGGACAAAGTTCTATGACGGATCATTTTCCACTGAAGCTTTTTTTTTTTTTAAATTCCTGATAGGTGAACCTTTGACCACTATCTCACCTGATGGTAAGTGATGATGTGGTCGAAGATGTTGTTTAGGCTAACCTAGAAATACTGGCTCTCAAGGACAGCTGCCGGAACACACCGTTAGGTGCTTGGCGACACATTTTCTACTTGAGGGTGGCAGCTAGCCAGGCGGGCATTCGCAAAATGCCCTACCACCATGCTATAACGACTGCCATCCTAAGACAACAACCGGGACCGACGGCTTATCGTGCCCTCCGAAGCACGTGCACGCTCAGTAGTAATGTCACTAGCGGTCACCCATCCAACTCATGACCGCGGGCGACGTTGCTTAACTTTGCTGATCGGTTGAGAACAGCTTAGTAAACTTCGCTACGAGCGCTTCAAAAGCTGTACGTTTATGGAACTCGTTGCCGCTCGAAATAAAATATGCACTCTCTATATATGTATTCAAAAACCTGGTTTACCTTTCTTGATAACTATTAACGCTGCTACTACTATTGTTAAACTGATTCCATTGTCTTGTGTGTTTGAACTTAAGTCACTGCAAATATTGTAATAATATAATATTATATAATGTATGTATATCGGATTTTTTATGTTTGGACAGTTATACACATATATAGCTATGTATATTAATTTTTACTTATTTATATATTATTATATTTATTATTTATTTTTAAGGTACTTTGGTTTGTTAAATGATAACTTTTATGATGTAGGTAATTTACGTTTTAATTTATTTACTGTCCGATTCTTGTGTTGGAAATTATTGTTTAATTTTTATTATAATCAGTATTGTTAAAGATAGACCTCCGTCCATATATATTTATAAATATCCATTTGCATTGGGTTGTCTGGAAGAGATCGCTCTCAGCGATAAGACCGCCCATTATCACACCTACTCTTAGTAATTGTTTTAAGTTATAAGTTTGTAAATTTTAATGTGTCAAAAGTGTTAACTATCTATCAATCTTATCTATCTATATTGTAATAGAATATAAAAATAAATAGGTACTCTTCCTCACCTTCTTTCAGCCTTTTTAATGCGGTCGGGTATACATATTTATTTCAATAAAAATTTCCTAGTGCCCCATCAATTGTGAACATACAACTTATGTATAATTTTGAAATGCACTTTTAATGATGTTTATTTTTATAGCCTACTCGATAGGTTTGGTTATTTTTTTTATCAACATAAGTATTAATATTTCGCGCCAAATTCCGCCATTTTGGTTTTAAACACTTATTTAAGGACACTTTGGTTTTAGTTTAATAACAGTACCTTAACTGTCGAAATACATCCAGCCGTTTGGAAGGTTTGAGGTAATAGAGAAATTTACAAACAAACATACTACGCGTGAAATACATAACCCTTCCGTAGCAGTCGCGTAGATAAAAAAAAAAACAGCCAAGTGCGTGTGGGACTCACGCACGAAGGGTTCCGTACCATTATCTCGTTTTCATTATTATTATTTTTAGCAAATAAACTACGAAAACCTCTTTTATTGTATGGGAGCCCACTTAATCATTTATTTTATTTTATTTTCATTAATTATATTTAAAGAGAACATCAATATAAATATTATGTCAATAGTTAAAGCGTCTACCTGTCACAGTTATTACTATCGAGCAAGAAACGGTAAAAAAATCTAGTCTGTTGTATGTGAGCCCCCCTTAAATACTTATTTTATTTTATTTTTAGTATTTGTTGTTATAGCGGCAATACAAATACATCATCTGTGAAAATTTCAACTTAACTGACTATCACCGTTCTTGAGACACAGCCTGGTGAAAGACGGACGGACAGCGAAGTCTCAGTAATAGGGTCCCGTTTTTACCCTTTGGGTACGGAACCCTAAAAGCAAGGAAGTCTTTCATATTCCGATGGATAATTTACGACCATTTTTTCCTTATAAACTATAAGTTACCTTATAACTGTAAACAATGTCTTATAACTAATCTGTGCTTATATTGACTTAGACTTACCAATTTGCCGGAGAATTGATTTATTACAGAAAGAAACGGCAATTTTCGTACAGCCCTTATTTTTTAAGGAAAATTTGCTTCGATTGCCTTTGATAGGGGAAAGCGAGATTTATAAGGATTTATATTTAGATGGGAATATTTGTGTGCGAGGGGATGCGTAAATAATAGCTGGTATTAGGTTGATGACCTTGAAGGATATTCTTTGGTGATTTTTGAAGCGCTCAGCAGAGCAAGCGCGTAGCAATCGTTCTGATCAACTAGGTTTTAGATGTTTTTAGTTGGATCTGTGACAAAGTGGCTGAACCAAGACTACGATGGTACGGACATGTATTGTAAAGAACTGACGATCACGTGACGATTACTGTGAAAAAATACGTTTGAAGCGCTCGTAGCGAAGTTTACTTAGCTGTTCTCAACCGATCAGCGAAGTTAAGCAACGTCGCGCGCGGTAATGAATTGGAAGGGTGACTTCCACGTGCTTCGGAGGGCACGTTAAGCCGTCGGTCCCGGTTGTTGTCTAAGGATGGCAATCGTTATAGCATGGTGGTAGGGTAATTTGCGATAGCTCGCCTGGCTAGCTACCACCCTCGAGTAGAAAATCTGTCGCCAAGCACCTAATGGTGTGTTCCGGCAGCTATCCTTGAGAGCCAGTACTTCTAGGCTGAACAACATCTTAGACCACATCACGACTTACCATCAGGTGAGATAGCGGTCAAAGGCTAAACTATCAAGCATAAATAAATAATTAAATCGCTCAGCAGATCGTAGCAATCGTTCTGATCAACTAGGTTTTACTGATGTCTTTAGTTGGATCTGTGACAAAGTGGCTGAACCAAGACTACAATGGTACGGACATGTGTTGTGAAGAACTGACGATCACGTGACGATTCTCTCTCTACTCCAAAGGTAGAGAGGAAGACCAACCATTTGGCTATCGACAGTCCAAAGGCGTTTAACACTGAATGCCACAGAGACAAAATATGCCGAAGATAGGTAAAACTGACGCCAAATGATTATAAAAGCCGACCCAGTGGATAGGGATATGGTGCTGCAAAAGATGAAAATTACTTGGATCAGTGACCGCTAGTGGCATTGAAGGCACCACGTGCTTCACCTTAGCCGATTGTTGTCTAGGACAGCAGTCGTTAGAATATCTCGGTCGCATTCGGGTTGCCCGGATATTCATTTCATTGATAACAGGATATTTTATTAATCTAAGCTACTGACCGTGTGTTCTAGAAGTTTTTGAGAGACAGTTGCCGCTTTAGGTTAGTTACTAGTCTAGGTGCTATTGACCAATCTTTGACTATACTGTCAGGTGGGACTATGAAATAAAGCTAGCCTATTTGCAATAAAAAATAACAGTATCATGAGCTACGCGGTGATTCCTTTACAACTGCGTTTAAATGATAGTGTTTTGTTTTCAAAACATATCTCAAATAAGTGGGATAGGGCAAGATTATGATGTTGATGATAACACGTCCGCAAGATTGTTATTATATAATGAATAAACCAAAAAAAAAACAATAAATTAAATTCCCGTGGGGTGCCGGGCTAGAATGCCACCCCCCCATCTCTACCCGTGGGTGTCGTAGGAGGCGACTAAAGGTAACACACCAGAAGGTGGGCAGCAGCGCTCTCTGAGGTCATCGAATCGGTGTTGCGAACCTGACTCATACTTGTCAAAAAAATAGTTCTATATGCTACTATTTGATGGCGCTCATATCAGCAAAATGATGAGATGTGAACAATCTGACGAAAAAAAATAAATCCTCATCTAAGATTTAAAAGTAATCCTCGATACTTCTGGTGTAGCGCATGTTCGTGGGCGACGGTGATCACTTACCACCTAGTAAGCTGCCTGCTGGTTTGCCCTCCTTGAAAACAACATTTAAAAGTTATATTTCAAAATTACATGTTGAAGTCATTATCATGGTGATTCAAAACACTCTGAGCTAACAATTTCACGGAAGAAATCCACGCGTAAGTTATTTCACGCAAGTTTTAGCGAATTAACATTATTATTATTATTTTCTTAAAATGTACCTAAAACTTATGAATGAATGAATTAATATGAATATTCATACTTTTCATATAAATAGCAGAGTCTGTTATTATATTCTTGATTACAGACTCCGCTATAAATATTAATTTTTAAGTCATCTAAATCAAACTTTATTTAAATTTATAGTTACATTATAAATTGTATTCGTATGAATAAGCATGAGGCTTTTAAAATAATAGAGACCACGGGGAGAGCGTTAAACGCTGAAACACAAGTGATGAACCTACTTTGGCAACAGATGCACTATTATTTTTTTGTACAACTTTCTAGCCATTATAGCTATATAATAGTTTGACCTACTATGGAAATTCTGAAAGATATGTCGGTGACTTTTGTTCAAACTCAGCTCTCTCTATAGCTCCTTGAGCTACTCCGAGCTTGTCTATAACCAAGTTTGATGCTTGTTAAGTTATTAAATTAGAGCAACAATATTTTTTTTATTTACCACTTCTTCTTTATTCACACCCTTCATTTGATTTTTGTGGTATTATTCTTATTGTTAGACAATTCCCCTTACTTACTCATACTATACTGTATCATGCAGATTATCCACTGGTAAAACAGCCTCCCTGCCATGCTTAGTAGGCGGTTTAGGGGACCGCACTGTAAATGGGGCATCTTCTGAGGAATTGCTATAAAAAATATCGTCGCCTCTGACGACTCCAACAGTAATATATGGAGAGGAGGAGGGGGGGGGGGGGGGCATATATTCGTATAGAGTCTTCTAGACTTTGTAACCAAAAACTTTAAATTCTAGCCTGACACCCCACGGGGTAAAACATATTTATGATCTTTGCAACCGTAATAGGTAAAATATAGACATTCAGATGGGGTGCGCCCGCGCCGGCACAGGTGCACTATTTTTGTTATGATTGTCTTCGTCGTCACTAGCATTGCTGTCGCTCATAATCAAAACATCCGTACTCGCCGAACTAATTGTATGTTGCGACAAGGTATTTAATGCACTATTTTGTGTGGTAGTGTTGAGAACTGGTTTCCACGCTGGTGCCAAAATCCATCAACTGTCGCGGTTAAAATTGGCATGACGGCCAATTACTATGGCTTCACGAACTTTTCGGGGTATTACAAACTTCTCCCTTGCTAAGACGGAAGCCTTGTCGTACCTTAGAAAATGGTTCGTCTCTTGAGCATGTTCCGCAACCGTGGATCTACCGATGTCCACGTTCTTAACACTCTTATGTGCTCTGTTAATTTTGTTGCAATGTCTCTCAAGTCAATTATCATAGTTTGGTTGTAAATGCTAATGTATATACAGTAAAACAAAAAAAAAAAAAAAAAAATCACTTGGGTATGTACATCGACGTGTCCGTCCGGAATTATAGTACGTGCGTGTCGCGTCAGAAAATATTATTATGCTTGGCTATGCGATAGAAAGAGACGCCTTGTAATTCAATATAAATATTAGGTACTCCATGCTTCGCTGAAATGTACTTTATTCCTTCGTAGGCAGAGTCGCTTATTTATTGAGATGGCTTTGCAGAGTGATCCTTCTGTTCCACGTTATTCCTTGGTAGTAGTAGCAACTTTACTTACAAAATTTGGAAGGACGCGCCTTCGTGAATGGAATTATCTGTTATGTCATACGCTGCTAGCTTAGAGGTAAAGGGACAAGGCGATTCGAATCCTGAAAATAGTAGTATTTTTTTCCTCTAACAAGAACGGAAATATACTCTTTATATACGCATAAATCCTATTTAAAATAATTCTCAGCCATATCATCATATTTTCCCTAGGAAAAATAGTAATGGGTTTGATTAAAAACTTCCAAAATAAAACTAAAACAATCCCCCATGGAAATTAGTGATGCACGTAAGCGTTTTTCGTCGGAATCCAATTTTACTAATTGGTTTTAAACTGTTCTACCTTTTTTGTGTTTTCGTGTTTTACAGCGACGCTGCGTCGATGCACTGAAATTGATACTGTAGGTATTTAAAACAAAATTTTAACTCGCATTTTTAAGCAAAGTAAGTTACATTGTCTGTGGGGTGCTGGGCTACAAGACACTCATATCTTCCTGCAGGAGTCGAAAAATACGAGAAGTTGAGCAGCCGCGACTTCTGAGGAACTACCATCGACGCTGCGATCCCCAAGACACCTGCCAAGCATAGGGATTATGGCAAATCCCCTCACCTATAGCTGAGACGTTTGTTCAACAGTGGACGAAAAAGGTTTGCTGAAGTGAAGTGAGGAAGCTAAATGATTTTCTTCATTGAAGTTGTGACGTGCTGAGGCCCGCGCTCGACGCTGTGCACAATCGTGACTCCCACACGAAGAACTTCAGTATTTTTTTTTCTTTTTATGTTATTGTGAAGGATCAAGCGCGAGGCTCACCTGATGTTAAGCGGTATCCTCTGCCTATAACAGATGCATTTCATCACAAGTGAGGAACTGCACTGCGCCCATCACCTTGAGACATACCTGTTAAGTCTCATTTTGCCTGTTATTTCACTGGCTCTCAAGAACTGCTGCCGGAACACACCGTTAGGTACTTGGCGACAGATTTTCTACTTGAGGGTGGTCGCTAGGCAGGCGGGCATTCGCAAAATGCCCTTCCACCATGCGGTGAAACTCAAGTTCTGGGCGGGATTCGAACGATGGACTTGCTGCGTGGCAGTCAATAGCCAATGCCACTGAGCCATCACTGCTTCTTAAGTTCGAAACTGGTCGGAGAAATATCCGGTAAATATTACGCGAGTCCTAGCCGGTTATTAAATAATAATTATTCATTGAAACGATCATCTTGTCATGATTTAAAAAATGAATTAAGATATTAATAAAGTGGCAACACCGGTATCTTGCTCCCTCCCATTCCGTACTCGTTCCCACCACTACGAGTTACTAGGGACGGGGTAGAACGGACTACCGAGCGATGCCGTGCACTTCGGAGGCTTTCTGGGAAGATCTTTCAGGGAAGACCGTTGGCTCCGGACGTGGAGAAATTACTTTATAGGCTGTTGAAAATATAGTTGTGAAATCATTTATATATTTATCTAGTCTTATTAGTTGTTAACATATTTGTTAAATAAAGTGAATTAGGAGTTTCTTTATAATTTTGATACCCCTAGAAAGCCTATTTGGGGTCAAAGTAATACATCATCTGTAACCCGCCTGGCTAGCGACCACCTTCAAGTAGAAAATCTGTCGCCAAGCACCTAACGGTGTGTTCCGGCAGCAGTCCTTGAGAGCCAGTGAAATTACAGGCACATAAGACTTAACAACTATGTCTCAGGGTGACGGGCGCAGTGCAATCCGTGACTTGTGACGAAATGCATCTGTTATAGGCAGAGGTAGTCCGCTTAACATCAGGTGGGCCTCGTGCTTGATCCGTCACAATTACATAAAGAAAAAAAAACACAAAATAATATGTTATATTATAAAATGATCATAATCTTATCTCTAACAAGCGTAAAATATCTTCTCTAACAACAAAACATAATGGGTATTATAAAATATGTTTCATTTAGCGTCGTTGCTTTGGGATCTGAAGGTTCTAGGTTCGATCCTAGAGATGAAAAGTTATTGGGTTAAAAAAAAACAACTATAGTAAATTGGAATCTGGAACTGTAATGCGTAAGTGGCAACAGGCTTGTTCCATAAATAGGGTGACTTCATCTAGCTCAGTTAACAAAAGAACGTTTGTATTCTCTGTAGGGGTCGTTACAGGTGTTTGAACACCCACGTTTCGATAAACATGTTTTAGTTCTACTTAAACATGTTTACGATATTCGACCACATCATCACTTAGCATCAACAGCTATAAAAAAATATAATAGCGGGCGAACCTTTTGCTATCTATTCATCACAGTTCTAAGACTGAACAGCTAAAGAAAATATCTGTCATACAATTTTAATATTGGTATGTTGGCAATAACGCCTGCTATGCGGATTAATTTCGCATGGTGGTAGGGCATTTTGCGAATGCCCGCCTGGCTAGCTACCACCCTCAAGTAGAAAATCGGTCGCCAAGCACCTAACGGTGTGTTCCGGCAGCTGTCCTTGAGAGCCAGTACTTCTAGGTTAGCCTGTACAAGATCTTCGACCACATCATCACTTACCATCAGGTGAGATAGTGGTCAAAGGCTAATCTATCAGGCATAAATAAAAAAAAATAAAAAAATTAAGTACATTACAAAATAACAAATATACGATAGGAAAAATTTTAGTCATGTGTGGGATTCGAACCCGCGTCCATCCACCCCTTTCGCCGGGGTATGCTCTAACCAATTGAGCTAACATGACAATGACGTCATAACTAAAATTTTCCTATCGTATATTTGTAATTTTGTAATCTGTCATACAAATCGAATACCTCTTCCGACCTGAGAATCGAACTCGAAACCTCATGTTTATGTTACACACCGAAGAGGCAGTTTGTTTCACATATGAAAGCCATTTAAACGTAAATAAACGATATTCTCGACGTAGATTCGGTAAATTAAAACGTGAAAAATTCACGCGCACGTATTCAGTTTTACCTATCTCGGTCCTTCAGATTATTTATTTATACGTACGGAACCCGCGATGATAAAATACGGCTTCTCATCGAGGTTTTTCCTGGCTTTTTCTTTGCGCCGCGATTTTTCGGTGAGATCTTTTGAAGCAGTGATGGCTCAGTGGAATTGGCGGCCGCGCAGTAGGTCCATGGTTCGAATCCCGCCCAGAGCTTGAACTTCACCGCATGGTGGAAGGGCGTTTTGCGAATGCCCGCCTGGCTAGCTACCACCCTCAAGTAGAAAATCTGTCGCCAAGGACCTAACGGTGTGTTCCGGCAGCAGTCCTTGAGAGCCAGTGAAAAAACAGGCAAAATGAGACTTAACAGGTATGTCTCAAGGTGAAGGGCGCAGTGCAGTTCGTCACTTGTGATGAAATGCATCTGTTATAGGCAGAGGATACCGCTTAACATCAGGTGGGTCTCGCTCTAATTATTCACATTTGAGCACTGTTTGTCGCATATTAAGCAACGCCGTGGTCTGCGGTAAAGCACATTTAGTTTAGCATAGCACAGAAAGGAGCTTTTTCCTTTTTATTTGAATATTCCGGGTAGTATTTTCCAGAAGACAGTATTTATGTTACTCAGAGAGTTCCTTCGCGGTTCGCACAATAAATGTTGAAGCAAAGAAGCTATTTTTAAACCAGCGTTCGATTTTAAAACAGCGTCTTTTTGCCAATGTTCTCCTTGTTTGGCGGTAGAACGTAAATATATTACATTGTGCACTTCCATTGAGCAGTCAAATTAAATCAAATCATTTATTGCGCATTATGTAGGTATTAATAACAATTTACATATCACTACATAATGACCCAGGATTGGGTAAGGCAATGTTCTTTTTCGTAGTATGAACTCAAACCGTGTTAAGTTTCATTAAATTCCATTCAGTAGTTTTGGAGTGATGCGCGGCCGGGATACAGACAGACAGACAAAAATAAAAACAGTTTTGGCATCAGTGCCACAAAGAGATCTAAAATTTTTCTTTTCAAAATATCTGCCCTGTACTGAATTGGATCTGTTACAGTTTTATTATAAGTAAAGATTCCTTATAGGTTGGCTTTTGACCACTATCTCATCTGACAGTAAGTGATGATGTAGTCGAAGATGTTGTTCAGGCTAACCTAGAATTACTGGCTCTCAAGCACAGCTGCCGAAAGACACCGTTAGGTGCTTGGCGATAGATTTTCTACTTGAGGGCGGTACGAGCCAGGCGGGCACTTGCAAAATGCCCTTCCATCATGCGGTGAAGCTCAAGCCCGCGGCGGGATTTGAACCTGAGGTCTACTCCCAAAATCGAAGTTCGAAGTTTCGTTTGACGGATTGCACCTGTTCCTACCACGACACACTTTCAGATCCGAATTTCGGACTTTGAATGACATTTTGTTCGTCATTAACCACTTACTACTTCGGCGTTTGACAAACCTTGAAGTATAACCACAGAGTTGAAATACATAGAATTGTTATATCCGAACACCACTGCTCTAAAAACGAACTAGAATTTACCTATCAACATACATATGCACATGTATATGCAGTTTGTATTGACAAGGAAAGAATATTCAAATATTATGCGGCATATCTGTTAGAAAGAGATAAGTAAGCAATTTGTGCTACCACCGCATCGCCACGAGACGTTCCGAATAGTTCCGATCACCATTACGCTACGATCTCTTTCACTCTCACAGAAAACGATCCACACATCTCGTTCATCCATTTCATTGTGACAACAGTCGTCTAAGATAAAACAAAATGATGATATTTTCTATTTCAATACTTACGCGTGAAATGATACATTTTTCTTATCTCGGTACGGTAATTGCCGTAGCGACTACGGCAATTACCTTGCATTCGTCTAGACATCTGGGGAGTTAACAAATCATCTACAAATAAAAAAATCTTTGAGTATACCTAATACCAACAACGAAATTCGAAGTTTCGTTTGAATATGCTATTTCATAGAGATTTTCTACACATGACCATTTTATACACATTGAAAATTTTACCCCTCATTTGCAGCATACCTACATCTTCTTTAATAATCTTCATATCGTGATGCGCTTGGTGGTGGAAGAAACGTTATATGGAGTCGGAACATGGATGTATATACAAGAGTCCCCGTTACAATATATTAAACGGTTCTTGTGTTATCAAAAATAACATATTCTTATTACTTAAGTTAGTTTACGCGTTGCATGGTTGTTCATAGAAAGCAGCGCGTGAATTAGTGTAGTGAAGTTATATTCTTCAAAAAAGATGAAGCCCCAATATTTGTTATGCCTCTCCAGAAAATAAAAATATTCTGATGAACAGTATATCGAACATCTTATCTACTAATATAAGTCCATGGTTGCATTCAAATTCAAATTCAAATTCAAATATTTTATTGGCCTTATAACTGAGATTGTTACATTAGGCAAGTCATGTTTACATTAATCAATTAATTTTAAATTAAATCATTAAATTACAAATAATATAGATACAACCAAATTTATGAAAATTATCGAACAATTGCATATAATAATTACGTTAGACTAAAGTATATACCTTTACCTACATTCAAATATTACATATACATATTACAATACAAATGAATTTATATATAAGTTTGAATATACATATACATTAAAATACTCAATCCATTTACATAACATTGTTTTGAATTATTCCTGTCAATAATGTTTACAACCATACTAAAATAATAAATTAATAAAAAAATCTAATTAAAAATGTCAGAAACTAAAATGGTATATAACATTTAAGCAGCTTTCTCACACGTCATAAAACATCATAATGATACTTAAACCTATTTATTATTTCCCGCACGAAATGTCAATTCATAAATCATTCTTTATACAAAAATGAAGCATCGCCTAAATTCACTGTCATAAATTCATTCAGAGAATAAAATGGGTTATTTTGAAAAAAATGTTTGAGTGTCATTTTAAAAGCATTATAGTTTTGTTGTGTAATTTTATCAGGAAGTTTGTTATACATTTTTATTTTCATACATTTCCCTTGCTTACTAACTTTTACCAATCTTACCCTAGGTTGGAAAAGTTTGTTTTTATTCCTTAGGTTGTAGTCATGCACATCTCTATTCTTAGGTAAATTTTCCTTTTCCGTGTGTATTTCTAAGAGACTGCTGTAAATGAACAGAGAGATAACGGTCATAATTTTGTTTTCCCTAAAGTGTTCTTTGGCAGATGTGCGTTTTTTCAGGCCATTTATAATTCTGATAGCTCTTTTTTGGAACTTTAAGACGTTTTTAATATCTGTGGCGTTCCCCCAAATAGTGATGGCATATCTTAAGACGGAGTGGATATATGCATAATACACTGAAATTAGGGTCATCTTATCTGTTAAAGGTTTCAGTTTTAGTAAGGCATAGTTGCCGCTAGCTATTTTTTTACAAATTTTGTTGATATGTGATGTATGACTTATAGTATAATCTATTGTATATCCCAAAAATACATTATCTGTTATATTACTACCCACATTTTTAGTTTGTCTTGTCTGATATTGCATTACTGTGCTTTTATTAGCGTTTAAAATGATACCATTTGCGTCGAACCAATTTTTGAGCATGTCCATTACGTCATTTATCTTTTTTTGTAAATTATTTTGACATTTATCGTTTATGCCAACGTGAGTATCATCAGCGAACAAACATATATCTGTCCACTTTGGCATAAAACTAGCAAGATCATTTATATAGATCAAAAATAGTATTGGTCCCAAGATTGAACCCTGAGGTACACCGATGTTCATGGTAAGAGCGACTGATTTTTGGTAATGAACAGATACTATTTGTCTTCTATTCTGAAGATAACTTCTCATCATATTGAGTTGCATTCCTTGGAAGCCATAAAATTCCATTTTGAGTAATAGTATGTCGTGTCTTAAACAGTCAAAGGCTTTTGATAGGTCGCAGAAAATACTTGCACATTTTTGTGAAACATCCAAAGATCCTAGAATGAAGTTAACAACTTTTCTTATTGCCATCTCTGTCGAGCGGCCATTTCTGAAACCAAACTGAGCCATAGTAAACAAATTGTTATTTTCAAAGTAGCTACTTATTCTATTCTTTATAATTGTTTCCAATATTTTAGATAATGCAGGTAACATACAAACAGGTCTATAGTTGCCGCGATCTGTAGTGTCTCCTTTTTTATGCAATGGTATTATTCGGCCTGCTTTAAAAACTTCGGGAAATATACCTTCCTCTAAACAAGAATTCAAACAAATCAGAAGTAATTCCATTAAATAGTCATTATTAAGTAATAAGTTTTTCATTGTCTTCGTGCTCATGTCATATATATCTAAGGTCAGTTTTGGTTTCATATTTCTGATAATCGTCTTTAATTCTTTATAACATACGAGTGAAAATTGTATTGTTGTCTCTGGTTTAACTAAATTATCTAGATACTTCAAGCAATGCTGTGCGTCAGTTTGTGTATTGCTTGTTAATCTGTGCGCTATATTACAAAAAAAGTCATTGAATAAATTAGCAATATTTGTTGGTTCCGTCACATCTTCGTATTTGTCATTTTTTATGGATATTATTTTTGTTTTAGTCTTATGTTTATTATTTCTTCTTACTTGTTCATTTATTATCTTCCAGGATTCCGTTATTTTATTTTTTGATTGTGATATCCTCTGACTATACTGTAGTTTCTTAGCGGCAATCATAGTTTTATTTAATATTTTTTTATATGTTTTTATTTTTAACTTTAATTTATCACTTGGGTCGTGGGCCTGTAATATTTCCATTTTGTATAAGTTATTTTTGGACTTTTCAATACCCACCGTGGTCAATTTCTTGTTTCTTTTGCGCATCTGTACCTTTTTTTTAGGAAAAGCAATATTATAATAAAAATGTATAACATCTGACAAAAGCTTCATTTTGATATTAGAATCATTACACGTCGTTAATTCAGATTTGAATTTAGTATAATTGCTGTTAAACAAGTAATGAAAATATAGAAAGTTACTATAAGAAAAGGATCTGGTTACACAGCTTTCTGCGTGTTTTTTTGTTGTTGTTTGACCTGATAGCACTAGTTTAATTACATTGTGGTCAGAAAGCTTACTATTTAATACAAGGCCTTTACAATCACTAAAGTTGACTATAAAGTTGTCTATACACGTTGAACTATTGCCTTCAGTTCGTGTTGGTTCATTTAACAGCCATTTACATTGAAAATTGTTTAAAATACCAGTCATTTTCTTAATATTATTGTTCATTTTCAAAAAATTCAAATTAAAGTCACCAGCTATTATAATTCGTTTGCCTTCCTTACACAGTTTATGAAGTAGTTTTGTTAATATATCGAAGAACAATGAAAAATTCTTATCAGGTCTATATAACGCTATTATCACGAGTTTAGAAGATCTCAATTCAATCGCTGATATTTCACAGTTCATTTCAAAGGAAAATTTATTGAGATCTTTTCTAACTTTAAATTCTAAGCTATCCCGTACAAATATTGCAGTTCCTCCGTGTTCGAAAATTAGCCTATTAAAGCAAGTTGCCAATACGTAACCTTCGAGGGACATAGCTTCCACTTGATAATCTTTACACCATGTTTCCGTTAAGCACAACACGTCACAATTTTGCCCACTCAAGAAGTTTTCAATAATCGTGTACTTATTGTGTATGCTGCGAATATTTGCATGAAGTATTATCCGTTAGTTTCCATTCTCGTTGTCATATTCAAAGCAGAATTTACGAAAGAGTTTATAGTGTTAGATATCATTCAATTAGGTTTTTTGTTTGTAGACGACACAAACATCACTCCGAAATATCTTGTTTACTAAGAAAACAAATTGTAGAATACATTGAATTCTACATACACATACATGAATTAATATTTTATTTATAATCGAAGTATACTTATTCACATATTCTTTTTGGTAATTCGTTTTTGGTTTATTTACCGGTTTTTACATATCCATAAAGTACCTACACAAAGCTTTCAATATCACTTCACTATAATATTTGTCTATGTACAAGAAACGAAGACTGTCCGTACAAGCATCCGAAGTTATTTGGTGGTAGGGTATAAGTTCGCCGTTCGTCGTTACTTCGTTTCGAAACGAAGCTTCTAATTTCATTATATTTTTTACGTATGTCGCAGAGTTATTGTTTGTTGAGATACGTATACTATAGTTTACCTAAAACGAAACCGATTTTTACATATTTGGGGTTTTAACTAAAATCCTATGTAGGTAACTAATATAAATAGTAGAACTAACAATTAAGCTCTTGATATTGCGATAATACAGCTTAAATTACATGTACAAAAAGATGATTTTAAAATTATTTTCATACATTTATTTCCTCTAAGTAGGACGCGATATGTGACGGAAAAAGAAAAATAGCAGTCAAAACATGGATTTATGAATGGACATATATACACGCAATATACTAAACCACGCTTGTGTAATCCAGAATGAGCAGACTAAGGTATGCATTGTATGGTTGTTTGTATACGAGCTGTTTGTACGTGAATACGTGATTATTTCACGTATGATTTTCTTCGAAAAAGATTGATGGCTAGTATATAATATATTTACAAAAAGTACCTATTGAAAGTAGGTAGTCTAGTATTAACGTTGGAGTTATATTGGTACTTAAACATCAAGCTATAAAAAAAATAACAAGGTTAATAGCAAAAATATAGATTTGTAATTTGCAGAATGAAAGCGCTAAAACACTATGATTTGTATTTACATCGACTTCATATACCTAATATTGCCAGTGTACTTCGACCATTTGCTATTGCGTGCCCCATAGCGTCCAAATGGTATTTCAGATGATTTGATACACAAAAAATCTGGTTGCTATATGTATTATACTAATATCAAGAAGCCCACATTTTCGTTGTGCCTATTAAGAAAATAAAGACATTTTGATGGACAGTGTATCAACCATAAGGGCCTATCTAGTAATGTAAGTCCATGGTTGCATTTTTGTTGTCAAATTCAAAGTAGAATTTACCAAAAAGTTTATAGTATTTGGCATAGTTAATTAGGTTCTTAGTTTGTCGTCGACGCAATCATCACTCTAAAGTATATTTGTTTTGGAAGAAAATAATTGTAGAATACGTAGCATGGTACCACATTTATTAATAAATAGTTTATTAAATATCGAAACATTTTACATGCAATTATATTTTGGTTATTGGGTTATTGGTATTTTTACAGGTTTTTACATGTTTACCATAAAGAACCTACACAAAGCTTTAAATGTCGCTTCACTATGTTGTTTGTCTATGAATCCGAAACGAAGACCGTCCGTACAAGTCGCATTCGAAGTTATTTGTTGGTAGGGCACAAGTTCGATTTCCTCGTTACTTCGTTCTGAAACGAAGCTTCGAACTTCGTTTTTGGGAGAAGACCTAGCAGTCCATTTTGCGAATGCCCGCCTGGCTAACCTCAAGTAGAAAATATGTCACCAAGTACTTAACGGTGTGTTCCGGCAGCTGTCCTTGAGAGCCAATCATTCTAGGTTAAGCCTGTTAACACTTTCGACTATCAGTTACCCTCTGGTGAGATTGACGTCAAAGGCTTAGCTATCAGCAATAAAAATAAACGGTTCTGGTCCCATGTACCAGGGGGCGAGCTTATTGTCATTCACCGGTCACAATTGCAGGGTCATACAAAATGTTTTCATTAACACACTGGATGAAACACGAGAACATATTACAAATAAGTTTTATTGCGATTAAGTCGCGTTACTTAAATACTAATAAATATGTGTTCAAGTCTTTTTTTGTTTCTCAATTTTCTCTTTGTGTAGGTGGCACCTAACGGTGTGTTCCGGCAGCAGTCCTTGAGAGCCAGTGAAAATTACAGGCACATGAGACTTAAGAACTATGACTCAAGGTGACGGGCGCAGTGTAGTTTGTGACTTGTGGCGAAATGCATCTGTTATAGGCAGAGGTTAGTCCGCTTAACATCAGGTATGCCTCGAGCTTGTTCCGTCACAATAACATATTTAGCGAACAAATACAAATAGTCTTTACTGACACAAGTTATATAGGTACAAAGTAAATACGAATCCATAGGTTATATGGTTCCTGGAACAAGCGTCAGCTGTGTTCCAGGAACCATAGGCTTCTTCCATAATAGTAATAACACTGGCACTTACGTCTAATATTAGAATAGAATAACATTTATTGCCAGTTAAACACAATTTAACAAATTGAACATTGACCAATAATAAAAAATGGAAAAAACACTATCTAATATAACTGGCAATAGGGGTAGGCTCAGCACTGTACTGCGTAAGCCGGATGGTTCACGCAGGGCTGGTTTTCAGCATACCCCTTTGCTCGAACATAGGTGTTAATCGAGTGAAGATTAGTGATGCGGGTACATATATATAAATAATATTTATGAAATTAAAGTTATCCACGTAACACGCTTACATCTAAAAAAATATCATAAACTCATTCAAAAGAAAAAGAAAAAGAACAGCTGAGTTAATGAAAATTAAAAAAAGAATACATTATATAGAAAAAAATAATTGTTACATATTAAATAATTTATAGTAGACACCTACTATAAATTAGAAAAATTTATAGAACCGGTAAACATTTAAAGGTACACATTTATTATATTAAAATTTGGTATTGAAAAGGTATTATAAAATTATTTGTAATTGGTAGTATATGGTACGGTGTGTGTCTCTGTGAGGAAACGTGTGTGTGAGAGTGTGTTTGTGTGCGTGTGTGAGATATTCTGATATTCACTATCCGGTACATATAATATTTACATAGCGCTGAAGGAGAGTAGAGTGTGTATGTGTAAGTAAAGTGTATGAGTGTGAGTGAGTGTAAGTCAGTGTAAGTGAGTGTGAGTGTAAGTTAGTGTGAGTGTAAGTGAGTGTAAGACTGTTGTTAGTTTATGTTGTGTGTTTGCAATTTTTATTCTATGTGATAATAAATAAATCATAAGAACATCATGATCTTGAGCCATTTATAACGATAAGCCATTTGATTTAGCTATCCGAAGCGCGACGTCTGCGAGGTTTATCCATTTCTGATAAATTCTTCTGCACATCCTTCAATTGTTGCAATTTTTTATCAATATCTGCTTTGCTAAGTTGCCTGACTATGCGTAGTTTTGGAGCTGAGCAAACACCACCGTTGCACATTGAATTCTCAGCTGACGAGTTGGTGATAATCAATACTGAGACCAAGAACATAACTGAAACAAAAAAATAACTAAAAAAAATGTGGTGTTACAGTGTACTGTCGATGTGATTTCGCGTATTTCGTTTGCAGTATGTCGCTAATTCCTTTTTTACCTAACATTTATGCAGTTTTATATGTATCACCATAGACAAAAGTCAGTCTTTTTGAGTATAATATCGATAAATAACTTTTTGTAATTCCTTTCTTAAACCACTAAAGCTTCTGTTGTTTGACTGCCGCCATAAAAGTTTGTACAGTGTGAGTGAGTATCTATCTACACTAATGTAATAAAGAGGAAATATTTGTATTTTTCTATGTAACAAATACTCTTAAAAACTAACGGGACCGATTTGAAAAATTCTTTCACTATTATAATCCTACACTATTCCTGAAGAACACACAAGAATATTTTCAAAAAGTTAGGGATCCGTATGAAACTTTTATAATGCAACGTGTGAAAAAAATAGCAAAAAAATCGTTATATCGCGTACACTGCGGAAATTGTTGACAATGGAGCAAAGTGATATAATTTTATGGAGGACATAAAAGGTCTGTAATACTAAATGTCTAACTATTACAGTTATGTCACAACTACCTTTTATAATTTTTGTTAAATACCCATGCAAAGCCGAGGTGGGCCACTAGTTAAGTATATTTTGTGTTTACTTTTAACAGACATTAGTAAAGAAATGCATTCCCAAATAAAAGTGTTACTTATCATACAAAATCGCAGCCAAAGGAAAAAAATTACTTCAAGTATAATTCAAACTCCTGACCATCCATTCCTGGAGCCGGAACATGTTGTGAACCTTTTGATTAAGGAATAGAATCCGCTCAGGGTTAATTTTTATTCTTTCGTCATAATTTTGAATGCTCATTATGTGTGTGACCGACTTCAAAAAAAGAAGGAGGTGCTCAATTCGCCTGTATTTTGTTTATGTCCTCAGAACTTTTGATTGAACCGATTTTGATGTTCCTTTTTTTATTTGAAAGCTGATGCTTCATTTGTAATTCCAATTAAATTTTATCAAAATCATTTAAATAGTTTTTAAGTTCCACTCCAATAACTGAAAAGTGTTTTCCTATCTTGATGATATAGCCATTGACTGTGAATGACAATCGATCCCGTAAGTACACTGAGAAAAATCTACGGTCAAAAGCGCCCTAATGACGGCCAATTTATATCGTATAAGGCCGGAAAAACCGACCAAACGTAAATACGTACAAAAACGCCTTCCAACTAGAAGGCGTAAAACGAGGTCAGTGAAGGCGAATGTTTCTTTTCGTCTTCATTTAAGGTGTATTTTGTGGTCTTTTTTAAATATTGACTTTTCGATGAGGCTGATTAAGTCGTACGTTATAGTGATAATCGCCGTAAAAGTAAGGTATATTTTATGGTCAATACTGCTATTATTATCGTATAACAAGTTCAATTCTGAAAATACTTTACGGAAGGCGTTTTTGACGGTTGTATTTATTATAAAACATGGTAAATTTTTATTAATTGGTGAAAATCATCTTAAGACTTGTGAATTCATCTTACGTATTTACAATTCAACGGTAAAAGGTCAAATTTGATATAAGCCTTTAAGTCGTTTTTCTCAGTGTAGCAAGGGGCACTAAAACGGTTGACTTTTTACCTTAAAATGGAACGGACTTTAACACTGAAATTGTACTACTTACTTACTTTATTCATTTTTTTTTACTCATGTACTTTTGAGCTCAGTCTCACCTGTTCGTAGGTGATGACGTGATTGAGGATGGTAAACAGGAATAATCATAAATATTACTGCTCCGCTATAATTTTGAAGGAATGATATCCGAGTGGTAATAGCTATGGACTGCCGTACCGCAAGCTTGGCTTCACTCCACGGTGGAAAGACAGTTTATGAATGCTCGCCTGGCTAGCTACCACCCTCAAGTAGAAAATCTATCGCCAAGCGCCACAGTACCGTACACAGTATTATCCAGCAGCAGTCCTTAAGAGCCAATAAGTAATTATGAAATGACAGGCATGATAAGGCTTTACAACTGTATGTCACAGGGTGATATCCTATTAGGTACAGTTCAGTTTGTTACCTGTGTCGAAATGCCTTCTGTTATAGGTAAAGTTTCCAACTTAACGCCAGGTAGGCCTCGTGCTAGTTCCGTCACAATCCTTTAAGAAAAATGGCAATAGGCTTTCTACTTGAGGTTGGTTTCTGGTCAGACAAGCATTCATGTAATGCCCTACCACCAAGCAAACCATTGTAGTACTATGTAGCCATTTTTACCAGATATACGGGGTTATTGGTAAAATGCTAACAACCTCTTAGGTTTGAATTCTGCTAGGCCTGACAAACATTTTGTGATATATTTTATTTGTTTTGAAATAATGCCTACTAATAGTTAAGAGCGCGGCAATACTGGACCGCGCCGAGGTCCCTTTGAATAGAGTTTTGAATATTTACATCGAGCAAAGTAATGAAAAATATGAAATAAAACATTACAGGCACAAGAGACTTTTGACACCCGGTGGTCCTCGTGCTTATTCACTAAAAAACGTATAAATAATCAATAAATAAAATTGAACAAATGTAAAAATATATTTTTTTTTCAATACAAAAAGAAATTCATGTCAAAATGTTTGTTAGGACTAGCAGAAGTCAACCCTAAGAGGTTGTTAGCATTTTACCGATAACCCTGTATATAATATAGAAGTTCTTGAAATAAACTTACTAGGGAGAGTAAGGGCGTTCATGGTGGCCTCGTGGGTAATCTGATTATAACTTGAAATTCTGTAACAAAACAAACTTAAAATTACATACTTTAATAACATCCAATACAAAAACAAACGACTAGAAAAGACCATCATGATGGTTAAGAGCGGCCAACCCGTCTTTCTTTTCATACAAACGCTCGTACGTGATTATGGGGTTGTAACAGATCTTTCTTTGAAGTTTTTGAGCTAACTTGTATCTTGTGCACTATATCTAGGTTTATATGGAAACAAAAAAGTAAAATTTGGAGAAACACTTCAATATAAGCTTTCAAAAATCAGTTTTTTTTTGCAAAATTTACCTGAACTTTGGGCGTTCAGAATGTACTCATATATTGTAAAAGTAGAGAACATATTTTGATAGAAACCTTGAAAATATAATGGAGGTTCTAAATGACAAAAAAATATTTTACAAATTTACAAGGCTTATTGAAAAACACGTAATACCTGGATCAAGCTTTATGAAGTTTACGAACACTATTTTTCGTTTAATGTTATCTCGTTCTCTTGCTTGTTAGCTAAATGGGGGACAGTGGTATGCGGGGGACGGAGTGAGATGGAGAGTTGAATGCCAAGTGCTGAAGATGAAATAAGATGAAACAACAAGCTTTTCAATCATGCTCGCTTTGACGATAGACGGACCAGCAAGGGCCAAGAAAGAAAGGATAAATTAGAATCGCACGTCATATGTCACGTTGTCCTAGTGGTTAGCGTATACTCTGGGTATAGGAGTTGATGGTGCGGGTTCGAAGCCCGCACATGACTATAATTTTTTCTCTTGTTGCAATTTTGTAACATTCTGATTAGCCCAAATACGATAAATCTGGTAGAAATCAGTGAGGAAATAGCTATCCTGCTGACTACCAAGTCTTTGCAATATCATTTGAAGCAGTGATGGCTCAGTAGCATTGGCTATGGACTGCCACGCAGCAGGTTCATGGTTCAAATCCCGCCACGGGTTTGGGATTCACCGCATGGTGGAAGGGCATTTTGCAAATAATAATGTTTAATACTAGTTATATTACTAGTTAGTAGTTTATTACTAGTTATATAGTAATATATATATATATATATATTATATTATTTTGACAAAACAACCTCGAGGCCCATCTGATGTTAAGCGGACTGACCTCTGCCTATAATAGATGCATATCGTCAGAAGTTACGAATTGCACTGCGCCCGTCACCTTGAGACATAGGTATTAAGTCTCATGTACCTGTAATTTTACAGACTCTCAAGGACTGCTTCCGGAAACACCGTTATTTCTAAGTTCTAAATATTCCAAGTTCTAGTTAGTACATTATCATTTACGTCTATGTTTAAATATATCTTTTAAGACATGGAATAGAATAGAAGCAAAAAATTCATTAAGCCATATCACTGTGCATCAAGAGACAAGAACAAAAAACTTACAATAATATACTTACACAAACCGATATATTTCAAAAAGAAAAATTTCTAAACCAATTAAGCAGCAAACAACTCTTATATAACTTATTCGTGCATATCTGATACGAATTATATTCACCGAGATTGTTTCAATTTGTTATTAAAATTAAATTATTTAAATTTTCCAGAGTAAATGATAGTGAAGTGAAAAATATTTAATCAAGCTTCTACATGTTTCCGCCTGCTGGTTTGCCGGCGTTAAAATAATCATATTGTATGTTATAATTAGTAATATATCTATTTAGCCGTGATATTAATAATAATAATGTTTATTTGGCATATATCTTAGGTGGTAGGTTATTAAACATTAGCCTTTGGGTTATACTGTTTGTACATAATATAGACATGAAGCATTTCTTAGTCAGATCGTTGATGCCTGTTGTAGTATTAAAACTGTAGTATAGACCACAGATGTATTAATCATATTCACCCTTGCACAAAGGCTTCCCCCTTTAGGAAGGGGATTGCCATAATCTCCTGGCTTGACAAGTGTTTGGGGATGGCAGAATTAGATGGCAGTTCTTCAGGAGGTGCTACTGATCTTCTTCTGGTATTATTCCCTTCGTCGCCTTTTACGACTTCCACAGGAATATAAATGGGGGTGCAATTTTTTAGCACGCCACGAGCAACGGTCTCAACTCACGTCAAAGTTGGTAGGCATTAGCAGTGGTGTTCGGACCGATCAACTTAGCGGCAAGTTTCCGAACGCTCCCAAGGTAGTCGTCTATTTTGAGTCTATGGACAATTTTGAGTGAAAACGTAGAAGTTGGTATTGTCGCTTTGTTTTTGGTTTTAACCTTTTGTGTACTCTGAACACCTTGGGTTTAAGAGAAAAGGTTGTTTTTGATCTTCATGTGATTTTAATTTGAATTTGTTTTGTTGCGCGTGATTGTTTTTTTTGAATTTGTATACACGCGATGTAAAGTTGGAGTTTTGTGCTTGGAAGAAAGAAGACTGAACCTCACAGCCGTAACCGTGAGTAAAAAACCTTGGAAACCATCTGGCCAGTTATCCCTAGGGACACAGTAGGCTGGGTTCAATGAAGGAACACAGTAAACCTATCATAAATTGTACGTAATTTTCATGTATGAATTGTATTGCTTGTATTTTATTGTTTTAAGCTCGGCGAACGGCCGGCAAGTTAAGCATTCCAAACAGATTGTCCAGGTGGAAGGCCCTCTGCTGAACATACCCATCTGGGCAATTTGGAATCTTAACAAGTGGCTTTTATGGGCAATGCTCAGAGTTGCTCAACGAGTTATGGAGAGAGCTATGTTCTTTGCGCGATAAAATCCGGAACGAGAAAATCCGCCGAAGAACCATACTCAGACATACATCTTGACGCAGTGATGGCTCAGTGGCTTTAACTATGGACTGCCACGCAGCAGGTTCATGGTTCGAATCCTGCCGCGGGCTTGAGCTTTACCGAATGGTGGAAGGGCATTTTGTGAATGACCGCGTGGCTAGCGACCACCTTCAAGTAGAAAAGCTGCCGCCAAGCACCTAACGGTGTGTTCCGGCAGCTGTCCTTGAGAGCCAATAAAATTACAGGCACATGCAGGACTTAACAACTATGTCTCAAAGTGACGGGCGCGGTGCAATTCATGACCTATGATGAAATGCGTCTGTTATAGGCACTGGCACGCTTAACATCAGGTGGGCCTCGAGCTTGTTCCGTCACAATAACATAAAAAAACTCGTCGCAGTGTGACCTTAGGCGTCGGAAGCGGGGTCGTAAATCCCGACTATCCTCCTTGGATAGATGGGAAAGCGTAAAAGCATATTTCAAACTAAAAAAAACGAGTATTATAGTTACCTTAAAATCTTGTCTCGTTAAATTCCATGATAAATACAGCTTGTCGGTCCTTATGTCCAACACAAAATAATATTATAATAGATTATATTTACTTCTTTCTGTTAAAAATATCGAATTGGATTGATTGGGTTTTTAAAATTAAATGCGAATTTGCAACGCATCGAAAACTTTTAAGTGAATACCTACCTATTTTTCTTTTTTGATTCATTTTTACCGGCGGTATACCTTTAGTATCAAAATACTACGAACTGCATACAACACTACAGCTACTACAATAAAATAAGTCAGACAACCTACAAGTCATTGCAGACTCATAGGCAGTCCAAATGCTCCAGCTTACTACCAGTTGGCAGCGTGCCCGGCATGCTGGAAGCATTACAGCATTACCCCGTTGAATTGCAATGCTTATTTAGTTTGATTAACAAAAGTAATGTGGGCTCACCAGGTGGAAAAGATTATAGGTCGTGAGCTGGGTGATAGGTCCTCTCCAACGCGAAAGAAATTGAAAATGAAACAAAGAAAAATAAATATATATGATTTTAAAGAATATAGCGAATTTTTAGCAATGCTTTTATAGTTACAGAATGAAGAAGGTTAAACTAAGTGAAATTAACTTTGTTAATAATTGATTTTTTAGTAAGTCTAGGAAATTAGTAAGAAGAACAGAATGTTTTAATAGTAGCACCACCATTCCACGGCCAACTAATCTGCCAAAACTGCACGTGTGGTGCCGGGCTAGAAGGCTACCTCCCCATCTCTACCCGTGAATGTCGTATGGGGCGGCTAAGAGTAATACACCAGAAGGTGGGCAGCAGCACTTTCTAAGGAATTTGTATCTCACACTGCGATCCCCAAGACGCCTGCCAAGCGACTATGGCAACCCTCCCCCATAATGGGGGAGGCTGTGTTCATCAGTGGACAGTGCGGCTGGTACAGTAACCTAGAATTACTGGCTCTCAAGGACAGCTACCGGAACACACCTTTAGGTGCTTGGTGACAGATTTTCTACTTGAGGATGGTAGCTAGTCAGGCCCACAAAATGCCCTTCCACCATGCGGTGAAGCTCAAGCCGGCGGTGGGGATCGAACCAGGGACCTGCGGCACGGCAGTCTATAGCTATTTCCGCTCGGCCTTCATTCCGTCAAATGATCGCGAATTCATCATCACTGCCTCTCTTTCACTCCTGTGCAGTCTGATCGAGATAGAAATTCAGCTTCTGACAACTTTTAAAATAAATATATTACGTTTAAAGATATCTCGACAACCTGCCAACCAAGGTCGAAAAATATACTTAAGTACCACTCAGCTTTCTAGGCTTCTAGGAAAGCTCATTACTGTCTCCGTTTCTTTTTTCATCAGATAAAAACATACGTAAGGTGGGATAAAATGAGATAATATGAGATATAGGAATTCATAAAACGTAACGAAACAAAATGTAATAACTGTTTGTGTAGCGTCTTTGTTGCCGGGATTGTTGCAATTTGGTAAGATCATGTTGTTAGGGTTGCGACATCCATTTACTCGATATTTAACCGTCTTTCAAAATATCCTTGTTTTGGGATTTTTAAAGCACTGCGTATGTATGGAACTTATTTATATGTACTAAGCACATGTATTATCAATGACTGCAGGACGGATAAAAATTACCATACAATCATATTTTTTTAAGTACAGTTCTAAACCTATATGTCACCCGCTTTTAGCCGGTTTTACTATTTGTAATTGTACTTTAGGTACACAGTTAAACGCATTTATGTACATCGTCTTTACTATAGAACGACAACAATAGAAAAAAAATACGAGTTCCAACACTGAAAATTGTAAAATAACCTATTGAAGTCCTATGTGACCTCACATTATCATGGTTCGACTTTTACAAGTTATTTCATAATTTCGGACATATATAATAATCATACAAAAATCGGAATCGACTTCAAATGAAGTCGATTCCAATTTTTGTCCTTATATAATTTTCTACTGATTTTAGTACATGTACTCGTAGTATACAAAATCATTCATTCGCCTTATATACTGTTTAAATTCGACAAGAGTAATAATTACAATTTAGTCATCTAGGTATGCAAATACATATTTCAGTTGATTGACTATAACTTAAATACTACTTAAACAATTTGAATAAAATATAAATGAGACCCACTTTAAATCAATGCAATCAAAATCAATTCAAAATTGGCGGATTAATCCCTTAAGAAACAAACGAAAAAATCACAGTCAAATTGAGGACATGCTCTTGTTTTGGAATCACATTCTGTAAAATTTGAACCAGCTATAGCCGTTTCACAGATTCGGCGCTTCAAAGAGGTCGGACGGACAGACGGACAGCCAAAACTTGGTAATAGGGTCCTGATTTCGAGTACGGAACTCTAATCATGACACAGAATTAATACACTGTAAATTGTGAAAAATCTCGTGAAAATAAAAATATGAGCCCAGCCTTTGAACAATAAATGAACCGAATCATACATTTTCAGAAATAGAGGTCGATTCCGATTTCACATCAAATATTCAAAACTGATTCCCTTAGCTACTGTATTTGTTACTGATTCTACCGGAAGCCCTGCTTAAAATTTTGATGGACTCAGTAGCGCTTGTGGTAACAGAGTGTGGGATTACCGTAGCTGATGTCTTCATGGAGGTATAGAGAATTTGAAGGAGAAAATCGTTGTCACAGTCAGTTCAGCTTGCCGCCTGAAGGAATCAGCAGCGACGGAACCGCAGAAATCAAGACACTATGCCTTTTACTAAAAAGTTTTTAGTAATCAAACCAGTTTTCAAAATTCATAATGACTAACTAATACAAAAAAAAAAAAATTGGGTTTTAGTACTCGACAGCCCTAGGTGAAAGATGTAATATCAGAAATGATTACGTTTTCCTTTTGATTAGGTGTTCCTCTACGAACGTAGATAAGTACGTTATTTATGTAATATTTCTTCAATCAGTTTGTTCAATGGAAACTTGAATGTCACCATAATTGCGTTTAGATATCAAATTAATTTTGTTTATTAAATAATTTAAGTTTCTATTCCATTCAATTACAGTCATATCGTAGTGTCAATAACAATGTCAAAATTAAATTAAATTTTAATGTTTTTATTTTTGTATAACACATGCTCTGTGAACTACATTACAAAATAACAACTTTACGACGGGAAAAGTTATAGTCATGTGCGGGATTCGAACCCGCATCATCCACCCCTGTAGCCGAGGTATGCTCTGATCGAATGAGCTAACATGGCAATGACTTGAACTTTATTTTTTCTTCTCGTTCTTTAACCATCGTATGAGGATCGAGCGACAACTATAGTTCAACTTACGTTTAGAAAAACTGTTTTAATGAAATAAAATACTGAAAAAGTAACTGTTAATCAAATAACCCACCCCTAATTGTACCTGGTGCAAAAGTGCCCAATATTGGATGGCAATGGCTAACCACTGTACCAGGTACGAGCCGAAACGGAAGTTACCCGATTATTCGATTAACCTTTGCCCAATATCCCTCACCAAACACTAAGCCTAATTGCCTCAGCAGCGCATTAATGAAGTAATAATTATTATAATATATATATTTAATCAGAAAAAAGAAAAATAATAAGAAAATTTAATATTATTTGATAAAAAAAGCTTTACAATAAATCCAACCCAAATAAAATTTCAAAAAAAGATCTTTTATATATTACCTTAGAAATGCAAATGAACTACGGAAACTAGTATTTACTGCTGATATTTTAGAGGAAGTAATCGAATCTGCCCAAAGAGGGTATGATGGCAATGAAAAAGGCAAATAGGTAAGGCCGCCCAAAGAGCCGTTTTGAAGGTTGCTAATAAAGGCATATTTATACCCCACCTCATTGATTTGCTTCATGTGATGTGCTAATCGTGCGCCAACTTTTATTATAAGTGGAATTTCATAACAACAAATTGGTTTAAATTTTGAGCCCCAAATGTTAAAATTACTTTTTTTTTTTATTGCTGATAGGTTAGCCTTTGACCACTATCTCACCTGATGGTAAGTGATGATGTGGTCGAAGATGTTGTTCAGACTAACCTAGAATTACTGGCTCTCAGGGACAGCTGCCGGAACACACCGTTAGGTGTTTGGCGACAGAATTTCTACCTGAGGGTGGTAGCTAGCCAGGCGGGCATTCGCAAATTGCCCTACCACCATGCTATAACGACTGCCATCCTAAGATAACAACCGGGACCGACGGCTTAACGTGCCCTCCGAAGCACGGAAGCGCTCAGTAGTAATGTCACTAGCGGTCACCCATCCAACTCATGACCGCGGGCGACGTTGCTTAACTTTGCTGATCGGTTAAGAACAGCTAAGTAAACTTCGCTACGAGCGCTTCGAAATGATTAAATCACAAAGTTTGTGTTAATACAGTTATATCAATAAATTTTAAATTTACCTAGGACCTTTTCATAAAATAAAATTAACAAATTCTTAAACATTTACCATCTTTTGCAAAAAGAGGTTAAAATCAAAGTTGAAAATTGGCCAAAAACAATATTCTGTGAAGATCTGAAGAATTAAAAAAAATGTAAATTTAAGTACCATATACACATTATCATAAATGTTAGATTGCCTTCCATACATAACACACTAAGGATATCTGCACACACCTTCTTACACTCACACACTCATAAATTCATTTATACACGGAGAGGCACGGTCTCCCAAAATAGTCTCTTAGTAGTCATCTTTTGACCACTATCTCACCTATCTCGGTAAGTGATGATGTGGTCGAAAATGTTGTTCAGGCTAACCTGGTATTACTGAATCTCAAGGACAGCTGCCAAAACACATCGTTAGGTGCTTGGCGACAAATTCAAATTCAAATTCAAATTCAAATCATTTATTTGCCATAATGTAGGTACAGTACAGGTCTTAACTAAAATAATATGTGACTCTACATTTAAACCTTAAAGGCGTGCAAATTACTGGGTTCATCTAAATTAATTTAACAAATTATTATTACAATGTCATTTCATTTACTTACAAAAATATATTATTCATGTCAATCATTAATTTATAATTTATCTGTGAGAAATTCATCAATCGTGTAATAAACCTTATCAATAAGAAACTCCTTTAATTGCGATTTAAATATGTCGATATTCTTTGCCTCTTTTATGGTTTGCGGTATTTTATTATATATATTAATCCTTTTGCCAAACACACTTTTACTAATTAAAGCCTTTTTATGTCTCTGAGCGCATAGTATATTATCATATCGTTTTGTTGCCAACGTTTTATAGTCACTAAGATTATTTCTCATGAGAATAGCTGCTTCATAAATATACATAGACGGAAGAGTGAGAAGTTTTAATTTTTGAAAATACGGCTTACAGGACTCTGTTGATTCTAGTCTACATATGGCACGAATGCATTTTTTCTGAGCCTTAAATGCAGATTCTTTTTCTGTGGCATTTCGCCACACTAGAACTCCATATCTTAAGGTGGAGCCTACATATGTATGGTAGGCGCTTAAAAGCGCTTTATCGTTGGCTACCTTTCGTAACATATACAATGCATATGAAAATTGGTTGAACTTTGTACGTACATGCTTGATAATATGTGAATTCCATGTTAAGTCAGAGTCTATGTAAATGCCTAGAAACTTGGTCATATGTAATTTGTCAATATATTTATTATTGTAATGAATGTTCAGAATGTCAAAATTAGAATTATTATTTTTAAAAGTCATTATATGTGTTTTGTCCAAGTTAATTTGAAGATTATTATTTCGAAGCCATTCTATTATTAATTCTAATGAGTGATTAATGTCGTATTCATGTTCACCGTTTTTATTGTCAGTAAATATCGCAGTGCTGTCATCAGCAAACATTATCATTGGATGATCGATAGACCGAGGAAAATCATTTATGTAAACTAAGAATAATAAGGGTCCTAATATACTCCCCTGAGGAACCCCAAATTTCACAGTTCGGCAATGTGATCTATATTTAGTTTCTATTTTTGTAACCATATTTAACCTAGTGATCTCTGTATATTGTTGCCTATTTACGAGATTAGACCTTATCAATTTCAATATATTACTTCTTATGCCGTAATGGTCTAGTTTTCTAATTAGAATGTTGTGATCTACATGGTCAAAAGCCTTGCTCATATCCATGTAAAGTGCTGTGACTCGCTTTTTGTTATCAAGACCAGTATAAACCTTTTCGAGTAAATTTAGAAGAGCCATGTTTATGGATTTTCCTTTTCTAAAGCCAACCTGTTCTGGTACAAAAATTTTATTACATTCGAAATAATTACTTAACTTGTTGAAAATAACCCTTTCAAAAATTTTTGAAAACACTGGTATGAGAGCAATTGGTCTGTAAGAGCGCATGTCTTCTCTGTCATTGTTTTTATAAAGGGGCACTACAATGGAGGTCTTTAGCTTACTGGGAAATAAACCATCCTCGATACATTTATTAATGATGTGACTAAGAACAGGCGATATGAGATTAGCTGTTAATTTCACTATTTTTGTATTTATGCCATCATCACCTGAGCTATTCGTGCTTTTTAGGGAATGCATGATATTTAGTATTTTATTCTCATAAGTGGGTTTCATGAAACAACCGGGACTGACCGCTTATTGTGCCATCCGAAGCACGTGCACGCTCAATAGTAATAATAATGATGCTACGAGGGCTTTGTTACTCACGTAGTAGTTTCAGCAGTTTATTATTCAGGTAGATTGTTACAAAGATCGGCAGTGTATATAGCTACAAACAAAACGGCGTGTTACATCAGTGGGCGTGTAACATAGCAAAGCGTCACTCGGTCGACGCGAGTGCTAAATTGCCACGACCTGTGACGTAGGCTGTGATGTCACGCGTTGGGATAGTGGAGATACGCCTGTGATTTAACTGTTTTTTTATAAATTTAGTAGCTGCCGCAGGTTTGGAAATCACTTTAACAATATAAGAGTAGAGTTCACGGAGCGTTTTCCATACAAACGTAGGTTTGTTATATTTTAAAAACGAAGTGTTCAAACTCGGTGAAACTTTGTACGCATATTGCTGAGCCTCTGGTTTGTCAGATTTGCGTAAAATTTAGTATTATAAAAGATTATTTGAAAAATCGTTTTGAATAGGAATTATTATTTTGACATTTAGGGAAATAGATAATAAATCGAAAAACTGGCATAGCAGAAGCATAGATATTAGACTCAGTACTATGCACACCAAATTTCACCAAATTTGAACACTTGGTATTTAAAATATGACGAAACTACATTTTTATGGAAAGCGCTCCGTGAATTCTACTCTTAATGAAACCTCCATTCCGGGAACACAAATACAAATATTCTTTATTGAACAACAAATTAATTATCAATTTAAATAATTATTTCATATAGACACATAAACAAGTGGATATACAATGAGCGGCCTTCTAAATACTCTCTCTAAATATGATTGATTAATACATAATATTTGATTGGTCAATAAAATAAACATATATTAACAAAAACATAAACTATCTGAGTACGAGCCTTGTTATCCACTGCATAACACAGTCTCTTCCATTAAGGTGGGTTTGCCATAATCCCCACGCTTGTTAAGCGTCTTGGGTATCGCAGCTTAAGATATCAGTTCTTTAGAAGGCACTTCTGCCCCCCTTCCTCATTTTGCCTTAAGCCACAAGTAGCAATTGGTAATATTCTAGCCCAGCAACCCATGGGGAGGATATGGTACTTAAAAACCTTTATAACCTAAGACATATCCACATGTTTGTGTCCGTAGAAGGTCCCACAGTATTCGTTTTGTCAAAACAATACTCTACCCGCTGTGATGTCCGACACATACCAGTTGAATCAGAATAGACAACGGTTGCGTTTATTAAATTCTTTTTGATTTTCAAAAAGTGTAGTTTTTTTATATATTTTTGTTATTTTTTTTTATTTATAACAAACTAAAAGTTTACAATATCTTCTGAATGTATAACAATTCATTATTTTTTGTTAGAATAATGCTAATTTGAAGTTCATCCCGTGTATTTTTCAAAGTTATTGATTTTGTTGTTGAAATTACAGACATAACTTGAATATTTTGTTCCAAATAACTTGAGACCTGGAATGTTCAGGAACCTTTAAAGATACGGCTCATCTTACGCTGGCATACTCACATTATCGTATAGACTAGGTAGGGATATTGTCAAAGTGGGACCACTCCAAAAGCTGTAAATAAAGGTTACAACGCCACAATATACGGACACATTACTGAAATTGCATACTTATACAAGGTTATCAAGAACCGGAATATGAACAACTTTAACCACGAGGGTAGCCTTGAAATAGTGAAAAAAAAGTCTGCTGTTCTAAACTTTTTTTAATGTTAATGTGGCGGAACAAGCCGAAGCCCATCTGATGTTAAGCGGACTAACCACTGCCTATAACAGATGCATTTCGTCACAAGTCACGAATTGCACTGCACCCGTCACCTTGAGACATAGTTGTGCCTGTAATTTCACTGGCTCTCAAGGATTGCTGCTGGAACACAGCTTTAGGTGCTTGGCGACAGATTTTCTACATGAGGGTGGTCGCTATTCAGGCGGGCATTCGCAAAATGCCCTTCCACCATGCGGTGAAGCTCAAGCCCGCGGCGGGATTCGGACCATGGACCTGCTGCGCGGCAGTCCACAGCCAATGCCACTGAGCTATCACTGCTTCCATTGTGTGACCAGGAGTCCATTTCATATTTCTGTGATATGTGGTCCACAAAGGCGCAGCTAAAGTATGAAACACCTGTAATTTTTGTTTACTCTCATTCGGCTTAGCTTCCTGATACACCCTACTGGTAGCCCGGCACCACACGGGCAGCCCAGCACCTTTATTGAAGTTTTAAAGCAAGCTTGCTAAGAAAGAGCTTAAAAATCTGGAACATTCAGCTCAATCAGTTCTTTTAATTATGTATTGCCGGATACAAGTCGGAGACTGCGCAATGGAAGTGCATAATCTAATATATCTTCGTTCTTATACATATCGTAAAAGGTAGCGTTTTAAAATCGAAATTCCGAAGACACGCACAAAGTACTTTGCACCAAAATTTATTGTGCGAGCATCGAAGGAACTCTCTGAGTAACTTAACTACTGTTTTCTGGAAAATACAACCCAGGAGTTTTTAATCCAAAGTAAACAGCTACCTTCTGAGCTATGCTTTACTAGGAGTGCTTCACCGCAGACCACAGTGTTGCTTAATATGAGATAAACAGTGCTCAAATGTGAAAAATTAGTCTGCAGGTACGGCACTCGCGAACGAAGTCGCAGGTACAGGTTACTATTTATAATAATAATTGTGAGACCAACATCGTTGGCTACGAATTAAGTAAATATTCGTAATGAGTTAGACTAGTTCTAATACTTGATACATATAAAAAATAAAAATATAAAGTATATATTTATAAATGCAAGTAAGCTTATAAAAAGGGTATTGTACTATACAGGACGTCCCACGGCGATGCCACATGGAGGGAAAGTACCTTGAATATTGTAAATGGAACATTTTACTGAAAGAAGACATTATTTAAATTTATAAAACAATTTAAACTGCATTCATAGATATTTAAATAATTACATGGTTCAAGCGGGAATCGAACCGAAACGAAATCACCTGTAGTTTTATCATACCGATCGAAAGATTTCATCATAAAGATTATTATTTGCTAAATAATATAGTTTCAGAAATAAAAGGAAGACCGTGAATTTTAACATTTGATGTGAAATTTTGTATTATTTTTTTATAATAATCCAGCCGCATTGCGGTGGATTTATTTCAAATGATTAGAAAAAAAGATGTTCAATGAAAGGCGTTCTCATAAACGTAGAACAACGAAAAAATATACGTGGCAATAGGTTTTGCTTTATTAAATTTAGTGTTTTACTTAATTGATAATTTACCAGTACACTTTTAATTGTTCTAAATAATTTTCCAAAATGGCATCTTATAGTTAATGTTTTTTTTTTCTCTGGCGTTATGCCTTTATTAAACAAATACTACAAACTATATACAACACTACAAATACTACAATACTACAGCTACTACAGTAAAAGCATTTGGACTCATAGGGAGTCCAAATGCTCTAGCCCACTATCAGTTGGCAGCGTGCCCAGCATGCTGGCAGCATTGCCCCGTTGAATTGCAATGCTTATGCTTTGAGCCAAATAGGTGGCAGCATTAACAAGTTAAATTTTAATATGAAGACGCCGCCAGAAATAAAAAAAAACAGCACAAATTATACAAAACTATTTTCCTGAGATGTGTCGATACAAATAGGGAAAATTAAAAAAAATGTTCTATATCTGTTCTAGAGTATGTTTAAGACATATCTCGAATCGTTTTCTGCCCTCAGTGTACCATGTACTATTATTTGAATTATCTTTTCTGTGAGCCAAAAGATACCTCAGCCACTTATAATCATATTAGGTATATATAAATTCATAAACATTTTTCTTTCACAAAAATAATACAATCACATACTCTACACTACACATGTAGAAAAAAAAATGCATGTACAAAGTTTTTATGTGGCTAATAAACTAATTGTGTTGAATCCTTGGAAGAGTGTAGTTATCGCAAACACAGGGAATCCTACTGCGATAGCTAGAGAACAATATAATACATTTATGTTTTTTCATTAATACTTATACTATAGTGTAACTAGTATGTATGTTATAATGAATATGTTACTAAAATACTATGTATATTAATGTTACATGTATTTGATGCAAAAATAAAACATTATTGTTATTATTATATAGACAATTTTTATTCACACCTAAAGGGTTAAAGGAAATTTAATTATAACAGGTGGTAGGTCGGTTCACAAAGGCCTTGTAGTATTAACAATTTAAAGGTGACAATATACCCGAGATACATACATTTGAACACATACCACTTACTTCTAAATATGATTAGAAGCGCTCGTAGCGAAGTTTACTTAGCTGTTCTCAACCGATCAGCAAAGTTAAGCAACGTCACGCGCGGTCATGAGTTGGATGTGTGACCGCTAGTGACATTACTACTGAGCGTGCACGTGCTTCGGAGGGCACGTTAAGCCGTTGGTCCCGGTTGTTGTCTTAGGATGCCAGTCGTTATAGCATGGTGGTAAGGCATTTTGCGAATGCCCGCCTGGCTAGCTACAACCCTCAAGTAGAAAATCTGTCGCCAAGCACCTAACGGTGTGTTCCAGCAGCTGTCCTTGAGAACCAGTAATACTAGGTTAGCCTGAACAACATCTTCGACCACATCATCACTTACCATCAGGTGAGATAGTGGTCAAAGGCTAAACTATCAAGCATAAAAAAATAATAATTTAGAAGCACTATCGCGTGCTGAGCGAAAATCACATTTTCAATTATTGAACAACATTTTTTTTGTTCCGGACGGGAATCGAACCCTCGTACTCCGATCTCGCGCGCCGTATGCCGCACGCCGACCTTGTGACGGTTAAAGAAATACAATCGGAGTATAAATTTTCGACTCGAAGGAGCAAAGTTGCGGTGGCCGAATGGAATAGGCATCCGGCGCGAAATTTTAGGATGTGGGTTCGATTTCCGTCCGGAATGAAAAATGTTATACTCCAATAATTTGTAAACATCTACACATACATCTAAAAAGCTAATGAATAGATTCAGGCTATTCATTAGCTTTTTAGGCTAGATAACTTTTGTTGTCGCAACCATCGCCTTCGTTAGGAAGGCGATGGTTGCGACAACAAAAGCTATCCATGATTACAACCTCAAAATGGCGATCAAAGATCGAAATAGCGTGGTAATGGAGACCCTGTTAAAATGTGACGTGGGAGAATGACACAAAAATGTTAATTTCTGTATGTTATTTTCATATATATAATAATATTGTAGTCCCAAATTATAAATATGTGTAATAATTGTAATCGTTGGCACGGGTATCCAGAGCGGTCATGCTCACATAAAGGTGTTGTCTAGCGGCGGTGTTGTGTGTCGGGTCGCCATCTTCCCTCAGAAATGGTTGAGGAAGGCGATGGCTGACACATGCGTCAACTCGTGAACGGGTGCTGCCAGAGAACACCGGTCTGTTCTGAATGCTAGTGCCAATGACTTAACCGAAAAAAAAAAAAAAAAGAAATTTCTTTTAGCACTGTTCCCTCTTAGAATGTTGTATGTATATTTTCTAATTCTAGTAATAATTAAAAAAAAAATATGTCACTATTAAAAAAAAGGCACGGACCCTGGAGTCTGTGGAGTGTAGATTAATAAATAATAAAAAAAAAAAAAAATAGATTCAGGCGTTACTTTGCGGAATTCCATATTTAATAATCTCGACCGTGCGCTCGTAGAGTCAAGACCTCCTGAGGATGCTTCGTATAGAAGCAAAACGCGTCGAAAATTCTTCCGGTTTGGCTGCGTGACCGTGCGTGACGTATAATATTATGAAACATTTAGAGATTTTCCTCAAAATGCTTTCCATATAAGATACAAATTGTGTAAAATTTTGAGTATTAGTTTACTTTTGGTGGTGTATATGTCACCGTTTTATTGTACTAACCGTTAGTTTATAATAAATCTAGTTAGATTATAAACTGTCGATAGATTGTGAATGGAAACTAAAATTTACAATCTAACGTTTACATTTTCGTTAGATTATAAATTGGCCATGTCCAGCCGTCAAATTGTAATTACCTATGTGGATCAACAACAATTTACCATAGATCTACGAAAGTATTACAGTGGCCATAAGAAAAATACGTAGGTACAGGTTTTTAATGTATTATTTTTTTGATTATGTTGAACTTATCACCAGATATAGTAGAGTAACATATAACAGACAAAAATAGTAAATTATCACCAAAATTGAACCAAAATTTTAATCATTGCTAACCCAAAAGTAGTAAATGATCACCAAAAGTAGTATATGAAATTAAATTCTTGTGGCGCATCGCCGGCCGCTGCCGCGGCATGCTCGATTCGCTCACTCAGCTCGTGCGTTGTTGTGGTCACAAGTGACCTAACGCTCCTCCTTGCTTCGCTCGTCGTCGCAGCTATATATGACTTTGTCCTAGACTAGCCACTGTTTTCAAAGCCCAATATTTTTTTTTATGCCTGATAGGTTAGCCTTTGACCACTATCTCACCTGATGGTAAGTGTTGATGTGGTCGAAGATGTTGTTCAGGCTCACCTAGAATTACTGGCTCTCAAGGACAGCTGCCGGAACACACCGTTAGGTGCTTGGCGACAGATTTTCTGCTTGAGGGTGGTAGCTAGCCAGGCGGGCATTCGCAAAATGTCCTACCACCATGCTATAACGACTGCCATCCTAAGACAACAACCGGGACCGACGGCTTAACGTGCCCTCCGAAGCACGTGCACGCTCAGTAGTAATGTACTAGCGGTCACCCATCCAACTCATGACCGCGCGCGACGTTGCTTAACTTTGCTGTTCGGTTGAGAACAGCTAAGTAAACTTCGCTACGAGCGCCAATACTAAATTCTTCGCATAACGAAATAAATTTAAAAAACGTAGTCAATAGAACAAAGTTTCGTGCGTGTTTTAATACATTTATTCCACTTTTTTATTTTTATAAATAAATTATTTGCGAAAATGATATTTAACCCCTCGCTAAGATTTAGTGATCATTTACTACATTTGGTGTTCGATTACAATCTTTGGTAAAAGAACTAAGGGTATCAAAGCAATAATAACAAATATTTTATGAAAATATCAAATTAATATTTTAATAAAACACTTAAAAATACAAAAATATATCTAGTGATCGATATTTTCATAAAATATTTGTTATTATTAAATATGGATTTCCGCAAAGTAACGCCTGAATCTATTTATTATCTTTTGGTATCAAAGCATTTTATGGTGGTAATTATGTTTAATCCCGAATAAAAATGGTGAAGAACTCGGTACCATCATGGTTCAAAATTCTACCCCTTGCCGTTCCATTCTGGACTTTACAAGATGATGACGATTTTATTCGTGTGATTTAAGTATTATAAAATGTAATCTTTAAAAATAAAAGGTGTAGTGTAACGGTGAATACAGGGTTATCAGGAAAATACTAACAATCAAACATGGTTGATTTCGATTAATCCTAATAAATATATTTTGTATAACATTTATATTGAATACATTTTGTGATTCTTCCGTTGAAACATACGCAGTGGAAACCCGCAGCACGTAGCGGCCCTGAGTCTCGATTGCTACGTGTGCCTACGCTATCTTTTGTAGTTAAGCTACGAAGCTCGCCAGAGGAGCTGCGTTGCAAAATTTGTTTTTCGTTACTTCTAAAATCAATTGTTCTATGGACTTTTTAACGAATCAGCAGCACGCGGCGGCTCCAAATCGCGATTGCTGATTGTGCCTACGCTACTACGTAGTTGAGCTGCAAAGCTCGCGGTAGGCATTCTTGCTATTTCGCTTAGAGTTTCTAGAGAACAAAACTGGCAGGACTAGAACATATTGTTTTCTTTTTTTAATGTAACGTTGCAGGATTTAAACTAAAACTGCTGCATAAAATCACTTAAACCTTACAAAAACCAATCTGTGTCCTTTATAGCTATTTTTATTGTTACTTTGTGTTTATTTTAAGCGCGTCTAAATGAAAAGTATTGACTGACTATGTGATTGTTACGGAACAAGCACGAGGCCCAACTGATGTTAAGTGGATTAATCTCTGCCTTTAACAGATGCATTTCGTCATGTGACGAATTGCACTGCGCCTGTCACACTGGGACATACAGTTGTTAAGTCTCATGTGCCTGTATTTTTTTCTGGCTCTCAAGGACTGCTGCCGGATCACACTCTTAGGCGCTTGGCGATTTTTTTTCTACCTGAGGGTGGTAGCTAACCAGGCGAGCATTTCGCAAAATGCCGTTCCACCAAGCGGTGAAGCTCAAGCCGGCGGTGGGGATCAAACAGGACTTGCGGCCCGGCAGTACATAGCTATTACCGTTCGGCCATCATTGCTTCAATGATGGCTGCATTTTACACTTTCGCACAATTGAGAGGAGGAAATTAATTAAGGTTAATTTTCATTTGTAAATGTGACTTTTGATAGTGTGTGTAATAATAAATAGAAAAAAAAGTTGATATTAAATTAAAATTTCAGTAAAGTAGTACTTTTATTTGCAGTGTAGGTAAAACTTAGATCTTTGACCAGCTCAAAAACGAGTAGTCGCTACAAATACTTATTTACGATTTTAATATTGTTATGTTTGCGATAACGCATGCTCTGCGGATTACATTACATCCCAATACGACGGCTAAAGAACGATAGGAAAAATTTAAGTTATTCTCTCATAGACTCATTGTCATGTTAGCTCAATTGGTTAGACCATACCCCGGCTAAAGGGGTAGATGGACGCGGGTTCGAATCCCGCACATGACTTAAATTTTTCCTATCGTATATTTGAATTTTTGTAACGTAATCAGCATAGCAGGCGTAATGGCAAACATAATATTTAAACATTAACTTAATTTTACATTAAAATAAACTAATACAAGTGATTTCTTAAATTATTTTGGGAGACCGTGCCTCTCCGTGTATTAATTAATTTATGAGTGTGTGAGTGTGAGAGGTTGTGTGCAACTGTGTATGTTATATATGGAGACGACATTTGCGTAAGGCAATCTAACATTTATTATTATGTATTTGTGGTACATAAAGAAACATTTTTAGAAATTCTTCCAACCTTCAGCTGATAATGTTTTGGCCAATTTTCAACTTTGACTTGTTTTTGCATAAAAGGGTGAATGTTTAATAATTTGTTAATTGTATTATATAAAAAGGTCCTAAATGTAAAATCTATTGATAAAAACTGTATTAAAACGTTGAGTTTGAGTACATACTTTGTACTCTAATCTTTTTTGTAACATGTATGTAATATTTTTGTATATTTGTAATTTTGTTACTTATTTACGATATTCATAAAAATCTGTATATCATAAAGCTTTGAACGTAGGTACATACGAGCGAGAGTATGCATCTGAATTTCTTACCCCAAGTTCGTACTTCCTGGTTTTTAACTGTGGTAGTACTTCATCTTAACAGATACTTAAGATGAAGTGCTTAACACAAATCAACAGATACTTACATAGCTTTTTATAATATAATAATAATCCTCAAAATGAAATCACAAATTACTTTAAAATATCAACAAAACAATATGAACGTTTTAAGCTGGCACAAGCATCATATAAACTTTTTTTTTATGCCTGGTATCTTAGCCTTTGACCACTATCTCACCTGATGGTAAGTGATGATGTAGTCGAAGATGTTGTGCAGGCTAACCTAGAAGTACTGGCTCTCAAGGACAGCTGCCGGAACACACACTGCCGGAACTACCTATTTTACAAGGTTTTCAATGAATTCTTGATATTTAGGAGAACCTAGGCCGCTACTACAATTCAACTAAGTTTAGTTTTTCGTGTTTCGTGCGACACGACAACAAAAATTTAATTTGCGTTACGAAGTTTGTTGTTTGATATAGTCTATGGTCAGACCGCATCGTTTATCACAAATCTTGCACCGCTATGGAATCTTCTATGCTAATCTGAGACCGATATTATGCCTCAATCAGTTTTAAGTCATAAACGCCAGAAATAAAAGATCATTTTCACATGGTAAGAATCTGAGTCCTAGATTAGATATTTAGAATTTACGTAAATATCTATATTTTCCGTAGGTATTTATATCTTCATTCTTATTTGTGTTCTTTCTGCATATTTAGAACTCTACTTTGACTACAAGCAAACGAATAAATTATAATTTCATATTTTGAAAATGTACAAACAATACGAATCCGATGTAAAAATGTTATTCTGGATCTACACAGGCAAATGCTTGAAGTATACTACAAAGTTAAACAAAAGTAAGCCAAGACATGTTTTGCGGATACCTTTCTTTCGCACCCGAAGTTCGATACTTCGATGAATTAGAGTACCTGTACCCTACATTTATATTAAATACACAAAACTTCATAATATTTTTAATATTGATAGGTTTGCAATAACGCCTGCTATGCGGATTACATTACAAAATCACAAATATACGATAGGAAAAATTTAAGTCATGTGCGGGATTCGAACCCGCGTCCATCCACCCCTTGAGCCGGGGTATGCTCTAACCAATTGAGCTAACATGACATGATGTCTAACCTGTTCTATCGTTCTTTAACCATCGTATTGGGATAGAGCGACATCTATAGTACCACGTGCGTTGTACAACGCCAGTGGTACTATAGATGTCGCTCGCACGCACATGCCTTAAATTTTTCCTATCGTATATTTGTGATTTTGTAACTTCATAATAGATAAGAAGTCTTGTTTATTACTTCTATATCAAAGAAACCAGAACAATAAAGTACAAGTAACCATCCTCCAAAGAGCCATATTAAATTGCACTACATAAACCAAGCCACCTATTTCGCAAGTCAAGCAACCCGTAATAGCCTTTAAGTTAACCCAAGATATCAAACTAATTTAAGTATAAACCTGCTAATCTTTAGTTTCGGGGTTGCAAAGGAATTCCTGAATACCGGGGGAGACGTATTAGTGAAATTCCTTACCAGGGGGAGGGGGGGAGACGGGGAGTGAGCCTACTTTCCGAAGCTTTAATGGGCTAAATATCTTGAGCCCAGATAATTCGAGGGTAACGTCTACAGAAAAGGCTTTTGTTGGAAGTCGTTGGAGCAAACGGAATTGAGCAATTTTGTTGGGTATCGTTTTGTTGCTTTTTAGATAGTACTGTGCTTATGTTACGGCTAAGTGGATACGTAATTTAAGGCACTTGTAGTTGTGTTCTACTATAATAGTATTTTTTTGATAAACTGAACTTTTTATGCGATATCTAAGTTATAATTGAAAAATATATTATTTTAGGGCAATAATATCAAAATAAAAATGAGGTAGCTGTGATATATTAACATATACTACGAGCTCTATGTGACAATGCAAATACGACAGAAAATCTTGTGTTGTTGACTCTGCAGTCAGTGAAACATTTGAAGCGCATTTGTATTTCTTAGCTCTGATAGGTTAGCCTTTGACCACTATTTCACCTGATGGTAAGTGATGATGTGGTCGAAGATATTGTTCAGGCCAACCCAGAAGTACTGGCTCTCAAGGATAGCTGCCGGATTTGTCGCCAAGCACCTATCGGCGTTATTTTCTACTTGATTAGTGGTAGCTAGCCAGGCGAGCATTCGCAAAATGCCCTACCACCATGCCATGTATCTCTTTTACTCTTATGCGTTTCGTATTTTATTTCACTCTCCATATAGTCTTACTATGTTATGTGTTGGAAGTCTTACTAACAATAGTAAGACTCTTGTAGTTTATCAACAATGCATTGTGTTAGAATGACATTTTGTAATAGCCTATTATATGTAATATAAAATTATTACAGGATAGCTAATATAGCTTTTTAAAATGTTATACCAAACACTCTTAATATTGTCAAGTCAGTGAATAATTAGGTCTGATGTAATTTTACTGTAGTCATCATAATTTGACAGACATATCAGGATTCGCTAGCTACACACGAGTAGGTTCAATCATATATAAATCATCTCTTAAACTCAGAACATTTATGTATATGCTTATATACAGTTCTTCTTCTTCTTCTTAGTCGGGCACTCTTGATAATGGTCGTGGCTGTCGATGGACAGGGTTGCGTCTCGTCGTCGCCGCTCGCTTCCAAGGCAGCCACACGTCTAACGATGTTTCTTCCATTGGAGATGGCTATTTGCATTCCGAGCACATTATATATAGGTATAGATACAATAAACATTGTTGAAGCTACTTCTTCAGCAAGGTGGTAGATGATATTAAAAACTTAGAATTTGATTGATGAAAATAAAAAACATCAAAGAATGGTGGATGCTTGACAAATATCGTCTAATCCCATTCTATTATCAAAAAACGTCAAAGCCTTATCACATGCGGTTGCAACCTCCACGGTGCGGAAGTATCGTGTTGTAAACAATCAGACGCTCTGTTTCTTAAATTATGAACGACATACATTACGTACACACAAATCCATGTACTGTAAGAAATTATGTACCGAACAATTTAAAAGCTCTTAATTCCTCGTCACCACATACGACGCTAACTTCGAAAATATCGTGACGCTAAATAAAATTTCCATAGACTTTTTTACCATCGGTACCCCTGTCAAGTATTAGTAGCAAAGATTGCCCGTAAGTCGCGCCATTTGCCAGAATATCGGCACAATCGCGATACGCTGCCTTTAGTCAGGGAGCTACAAACTTATTTTGTTACGACACATGATAAAAAGCTCCACCGCATATTGGAAGGAAAGTTTTCGAATACTCGCCTGGTTAGCTATTATCCTCAAATAGAAAATCGCCACCGACAGTGTCGAACACACTGCAGCAGTATTTGAGAGACACCAAAATTATAGGCACATATGAGACTTAACGACTGTATATCGCAGGTTCAAGAGCTCAGTGCAGTTCGTCTACTTGTGACAAAATACATCTGTTATAGGCAGAGGTTACCGCTTAACATCAGGTGGACCTAGTGCTTGTTCAGTCATAATCCTATAAAACAATAAAAACATAATCTAACTTTTATTTTTATTTCTTATAGGTAAGCCTTTAACCACAATCTCACCTAATGGTAAGTGACGATGTGGTCAAAGGTGTTAACAGGCTTAACCTAGAATTACTGGCTCTAAAAGACAGGTGCCGAAACATACCATTAGGTGCTTGGCAACAGATTTTCTACTTGAGAGCAGTCGCTAGCTAGGCAGGCATTTGCAAAATGCCCTTCCACCATGCGGTGAAGTTCAAACCCGAGGCGGGATTCAAACCATGGACCTGCTGCACGGCAGTCCACAGCCAATGCCGTTGAACCATCACTGCGTCGTAAACTATACTGTATTATAACTTGACTATAAAACCGACCTGTAGATAAATCCTACATTTCAATCTTTCTTTTTTAGAGATATAAAAACGAATGTTTCGGAATGACAAGCGCAATATCAAGTAGAAAAAAAACGGTGACACTGCATCTGTAATAGGCAGTTGTGACGCTTGTTATCAGAGCAAAAACTTTTCCGTCTGGGTACATATCTGCCTTGCTTTACTGAATATGGGCTGTAGGGTAAGTCCCACGCTAAGTGCTAACTGCAAATGTTTTCTTCTTCCACTCCGTTACATTACCTCTCATCATAGTAGTCACGCCTCTTACAATACTATATCAGTCAGATTGTGAGGAGCGCGGGGATACAACGCCTCGGAACACAGCCTCCACTATTAAAAAAGATTTACTTTAATCTTTTTTAATAGTGGAGGCTGTGTTCAGTAGTGGACGTTCCAGCTAATCCAGTACGATATATCACGGGCAAAAACTACGTGTTTACAAAATGTAATCAATACAATTATTGTAAAAGATTGCTATCGTTATAAATCTCTTCCAAATTTCACGTAAATACAATAGGTAGCAACAAAACCAAATCAATGCAAAAATTTTGAATTTATGTGTATAATTTCAAAACTGGGAATTACGTGCCAAAGTCAAAGTCTAAATCCAAACCATTCTCTTGATTTAAATGTCAACGATGCTCTTATGAAGGTGAATGATACATTTTAATATTGAATATACATATATATATATTCCATACTGTGTCACCTACCTACCTAAGATTGGTAGTAAGGAGCATAGAAATAGAAACAAGAGAAGAGAATTGTATAAAGTATAATGAATAGAAGGGTCGTGGATTACAGACAGGTATGGCAATTTGGCAAGCTTCCTTGTTTTAGGATTTATCTCCGGTCCGCTAGTATATGAGTCGATGCTCAGCAGCAGGTCTGCCGTGCGGTGGCTCAGCTTCAACACTGCCGCACCGGTAGGCTGTCCCAGCTAGTTGCTGTAGAGACGGTTGGCTGCGGTCGGTGCTGGAGATCAGAGGACGGCTGGAGTTCAGGCCTCGTACGAGGTCAGGTACTCGTGGTCAGGTACTGGAAGCCTCGTACTGGAACCCTGGAAAGCACATGTGCTCCGTCATAGTGGGTCCAGTAAAGTGTTGAGCTGGTGGGTCCACTGTCCCTCTGCTACTGAGCATATAGGGACTCGCAGAGGGCCTTTAGGGATGTGGCCCGCCAGCAAACAACAGATGCCATAAGGGCCAGAGAAGTAGATGATGCTGGTGAAGAATTCGCACCCGCTAAGGCTTCCGCTACCGAGCATAAAGGGACAAGCTAGGCCCTTCGCGGATGCGAACCACCAGTCGCTTAGAATGCCAGAAGGGCAAAGTAGGTATGTTGCTGGTAAAGATGCGCACAATCCACGAGGTCCGTTCACTACCGAGCATAAAAGGACTAGCCTAGGTCCCTCGTGAATTGCGAGCTACCAGCAACACCCTTTAAAGTTTGCCAGAAGGGCGTAGATAAAAATACAAGTTGAATGTTGAAAAGCACAGGAAATCACAGAAAAATATACATAAGTTACACAAGAGAGTTATGCTAATAGCTAGAAGAGCTATTAGCATGTTAAAACACATAATAAAATACAGTAAATAGCGTTGAGAGTACATACCAAGAATAATTACACATTGAATTTAGAGGTTACTATTATTTTTGTGGTCAAGTACACTTTCACAAACTTACCCAGTGTCTGGGGTTTTCAGAAGTTAAATTATAAGACTTTAATTAAGTTCTATGAACAACTTGCAAACGTAGTAATTAATTCAAGTGGTGGTCACTGCATGGCTGGTGGCGAAGTGATGCCGCTTTTTCTTGGAGGAAGGACATCAAGTTAGCCGGATGTTCGAGGTCCATTTTGCTACCATATATGGTAATGCAAAAGGCCACAAAACCGTTGGAGTAATTTTTCCAATCACTCAAGCTTATATAAACGATTTTCAAAACACAACGTTCCTCGAATAGGAAGTTCAAAATCGGTCGTCGTGATTTTTTTTCTGATATTTGATAGTTTGACAGTGCAGAACTGTCAGTTTTCTTTCAATCTGAAGGGACTAAGGCTTTAGAATATGAGACCTCTATCGGTTTGTTGATGAATTACTTCAGCGCGTAGCACAGGTAGTGAGATCTCATTGTGATCCGATAGATAGTTCCATTTTGCGGTAACTGACTAGATGGCGTTAATATTAATTACATTAAATATATGTTATTTTATTATAATATTTTAATTAAGCAGATATATTCTTTTCACCGTTTTTAGAACGGTTACAACTGTACTGCTACGTTCAGTAAAAATTTATAGAGCCGCTGCAGGAAGAACAGGCAAGAAACTCGGGGTCTTTTAACAATGTGTTACAAACTATGTTATAGAACTACTGCAATATTTGTTTAAATAACATAGCTGACAGGTGATAGTTTGACAGAGGCGGAATTGTCCAAGAATTTTTGTCGTTGAATTGATCACAAACTGTGTAGTAGGATTTCTGAATCAAAATGATTTTCACGTGCAACATGAATTTTCTTTGAGCGTTTTAATATCTTTGAAAACAAAACAGCCCACAATCACCTAAGAAGTACCCTTTATTTGTCGTTGCTAATCTAAAACCTGACACCGCTATTTTATCTTTATTTCTAGTATTGTAATCGTTATTGTCACTGTTCAATTTAAATTTATATTGCTGTACTCTTCCGTTGCTAGGAGAATAACAGTTACCGTTTAAGTTTTAAGACTGTTTGTAATTGAAACATCCCGCAGTACCCTCACTATATCCTTACGCTGATTGGGTGTTCTTGCGTAAAATTCGTAGGAGCTACGACCCTCGGCTGCGTGGGGTTGTTGGATGGGCCAGATGGGCGAGCAGTTGTGATCTGTACTAGGCATTCAAATTGGACCGATTATCTAATAAATTGACTCAATTGATTTCTATATGTTTTAAAATGGTTACAAGTATCGCAAGCATGTGAGTAGGGTGTTACTGCACATTATTGTTATATATATCCATGATTAGATGGAAAGTAGTGAGTATACTGCCATAGACAATTCCCAAAGAGGATAAGAGTCAGGCAGGTGGCGAGCCATAATTAAAAGCCAAAACTTTTAATAATAATGTCCTGTGTGTTGTAAGCGAAAACATATATGTTTTTATATCTAGTTATCCTTTGAGGTGTAAGAAAAAAAAAAATCGTGGCTCGGTTACATATTGAAGCAGTGATGGCTCAGTGGCATTGGCTATGGACTGCCGCGCAGCAGGTTCATGGTTCGAATCCCGCCCAGAGCTTAAGCTTCACCGCATGGTGGAAGGGCATTTTGCGAATGCCCGCCTGGCTAGCGACCACCCTCAAGTAGAAAATCTGTCGCCAAGCACCTAACGGTGTGTTCCGGCAGCAGTCCTTGAGAGCCAGAAAAATTACAGGCTAATGAGACCTAACAATTGGACGTCTCAGTGTGACGGTCACAGTGCAATTCGTCGTTGACGAAATGCGTCTGTTATAGACAGAGGTTAGTCCACTTAACATCAGGTGGGCCTCGGGCTTGTACCGTAACAATAACATAAAAAAAAAAACGGTAGATCCGTTTTTTTTTCGGGAAAGTTATGTTATCATCAGATGGACTAGTCATGTTGCAATGATACCATCCCAATATTCTGCTTAATACTACACTGCACTCGTCCCTCTTAGACATTAATTATTTTTCGTGACTCGTTTGCCCATAGCTACACTAGCCTTCATGCCTAAACACAGTAGTGTTAGCACACTACCGGGTTAAGTCATAATATCTGGAGGGAGACATAACATCTGGTATAATAACATACTTAACCAACCCTGTGGGCTACAATTGCATCCCCACCATATCGTCTCCATTGGGAGTCATAACAGGTGACGAAAGCTAAAATATCAGAAGTTGGAGAGTTGCGCCTTCGGAAGAACTGCTACCTTCGACTGCGATCTCCAAGATGCCAAGCGTGGGTACCTGGCACATCCTCCTTAATAGGAGAGGGTTTTGATTCAACAGTGAACGTTATGACTATTGGTTGACATTTTCTAACCCCACATTTGTGTGATAAGGGTAGGTTGAAAAGATTAAAAGTTTTCTCAAAAGAAACCCTACCGTTTGAAATACCATTGTATAATCTTATTAATTCGCACCTCAAAGGACTAATGTAAGTAATCTTTTCACATAAGTCAGCTGTAAGTTATATCAGATGTTTAATAGTAAACCCATTGACTTATATATATTAGACGCGACATCTCAAACGAGAATAGTCGACCAGTGCAGGTATGCCGGCCAGCATACTCTCACCCACACGCGGCTGGGCACTCGTAGAGATTTCACGCGCTTTACGTTCGAAAATTGTGTATTATCAATTTGAATACACAATTTTCAGTCCAATAGTCTGTTAGATGGCCGCACACTTCTCTATGACGATTAATAATAAAACGAAAAGCACTCTAAACAGTCTTGATGGCTGAGTGGTTAAGGCACCCGATGGGTTTGACGCGGTTTACATCCTTAGTTCAGCCGGCTTACCTACTTGACATATAAAGCCGTTTGATTAATCATAAATTGCTCGAAAACCCTGTAATAAACACGTTGTGCGTGAATATCTGAATAACTCGTGATATTCCAATGATTGCATCATTGCCAATGTGAATAATTCATTAGTGTTCATTACATAGCGCAGTGTAATTGTGTACTCAGGATGTCTGTCTGTTTATATACGTACCATGGACGTGTGCGTCTATTACAACGGCCTGGATTCTAATATCACAACGTTGATTTGTGATACTGTATCAGCCGGATCATCCACTGCTGAACACAGCCTCCCCTATTAAGGGGGTATTTGCCATAATCCCGACGCTGTGCAGGTGGCTTGGGGATCGCAGTGTAAGATGGCAGTTCTTTAGAAGGCGCTGCTGCTTACCTTCCAGTAAATTTTCCTTAGTCGCCTACGATTTTTGTTCACTGAAATTAGATAAAAATTTTACCCCTACCAGGCCTGGTTCACTCCGCACTTAAGGTACAAAGGTATAGGTACATTGGTATATCAGTCCATACGGGATTTTTGTACGGTGCGTGCCGTGTCAGAAGAGATCAGAGCTATTCGTGACTATGCGATAGAAAGAGACACGCCTTGTAGGTGAATATAATTCATGTAAATATTGATTCATCACGTTCCATAGCGTCCTGTGATTGTTTACTCAGGAGGCGATCTGTTTGCACACACGCAGTGTAATGCAAACTGATGATCTGCATTCTAATTGTCAATACAAGAATAACATACCCAATATTGATGCGACGTCAAGCAAGCTTGAAATCCATGTACAATGCGATTAAAATAAAAATAGGATCGGCCTAGCGCCATGTCGTGACGTCAAAACTAGAACTTGGTACAGAGTGCAAAAAAAGAAATGATAAAACATGTATAAATTAATAAAGAAAATAAAAAAGCCGACTGCAAATAATTTATTTTCGTTAAGCGTTTTATCGATCCATTGAAATTAAAACTGCAAGTTAATATATTTATGGCATCGTATTTTCCCTTCATTTTGATACCCAACACGATGGAAGAAAAAATAAATTGTTTTTCTCACTATATGGCTTCTAAAACCACCAGTTCGTTTTTATTTTATTATGTACATAGTTCCACTTGAGCTATCAAGATAAATCTAAGAATATCTCGTAAATTAAAATCGGTTAAGCCGTTAGCCGTCTAGAAGTTACGGTGAAATAAAGAAACTCACAAACCTAAATTTATATATGAAACCTGAAAACTTAACACACGTTTATGTGGGCAGTCGTGTAAAAAAACAAGTAGTCATAGGTGGGTAGGTAAACGAAGTTATAGGTGACTGTAGCACACACAAGCAATAATTTGAACTGATTTTATTTGTTAGCAATATTTTGTACCTACTTAGGTATCTTAATTTCAATCGCTTAGCTCTTCGATGCCGCATGTCCTAGTGGCCAACTGAGTCAGACTCATCGTTATCATCGTATCGGGTAATAAAAACAAATATAACAATCGCCAAAATCATATTAAACAGTCAACAACAACAAATTAAAAAGTCAAAAAATAAACGAGAAGATCAATAGACACTGTCAAACAAACGTGTCGCGTAGTAGGTAGTACACTGTCGGAGAAATAAGACCCTGACGCCCGCGTTGTCATGGCGTGTGTGCTGTCAACCTTAAAAATATGAATTTATTAAAATTAACAATTCACTCTCTGTGTCGAGGGTCACTCATTTAAAATGACGTATAAATATATGGCACTGCTCAATTTTTAAGTTTGTTCTGCTGATCGTACTTATTAGAGTGAATATGAGTGAAGTTAGCCGAGAGCCCGTCCTATACTTATTTTAATCGCATTGTATGTTCTTACAAAATTACAGATATACGAGAGCAAAAATTTCAGTCATGTGCGAAGTTCGAATAAGCGTCCATCCAAAAAAAAAACATCTTGTATATTTGTAATTATGTAATGTAATTCGCACAGCAGGCGTTATTGCAAACATAACTATATTGAAATTATAAGGTTGCGTCATAATTTACAAGAATAAAACCAATTGCAAAATTGGTCTTGTTTGTAGTACCACGTAAGTTGAACTATAGATGTCACTCCATCCCAATACGATGGTTAAAGAACTATAGGAAAATTGTAGTTATGACTCATTGACATGTTAGCTCAACTGGTTAGAGCATACCCCGGCTAAAGGGGTGGATGGACGCGGATTCGAATCCCCCACATGAAGTAAATTTTTCCTGTCGTATATTTCTAATTTTGTAATGTTATCAGTATAGCAGGCGTTATTGCAAACCTTTAAAAACAATATTTAAATCCATGCATGGTCGTTATGTAGATATGATTAGTGTATGAAAACTTGAAAAACAGCATCACACCTGAGTATTTTCAAAATGTAGACACCGAAGCTTTAGAGACTTGATAATATACTGTACAGTAGTAATATACTGGCTAATTTCACCAAACTAGTGTAACTGTTCAAGAATAACTAATATCAGTTAAAAAAATATGAAATAGATCTTTTGTTACAAATATACGTCCATTGAAGTTTAAGTAAATGAAGCCGTGGTATTGACTTTTATGAATTTTACACTAAACGGCTGCAGCAAAGGAAAAAATCTTAACCAAGATTTTAAATTTATTCCGCCGAATTTTGCGGTATGAGTAGATGTTGACCTAGGTTCTCACAATTATTACACATAGTAATTAAACAACTAGAAATGGTTAATATCGAGTGTATTTATCATTTCTTTTATCGCGACATTTCAAACACTTCGCAGTGATTGAAATATCAGGTAGCGGATTGACTGTGTCGCTCCAAAAAGTTAGTGTTATTTAATTATTAGGTGTAAAAAGAGTCTGCTTTAGCTTCGGCGGTCGGCAACGCATTGGTAACGCCCCTGATGTTGCAAATGTCCATAGGCGACGGTAACCGCTTACCAACAGATGGGCGGCCTGCTTGTTTGCCACTCCATTTAATAAAAAAGGAAATATGGCTATTTTGTTACAGTATACAATACATAATATTTCTATGTCCACGCGGCTGTCACATATTATTTAAAGTCCAAACGCATGAATATTTTTTTTGGTCACAACAGAAATCCAACAAATTTAAGATCTCCTGTTAGATTTGACGTTCTATCATAGAAAAGGCCTACCAAATTTGAAAGGTTTATAGTATAAAGTTATTCTGGTATTCATTGAATCTTAGATGGTTGAAATTGGGCCTTAGCTGTTTAAGTTAAGCTCTCTAGCCGTCAGTTTATTACATCATTGCAAAATTAAAAATCTTAGATTAAGGTATGATGGAAGAGCTCAATTTTGGGCAGCTGTTCTTGAGAGTCGCTTTCCATTTTAGGTTAAACCTATTAGTATCTTTAATCTCATCACTTATCAACAGGTGGTCGACAGTCTATACTTTATCAGCATTAATAGTAGATTATAGTACAAGTGAGCTAAGTTCTCACGAGTTTCACATGCACTTTTTCAACACCCTTGCGAGGAAAAAACCTCTTTGATGTTACAAATCTGTATTACCCGGTTAAATTGAAAATGCTCTGTTTACTCGCATATAATTTGCAGTTAGGTACTAACTTCACTTTGTAGGGATAATTCTATTACGCACTAGTGTATAATATTATTATGCACGAGGGTGTTATAGTTCGGTTTATGGCTCTAAGAACGATATAATGAAGCTCACTTTACGAGCAAGGGTGTTGAAAAATATTTATAAATTTCTCTAATGAGAATTTGTTCTGATATCATAAAATGCGTTTGTACAAGAAAATTTGCTTATTGTAAACTAAGTGAGGAAAGAACAAGTCAGCCTTGTCCATTACAGCTGCAATGTCCCCGTTCTGCAGGACACTGCAATGCACTCGTCACTTCCAGACGTATAATTCTTATGTGTTATTTGTATAATTAAAATATAGATAAAGTCATAAATTCAATTATGTGTACTATGTATAATAAAATGTATTCTTGACTTGCCTTTTTCCAAAGGGCTAATAAAACGTTTTTTGATATATTTGGCTCTGCGTAGGGTTATTAAACCACTTTGCGTACATTTTACTGAAGCCACTTTAAGATTTTATTACAATTTTGTATAATTTTAGTTCTTATTTCATAGAAAACAGCATTGAAATATGTAAGTAGGTATCACATTCCTTACATATTCCTAAAATGAGATATCAAATAGGCTAAAGCAAAAAGTAAATCAGTATTTATTATATAAAAAAAAATCGAAAAAAATGACAGGAATTGGTTCAACACAAATATTATTAAAATAGATATGTGAAGACCTTACCAATTAAACATTAATCCATCTTACTTCCAACATTCAGACCAAACATCCTCTAAAATACAATGAAATTTTTTTTTGAACAGTCAGAATGTGTCTCAAAAGGCTCGTCTGGCTTTACATAGGGGAGTGTTGGTTCGGACACTAATGTATGGTAGTGAAAGTTGGGTATGACAGAAAAAGCATGAAATTAGAATAAATGCAGTGGAGAGGAGAGCTTTGAGGAGCATGATTGGAATCAAACGGAGTGACAGGATAAGGAATAGTATGATAAGGGAACGATATGGTGTGAATGAGGATGTAGTGACAAAAATCGAGAAAGGTATTTTAAGATTGTTTGGACATGTGGAGAGAATGAATGAAATGAGAATGACTAAACAGGTATACATGGGACAAGTGAACGGAAGTGTTGGAAGGGGAAGACCTAGGCGAACGTTCCGAAATTAGATTGAAAACGTTCTGAAAATGTCCAGGTCAAGAATACCCTAAACCGACGCTTATGTATGAAAGGATTGATGAGTATAGATGAAGCGAAAGAGATATGTAAGGGTCGTAGTAAGTGGAAATCCGTGACCTCTGCCTACCCCTACAGGAAAGAGGCTTAATTTTATGTATGTATACATTTTCATACATTAAGATGTTAAAATTCACCTTTAAATAGAATGAAAATCCCGTTAGACATAATTTCATTATATACTTGAAGTCATATGTTCTGTCCAAGACTTCAAGTAGAAAATAGAGTAAATATGTGAGATATTGTAACGCTCACAGAAGGAAAATGAGTTTTTTTTTGTTTGATTTTTTTGTTGGTTATCCTTTGACCACTATTTTACCTGATGGTAAGTGATGAAGTTCGACCACGTGGTCGAAGATGATGTCCAGGCGACCTTGAATTACTGGCTCTCAAGGACAGCTGCCGAAACACATCGTCAGGTGCTTGGCGGCAGATTTTCTACTTGAGGGTCGGTAGCTAGCAAGGCGGGCTTTCGCAAAATGCCCTACCACCATGCTATAACGACTGCCATCCTAAGACAACAACCAGGACGTGCCCTCTGTACCACATGCACGCTCAGTAGTAATGTCATTAGCGGTTACTCATCCAAGTCATGACCGCGGCGGACGTTGCTTAACTTTGCTTAGAAAACTTTGCTACGAGCGCTTCAGAAGCGTTAAATCATCACTACATAGTATAAAACAAAGTCGCTTTCTCTGTCCCTATATCCCTATCTATGCTTAAATCTTTTAAATTACGCAACAGATTTTGATGCGGTTTTTTTAAATAGAGAGAGTGATTCAAGAGGAAGGTTTATATGTATAATGACATCCATTAAATAGTGGAGAAATACTCTTATTTTTGAGGATTCTAATGTGATGTCGATGTGATCAATGTAAGCGGAATAAATGTAATTATTTATAATTACATTTATTCCCCTTACATTGCAAACGCAGGCTGAACCCTACGAGATTTATCAAAATAATGTACTAAGTATTGTACACATTGAAAAGGTCTACAGAAGCTACACTATGGTATATGGCTATCTCTTATGTATATCCCACACTAAAAATTTTTTGTCAATTACTTTTTACGACAAATAATGGCTAATTTTCGAAGCGATTTTAACCAATACAGCATTTATCCTTATCTACTTAAATACCTTAAATACATTGTTGATTTAATATAGATCTATATTGCCTTTTACAGCATATGATTTAAATGAATATTTTCGAAGATATTACAGATTTACAAATTGCGGGACGTAGCGTTTGCGGCGGTTCCGGCCGGCCCGGGCGGCGGGAGCGTGTATTAGTGTAAAAATGTAAAAAGAAATAAGTAAAACTGTAGTGTAAGAATTTAGATATTCCGAAGATAGCAGGAAATCTTCATGGTTTAGGGACAGAAGAATTGTTTTAGTCTAAATTTAACGCGTGCGGGCCACGGGCAGTAATGAATAAATCAAAACTACTGGATCGATTTTAATAATTTTTTCAGTGAATGACATAGGTTATATATTTTATCTATACCCGTGCCAAGCCGGAGCGGGCCGCTAGTACTAATATAAAATCCAAAAGCGTTAAATTTTTACTTCGTTAACGAGGCAGACACCAACAAGATTATAGTTAATAACTTACATACAAAGAAATAGCATTCAACATAGCCTATTTACATAGAGAGATAAACAGGCCGCTACCTGAGTAAACAATCATACGACTATGTAATGTGAAGTGAACGCTAATGCATTATTCACACGTTTAATGATGCGCTCACGGAATATCACAAACCAATCAGATATTCATGCTGGGCTAGATAATAATATAACATACAATTATAAATTAGTAAATTGCATGGTGGTAGGGCATTTTGAGAATGTCCGCCTGGCTAGCTACAACCCTCAAGTAGAAAATCTGTCGCCAAGCACCTAATGATGTGTTCCGGCAGCTGTCCTTGAGAACCAGTACTTCTAGGTTAGCCTGAACAACCTCTTCGACCACATCATCACTTAACATCAGGTGAGATAGTGGTCAAAGGGCATAAAATAAAAAATAAAAAAAGTAATAAAAGTGAAACACCCGACAGCAAATTATTTATTTTCTTTAAGCGTTTTATCGTTCTGTTATATATATCATATGCACGCTTTATTGCACACTCCGCTCCTTTCCTGCCTTATCATCATTTATTTTGTCATAGTGCCTCAGCCAACTATCCTGCTCCTCAGTCTTCCTCCAATTTCCAAATCCGACGGTTGCCTTAAAATTAATGTAATATTTTAATTCTTTTTTTAAATAGCCTCAAGCCCGAAGGCTCATAACAGATCCATTGAAATTTAAACTGCAAGTTATATATATTGAAGGGATAGTTTTTTAAAGCTCTACATTTTGATACCCCCCTTGTTGGGTATGGAAAAAAAAAACTTACAATATGACGTCTGAAATGCACCAGTTTTTTTTGTATCTAGTGTCATTTGCGATATCATGATGAATTTAATAATATCTAATACATTAAAATTGGTTAAGCCATTAAATAAGTTATGGTGGAATAAAGAAACTCACAAACATACTTAAATAATATATGAACCCTGAAAACATAACACTCTTTTTTAGGCAGTCGTGTGAAAAGATAACAATCCGTTTATTATTATACACAGGACCGATTTATTCAATAATTGAAGATCGAATTTAATTTGAGTTATGACGATGATGTCTCGTTAGATTTTTACAATAGCTTTATATTGACTCCAATTTTATCTACTCTAAATCGTAAAATTAGAATTATAAACATCAAAATTAGTTTATATTAACTAAAGACAATGTATTGTACAATAGTTAGAAAAATCATTGATATTGACAAACCTAGAACATTGTAAAAATGGTATAATCAGTAGTACATATAATCGCGCCTGTATTCTTCGGAGGGGTAGACAGGGGTGTGTTTCGCCAGTTGGATTTCGGTCCCATGTAATAGGAGGTGAGCCTATTGTCATTCACCGGGCACAGATTCAGGTTCATACAAAATGTTTTCTCTAACATATACAGAATCATATTGTATATAAATATCAAAATACACACATTTTAAAGTAAAAATACATAATGATAACGATATTTTTATACGACACAAGGCAAGGCAAATCCAAGAAGTTAAGTTTTGAAGCAGTGATGGCTCAGTGGTATTGGCTATGGACTTCCGCGCAGCAGGTCCATGGTTCGAATCCCGCCCTGAGCTTGAGCTTCACCGCATGGTGGAAGGGCATTTTGCGAATGCCCGCCTGGCTAGCGACCACCCTCAAGTAGAAAATCTGTCGCCAAGCACTTAACGGTGTGTTCCCGCAGCAGTCCTTGAGAGCCAGTGAAATTACAGGCACATGAGACTTAATAACTATGTCTCAAGGTGATGGGCGCAGTGCAATTCGTGACTTGTGACGAAATGCATCTGTTATAGGCAGAGGTTAATCCGCTTAACATCAGGTGGGCCTCGAGCTTGTTCCGTCACAATAACATAAAAAAAAATATCACCGAGGAGTTTTAATTTTTTTTTTTTGGCCCGCTTATTAAAGTATTACGAAAATGTTTTCCTTTTAATATTTAGTTGTCTGTGGCAACATCTGTTTTAGCCACAGAAAAAGGAAAGGTTTTCACACACGGTGGTGCTGAATTTTACTGATCGATCTAAAATTATTACACATTATTGTTGTTCCAAAGCAAGGAAACGCTTAGTAGTAATGTCACTAGTATTCACCCATCCAAGTAGTTGATGAAAAGTAACAACTAGATAAGCTTAAGGCTAAGAGCGCTTTAAACTATGCATTTTTAAAGGTGTATTGCTTTGAGGAAATCAATACTGCGTCAACTGATAAAAATATATATTAATTAATCTGAAATACCTTCGGAGAAGTGACGATATTTGACACCAAAATTACTGAATCAACACATATAATCAAACCTATACTCAGTATATCCCCATAACACGGGGATGATGAGCCATATAAGCAGCATGCCACTGTTAAATAAAGCGTCGACGCATTAGTTGTGCATTATGCATACAAACAGGTTATTTGTGCCCTCATTAGCTAGAAAAGGCATCAAGATAAACTTTCACAACATGTGATAATGTTTGTCGTTAGAGAAGTACTTAGTGTTGGTACCAATTCCATTTAAATAGTATAATGGTTGGTTTACACAGTGCGAGCTAGCATACGTGCTGTGTTAGTCAGTAACTGCTGTGCACAACGTGTAACTGCATAATACGAGTTAATGTCATAGATGGTCAGTAGATTGCGTCACAGTTATTGTAGCATTCTCTATTTTCGGCTCACACTCGCCTCCACAACATAACTTAGCAGCAAGAACGCATTTGGCAGTAGCTTGCATGAGTGGATCTTAAAGGCGTGTGTATTTGAGTTCAAATGGCAGTGGCTAGATGGGTTTTTTTTTTATGCCAGATAGGTTAGCCTTTCGCCACTATCTCACCTGATGGTAAGTGATGATGTGGTCGAAGATTTTGTTCAGGCTAACCTAGAAGTACTGGCTCTCAAGGACAGCTGCCGGAACACACCGTTAGGTGCTTGACGACAGATTTTCTACTTGAGAGTGGTAGCTAGCCAGGCGGGCATTCGCAAAATGCCCTACCACCATGCAAAGCGTAATTAAGTTGAAATGGCAGCGGCTATATGGTCTTTTTTATAAAGTTTAGACCTATATTAAAAAAAAGCATGTTCAATATTATTGTACGGGTTACTGCACAGTAAGCAATGTTAATGATTCACCAATAGGGGTCATTTAATAATAATGTGCCTGGTTAAAATGTCACCCACCCATATCTTCTTGTGGGTGTCGTAAGAGGCGACTAAGGGAAAAATACCAGAAAATGGGAAGCAGCGTCTGCTGAAGAACTGACAACGTTTACTGCAATCTCCCAGACGCCTGCCCAGCGTGGGATTATGGCAAATCCTACCCTTAGGGGACACCTTGTTCAACGGTAGACGTTCCGGTTGATGTGATGATGATGAATAATAATGTTATATCTGCACATTTATACCTTCCATACATTTGCTTATAGATCAGTTTACATACTTATAAAACAATCACTTCTTTATCATAAATCAGTGTTAGAAAGAATATCATCGGGATTGTTTCCTACATTAACTTTCCTTCTTCGCAATTATCACCTATTGTGATTATACATATCTACAGTGTAATTGAAGTTTATATATTTAATATCTCTATAAGCTAATATTTTTTATTCAAATCAATGAAAGATCTCTGTTTAAAGAATTTATTCTCATAAAGACAATGTCACAAGATCTTCGTCTTTTATTATATCTCATTGACTAGATATCTCAATATGCAAACCGCTCATCAGCTGTCCATCAGCCTACAAAGAACTCGCAATGGGACAACAGATATTCTTCTTATGCTTGCGGTGGAGGTGAACTGAGATACTGATATACGTCACAATATAATTGAACACAAAATGCTTGCAGCAGTGTACTGACAAGTCAGCAGCTCGCACTGTGAAAACCAGTGATATATCCAGGATGTTAATAATTAGCTTAATGAGTTAATCAGTTAATCACATAATGTAATGCACAGATGTTCGATAACTTATAGATGGATTAGACAAAGCCCCAATTTGATTAATTATTTTAGCTGAACTTCACCAATTTCATGTTGACATCTGGAATTCTATAACCGACCTTTTGACGCAGTGATGGCTCAGTGGCATTGGCTATGGACTGCCGTGCAGCAGCTCAATGGTTTAAACCCCGCTGCGGGCTTGAGCTTCACCGCATGGTGGAAGGGCATTTTGCGAATGCCGCCTGGCTAGCGACCACCCTCAAGTAGAAAATCTGTCGCCAAGCACCTAACAGTGTGTTCAGGCAGCATTCCTTGAGAGACAGAAAAATTACAAGCACATGAATGAGACCTAACAACTGTACGTCTCAGTGTAACGGGCAGAGAGCGATTCGTCGTAGAAGAAATGCATCTGTCATAGGCAGAGGTTAGTCCACGGGCCTCGGGCTTGTTCAATCACAATAACATAAAAAAAAACGTGTGATTCTCGTTCTAATTTTTACCTCGGCTTTGTATAACAAGCTACCGCTATCTGAAATATTTCCGAACCTATATGACTAGTCCCGTGAGGTGCCAGGATAGAATGTCAACCCCATGCTACCTGTAGGTGTCGTAAGAGGCGACATAAGGTAAAAATAATCGGAAGGTGGGCAGCAACGCAAACTGATATTTTAGACTGCGATCCCCAAGACGCCTGCCATGCGTGGGGATTATGGCAAATCCTCCTTAATCGGGGAGGCTGTGTTCAGCAGTGGACAGTGCGGCTGATACAGTATATGACTTTGGAATCTTCATCTGTCTGCCTGATCTTTAAAGAGCTGTTTCTGACCTTTGGAACCGTAATAGGTACCCGCTTGAAATTGTCATTATTTTATGTTATTATGAGTGATTGCCTACCAAATGAGAATAATAGTAAATGAAAGGAGGTCCAAGTGGTAACCTCTGCTTATAACGCTACATTTTCTACTTGAAGGTGGTAGCTAGCCAGGCGAGCATTCGCAACATGCTCCTATGCCATGCGGTGAAGCTCAAACCGGCGTTGGGGATCGAACCATGGACCTGCGGCACGGCAGTCCATAGCTATTACCGCTCGACCATTATCGCTTCAAAAATGTTGTATTTAAAATTATTACAATAAGTTCCCCCGTGGGGTGCCGGGTTAGAATTCCACCTCTCCATATCATCCCGTGGGTGTCGTAAGAGGCGGCTAAGGGAAAATTACTGGAAGTTGGGTGGCAGCACTTTCTCAAGAACTGCCATCTTACACCGCGATCCCCAAGCCGCCTGCCAAGCGTGGGGATTATGGCAAATACCCCCTTAGTAGGGGAGGCTGTGTTCAGCAGTGGACACAGCCTCCCCTACTAAGAGAGTCGGCTGTTACAGTACAGTACAATAAGTTACTAATCCTGATGCTTTACATTATGGTCAGTTTTGCTTTACAGTAATGCATACAAACTTCAAATGTATTATTTATCACGTTTCTGATTTAAACAAGACACATTTTATCAAAGGTTCATCGAAAATTTTCACTGAATCTAAAGAAACAGTAAGTGCAAAATAAAATCTAAATGCACAACAATACTCTTTTAAAATATTGAAGCAAAAGACGAGAAAACAGCGACATCTGTATTTATAAAATATCATCCGCTGCACTGTCGATGTATGGAGCTGATGTTGCAGTGGCTCGAATGTTTGCTGATCCTTTTTGTTTGACTCGATACACTGCGGTTCATTTTAAAAGTGTTGCTTTTGGAGCAATATTCAGAAGATAAATCGAAGATACGAAATAAATTTATTAAAAAAATGCTATTTAGGAGCTTCACTCTACTATAGTCTTAAATGTACGAAAAAAACGCATAACGATAAAAAAATGGTCAAAACAATAATATTATGGTCAAAGCATCTTTTAAAAATATGTCCTTTAAGAAGGTGGAGTTCTTTTCTTTCATCAGAAGAAGACATCCTTGAGGGGTTAAATGACGCCACCTTTTTTCTTAATGTTTATTATCCTTTCTTTGAATAAAAATTATTTCAAATATAAGGGCTTTCTGATCTGATTCTAAAATTAGAATAATGTAGTCATTACTTTAACTTACGTCTCCTTCTTAAAAAATAAAAATCATTTTTATAACACACCAAATTTGTGCTACCATAATGCTAAATCTATCTTTGTAAAATATACCTCAAATGATACATAATACCCTAATATATCCATCCAAGTATTTAAAAAATATTTTGATTAAAATTTTATTGATTTGAAAGTATTTTATTAATTTTTCTCTGCCATAGTAATACAATAACCAGAAACCGACGACGGCTTAACGTGCCCTCTGAAGCACGAGCACGCTCAGTAATAAATGTAGTGGCATTTGCGGTTACCCATCCAAGTCATGACCGCAACGGACGTGGCTTTTTTAGTAATGTAATTAAAATGAGCCTAAATTATAGGTTTATTTCACCAACAATATATATATAAATATTTGAATGCAATGATACATACATGAAAAGAAGGGTTAATATATATAAGATTTAAAATTGTTTTATTTCACCATGTAATATGAAAATTATTATTCTTAACATTATTACATAAAAAACACTAACTTTTAACATTTTTTCTGACAAATAAATGACATGTTGAGCCAAACAATTATAAGTAATATCTATTAAGATACTTATACTCCTAATGAGTTATGTAAAACTACCTCAATTTTTTTAAGTGTATAAAAATAAATTTTACTGATTTTCCTAGTAGGTCGTTACTTTGTCCCGAAGTGCACATGTACCCATTGTAAAGAACTACACAGTTGTATTGAAAGCCATGTCCGTCCTACATTTACTATCTACGTCTACAGTCCATCGCGATAGGGCTGTCTGCTTTCCTTTGTATACTTGTACTTTTATCAGAATTATGGTGGACTTACAGTTTTTTTTGCAGTTTTATATTAATTTCTCGCAGGGAAAGACCTCCTGAGGATGCTTCGTGTAGAAGCGACACGCGTCGAAAATTCTTCCGGTTTGGCTGCGTGGCGTTTGTGACGTCACGTCGGCTTAGCAGGAAATATGGTGGAATTGTCAGTAGAAATATTTTTATATTTTTTAAGTGTTTTACTAAAATATTAATTTGATGTTTTCTTAAAATATTTGAAAAATATTTGTTATTATTAAATATGGATTTCCGCAAAGTAACGCCTGAATCTATTCATTATCTTAGTGAAAGAGTATGTTTTCAAAACCTGCCTTGCTTAACTACCCTCAAATATCAAATCAGTCACCTTGAGACATACCTGTTAAGTCTCATTTTGCCTGTTATTTCACTGGCTCTCAAGGACTGCTGCCTGGAACACACCAATAGGTGTTTGGCGACAGATTTTCTACTTGAGGGTGGTTGCTAGCCAGGCGGGCATTCGCAAAATGCCCTTCCACCATGCGGTGAAGCTCAAGCTCTGGGAGGGATTCGTCCCATGGACCTGCTGCGCGGCAGTCCATAGCCAATGCCACTGAGCCATCACTGCTTCAAAAGATATTAAATATAAAAGATCAAGCCTGGCATAATTAAATTAGTCAGTAATGTTGAGAGAATGACAGCGAAAATATTCTAACGTTTTGAGTAAACGTAAAAAGGCCCACAAGCGCCTGATGAAATGCGATCGTCGTGAGGTTGTAACCATGTTTGCTAATTAAAAATGTTTCACATAATCAAAATTATGTTTAATAATAAATGCCTGCTCTTCCCGGCATTCTGGAAGCTGGAAAAGATGATGAGTCGATGCCTGAAAATCCTGTGCTTATCCTACATATAAAATAATTTCGCATGTAGTAGATTATTTACCATTTACAGAACAATACGTCTTTTATCAAAGAATTTATCATCAGCCCCTCTGGCTTGCAAAATATTCCTTTCAAAGTAACCAGGCTCATTTCGAAATCCTATTTAATATCTGATACTGGTCAGGTAATTGTAGTGACTCATTCAAAAATATTCCTAATTTGGTTGTCAAATCAAATGGAGGCAATGATTCTGCAAATGAACTTGGCCCTACAGAATATCTTCGATGATTCGCAGACCCGTACGTTTTTTATTTAGTGCTAGCAGAATTGTGTTGATGATGTTGATAATAATCTTCTGTCTGTCTGTGCATGTTCAGATAAACAACTGCTTAGGGTAGTAAGTAAACTGAAATTTAATATTGGGGTAACACTGAATCCAAGGCTAAAATAATTGCAGGCTAAAAGTTCTGTGGAAAGCTCGGAGGCAATTAACATAGCTACAGTTTCTTTTCCTTTATAAAACTCAAATCTGGTCTTGTGTGGAAATCTAGTACCATTTGGGGACAACTCTACTTGAAACCATGATGTTTATGCTATTCAGGTGTAAGATATCTGAAGAGCCGAAACTCTCATTGGCTCTCATTGGAAACATCAATGTAGAGGCTCAAGAAACACGATAATCAGGTCAAAGTTACCGGTATCATCAAACTTCTCCCATGGGTGCCGGGTTAGAATTTCAACCACCTAAATCTTGCCGTGAGAGTCGTAACAAAAGTGAAAGTTCCAGAAGGTGGGCAGAAGTGCCTTCTGAAGAACTGACATCCTACACTGCGATCTTCAAGACGTCTGCCAAATGTGAAGATTATGGCAAAACCCCCCTATAGGAGAGACATGTGTTCCAAGGTGGAGATTATGGGTGTTGATGACAGAACCTTAATCTTCCGTCCGTTGTCCGTCGGCAAAATGCAAGTCGCGCACCGTGGGTTCCGTATGCCAACAATTAATAGATGTTTGTCGTTGCATATTACCTAGATACTATTTTGTCGTTCGGGATCTTTGGCACGAGTCTGACTTAAACGTTGCCATGTTCAGTTATTTTTCAACTGACTTTAAAAAAAACAGAGGTTCTTGATTAGACTATTTGCTGTGTGTGTTACCTCATGACTTTTTACTGAGTGAACCGATATTGATATTTTTTTTTATATTTGAAAGCTGGTGCTTGTTATCTGGTCACATTAGATTATATTAAGATCTGATGAGTAGTATTCAAGTTATCCTTAATAATACGTAAAGGGTTATTACTTTTTATTTCTGTTTGAAGTAGGTTTTTTTGTTGAAATTTTATAAATTAATTGTTTGTTACACGGTTTATTCCGAAAAATTTGCTTATGGCCATGTGATCTACAAAGTCACGATATCACACATTATAAAGATCAGTTCAGCTATTTAGCTATAGAAAGCTTACAAACCTAGAAAAACAGAGTTATCGTTGCATTTGCAATATTAGTGTTGATTAATTGTGTATATAATACTTTGATTACGTCACCAAAAAAAACACATCGCACATTTTCCAAACTAATTGCTTAAGACACTTCAAGTGATACGTTCTTTAATATAAGCTATTCATCATATCTAAAGCACAGTCTAAGGCTCGTTTTTGAATCATAACCTCCACGTTGATTCTCGTGACGTCGCTCCACGCCTATCATTTAGTTTCTCTACGCCGCGCTCACCTTTGGATTCTTTTCACTACGTGGCTATATATGCAGACTCTTTTTTATGTCTGATAGGTTGAGCCTTTGACCACTATCTCGCCTGATGGTAAGTGATGATGTGATCGAAGATAAAGCTATTGGGGTTTAATAAAGTAGAACGAGAGTTTTTAATTTATATATATATATATATATATATATATATAAGTTGGATATTAATATATCAATAATGCTGCTGAACCCTCAGCAGGTTTGAAATCGATAACTGAATGTATTCGACACATGTTAAATTTTTACAAGTACTAACTATTATCTGAACTGTGGCGTGTTAGCGGTGGAATGATAGCGACAACAAAGGTGTGAATGGAGTAGGTATACCATGTGTGGTATACCTTCTCCATTCACACACTCTAACGAATGTGTGTGAAGGAAATAAAAAAAATAAATCCTAATGCCTTTTTATGTTATTGTGACGGAACAAGCCCGAGGCCCCGCCCTGATTTTAAGTGGACTAACCTCTGCCTATAACAGAGACATTTCGTCAACGAATTGCACTGTGACCGTAACACTGAGACGTACAGTTGTTAGGTCTCATGTGCCTGTAATTTTACTGGCTCTCAAGGACTGCTGCCGGAACACATTGTTAGGTGCTTGGCGACAGATTGTCTACTTGAGGGTGGTCGCTAGCCAGTCGACCCTTCCACGATGAGGTGAAACTCAAGCCCGTGGCCGGATTCAAACCATGGACCTACTGCACGCCAGTCCATAGCCAATGCCACTGAGCCATCACTGCTTCAAATCCCCCGCAGTATTGCTGATATATTTATATCCACCATATACAAAACATAACTTTGACAAACAAACAAATACAGCAATCACACCATAGTTAATCCCGGTGTTTGCGGTAACCCATGGATAGTTTACGTATTTAGAGCTCTGTTGAAAATTCCCTTTCAATGGCGGGTCGGTTTAAATGGAAGCTAAACCAATATAGTAGTATGTCCTCTGCGTGCGATACGCTTTGTGCTATAAGTCATGGAAAATAGCGGGTTAAATGTAAAAATTATTTTGGCTAATTGACTGTAGTGTTTTATGATCTAACATCAGAAATTGAAGCAGTGATAGGTCAGTGGCATTGGCTATGGACTGTCGCGCAGCAGGTCCATGTTTCGAATCCCACCGTGGGCTTGAGATTCAACGCATGGTGGAAGGGCATTTAGTTAATGCCAGTCTGGCTAGCAACCCTCAAGCAGAAAATTTGTCGTCAAGCACCTAACGGTGTGTTCCGGCAGCTGTCCTTGAGAGCCATTAACTCTAGGTTAAACCTGTTAACACCTTCGACCAGATCATCACTTACCATCAGGTGACATTGTGGTCAAAGGCTTACCTATCAGCAATTAATAAAAACATATAAATATGTTTAGAAGATGAACTCGATAAATCAAAGTCTAATGTAAAGATACCCAGATTTAGCCATAGCCCTTATTGCTGGAAATTCAATAAATTGTCTAAGAATAGCTTAAAGATAGAAACACTTTAATGTTCTGATACACATTTAAAATATTTACTAGAAGCCAAATATGACTCTTTAAACGAATAAAAAAATGGATTGCTAATTAAACCCAGACAGACGCACCATCCTATATTAAGATCAGCAAATAAAAAAAATATTTTAGACTTTGTAAATAAATTTTACATATAGCTTTATAAGGCTTTTACATATAGCGTAGGTACTGAAACAAGGTTGATTTGTAAAAATAACATAAAGATCAAGTTAATTCCTTTATAATATTTCGTCTAAGTCATGCAATAAGAATGAATTTTAGATAAAGCACAGCACTTGTATAAATAAAAACTTAATGTTTACATTAAAGTTAAATTGTACTAGTCGTATATATAAATATTTTTTATTAATAAAGGAATTTTGCAAATTTAATAAAGGAAATATTAATATATCCTCATAAATAGTAGTGGAGTACATATAGGTCAGTAGGATAATGCAAGTGATTATTTACTTACAAACCGTTATCTGCGCACGAAATTTTGAATGGTTTTGCAAATCTTACAGACTATGGACAGAATTACAGAGAAAGAGTAATATGTGTACCTTACCTTCTGCTGATTTTGATTGCCTTACAGACAAATATTCGCGAGAAGAAGAAAACGTTATTGGCTACGGAATATCTTCAACCTGCAGAAGACATCACATTATTCATGATGACTATTCCGGTGGGATGCTACTTCTGGAAGAGATAACAAAAACAAGCCTTCGTTGCACTGGAGTTATTCGAAGAAACAATGTGTCCAATTGTCCCCTAACTTCATCAAAGCTACTAAATAGCAGAAAACTAGAGGTGCTTTAAATTACAGAACGATACACGACAACACAGTCATCATTGCAAAATGGCATGATAATAATCGGGAAAGACCCTATGCAATATGCAAAACGTTTCACTCTTATTACTTGGACTATGACCCAAACGTTAGTGATTGCGTATGAAATCTTAATACCTTTGTAGAGTCCAATCACTTAAAGCTAGTAGGTGATCAGTTTACTGAAGATCTATTACTTTAATTAAAACTACTCTTAATTATGTTCTCAAAGCTAGTTTAACTTTTTTGTTGCACGATAATTATTATGGATCCTCGGAGTGCACCACTATGAAGAAATTAATTTCTTTCAGTAATCTTTTTTTCAGTAGAAAAAGTCATCTAGGTCTAGACATAAATTAATATGAAACTATCGAAATACAAAACTAACTCATTGGTAGAGTGGCTCAAAGCTTCACTTTTGAATCTTGAAGTGTAGGGTTTGATTCTGGTTTGAACCCAATAATAGTACTGTACTGTATCAGCCAGACTGTCCACATCTAAACACAGCCTCCCCCATTATGGGGGAAGTTTGCCATAATCCCCACGCTTGGCAGGCGACTTGCGGATCGATCAGTTCCTCAGAAAGCGCTGCTATCCAACTTCTGGTGTGTTAACCTTACTCGCCTCTTACAACACCTACGGGTAGAGATAGAGGGTAGCTCGGCACCCCATGGGCCAATGCAATTATATTTATTATTGGGATTTAATTGACAAATACATTTTAATAGCAGTCAGAATGTACTAGTCCCAGTAGATGCCATTAGACTCGTCACCTATTGATGTGACCAAAATATGACTAGCAAAAAGTGAGTAGGCTTGATATCATAGCGTGATCCGTAGTGACCGAGGCTTGTGTAGCTTTTTTTTACTAAAAATTCATCGATTTATCCTCTGACTCCAAGTTATAAGGGACCAAACTTTAAGGTAACGAAGATATTAATAACCTATAATACTACTATGGTAAGCAACATACTTAGGGGGGAACACAGTTATAAGGGATGCTAATTATACCTATTATATACTATCACAAATCAGATACAAGCAGGCTGAATGGACCAGTGTCCTCAAGCGGCACTCGTTGACTCGCGTTCCAGCCATCGTCCTCCTCAACCATTTCTGAGGGATTTGAGCGACCCGACACACGACGCCGCCGCGCACCAACACGTTAATTGTTTAGTAGTTCTCCAGTTTTCTTTAAATGACAAGAAAATTCATGGAAAACGATCTGGAAGATTGGAAAAATTTTCACCGTGCCATGATTTTTTTATTCCCGAGTTTGTCGCTCTGCAATGATTCTTGTACTGCCTATAAAATCTTTTTGCAGCCAACTACTTTTGAAACAATACTCGATAATTATATATTTACAAAGGAAATTACTATTGCTCTTAAAATCTTAGTTAGAAATATAGATGGATAGCGAGATCATCACCGAAGTTAAGTTTTTTTTTACTGTCTGGGTAACATCTGACCTCTATCTCACCTGATGTTAAGTGATGATGCAATCGATAAAGAAGCACGCCTACCCAGAAGGTATCTATTCACTCACGTTTTGAAGACCCCCATATTGTACTTTACCGGAAACACAGACTCAGGCAGGTTCCATTCGCTGGCGGTTCGTATGATAAACGAAAACACCAATCGTTTCGTTCGGGTACATGAAATATAAACCATATAGCGATGGCGCTGCTGAGTATCGCTGGATGTCCGATTATGTAGAATGGAGATTGCGTGTTCGAAAAAGCAGAAAAGCTGGTTTGAGGGCCGTTCCATACGAAAATTGTATTCTCTTTTAACTTTAAGTACAAACAATCTAATCTAAACCTAGGCACCAGCTCGCTACGTCTATGAATTTCATAAAACGTAAAAGAAACACGCCGTGTACAACGCTACTGTAACACCAACATTACACATAAGTCCGTGTTATACATAATTCGGCGTAAGTACAGCAATATTATATTGTCGGTTATGTGTTCGCGGAGTAGGTACGGCCGACGGTGAAATTCGCCTGCATTGCGTTGAACTGAAAAATGCTTGGAGATGCTCAAATAGTTAATATTTCCAAAATTGCATCATAATACATATATCAAGAATAAGCCCCGTGGGGTGCCGGGCTAGAATGTAATCCCCTCATCTCTTCCCGTAGGTGTCGTAACGTAACGAGGCGAATAAAGGAAATACCGGAAGGTCAGCAGCGCATTTTGAGAAATTCACATCAATAATTGCGATCCCCAAGATGGCTACTAAGCGTGAGGATTATGGAGAAACAATACTATATTATTTCAGTGGCATGGATAAGTTCAGAGCATTGTTTCCCCGTAAACTTTTAAACAAGAACTGAAATGAATATTGGAATTGATTAGAAAATCATTTAGAATCTGAGTTGTTACGCGACTGCTCAAATGGTGTGTCATATTTTAAGGGTTCATGTATATAATAGATGCATTATAGTATTTTTTATTCAATCGTTACTTTTAAAAGCCTGATCAAATCTGGATGTATGGGCACGGTAAGAATCCTTACTTCCTCTCAAGTGACATCGGATGCATATGTTATGGAAGAAAGTCGTGTTTTTTTGTAGTTGCGCGACGTTTATTTTATATGGCAATTATGTTTATCTAAACAACAGTGATTTATTTCTACCTAAATATACCTATCTATTATATTTTTTATTAAAAATGTAAATATATGCTTTGTAAGTTCTGCATGGTGGTAGAAAATTTTGCGAATGCTCGCCTGGCTAGCTATTACTCTCAAGTAGAAAAATCTGTCACCAAGCACCTAACGGTGTGTTCCGGCAGCTGTCCTTGAATACCAGTATTTCTAGGTGAGCCTGAACAACATCTTCGACGACATAATCACTTACCATCAGGTGAGATAATGGTCAAAGGCTAACCTATCAGGAATAAAAAAAAGTCTCCTTCGTCCATCTTTTCTACACGGCCAAACCATGTCAGAATACTTTTGCGTCACTATATCCTCATTCACTCCACATTGCTAACTGAACAGTGTGATAATACAGCTATGTGGATCCATCATCAAAAGTAACATCACAAATTCTTCCCTAGGCTCTCACCTCAACTGCATTTATATAACTTTGTTCTTCTATAGACATGTCAAATTTTTACTACCAAAATGTATGGCACCAAATTATTCTATTGTAATAAATCAATATAAAACACAGGTATAAAGATATCTTTAAATATTATTTTAAACGCGGAAGTGATGTCAATAAAACATAATATAATTTCTACTCCATTACTTTCCTGTTCCGCTCATTACGACTGGCAGCAATAAGAGCCCGCGTTAATACACCGAGCGTTGAATATTTCAACCTTTGCGTAACCATCGCTCAGTGTGACTCCAGCCTTACGTCCCTTAAAGTTGTAATCCGCGCTGAGTGTGACTACCACCTAGTACTAGAATTACAGTCTGTCTACTGCCTAGTGTTTTTTGCTTGAGCTTTCCTTGTAATAATGTTTTGACTCTTTACATATTACGTGATATAGTAATAAATTATTGTGTTACTGCTTTTTATGTTATTGTGACGGAACAAGCCCGAGGCCTGATGTTAAGGGGACTAACCTCTGCTTATAACAAATGCAATTCATCACAAAGCACGATTTGCAGTGCGCGCGTCATTTTAAGACATAGTTGTTAAGTCTCAAGTGCCTGTAATTTCACTGGCTCTCAAGAAAAGCTGCCGGAAAACTTGCTGCTTGGCGTTAGATTCTCTATTTAAGGGTGGTCGCCAGCCAGGCTGGCATTCGTAAAAAGCCCTTCCACTATGCGGTGAAGCTCAAGCCCGCGGCGGGAGTCGCTTGTTAATATTAATTACAAAATTACAGGCACATGAGACTTAACAGCTGTATGTTTTAGGGTGACGGGTACAACGTAGTACGTTTCTTGTGACGAAATGCATCTGTTACACGCAGAGGTTACCGCTGAACATAAGGTAGGCCTCCTGCTTGTTCTGTCACAATTTCACTATAAAAAATAAGAAAACTATGAAGTCTGCTGAAACAAAATTATGTTTAGTCTGAGTTCCGCACCCATTCCAAACCCCTGGAATAATTGCAGTTTGCGTTGCTATGTTTCAAAACCTAGTGGTTTGCTGCCACACAACCATACCTTTAACTCTTCCTTCCATGTGCTTAAAAATTTCATTTTATGTATCATGTATTTATTTATTTAAGATGCACCAACAGTGTACATACTAAAAAATACATTATATAAATATTTTTTTACAAATTCATGACAATTAAGTCATGACGAGGCCTGATATGTACAGTAGGTACCTGATTTGTACCCATGTTTTGGACAATAAACAAATCTTTAACTTATCTTATCTTCCTCTGAACATACTCCTACGCACACTTGTCATTGTCTTGTCAAAATAACAATCGAATAGCTACAACATAATTCCCTTCAATATTTTAAAAATATTTTATGAAAAGATCAAATTAATATTTTAATAAAACACTTTAAAAATACAATAATATATCTAGTGACAATTCCGGCTACTTTTCCTGTTAAGCCGACGTGACGTCACAAACGCCACGCAGCCAAACCGGAAGAATTTTCGACGCGTGGTGATGCTTCTACACGAAGCATCCTCAGGAGGTCTTGACTCTACGAGCGCACGATCGAGAAATCAATTGATGTTTTCATAAAATATTTTTTAAACATTTGTTATTATCAAATATGGATTTCCGCAAAGTAACGCCTGAATCTATTTAATATAATTGCCTTCATTTGATATGCCGTATTGACATATTTACTATTATGGTTTGGTACCTACAGGGGAGACAAAAGCTCGTTGATTTACTCGTTCAATTAAAAAAAATATCCTGGGAAATATATTTTTGAAGCAGTGATGGCTCAGTAGCATTGGCTTTGGATTGCCGAGCAGCAGGTTCATAGTTTGAATCAGGCTGCGGGCTTGAGCTTCACAGCAAATTGTAAAGGCATTTTGTGAATGCCCGCATCGACCACCCTCAAGTAGACAAGCTGTCGCCAAGCACCTAACAGCCGCGGCACACAATAACAGCACTAAACAGCAATAGTATGTTCCGCCAGCTGTCCTTGAGAGCCAGTAATTCTAGGTTAAGCCTGTTAACACCTTCGATCACATCATCACTTACCATTAGATGAGATTGTGGTCAAAGGTTTACCTACAACAATAAAAAAAACAATTGATTATTCTTGTCATGGATAAGCATATTTTACTAAAACCCCAGCGAATGTCTTTACTTGAAAGTAAACCAGGACTTCCAGATTTTAAAACAAATATTTCATCACATCACAAACGGTTCATTTCTATGCATTAAATACTAAGCCTAAGTTATCTAATTGATCGGTAAATAGTCGCATTTAAAGGCTAATAAACCCAAAACAAAGAGCATTACCAAAAGTTAGCATCACGTCAGAACACCACACAATGAAAACCAAAACTAAAGCATTTAATCCACGTCAGTTTTTCACTCCAGAACTCAGCACGGCTTTAAAATGAATATTTCAACAACAATAGTTTTGAAATCCCAGTTTTAAAATAAATCATGAGTTTTGACAGCCCGAACTTGACGTACAACAAAAATCACTCGTTTAAAATTGCTGTATATTCTGTGAAACAACGAATTTAATCGTAAATGCTTTATTTATAATAATAGGCAATACATACTACATGTATAACCTATTATTATAATACGTATCAGTAGTTGTTGGGAACGATACGCTCGAAGTTTTTGATCATAACATTTACCTGGAACTGACTGTCCATTTGGGTAGGTCTAACTTTGACAATGAATTCGCCCGAAGAATCTATAGTACCACCAACTTAACTGTGCAGTTGGCGAGGGCGCTGCTGGTCAAGGAAATCAACTACTAGTACAATCAATTTGAGGGAAAGTTTTAGTTAATTTTTCTGCCACCTGAACAGATAAGTTAGTCGGACTTTAAGTCAGATGGGCAGTGTTCGGGAAGTTACGCGACATCTTCTCGTCAAACATCCCACAGAACCTGAAGACTAAAGTCTGCAATCAGTGTGTGTTGCCAGTGATGACTTATGGCACTGAAACGTGATCCTTAACCCTGGTCATATAGAGAAGCCCAGAGTCGCTCAACGAGGTATGAAGAGAGCTATGCTCGGAGTTTCTTTGCGCGATAAAATCTGGAACGTAGATATTCGCCAAAGAACCAAAGTTACCGACAAAGCTTTCAGTCGAATCCATCCAACAACCACATCCATCTATCGATTTTCCATGCACATACTCCAGGGTCTGTGCCATTTTTAAATTTATTTATTTTTTCCTGATAGGTTAGCCTTTGACCACTATCTCACCTGGTGGTAAGTGATAATGTGGTCGTAGATGTTGTTCAGGCTAACCCAGAAGTACTGGCTCTGAAGGACAGCTGCAACACACCGTTAGGTGCTTGGCGACAGATTTTCTACTTGAGTGTGGTAGCTAGCCAGGCGGGCATTCGCAAAATGCCCTACCACCATACTTTTAACGACTGCCATCCTGAGACGACAACCGGGACCGATGACTTAACGGTGATGACTTATAGCACTGAGACGTGGTCCCTAACTGTGGCCCTTATGGACAAGCTCAGAGTCACTCAGCGAGCTATGAAGAGAGCTAAGCTCGGATTTTTTTTTTCGCGGTTAAATACGGAACGTAGATTTTCGCCGAAGAACCAAAAATACCGACATAGCTTTCAGTCGAATCCATCCGATAAATACATCTATCCATCGATTTACTATGCACATACAGTGTCTGTGTAATTTTTTACGCTAGCGAATTTATTAATAAACAATTATATTACTTTTCTGACATACTTACTACTTCTGAAGCAGAGATGACCCAGTGGCATTGCCTATGGACTGCCGCGCAGCAGGTCCATGGTTCGAATCCCGCCGCGGGCTTGAGCTTCACCGTATGGTGGAAGGGCATTTTGCGAATGCCTGCCTGGCTAGCAACCATTCTCAAGTAGAAAATCTGTCGCACAGCACCTAACAGTTATATGTATGTTCCGGCCGGTGCAACTTAACAGATATGTCTCAAGGTGACGGGCGCAGTGCAATTGGTGACATGTGACAAAATGCACCTGTTATAGGCAAAGGTGGGCCTCGAGCTTGTTCCGTCACAATAACATTAAAAAAAACCCTGTTGGAAATACAGTTATAAGGGATGCTAATGCTAAAAATTGCAGATTTTGTAATGCTGGAACAATAAAATATTGACCTTAATTAAATTCGTCAAGGAAGTTGGAAGTATTTGCCTCAATAGATTTAGTTCCGTACCATTATCTTGTTTTCATTATTATTATTTGAAAATAAACGGTGAAAACCTCTTTTATTTTATGGGAGCCCCCTTAATTATTTATTTTATTTTATTTTTATTAATTACATTTAAAGATAACATAAAACTAAATATTCTTTGTATAGTTAAAGCGTCTACCTGTCACCATTATTAGTATCGAGCAAGAAACGGTAAAAAAAAACAAGTTTGTTGTATGGGAGCCCCCTTTAATATTTATTTTTTAATTATATTTTTATATTATTTTATTATAATTTTTAGTATTTGTTATTATAGCGGCAATAGAAATACATCATCTGTGAACGAACGGACAGTCTTATTAATAGGGTCCCGTTTTTACTCTGTGGGTACTGTACCCTACAAACGAAACGACTTCTAACACAATATATATGAAATATCTTGTTGAAGTCAACACAAACGGCCTAAAGTATTATTACACATAATATATTGCGGTAGCAAACACTAAGCTCGTATTTTCATGGTCTGAATTGCACAATTTATTTCACAGTGTTAGAAGTCAGTTACAGTATTTTAAGGTTTTACTCCATTCAGTGACGCGTGCTGCGTTCATTCGCCCAAAAATGGTTGCCATTGGAGATAGTTTCAATTATACGGCGTTCTAGCAAATACTTTTTTTAGTCCATTAAATGCAACTAAAAAAATACTCGATTATATATTTTATATAACCACAAATATCGATTTTTGGCGGGGAACTAGAAAAATGTATAGTGTAGTGATTGTTATTCGCCACGGTTCTCATCACTGTAAGCACTTACACTATATGCACTTTATATAGATTCGATTTCAGCTGTGTCGCCTTCGGAGGTCGGTTACAGACTGCCGAGCCCACCGCCGTGTCTTGTGACGTAAACTTCTAAGGCTGAGTCACAGTATCTCAAATGACTATAGACTAGTAGCGACCAAAGACTAGAACAACGTTGATAAAGTGTTGCCAGTCTCGTAGCAAACTAACTCCGACAAATAAATGAATCTATACATATATTATTAGAAATATATATCTTTAATATATCTATATCCTACATCTCTTCCTTTTTAATATCAAAATAAAATTAATGTTAACTATATCAACTCTTGCAAAATCCTGAACAATAGCAAAGAGAACACGACATAATAATCTAATAAAAGAAGTAATCCAAATTCTTATACGACGTTACATACATATATTTGGTTTAGGTACTTACAAAATATATACTTACCACATAGGATTCACATTATTACCAATTTTCAAATAATATCAAATTATTATTTAATCTTGTGAAAAACATTGCTTTTATATAAATCATCTTAGCTAACACTCATTGGGTTCCGAATCTACTCTAACGACTTTCCGTGATCTGATATTACCTTAATCAGTATCAGTATTTGTCCATTCTCCTCCTACCTTTTTAAGATGAATTACATTTTGCCTGTACTCCTTGCCGGTTTCGTCATTCCTCACCTCGACATCTCTTGATTCTGGTCTGGCTTTTTGTAACTGTGTATGATAGGAGCAAAGTTTGGAGAAAGCTTATTAGTTTTGTTAGGATTCCTGACAAAAACTTTGTCTCCTGCTTCAATGTTATGTGCAGTTGCTCTTCTTTTCCGATCACTGTACTCTTTACCCAACTGTTTCTGTTCTGCATCTCTGTCTCTAGTTTATAAATCAATTACTTTATTTTCAACATCATATCAGCTCGTCACTTGCAAACTGACGTCTATTGTCTGCAGTGACCGTGACGGGATAGCCCAGCCTTGAGAAGACCTCTTGTAATTTTTCTGCAGAAGATATACTTATAAAAAAATAATTTACGTACGGGGTCAGGGGAAATGCGCAGGAACTAATTAAATCATATTTAAAAAATAGAAATCAAGTAACCCAAATAAACCGACTATGTACACTAACAAATACCGAAGTAATGTTTCAATCAAACATGTGTACAGTCAGCTGTGGAGTACCACAAGGTAGTGTTTTAGGACCATTATTATTTTTATGTTATATAAATGACTTTCCAAATGTGACATGTAATCATATGACCCTTTTTGCTGACGATAGCACAATTTTGTTTGAAAATGACGACTATAATGGATTAAGTATTGACATTAACAACACACTTACAACACTAATTCAATGGTTAACTGCAAACCACTTAAATATTAATTTGGACAAAACATATATAATGAATTTTAAACAGCAACATTTAGAATATATTAACCTCGACATAAATTATTTAGGAGAAACAGTAAATGAAATTGACTACACAAAATTTTTAGGATTAATTATTGACAATGAATTGAAGTGGAAGGAACATGTTGAAAATATTTGCAAAAGGCTACATCAATATTCCTACGCTTTGTATAAATTAAGCAGAGTAGTAAATAAACAAACGGTTTTGACAGTGTATCACGCCAAGGTTGCGTCAATCTTGAGGTACGGAATTATGTTTTGGGGTTATTCCACTGACAAAATACGGGTATTTAGGGCACAAAAACGATGCGTCAGAGCAATAGTAGGTATAAAACAAATAGACTCATGCAAAGAACATTTTAAAAACTTGCAAATTTTAACCATGCCATCTCTTTATATAAGTGAGGTTGCTACATTTGCGAAACAAAATCTGGGCTTGTTTGCGCATTATGCTGTTGGTAGTCGGAGAGAGGGGAAATTGCATCACCTACCGGTCAAAACAACTCTCCAGCGCAAAAGCATATTCTGCACGTTGCCTATTATATATAACAAAATTCCAACAAATATAAGTGCTGAAGACAATGTGGTGACTTTCAAAAGAGCATTAAACAAATTGTTACTAGAGAAAGCTTACTACAATATTGACGAATTTTTAAAGGATAAATTATAAGTATTTGTGTTCTTGTTATATTAAAGTGTAATGTTGTTATTTGTTTAAATATTAGGTAATTTTATTATTGTGTATTAATGTATCGGTTGGAAATTTTATGTATATAATGTAAAATAGTCATAATAATTTCATGTTCTTTTTTAAGTTTTTTATGTAAATATCTTGCATGCAATGACAGCAGAGATAGCGGACATATAACTTTTTTAAGACCATTACTTGTAATATACCTATTCTCGCAAGACTATAAATGAATAAATGAATAAATGAAAAAAAGATATGTTTCTAGTTATCTTTATTTCTTTGTATCGGCTGTAGTAATCGATAAACACCAAAATACGTCCTCCAGATAGCAGAAGTCCTAAGAGATCCATGGAAAAATCAACCCATGGTTCAGTAGGGAGTTCCTTTCGCCTCATGGGTTCGGTGGGCTTGGAGCAAGGGTTGAGAAGAACTCCAAAGCTTCTTGGGCCTAGTCAATTATGTCGGGAAATTGATACCGAATCTTGCTACCCTAACTAACCCACTGAGAAGAGTGTTGTGGAATAAGAGGTAAAAAGACGAATATCTCTGGAGAGAGGTTGCCCAAACAGCAAGAGGCATTCAAAACTTAAAAAAAACAACTGTTAAACATTAACTCGTTGGGCTATTACGATCCCGCTGACTAAACTCCGATTGTTGCGGATGCTAGTCCTGTAGGTCTGGGGGCGGTTTTGATCCAGATCGACTGCAAGGGTCTCGGAGCTATGGCATATGGTAGCAAAGGCCTAACGGATTGCGAAAAAGATATTGTCAAGCGGATAAAGAGGTCCTGGCCCTGGTATGGGCCGTAGAACACTTCAACATATATTTTTATGGCAAAGAATTTGAACTCATCAGTGATCATAAGTCATTAGAAGTTATATTTGGACAAAACTCAAAACCATGCGCCAGGTTAGAAAGGCGTGTACTACGACCTCAGTCGTTTCGCTATAAAATCATCTACCGGCCTGGAAAAACTATTATTGCAGATTCCACTTCAAGACTATGCGTCAACGCCATAAGTACACCTGTATTTGCTGACACTATAAACCAAGTTGTGGAACACCGATATAACCGATTGGGCTTGGTACTATTGCCTTATTTGTACCCAATAAGTATACTTGTGCAGGGACTCCTCGAAGGCATCAGCTTTTCTCACCTCCTATCTTGAGAACCAAGCACGCCAGTAACGCACCCACACCTTTTTTTTTATGTTATTGTGACGGAACAAGCCCTAGGCCCACCTGATGTTAAGTGGACTAACCTCTGCCTATAACAGACGCATTTCGTCAGCGACGAATTGCACTGTGCCCGTCACACTGAGACGTCCAGTTGTTAGGTCTCATTAGCCTGTAATTTTTCTGGCTCTCAAGGACTGCTGCCGGAACACACTGTTAGGTGCTTGGCGACAGATTTTCTACTTGAGGGTGGTCGCTAGCCAGGCGGGCATTCACAAAATGCTGCTTCATATTCACACCTAGATTACTGACAATATTAAATATAGTAATTAAACAACTTTAAACGGTTTAAATCGCGTATATTTATCATTATTTTTGTCCCGACGTTTCAAACACTTTGCAGTGATCGTGGTCACGGGGTGACTGTTTAATTACTATGTGCAATAATAGCGAAAACCTAAGACAACATAATATTAAATATGTTATTACAGGAGTTTCAACATATTTAACGACAGCATGAATACTATCATTGTACATTTAAATTTATTTTTAAGTAGTTATTTAAGGTAGTCAGCATTTTGGTGTTGTAACTGTTAGCTTACTATTACAGTGTCTATAAATGAACACTCCAGACTAACTGCAGTTTCCCTTGCTGACATAGTAAGACTTTCAGCTGAATATGTCGAGATCGTAAAGGTGCGAGCTGGTTTGTATGAACAACACTGGGATCTGACAGTCGGTAGTCACCAACATTTGCTATAGAAATCTGGTTCCACGAAGCAGAATTTCTACTTAGAGGTAGTAAAATTGTAATACCTTGCAAATTACGGAACAAGTTTTGGAAGCAGCTCACGAAAGACACCCTGGCCATGAAGCAACGATTACGTACAAAAGTTTGGTAGCCTAAGATCGATAAGAATGCGGAACGCATGGTTAAGAATTGCAATAGTTGCATTCTAGATTCTGCTCCATAGTTAGGGCTCATCCGGCTCGAAAGGACTAGTGACGCTTCTTTTCGTCCTGAGTCTATCAACCTTGCCTTTTACTCCGCCAATATCACAATCTATGAGGCAATCTTCGTCGGTCCGAGAAACGTAGTGTAACTCCTCGCGGTAGTTAAATTCAAAATCATTTTATCAATCCAGGCATCTACAACGCTCTTATGAAGGTCAACTACATTATATATATATATATTTTTTTAATGTTCTACTTTGTACTACCACGTTCAGCAAACAAAAGTTGTATAGAGCCACTGCGAGAAAAACGGGCAAGAAACTCGGGGCCACATTATTCCAAACGTATTTTAACAATGTTTTACATACTTACTATACAATAAAATTAATACAATATATTTTGTTTAAATTACGTAGGTGACAAGCTAGATTGCGGTATGTCTTTATTAACAAATACCACAAACCACACATCACCACAGCCACTACAATAAAAGCACTTGGACTCATAGACAGTCCAAACGCTCCAGCCCACCACCAGTTGGCAGCGTGGTAGATTGTCCAGGCATTTCTGTCGTTTAAGTGCTCACAAACTGTGTAGTAGGATTTCTTAATCAAACTTTATTATAAAACCATACACAATTATCTAAGAAGGACCTTTTATTTGTCTTTACTCCTCTAAAACCTAACACCGTAATCGTGATTGTCACTGTCTAATTCAAACCTACTAAATTTCCTTTAAACATACTTAATTCAAATACATGAAGACTTGGTAAAGTTAAAATATCAATATCTCTAAAAAGTAAATTTCATATATGGCTCGAATTGCACTTCCTTTGTGCTATCGTCCCTTCTCGATCTCCTATAAGGTTTAGGGTTATTACTGTGGTTTTTTTGGTAGCAACGTGTTAAAGTTTGCGAGGGTTTCTCGTCTTACAACGTTGTTGGAAAAGTCCAAAAATGTCACACCTATGATACTTTTCTTTTCTCGCAGGGCATTTAGAGTCCTGCTCAGTACGAGTATTTTTTCCCCATTATTCGTTGTGTATAAGAATGTGTAAAGCCTTTTCCCTTTCCCAAATGATTAAAAATATTGAACGCTATAACAATCATATTTCGATCAGTGTCCAGTACAAGGAACTACATCCTTAGATTTTATGCGGACGAACGTGTGTCAATAACCTGTAGACCGTCACGTACTCCACTCAGTTGTGTATCCTCAAAGGGATAAATTAGGACCGTCATGATCGAAATAATGATTCTATTAATAGCGTGCAATGCAACCCTAGTTACTGTCACAAAGCCAGATAAACCCAAGTTACATGTTTTGTAATTATATAAGAATATATTGTCACATATAGGCATAATTTATTGAAAAATCTACCTCACCTATAGTGAAATACTGGGTTTCATATTAAAATAGTCGTGATGGTTTTAGTCATCAATATTAACAACTACTAGGACGGTCGTAACCTTTTTGTTACCGCTTTAAGTTCTCTCGCCTCGAATTGAAGAAAATAAAATGACGCATGTCGAATAGTCACACCATGTACTCTTCTCTAGGTTTTTTTAATCGATTTAACATCTTCACCTTATTACCATCCCTCTTACAAAACTCACCGGAGGGTCCGTAACCATATGGCCGGTAATTTTAGAAAAACATGGTGTGAATACGTGCAGACTTTCCGTAAAATTACTAAAAATGGTAGGTACTCACTTTTTTCCTCGTCGCCAAAATGTAGTGATTGTTATTCACCACGGTTCTCATCACTGTAAGCACTTACACTATATGCACTTTATATAGATTCGATTTCAGCTGTGTCGCCTTCGGAGGTCGGTTACAGACTGCCGAGCCCACCGCCGTGTCTTGTGACGTAAACTTCTAAGGCTGAGTCACAGTATCTCAAATGACTATAGACTAGTAGCGACCAAAGACTAGAACAACGTTGATAAAGTGTTGCCAGTCTCGTAGCAAACTAACTCCGACAAATATATGAATCTATACATATATTATTAGAAATATATATCTTTAATATATCTATATCCTACATAAAGATTTTTTATGATGCTAGATAAGCAATATCTACAGTTACCTGCAAAATACAAAAGAGTGCCTATAACTCTCTCATCAAGAAAATATGTCAAGGTCATGTCAGTTATATGCAACCTTCTAACGACCTATTTTGATAGTTAATAAGTTACGCTCTAACCGAGGTTCTGAACGGCCTCCAGTACACGTTAGCGTTTGCTAAGTGCTAAGTTTTTTGTGAAATAGTAAAAACAAAACGCAAATGTTCACTCCCAAGGTGGTTGCATCTGTGCCTTGTTCATTCCTTTCATTATTTTTGGCCACATAGTTTAATGTCACCATTAACTGATGGATCGTTATATTGACAACTAAGTAGTTATAGTACCACCAACTTAACTGTGCAGTTTTCGAGGGCGCTACTGGTCAAGGAAATCAACTACAAACTGCCACTATTTGAAGGAATGTTGTAGTTCTTTTTTCTGCCACCTGAACAGATAAGTTGGCGGGTCTGTAACTTTTGTGCAACATCAAGAAAATAATTGTTCCATTATCACTAATCCTCCCTTGATGTAATGATGTGCTAATGGGGAGTTTTGTACCACCCGGATGCGAGTTGTTGAAATTTAAATGCGACTGACATGGAAGTAAACATACTCCATCCAAAAACATAGAACCAGCAAGTACAAATTATTATATAAGGTATGATACAAATAAGGTCTACGACATAATTAGGCCTCAAGCAAAAACAAAGGACTCAACAAAGTTTTTTTGAAGCAGTGATGGCTCAGTGGCATTGGCTATGGACTGCCGCGCAGCAGGTCCATGGTTCGAATCCCGCCCAGAGCTTGAGCTTCACCGCATGGTGGAAGGGCATTTTGCGAATGCCCACCTGGCTAGCGACCGTCCTCAAGTAGAAAATCTGTCGCCAAGCACCTAAAGGTGTGTTCCGGCAGCAGTTCTTGAGAGCCAGTGAATTTACATACAGGCACATGAGACTTAACAAGTATGTCTCAAGGTGACGGGCGCAGTGCAATTCGTCACTTGTAATGAAACGCATCTGTTCTAGGCAAAGGTTAGTTCGCTTAACACCAGGTGGGCCTCGAGCTTGTTCCGTTACAATAAGATATAAAAAAAACAGGTATTTATTGTGCTTATATATTACTAATATAATTACTTATATCCGTGAAACGCGGACAAGTTACGTCCTATAGCAAGCTTGTTCTCGTGTAGATGAGAGGTTTTTGTTCCACTGTACCTTCAAAATTCCTGCAGGAGTCAGGCTGGACGGTAACAACTCCATAGACAGTTGAGGCTAGAACTATATAAGACTCACACACTTGTCTGAACTTACGCCCTAACCAACTCGCTCAGTTCCCGAGCTTGTTCCGTCACAATAACATAAAAAAAATGTTAGTAACAGCTACAAAAAGCGTAATAATCTTAAAAATTTGGACCATGTATTATATTATGGCCAAAATTAGAATACGGCAGAATGAAGATATGTGTATAAAAAGTCAAAAAATTCAAACCTCTGTACATTAAATAGGCTACCAACAGGCTTTTTCAATAATAAAAATACATAAAATTCCTCTCAGTTAAGGCCCACAGAAAAGAGTTTTTTGCATTGATTTTTAAGTACCTAAATGTTACAGAATACTACTCGTATGTACCTACTCGTATGTATTGTGCTTGTGTGTACAACTATTTGTACACAGTGTGGTGTGTTTGTGTGTAGGTATTCGGGCACAATGTGAGGTATTTCCCAAGCGGTCCGGCACAAAGCCTTTCAGTCGGTCGTTGGCTGTCTCGGTACTAATGGAAACATAGGGGAGTTCATATTGGACCGGAACGTAGCGACGGAAAAGGGCTGTGGCAACAGTTTGAAGCTGTGTATCGGTGACATGTGTAAATTAGAGTGTGACGGAGGGTGTGTGTGTTTATTTCAGTCTATTATATATTCTATCAGTCACGTGACTGAACCGATTTTGATTCTACATAAAAACAAATTAACGTCACGCCTTTATATCTTGAAGGATTGGGCAGGCTGTCTAAATGCCCACAGTTCGTATCTTCTGGTACCATGCCAAAGTGAGCGATTATATTAGGTATAGTGGCAAACCTCGGACTGCTATTGACAATGTTTTTGATAAAAAAAACCAATACAGGTCGAGCTGCGAGTTAGTATTGTTGTTTAGTATTGGAGTCTCGTATATAGACCTGGGTTAGATACCGACCTTAGAATTGTCAGTATAGGAGTTTGGAACCGTGCTTTTCTAAATGGCAATATATTCGCCTCTTATTCATCATCATCCTAACCCTGCTCCTCTCAATCTGTCCTTTCACACTTCACTATGTTAATTTGCGCGTAATAGGAACCAGGTTCAAAGCAATGATAGCTGAGTGGTGATAGCTATAGACTGCCGTGCCGTAGGTCCATGTTTCGATCCCCACCGCAAGCTTGTATGGTGGAAGGGTATTTTGCGAATGTTCGCCTGGCAGCTACCATCTCAAGTAGAAAATCTGTTGCCAAGCATTTCATGCAGTATTTTCCGGCAGCAGTCCTTGAGAGCTAGTAAATAGAAAATAGTAAAGGCAAAGGAGACTACAACTAATATATCTCAGGGTGATGGGCGCAGTGCACTTCATCTGTTGTAAGCAGAGGTTACCGTTTTAGTTAATACGGGATAACTCACTTGAATAAGTCAGATAGCTCCGACTATTGTTTCAACCACATTCGGTGGTCTTTTTCAAGGAGAGCTCGGGACGCCCGCGTTACCGCTTTACATCAGGTGCCACATGTGTTACCATGCCTTAAAAAAGGTTGAAAAGAGCATGGTTATTTTTTGTTTCACTTCTATCGTGTGCTGTGCTCTGTCTGATCTTTTTTGTTAGTTGGAGTAAGGTATGCGCAGGCGTTATTTATATATGTATATATATATATACATATATTTTTTTATTTTTTTATGTTATTTAACGGAACAAGCTCGAGTCCCACCTTTTTTTTTTCTTTTTTTTTATGCGTGATAGGTTAGTCTTTGACCACTATCTCAGCTGATGGTAAGTGATGATGTGGTCGAAGATGTTGTTCAGACTAACCTAGAATTACTGGCTCTCAAGGACAGCTGCCGGAACACACCGTTAAGTGTTTGGCGACAGATTTTCTACTTGAGGGTGGTTGCTAGCCAGGCGGGCATTCGCAAATTACCCTACCACCATGCTATAACTACTGCCATCCTAAGATAACAACCGGGATCGACGGCTTAACGTGCCCTCCGAAGCACGGAAGCGCTCAGTAGTAATGTCACTAGCGGTCACCCATCCAACTCATGACCGCGCGCGACGTTGCTTAACTTTGCTGATCGGTTGAGAACAGCTAAGTAAACTTCGCTACGAGCGCTTCAAAAACCTGATGTTAAGTGGACTAACCTCTGCCTATAACAGTTGCAATTTATCACAAGTCTCGAATTGCACTGCGCCCGTCACATTGAGACATAGTTGTAAAGTCTCATTGTGCCTGTAATTTCACTGCCGCTCAAGGACTACTGCCGAAACACAACTTTCGGTGCTTGGCGACAGACTTTCTACTTGAGGGTGGTAGCTAGCCAGGCGGGCAATAAATATATTGTATGTAAAAGTTAAAAAAGACCTTCTGGTAGCAAAATTAATACGTGTGTTTTCACATTTGAAACACAAATCGAAATTTTAAATTGGATATTTTAATCTAAGTGTTTTCTCAACGAGAACTTGTTTGATTTTATAAATTAGTTTTGTTGTACTGTGTAAAGTGAAACTGTGAAATTAAATATTTACTTACTTGCATTATAAATCGCATTAGATGATTTCCAACTTGATCCAAACAAGCTTTTTCCATTTAAACTAGAAAGTTTCCAAATTGAACTTCGACCTAGATAAATAGAAAACTATTATATGTAACGTAAGATAAATTAAGAAAATGTAATTAAATAAATTGTTTATCATTTTAAGCTCCTACACACCGCGGTTTCATCCGCACAGACAATGATTATAAACGATGATAATGAGAAGTTAAAACAATTTATTTGCCAATTTATTTTTTTATAGCTTATAGTCGAGCTTTTGACCACTATCTCGCCTGTTGGTAAGTGATGATGTGGTCGAAGAAGAGTGCAGGCTAACCTAGAATTAGTTGCTCACAAGGACGCAGCTGCCGGAACACACTGTTAGGTGTTTGGCGACTTTAGGGCGGTAGCTAGCCAGTCGGGCATTAGTTTCAAAATGCCCTACTTCCACACTCCAGGCCCGTGGGGTGGAATGTCACCTCCCCATCTCTACCTGTGGGTGTCGTATGAGGCGACTAAAGGTAACACAACAGAAGGTGGGCAGCAGCGCTTTCTGAGGAACTGATATCACACTGCGATCCCCAAGCCGTCTGCCAAGCGTGGGGATTATGGCAAAGCCCAACATAACGTAAGAGGCTGTGTTCAGCAGTGGAAAATCCGGCTGCTACAGTACAGTACTTCCACACTACAACGACTGCCATCCTAATATAACAACACAGCTGGGACAGGCGGCTTCACTTGCCCTTCGAAGCACGTGCACGCTCAGTAGTAATGTCATAGCGGTCACCCATCCAAGTCATGACTGCGGCGAACGTTGCTTAACTAAGCTGATCGATTTAAGCTAAGCAAACTACGCTACGAGTGCTTCGAAAGTTTCCAAATTTCACCCATTTCGGCTGAGCGGTGTCAGCATGAAGCATTAACAATCATAATTATACTCTCACATCCTTATTTGAAGCGCTCGTAGCGAAGTTTACTTAGCTAATCTCAACCGATCAGCAAAGTTAAGCAACGTCGCGCGCGGTCAGGAGTTGGATGGGTGACCGCTAGTGACATTACTACTGAGCGTGCACGTGCTTTGGAGGGCACGTTAAGCCGTCGGTCCCGGTTGTCGTCTTAGGATGGCAGTCGTTATAGCATGGTGGTAGGGCATTCTGCGAATGCCCGCCTGGCTAGCTACCACCCTCAAGTAGAAAGTCTGTCGCCAAGCACCTAACGGTGTGTTCCGGCAGCTGTCCTTGAGAGCCAGTACATCTTAGTTAGCCTGAACAACATCTTCGACCACATCATCACTTACCATCAGGTGAGATAGTGGTCAAAGGCTAACCTATCAGGCAAAAAAAAAAAAAAAAACTTTTGAAATAAAATTATAACATTTTGGGCCAACATTTTGGGGACACTGCCTAATGGTAGCGGAACATTGGATTAGTTTATTTTTTTTAGCTAATTTTAAGTTTTTTAAGTTAAATATGTTAATTTGTATTATAACTGTATAAACATATTATAAAAGGTTTTGAAGCGCTAATAGCGAAGTTTGCTTTGCTGTTCCAAACCGATCAGCAAAGTTAAGCACTTCCGTGCTTCGGAGGGCACGTGAAGCCGTCGGTCCCAGTTGTCTTCTTAGGATGGCAGTCGAAAGCATGGTGGTAGGGCATTTTGCGAATTCCCGCCTGGCTAGCTACCACTCTCAATTAGAAAATCTGTCGCCAAGCACCTAACGGAGTGTTCCGGCAGCTGTCCTTTAGAGCCAGTAATTCTAGGTTAGCCTGAACAACATCCTTGTATTACCATCAGGTGAGATAGTGGTCAAAGGCTAACCTATCAGGCTTAAAAAATAAAAATAAAAAATTGTCTGCAAACTTTCGGTCCTTATATAAAATAATTTTCCTAAGGCTGACCTTTAATCTTGGTCGTAAAGCTCTAGGCTTTCAAAGACGTAAAACTAAAGCCAAGTGGGCATCATAAAAAGGTTTAGCAAAGCGTAGCATTTTATGTGAATATCTTTACATTTAGAGGGCTCAGAAAATAATCATAAGATATTTCATAGTTTGAATGAAATTGCCTAAAATTAAAGATCTTAAAAAAACTACAAATATACGATAGGAGAAATTTAAGTCATATGCGGGATTCGAACCTCCTTACTACAAACAAGACCAATTTTGCAATTGGTTTTATACTTGTAAATGATGACGCAACCTTATAAGTTTAATATTGATAGGTTTGCAATAACGCCTGCTAGTACAACGCAAGTGGTACTATAGATTTCGCTCCATCCCAATACGATGGTTAAAGAACGATTGGAAAGATTCGAGTTATGACGTCATGTCATGTTAGCTCAATTGGTTAGAGCATACCCCGGCTCAAGGGGTGGATGGACGCGGGTTGGAATCCCGCACATGACTTAGATTTTTCCTATCGTATATTTGTGATTTTGTAATGTAATTCGCATAGCAGGCGTTATTGCAAACCTAACAATATTAAAATCTTAAAAAACTGTTTACATTCATATGTAAGAAGAACTTGTAAGTGAACTTCCTTATTCATTTTTAACCGATCAACGAAGTTAAAAGCAACGTTCGCTGTAGTGATGACTTAGATGGGTGACCGCTAGCGACATTACTACTGAGCCTACACGTGCTTCGAAGGGCATGTTAAGACGTCGGTCCCGGTTCTCAGTCTATGATGACAGTCATTATTACCGGTGGAAGGGCAGTTTGCGAAAGCTAGGCTAGCTATCACCCTCAAATAGAAAGTCTGTCGCCAAGCACCTCACGATATGTTCCAGCAGCTGTGCTCAGTAGAGCCAGTAATTCTAGGTTAGCCTGGACAACATCTTCGACCACATCATCACTTAATATCAGGTGAGATAGTAGTCAAAGGCTAGACAATCAGGTATAAAAATATTTACGTAGTGAATAATCGGGGACGGCATATCTCTCGGATAACAGTGGTTGTTAATTTTTAAGCATAAATAGCCTTTCCGGATTAGCAAGTCTCATTTTAAATGACTTCCAAAAAATAAGGTTATATATGTACGAATGTATGTTTTATTTTTATGTATGTTAACCGATTTCTCCCACATTTGTGGACTGATTCTCAATATTTTTTAATGGGAAGGGTACCTCTGGTTTGTCCCATATATATTTCATCAAAAGCGGTTGAGTAGTTTATAAGTTATAGTAGTCAATTAACTAAAAAATGTATTCGCATATCTGGATGATTTATTAGTATTTGCTGTTGACGATCAACACTATTTTAGGCCAGTGAATTATCTTATAAGCAGTGCATACTGCTCAAAAGATATTTACTTTTTCACTTTCACTAACAAAATTTAAGTTAAGTAAAAAACCCGACTGCAAATCATTTATTTTCGTTACACGTTTTATCATTGTATACAAATCAAAACAGCAAGTTATATATATTTATAGAATCGTTTTTGAAACCCTTGATGTGCAAGTTGCACCCTTCATTCCATGTTGATACTACACTCAATGGGTTTGAAAAAAAAAATCAAATCAAAATATAGCGTCTAAAAGCCGCCAGTTTGTTGTTGAATTATTTTTTTTATTCACTTGCGCTATCAAGACGAATCTAACGATATATCATACAATATAAAAGGTGAAGCCGTTTAGAAGTTACTGTAGAATAAAGACATACATACATACATGAACCCAGAAAACAACACTCCTTTTTTGGGCAGTCGTGTACAAAAGATAAAAAACTAATTAAAAAAAAATGGTACGAACTTCCAACACTGAAAAGTATGAAATTACTTGTGGAAGTCAGACCATGCTTATGTGAGGTTTGGTGTTTGAATCAGCATGGTACCGACTTCAACAAGTTATTCAATAACCCGTCTACAGAAAACCGTTTATTTTTATAAGGGATAGGAGTGCAAACGAGCAGGCGGCTCACCTGGGGGTAAGTGATCACCGTCCGAACATCCGCAACACCAGAGGTAACGAGGATGCGTTGCCGGCCTTTGAGGAGGGAATAAGCTCTCTTCTTGAAGGCCTTTTATTTCAATGTTGCGGACGGCATCCTATTCTATTTGAGTTTTAGAGCCTAGACTTTTTTTTTTTTTTTTATATCTTTATTAATTAAGGACTTTTGAACAACATGTTCATGTCAGCCCTGTAGTGGCCTTATCATAATATATAAACACAAAAAAAAAACAAAAATTATAACTAAAGTGCGCACAGCGCGGTATCAACTTAACTAGCTTATCTATATCTAATGTTCTATAATGTACTTATAGTTAATACACTAATTTATAAATCATCTTTGCTTCACTGGAATTAGGTACAGATAATAAACAATGAAATATACCGATATTTTTCATAGTAATATTCAACTCGGTCACTATCTTTTCTCTTTCAGCTTTGTTGCGGGCACATTCCACCAAAACATGGTACGCATCCTCTGGCTTATTACAGAGCTCACAGTTAGGTGACTCGACCTTACCCATCAAGTGCGCAAATTTGTTCAGTGGCATGTGCCCGGAACGAAGTCTGTGAGCAGCAACAATCTGCTTTCTACTTATGTTACCTAAAAACCATGGCGAACTAGGGGGTTGGCTCTGAATTATTTTATACCATAGCCCTTTGGTTTTTGACCGTTCATCAAAATATTCAGACTTGGCTTCAATTTGTCGTCGGTCGCTGACGACGCGGGACTTTGTCGCATTACGCCCGCTTTCAAAGAAATATTTAGCTTTTGTTTGTAGTACAATGTAAGTTGAACTATAGGTGTCGCTACATACGATGGTTAAAGAACGAGAGGGAAAATTTGAGTTATGAGTCATATTATGTCTGGCTGTCCCGCTTGGTTAGCTACCAACCTCAAGTAGAAAATCTGTCGCCAAACACCTAACGGTGTGTTCGGGCAGCAGTCCTTGATAGCCAGTGAATTTACAGGCACATGAGACTTAACAACTATGTCTCAAGGTGACGGGCGCAGTTCCTCTCGTGACTTGTGATGAAATGCATCTGTTCTAGGCAGAGGTTAGCTAAACTCCAGGTGGGCCTCGAGCTTGTTTCGTCACAATAACAAAAAAAAACCTGTGAGCTTGAATGGTCAGAGCATGCCCGCCTACAGAGGTGGAAGGCGCGGGTTCGAATCCCGCACATGCCTATAATTTTACGGTACGTACCAAAGACCAAAGGCGTAAAAACTCTGTCCTTTTACTGTTGTTATCCATTTGAAGAAAGCCTACAGGAAAAAACAGGAAATATCTACCAAAAAGTATAACAAAAAAATCTTGTAAATAACCAAACACCAGCTATGTGGCGGGGTAAAACTTACCCGGATCAGGTCGGCGAACGTATAACTCCAGCGCTGGCGCACGAAACACAGATCACGCCACTACCTCCCCCCGCACTTCATTAACTCCAGCTACAAAGCGCACAAAACTAGTAGTTTGTGAAATAAAAAAAATAACTTATTTATTTATTTATTTATTCATTCATTCATTCATTACAACAATTTTTACAGGATTAACCCCAATACAATAGTGTAGTCAAAATATTTCAATTATAAAAATAACTTTATACAGTAATTATAACATTTCCTTATTAACTATAGTATAGGTATATTAAATAAAATCATGAAATTCAATTATCTTATTAAAATTAATAATAATATGTCATTCACATTTTATAATAAATAAAATATTGTCAATTACACTATTAGATACAATTGTGTCATCTTACATCTAATTCTGATTAACTGACTTAAACAAGTGGCCTTTATTAAATATGGATTTCTGAAAAAAAAAACACCTGAATCCATGAATTCCTTACTAGGAAGAGTGTGTCTATACTAATCCCCAAATTCTGGAACATTTATCAGTCTTGCCCAATTATACTCGGTGCCAAATAGCATGGCAATAGAAGTCATTCACTGGCCTTCACCACGATGTCACAAAATACATTGCGTATATCGCTTATTCTATCGTTTACCATACAAACTATTGCTAAACTCGTATCGCTTAATTCGTGAACTCTAATTTCGTGGTACAGGGCCTACAAGGACGCAACGGTACAAATAAACAACTCTAAAATATACGAAATCTATTGCCATGCTATTTGGCACCGACTATAGCAGATTGAATACTGAAAGCTCATTGGTCCCACATCACGTCATGTAATGCCATTGACCAATCAGCACACAGTATTCAGAAAATGGAGGTTAATATTCTTAGTTGTTCAGATTAAAACAAGTTATCGATAACTTTATACTCGTATGTTATATATACATAGTTATATTATCTATGACGCAGACCTTCAGAGAAGCTTTCATAATTAACTCATAACTACCCCCGTTAATCAAAGCTCTGAAAGCGAACTTGCACTTCTCTACCTGCCGCAATATCCGGTTTCAAACCGGAAGTGCCAGTTTGCGCGCCAAATCGAGCTTCCGGTTCACTTTGAGTATAATAGCGGGATTGACGTTAGGGCTTAATAATGCCTGCGCCTCAAAGGGGTATAATTTAAACCTATCTCTGTAATACCTTATCATGATCTTTATCTTATTCATATCATATTTTTGCTGGGTCGGTAGAGTTGTTATTTATTTTCTTATATATTTATTGGAAGAAGTGCATTTTTCGAATGCCTTCCTTGATAGCTACAACCGTCAGGTAGAAAATCTGTCGCCATCTTTACGAGCCTTATCTTAGATCAAACCTGTTTGCTGTTTTGAATGCATCTTCACTTACCATCAGGTCAAAGGCTAGCCTATCTACAGTAATAGAAAGTAAGAAGGGCTGAAATTCAATCACATATAGGTATCATGTGATGAGTCGCCTGCCAAGTGTATGGATAATAGCATACTCCTCTTAAATAGGGGAGTCTGTATTCAGCAGACACTGCTTAATTCTATAAAACGTTCACAATAGCCACCTTAAAGCTTTTCCTTCTAACATTTTAATAATATCAGGTAAAGTGCTTAAACGAATATACACATATTGCTAAATTTTTATTATTAATTACTTGTAGTTAGGAGGTTAGGCTATCATACTAAGATATTTTTGAATAGAAAAAACTCAACGTTTTAAAAAAAATCTGGATCTATAGAATTTAAGTAAATTTAATTCAGGTATTCATGCGTTTTCCGGTCTTTTCATTCTGTTAAATCTAACAAATCTTAACAATAAGAAAACAAACCGTATTGCCACTTCTTTTAAAACACTATTATCATAACCTCTTGTTCAAACACTAAAGTAATACATAAAGTTAGAACACGCATTGTAAGCATGGAAGGGCCTTATGCGTATGCCCACCTGGCTAGCGACCACCCTCAAGTAGAAAATATGTCGCTAAGCACCTAACGGTGTGTTCCGCCAGCAGTCCTTGAGAGCCAGTGAAATTACAGGCATATGAGACTTAACAGCTATGTCTCAAGGTGACGGGCAATTCAATTCGTGACTTGTGATGAAATGCATCGAGGTTGACTAACATGAGGTGGGCCTAGTGCTTGATCCGTCACAATGACATAAAAAATAAAAAATAAACAAAAACACGTGCAGCTTGATGCATATTCACCATTTTCAGGGACTCTTGCCGTATATTCAAAGCCACCTTCAGTAGCATGCATTCGTGCCTTGTGCGACCAAGATCAGCATCCTTGCTATTGCAATATTCACCGGAATCAGAGTCTACTACTACTACGACTTCTCTATTACTTCTGATGACTTTGATATTACCACGCGCGACCAATATATCATAGGAGAACCTTCAAGCAGTGACTATTTTTTAAGCCTGATAGTAATAGCTTTTAACCGCTATCTCACCTGATGGTAAATGATAATGTGGTCGAAGATGTTATTCAGGCTGGCTCTCTAATACAGCTACCGGAACACACCGTTAGGTGCTTGGTGGCAGATTTACAACATGAGGGTGTTAGCTAGCCAGGCGGGCATTTGCAAAATGCGCTTCCACCATGCTATAACGACTGACCGACCCGAGACAGCCACCGTGACCGACGGCTTAACGTGCCCTCCGAAGCACCGCCTCCGTGCTTCAGTAGTAATGTCGACGTTGCTTAACTTTGCTGATCGTTAAAGAACAGCTAAGCAAACTTCTCTACGAGCGCTTCAAATTAAAACTTTGGTTATTTGGCTCATACCTTCTCCATGAATATTTCAATTCTAAATAGGTACATGGAAGCAAATTCTGTATATTGCATTTGTATGCATACAAATATCCTTAATTTACATACAAAGCAAAGGAAGAAGACTTTAAAATATGGCTTGCAAATGTCTAGACATCAGGTTTTGTAGTAACACGAACTCCAAGCTAGGAAAACATTCGCAAAATGCCTTTCCACAATGCGGCGACGCACAAACTTGAACATTCTACCCAAACACGGCAGTCTACAGGCACGCCGCTGGGCCATCACTACTTAAAAATTAATCGCACGCCTTTGTATTATCCCAAAGCCTACGTATTATTAGAACATGACTTTATCTAAAGGCAAACATATAAGCAAGCCGAAACTTCTCAAAAATACATTTTTCTCGCTTGTAATGTTTTAATAATGCCGTCTTGCGGTCGCAGCGAAAATATACCGTTGGTTTGTATGGAGAAGGACTTTTAATACTAACGTTCTTGAGCTGTTTTGTTTCATTTTGGTGGGGTATTACTTTATATGATAATGTGATAATGTAATATTTAATTGAGATACATTTTTTATAATCAGACCAGATGAAAGAAAACCTAAAAGTCATGTCGTACAAAGAAGTCAAAGAATTAGCTGATGGCCGAGAAAGTTGAGAAGTACTCCATAGGCAAGACTGAAACTCTTAATTTGAAAGAAGAAGATAAGAGATATCAGTCTGATATAATGTAAACCGAAAAAAATCAAAACAAATTAACTGTTCTTTTATTCAACCAGTATTCGTCTTTTACTGGTTGTGTACACATTTGCTTATAATCAAAACCAAACCTTATTGAAATGTATCTGCTGGAGTTATGATTTTGTTATTTGTAAAATCTAACACGTTAAGGATGTTCCATTTTGACCGCTCAAAATATGTATGAATGTTGTATAAATGACCTTGATATAAGTGTTGATTCAGGAAAGACTGCGTCAATTTAATATGTTTTTATTTTTATTTTATTATTTAGAACATATTACAATACATTATTATTTAGTACTAGTATTAAAAAACTTCGCAGACGTTTGTACAGTTGCTACGTCCAAAAAAGTTTCAATATGTAATAACTTGTATACTATACAATACAAATACACAAATAGTTTTATTGACACAAGTTATATTAGGTACAAAGTATATATGAATCTATAGGTTCCCGAACTAGCGTCAGCTGTGTTTCAAGAACCATAGGCTTCTCCCATAATAGTTATGATACTGGCACTTACGTCTTATATTAACTATCCGGTGTTTATAATATTTACTTGGCGCTGTAGGAAATCATTACGGAAATTATATACTGTACTGTACTGTATCAGCCGACTCGTCCACTGCTGAACACAGCCTTCCCCGCTATGGGGGGATGTGCCATAATCCCTACGCTTTGCAGGCGGCTTGGGGATCGCAGTGTAAGATGGCAGCTCTTTAGAAGGCGCTGCTGCCCACCTTCCAGTATTTTTCCCTTAGTCGCCTCTTATGACACCCACGGGATAATATGGGGTGGTGCAATTCTAACCCTGAAACCCCACGGGGATACTTATATATATAACCCCAATTAACACTTCAATTAATTTTAATGAATGGATGATAGCGGGGCAAATAAATCTTTATCCGTGCCTTCTGCCCCGTCAAACGCGATACCGGGGTAAACGATACTTAATGTGTGCCATCCACCCCGTTAAACTCCAAAACCATGACCAAAGGGGTCGATGAAACTGTTTTTCCCATCTGCCCCTTTAGCGGGACAAAGACACCGGGGCGGATGGGAGCAAGTCATTTAGCACAACAGGTTATCAGCCAATTTGATAGCTTTGCTTGAGAAGTTAGAATTATAAGCGAGATTTTGCTCAGATATACGGGCAAATAAGTATCCCACACGTAATCCGCGAACCAGTACCCGTTCCGTACTATGTATTCGTGGCCCGGGACCTGAATGAACCACATTGTGGTCTTTTTATAGTGCGCTAGAAACAAACGGTGCTGTGTGACAATTTACATATAAATGTAAATAAAATTGAACTACACTAAAAAAAAACTACTTAAGAAACGATATTATAAATTAATGACTTTTTAGAAGACATAATCAAATTGCTTGTGATATGTCAAATTCAATCTTGACTTAGTGACTGTTGAATTTATATCCATCATTATTAATTGTATATTAGGTGGAATTGTATTAATATTTAATTCATTGTTGATATAAACGATTTAAATTGATATTTTTTTTATAGTAGCCTATCTTGCTTGATAGGCTAGCCTTTTAACACAATATAACCTGATGGTAAGTGATGATGTTGTTGAAGATATTGTTCAGGCTAGCCTAGAATTACTGGCTCTCATTAATAGATCTTAGTTATTAATATTATTGTCTGTTCGATATGATGAACCAAACTGTTTTAACTATATAATAATGTGTAAGGTATTTAATGTAACACGCTTTTACAATAAATTTATCTGAATATGAAAGTATGAAATAACTTGTGGTAATCAGATCATAATAAATAAAAATGTGTGCTTAGAGTATTTTGAATCAGCATGGTACCAACTTCCACAATTTACTCGTAGTTCAACTGTTCAGTTTTGAAAGTCAGTTCCTTTTTTTATTTACGGTATCATCCGGATTGTCCTTTGCAGAACCGCCTCCCCTATTAAAAAAATAGGGGATATTTGCCATAATACTCACGCTTGGCAGGCGTCTTGGGGATCACAGTGTAAGATGGAAATTCTTTAGAAGGCGTTGCTGCCCACCTTCCAGTATTTTCCCTTACTCGCCTCTTACGATACCCCCGGGATAATACGGGGAGGTGCAATTCTATCCCGAAACCCCACGGGGGGTGCCGGGTTAGAATTTCACATTTAGTAGCTTGAAATGTTTTATCGTATCAATTATCTCAACTACATCCGAACTACTTGAAGCAATGATGGCCGAGCGGTAATAGCTATGGACTGCCGTGCCGCAGGTCCATGGCATTGACCTATATATACTAGACGCGACATCTAGTTTTTTATTTTTTTAATTTGCCGTTTTTTTTTATCCAGTATTAAATCTAGAATAAAATGGTAGAGATGACACCCATCCAAACATGCTATAATTAAAACAATCCTACCACATGCAGCAATAAAACAGTACGTTGAATTCAGAATATTTCATTAACGTATTCCAGTTTAAGTAGACTTTAAGCCTCAAAAAAGCCTATTCCATACTTGACAACCTTTGCCCCGGACATGTCATGAAATTCTCATTTTCCCGGTTTGTCCTCAAGCGGGTGATATTATCCACTGTTTTACCCGGACCTTGTTCAATGTTCACAATTCCCTACAAAAAAAAAAGAAAAATACTTTTAGATTTCCGCGACCTTCACACTGGTTTGCCACACACGTGTGTGGTGGTGTGATATGAGGATTTTTTCACAATAGTAGTTCATAATAGTAGTAATATTAATAGAAAGGAAAAAACACTACTTAAAACACACCGTTTCATATATCATTTAAAAAAAAACTCCGGCATACGTCTGCACTGTACGAGAGTTTAGTCTAGACTGCTATGTTTCCAGGTATAATCTACCCTCACAACTGTCGTCAGTTTAGCTCCTAGAATAAATTGGAATTGGATTAGGACTTAAGTCAATTGACTGCCAAATACACATCAGTGATGCGTGGAAGTCAAATAAATTATGATAATATGTCGCTAACGGATATAGTTATGGAATTGCGAACATATTGACAAATAATAAATTACAACATTAATGTGGAGAATTAATTGTATAATAACACTAAATGATGTTTAGTTATTAACTAAATTATCACAAATGCTAACATACTGTTCTCTATAGATCAAAGAAACAGTTGTTTTTCTGTACTTTAAAATTGTACTAATAACAATGTACGTTTTAATTGCAGATTAATGGTACGCAGCTGAACTAACATCATTAAAAAAAAAATATATGGTGAACAATCGCGAGGCCTACCTGACGTTAAGTGGACTAACCTCTGCCCATAACAAATTGATTTCGTCTTAAGTGATGAATTGCACTGCGTCTGTCACACAGACACACATTTATCAAGCCCCATGTGCCTGTAATTTCACTGGCTCTCAAGGATTGCTGCCGAACACACCGATAGGTGCTTGGCGACAGATTATCTACATGAGGGTGGCAGCTAGCCAGGCGGGCAATCGCAAAATGCCCTTCCACCATGCGGTAAAGTTCAACCCGGCGGTGGGGATCGAACCAGGGTACTGCGGTGCGGCAGTCTATTACCGCTCGGCCATCATGGCTTTCATAAGTTGATCAGTTATGAACCACTAAGGAATCCACACATAGCTACGGTTTTCAAGCTTTATTAGTATTTTTTTTTCTAGGTATTAAAGAAGATTTGCTTGTGTTCGTAAACTTCAATTTAGTTATTTTGAATTATATTACATTTGAGGCTCTTTGTGATATTGTTTTAGAATAATTTCTTGTTGGTACTCATCGTTAATCGAGCGGAATGAAGGCAAATGGAGCTGAATTAATTGAAAAGACAATCGTCTTATTTACCACAAGCCTGATATCTATTGCGAGTGTTTCAAATGCAAAAGCTTATTTTCAACACACTCGATCGTAACAGGTCTTTAAATGCACCTATTTTAGATTCATATTATAGTCTATTACGCACTCGTGTTTTTTTTCTACTTTAGCGCACTTGTGTTTTAAATAGAAAAAAACCAGCCAAGTGCGAGTGGGACCCGCGCACAAAGGGTTCCGTAACTAAATATTCTGTGAATAGTTAAAGCGTCTACCTGTCACCGTTAGTAGTATCGAGCAAGAAACGGTAAAAAAATCAAGTTTGGTGTATGGGAGCCCCTCTTAAATATTTATTTTATTTTTAGTATTTGTTGTTATAGCGGCAATACATCATCTGTGAAAATTTCAACTGTCTAGCTATCACCGTTCTTGAGATACAGCCTGGTGACAGACGGTTGGACAGCAAAGTCTCAGTAATAGGGTCCCGTTTTTACCCTTTTGGTACGGAACCCAAAAAAAACAACGTTTCCTCACTTCTCACCTATCATTTTCATTAGTTTTTATTATATAAAAACAAACCAAAGAGTTTTTTACCTAGTGAAGTAAAACATTAGAAGATTTAATTATAAACCTTCTTATTCAGATATTATTGTTATCAAAAAGATAAAGTAAATATTTTCGTATATAAATTTACGTGTTTTGTTCCTCGCAAGAGTGTTATAAAACGTCGTATGACATACGTGCGCTTTGATAATTACAGCCTCTGCTTTCTTGTAGCCCTCACCTACGGCTTGGGATAGCAATATCGCCTCGGCTGTAATTTTCAACTTACCGCACTTATATCATAATGTTCACAACTAAAAAAAAAAAACATTGTATACTTAAAGTTCTAAATTATTATTAATCAACTTTTAAAAAAAGGAGGAGGTTCTCACGACGCTTTTTTGTGTGTTTTACCTCATAACTCTTTACAGGGTGTACCAATTTTACACGTCTGCCCAAAAGGGAGTGTCATTCAGGGTTCATGTATGTATGTTTGTGAGTTTCTTTATTCCACCATTACTTCTAAATAGCTTAACCGATTTTAGTGTTTGAGATATCGTTAGATTTTTGTTGATAGCGCAAGTGACACTAGGAACATACAAATAACTTATGGATATTAGACGCTTTAAAGTGAGAAAAAGAAATGATAATGAAGGGATCCCGCACATGACTTACACTTTTTCCCATCGTATGTTTGTAATGTATAATGTATTTGTATTATTTAAATGTAATCCGCATAGCAGGCGTTATTGCAAACATAACTATATTAGAAAATGAAGGGTTTTAATATACGATTCCAAAAATATATATTGTATTCTTTATTTGAATGGAAAGATAAAACGCTCAACGGAAATAAATAATTTGCAGTCAGGTTGTTACTTTTTTATGAATTTATACTTGTAATGATTTTTACTTGGAGCTTGTCATGTGGTCCCGTTTAAATTTGAGTGAGATCTGACTTGCAGTATTAGTAGATGAGTTATCCCTAATAATACGTTTTCTATGTTTGTAGTTTGGTTTTCTATGTTAACATTTTAATTAGGTATTTATTTAATGTACGTTTAAAGCTTAAGAGTGAACTAGCCGGCCCGTTCTCCATACAAACGTCATAGGGTGATCACTCCCTTATTTGAGGATTTAGGTCCAAAACAAAGCATAATACCGATTGATCTCGTCATTATCTAGGCTTGTATGATGCTGAAATTTTAATAAGATAATTAACTTGAGAGTTATGAGCTTCGACACATTTTCATATAATATTTTCGAGGCTCATAACTTTCAACTTAATTATCTTTTTAAAATTTCGGCATCATACAAGCCTAGATAATGACGAGATCAATCGGTATTATGCTTTATTTTGGACCTAAAATCTCAAATAAGGGAGTGGTCACCCTACGGCGTTTGTATGGAGAAGCGACCGGCCAGTTCAACCTTAAAGTCTCTATGGTAGTATTATTTTAAAGAGTAGAAAGGCATGCTAAACAAATAGTAAACATAACTTCTTACGGGACTTAAATCCGCAACCCCAGAATTCTGGTATATTTCCAATTATGCTATAGAAGCGGGTGCTGGACAGACGATTTTTTTTATCCGTTTGAATGTACGTCTTTTTATGTTAGCGCCATCTACCCAAATAGTAGAAGACTATTTACTCAGGTAGGTTGATATACGATCAACACGTCTTAACAAATCGACGAAAAGACACCGACAAACTTTTCTTAAAATAACTGGATATACACCTTCAATTCTTTATTGTTAAATCGTTTACCTATTGTGCTAAAACGCGAGGTTCGTAGAAGAGTTTTAACAATATCTAATACATTCGTGATATTCTTATTGAATTTATTATATTTGTTACTGGTAAACGTAATCTACATCTACACTTATTATTAATCTATATTATAAAGAGGATAGATTTGTATTAAAGTATTTTTGTATGCAACCAATAAACTTAAAACTTCTGGATCGATTTGAAAAATTCTTTCACCATTAGAATCCTAAATTATCGTTGATGAACATAGCCTATAGAATATTTTCATAAATTTTCTTTTTGTTTATAATTTTTGTTAAATTTCCGCAGGCCATTACTTTTTTTTTAATTTATGATGGTATTAGGGGTAATTTATGAAATTACGTACATTGGTGACCTGTAAGGAAAACGAGGAATATGAATTTAAACTCGCGATTACCGTGATCATGAACAATTGGTACGAATCCTGGCAAAAAGCATGAAATAACTAAAAATGTTTAACCGCTCGCCACATACGTGAGTTTCTACCTTAATATTACAATGTAAATATAAGGTCTTGTTCTAAGTCTAATGGCTTAACCCTTTTTATGCTTTGACTAAACTCAGAAAGATATTTAGCTTCTTCCGCTCGCTTCCATACATAAATATAAAACTAGCCTTATACATTGAAGTTATAAAGAACGGGAGAGATGATACTCGTACTTCGAACATGACAATGTTTTTTTATAAGCGCTCGAAGCGAAGTCAGCTAAGTTAAGCAACGTCCGCCGCGGTCATGAGTAGGATGGGTGACCGCTAGTGACATTACAACTGAGTGTGCACGTGCTTCGTAGGGTACGTTAAGCCGTCGGTCCCGGTTGTCGTCTTAGCATGGTAGTCAATATAGCATGGTGGTAGGGCATTTTGCGAATGCCCGCCTGGTTAGCTACTACCCTGAAGTAGAAAATCTGTAGGACCTAACGGTGTGTTCCGGCTGCTGTCCTTGAGAGCTAGTAATTCTAGGTTAGCCTGAACAACATCTTCGACCGCATCATCCTATCATAAGATGAGATAGTGGTCAAAGAATAACATATCAATATTTAAAAAAAATTACAAAGCAGGCGACTTCTTGATTGAATCTCAGTAGTGTGCGTATGTGTGTCTACTACTTGTATTCCAGTCTTTGTAGTTTATTAAGGGCCTGTTTGAGAATGTTCGAGTAAGTTCCGGTTATACTACCCAAAACATATTTAATAAATAAAACACTATCTTTGCGTTTCACAGTCATCGATTTAGCCTATGCATCGGTTAAAGCTTGTAACGCGCTGCATGCTAACTGTAATTTTTATCATTCATTTATTTTATGTTCTGGGTAGTATAACCGGAACTTACACGAACATTCTGAAACAGGCCCTAAGACTTATAATCTTATTATATACAACGGAAATGTAACTGTGTGCATTATACCTACGCTTGTGTGAAATTTTCTTTGCATCATATTGTCGTGATATTAGAGCTTCATTTCCTTTAATTTTTATTTAAATCAGTGGTCTAAAACCATCTTTTACCACCAATAAGAGAGTTCAGTCGGCTAGCAGTCTAATATAAAAATCTCAACGCGTCTAACCTGCAACTCTGGTCTAACCTTACGTGTAGCGACTTAAAAGCTTTGTAAGAAATCTTTTGATGTTACAACGTGAAAACTGGAAAAATCTCGCTAAATTCCGCGAGAGAAATTCCTTTCAAGGAAAAACACGGTAATATGTAATTTACTTTTAATTGGTCGCGCGAGGGCTTTGATTTTGCTGGAGTTTTGGAATGTGAGAAATTGTATGTTTTTTATTTTATATTAAGCCGTTTTTATATATTTACTTTCTTTACTGTCTATTTTTTTTATTCGTTCGGCACAAAATAAGTGGTAACTAGAGATTAATGGTTACTGTTTTGGCTATTTGAACACTGCAACTACAGCTTAGACTAAAATATAGATTCTTAAATGTGTACTATATACAAAATGTGTAGTGGCAATGTTTTTTTTTTATTCCTGATAGGTTAGCCTTTGACCATTTTCTCACCTGATGGTAAGTGATGATGTGGTTGTAGATGTTTTTCAGGTTAATCTAAAAGTACTGGCTGTCAAGAACAGCCGCCGGAACACATCGTTGGGTGCTTGGCGACAGATTTTCTACTTGAGGGTGCTTGCTAGCCTAGGTGGGCATTCGCAAAGTGCCCTACCACCATGCTGTAACGACTGCCGTCCTTAGACAACAACCGGAACCGACGGCTTAACGTGCCCTCCGAAGCACGGAAGCGCTCAGTAGTAATGTCTCTAGCAAAAGCTAGCCTATCAGCCATAAATGATAAAAAATAAATATTGACTTCACGGGAGAAATTACTTTTCCTCAAAAAGACAGTAAAATGTAATTTATCTTTAATTGGCCGCGGGGGAGCTTTGATTTTTTGTCGGAGTTTTGAGATATAGGATGATAATGAGAGGTTGTTAAAGAATATATAGAATGTTCTTCAGTAATTTACTCATGTTTAGGGATTTTCTGGAATGATTTGCTACTGGGTATTCCGCATTTTTTATTTTAAAAATACGTCGTTTAAATTACCTTTATAAGATCTTAATAGGTTGTCAAACTATCGCACTAGATGGCAGGGTTTCTAAAGATCGACTGACTGGGTACCATTGTCATAGTTTTTAAAGAAGAATTTCAAAAAAGAATATGGATCTTGTACAGAAAATGACATCAAAAAGTTCCTGAGACAAGAACGTTAGCCCAAAATTAACTAATCAATATTTGAAGGTCATCTCAGTATTAAATCAGGCCTAATTGACACAATTTTACTGAAAGGTGCCCACAATCATACCCAGACACTAAATTTATAATAATTAATATACATTTGCAAAATACCTCACCACCAATCATAGTGTCGGTGTTTCCAGCCTAATACGACTGACATCAAAGTCAAAGTCAAAATCATTTATTCAATTTAGGCGTCTACGACGCTCTTATGAAGGTCAATTACAAATTTTAGTATTGAAATATTCTACATTGTACTGCCACGTTCAGCAAATAAATTGTATAGAGCCACTGCGAGAAGAACGGGCAAGAAACTCGGGGCCATTCTTTTAAACATCTTTTAACAATGTGTTACATACATACTATATAATAGAGTTATTACAATATTTGTTTAAATTATGTAGGTGACAGGCAATAGCTTGGCGGAGGCGGAATTGTCCAGGCATTTTAGTCGTTTATGTAATCAGAAACTGTGTAGTAGGATTTCTTAATCAATATGTTTTTCACATGCAACTTGAATTTCCCTTCTGTGAGCGTTGTAATATGTTTGGGAACTTTATTATAAAACCGCACACAATTACCTAAGAAGGACCTTTTATTTGTCTTTGCTAATCTAAAACCTGGCACCGCTATTTTATCTTTATTCCTAGTATTGTAATCGTGATTGTCACTGTTTAATTTAAATTTACTCAAATTTTTACGAACATACATAATATTTTCAAATATATACAGACTTGGTAAAGTTAAAATATCAATTTCTTTAAAAATATCCCTCACAGATTCCCTAGGACCCATTTTATACATGGCTCGAATTGCACGCTTTTGTATGATAAAGATTGTCTCTATATCAGCAGCAGTTCCCCACATCAATACGCCATACGACATAATACTGTGTAATACTGTCTTTCCTATATACTTTAAAAATCAGAGAGGTATCATCTACGAATAAAACAATATCGCAGAAATCTTTGACCATGCAAGGCAGATCATTAATATATGTTAGAAACAGAAAAGATCCCAAAATTGATCCCTGTGGTACTCCCATTTTTACCAATGACCCGGAAGAAGTATTGCCACTTATTCCAACCCTCTGTAGCCTGTCTGACAGATATGACTCTATAAGATTCAGAGCTTTTCCACGAATACCATAGTGGTAAAGTTTACGAATCAGAGTGCAGTGCTCTACACAGTCGAATACCTTGGAAAGATCACAAAATACGCCAATAGCATCATGTGAACTCTCCCAGGCTTCCAGTATATGCGACATCAATTGAACACTTGCATCCGTTGTGGATTTGCTCTTGGTGAAACCAAACTGATTTTCATTTAATAAATTATGCTTGTTAAAATGGGATAGTAGTTGTTTGAGCATAATTTTTTTGAAAACTTTACTCAGAACAGGTAAGATGGAAATAGGTCTATAATTGCAAGGGTCAGATGTAGACCCCGACTTTAAAACTGGAGTGATTTTACTTTGTTTCATTAAATCGGGGAAGTTTCCACTATCGACACAAAGATTGAATATTGTTTCTAAATATGGTGCAATAATGTAAATTATAGACTCTACCACTTTTACTGACATACCCCACAAGTCTTCAGTACTCTTTATGTTTAAACTTTGAAATGTTTTTATAATTTCAAATCTTGTGGTGTGTCTGAAAGAAAAGTCCGGTGATTTGCTTGGAAAATTATGTTTTAACAGAGTTTCTGCTACATTGGGACAAGAATCCAATGACTTAGTGGCTTCTAGGGGCAAGGTAGAGAAAAAAATTTCAAATATATTCGCCACCTGTATTGAATCAGAGATTTGATTTTTATCAATAGTTAAGACATATGTTGAATCTCTAGGTTTATTTTTACCAGTTTCACTATTTATAGTCTTCCAAATGGTTTTTATTTTATTTTTAGACTTGCTAATTTTGTTTCTAATAAAAAGAGATTTAGCACACAAGTAAACAGACTTGAACATTTTTGAATACTTCCTAACATAATCAGGAAACTGTTTGCAAGATGTTAAATTTTTCCTGCGATACAGATCAAACAAATAATCTCTACTTTTTCGAATACCTGTTGTTGCCCCATCACCGAACTACAACTTTCCATCTATTTGTTTTTTTATTTTTGGACATACTTTTTGAAACTCAGTGTTTACTAAAGAAAATAAGCTATTATAAATGTCATTCGGGTCACTATGAGAAAAACTTGTAATGCCAAGCTTAGCTTCTATGTTGGTACTGAGTATTTCCAGCCTACTAGTTGTTAATGGTCTATGTTCAATTTCATACCTCTCTGTTTTTCTGATTCCATCAAATTTTATCGCTAGGCCCTCATGATCAGATCTAACACCCTTCATTATTGACTTTTCTTTAGTCTTACAGTTTGAGTATATATTGTCTATACAGGTAGCTGAAGTGTCTGATATCCTAGTGGGCTCACAAAATAGAAATTTCAAATTAAATGACTTAAACAATGAAATAAGATCAGTCTTATTTTTAGTATTCAATAAAATATCTATATTAAAATCACCACATACAAATATGGGTTTTTTGCATTTTGAAATTTTCTGTAGTATATTTTCCAAAGTAGTATTTTTATTAAAATGCATGCATAAATAAAAGTAATCTAAAGAAATTAAACCTACATTAATATAATCTAATTAACTAAAAACGTATAACAACGCAACAACTGCCGTCCTAAGAGTCCGAATCTGACGAGCGGCTCAACGTGCCCTCCTGAGCTTGGAAGGAAGCGCTTAGTAATAATATGTCACTTGCGATCACCCATCCTAGTAGTGACCACAGAGATCAAAACTTGTTGATCACTTGAGATCGACTAAACAAACTGCACCACGAGCACACAACAAAAAAGTGTTTTTAAGATCTTTCAAGAACAAAAGTTTTAAGAACAACTCAATCTACTATGCGATTAATTTAGCAATATTTTTACCGACTTCAAAAAAAGAAGGTGATACTCAATTCGTGTGTATTTTTTATTTTATATTATGTTAGTTACTTCAGAACTTTTGACTGGGTGAACCGATTATGATGATTCTTTTTTAAATTTGAAAGCTAATGGCTGCTCTGTAGTCTCATTAAAATTTTAACAAAATCGGTCAAGCCGTTTTTGAGTAACTCTCCAATAACTGAAAAGTATTTTTCTATCTTGATGATATAGTCATTAACAGAATGATGACCCCATAAGTAGCCAGGGTTACTAAAAAGGGTGAAAATTTGTTTTATCAAAAAATGGAACCGACTTCATCATATGTATAAATAATTGATTGGTAAATTTTTTGGTTAAATTTTTTTATAAACTGGGACCTGCTTTAGTAAGTAAATTACAAAAAATATATGCACTTTGGTAGTGCAATTCACGAATGCCCCTGGATATCATCACTTTGACATAGATAATCTAGTGAGGGTTCTGGGAAATCCTCCCAATGGGGGAGACCTTATTCAACGGTGGAAGTTCTTGTTGATGTGATGGTGATAACGAACCCTAAAATGTGCGAAAAATCTCTCAATGTTAAACAAAACTACAATCCCACTAATTTAATAAACGCGAAAGTTTGTAAGTATGGATGTATGTATGGATGTTTGATTTTGACATACATCCGCGCAAAAACTACTGAATGGATTTTAATGATACTTTACAAAAATACTGTGTGAATTGTCCAAAATATAACGATAAGTGTCAAGGAAGTAGGAAAAACATCTGCCGCATTCGACCTATTCTGACGTGCGCTGCAAAACCTTTAGAATCATACGTACATAATGTATAAGGGAAATGTTTATCTAAAAATGTACTACAAAAAAGCCTACTACAGCACATATATATATTTTATGTGTAAGCCATTATTGCCAAAATAGTGAACCCTAAAAACTGTTAAAAAATATAATTTATATCTAACGCGTATTTAGTATAAACAATTTGATCCATATTAAACTAATATTATAAATTGGAATGTTTGTGGGTATGTCTGTATGTTTTTTACTTCTTCGCGCTCAAAAAGCTGGACCAATTTTGATGAAATTTGGTATGGAAATACATGAGGCGCTGGATATAAGATACTTTTCATCATCATCGATCACCACGCGGCACTGTGTTTCGCCTAGAACAAGCTAGCTGGACAAAAATATTTTATAATGGGTTTCGATTGCTTTTGCCTTAGACAATGATAATTTGTTAATTTCATAATTTTCAGGTAGGTACAGATTAAATTATAAGTCTAAAAATGAAAAACCAAATACTTTATAAAAAAATGTATTGTATTTCTTACAAAGGCACAAAAAAAAGCAAAAATACAGCAGAAATAAGTACATTAAAATAGAAAGAAACAATCAATAATATATTACAACATAATTATACAATAAAAAGTAAAAAAATACATTATTATCACCCGCGCGCGGGTGTAACCGCGGGGCGCAGCTAGTATGATATACGTGTATCCAATCTAACCAACACCCTACATGTAGGAACGTAACAGCTTTGTGTAAAACTAATTTGATGCCTACGTCGTGAAATCTCGAGAAAATTCGCAGTATTTTTTTCATGGAATATTTTTGTGTACTGAAAAACACAGTAATACGTTTCTTATTTCTAATTCCAGGTCCCACGAGAGCTTTAAGTTTTGTCTCAGATATTTTGGATATATGAGGATTTCAGCAGAATAATATTATGTTGTAATAACACATGTTTATGTGAGAATTAAGAATTATTTTCCATTACAAAATTGGTTAGAGCATACCCTGGCTCAAGGGGTGGATGGACGTGGGTTCGAATCCACACATGACTTAAATTTTTCCTATCGTATATTTGTAATTTTGTAATGTAATCCGCATAGCAGGAGTTATTGCAAACATAACAATATTAAAATAATTTTCCAGATTAATTTACGTTTATTTTGTATTCAGTTATTGAAGTGAAAACTTCTTTAGCGGCGTTGAGCACTTTTTCTGTAATGGGTATAAAATCTTAAACTCGCGTCAGGACACGTGACCTGATCGAAAAAGCGTAAGACGGATGATCGAAAAAGCGTAAGACGGATTGAAGTGAAAACTTCTTTAGCGGCGTTGAGCACTTTTTCTGTAATGGGTATAAAATCTTAAACTCGCGTCAGGACACGTGACCTGATCGAAAAAGCGTAAGACGGATGGAGAGTAGACAGCTATCTCCTAGAAGGAGACGAGTAGGAGCAAAGTGATGTATGGCAAAAATGTTCGGGGGGTTTTGGTGAGTATGAGAAAAATCGAAAATCATTAAAAAGACGCCTGCCAAGTAGAGATGGATGACGAATCTCAAAAACGGTAAGAGATAGGTAGGGGGTGATTGAACAAATGTCATAGGGAATCGGAAGAGCAGTCGGATGACATATATCAAAAATCCAAAATGGCGGATTTCAAGATGGCCGCCATACAAATTGATCCGAGCAGTTTATTAGCAGGGGCGGAGCAGTTTATATGGTGGCTGTCTTGAAATCCGACATTTTGGATTTGTTTCACTTGCTCCTATCATTCTTTATACTGCATTTGGAGTGTTTTACCTTATATTTTCGACTGTATTAGGAGTTTTTGTGGGATTTTTGACTGAATTTGGAGTAACTGTACTACGTTAGTATAGTAGCGAGCCCGAAGGGCGAGCTCCTGGTGAGGCCGAAGGCCGATCATTCGGCCCGCGAGGCCGAAGGCCGAGCGTATGGTGCGTGAGCCCGAAGGGCGAGCGCTTGGCGAGGCCGGAGGCCGAGCCGTGTTGGTAACTTGCGAGGCCGAAGGCCGAGCTCCGACTTGAGAGTATTTTCCACTTCTCCGACTGGTCTCCATGGCAACTGCCCGCGGTAACCGAAGCACCTACGAGTGGGGTTCCATATCAAAAGTGACTCGGTCCCATTCTGCCCGTACCACCTTTTTATGGCAGTAGGGTGAATTTGGTTTGGTGGCTACAGTTTGTTTCTTTATTGTATTGAGAGTTATATGGGATTTCATACTTCTATTGGAGTTTGGAACTTATTTTTTTTAAATGTATAAGGGGTTAAGGTAAAGTTTTGTACTGCATAACGATAAATGCGGGCCGCATGCGGCCCGCACACTGCCCGAAAAACTAGTATATATATATATATGTATGCGATGATAGTTCTGGTAATGATGATGGTGAAAAAGTCGTTGAAATTATGGATGAAAGTTGATTTTTCGGAGAGATAAACTTTTTAATGTAAAATAATTGTAATAGTTTTAAAGTGTTAAATTTTTAATGAAATATAAATTGTCATGTTTGTGTACGATAGCGCAATAAATGAATATTGTATTCTACCACATAAATGATAGTACTTTTATACTGATAAAGCAATTGGTGCAAAATTATTCCCTAACCATTCCAAAATATCAAACATGCTCAACGTTAATTAATAATCAAGTTTTCACTTCTGCCGGCACTCCCGGAGTGCAACCCGTCTTTTTTGTGGTTTAGGTCGTTTTAAGGTGGTAGCTAGCCAGGTGGGCAATCGCAAAATATCCTTCCACCATGATGCTCAAACCAGCGGTGGGGATCGAACCAGGGACCTGCGGCACGGCAGTACGGCCCGGCCATCATTGCTTCATAAATTAAGTATTCCGGCAGATGTTTTAGAGCCAGTAATTCTAGGTTAAGTTTTTTAACATCTTCCACATCGTCACTTACCATCAGATGAGACCGTGGTCAAAGGCTTGCATACAAATAATAAATAAATTAAAAATAAAACTAATTGAGAACCTCCTATTTTTTTGAAGTCAGTAATATTTAAAAAAAGAGGCATGAAATACCAGGATGGGCAGATAGTGGAAAAACATTAATGGGGGTACGTTTTGCGTTTGGCTACGGAACCTTAAAAAATCTGCTGCACCTCCATTATTCTATATATTGTTCTCACAGCCAATATTATGAATTTATTATTTATCACACAATATCTTATGAAAATATCTTTCTAGAAAATATACATGTAAATATAAATAATTCAAGACGCCGCCACAGCTACGTCCCCAATATACGTGTATACCTACTCGTCTAGACGTGACTCAAATATTTGCTTTCAAAGTTTTGTGGAAAACATTTTGTCAAATGTATTAAAATCAAATTGAGATTTGTATATTTATGAAAGGGGACTGTGGATAAACGTAACCAATTTTGCTAACAAATTTGTAGACGTTCAATAAAATTTCAAAAGAATTTTTCGCAAAGACCTAGTAAAAAATTGTTAACATTTCATAGGAATTGGAATTGTAAGGAACGGTTGCTGATCAGTGGTCATCATATATCATATATTCGTTTAATACGATTTCATTGCATAAAACGGTGCCCTCCACTGTCTGTATTTTACGTTTTTCTTTTCGGGATGACATCTGTCTTTTGGCGTGTGTATAACATATCTCAGTTTGCACCGAGGGTTAAAAAACAACTGGTTGGTTCTATTCCAGCATGGTGGTAGGGCATTTTGCGAATGCCCGCCTGGCTAGCTACCACCCTCAAGTAGAAAATCTGTCGCAAGGCAGCTGCCCTTGAGAGCCAGTACTTCTAGGTTAGCCTGAACAACATCTTCGACCACATCTTCACTTACCATAAGGTGAGATAGTGGTCAAAGGCTAACCTATCAGGAATAAAGAAAAAGCTTCGAGTTATGGTTTTAAATCCTACTGGTATATAGGTAATTACAATGCTTTCTAACATAAATTCGGTAGTGTGGTAGTTAAGAAAATGTAGAAATAAATGAAATAACTCTCTCTGTCTATTATATAAAATGTGTCAGCAAATGCGAGCTTTTGACACTTTTAGCCAAAAGTTGCTTAAATTTTCCAAACTGAGAGTGGCATTCAAAACAAGCAACAGTGACAGTGTGTCCATGACTAGCGAAACGTAGCCGATGTCAAGCGTTCTGTCGCGTCAACACATGTACAATAGGGTTGTCACATAAATACCTCAATACAAATAGAATATTACAAAATCACAAATATGGTACAGGAAAAATTTAAGTCATGTGCGGGAAAAAAATTAAGTCGTACGTGTTGTGATTTTGTAATGTTTTATTAATATGTGATTTTTTTGTTTTTGTAAAATTTTGTAAAATCCGCATAGCAGGCGTTATTGCAAACCTAACACTATTAAAATCATAAGGTTGCGTCATCATTTACAAGTATAAAACCAATTGCAAAATTGGTCTTGTTTGTAGTACAACGCAAGTGGTACTATAAATGTCGCTCCATCCCAAAACGATGGTTAAGGAACTATAGGAAAGATTTGAGTTATGACGTCATGTCATGTTAGCTCAATTGGTTAGAGCATACCCCGGCTCAAGGGGTAGATGGACGCGGGTTCGAATTCCGCACATGACTTAAATTTTTCCTATCGTATATTTGTGATTTTGTAATGTAATCCGCATAGCAGGCGTTATTGCAAACCTAACAATATTAAAACAAATAGAATATATTAAATATTTACATTTCTCTGTTTTAGAATTACAGAACTGTTACATATCTTCCTCTTGGATTTAAAGAAATGTGATTAGGGGAAATAAATGTGATACTTAAACAGCTGTATTCAATCAAGCAACTTAATATTTTTTTTGTTTACAGAGTGCAATAGGTAACAATCAGTGAAGATTTTCTACAATATCAATTTTTTTAACTATTTGCTGTTATTACATTTGTAATTATTAATCTTTTTGACGGTTTAGGAGTAACCTGTGAAATCATAGGCATTAGTGTTCAATGACTTTTCAAGATAATAAAAGCATATTACATTAATCTTACGAATACCAAATTTGGAAACTTAACTAAACGCTTTTAAATAATTTTAATTGGAATTTCCACATCGCCCGCTTCTACCTTCAGCCAGGAATTACTAGGATAGTCACATTACACGAATATTTTTTTATTCTTTGCGCCTCTTATTCATAGTTGAAATCAACATTGAATAGGATTAAACCTATGACTACTTACTTGGAGTAGCTTCACAGTCGTCACAGTTTTATATATAATATAGATGTAAATAACTTTCAATATTACACATTTCGTAGATTTTATATACTCGTATCACTTACAAAATTTTGTATATATTAATTTTAATCGCATATAATGAGTTGTGTCAACCCTGCTGACTTTGTGTTTGGTCTACCAAAACGAAATAGAGTGAAGCGTGCAAGCTGTTCACTGGAAATATAGAATTCACTGCTCTTTATTTTATTGATATTAGCTATTGCTACCGGTTTTACTCTGCTTCTTCAAATGGTAATATATGTCATTATTACTTTGTGTGCCTACAAAGAGCGTTCTAGAGTTCTTATTCATGAATCCTGACATCTCCGTTCAGTGTGAAGAAGAAGATGAATCCACATAAAACAGCTGTCAAACCACGGTGGTCGAAGAGAATGCACGATCTATTGTAATGTATGAGTCTAGTAGAGTGAAATCTTTTTAGTAAAGTTACATAACCTTTGTCATCAACAATGTTACCTAGCAACGATTTCTTATTCGTCTTCTTGCTATGTCAAAGTAGAAGAAACTGATTGAATGAAAGAACTTGACCTCTCTATTTACGCACAGTTAATGTGAACTAAGAAATCTAAACTGCTGGCTGTGGGCTCTGTGCCTGTTGAAATTGTCGACTTTGGTTTAATGGCTAGCCGCCTTCCCACGGGATCCTCTACTAGTAGTATAAGTAACTGCGTGTGCGCATAATACGCACATGACCATACTCCCGCCTATGTGAGTAGTGCGACGCTGCTCATTTAGCACTTTCCCTTAATTCGTCTTTAGGGGTGAACTGGCCGGTCACTTCTCCATGCAAACATTGAGGGTAAACATTCCTTGTTAAATTTTAATATTGTTATGTTAGTAATAACGCCTGCTTGGCGAATTACGTTACAAAATTTCAAATTTACGAGAGAAAAAATTAATGTCATGTGCGGGATTCCAACCCCATTTTTTTTTGCGTCCATCCACCTTTTTAGCCCGGGTATGCTCTTACCAGTTGAGCTAACATGACACAATGACTCCTTACGTTTTTGCTCTCGTTCTTTAACCATCGCATCGGGATGGAGCGACACCTATAGTTAAACTTGAGTTGTACTACAAACAAGACCAATTTTTCAATTGGTTTTAAACTTTTAAATGATGACGCAACCTTATAATTTTAATATTGTTATGTTTGCAGTAACGCCTGCTTGGCGAATTACATTACAAATGTACGAAATTAGAGTTTTGAGTTATTGGGTCATGTTAGCTCAATTGGTTAGAGCATACCCCGGTTAAAATGTTGGATGGACGCGGATTCGAATCCCGCACATGACTATAATTTTTTCTCTCGTAAATTTGTAGTCAATCAATGCGTTGTTAAAGTTTTTCTCGGTATGTTTAGAATACTCACGGCAAAGCAGTAATTTCGATAACTTTTTGCTTGTTCATATTACAATTAAACAACGATCTAAATCGCGTTCACCGGTCACCCGTGACCACAATCACTTCAAAGTGTTTGAGACGTACGGACAAAAATAATGATAAATATACGCGATTTAAACCGTTCATAGGCTACCACCCTCTAGTAGAAAATCAGTCGCTAAGAACGGTGTGTTCCGGCAGCTGTCCTTGAGAGCCAGTGAAATTACAGGCACCATGAGACTTAACAACTATGTAGGCTTAACCGCCTGTTAACACTTTCGATTACATCATCACTTACCATCAGGTGAGATCGTGGTCAAAGGTTAATTATCACAAATAATAAAAAAAAACCTTTGGCTTGTCAAAACACTGTTAGGGTAGGGCAGACTAGACTGCTTAGAAGGTGGATGCTCCGATTCGGTTCTGTCACACAATTCAACCTGATATAAGCCACCTGAATAATTAGTGTTATGGGCTTTGACTAAGACTTTAAGTAATTCCTGAGGTTTGGCTGTCGTAAATTTTTGAAGCGCTCGTAGCGAAGTTTGCTTAGCCGTTCTTAATCGATCAGCAAAGTTAAGCAACGTCCGCCGCAGTCAGGAGTTGGATGGGTGACCGCTAGTGACATTATTACTAAGTGCTTCCGTGCTTCGGAGGGCAGTTAAGCCGTCGGTCCCGGTTGTTATCTTACAATGGCAGTCGTTACAGTATGGTGGTAGCACATTTTTCGAATGCCTGCCTGGCCACCCTCAAGTAGAAATTCTGTCGCCGAGCACCTTACGGTGTGTTCCCGCAGCTGTCCTTGAGAGGCAGTAATTCTAGGCTAACCTGAACAACGACATCTTCGACCACATCGCAACTTACCATCAGGTGAGATAGTGTCAAAGGCCTTTTCTTTTTTATGAGCCTATCAGCTATAAAAATATAAAAAAATACATAAAAGTTACCTAGGAGCGTTGGAGCTTCGATGTTTAACTACGACATATATACAGCATAGTAGATCTTACAGTCTCTGAAACAAGTCTTATTTAATTAAAAGAGTAAAAAACCCGACTGCAAATAATTTATTTTCGATAAGCGTTTTATCGTTCGATTGTAATTAAAACTGCAAGTTATATACGCGTATATTTATGAAATCGTTTTGATACTCGATGGATTTGGAAGAAAAAAAAACAATTGTATCATACAATTTGGCGTCTAAAATCCACCAGCATGTTTTTCTTTTTTATGAGCCTAGTGTCACTTGTGCATTCATGACCAATCTAACGATATCTCATAAATCAAAACCGGTTAAGCCGTTTAGTAGTTATGGTGGAATAAAGAAACTTACAAACATACATACATACATATATGAATCCTGAAAACCTCTCATATTTTTGAGGTCTGGTTTTTTTTTTATTGTATTTTTTTATGTTATTGTGATGGAACAAGTTCGAGGCCCACCTGATGTTAAGCGGTATCCTCTGCCTATAACAGATGCATTTCATCACAAGTGACGAACTGCACCGCGCCCATCACCTTGAGACATACATGTTAAGTCTCATTTTGCCTGTTATTTCACTGGCTCTCAAGGATTGCTGCCGGAACACACCGTTAGGTGCTTGGCGACAGATTTTCTACTTGAGGGTGGTCGCTAGCCAGGCGGGCATTCGCAAAATGCCCTTCCACCATGCAATTGTATAAAAGTACCGTGACATACAGACAGAACGATGTATACGGTCAATCTATAACAGTTTCGTTTTGTTCCGGCGAACCTTGGAAATGAAATAAAGTCTTAAAAAACTTGGCAGAGGTTTTTGTTAACATCCTCTTCTAATATAATATAAAATATCTGGAGAACATCATTAAACTTGTCCAAAACTGACAGGATAGAGGGGGAGGGAAAGAAACGTAAAGTAAACGGTATTTATTGTATAGACAGGAATACTCTTTCAAATTACAAAATTTTTTTTTTTGCGCAAATCTAAATTCTGGAAAAATGGAATCGACTTCAATACTCAAATAATAAGTCATATAAAATACTGCAAGTTTCATATCTATGCTGACGATACTCAGGTGTATATTTCATGCAAGCCAACCGACATCGATAGCGCTATAGGAAAACTAAATGAGGATCTTGCTAGTATAGCATGTTGGTTCTGATAAAAATTGTCTAGTACTCAATCCCTCAAAAACTAAATTTATAAATTTTGGTAATAAACATCAGCTATCTAAAATTAACTTGACGGTGAGCGTAATGCTTATGGATAGACCCATTGAACGGGTATATGAAACTAGAAATCTGGGCTTGCTAATAGATACCAATTTACGATACGAAAAACATGTAGCTAAGTCAATACAAAACTGTTTTTATAAATTAAAAGTGCTTTACCGTATTAGACCGTATCTGAAAGAAGAGTTACGTATCCAACTTGTAGAGTCTCTAGTATTGTCCAAATTGAATTACATGGACACGGTATTTGGACCCAAGTTACTAGCACGGACACAAAAAATTATACAAAGAGTACAAAATGCCTGCGCTAGATTTTGCTTCGACATTCCGCCAACAGCTCATGTGAGTCCATACCACAACAAACATTCCATTCTAAAAATGAAGCAACGTCGCAAGTTGCACTTGGCATGCTTACTTTTTAATGTCATAAAATATAAACAGCCTTCATACCTGTACGAAAAACTATCCTGGATGTCAAGTCATAGACCCGTAGAGCCCCGCCAATGTGCGTCACGACTCTCCACGCAATGCCATAGGTCAGCTGCCTTCAGAGGTTCTTTCCGTTACGCAGCTACTAAGTGCTGGAATAATATCCCACCACCGGTGAGGAACCTGCAAACTGTACTTAATATTCGACTTGAATTAAAGAAGTATATTACTGCACACCAGAAAAATGAGGAAACGCTTAAACACGATACGAGTGCTATATGATCCAAACGAACTTTTAATATTGTGTTGTAATAAATAAGTAACTAAAGTGTATGTGTAGCTATTGTAATAAAATAAGTAAAATATGATAACATGAATGTGTAGTGTAGTATAATTATTGTTATTATTATTTTCTTTTATTGTGTTGTTTATAAAAGTATATTTTAGATTTTTTGGCTGTATAGTGGATTTATATTTGTATTGTACTGTATATAAATTTGTATGTATATATACATATGTGTGATATAGTATATATATATATTTATTCTGTACTGTGTGCATGCCGGTACGTGAATTCACCAAACGGCTCCAACAATAAAACAAAATTCTATTCTATTCTATTCAAATGTGTGTAACTTGTTGAAGTCTGTAACAAACTATGATGGTTCAAAAGTACCTATTATCACAATATTGTGCGCATGGTACCGACTTCGATAAGTTATTTCACCCATTTGAGTGTTGAAGTCGGTTCCATTTTTGGTAAAAAAAAACACCCTTTTTGGTGACCCTTGCTACTTATGGGATCGATTGTCATTCACTGTCAATGACTATATTATCAAGACAGAAAAATACTTTTCAGTTATTGGAGTGATACTCAAAAACGGTTTGACCGATTTTAATGGAATTTAAATGGCATCACACAAACATCAGGTTTCAAATACAAAAAGAATCATCAAAATCGGTTCACCCAGTCAAAAGTACTGAGTTAACAAACATAAAGAATTATAATACAGACGAATTGAGTACCTCCTTCATATTTGAAGTCAGTAAAAAAGGATTACAGGGTTAAACAAATTTCTTCATCCACACATTCATTCAAAGTTTGGTAAATCCTCCAAATTTATGAACCTGTTAGGGTAGCCTGTAAGGTCATCGTTGAACTGTTATGGCTGCAGTGCCTGCAGTGGAAAGTGCTATTAATCCTATATTTTACTAGAACTTTTGACTGGGTGAACCGACTTTGATGATTCTTTTTTTATTTTTAATCTTGATGATACAGTCATTGATAGTGTAGCAAGGGTCACTAAAATGAGTAATTTTTTTGTGATGAAATGCATCTGTTATAGACAGGGGTTAGTCAGCTTAACCTCAGGTGGGCCTCGAGCTTGTTCCGTCACAATAACATAAAAAAGTATATAGTTTCTAGATAAAAAGAAGAGGGAGCCAGTGAAATACAAACGTTAGAAGTCTCTATTTAAAGAGATACTCCTATCTATTTACTAAATGGCAATTGAGTTTTGTGACGTAAAAAATAACAGGCGTCCGCGGGAACTGTTTTTCTCAACCCGTGACGTCATTACCGATTGATTGATGTCGCCGATGGTAGCGAAAAGTGGAGTTAGGGTGGCCATGACACAATTATATTTTAAAGATCTGAATGCATACAAATCTAACGAATCAAATATACAAAAGAATGGCGAATTTAGAATTTATGGCTAGAAGCCATGAACATTGGCTATGGATTACCGCGTAGCAGGTCCATAGTAGACCACCACCAGTCGTTAGGGCATTTTGCGAATGCCCGCCTGGCTAGCGACCAGCCTCAAGTAGTCGTCAGTCCACGTAATGGCCTACCAACTCTACGTCTTCCGGTTAATGATCCAACTACTCGAGAATCTGTTTTTTTTCATGGGTTAACGGTTCATCGAGCAATGTGTTCTGCTTATTTCCACTTCAACTTGCAAATCCTGAAAGCTATGTCTGTGACTTTCCTTTGGCGAATATCCTGGTTCTGAATTTTATCGCGCCAAGAAACTCCGAAAATAGCTCTTTCCTAGCCTCGGTACCTCAGCAACCTCAAATAGAAATATAATCAAGCGCCTAACGTTGTATTTCGGCAGCTCTTTGAGTGCAGATGAAGAGAGATTTACATAGTACACACGCTGTTGAAGCCTTTCTTTTTAGTCGCACGAATAACAAATTATTTTTTAAGTATTTTTAATTTAGTAAAAGTGTATAAAGTAAATAAGTAAAAATGTAGTGTATGAATTTAGATATTCCATAGATAGCAGGAAATCTTCATGGTTTAGGGAAAGAAGAATTGTTTTACTCTAAATTTAACGCGTGCCGGCCACGGGCATTAATGAATAAATCAAAACTACTGGATCGAATTTAATAATTTTTTTAGTGAATGACGTGGGCTATATATTTTATACAATTATTATTTCGACTCTCTCTCTCTCTCTCTATCGAATACTGTAGAGGAAACTCTCAATTTTTTAAAATATTTTTTGTCTCGGTTTAGTTATTTTCGCTCACAAGATCATTCACGCGTCTATAATACTGTTCACCGTCAACGAGAATTGCAATTACCTATAAATGATCCAGTTATGCCAAAAAGCTACCAGTCCCTTGTAGCTTTTTGAGTTATGCATAACTTAAGAATAACAAAACCAAACTTGATTATATTTAAATGAGACAGTTAAATTATACTCTAGTCAACAATATAACAGTTTTATCTATATTAACTTACCGGAAAGATTCCGACCAGTTTCGTACTGTTTTGAAGTCCTTCGTCCGGGAGTCACGATTGCGCGAAGCGACGAGCACGTGCCTCAGCGCGTAACTGAATCTTTCCGGTAAATATAACGCGGGTCCTAGCCGGTTCCTATCAAATCAAATCAAATCAAATAATATATTTGCAAGAATACAATCATGTATGTACATTTTGAGTTCTTGTGTAAAATGCGTGGTCTCTGTATTCTGCCTGCAAGCAGACGTGCAAATATTTAAAGCTAATGCTAAAAATACACTAGTAATATTAACAATTTTATCATATTAATTACATCTATATCTTACTAAACCTCCATATATTCTTTAATGCTATAAAAACAGTTTTCTATCTCTTTCTATATCTTTAATCTAATAATTTAACAATATAAGAGTCAACAAAATCAGCAAAACATACAATTGAATTGAAAACTACCTGCTTTTAAGGAAGTCAATTAAAGAAAAAAACACATATTCATTATGCAACATATAATTCAGAACAGCAGGATTACATAGTGAATGAATAAGCAATTAAGAAAAGTATAAAAAGTAAAGCTAAATAAATCCATTCAGATCTGTATCGTGGAATTCTTTTATAATTTCCCAGCATTCGCCACTTATCCTACCTTACCCGAAATCCTGGAACTTGTCGACAAAAACTACAGCTACCAAGTTATTTCGGAGGCGAACTAACGGCCTCTTGACATTCCGTCAGGAGCGAGGCACACTATCGAGTGGGTGGAGTGACCATGAGTTGGAATGTTCTCGAATAATGTTGATTTGTTCATAGCTGTCTTAATGTTTTATGAGTTTGTGTTGAAATAAAACTCCATTATTATACTAAGGGCCTGTTTCAGAATGTTCGAGTAAGTTCCGGTTATACTACTCAGAACATATTTAATAAATAAAACGCTATAATGAATAGATTCAGGCGTTAATTTGGGGAAATCCATATTTAATACTAACAAATATGTTTAACATAATTTAAGAAAACATGAAATTAGTATGTAAAAAAACACTTAAAGAACTGCAATGGCTTATAGGGATCTAAATGCTTTTAGTGTAGGAGCTGTAGTTTTGTATATAGTTCGTAGTATTTTGTTAATAAAGGCATACCGCCGGTTTACTTAAAAAATATAAAAACATATCTAGTGACAATTCCGCCTAATTTTCCTGTTAAGTCGACGTGACGTCACAAACGCCACGCAGCCAAACCGGAAGAAATTTTGACGCGTTTCGCTTCTACACGAAGCATCCTCAGCAGATCTTGACTCTACGAGCGCACGACCGCGCGCGCTACGAAAATTGGCGGTATTGTCACTAGATATATGTTTATATTTTTTAAGTTTTTATTAAAATATTAATTTGATGTTTTCTTAAAATATTTTAAAAAAATATTTGTTATTCATAAAACACTATCTTTGCGTTTTACAGTCATCGATTTAGCCTATATATCGATTAAAGCTTGAAACGCGTTGCAGTTTAACTGTCATTTTTATCATTCAGTTATTTTATGTTCTGAGTAGTTTAACCGGAATTACTCGAACATTCTGAAACAGGCCCTAAGAATAGAATAAGCATTGCAATTGAACGGGGCAATGCTGCCAGCTTGCTGGGCACGCTGCCAACTGGTAGTGGGCTAGAGCATTTGGACTGCCTGTGAGTCTGCAATGACTTATGGGTATCTAAATGCTGTTATTGTAGTAGCTGTAGTGATGTATATAGTTCGTAGTATTTTGTTAATAAAGGCATACCGCCGGTAAAAAAAAATATACTTCATATAAAATATCTTGGAGCGCTGGTAGCATAGTTTGCTTAGCCGTTCGCTAAGTTAAGCAACGTCCAAAGTGGTCACGAGTTGGATGGGTGACCGTTAGTGACATTACTACTGAGCGTCAAGTGCTTCGGAGGGCAAGTTAAGGAACTTGAACTGAGCGTGCACGTGCTTCGGAGGGTAAGTTAAGGAGTTTTAAGAATATTTTTTATGAAGTATATTTTTTTTCGTCGGACCCGGTTGTTATCTTACGATGGCAATCGTTACAGCATGGTGGTAGGGCATTTTGTGAATGCCCGCCTGGCTAGCTACCACCCTCAAGTAGAAAATCTGTTGCCAAGCACCTAACGGTATTAACCTAGTAAATTATAAAATAACTATTCCGATAAATAAAAATAAAATTAAATATAACGGTGTGTTCCGGCAGCTGTCTTTGATAGCCTGTAATTCTAGGTTAGCCTGAACATTACTCGACCACATCATCACTTAACTTCAGGTGAGATAGAGGTCAAAGGCTAAACTACCAGGCATAAAAAAACTGAATCGAAATTTAAAATTCTAAATTTCTTAATATACCATTTATGTTAAGGGAGGCCTTTGGTATGCTATACCACTGGTCTGACCTAGTTTAGGTACTGGTTTCCCAATGTATATACCTATAACTACTATATAATCATTAGTCTGATATTTTCAAGTTAAATAATATTGGTTTAGGCGATAAAATAAATTTCATTTCATATTACAACAACTTAATTAATTTTGGCACAAAAAAATAGGATTTCTTACATTTTGACGAACCAAATTAATGTTGAAATTACAATTTAATACAATTGCTCGTAAAATAAGCTCTTTTACGTAAGCTTTGCCTGCGGCTTTAATGTATAACTAGACTGGAGATGAACAACATTTGTCGTTTTTCTTTATGAAGTTTGAATTCTTCATTTTGAAAATCATACAAACTAATAACAAATATATTTTAAATATTTTATGAAAACATCAAATTAATATTTTAGTAAAACACTTAAAAAATACAAAAATATATCTAGTGACGATTCCGCCTAATTTTCCTATTAAGCCGACGTGTTTTCACAAACGCCACGCAGCCAAACCGGAAGAATTTTCGACGCGTTTCGCTTCTACACGAAGCATCCTCAGGAGGTCCCATTGAAATCAGACAATAACTATTTTTTAAATTCCTGATTGGTAAGCCTTTGACCACAATCTCAGCTGGTGGTAAGTGATGAAGTGGTCGAAAGTGTTAATAGGCTTAAACCTAGAATTACTGGCTCTCAAGGACAGCTGCCGGATCACACCGTTCGGTGCTTGGCGACAGATTTTCTACTTGAAGGTGGTTGCTAGTTAGGCGGGCATTCGCAAAATGCCCTTCCACCATGCGGTGAAGCTCAAGCCCGCGGTGGGATTCTAACCATGGACCTAATGCACGGCAGTCCATAGCTTATGCCACTGAGCCATCACTACTTCAGCCCAACTATAATACTATATGATTTTTCTTATTGTATAACCTTAATTTCGTTGAGTTAATTAATGTAATGATAATATTTAATTATTTTGTAATGTATAATAATTATATCGTATATATTTAGAAGTATTAAGAAAAATCATAAGTATTTTTTTGAACATGTTGCACACCTCTTTATGAGGTAGATTGTATATGGTAAACTTTTAATTTAAGATGTTTGTACAACTACAATCATATGCAATAAATGAATTTGAATTTCAATATAAAAACTTTATCTCAATACTAACAATATGATATTCGTGCTACTTTAATAAATTTTCCAACTTCGGTATGATCCATTAAAGATTCCGCCTAATTTTCGTGTCAAACAAACATGACGTCATGAACGTCACGTAGCCAAACCCGAACATTCTCGACGCCTTTCGATTCTACACGAAGCACTCTCAAGCGGTCTTGACTCATCGAACTTCGACTCCTCGATCGTGCGCTGCAGTTTGGCTACGTTTATTACTTCACGTCAGCTTGACAGGAAAAGTTAGGCGGAATTTTGGCGGAAAATCGTTAATTAGGTTGTCTATCTTCAGAAATATCTTTGAGTACAGACCTGTGTCACCTGCCTACCTATTCAGGGTAGTAGGGAGCATAAGAAAAAGAAAATAGAGAATTAAGTATAAAGTATAATGAAGAGAAAGGTCGTGGATCTCAGACAGGTACGGCAATTAGCAAGCTTCCTTGTTGTAGGACTTATCTCCGGTCCGCTAGTAAACGAGTCGATGCTCAGCAGTAGGTCTGCCGTACAGTGGCTCAGCTCCATCACTGCCGCGCCGGTAGGCTGTCCCAGCTAGATGCTGTAGAGACGGGGTTGGCCGCGGTTGGTGCTGGAGGTCAGGGGACGGCCGGAGTTCAGGCGTCGTACGAAGGTCAGGTACTGGGAGTCAGGTACCCTGGTAGTGGAATCCTGGTACTGGAACCCTGGAATGCACATGTGCTCCGGTCAGATTGGGTCCAGTGAGATGTTGAGCTGGTGGGTCCACTGTCCCTCTACTACTGAGCATGTAGGGACTCGCAGAGGGCCTTTTGGGATGTGGCCCGCCAGCAAACAACAGATGCCATAAGTATTACTGTTAAAGTACTGCTGGTAAAGAATTCGCATCCGCTAAGGCTTCCGCTACCGAGCATAAAGGGACTAACTAGGCCCTTCGCGGATGCGAACCACCAGCCGCATTAGAATGCCAGAAGGGCCAAGTAGGTATGTTGCTGGTCAGGAGGCGCACAATCCACGAGGTCCGTTCACTACCGAGCATAAATGGACTAGCCTAGGTCCCTCGTGAATTGCGAGCTACTAGCAACACCCTTTAAAGTTTGCCAGAAGGGCGTACCTAGATAAAAATACAAGAAGAATGTTGAGAAGCAACAGAAAAACACAGAAAATATACACAAGTTAAACAAGATAGTTATGCTAATAGCTCTTCTAGCTATTAGCATATGTTAAAACACATAAGAAAATACAGTAAATAGCATTGAGAGTACATACCAAGAATAATTACACAATTAGCAGAAAGAATTGTAGGTTAGTATTATGGTATTTTTGGTCAAATACATATTCACACACTCACCCAAATATAGTATGGGATTTCCGAAGTTAAGGATATAAGATTTTTATTGAGTAATATCTACTTTTACTCGTTGGAATTTATTTGTATTACTTGGTCAGTGCGTGGCTCGTGGCGAAGTGACGCCGATTTTCATCGTCGGAAGCTCGTCAACTATGCCGGATGTTTGAGCTCGATTTCGCTACCATATATGGTCACGAAAAAGGCCACTAAACCGTTGGAGTAATTTTTTTTTTTTTTTTTTTTTTTTTTTTTATGTTATTGTGATGGAACAAGCTCGAGGCCCACCTGATGTTAAGTGGACTAACCTCTGCCTATAACAGTTGCAATTCATCACAAGTCATGAATTGCACTGCGCCCGTCACATTGAGACGTAGTTGTTAAGTCTTATTATGCCTGTAATTTCACTGGCTCTCAAGGACTACTGCCGGAACACACCTTTCGGTGCTTGGCGACAGACTTTCTACTTGAGGGTGGTAGCTAGCCATGCGGGCAATCGCATAATGCCCTTCCACCATGCGGTGAAGCTCAAGCCGGCGGTGGGGATCGAACCAGGGTACTGCGGCACGGCAGTCCATAGCTATTACCGCTCGGCCATCATTGCTTCAACTTCTTCAATCACTTAAGCCTATTTAAATAGTTTTTGAAAACACAGCGTTCCTCTAATAGGAAGTTAAAATCTACAAAGTTACTTTATGGTTAAAATCACCCGTGGTGATTTTTTTTGACATTCAATAGTTTGACAGTTGCTGATTCAGCGAGTAGGTAGGTAGTAATTGATATATTTTATTTTTTGGATCTGTATTTTTATTGTTATAGTCCAATTCATTATTGTTATTTATTTTAAGATTTAAATAATTATTTAGTTAAGCAGATATATTATAAAAATATTTCTATCTCCTAGGCGACATCTATACATTTAAGATTGAAGGTTTTAGAATATACGACCTCTATCGGTTTATTGATGAATTACTTCAGCGAGTAGCGCTGGTAGTGAGATCGTATTCTGAACCGATAGATAATTCCATTTTGCAGTTAACTGAATAGATGGCGCTAACATTAATTATATTAAATTAATATATTATATGTACCCATAATACATTTATTATAAAGGGTCCGCCAAATAACTTTTTTTTATATGCTATAAAAAAAAACTACTGTATATTTTATCAAATTTCTTTTTTTATTTGAAATTACAATCCTTCCGGTTAATTTATGGGTGACCGCTAGTGACATTACTACTGAGCGCTTCCGTGCTTCGGAGGGTACGTTAAGCCGTCGGTCCCGGTTGTTGTCTTAGGATGGCAGTCGTTGTAGCATGGTGGTAGGGCAATTAGCAAATGCCCGCCTGGCTAGCTACCACCCTCAAGTAGAAAATCTGTCGCCAAACACCTAACGGTGTGTTCCGGCAGCTGTCCTTGAGAGCCAGTAATTCTAGGTTAGTCTGAACAACATCTTCGACCACATCATCACTTACCATCAGGTGAGATTGCGGTCAAAGGCTAAACTATCAGGAATAAAAAAAAAAAAAAAAAGGAAAATAATTTCATTCAAATTATTGGCTGCCTCGGTTAGCCATGCAGTAGCCTACACGATCGATCCAATTTTTAAGCACATTATCGATTGTGTGCAGCTATCGTTATCGGGCCTTGTTGAACCAATTTTTGTTCACAAAAATTGAAGAGGAGGATATTGGCAACACTTGGTTTCAACAGGACGGCGCTACGTGCCACAAAAAAAAGTTATATGGCGGACCCTTTATAATGGAAAAACACTGATAATTTTAGAGGTATCTAATGTGATGTCATGAGTAACCTCTAAAGAAAACATGTTTGTATTGTATATGTTACCGGAAATGCATGAAACCTTGGTACTTTAGATACAGAATTTCTATATTAGGGAAATTGGGTAGGTATACACATTCCTGCCTTAGAGTAACGCAAGGATATTATCTATACCATATAATATATGGTATAGATTATATTATCTTGATTGTGTATTCCCGGGACCGTGGACAAAGCAGCACTCAGAAGCAAGTAATTGTAACATACATCATCAGCCATAACGTCAACAATTGAACAAAGCCCTCCTCCTTTATATTTAGAGACGTAATTATGGCCAACCCACCGTGGTTTCCCATTTATACGTCACTTGGCAAGCGTCTCGGGATCCCAGGTTAAGAAGACAGTTCTTCAGGAGGCACAGCTGCCCGTCTTCTGGTTTGTCCCTTCATCGCCACTCCCACCCAGGTCCCATGGGCCTCATCAGGGATCGCAGTACCAGGTACACTCTATTAAGATAGTAAATTAATAAAAAAGGAAAAAAGGCGACTGCAAATTATTTATTTTCGTAACGAGTTTCATCGTTCCATTAAAATTTAAACTGCAAGTTATAGATCTTTATTTAATCGTTTTTTAAAGCCCTTTATTTTGATAATTAATTCAATGGTTTTGGAAGAAAATTTTGTTATTTCTCACAGTTTGTCATCTTAAATCCACCCATTTGTTTATTTTTTTTCTATGACTTGCGCTTTGAAGACAAATCTAACGATATTTCATACATTAAAATCAGTTAAGAGGAACGGGAAGAGAAGCACCCACAGAGAAATATCGGTATTTAAATACCCATTAATTCAAATTCCTTTAATTTAATGATAAAAATCACAACCTATAAACCTGAATATTGATAACATCTATAACATTTCCAAAAATCATCAAAATCGGTGATTGTTTAGGGGGGTAGAAACGTTTGCTCTTTTTGTATGAGAATTCGAGACTTCCGCCATTTAAAAGTTATGGTGAAATAAAGAAACTCTTAACATAACGCTCCTTTTTTGTGCATTTGTGTTAAAAGTACAGTGTCCATATCTATGGAAAATATATGGGATGAACATTATTAACTCATACAAAATCATCCAATTAGACTATGTTCTTACAAAATGAGCTAACTCACAAAAAGGTTGTCACCGTAAGCTCTTGTAACATCGTTGACTTTATCTTCAACAATTTACGGACCCAGTTAAGATTACTATTACCTACCTGTAACTGTAAGCACATAAGTGTATAAGGATTGATGAGGCGTGTTTTGTAAAGAACCTACTTTGTATTATGAATTATAGTATATAGATAATTATATGTATATATAATATATATTACATATATATATATATTTTATGTTATTGTAACGGAACAAGCCCGAGACCCACCTGATGTTAAGTGGACTAACCTCTGCCTTTAACAGATGTATTTCCTCAACGACGAATTGCACTGCGCCCGTCACCTTGAAACGTACAGTTGTTAAGTCTCATCTGCCTGTAATTTCACTGGCTCTCAAGGACTGCTGCCAGAACACACCGTTAGGTGCTTGGCGACAGATTTTCTACTTCAGGGTGATTGCTAGCCAGGGGGGCATTCGCAACATGCCCTTCCACCATGCTTTGTAAATTCGAACTATGGACTTGCGGCACGGCAGTCCATAGCCAATGCCACTGAGCCATCACTGCTTCATAATTCTTGTAAGGATTGATGAGGCGTGTTTCGTAAAGAACCTACTTTGTATTATGAATTATAGTTTTAATAATGGTTTTGATAATTATATATAGTTTATTAATGTACATTGTATCATTCATTCCTCGTGTGAGTCAAGTGGTGCACTCTTTGAAACAAGTGGTGCACTATTTGAAACTAGTGGTGCACTATTTGCAACTAGTGCACTCTGAGTCCAGCGGTGCCCTTTTTTCAATAGTTCTTACTAAGTTGAGTTTCTTTACTTTTTGATAATCATGAAGCAATTATGGCCGAGCGGTAATAGCTATACACGGCTACATGGCAGCCCATAATATCGCACGCTTGGAATGCTAGATATTTGTCATAGTGGTAGCAATTCTGTTGTACACTCACTAACTATACTAACTAATTCAAAAGTTCTAATTTTAGTTTTAGGATTTCTAAAAGTCATTCTGCTATTACCTCGAACCTCGAACTAAATTTAATACAGCAAATTATCAATACTAAATATGATACACTTTGCCGCTACTCTACGCTAGATGGCGCACAAGTCAAGTTGTTTTATAAAAAAACATAGTCTGGCCGTATTCCATTTGAGTTATTTTCGATAATTTTGATTACATTTTGCGTCTATGGATCCAGATTTAATATGAACCATAGACATAAAATGTGATCAAAATTATCGAAATCAACGAGTTTAGCGTCAAATGGTATACGCCCTATTTCCCTATGGAACTTTGTTTATATTCGAAACTATCGAAACCTGTGATAAAGCCCAAAAATAATGATTTTGCCACGGTGCTTGGCAGAGCAGCTTCAACTGGTCGCTTCGCAATCTCGAAAGCCTAGGTTCAGTAACAGAATCTAATGGTGATTACATATAAAAAAATAACAAAGGACATAACTGTCCGAAGTCTATCTAATAAAAGTGGGTATTTAAACACATCTGCCACCCCTCTGGGTATTACATGTATGCAAAGATCCAAGGCAATCCAAGTTTGCCTACAAGCTTTTTTCACTAGTTAGGCTTTTGAATTACCGAAAATCACAATCCTTTCCGGAAAACCCACAAGTCTAGCAACCATATACTACCATGGTCCATTGTTTATCCGACTAAGAAAGCACTGATTATGATAAAATCCGCAAAATATATTGATTGGAGAACATGACAGCATTAGTCAACACCAATTTACTTGTTGATTAATTTTAGGTTTCATTATCTATGGTTCCACCTAATCTGACTAAATTATCGTATAACAGAATAGCAAATATGCAAATTTTACTAAGTTTAATGACTTTAATAATTTTAGAGTGAATTCACTAAACTATGGCTCCAAAAGAATAAGGAATGTTCATTTGACATTTCTAAATCTAATTTTACTAAATTTTAGTTAGTTTTTTACCAACAGAATTGCTACCAGTGTGCATCCTGTGGCGTGTCCGTACAGGCGCGCATATATTCAAGCCGCGATTGGCACAGCTTCATGAAGATAAACTACTTTTGGTTTTATCATGGTATTAAATCTCACCACTATATACTCATAAATATGTCCTTAGGCGGTGCTCATGCAGCGTTTGTTTGTACGTAGCAGTATGGAGTTCGTTACAAAGAGTACTGAACTTTTTCGAGTTTAGCTGATGATGTTAGGGTGCCGGATTCATCAGTGTGCGCCAACCATTAGGCATATAATACACTGAGAAAAACGACTTAAAGGTTTAAATCAAATTTGACCGTTTACGGTTGAATTGTAACTACGTAAGATGAATTCACAATTCTTAAGACGATTTTCACCAATCAATAAAAATGTACCATGTTTTATAATAAACACAACCGTCAAAAACGCCTTCCGTAAAGTATTTTCAGAATTGAACTTGTTATACGATAATAATTGCATATACCTTACTTTTACGGCGGTTTATATACGGTGATTATCACTATAACGTACGACTTAATCAGCCTCATCGAAATGTAAATATTTAAGAAAGACCACAAAATACACCTTAAATGAAGACGAAAAGAAACATTCGCCTTCACTGACCTCGTTTAACGACTAATAGTTGGAAGGCGTTTTTGTACGTTTTTACGTTTGGTCGGTTTTTTGCCTTATACCATATAAATTGGCCTTCATTAGGGCGCTTTTGACTTTAGATTTTTGTCAGTGTATGTCATGTTTTGTTGATGTACCGGGATAGAGTTGTCCTTTATCTTCCTGTAGGAGTTGTAACAGGTGAAGAAGAGTAAAACACCAGGTGGGCAGCAGCATCATATGAAGAACATGTTTGCCATCTTACATTGCGATCCCCAAGACGTCAGCCAAGCGTGGTGATTATGGCAAACTCACCAAGAAGACTTTTTTCATTGGTGGATATCATGACTTGATGATGATTTGCAATCAGTCATGTGACTGATAAACACGGACTTATTTATTTTCAAATCATTGTATCCATTCATTGAAGTTTCTCAATTTGTATTGAAAGTAAGTAAGCAGATATCCACTCAAACCGCAACTTTACAATTTTATTTATCCTGAAACCAATTTCCATTCGCATTGTAATATAATAACTTCGTATTGTATCGTAACTACTGATCTGAGTTCAATTGGTTCATTCAATTGCTCTCAATCTCGATATTATGCTGGAGCTCAAATAATTGGATACAAAATATGGTTCGCTATTTTACTGTATATTTATACAAACAATAAAATAAATTTAAAGGCCAACGATACCTCCGTTGTTGCGTATATCCGTGGGCAATAATGATCTCTATCACCAGATTAGACGCCTGCTCACTCCTATCCTATACATTTAAACAAATAAAATCGGCTAAATGCCAGTCGGATTTGCCCACCGAGGGTTCCGTACACATCTGTAGGTATATAAGTAAAAGTTATGGTAAAATTATTTAATAAAATTGGTTTTATCATGTACTTAACTAAAAATGTATGTTTTTCGTGTTTTTTTCTTTATCTGTGCTATAAGACGTTGCTTCGTACTAAATTTCATGATTCTGAGTTCACGGGAAGTACCCTGTAGGTTTCGATTCCCTTGCGAGTATTGAAACTTTGCGTCATAAACGGCTGTATCTTTTGATTGCGTTAGCTTAGAAGTTTGATTTTTTCACAGCTCCAAAGGACAGAAGACTTTAGTAGTTGATATGAATTTCAGCTTGATACCTCCACGCGTTCCTGATAAGAAGTTGTTTTCTTTTTGAGGTACGGAACCCTAAAAATTGAAAAACAAGTAAGTAGACTATTAAAACTGTCCTTGTTTTAGTGGAAATTTCAAATATTTTTTAATTAGCTTTGGCTTTGATAATTTCCTCTTTTACTTAACTGCCATACGTTATACAACATCGAGCATCACAATTAAGACATATACTAGATGTAAGATATTCAGTCATAAAACAAGTGCAGTCATAAAGCAGTAGTGGAGCAAGCAAAGCAGTGTGTAAGCACTAGTATTTAGGCGTTAAGGGCACAGAATCAAGTGAAATGACTGAGCAAATGAGAAGTAGAACGCAAATCGGCTTACGCTTACCATCAAGGAGGTGACTTTACCGCGTCTCAGCTTAAAAAAAATCCTTAGAATTATACCTTTAAAAAACGTCGAAAAGAGGAGATTCGCAATTTTTCCTTTTAAAAAGAAAAGTCAATGTAAACTCCCCACAAACCGAACGACGTCAATGGAAAGTCGTACCAAATTTCTTTATTGTTTCGTATTAGTTAGTACAACACTATACCTATATGTATATATATGGCATTACTTCCGAGCTCTTCCGTGCTTCGGAGGGCACGTTAAGCCTCGGTCTAGGTTGTCGTCTTAAGATAGAAGTCATTACAACATGGTGGTAGGGCATTCTGCGAATACCCGCCTGGCTGGCTACCATTCTTAAGTAGAAAATCTGTCACCATGCACCTAACGGTGTGTTCCGGCAGATGTCCTTAAGATCCAGAAATTCTAGGTTAGTCTGAACAAAATCTTCGACCACATCATCACTTACCATCTGGTGAGATAGTGGTCAAAGGCTTACATAGGTATAAAACTTAAAAATCTTTTAAAGTACTACTTCAGTAGGTAAAAAACTCTTTGGTTTGTTTTTATATGAAAAACGAACGACTCAAACTACAATCTCCTTGGTGAGAAGTGTGGAAATGTTGTTTTTTTTTCTATTTCAAAACACTAGTGTGGTAAAGTAAAAAGAAAGCACGAGTGCGTAATAAACTATATTATGACACTAAAATCGGTGCATTTAAAGGCCCGTTACGAGCGAGTGTGTTAAAAGAAAATTATTTAATAATTTTAATTCATAAAAAAATACAATTAAAATAATTATAAAAGTTAAGGTGACGATAGTTTGATGTGAGAACGTAAACTGCCTTAATTTTGGATAATTTCTGAAGCGAAGTCGGTGTCCAAAATTTTGCAATTTCGCTTACTCGGCGTTCCCATGAATTATCAGTGTGATTTTGCAATACCGATATGAGTCATTTTTGTTGATACCGGTCCATGGATTGAGACGACATAACAAAACTATAAACACATATGTTGTATCTTTTTCATTATAAATAAATTAATTGAGCCACAATAATGATTGCAAATTGAAAGAGAACAAACAGGAGTAATAATAAGTTTTACTACAGAAAGAGACAGAGAAGTTATTGCTAACAAATATCATCAACAACAGAACAGGATGAAGCTATCTTCAAATCAACTGCATGCAGAATACGTCATGTCTACTCGACGCGACGACTCGTTATGCCTTACGTGACACAGTGTAAACAAAATACAGTAGGTCACGTTAAATGTGCTACACTTTTCTTTTCGTCGTAATTTCAGTAATATATTTACGGATCGAATGATCTTCATTTTCCAAAACACAAAAAGGTGCTACGTTTACAAATTATCATCCTATAAATAAATTTGTCCTATGCAACTGGGCTTTGTTAAATGCAGATTTAGTCATCATCTAAATTGGTGCTGACTATTTTGACTTAAGCAGGCCTGGCGCACTCCGCACCTTAGGTACAAAGCTACAAGTACATCAACGGCCTCGTCTAGACGGGCTTACTCAACAGACGGGCTTACTCACGCGGGTACCCACACGCGTGCCGCCCCGAAACGCACTTCTTCTCACTTCAAAGCGCCGTATTTCGTAATCGTATTTATTAGTCTGTTTACCTACCTAGTTGCACAGAATAATAGGTATCTAGTAGGTAGGTTGAAATGAAGGCAACATTATACTGCATTGCATTTGTTGTAGTGCACGTTATTCTCACTTCGAATGGACATCGAAGGGTTAGAAAACGTACGCCTACCTATACGTTTCTAATGTTAACTTTTATTAGATACTATTTTCAGTTTCCCTTATATACCTAGGTAGTGACAGTTGTGTTTTAATGTGGACAGTAATGTTAAAGCGCTCGAAGCGAAGTTTGCTTAGCCGTTCTTAACCGATCGCAAGCTAAGCAACGTCCACCGCGGGCATAACATGGATGGGGTGACCGCTAGTGACATTGCGACTGAGCGCTTCTGTGCTTCGGAGGGCACGTTAAGCAATCGGTCCCGGTTGCTGTTTTATGAATCATTCGTTACAGCATGGTGGTAGAGCATTTTGCAAATTCCTGCCTTGCTCGCTACCTCAAGCAGAAAATCTGTCGCCAAGCACTTAATGGTATGTTCCGGCAGCTGTCGCTAATAGCCAGTAATTCTCAGTTAGCCTGAATAGCATCTACGACCAAATCATCACTTACCATTAGCTAAGTTAGTACTCATAACTAAGCCGGTACCAAAACAAATTGAACAAACATTACATAATTATATGCCTTTTAGATATACGTGTACATAGGTACATATTAAAATAGTATTCTGCTAATAACCTGTACCTAATGTTAGAAATATATTTAATTGAATAAAAGTTATAGGTACTTTAAGTATATACATAACCGTAATAGCATTTGAGCACAATATCATAACCCTAACTCACGTACCACGTCAGAAGAGACATGAGCTACGCGATAGAAAGAAAGGCGCCTTGTAGATGAATATAAATATTAGGTACTTAGCGGGTTAAATGCTCTTTATTGCGTCAACGTCTTTGCGCAAAGATTCTTCTCGTCCTTTTTATTCTTTTACTTAAGGTTGAGTAGAAACATTTAAATTTTAGGATTATCGTGTTCGTTTGTTCCTATTTGGATTTTAGCGTGAACTTTCGTACTTAACCTAATTTTAGTTATTGTGGTGGTCTATAGCAGAAATAAGACTACAATCTTGACTTACAATTGATTAAAACATTTAAATTTTAGAATCATCGTTCTAATGTGTTATTTAAAATTTGGAATTTGGCGTAAACAGAATAAGAGCTTCTGGACTTAAATTAATAATTGTCAGTTTGTGGTGGATAGAAGAATTACGATCAACGTAGATTTAAATATCGATTTCTTAGCCTTATCCCGATTACATGAGGTCGGTGCCATGTTTCCTCTAACAAAACAAAGGACGACACAAGATCAAGTTAAAATTATTTGAGCACAATTTTTTACATAATCAAAAATGTATATCATTGTACTTGCCATTACTTTTAGTACTTGCCATACAACTCAATTGTTGTTTTACTCAAGAGTACAGATGAATTTATTACCGTATTGTTTTGCTGTACAGCTTTGTCGTCATCAACTTGGTTGTCTATTATTGTGTTAGTCGAGTACGTATTTGTTTAAAACTTTCTAATATTTTTTTGTACTTAGCTGGCTCTCGTGATCCGAACATTGTATATCTATCAGTGTGCAATGTTGTCTCTCTGTTAGTTAGTTGCTCTGTGGTTATGACACGCGACGTGTGTCACAGCGGATAGATAACGACTATGTCATTGTCACGTCGACGCACGTGTTTGACAGTTGGCGTACACTTGCAGCGTGACACGACTTGTTACTGGCTCTTCTGCATATTGCATGCGATGATGAACGGGTGTGTTCGTTATCAAAACGGATATGTTCGAAACTCGAATATATTTTAGATGATGTTTTAAAGTCGATTACTAGATAGTATTTTTAATCACTTGGTTTATATTTCAAACGTAGTTCTCATTTTAAAACTTCCGTATCCTGCGAAACAGAGGAGAGAGAGAGATTAATGAGATTCCGCTATCTCTTTCCGCTGCCTGTTTGTATATATCTGCCTGTCAGTCCGTTGTCACGGTTCTTTAGCTTGAGAACGGAATTAATTTCAAATCAATTCGAATTGAATGAAATGTCATCGATTCGAATCCAATTCAATCGTCCCATCCAAGCCTAGCCAAACCAAATCAAATTGTTTATTGCAAATATTGGTACATATTAATAAAGCTGTTTAGTATATTTGTACCACCATATAATAAGCATACTCGGTATCGATGCATTTGCTTAAAAATAATATGGTGCTTAATTAATTAAATATTTTAATAGTTACTATATTTAATCATATTTATATACTATTATTTTGATACAATGATTAAATTAATTTTACAAGTTCCTTATTCAATGTAAACTTAATAAAAAAAAGTAAAAAATCTCCATAACAATAATTAAAATTAGACCTTGATTTAACGAGCCAACGCGAAGCGCGAGCAAAGCGTTAGTCGTTCAGCTTGCAAAACAGTCAGAGTTATGAGGCTTTAAAACGTAATGTCGTGAAATTTATATGTTAGAAAATCGACAGATCTCAATGAATAATTTTTGCACCCTGAATATGGAAAATGTGAATTGCATTAATTTTTTATGTATATTTTTATTTATAATCCATATACATGAACGGCCGACCCAGTGATCAATTTTAAGGTACGAGTTGGTAGCGGACGACATGAAGCTGCAGCAAACGACGTGTCGCAGCGACACTACTGGTTTCTACGTATCTCTATGAAATTTCCTCCGTAGTTAGCGACATGAAGCTATAGCGACGCGTTGTCGAGCGGCAGACGGCAGTGTCGTCCGACCGCAGATCAGTATTGCCGCTGACGCCGGAGCAACAACACGTCGAGCGTGTTTCTTTTCTAAATGGATATCATTCATATAGCTTTTTAAATTTCAAAAATAAAAAAAAATCGAGCACTATTCTCGAACACGTCAGACATCTTGTTTGACGGAGCACTGTTGCCATCTGCAGTCGGGTTCAAAATCATGACTGCAGAGACATGACGCATCGACGTGTCGTGACGACATGAAGCGACGACATGTCGTCTGCTGCTGCTGCGTGCAGTCGGCTACCAACTTGTACAGTCGCCTGCAATAAGAAGTATACACATTGTAATTTTCAAAATAGTGGCAGAGAGTTCTGTTTTTTTCTATGTCGTCAGAAGTATCTTAAAATAAAAAGAATAATTTCTAAATTTTTACTTATGTTAATGTTAACTTCGATTATTAATAACTTAGCGACATCACATTATTTTGAAAACTATGCAGTGTATACTTCTTATTGCAGGCGACTGTACCTTATGAGTATTTGTTGCGGGTCTAACTCAAAAAGGACAGACACTATTTAGGATTCTGACATGTTATTTCTCAGTTTTTTTTTAAAGCATTTTGTTCAAGCACGAGTAAGCAATTATGCAGCGTCTTCTGAGGAACTGATATCTTAAACTGCGATCTCCAAGACGCCTGCCAAGCGTGGAGATTAAGACAAACCCTTGAGGGAGGTTGTGTTCAGCAGTTAATAATCAAACTTAGAATGTGTTATCTCTTGATTGCCATCTGTTGGATCTGTTTTTTTTTTTTGAGACTTTTTTTTTATGTTATTGAACAAGCGCGAGGCCCACCTGATGTTAAGCGGTATCCTCTGCCTATAACAGATGCAATTCATCACAAGTGACGAACTGCACTGCGCCCATCACCTTGAGACATACCTGTTAAGTCTCATTTTGCCTGTTATTTCACTGGCTCTCAAGGACTGCTTTTTTTTTTTTTTTTTTTTATTCATAATTGGTTCGCGTTTGACCACACCCTGCCTGATGTTAAGCATTATGTGGTCTAAGATGGAGCACGCTTACCTAGAAGAAACCTATTTACTCTCGATTTGAAGACACCCATGTTGTATCCATCGGGAAAAACTGACGACGGTAAGGAGTTCCACTCCTTCGCAGTACGCACGAGAAAAGTGGAAGCGAAGCGCTTCGTACGAGTCCTGGGAATATCAAACATGTACGGATGGCGCCTCTCCGTTTGTCTGGACGTCCGATGGAAAAAGGGGGAGGGCAGAACCAAGTCGTGCAGTTCTTGTGCACATTCTCCGAAATGTATCCGGTAAAAGACCGATAGACAAACGACTTTACGGCGGTGCTCGAGGCTTTGCAGCCGAGACTCCCCTAGAAAGTCGCTGCCTATTAACCTCTTGGCGCGTCTCTCAATCGACTCAAGTGCCTCAAGTTGGTATTTGGCAGAGCCATCCCAGAGGTGAGAGCAGTACTCAACACAGGACCTTACTTGCGCTTTGTACAAAGTAAGCATTTGTTCCGCTGTGAAGTACCGTCTCACCTTTGAGAGGATGCCAAGTTTTTTAGCGGCTAACTCAGCCTTTGACTCGATATACGAGCCAAAGTTTAGAGTCGACGATATAGTAACACCAAGAAGGTCCAGGTGGTCTGTGACCGGCACGGATACATCTCGGAATGTTGGAGACAGTTGGAATGGTCTCCTTTTGGCGGAAAACAGACACGCCTGGGTCTTGTTGGCATTGAACTTGACCAGGTTGGCATCGCCCCAATCGGAGACTGCCTTAAGGGACAAGTTCAATCGCTCGACCATAGCTTCTCTGAGACTCCGGATCTCCGGCTCACTGGCTCGCGCGGTAGAAATATAGCTCTCTACAACCGTGCTGTCGTCTGCATACCCAAAGGTACCGGGCTTTAGCAGATCGTTGATATGCAGCAGGAAGAGCGTCGCAGAGAGCACTGACCCCTGGGGAACGCCGGCATTAATACCCATTTGATCAGACGAGCAGCCGTCCACGACTACTCGTAATGATCGATCCCTCAGGAAGTCCGATATCCACGCACAAAACCCGGTAGGCAGGCCGTATGCGGGAAGCTTGCTAATAAGGCCGTCATGCCAAACCCTGTCAAAGGCCTTAGAGATGTCCAGGGAAACGGCAAGCGCTTCCCCTTGTTTCTCAATGGCCTCGCTCCAGATATAAGTGGCATACGCTAGAAGATCCCCAGTAGACCGATTTCGGCGGAACCCGTATTGATGGTCACTGAGGAGGTCATTCGCTTCTAGGTATGCCAGGAGCCGGCTGTTGAGAATGCGCTCCATACTCTTACAGAGTATAGACGTAACAGATATGGGTCTGTAGTTGGCAGGGTCGGTACGACTACCTTTTTTAGGCACGGGTTGCACATTAGCAAGCTTCCATGATTTGGGCACTGTACCAGTCTCAAGAGATAGCCTAAAGAGGCGTGTCAGGACAGGCGACAACTCAGGCGCACAAGTTTTTAAAACAATTGCAGATATACCATCAGGACCACTGGCTTTATTCACGTCCAGATTGCGTAGTGTATTACGAACTTCCTTTTGGCGAATGCGTATGTCATTCATGACAGCTTCGCTTCGTGGTAGAATTGGAGGAGTCGCGATACCAGCATCAAGACGTGAAGACTCCGCAAACAGGGAAGCAAACAGGTTTGCTTTCTCTGCAGCGGTGTGAGCCAGCGTTCCATCAGGATTCTGCAGTGGAGGCAGTGAGGGGCGGCAGAAGTTCGATTCAACCGCTTTAGCTAGGGACCAAAACGCTTTACTACCCGTGGGGTACGAAGCAAGCTTGTTCCCTATTCGGCCAATGTGGTCAAAACGAGCCTTCTGTAAGACCTTTTTACTGGATTTGGCAGCCTTGTTAAAAGCTCTCTTCTTTAGGTGTATATCCTTGGCCTTATGCTTACGAGCATCAACCCAGGCTAGGTATGCCTGATGTTTTAACGCCTCAGCGCGTCCACATTCAGGACCGAACCATGGGCGAGCTTTGCCGGACAATGGTACGTCAGAGAATGGAATGAAGTATTCCATTGCTAAACGCAACACATCGGACACGGCATTTGCACATGCGGTAGGATCACCAGAAGAGAAGCACACAGACTGCCAAGGATAAGATGCAAGGAAAGAACGCATCTCATCCCAATCTGCTGATTTGTATCGCCACATCCGCCGAGTGCCTCGAGGACTGGGATCGGGCGGGGAGTAGACAGATACAGATTTCACCAGACAATGGTCGGACTTACCTAACGGTGAACAAACCGACACCGAGTAGCGGTCTGGATCAGTTGTCAGCAGAAGGTCCAGGCAATAGGCCGTGTGAGACTCAACATCGGGTACCCTCGTGGCTCCTTGGACCAGCTGGGTGAGATTTAACGCTAACGCAAGTTTTCGCGTCTCTCTACCGGCATGGTCGGTGTCCTGGTATGGGTGTAGCCAATCCTGGTGATGGCCATTAAAATCCCCCAGAAACACCAGTTGGGCAGTAGGGTACTTCTGTTGAGCTACGTCCGCCACCTCACTGAGGTATTCGGTGAGCCTGGTTGTCCCCTGATTTCCACTATGTGAGCGGTAAACACAAGCGTAGAGAATTTTCTCAATACCTGTGTCCACCAACGCCCAAAGTACAGAGAACATGGGGTCTTCAAATTTTCGGAGACGCCGAATGCAGATGTCATCCCGGGCATATACACATACACCCGCGTGCGATTTGAAGTTGGACTCCAGGTTGTACCCTGGGTATGTAAGGTACGACACGTCGGATGGACAACCAATCTGCGTCTCCGTGAGAAACAGGAGGTGAGGTTTTTCTGTCTCCAGGTGGTAATGGACAGGGACGAGATTAGAGTGCAAGCCTCTTATGTTGCAGAAGTGCACTTTCAGTGAGAGGGAGTGCAGCCGCTGTTTAAACTTTCTCTCATTTTTGTTTCTCTTCATGTTTTGGGAGTAAAAAAAGGTTGAAAGCCGGCAGTAGAACGAGGCATTACGTCCAGTAGACCCCGCGAAACACAACGAAACAGCACACATCGAAGGGGGACTAGTCTGGAGACTGCGGGGACGCCCGAGCCCCCCCAGAGATGTCCATCTCGTCCTCTCACCCGGTTGCCGACCGGCGTGATGGCGCATCTCTGGGATTTTTCACAGTTGGCGGGACAGCCTTTCATGAGTGGCTAAGTCACAATTGGGTCCCCTACTGACTGCGGTCGGCCAGCGGTGCACCGTGCCTCGGATCCCGCTACCCTCCGCGACTAGTCGCCCAATGCGGCCGAACGATGTGCTTCTTATTCAGGCTACTTGGGATGCTACTGTTCTGACCCGACTTTCATACGGCGTCACTGGACATCGCGCCGGAACACGACTAGGTCGTTTGGCGGCGTGGCTTTGTCCAGTGGGTGGTCACTAGCCTCGGCCGAAGCCTACCACCAGTTTGTCATCTGATTAGCACCACCCGGGGACCACGTGTAGGGAATCGCTATAGGGTACTCTCCTACGGACGCGGACGACTCAGCCCCCTGCTGCCGGAACACACCGTTAGGTGCTTGGCGACAGATTTTCTACTTGAGGGTGGTCGCTAGCCAGGCGGGCATTCGCAAAATGCCCTTCCACCATGCGGTGAAGCTCAAGCTCTGGGCGGGATTCGAACCATGGACCTGCTGCGCGGCAGTCCATAGCCAATGCCACTGAGCCATCACTGCTTCAGTGATGTCTGTAGTCAAAGGTCGAGGAAAGGTAAAATTTAACTAGTAAAAGGTCGTCATCTTTTATCACCAAAAACAATCTTGTCTGTATGAACATATTGCTTCCGTCTTCCGATAGGTGAGCTCTAACAAAAACTTTCAAGTCGAGTAACAAACATTTTGAATGACGAGCCTGCTTGGCTGCTCAATTAATATACTTACATAAATATTTCGTCGTTTCTTCTATCAAACTTGTTATCAAAATCGCCCAGTAAACAGAAAATCCTTACGAAATATTCATATGCTGATAAAATTTTCTCTGAAGTAACGTCAGATAAAAGACTAAGCGCTAGCATCGTGATAAAATAAAGTAATAAAATATTTAGGTACAATAAATACCATTAATTAACACCTCTGTATAAAAAAAATCTATACACATTGCATTAATAAATGTATTTCATTATGTTTTAAACATGCAATAATTATTAATACATTTTTAAGAAAAAATTACATTAATATTTTAGTAAAACCAACAAATAAAACCCCACCTCTTTTTTTTTAAAATATTTGATATAAAACCTTTTTAGGTTTTGACGTTTGTATTTTTTTATGTTCACAGCTACAAAAGTAATCAAGAGAAGACTAGCAGGGCTAGGGATGGATTTTCATAGAAGATTTTTTCACTGCTACGGAGGCCAGCAACAAAATTCCATATAACTTTTCCCACCGGACATTTATAAGGTAGAAATTACGAACTCTATGACACGTTTTTTAAACGAACAATGAGATACTTCTTGAGTGGGTGTGGTGTAAAACTTTTTTAATGAAGACTCCAATTAATTTGATACACATATAGATAATTATTACTTGTACAATGTAAAAAAAGTCATACAAAATTATAATAACAGGAAAAAAGAATACGAATTCAAAGGATAACTTCGATATATAACTCACATGCATCACGGTAGCCTACACCGTTAGTCGTGATTTTTAATCGCGTTTGTCTCTCAGATATGACCTCAGTGTAATTTTATAACAATATTCTATCAACAAGCTTTAATACAATAATTACTACGACTACATATGTTCTGAAAACGTTTATTTTGCAAAAGCAAGGTCCATTTTGCCTTTGGTTGGTTTTTATATTGTTAAAGTGTGATTTTCCTGATACAGTATTTCTGAAATAATCACGTCTAACCAGATTATTCAGGTTCCAATGTATAGCCAATATAATTCAATGCTTAAATTTGAACAGAAAATTGCATTGATCCTGACAACTGTGAAAGTTTTCACTAAGCTCAAGACAAGCAGTTGGTCACCTTTTGATTGATTTCTATATCTTACAATTACAAGGGAACAAAAAAATCACCAAAAACGTGATTCGAACCCGCGACAGTTCGTTCCTAGAACTGGAATTGGAGCTTCCGTCGTAAAAGTGATAGTGCAAATTTATACCTTCATTCTTATTAAAAAAAAAACCTAATCGTCTAATGTATAAGGAGCGACATTATAGGGCAACTTACGTTGTATTTTAAACATGACTAATTTTGCAATTAGCTTTTAAACTTGTTCGCGATAACCAAAACTATATATCTTTAAAATATTTGACATTAGCAAGTAAACTAACAAAATTGTAACAACGATCAATATTAAATAAAATAAATAATGAAATAAACAATTTCGATGTAATTTTTTTAATTTACTCTCTTAGCAGGCCTTAATAAAAAACTACAATGTTATAATTACTTCAACAAACCATAACTCCTTCTCTTGGTCTATAAATAAATCTTCATTTAGACATCAGATTTCCTGAAACAAGCCTCCAGAATTAATAGCAGGAAATTACGTCATAAAAATGAATTTCCTGCTCCTACGTCATACGAGGCCTTGTGACCTTATCTTTTGGCTTTGATATGCAAAGCTTATATGATACGCAAATATTTTATTCCACAGTATTTTATATAAAAAGTAATTTGACATTTTTTGTTAGGAAAGTATAGTAGCGTTGGACCCGTTAATTCCCTTAGAATACTCATTAAGGTTGATATGTATAACGCGTGGAAGCGTTTTCTCCCGTGGGGTGTTGGGCTAGAATATCACCCCCCCATATCCACCCGTGGGTATCGTAAGACGCGACTAAGGGTAAAATACCGGAAGATGGGCAGCAGCGCCTGCTGGGAAACTCCTATCCTACAATGCGATCCCCAATGGCAATTCCCCCCTTAATAGGGGGGCTGAGTTCCTGTATCAGTCGGATTGCCCACTGCTGAACACTGCCTCCCCCATTATGGGGGGGATTTGCCATAATCCCCATGCTTGGCAGGCGTCTCAGGGATCGCAGTGTGAGATATCAGTTCCTTAGAAAGCGCTACTGCCCACATTGTGGTGTGTTTTTCTTAGTCGCCTCTTACGAAACGGGTAGACTAATAATATTGTGGCTTTTGGTGCTTTATTATTCAGTGAAATTACATATAACATTCGGAAAAACCAAATTTAAGAGTGAACTGGCCGGTCAGTTCTTCATACAAACGTCGTAGGGTGATCACTCCCTTATTTGAGGATTTAGTTCCGAAACAAAGTGCGATATCGATTGAACTCGTCATTATCTAGGTTTGTATCGTAACGAATTTTTTTTAAAAGATAATTAAGTTGAGAGTTATGAGCCCCGTTATAACTTTCAACTTAATTATCTATTTTAAATTTCGTTACGGTACAAACCTAGATAATGACGAGTTCAATCGATATTATGCTTTATTTTGGACCTAAATCCTCAAATAAGGGAGTGATCACCCTACGACGTTTGTATGGAGAACTGACCGGCCAGTTCAACCTTAAAGATAAAATACGGCACTACTTTGGCTATAGTTTCGACTACTGTCTAAACTGTATCGGTGGTATTTTTCAAGGAGTATACTTTCAGTGCAAAGCAAACCGTTACCGCGAGCGTCCCGAACGCTCCTTGCGTATGGACTGCCTGAAAGCTAGAGCCTATCAGTATACAGAATTTTGAAGCGCTCGTAGCGAAGTTTACTTAGCTGTTCTTAACCGATCAGCAAAGTTAAGCAACGTCGCCCGCGGTCATGAGTTCTGTCACAATAACATAAAAAAAAGATAGTGGTCAAAGGCTAACCTATGACGAAAAAAAAAATAAACAACACCGGCGAATTGACAAAAATGCAATCAACCTAAAACTGTGCTAATTCTAAAACTGCATCGTTGGCCTAATGGCGTATATCGTCTCATAGTAACCTCTAAATTCTGTTTTACAAAATTTTAGTCTCGAACGGGATTCGAACTCGTGGTTTTACACCACTAGGCTATCTAGACTGTCTGAACTGACGCGGATATTGTGCTTTAATAAGGTTTTTTCCTTTGATCTGGCTTTGATACCGAGTCGCCAGGTTGAGTATAGTGTTTGAACTAACAATTTTTTTTTTAATATTCTGAAAATTTCTGTGGTCGCGTCTGTATCTTTATGATTACAATAAGTTCAGCCCCTATTACTGTACTGTACTGTATCAGCCGGATCGTTCACTGCTGAACACAGCCTCCTCCATAATGGGGCGATTTTCCACAATCCCCACACTTAGCAAGCGTCTTGGGGATCGCAGTGTGAGATATCAGTTCCTCAGAAAGCGCTGCTGCCCACCTGCTGATGTATTACCATTAGTCTCCTCTTACGACACCCACGGGTAGAGATGGGAGGGGTGACATTCGAGCCCGGCACCCTACGATTCTATTACACATGACCAAATATATTTGGCGAAATTTAGTGGGAGACACCCCTACGTAACTAAGCGAATGTTACATAAAAAGAGACGTCTTGGAGTGACACGCGCAGTGTCATGCAAATCAAGTGCAATGACACTGCGACTAAAATGGACAAGCGTGATACTAACCATTCTTAACATTAAAAAACATAAGTAACTTAAGAAAATAATACCATTACGACTAATACCCGAGATGGACAGTTTTATTTTAAATTGATATTTAGAATAAAATCGGCCAAATTACATGGTAAGAAAGTATTCTAACCTTAAGTTTGGTCCATTCTAATATAAACATGTGACACCCCTGTTCAGCGTTATGTTTCTACATTCATAAAGTTTATGAAACATCCTGATCAAAACAAACCATACACCCGTTAATAATTTTGATGGTAGACAAAAACGTAGTTATCCAAAACTCGTCAACCCTTAAATAACTACCATGATTTAAATTACGCTCTTCTAATTAACACTTCCAAAAAGATAACATCCGACAACCCTAATCGCGGGGATCCTAACCCTTTTTGCCCCTCATTTTGTGTTGTAACTAGCTTTTGCATAAGGATTCACTTGGTCATGATTTTGTAATGCTCTATGGACAAGAAAATAAATAATAACTTTGTTTTACATTTTGTAACATAAAATGAATAGTTATAATTCTGCATGACCAAACAAGGAGAGATCTAGGAGGAAAATGTTTCGTAGAGTTCCGTACCCAAAAAGCAAAACAAAGTCCTATTTATTGGACTCCGCTATCTATACGTACCTCCGTTCCTTAGTCACGGATTTCAAGTACGTAAACAGAAGGAGTTACAAACCTGTATTGTGAGATATGTTCAACAAAATGTCAATAAGTATTAAAAGTATTTTTGAGGGTGGATCCAATTTGTACTCAGGTACCCAAAACAAAATGTTTTTTTGCACCCTAGTCTGTTGCATGACATTGTCTAGAGCTCATTGAGATGAATCAATTTTATTTTTCAAAAGAATAATAAACACGGTTGTACGTTTAAATTGACAATTAAAGACTATTTTGAAACCTAAAAGCTGCCCATGTGTTTAAAATTTTTGATGGTATTAGGAAACTGGACTCTATTGTTAACACTCAGCTGTCCAATCTATCCTGGGAGAGTTCACATGATGCTATTGGCGTATTTTGTGATCTTTCCAAGGCATTCGACTGTGTAGAGCACTGCACTCTGATTCGTAAACTTTCCCACTATGGTATTCGTGGAAAAGCTCTGAATCTTATAGAGTCATATCTGTCAGACAGGCTACAGAGGGTTGGAATAAGTGGCAATACTTCTTCCGGGTCATTGGTAAAAATGGGAGTACCACAGGGATCAATATTGGGACCTTTTCTGTTTCTAACATATATTAATGATCTGCCTTGCATGGTCAAAGATTTCTGCGATATTGTTTTATTCGCACTTTTAGTATTGTATGATACCTCTCTGATTTTTAAAGTAGATAGGAAAGACAGTGAACTGACGCATGTAAATAATGTATTATCTAAGATTTGTAAATGGTTCGCCGCTAATAATCTTCTCCTAAATTCAAAAAAGACTAAATGTTTAAAGTTTTCTTTACCAAATGTTCCTTATGTTGAACCAAACATAAAGCTTGGCCCAGATAAACTCCCTATTGACAAAGCGACAGTCTTCCTGGGAATCAAAATAGATTCCACTTTACAATGGGATCCACATATACATGATCTCTCCGGAAGACTTAGTTATGCTGCATATGCAGTTCTTAGGATAAGACAGTTAACAGACGTAGCTACTGCTCGCCTAGTTTATTTCGCGTACTTCCACAGTATTATGTCGTATGGCGTATTGCTGTGGGGAACTGCTGCTGAGATAGAGACAATCTTTATCATACAAAAGCGTGCAATTCGAGCCATATATAAAATGGGTCCTAGGGAATCTGTGAGGGATCTTTTTAAAGAAATTGATATTTTAACTTTACCAAGTCTGTATATATTTGAAAATATTATGTATGTTCGTAATAATTTAAGTAAATTTAAATTAAACAGTGACAATCACGATTACAATACTAGGAATAAAGATAAAATAGTGGTGCCAGGTTTTAGATTAGCAAAGACAAATAAAAGGTCCTTCTTAGGTAATTGTGTGCGGTTTTATAATAAAGTTCCTAAACATATTACAACGCTCACAGAAGGGAAATTCAAGTTGCATGTGAAAAACATATTGATTAAAAAATCCTACTACACAGTTTCTGATTACATAAACGACAAAAATGCCTGGACAATTCCGCCTCCGCCAAGCTATTGCCTGTCACCTATATAATTTAAACAAATATTGTAATAACTCTATTATATATTTTAGTAAATTATTTGTTGTAATGTGTTAGATGAGTAGCTACCTAAATTTTTACAATCGAACGACTTATTTTATAATGTAACTATTAATTATTGTTCTCATGTAAGTGACTTTGGTCTTTTTTGAGAATAAATGTCTTTAAACCCATATAGTATGTATGTAACACATTGTTAAAAGATGTTTAAAAGAATGGCCCCGAGTTTCTTGCCCGTTCTTCTCGCAGTGGCTCTATACAATTTATTTGCTGAACGTGGCAGTACAATGTAGAATATTTCAATACTAAAATTTGTAATTGACCTTCATAAGAGTGTCGTAGACGCCTAAATTGAATAAATGATTTTGACTTTGACTTTGACTTTATCGAGAATATATTTTAAAACTGTGATCTTAGCCAATTGAAATTCTAACAATTACCACACAGAATATGTGCTAGTATAGCGGGGAATCATATATACATGCCCTTAGCTGGTTTTTATTATATAGTCTGTGAATGTCTCTAATGATGTACAGACAAACTGAATTTATAGTTTCGTTGTAATATAGATAAATAAAAGTAAATAACCTATTACACACCAAAGCAGCAATTTCTTTTAAGTCGGGTCGTCAAGATTGATTGATGACGTCACTTCCACGATTATGTCCACTTTTGCAAATTAAAAAAGTTACTTGAACATGGCTTCCGGTCAGGGGTGCAGAACTTTTTTGTGAAGCTTGGCTTTTTTGTGATAAGATGGGAGGAAAAGCGAAAGTTTGTATAAAACTGTAATAAATTGCACTGATTTAGAATAAGGTTTGGTGGTATTTATTTAGTTTTTTGGGTGCTTATATATATCAGCACTCACAAAACTAAATATATCCAAGTTAGAAATAGGGTGAGGTAGAAAATCTTTTGGCAGTAAAAATAGAATAGGATTTTTTGTTGTTAAATGTTGGGAGGTGTCGTTAGCAAGTGCCTGTCGTAATGGGTACCCCCGCAGTGTCAGATATTCCGCCTCAATGCAGTAAGTGTGCAACCAGTACCATCTTAGCAGCTCAGGCGATAGGGGCACTTTTAGCTTAGCTTTAATTAATAGCCAGTGAAATTACTGAATGAATGAGACATATGAGCAAGAAGACAAGCGTGATACTAACCACTCATAACGTTAAAAAAAAACATAAATAACCAAGTGTTACTTATGACTTAGACTAAAAGGTCAAACAGATGGACGGATGGACGGGCAATAGAGGTCAACGGAGTTTTAGATTTTCTATTACGGAACCCTAAAAATTATGAGTATCTTAAAGATAAACTTATTTGTTTACAATATTATACATCATAATTTGAAAACGGTTAAAAATAATCCTTGTATTGTAATTGTATCTCATTCAACATTTTTATACCGTCATAGGAGACGATTTCATCAACCAGACTACTTAAATGAGTCTGACCGAAATAAGTGCTTATTAAAACCCTTACCAATCGTAATTATGTCGCTACCATAATATTAAAATATATAAAAAACGAGAATTTACAAATTCTTTATTTTCGGTGCTTTAACGCTCAGCAAATATGCCAGGGCAATAGATAGATAGGTAGATAATACTTTATTGTTACACCACACAAGACGATATATAAGAGATAAAGGTATAATTTGCAGTGAAAGTGTTACAATAGGCTATATATTACTAAAAATAATACCATATACATATTCTTATAATCTCCTACATATAAATTATATTTAAATAAATATATATAGTATATACATATAATAAATAAATAGCTACAACATTTCTGTTGTTGTGGTATTGTAAGCAATACCACAGTTTAAAATGAAAAGCAGGCAATAAATACATGGCCATATACAGATGAAGCAGTGATGTCTCAGTGGCATTGGCTATGGACTGCCGCGCAGCAGGTCCATGGTTCGAATCCCGCCGCGGGCTTGAGCTTTCATCGCATGGTGGTAAGGCATTTTGTGAATGCCCGCCTGGCTAGCGACCACCCTCAAGTAGAAAATCTGTCGCCAAACACCTAACGGTGTGTTCCGGCAGCAGTCCTTGAGAGCCAGTGAAATTATAGGCACATGAAGCTTAACAACTATGTCTCAAGGTGACGGGCGCAGTGCAATTCGTGACTTGTGACGAAATGCATCTGTTATAGGCAGATGTTACTCCGCTTAACATCAGGTTGGCCACAAGCTTGTAACGTCACAACAAAAACAAAAAAAAACATTAACATTTACTCCTTCCTAATTAGTTGTCTCTAGGAACACTTAGATTGTTTTTAAGACCAAGCTTTAGTAGTGCTATTACTATTTTGGCCTTGTTAGACATAGGATATAATAAAAATAACTATTGCGTAACCAATTAAATCTTCATCAAGTAATTCCCTTCTAGGTCTTTCGTGTCGGACAAATACTATTAAAATAAGGCACGCATCCCCATTTGATTGCTACCTGTGGGTGTCGCAAGAGGCGACAAAAGGTAAAATACCGGAAGGTGAACAGCAGCGCCTTCTAAGGAACTGATATCTTAAACTGCGATCCTCAGGACGCCTGCCAAGCGTGGGGATTATGGCAAACACCCCTTAAATGGGCGGCTGTGTTCAGCAGTGAACTATCCGGCTTATATAGTAGTAGTAATGCATCTTCTTTTTTAATGCAGGCAGCACATAAAGGTGAACTCACTGTGTACGGAACGCAATCTTTAAAACCGAACCAGGTCTTTCCTATCGAGCATACTGTTGTCAATTCATGACGTGCTTAGCGGCTGCTGCTGGAAAGTTCTGAACCATATTCCATTTACTCATGATTATTTCCATAAAACAGTCTTGCCCTAACCTGACAAAGATCGTTTAGATTTATAAACATTGGTGTAAGGTGGGGACAAGGAAGTCCACGCTGTCACTACACGCTTTTTTTTTGTTGCTGATAGGGAAGCCTTTGACCACAATCTCATCTGATGGTAAGTAATGATGTGATCAAAGGTGTTAACAGGGTGAACCTAGAATTACTGGCTCTCAAGGACAGCTGTCAGAACTCACGGTTAAGTGCTTGGCGACAGATTTTCTACTTGAAGGTGGTAGCTAGCCATGCGGGCATTCGCAAAATGCCCTACCAACATGCTATAATGACAGCCATCCTAGGAAAACAACCGGGAACGACGGCTTAACGTACGCTTCGAAGCACGTGCACGCTCAATGGTAATGTCACCAGCGGTCACCCATCCAACTCATGGCCGCGGCTGAAATTGCTTAACTTTGCTGATTGGTTAATAACAGCTAAGCTAACTTCGCTGCAAGGGCTTCAAACAAGTCAGCAGTCTCATTTCCGTGTATCTGCGATGGAATTCACTGTAAAATTATTATACTAGACCGTAATAGAAATTTCATAATTGAATTCAATATTGCATAAGCAATCGGTAGACCTGGAAACGTCGAAGTACATCGAGCTAAATGTTGAAGTACACTTTTTGAGTCTGTGAAAATTGCATCTTTCTCAATGTCAATTGATTGCACGTAAGATGATTGAGCGATTGCGATGAGTTTTGCATAAAGGTTTAGATGTGACAGTTTTTATTACGTTTTACACTAGTTAAACTACAACTACTTGAAGCAGTGATGGCTCAGTGGCATTGGCTATGGACTGCCGTGCAGTAGGTCCATGGTTCGAATCCCGCCCAGAGCTTGAGCTTCACCGCATGGTGGAAGGGCATTTTGTGAATGCCCGCCTGGCTAGCGACCACCCTCAAGTAGAAAATCTGTCGCCAAGCACCTAACAGTGTGTTCCGGCAGCAGTCCTTGAGAGCCAGAAAAATTACAGGCTAATGAGACCTAACAACTGGTGACTGAGTGAGAGTGTGACGGGCACAGTGCAATTCGTCGCTGATGAAATTCGTCTGTTATAGGCAGAGGTTAGTCCACTTTACATCAGGTGGGCCTCGGGCTTGTTCCGTCGCAATAACATAAAAAAAAAACAATTACTGGCATTACAAAACTACGAAATTTACGAAAAAAACATTATAGTCATGTGCGGGATACGGACTGTAATGTAATCCGCCGAGCAGGCATTATTGCAAACCTAAAATAGTAAAATTATAAGATTGTGTCATCGTTTACAAGTTTAAAACTACTTGCAAAATTGGTCTTGTTTGTACTACAACGTAAGTTGAACTATAGGTGGCGCTCCATCCCAATACGATGGTTAAATGAAAAACGAGAGGAACGATTAGAGTTATGAGTCAGTGTCATGTTAGCTCAAGCGGCCAGACCAAAGTAATTAAACAATTTTACACGGTTTAAATCGCGTATATTTATCATTATTTTTGTCCCGACGTTTGAAACACTTTGCAGTGATCGTGGTCACGGGGTGGGGTGGTGCATACCCCAGCTACAGGGGTGGATGGACGCGGGTTCGTATCCCGCTCAGGACTTTATTTTTTCTTTCGTAAATTTGTAATTTCGTAGTGTAATCCGCCGAGCAGGCGTTATTGCAAACTAAAAATAGTAAAATACAATTACTGGCTCTGAAGGACAGATGTCCTTGGTTCTCGTTTGTCCTTGATTCTGGCAGATGCCAGAATACGACGAATATGAGTGCTTGGCGTCAAATTTTCTCATGAAAGTGCTGCCTAGCTAGGCGGGTATTCGAAAAATGGTTATCTACCATGCGGTGAAAGCTCAAACCCGTGGCGGGAATTGAACCATAGATCTGTTGCGCAGCAGGCCGTAGCCATAGAAACAGGACCATTGCACTTCACTCGTAATTATTAGGATTCAAAAGAAGAAGGAGAGATATAACAGTAAGTCCGCTATGCCCCATTTATTCAGTAACCACGTTAAAATATTTACCCACTTTTTGATATTAATATTGCAATTTGGGGAACCCGATAACCGCACCACTTACGCTTATTAAAGCTTAGTACAAGTTACAAGCGGAAGCGATTGTAATAATAACTACGTACTCACATCCCACACGTAATCACATCATATTTATGTAATAATTTAAACTAGTATATTTGTGAAGCTCACTCAAAATTATAAACACATGAGACTTAACAACTTTATTTCTCAGTGTGACAAGCGCAGTGCAATTCATAACATGACGAAATGCATCTGTTACAGGCAGAGATATTTCCGCTACACCTCAGGTGAGCCTCGTGTCCGTCACAATCACATAAAAACAAAACTCCAGTCAGTAAAAATATAACAGTCACATCTTAAAACTAATTGATTATCACCCACCCCTGATAATTGCCCATCATGCTCCTTGCATTGCCACATTGAATGGCGATGGCCAACATTTGATCCAGGAATGAACGGGAGCGAGAGTCGTGCATCTTTTCCTGTAAACTACGACCAATATCAGCACTTAAACTTTTGCCTCTACGCCCCAAATGCCCATGGTTTCCACGGCAATTGGTACATAAATTTAACAAGGCTCCAATATCGTGTAAATTTGCCTTTTTTATTGCGGCACCTTTTGTTGCAGCCGCCGGCGAGTGAACAGTGTGACCGAGTAACACACGTAATTATAATGTTTACGTTGTGATCCGAAAAGATTTAGCCTGAATTTTTGTTGAAAACTTGGAAAGTTTCTTTACACTGTTTCCCAAAAGTTTTGTCATTTGAAATGGAAAAAAGGTACAGTCGAGATATAAACTTATTTTATAAGTAACATTACAAAATGTAGTCGAATAATATGTGAATGCATTGGAGTTCGATTATCATTCTTTTACACAACATGGAGCAAGATAACCTTGAAATTACTTGATTATAATATCAATAATAGTGAATATATAATGTAGACAAACAGTGCTCGATATATATCAGGAAGCGATGGCGTCAGATAGACGGTCTGAAGCTAAAATTTCAACAATATGTAAAGTCAGTTCACTGAGAACAGTTTCGTGTGGCAATCTAAAACATAAAGTAGAAGTTCTAAAAAAAGAACATCCCATTATTATTTTCAAGCCTAGGTGAAAGCATATTTGTAGGTGACAATAAAGTGAGCGTGCGTTATTGAATTTCAAAACAACCTTCTCACGACAGGTTTCAAACTCAAACATATAATATTTCAGTGTAAAATGATAATTATTGTTATATTCCACCAAACGTGATTATTTATGTGTGTGCAGTAACTTTACTGGGAACTCGGAATCATCTGCAAATTCCGCACAAACACCACAGTGAAAGATTGTAGTGATTGAGTATAGTCAATGACATTGACGAGGTCGCGTGTATTGCGTCAATACACTATTTTGCATGTAAGTGTAAAAACACTAGAGGTGTGTGCATTCTTACAGTGAAAGAGAACCTGAGCACATTTTTTGGTAGCGACGTAAAATAAGTATGATGATATCGATTTTTCGCGCCCAAAAATCACTACACAATAAATTTTATCGAAACCGTTACATCCATCTCCGAGAATACATACACCAATGCTACTAATTTAGTAAAAATAGATATGTATATCAACGTTTTAAAAACTCAGAAACTTATGTATTAGACCATTTCCACAGCGGGCCAGCTTAGATGCAATTTGGGCGGCCCACTACGAACGGACTAACCAACGAACTAACGCTATGTACTTTTTAATTCAGTATCTAAACTCTGAATTAATTATATTTTCAAAAAGTATAGATCTCCTTTGTCTACTCTTTCTAAATACCCAAACCATCTATTTTTATAGACGGAACAAGCATGAGGCCCATGTGGTGTTAAGGGGTAACCGCTGCCTATAATAGATGTATTTAGTTACTAGTGACGAACTGTACTAAGGCCATTTTGAAGCAGTGATGGATCAGTAGTATTGGCCTTGGATTGACGCGAAGCAGGTCCATGGTTCGAATCCCGCCACGGGCTTGAGCTTCACCGAATGGTGGAAGGGCATTTTGTGAATGCTCGCCTGGCTTGCTACCACCATCAAATAGAAAATCTGTCGCCAAGCACTAAACAGTCTGTCCCGGCAGCTGTCCTTGAGAGCCAGTAATAGGTTAAGCCTGTTAACACCCTCCGACAACATCATCACTTACCATCAGGTGAGATTGTGGTCAAAAGCTTACCTATCAGCAATAAAGAAGACCCTGTGACACAGAGTCTATAAATATCGTGAGGCAAATGTTTTACCAGCACACATTCAAACACCCTTCAAACCTGAAAACATTTAGGCGCACATTACTGCTTAACGGTAGAACTAGAATCCTCCCGTGGAAAGTCACCCCCCCCCCCCCCCCCATCTCTACCCGTGGGTGTCGTATGAGGCAACTAAGGGTAACACACCAGAAGGTGGGCAGCAGCACAGCACACCTAACTTTTCTTACCGTATACACTTAATGCAGTGCTAGTCGTGCAACTGCTAGGCAATCATGAAAGTGTAGACAGAACAAACAGCCATAACTCCATCAATGCCGTAATCCCCACGATTGGCAGGCGTCTTGGTATGTTATTGATATCGCGTCGGTCCCGTGAGGTGCCAAGCTAGAGTTACACGGCCAATATACTTCTATGGGAGTCGGAGCATTTTTGGGATTTTAATGGAAAAATACGAGGCCCAACTGATGTTAAGCGGTAATCGCTGCCTATAACAGATGTTCATAAGTGACAAACTGTAGTGCGCCCTTCATTCTGAGTCATACAGTAGTTAAGTCTCATTTATGCCTGTATGTGTACTGGGTCTTAAGGACCGCTGCCGAGCACACTGTTAGGTGCATGGCAGTGGTAACCTCTGACTGTAACAGATGCATTTCTTCATAAGTGACGAATTGCACTGCGCCCATCACCTAGAGTCATACATTTAATGAGTCTTATATGTGCCTGTAATCTTTCTGGCTCTTAAGGACCGCTGCCGGAACATATAGTTAGGTGTTTTTTTTTATTCCAGATCGGTTAGCCTTTGATCACTATCTCACCTGATGGTAAGTGATGATGTGATCTAAGATGTTGTTCAGGCTAACCTAGAAGTAGGCGACAGATTTTCTACTTTTGGGCTAGCTAACCAGGTTAGCGATCGCAAAATGCCCTTCCACAATGCAGTTAAGCTCGAGCTGGCGGTGGGAATCGATTGAAGGACCTGCGGCACGGCAGTCCATAGCTATTACCACCCAGCCATCATTGGCTCAAAACTAAAAAAAACAGGATGAACCAGAAGGTGGTTAGCAGCACCTTCCGAAGAACTGCCATCTTAAACTGCAATTCCAAAGCCGCCTGCCAAGCGTATAGTTAATAGTAAACACTGCTGTGCTGCTGAGACTGTTTTCCGCAGTGGATGATCTAGCTGATACACTACAGTAAGGTGGGTAAAGGTACTGGTAAAACTGTTTGTAGCGTACAGAATCGTTAATCGGATTTCCTAGCTTTTACACGATATAACCCTACACCAAATTATTATAGTTTCGCTTAGGATATAATAACCTAATTGTTTGGTTATTTAATATAACTAAACCAACAATTACGTGTACTATATTAGTAGGTATGTTATAATAATCTTAAATATTTATTTATAAACCTCTAAGGTGTTTTTAGACACTCGTAGGTTTAAAAACTCGCTTAAAAACTTGGGACCCATTGTATACTCCATATCGTCGTTGCGATTTTAAGACCTCCCATGTGAAAAAATCACTTTCACGAGAAAAGCGATAAAAACCTCCTACTGAATCTCATCAATTTATGAGAATAACGAAAAATAGCAAAAAAAAAACAAATTTTAGTCAACACAAGAGGTTTAGTTTAGCTTTTTGTATCACATCAAGGGATTTGAACTAAAACAAATAGATAAATAGATAGAAAACTCTTTATCTCCTTATCTACGCCACTGTTAAAATATTAAAGTTCACATATTAAATAATTATAAAATAGTGTTACAATGGGCGCCCTTATCACTAAAAGTGATCTCTACCAGACAACCTTAGGATGGAGTTGAACTAACAAAACAATTGGGGCGGGTGTACTCCAAAAATAGTACATACTCAAATATAAATATATATTATAAATATAAATATACATGTGTATATACATACCAACATACATATATAGATAATGATATAAACATATCTAAATAATATATATATATATATATATATATATATATATTATATACTATAAATACATACATATTATAATATTATCTCTTATATAGCCTAGACATTGACAAAAATGTAGTGTAAAATTAATTAGACAATTAAAACCTTTTAACTTTATCCTTGAACATTCTGAGAGTCGGTGCTTGTCTGATTGATACAGGCAGAGAATCCCATAAGCGGGCAGCCTGAATAGTGAAAGATTTAGCATAAAACGAACTCGTATGAGGATGGATTTCAAGTGTGAGATTTTCTGATGACCTTAAAGTGTATGAAGTACAGTGAAGGAAATCAAAGGGTTCCTTGAGATAGCGCGGGGATGTAGGATTGAACAATATATTGTAAAGGAGACTAAGAATATGAGTATTCCGGCGAAAGCGTATTGTCAGTCAATTGAGCTTAGAACGAAACTGAGAGACGTGATCATATTTGCGTAAACCAAATATGAATCTAATACAAAAATTTTGATAACGCTCTAGTTTATCTAGCTGTTCCTCAGTGAGAACTAGATAGCAGGCATCAGCGTAGTCAAGAATTGTAAGTAAAAGAGATTGCGCTAAAGCAATTTTAGTGGCTGTTGGAAGAAAGTTGCGCAACCTTTTTAAGGATCCTGCTGCGGCAAATAGCTTGCGACTGGTAATTTGTAACTGTTGATCCCACCTCATATAGCGATCCATTGTTATTCCAAGATTCTTTACAGAGCTACTAAAGGGAATAGCAATACCACCGAAGAAAACTTGAGAAAGTAATGTCCAGTCTATTGTAAACAGTAATCTTGAGCTACCAACAACTGGTATTGTTTGTGTCTTAACCCATTGGCATCGGCGATAATTATAACAATAGAATTTCATTCATAAATTGGCCATAGTGGTCCAGTCCGATTTCAACTTATTAATGGGATTTACTTGTAACCCAAAAGAGTTGCTCCATTTAGCTATGCGATCAAGATCAGCATTAACAATCTGAATGGCTTCAGATAGTTTATTAACTGGAGCCTTAGAATAAATCTGTAGATCGTCTGCATATAGGTGGTAGGAGGAAGTAAGTTTGTGAGAAATGGAATTAATAAACAAAGCAAACAATAAACGAGATAAGACGCCACCTTTCGGGGCGCCTGCTGACGTGCTACACCACAAAGAGTATTTATCTTCAAGGCGAACAAGCTTTTAGGAATGAAAACCAAAAACCTATGTATATTCCGCAGAACATTTTATGATATTGATGGCAGTAGAATCACAAGTTCATAACATAGAGGCAAGAATAGAAAATTAGGAATTTAAATCAATTTAGGAAATTAATTACTAATCCATTTTTTCCGTATGAATATGTATTACGTATAAGTAATTAAGTACGTATTAAATTGTCATTTAAATTAAATTACAAAGCATTATAGAACGGACGGTGATCCCAATCTTCCATTTACATTTCCAGTAAATGTTTAAACTTGCGTTCGGTAAATTTTAATGGAGTTCTATACAATTGGTTTGGTCATCATACTCCTTCATTTATTTCTTTGCTGTGGAAGTATGGTTTTTTTTTACCTTATTACCTAAATATATTTTTCAAGAATATTTAGGTAAATGTTTGTTGGGCAGCGGAGGAGGCTCGAGCGGTAAAAGGGAGCATTGATGCATCATAAAGGGGTCCATTAACCTTACTCACTGGGTTGCAAGTCCCAGGCACCTTGACTTGGGCCTCTTCCTCTGCAACGCAGGACCCGGCACCCGCACGGTGAATCCATGGATTGCTAAGTATATTCGTCTGGTCTAATAAAAAATATGAAATAATAAATTACAGGCACAAGAGACTTTTAACATCAGGTGGTCCTGATGCTTATTCCGTCAAATACACATAAAAAAACACAAAAAAATCATCTCAAAATGTTTGTTAGGACTAGCAGAAGTCAACCCTAAGAGGTTGTTAGCATTTTACCAATATCCCTGTATAAGGGAAGAAAGTAACACGTACTACAGAGGTTAATCGCCCACCTAATTTAATTCTCGTAATGTTTTCTAACACGTGCTGCAATAATCGTACAATTAAAGATAATGCCGAACACGTGTACAGAAATGTGTTCAATAAATTAATGTTTATATTTTGTGTACTATTTTTTCCTTACCTTCCTAGCTGCGTAAACAGTGGTGTATCTTTTTCGGATAATCTAAATAGTTTGGTGTGGCCGAGTGGTTTAGGCATCCGCCGCGAAACCGGAGGACGCGGGTTCGATTCCCATCCGGGGCATAAAATTGTGTGCTCCAATAATTTGTAAATGATATTGATGAGGTAAATGAACTGAAATAATTTAAATTTATAAATGAATTTTGTTTATGTTGTTGTTAATTAATTTAAATCAATGTTTGCATGCCACAGTTTGGCAAAATGTACCAGGCGCACTTTGCAAAATCAATCTTATTTTCTAAGCTAAAATATGGTTTTGTGTATTTCTAATGACACAAAAAAAAAAACACAAACCCTGCTTCTATCACTGAAAAGTATAAAGTAACTTGATGATATTTGGTACCATTTTTGATTCAAAACATTGAGTTGACATTTTCATTGACCAACTTCCACGAGAATACAGGGTTATTGGTAAAATGCTAACAACCTATTAAGGTTGACTTCTGCTAGTCCTAACAAACATTTTTAGATGTTTTTTTTTGTTTGTTATGTGTAGAGCTCCCGCCGCGACATAACTGGACAGCGCCGCGCTCCCTTTAAATTGAGTTTTGAATATTTACATCAAGCTAAGTAATATAAAATATGAGTTATTAAATTACAAGCAAAAGAGACTTTTAACATCAGGTGGTCCTCCATCCGTGGACGTGCATATTCCGTCAAATATAATAAACACAAAAAAAACCTCTCAAAATGTTTGTTAGGACTAGCAGAAGTCAACCCTATAAAAGAGGTAGTTAACAATTTACAAATAAATCTCTTAAAAATAATACTTTTTGTATATATCGTTTCACTGCTAGAAGTAGGTATTTTTTCATTTTTTTTTTATGCCATATAGGTTAGCCTTTGACCACTATCTCAACTGATGGTAAGTGATGATGTGGTCGAAGATGTTGTTCAGGCTAACCTAGAATTACTGGCTCTCAAGGACAGCTGCCGGAACACACCGTTAGGTGCTTGGCGGCAGATTTTCTGCTTGAGGGTGGTAGCTAGCCAGGCGGGCATTCGCAAAATGCCCTACCACCATGCGGTTAAATTAATTTAGGTTTTAATGATTGGCTTTTGTTTGTATTGTACTACTTTTATTTTATACTTGCACCCTATGCGTCTTGCGGATACGTAGATGTACCTGTAGCTTGATTCTAAAGTGCGGAGTAAGCCAGGCCTGCTAATATTAAACTATACAAAGTCCTCAACATCACTCCACTTCCTTTACTTCGCTGTTTATACAGTGAATGACAAATTAAAATATACAATGTAAATGTGGTTTGACGCCGCCTTGGTAATACTACTTCGTATTTTGATCCCGTTAGAAGAGATATTCTGCATAGTTTTGGAAGTCAATGAAGGCGGCGGAAATATTTTTAACTAAAATCGTGCCGGGACGGAAATTGTAATTGGGGTTGAGTTTTAATCTACCCTACTTGCATAAACAAATAAAAACATTAATATCTTGTTTTTCAATCGTGAAATAAAAATATATTAGACAGGTAAAGTGTTAACTTTCAATGATAAAAACTGCCTGAATAATAAAATACGTATTATTAGGGATAACCCAAATCGTCAAATTCACTAAAATTTGTATGAGATCACATGTACAGTCGCCTGCAATAATAAGTATACACATTGTAATTTTCAAAATTGTGGCAAAGACTTTTGTGTCTCTGTATGTACACAGAAGTATCTTAAAATCAAAGAATAATTTGAATTGTTTCACTCATGTGTATATTAACTTCAATCACTAAGAATTTAAGTACTTCTAGGTTAGGAATCACTAAGAACTTCTAGGTTAGCCTGAACAACATCTTCGCCCAAATCATCACTTACCATCAGGTGAGATAGTGGTCAAAGGCAACCCTATCAGGAATAAAAAAAAATTAAAAAATAGTGATATCACATTATTATGAAAATTACGAAGTGTTTACTTATTATTACAGGCGACCGTACATAAAACATAAAATTATCAAAACCACCCTGTTAAAATTTATGTTACCTCATAAATTTTAACAGAGTGAGTTTGATGATGAAAAACAATTTTTTTTTGCAAATAATGGAACCGACTGCTACACTCAAATGTGTGAATTAACTTGTTGATTTCGGTACCATGATAGTTCAAAGTATTATAACACAATATTGTGCGCATGGTTCCGACCTCAACAACTTATTTCACACATTTGATTAAAGAAGGTGGTTCCATTTTATGCAAAAAAATACCCTTTTTAGTGACCCTTGCAACTTATGGGATCGATTGTCATTTACTGTCAATGACTATATGATAAAAGATAGGAAAATACTTTTTAGGTGTAAGAGTGTAACTCAAGCTTGACCAATTTTGATGAAACTTAAATGGGACCACCCGGCAAGTATCTGTAAAGCAAAAATAATCATCAAAATTGGTAACAAACATAAAAAACGGATGAATTGGGTACCTCGTCCTTTTTTTTGATTCGGTTAAAAGCAGTCAAATTGAAAACTTCCTCCTATTATCGAGGTCGGTTAGCAAAACATTTCTTTTAAACAGTCAATATTCGTTGTTTTTCTATGTTAGGGAGACATACATTAAAAACAATACACACATTTAAGGTACAAAGCAACGCGTTTAGCTCTGTCCACTGTGACGTTCAGGATACGTAACAATAGGGTACTTACTAAGATATGCTCAAATAATCAGCTTATGAATACAAATATACTCTCAAAATAAATTAGAATACCATGAAAATGATAAGCTTTGAACACCACCGTGGACGCAGGTTTGAGCGTAGCTTATTTTCACGGATGCTCAACAAAGAGTGTTATGTTTTCAGGATTCAAGACTGTTTATGTTAGCTTCTTTATTCGTTAACTTAATATAATATAGCTAAGCTAAACGTCTGTTCTCGCTGAACGCCAAGTCAAAAGTGAACGGCACTGTTAGCATCAATGACTCATTCCCTGTGCGGATATTACGTGTTATGTTGTCATAGAGAAAGACTATCGGAAGCAAGTCGTTGACGCTAGTGGTAGTTTCTAACCAAATCCATACTTTTAAGTTTATCTACCTCCATAAGTGCCAGATAGATGGCAGCAGTGATGCCGTTTTTCTCTGGAAGTTTAATGATTGCTATAAGTGGCGACAATATTTATGAGTTTCTTTATTTCACTATAACTTCTAAATGGCTTAACCAGTTTTAATGTATGAGATATCGTTAGATTCATCTTGATAGCACAAGTGACACTAGGTACATGTATAAAGTAACTGATTTAAAAAGTCTTCAAAACCTAGTTTTAGCATTACGAGTACAAAGTCAAAGACGAAGCTCTACACAAAAGTCAACCATTAAAAAGCTTAGGTAAATTCAAGCCAGTAAATGAAGGTATAAAATTAAAAGTGGCGCAGCCCTACGACTCATTCACTCTCTCCTGACGAGAATTAAACTGTTCCCGAGTTAATGAATGGCTTTATACGTTGATATAAGAAAGGTATATTGGATAAGTAATTGAAAAATGAAAAAATATTTTCTGGATATATAAAAGACTGCAAATATTCAAGTTTAGGTGCAAACGTTCCGTTTCCGTGCTTCGGAGGGCACGTTAAGCCGTCGGTCCCGGTTGTTGTCTTAGGATGGCAGTCGTTATAGCATGGTGGTAGGGCATTTTGCGAATGCCCGCCTGGCTAGCTACCACCCTCAAGTAGAAAAATCTGTCGCCAAGCACCTAACGGTGTGTTCCGGCAGCTGTCCTTGAGAGCCAGTACTTCTAGGTTAGCCTGAACAACATCTTCGACCACATCACTTACCATCATGTGAGATAGTGGTCAAAGGCTAACCTATCAGGCATAAAAAAAAAAAAAAAAAAATATTGAACCCATTAATTTTCTTTTGGTTTATAATTTGTGATTGTGTTTTGCCTGCTAAACTTAATTCGGGACTCTGAATCTTTTTTCAGTCTTTTAGTGTAGACGGGTTTTATTATATCTTAGACTTTTTAGTGTCCTAAAATATATACATACAATTTTTATGTATTTTTTTTATATAATTATCCTCCTAATTTCCTTAATATAAATACCCTACTTAATTATGTTGTCTTAGGTTTTCGCAATTATTACACATAGTAATTGCAAAGTATTTGAAACGTCGGGACAAATATATTATAAATATACGTGATTTTAAACCGTTTAGAGTTGTTTAATTACTACCCTACTTGATAGGTTTGTTCCAAAAATCAGCCATTTTTTTTTCGGCACGTATCTAATGACACTTTAGTTTTTTTAAGGCGAACATAACAAAAACTTAATTGTCCTTCCATCCAGGCATTTTGAAGATACGAAAAACATATAAAAAAAAAAACAAGATACGCGCGATACCTTCCTTTGCAGTAGGGTAAAAAGAAGTACTGTTATTCATTATTATTATTATTATTATTTTAAAAAGTCAGATACAAATACATATATAATAAAAATAAATACATATTTAAAACACATATTAAAGGTTATATATTTTTACATGTTGTGTTAAGTTTTTCGGACTCAGTAGTAATCCTACCGCTAATGTTTCCTATAGTCAGAGCCACCAACTTATTCACTGACTGTGTAAGTGAGTTATCTCGTTTAAAATAGTAAAAACCTCGTTAGTTTTGTAAATATTTTAAATCAATGATGGCCGAGCGGTAATAGCTATGGACTGACGTGCTGCAAGTCTCCGGTTCGATCCCCACCGCCGGCTTGCGCTTCACCGCATGGTGGAAGGGCATTTTGCGAATGCCCGCCTGTCTAGCTACCACCATCAAGTATAAAATCTGTCGCCAAGTACATAACGGTGTATTCCGGCAGCTGTCCTTGAGAGCCAGTAATTTTCGGTTAGCCTGAACAACATCTTCGACCACATCATCACTAACCATCAGGTGAGATAGTGGTCAAAGGCTAACCTATCAGGCATAAAAAAAAGAAGTTTGAACAACATTTTCGACCACATCATTACTAACCATCAGGTGAGATAGTGGTCAAAGGCTAACAAATCGATTAAAAAAGAAAGTTTTTTCTGACAGTTTTAATAAGGGTTACAAAATAGAGCATAGTAAACTTGAAGAATAATTACCACATCCACTTCTCGTATGTTCTTGTATCTCATCAAGAGAATACCTATTGTATCTGATGTAATGGCCGCACTGCCAAGAAAAAATAGGACATAATCAGTATCCCGATTCTGTATACAAACTTAATTGTAGGATAAAGGAACGTGATTCTCTAATGAAGGATAATTACCGGTTGTTTGGTTAAATTTAATTTTTAAAGGTTTTTGAGGGCGGTTTCTTTAAAAACACTGTGCAGGTACAATGATTTTAAAGTATATTGCTCGTTTTTTATAAAATATCGGAAGCTTTTATCTTTTTCATCTTATGAGCTCGGAAAGGTGTTGTTTACCATTTGACGTTTGCGTGGAAAAATGCTTTTTATCCGTTAGCGTGGAAAAGGTTGTTAAAGTTCTTAACTTTATAACAGTTCTAAAAACATTTTTTTTAATTTTAATAATAACATTTTATTGTTAATACAAATAATCACAAATCTACTATTTCGTTAAAGCTGTTTTTTTTGCACCTAGAATTTTTATGTCTGGAAAATTTTTATGTAGCGCTTGACAGCGAAGTTATTTTACATCTCGTACCTTAGAACCCTTTGCTACGCTCAATTTATTTTGTAAACACTTTGCTCGTGGTTCAATCCTAGAATCTTTCACTTCTTCATGTTTCAATATAAGTACTCGCGCCAAATAACTACTTTACAGCCGCGCATAATAAATAACTGTGTGAATTCCATATTTTTTTTTACCTATATACATTTGTAACTAACTTTAATACGTTGGCATCGTCGGGACCACCATGTCCTAGTTATGAATGAAATTTTTTTTTTTTTTATTGATTAATTCAGGCAAAAACAGTCGTTTACAATTATTATTTTACAAAATAAGCACTAATGGACCTACTTTACCATAACTTGTTACAAATATTAGTATTTATTATTGCAAATACATTAATCACAGACCCAGAAAACCCGAGAAAAAGTGTTTATACAAAACTAGCAATGACAGTACATGTATGTACCTATACAATCAATAAATCTATTGTTATCATTATCGCAGATTCGAAAGGGTTAATACTTAAGAGTATGCAATATTTTGAAGCAGTGATGGTTACAGTGACTTTGGCTATGGACTGCCACGCAGCAGGTCAATAGTTCGAATCCCGCCGCGAGCTTGAGATTCACCACATGGTGGATGGGCATTTTGTGAATGCCCGCCTGGCTAGCGACCACCGACTACACGACACAAGCACCTAGCGGTGTTTTCCGGCAGATATCCTTGAGAACCAGTAATTTTAGGTTAAGCCTCGACCACATCATCACTTACCATCAGGTGAGATTGTGGTCAAAGGCTTACCTATCAGGAGTAAAGAAAAAAAATAACGTGTTGAAGTTGGTACCATGATATTTCAAAAGAACCTATTATCACAATATTGTGTGCATAAGTCGATCAAAAACTGAGCTCGAATGCATGGGAAACTAACCAAAAAAAAATTTGATACTACGTTTTTTCACAAAATTGTCATAAGCTTTAAGGGGACATCAGGAGAGATATTCAAAGGATTCCTATGGGAAATGGTTCGTATGGAAATTTCTCTGTCTTGATTGGTCCACTTTTGTGCTTCTTGAGATTATACATACAAAAAGGAAACAAACAAAGACAAAAAATCTAAAATTCTATTATGAACATTATTGCAAAAATAGGTTTTTGCTATCTGGTGCAGTATTATTATCATTACTATAGCATGGTGGCAGGTCATTTTGCGAATGCCCGCCTGGCTAGCGACCACCATCAAGTAGAAAATCTGTCGCCAAGCACCTAGCGGTGTTTTCCGGCAGCTATCCTTGAGATCCAGTAATTCTAGGTTAGCTTGAACAACATCTTGACCACATCATCACCTACCAACAGCTGAGATAGTGGTCAAAGGCTAATCAAACAGGCATAAAAAAAATTAAAAAAACTAACAAGTCGGATGGTCAGTAATTTCTACTAGTTAAATAATGTACTACCAACGCAACCACGTAATATATAAATGTTAGAACGTCCACAGCGGCAACAAAAGAACTTCCGGTGCGGTGAAACATCATTACTAACAACCAAAGATATATTTCGTTAGGTAATGCTAGACGAAACTCATAAATGATTGGTTATGTTGCTTATAATATTGGCACGAGTAAATTGTTATTTTTTGGTGATTGATTACTGAGTATTACAACTTTGACAAAATATCATAGACTAATATCATTTTTTAAGCCTGTTTTACAATGATCATGTAAATACTATTCATATGAATAATTTTACACACAACTAATGTAAAAAGAACGAAAGTTGATAAATTAAAATAAATGTTCGTTTGTTTGAAATGTAGTCGGTAAAAAATTTCTGAGTAGGTAATGTTCTATTTTTTATTTTTATTTGACGTTTGAATAAATGTTAATCTTCCTTTTCACCCTATGTAGGTATGTATTACAAATATATTTTTGTATATTATTATAATAACAATGTTTTATTTTAACAAATTATTGGAGTACTTAGCACTTAGCACGCGATATTGCTTGTAATAGTATTTAGAAACAATGTTTTATTTTAGATAAAATATTGTTTCTTAATATTATTACAACAATGTTTTATCTAAAATAAAACATTGTTTCTAAATATTATTACAAGCAATATCGCGAAGAATTTGCGATCGAACTGCAAAAAAGAATCACTTTGTGTGATTCCAACGTAAAAGATTTGATATATTTTTGAAATTTTTGGATGGTTTTGAGCTTGAGCTTGGCAAATTACGTAACTATCATCAAGCGTGGCTCACTCCGCACATTATATTATTGTACGTGCGTGTCTCGTCAGAAGAAATAAGAGCTATGCGTGGATATGCGATAAAAGAGAGACGCCTTGTAAAAAATGTATATAGGTATACATATGAGACATTTTAATTGACAGTTGGCGAAATATTTAAATAAAAATAATGCAATTATAAAATTACAAATATACGATAGGAAAAATGTAAGTCATGTGCGGAAAAAAAATCCTATCGTATATATGTAATCCGCATAGCAGGCGTTATTGTAAACAAACAATATTAAAAAAAATAATAATAATGCAATATTAGTAAGCGTCATTAAATAGTCATAAATAGGTTCAGTTTTTTTATTTTCATACAAAAATAATATATATTTTTTTCCTATATGGTATCTAGACTTTTCAGACCATATCCTAATGGAGTATATCACTACCTGCAACCATATATCTCAGCCATTTATATTAAAGCATACATTTGTACGACAAATCGCACAATCAAACGGGCGTTAGGTGCTACAGCGCTACGAGTAACGGCGTTACGAGCTACGAGCGTTTTAATAATGCGCTGCTACGGCGTAGAGGCTCTACGTTGGAGCGTGTTAAAAAGTGCTCGTGTTAGTGGAGTGAGCTTAAATAACAGGTATCTACGAAACAAATTATTCCTTATAAACATCATTTCAAAGACATGGGACGTGACTTACATACAATCTATGATCTCAAAATGTTTAATACAATTCCGTATTTTGTTTTAAGGTTTTGTGACATATCCCGCACTATGCCTACCCGATGTTAAGCGGTAACCTCTACCTAACAGGTGCTGTCCGTACGAACTGCACTGCGGCCATCTTCCTGAGATATACACGTTAAGTCTCTTGTGCCTGTAATTTTATACTGGCTCTCAAAGACTCCTACCGGAACATACTGAGTGTGGTGCTTGGCGACAGATATTCTACTTAAAAGTGGCAGCTAGTAAGTTGAGTAAACGTAAAATGTCCTTTTCTAATGGGGTGAAACTCAAGCCGGTGGTAGGTCTAAAATGATTCTAAGACAAAAAAAATGTTAATGTATACTTATTAAATTGATGGGACTCAATCATGTACGAGCCATGTGCAGACCACAGATCACACATAGATTAGAAAAAGTTCATCGTCTACTACTCGACTTAAGCGGTGTTTTAACACATCACCAACGAGGCAGTCGGCAACAATATATACATTTATGTTTGTACAATAGATATAAAGGTATACGTATAGTTTGTAGACATCGTACAATATTTCAATTCCCAGGTTCAATACCCAGGTCAGCTGACGTTGGACGTTATTTGGTGTTTTTTTGCAAAGACTATAAGTGTAAAATTTATAAGTGAACTACAGATATTTTTTTATAAATATCACGTGTTTAAGAACTCGCTTTATTTTATTGCGATTTTTAACTAACTTCCTGATTAGTTGGATCCGAAAATTATGAAACATTATTAAGAACAAATGACGCTGCATTTTTATCGAAAAACTATTATAAAATTTTAATATAGCATAACAAAATTAGAATTAACATTGACATTACTTGTTCTTTGTAGTTTGATATAAGACCTGTGTTTAATTTTTTATTGAGATTAAATTATTGCTAGATGTTTATCATCTAGCTATTCTAACCATCTTTTTTCCGCACAGAATTGCGAACTGTTTAATTTTATAACTGTATTTTCTAAATGATTTTATGTATTTTGTCCATATCAAACGCAACAACGGTTGAAAAACCAACCAGCAATGGCTAAATCTGACTTGTAAGTTATATATAAGGTTGCGTTATCATTTACAAGTTTATAACCAATCGCAAAATTGGTTTTGTATGTAGTACAACGTAAATTGAACTATAGGTGTCGCTCCATCCCAATACGGTGGTTAAATAAAGAACGAGAGGTAAAATTCGAGTTATGAGTCATTGTCTTGTTAGCTCAAGCGGTCAATATGGACGCGGGTTTGAATCCCGCACATGACTATAATTATTTCTCTCGTAAATTTGTAATTATATATAAGTTTCAAAATAAAATCTTATATTAAAGTTGTCTTCCATACTTTCTTAGCCAACATTAGCAGATACCTGAATGTAGTGTAAAAAAATCAAATTCTCCTTTGTGCGCGTGTAAGTGGCTCACCCAGCATCTCTCTCAGTTGTAATATATATATATATATATATATATATATCTCTTTCTACAACACAGTTGCACGTAAGCACGTTTTCAATATTTATAGAATTCATTCGCAATGTCCGTATGGAGTGAGGAGCTACTTCAGATTTTAAAAGGAAACTAACACCCTTATATTTTAACAAAGCTAAATATTTTGCTTTGTTTAAATATAAGGGTGTTAGTCATTTAGTCCCCCGTGGGGTGCCGGGTTAGAATTGCACCTCCCCATTGATATGGCATCTTACGACACCCACGGGAATCATCCCCACGGGATGATTCCCGTGGGTGTCGTAAGAAGTGACTAAGGGAAATACTGGAAGGTGGGCAGCAGCATCTTCTAAAGAACTGTCATCTTACACTTAGATCTCCAAGCCGCCAAGCGTGGGGATTGTGACAAATACCCCCTTAATAGGGGAGGCTGTCTTCAGCAGTGGAATCGGCTGTTACAGTAAATATTTTGTAGCATTAATTCTAGATTTATTAGTATAGCACATGAAATGTTATATCAGTTTAAAATATGAATAAGAATAAGCATTGTAATTCAACGGAGTAATGCTCGCTGCCAACTGGTAGTGGGCTGGAACATTTGGGCTGCAATGACTTGTAGGATGTCTAAATTATTTTATTGTAGTAGCTGTAGTGTTGTATATATTATTTTGTAAAATTTTTGTACAAGTGTTTTATAAAAAATAAATAAAATTAGCTATTCAATCTATATTGAGGAGAAGCCTGGAACTTAGAAGGCAATGGACATATTTAAAAATTTCGTATCATTTATGGTAGTAATTTTGTATGGTAACTACTAAAAGTTCACTAGAGGTGAGAAATCTCAAAAATATTGTGAATTTAACCCATCAAGTATTCGCTATTGAACCGATAAAATGTAATGTCTTATTGTAGTAAATAAAATACTTCAAATGTATCCTGTGTAGTGGTGGAACCTTCTGTGTATGAGTCTAACTTGCATTTGGCCTATTTTTATACTGACATGTCAACCTTAAACCATAAAGTCACTAGTTACTTGCAACTTGCACTAGTAATGGTCTATAAGTAATTTGAAGCGCTCGTAGCGAAGTTGACTTAGCTGTTCTCAACCGATCAGCAAAGTTAAGCAACGTCGCCCGCGGTCTTGAGTTAGATGGGTGACCACTAGTGACATTACTACAGAGCGTTTCCGTGCTTCGGAGGGCACGTTAAGCCGTCGGTCCCGGTTGTTGTCTTAGGATGGCAGTCGTTATAGCATGGTGGTAGGGCATTTTGCGAATGCCCGCCTGGCTAGCTACCACCCTCAAGTAGAAAATCTGTCGCCAAGCACCTAATGGTGTGTTCCGGCAGCTGTCCTTAGCCAGTAATTCTAGGTTAGCCTGAACAACATCTTCGACCACATCCTCACTTACCATCAGGTGAGATAGTGGTCAAAGGCAAACCTATCAGGCATAATAAGAAAAAAATGGTCGAAAGATTATGTTTAGTCTCGAAAAGGAACGAGCTCTAAAAGGCTGCAACATGAACACACCTTTAGGTACTTAGCGTCAAGTTCGACAAGATATTTTTATATACGCTCTTTTATATTCTACTAGTTTTCTGCCCCCGACTTCATGTACATTTTAACTCATGGTTTGAACTATTTGTGTAACGAATTTGATCCCAATCCGTACAGCCGTTGACGCATGAGTGCATAATAAACATTCAAATATCGTAACTTTTGCATGTATATTTAATTTTATATATTGCATTAGTAAGATAGGACTTGTAACGAAGTCTACAGATTCCGTTTAATCTTGCAGGTCCAGTATTGACATACAGCTCTTTTTATAAATATTTATAAACTTAGAATCCCTTTGAAATGCGTTCATAAGTACTAAAGAAGTGAAGTTGCGAAGTTGAAGCAGTGATGGCTCAGTGGCATTGGCTATGGACTGCCGCGCAGCAGGTTCATGGTTCAAATCCCGCCGCGAGCTCGAGCTTCACCGCATGGTGGAAGGGTATTTTGCGAATGCCCGCCTGGCTAGCGACCACCCTCACGTAGAAAATCTGTCGCCAAGCATCTAATGGTACTGCAGCTGTACTTGAGAGCAATGTAATTCTAGGTTAGCCTGAACAACTTCTTCGACCACATCATCACTTACCATCAGGTGAGATAGTGGTCAATGGTTAAAATATAAGGCATAAAAAAAACAGACGATTCGTCCTTTTGACTTTTTTAAAAGTCGAGACAAGACAAAACAAATTTTGGATTCAAACGCTTACGAATATCGCTGAATAAAATTTTTCTTTTTACCTGTATCTTTTATTGTTTACGCATCATCAAAAAATTGCGTGCAGAGTAAAACTTTTAGTAGGTATTTTTTGAGGCGAGCATAGCGGAACTAACCTTTTTGACTATTGACGATTGCAGCTAGCCAATCAAGTGTTTGTAAAATACTCTAATAAAATGCTAATATTTTGCTTAAGTACGCAACTATGCGTGTGTGTTTGATTTTAATAAAATACAAAAAAGTACGTATCCAAAATTATTAAAAAAAATACATATTCAATACACTGATTACAAAAAAGTGCACGCGTCCCCTGATTGAATCTGACTAAAAGCGGCAGAGGCCTGTTCAAACCAGCTCGAACCAGTTCAAAGGCTGCTTTTAAATGGTTTTTTTACGCACGCAAACTCTGTCCGACCAATTTTCGGAGCCAGTCTGTCTGCATTGCGAGTTTGTTTTGACTTTGTGCTCTGTGTATAGACTTGGTGAGGTACAAAGGCATGTAGAGGTTCAAAGGTAGGCACAATTATATTTTGCAGTCGTATATTGAAAGCCTGATCAGCGATGGCTTTCACCTTTGTCATTAGGCTATTTATTAAGGATGTTTTTAAATAGAATATACCCACTTCTGACAAAGTGATTTCCTTAGATATTTTTTATCGGTAAGTCTTTCAACACAATCGCACCTGATGGTAAGTGTTGATAGTCTATGGTAGTAGACGTAAAAACGCTTTATATATCATGGGAACTGTTTCTCAAGAGTAGGTTTTAGGAATACACCAATAGTTCATTGGTAACAAATTTTCTACCGTTTTAATATTATTATGACGGGAGCATGAAGCCTACCTGATGTTAAGTGGTAACCTCTGCCTATCATAGATATATTTCGTCAGAAGTGACGAACTGCACTACGCTCGTCACCCTGAGACATACCAGTTGTTGAGTCTCATGTGCCTGTAACTTTACTGGCTCTCAAGGACTGCTGCTGTAACATACTGTTAGGCGCTTGGCGACAGATTGTTTTGATATTACTACTGAGCGCTTTTCTCTTACTCTGTGCTTTGGAGGGCACGTAAAGCCGTCCGTCCTGGTTGTTGTCTTAGGATAGCAGTCGTTACAGCATGGTGGTAGGGCATTTTGCAAATGTCAGCCTGGCTAGCTTAACATTTTGAGACATTTTTTTTTTGTTTTTGTTTGTTAGTATTTGACTGAATAAGCACGAGCACCACCTGATGTTAAAAGTCTCTTGTGCTTGTTATGTATTATTTCATATTTTTTTTTACTTTTCTTGATGTAAATATTTAAAACTCTATTCAATCAAAGGGAGCGCGGTGCGGTCCAGTGTTCGCTCTTGGCTCGGAGTAGGCATTGTCTTTTACTACGAGACACTGAACTTAAAAGTGTCAGACAGTACTAGAATTTTTTAGAAAGTCTTGTTGAAAGTTTGAATGAAATACACATGAAAAAAAAAATACAAAAAAAATCTAAATGTTTGTTAGGACTAGCAGAAGTCTACCCAAATAAGAGGTTGTTAGAATTTTTCCATTAACCCTGTCAATAAAAAAAAACATATTTTAATATCTTACAAAATTACAAATATACGATAGGAAAAATTTAAGTCATGTGCGAGTTTCGAACCCGCGTCCATCTACCCCTTGAGCCGGGGTATGCTCTAACCAATTGAGCTATCATGACATGACGTCATCACTCAAATCTTTCCTATCGTTCTTTTAACCATCGTATTGGGATGGAGCGACATCTATAGTACTACATACGTTGCACTACAAACAAGACCAATTTTGCAATTGATTTTATACTTGTAAACGATGACGCAACCTTATAATTTTAATATCGTTTACTCGCACCTATTTTTTACAGCAATAAAGAAAGAACTTATACTACACTACTTTAGTAGGTAGTACTTTAAAATGAAGTTTAAACTTTAGCCAGTGAGTTAGTGGGGAGTGGTCACGGTCTAGCAAACATTGCTATTAAGATTACCTTAACAGGATCATAGAGCAACTCCCGTTTGCTTTACAACGTCTACTGTGTTGTAAGTTTAGTGTGGCTGTGGCACTACAATGCAGCCAACTCTTGGCAGCCACTCAAAGGGTTAGCTGGCTCTAACAAGGTACAGTCGTTTATAGTAAATACTATGTTACGAAGTTCATTATTGCTATCCTATGTTATGGGTTCGGTATAATCTCACATTTTTGAAGCGCTCGTTACGAAGTTTCCTTAGCAGTTTTCACTTCTGTGTTCTAATCCTTCTATCACTCCACTGGTACCACAATCAAACGATGAAAAACCATTTAAAAGTTTATTTCTGCTTACACAATTAAACGCAGAACATCGATGGACAAAGAGTACAGTCCCACCAACTTATCTGTTCAGGCGGCAAAAAAAAAGAACTACAACTTTCCTTCAAATTGTGACAGTTTGTAGTTGATTTCCTTGACCAGTAGCGCCCTCGAAAACTGCACAGTTAAGTTGGTGGTACTATAGGTAGTTATTTAAGATACGACTGTCAAACTGGCGGGTGAAGACTGATGAGCGCATCTCCACAGATATTGTATCTCGCTAATTCTGCATATCTGCGAGTTGCAAGGCGTTTAAATCGTTTTGGCGGATAACGTCCGCCACGTTCATGATTTGGACGGGTGTGGCAAGTGACATTACTACTGAGCGTACACGTGCTTCAGAGGGCACGTTAAGTCGTCGGTGCCGGTTGTTGTCTTGGGATGACAGTCGTTGTAGCATAGTGGTAGGGCATTTTGCGAATGCCCGCCTGGCAAGCTACCATCCTCAAGTAGAAAATCTGTCGCCAAGCTCCTAACTGTGTGTTGCGGCAGCTGTCCTTGAGAGCCAGAGTAATTCTACGTTAGCCTGAAAAACATCTTCGACCACATCATCAATTAACATCAGGTGAGATAGTTGGTAACAAACAAAAGTTAATTAATTCTAGACATGAGGTAGTCAGTAGAATTTCTGGTATATGTTTGTTGTCTTGGGATGACAATCGTTGTAGCATAGTGGTAGGGCATTTTGCGAATGCCCGCCTGCCTAGCAACCACCCTCCAATAAAAAAAGAATTATTTTATAATGACCACTATAAAATGCTTTGATACCCTTAGTTCGTTTACCAAAAATTGTAATCGGACACCAAATGTAGTAAATGATCACTAAATCTCAAAGTCATACTTAGATGCGACTATTAGGTATTTTGGTGATCATTTACAATTTTTGTCTGTGATATATTACTATATCTGCACTGAGAAAAACGACTTAAATCAAATTTGACCTTTTACCGTTGAATTGTAACTACGTAAGATTAATTCACAACTCTTAAGATGATTTTCACCAATCAATAAAAATGTACCATGTTTTATAATAAACACAACCGTCAAAAAACGTCTTCCGTAAAGTATTTTCAGAATTGAACTTGTTATACGATAATAACTGCAGTATTGACCATAAAATATACCTTACTTTTACGGCGGTTTATATACGGTGATTATCACTATAACGTACGACTTAATCAGCCTTATCGAAAAGTCAATATTTAAGAAACACCACAAAATACATATTAAATGAAGACTAAAAGAAACATTCGCCTTCACTGACCTCGTTTAACGCCTTCTAGTTGGAAGGCGTTTTTGTACGTATTTACGTTTGGTCGGTTTTTCGCCTTATACCATATAAATTGGCCGTCATTAGGGCGCTTTTGAGTTTAGATTTTTCTCAGTGTGGAGGGACAGCCGAAACACTGACGTTCTACAACATCCCACTCTCTCATAAATATATACCTAGAATTAAAATTTTCCTTTTAAGATTTTGCCATACGGTATAAGGGAGATCGCTTGCCAGCATTGGTACGACAAAATGTTGTAGCAAATGTTTTTTTTTTATGATTACCTCCTTCCATACGTCATGTTATAAATGTCTTGTCTAAGCAATTTCAACCTCTCAACCCTAATATATAACTAAGTCTATTGCTTAAAACGATGAGTACCTTATAATCTTTAAGAACTAGGTAAAAACCTAAACAGTAAAACCTAGATGCAACTCCAAACTGCATGTTGCTGTAAACATTTAGAATTATTAGAAATACGAGTAATTCTAAAATTTTCCATGCGCTTCGTTGGGTAACAATAATTAATAGATGGAATTCTCTAGAAGTTCCTTATCAGTCGACTCTCTGAGTAGCTAGGCGTACCTGATTCTGAGAAACTGTGAAACGTAAACAGTTAGTTTGATTATTTCTTGGAATATTTCATGAACTAAGAGTTGCTAAAGAACTGTTTACTACGTATTCTGGAAATATCCATGAGCTTTTGTTAGGTAATTAAAACAACCATAAGTGAATTTTAAAAGTACAAAACCCGACTACTAATTATTTATTTTCTTTAAACGTTTTATCTTTTCATTGAAATTAAAACTGCAAGTTATATATTTATCGAATCAAGCAAGTTATATATAGCCCTTCATTTTGATACTTAACTCCATGGATATAGAAGATTTTATTTCTTACTTTATGGCGTCTAAGATCCGCCAGTTTGTTTATGTACCTAGTGTCACCTGTGTTGACTGAAACGCCAAGATAGTGTTTTATTTATCAAAAATGTTCTGGGTAGTATAACCGGAACTTATTCGAACATTCTGAAACAGGCTCTTAGTCTAGTTAATATTAGGTCCTTACATATGAAATTGGCGTTTTGTATGGGAGGAACAAAAAGTCGAATATTTTTTAATATAATATATTTAATTAATCAAAGTATGAACCATTATTTTCTATGCACTTTTGCCATCTCATAGGTAGTTCATTGATCCCTTTACTAAAAAAACCAGTCGGACGGGAATCAATAAAATCTTTGAAGGCGATTTGGACTGCCCCATCGGAGTTGAATTTTTTCCCTTGCAAGAAGTTATCCAAATTTCGAAAAAAATGGTAATCTGTTGGAGCAAGGTCCGGGGAGTACGGAGGATGTCTTAGACTTTCCAATTGAAGCTCTTCTAATTTAGTAGCCGTCTGTAGCGCAGTGTGTGGTCTAGCGTTGTCGTGAAGCAGCAGTGGCGTGGAGCGATTGACCAGCCTAGGTTGTTTAGCCGCTAGCTTTTCCATCATGGTTTGCAATAGACATCAGCCGTAATAGTCTGGCCAGATTTGAAAAAACTGTAATGAACAATACCGGCACTGGTCCACCAAACGCTTACAAGTAACTTTTTTGGGGTTAATTTTCGCTTGGGGCAGGATTTGGCTGGCTGGCCAGGATCTAACCATTGCGCTGAGCGCTTCCGATTATCGTAAAGAACCCATTTTTCATCACAGGTAATGATTCGGTTTAAAATACCTTCATTATTGTGCCGGTTTAGTAATGTAACGCAGCAGTCGACGCGCGTTTGCCGGTTTGTTTCAGTCAATTCGTGAGGTACCCACCTTTCAAGCTTTTTAATCTTCCCAATTTGCTTCAAGTGAATTAAAACAGTTTTATCACTAACATTGCAGCCTGCAGCTAACTCGGACGTGGTTTGCGATGGATCCGCTTCCACAATAGCCTTCAACTATTCATTATCAACTTGAGTCTCAGGCCGTCCACGGGGCTTGTTCTGCAGGTCGAAATTTCCAGAACGAAAACGTTGGAACCAAAAACGAACTGTGTTTTCTTTTGCAACACGACCGCCATACACATCATTCACCCTTCGAGTTGTTTCCGCAGCACTAGTGCCACGGCGGAACTCGTACTCGTAAATAATGCGATATTTAAGGTTTTCCATTTTGTAAAATGAGTGACGCAAACAGAAAAAAACAGAAGAAAAAAAACGAATGAATGACGATCATCGAAGCACAAATACATGAGTCTATAGCTGTACAAATTTGAATTTGGAATTCCTTACCAAAGAGGAGAAATTCGTGATTAAAGTGGCCAGTACGAAAAACGCCAATTTCATATGTAAGGACCTAATATACTAGATATATAATATTGACATTGGTCAATTTGACCACTATGGAAGGGTCGATATTTTTGCTGTATTACGACCGCTTCAAACTTAGAGAGCCTGATTGAGTTAATTGTTGTAGATATAATAAATTAATCTGAATGTTATGGTCTTGTACAAGTAAGAGAGTATGGAAGTGAATATAGTAGGTGTTTTTGATAGATATCTGAAAGTTTTGAAAGTTAATTACATCTAGACTATTAAAGCAGTGATGGCTCAGTGGCATTGGCTATGGGCTGCCGTGCAGCAGGTCCATGGTTCGAATCCCGCCGCGGGCTTGAGCTTCACCGCATGGTGGAAGGACGCGTGAATGCCCGCCGGGCTAGTGACCACCCAATCAAGCAGAAAACCTGTCGCTAAGCACCTAACAGTGTTCCGGCAGCAGTCCTTGAGAGCCAATAATATTACAGGCACATGAGACCTAACAACGACGGGCGCAGTCCAATTCGTCGTTGACGAAATGCATCTGTCATAGGCAGAGGTTAGTCCACTTAAGCCTCGGGCTTGTTCCGTCAAAGATATCATTAAAAAAAAAAGACTTTAGGTAGTCAGCGAAAATTCTGGACATCAAAAATTCTACATATCTTGGCGGGGTATCCTGTAGAAGATTCTGTAGTCGTTTTGTAATATGAAAAATCATTAAATCTCACATACTTCATTTAAATATAATTGTATATATTCGATAGAACCGAGCACGTACGAAACTAGTTTGCCCGTACGGCGCAGGATGGACAAAGGACAACTTTCACGTGTTGTAGTTATGTTAGCCCTTTCGCTTTGATATGATAATTCTATAGTTCGGGGTTTTGTTCCATACTGGAATCGTATTTGAAGTACCGAAGGTTGCAACATTTAGTAGTTTGTCTTGAAATCTTATATCGTATCAATTATCTCAGCTACATCGGAACTTCTTAAGGGTGAACTGTCCGGCCCGTTCTCCATACAAACGTGGTAGGGTGATCCCTTATTTAAGGATTTAGGTCCAAAATAAAGCATAATACCGATAGATCTCGTCATTATCTAGGCTTCTATGAAGCGAAATATTTTCATATAAAGTTTTCGATGCACATGGCTGACAACTTATTTATCTTTTTAAAATTTTGGCATCCTTTTTTTTTATGCATGATAGGTTAGCCTTTGAACACAGTTATTAGGGATGGTAATTATTCCTAGTATATACTATTACAAAGCAATTACAAACAAGTTTGCACAAGCATTCTGAACGTACCAGTGTCCTCAAGCAGCACTCGTTCACGAGTTGACTCAGGTGACAGCCATCGTCCGGGGCGAGATGGTGAATGCTAACGCTACCCCATTTCGCCCCGACTAGGCGGCAGACTGCTCATTCCGGGTTTTTAGTGGGTAACCTAACTTACTACCTCCCCGCGGGGGTAGTAAGGCCCTTCAGCTTCTTCTTTAACCACTCTGCTCTCCCCGGAGCCGGGTGGTATCCATTAAGGATTTTCCCGAGTCAAAAAAAAAAAAAAGGGTGCCAGCCATCGTCCTCCTCAACCATTTCTGAGGGAAGAGGGCGACCCGACACCCGACACCGCCGCGCGATAATATTTTGTCGTGATCATAACCGTGATTAAATTACAGACTCATAAGACTTAACAACTATGTCTCAAGGTGACGGGCGCAGTGAAATTCGTGACTTGTAAAGATATGCATTTGTTATAGGCAGAGGTTAGTCCACTTAACATCAGGTGGGCCTCGTGCTTAATCCGTCACAATGACATTCAACACCCTTGCTCGTAAAGTGAGCTTTATTTTAACGTTCTTAGGGTCATAAACTGAACTATAACACTCTCGTGCATAATAATATTATACACTAGTGCGTAATAGAATTATCCCTACAAAGTTAAGTTAGTACCTAACTGCAAATTATATGCGAGTAAACAGAGCATTTTCAATTCAACCGGGTAATACAGATTTGTGACATCAAAAAGGTTTATATGTAATCAAAGATGATACATTTGTGCGCGCTATTATTTTTATTTTCCATAATTTTCGTATGTTGTTTGTATCGAATTTGTGCAATATATTTTTTTTCCTCGCAAGGGTGTTGAATGAGTGCGTATGAACTAGTGAGCAGCTTCCTCATTATACACTCGGCTGATTTACGCCCTCGCCTACGGCTCGGGCTGCAACACACATCCTCGTGTATAATGAGCAACTTAGCTCACTTGTATCATAATCTACTATTACTTGGCAGTGTATTTACTTACATCGTTTGAAATAGGCATGATAAATGATAGATGCATCGATGTATGGTAGTCAAATAATCCATGATGTAACGTTACATCAAATATCTTGTTTTATTATAACTATCGTTCTAAAGGGTGGACTGCCTAAAGGGGCTGCTGTATAATTAAACAACTAGAAACTAATCGCACCCGAACTTAAAATGGCCATTGCAACATGAACACACCTAAAGTATATATTAATTATTATTATGTTACACATAAATATAGAGCTCTGAAGCGCTCGTAGCGAAGTTTTCTTAGCTGTTCTCAACCGATCAGCAAAGTTAAGCAACGTCGCGCGCTGTCAGGAGTTGAAGGGTGACCGCTAGTGACATTACTACTGAGCGTTTCCGTGCTTCGGAGGGCACGTTAAGCCGTCGGTCCCGGTTGTCGTCTTAGGATGGCAGTCGTTATAGCATGGTGGTAGGGCATTTTGCGAATGCCCGCCTGGCTAGCTACCACCCTCAAGTAGAAAGTCTGCCGCCTAGCACCTAACGATGTGTTCTGGCAGCTGTCCTTGAGAGCCAGTACTTCTAGGTTAGTCTGAACAATATCTTCGACCATATCATCACTTACGATCAGGAGAGATAGTGGGCAAAGGCTAACCTACCAGGCATAAAAAAACAACGAATTGAAAACGTCCTCTATTTTTGAAAGTCTGTTAAAAAAGCATTTCCCGTAACACTACCATGTTTTTTATAGCTGACAAGTAAGCTTTTTACCACTATCTCACCTGATGATAAGTGATGATGTGGTTGAAGAAGTAGTTCAGGCTAACCTGGAAGTACTGGCTCTCAAGGATAGTTACTGGAACACACTTTAGGTGCTTGGGGACATATTTTCTACTTGAGAGTGGTAGCTAGTCTGGCGGGCATTTGCAAAATTCCCTACCACCATGCTGTAACGACTGTCATCCTAAGATAACGACCGGGTATCTATAATTAAAGACACAGGCAACATTTTTACATAAAATATATTATACTGTATACAAAATGTGCCTTTCTTTTTTTTTAACCGGCGGTATGCCTTTTATTCGCCGGGATTGGAACCATGGACCTGCTGCGCGGCAGTCCAATGCCACTGAGCCATCACTACTTCGACGCATACTATTTACTGAATCTTGATTATTCTTCTTCTGCTTCCATAATTCAACAAATTAGTCACCTATGAATTTCATCAACAAGACCAACATCCATCAAGCAGTTTCTTAATATGCAAAAAATTTACTGTAAAAAGTAATTTCCAATATGGTTGACTAAAAGTAAGTACTTGCACCTAATGCCAATAATGAACAAAGTTGTGGCGAGGAAGTACTGTAAGCAAAATTCATCACTGTAATGAGAAATATTTTTTTTTTTACCTTAGACATTTCATGCAAATGTTTATTTCAAATTCAATCAATCAAGTTTTTTTCGTGTTCTTTTCTAATACATGAATTAAATTCATATTAAGATTTATAGTATTTTGAATCACCACAGTACTGAATTTTACAAGTTATTTCATACTTGTGAAATATAAGAAAATTTTTAATTAAAAAAATGTTCTCCAATAACTAAAACGAAAATCATATTAACAAATAAATATGATTTCCGTTTAGAACGCGTTAGTGCTTATAATCATATTTAGAAATATAGAAATGTAGCGACATCATTGCGAGAGTTAAGTGTTTGAAGAAGCACATCTTTCGGTCAGATGACTTCTAGGTTAGCCTGAACAACATCTTCGACCACATCATCACTTCCCATCAGGTAAGATAGTGGTCAAAGGCTAACCTATCAGGCATGAAAAAAAAAAAGTTAAAGTCTAGTAGTCTGGTTGATGACCACGCACCGTCCCCTATGACGGTTAAAGTAATTCAATTGAAGCTCAAAGTTTCGGCTCGAACGAGTATGTTCTGATGGCTGAGTAGAATAGATAATCGGAGGGCACGGGCTGGACTCCCAACTAGGAAACTTTTTTGTTAATTTGTTTTGTGATCAGCACGCGATAGAGCTTGTCAAATTTAGAAACAAACTTAAAGTTTGAAGTTGATGCCGTAAAGAAAACATCGTTATTTACGCTAGTTTTGGATCTCTGTAACTGCCTTACACTGTAACACGGCTTTTGTTTGCATGCAAATTATTTTATAATATAGTTTTCATGTTAATAAGAGATCTGCTAGGTTTTGGCGTCGGATAGAATTAAAATAGACTCTCGCACTGAATTACTTTCGGGATTACTTTGTCGTATTTGGAATTGGAACTTTTGCGATTATACATTATAGCTATAACATGTGCCTCAGATGAACACAGCCTTGCTTAACTTGATACCTACCCTTCTCTTGCTTGTAGGGGGTGGGTAAAGTTTATTAGTCGTTTATTATATATGTTATTTATGCCTAACTCTAAGTTTAATATGTCTGTACGCGCCGCTTAGTTATACTTATTACCTGTTCTAATGAATGACACATTATCTGTATACACTCACTCATTCACACATTCCTTTCGTTCCTTCCTCGTCACTCTTCTTTGTGATGCTTCGTCGCTAAGAAGTACCAAGTTATAAATCTGCCTAAATAAACGTTAATACAAACAAAATTACCGAAAAATTAAGTTATGCAATACAACGCGGTCGCGTGTGCCACAATATATATAAAACTGTGTTCAACGAAAAGGAGACCACCAGCTGATTTGAGAGGTAATCGCCTACGGAAAAACTTTCAACAATCGAAGGATAATAAACGTCGAAGCTAACCCCGGATACCTACTGTGAGTCCATCATCATCTTATTCCCATACCTTTCAATGTCATTCCATTTCAACATGCCGTAGAGCAAATTTGAATTGGTTTATAGATAGATAGATAGATAACTCTTTATTGTACACACCACTACATTACAATAAAACAAAATACGAAGGACTACAGTCAAGTGTTACAGTGGGCTGCCTTATCACTTACAGCGATATCTTCCAGGCAACCTTTGAATGGAGAGGATATAGAGGAGTAATAAGACGGGCGTGCATTAAATTAATATTAACAGTCCAGTTGAACGGACTGCTATCTTAAAATTAAATCTTAAAATTAAAACAGAAATATTTGTTTATTTTAAAACAAAAAGAGATTACTTAAATATTACCAATATTCCTTAACAAACTTACATACAACAATACAATATTATACATATAAACACACACACACACTCACTATACAATATGTAACCAATTATGCTTTTTAAAGTACGTACATTTCGTATATGTATCCTACAATTGTGATGATGAAGTACAAGTGATAAGCAGCTTTGAACAGAACAGGTGTAATGAATCAGACAAGTTATATCATATTTATTAAATATCATTTAGGGATAGAAATAAATTAATTGTATTTTTAATGGTATAACACATTTTTGTTGATTGTGTATTATGCAACAATGCAATGGTCATACACACCTTTTTTTTGCCTTTCTTTTTTATGTTATTGTGACGGATCAAGCACGAGGTCCACCTGATGTTAAGCGGACTAACCTCTGCCTATAACAAATGCATTTCGTCACAAGTCACGAATTGCACTGCGCCCGACACCTTGAGACATAGTTCTTAAGTCTCATGAGCCTGTTATTTCACTGGCTCTCAAGGACTGCTGGCGGACACACCGTTAGGTGCTTGGCGACAGATTTTCTACTTGAGGGTGGTCGCAAGCCAGGCGGGCATTCGCAAAATGCCCTACCACCATGCGGTGAAGCTCTAGCCCGCGGCGGGATTCGAACCGTGGACCTGCGGCACGGCAGTCCATAGTCAATGCCACTGAGCCATCACTGCTTCAAACACCAATTTTAACTATCAGTAAACTATAACGTAGTTATATTATGTGTAAAAAGCCAGTCTATACATGTTGATGCTAAGTTAGTTATCTTACCCTTAATAGTTTTCGTAATAGTTGGGTCCTTAATAGTTAGCCGTAAGTCATATACTTCTAATAAATTACATAGCCAACGGTATTATTTTGCATTGTTAAATGCATATAGATTAAAATCCCTAGTTTATCGCTTATGATTGTAGATATTATTTTTCAACTTTATTCGCGACGCTACATAAGCGTCTAAATAAGATGATGAGTGTAGATGAAGAGAAAGAGATATGTAAGGATCGTAGTAAGTGGAAATCCGTGGTCGCTGCCTACCCCCACGAGAAGGAGGTATGATTTTACGAATGTATGTATCTTATTTGCACACCACTCCACCTATAACTCCACTGACAAATTGGTAACTTACGGTAGGTTCATGCAGTCCAGTCCCTGTCTTGTGAAACTGGCACTTTTTTATAGATGATAGGCTAGCCTTGAACCACTACCACACCTGATGGTAAGTGATGACGTGGTCAAAGATGTTGTTCAGGCTAACCTAGAACGTCTGGCTCTCAAAGTCAGCTGCCGTAACACTCCGTTAGATGCTTGGCGACATATTTTCTGCTTGAGAGTGGTAGCTAGCCATGCGAGTATTCGCAAAATGCTCTTCAATGAAGTGGCGAAGCTCAAGCCGGGTGGGAAAATCGAATAATGGACCTGAAGTACGGCAGTCCATGGCTATCAATGCTTGTAAATGAAAATGTAAACGCATCTAGCAACACTAGGGAACTTTCTTTCCATTTTTCCATTTTAAAGTCAATAAAATAATTGGCTACCAGCAGAACACACACACACACACGATCCCATGATTCCAGGTATCCGCCCTTAAAGCTTTGATTCAGTAGCACTAGATTGCAATAATATTAAACTTGTATCCAAAATAATCTAAATATTCTCTTTCAGTTTTTTTTTTTTTACATTTTAAACTTGTGGTTGAAACTATAGTGGGAGCTATCTGACTTATTCACGTGAAGTATCCCGTATCATTTACTAAAATGAGTGAAAACCACGTTAGTTTTTATAGTAATATTCTCGTTCGCATGCGTAAAAGCATATAAAATGCTCACCTAATAATATAATAATAATGTAATAATATAAAAAAAACTGTGAAACATGTCTTACCTAATTGATTATAATTATTTATGGCAAGAAAATATCTCGAGCGATTCACATCGATTAGTTGAAATTGATATTTTATTTTGTGTCAACATTAAACACAAAATCTCAAAATCATAGGTTATTAAACAATCACTTGGATAATGGGATTCCATTTACGAGTTTGAGACTTTTGACATATGATGGACAGACAGACGCAGATTAACTTGAATTTGGCTCTGTTTTTCAGTACAAGCAGTGGTTTGACAGCATTCCTGTGGTCAATTTTGATAAGTGAAATTAATGTGTCCAACTATACAACACAACCGCCCAATAACTTTTTACCAGCACGCCCGCATAATAAAACTACTCCTAATACCGAATCAGCTGAAGGAAAAGTTTATACAACACTAACTCAGTAAGCTAAGCGCGTTACATACTTGTAATTCTTGTTGATTGGTTCACTCTTGTGAGGAACTTTCTTTTATTGGGGTTTTACTTGGATATTTATTGCCGATATCGTTATTTTGTTTGAGTGATTTTGTCAGTTGGACGCGTTGATTTGGGTTTATTTTTGTGTATTGTTTGTTTGAAGAGTTAGCATAGTGATTTATTTTCTCACATATTGGTTCTCGGTTATGTCATCTGCTTATAGAAGGAGACACCTCCGCCTCCAATGTTTGTTCAGTGATTATAAATATAACATGTATAGTTTGACAGTTGATATGACTGAGTCTTGATCTGATTTCATCCATATCTCAGTAAAGTTAAGATTTACACATTATTTTGTACTTTTCAGATCGATTGCCACTTGCCCACAATACTGGTCCCCATCAGACAAGAGTTCCAATTAACATACGATAACGAATCTCTGAGGGATCTTTTTAAAGACATTGATATTTTAACTTTACCAAGTCTGTATATATTTGAATATATTATGTATGTTCGTAAAAAAATTAGTATATTTAAATTAAATACTGTCATCACGATTACAACACTAAGAATAAAGATAAAATAGCGGTGCCAGGTTTTAGATTAGCAAAGACAAATAAAAGGTCCTTTTTTGGTAATAGTGTACGGTTTTATAATAAAGTTCCCAAACATATTACAACGCTCACAGAAAGGAAATTCAAGTTGCACGTGAAAAACATATTGATTAATAAATCCTACTACACAGTTTGTGTATACCTAAACTACAAAAATGCCTGGACAATTCCGCCTCAGCCAAGCTATCACCTACGTAATTTAAACAAATACTGTAATATTGTATTATATAGTAAGTAAGTAGGTAACACATTGTTAAAAGAATTGTTAAATTGTAAAATAGTGTTACAAGACCTGCCTACCTAAGGTTGGTAGAAGGAAGCATAAAGAAAGAAGAAGAGATTAGAGCACAAGTATATTAGAGAGAAGGGTCGTGGATTACAGACAGGTTCCAATTTTGACAAGCTTCCTTGTTTAAGAACTTATCTCCGGTCCGCTAGTATTCGAGTCGATGCTCAGCAGTAGGTCTGCCGTGCAGGGCTCGGCTCCACACCGCCGCGCCGGTAGAAAGTCCCAGCTAGTCGCTGTAGAGACGAATGGCCGCGGTCGGTGCTGGAGGTCAGAGGACGGCCGGAACTCAGAAGTCAGGTATAAGGTCAGCCATGTACTGGAAGTCAGGTACAACAGCCGTGTACTGGAACCCTGGAATTAGATTGTTCCGGTGACAATGGGTCCAGTGAGATGTTGTGCTGAGCTGGTGGGTCCACTGTCCCTCTGCTACTGAGCATGTAGTGACTCGCAGAGGGCCTTTAGGGATGTGGCCCGCCAGCAAACAGAGTTATGCCATAAGGGCCAAAGAGAAGTGCTGCTAGTGAAGAATTCGCATCCGCTAAGGCTTCCGCTACCGAGCATAAAGGGACTAGCTAGGCCCTTCGCGGATGCGAACCACCAGCCGCTCAGAATGCCAGAAGGGCCAAGTAGGTATGTTGCTGGTAAAGATGCGCACAATCCACGAGGTCCGTTCACTACCAAGCAAAAGGGACTAGCCTAGGTACCTCGTGAATTGGGAGCTACCAGCAACACCCTTTAAAGTTTGCCAGAAGGGCGTAAAAAGAAAAACAAGTAGAAAGTTGAGAAGCAACAGAAAACACAGAAAAACATATAAATTAAACAAGAGAGAGCAAGTAAGACACATAATAGAATATACAGAAAAATACGATGTAAGTACATACCAAAGTCAAAATAGAAAAAAATAAATATTATTAAATTTATCTGAATCGGGGGCAATTGCCACGGGAGTAAAAGAAACCAAGGCCTAAACCCAAAAATATATCACGCTTATCACGTTTCTGCGAATATCATTATTAGTAGATATGTCTATATTGGTTCTTAACTGGAAACTCTGTAGTCATTGGTTCTAAACGGCCTATATATACTTGTTTCAAAAGTCTGTGCTTTTTATGACCGTTCTATGCGCACTTGATAGGAGAGTAGATAGCCTGAGGCAATAGTCATTTGGGAATTCTCTTTGAACTCACAGCGTTATGATTGCAAGTGCTATATTCGATTTATTAACTTCATTGGTCACATATAGATGTTTGGTAATGTAAAATGTATTTCGCATTGAAATTACACCGACAAGTTGGAAGCATTCACACAGATGATCTGATTCCCTAAATGCGATACGTAGTAAGGGTATGTCGGGGTAAGTGAGTGAGAATGTCGTGGCAAGCAATGTCATATTTTGAAATAGGGACAACACTGATTCGAACTTACTTTTTCTTTGTATGCCTGATAGGTTAGCCTCTGACCTATCTCACCTGATGGTTAGTGATGATGTGGTCGAAGATGTTGTTCAAGCTAACTTAGAAATACTGGCTCTCAAGGACAGCTGCCGGAACACACCGTTAGGTGCTTGGCGACAGATTTTCTTCTTGAGGGTGGTAGCTAGCCAGGCGGGCATTCGCAAAATGCCCTACCACCATACTATGACGACTGCCATCTTAAGACAACAACCAGGACCGACGGCTTAACGTGCCATCCGAAGCACGGAAACGCTCAGTAGTAATGTCACTAGCGGTCACCCATCCAACTCACGACCGCGACGTTGCTTAACTTTGCTGATCGGTTGAGAATAGCAAAGTAAACTTCGCTACGAGCGCTTCAAAATTTGGTTGAGTTGATTTTTAGGGTCCCGTATCAAAAGGGTAAAAACGGGACCCTATTATTAGACTCCACTGTTCGTCTGTCTTTCGGTTACCAGGCTGTTTCTTATTTACCGTGATAGCTCCACAGCTAATATTTTCACAGATGATGTATTTCTGTTGCCGCTATAACAATACTAAAAATCTGCCAAGTGCGAGTGGGACTCAGGCACCGGGTTCAGGACACCGGGACAGGGTTCCGAATATTTTGTAAAAACTAAAAAAATAATACTGTGTCTAATGTTGTATAGTAAAGATGTACGGAACACTTCGTGAGCGAGTCCGACACGCATTTGGCCGTTTTTGTTTTTTACCGATGTTTGTTTAATAAATGTTCCTGTTTTAATATTGTTATGTTTGCAATAACGCCTGCTATGCGGATTACATTACAAAATTACAAATATACGATAGGAAAAATTTCAGTCATATGCGGAATATTGCACATGACTAAAGAAATTTTTCCCATCGTATATTTGTAATTTTGTAAAATATTCCTGTTCCCAACTTAAAAAACAAGAACAGTTCCATTTCTTCATGTTAGATGTAAGGTAGGGAAAAAATCGACCAATAAGCCGCATGCGTAGCTATAGTAGGTCTCATTAACAAGAGTCAATCTAGGTAGCGCAGTATCAGATATTCTGCCTTGAAGCAATAGTGAGGACTACTATGTTACGACGTGGAGGAAGTTTATAGCGAGTGAAATGACTGAGCAAACGAAAGATAAGAACTGACGTCTCGGAGTGACAAGCACAATTCATTGTCAAGCAGAAATAGAAAGGTGACACTGTATCTTTAGTGAACAGGCGTGACGCTTACCGTCAGGTGTTTCCATCTCGTCACTTCTAATAATCATTTAGCGTAGATCAGGGTTTTTTACCATTATAAAGCCCTGATAAAGAATCATTTCGAAGCATTCTTGAAAAATAATAACCCTCAAAATTATGTATTTATGAAACTCTGCTCTCAGTCTGTCCATGTACGTACTAATACCGATTAGTCACCCCGTGACCAAGATTTTTATTAGTCGGGATGACGAAATTGTAATAAATATACGCGATCAGAACCTTTTTAAATTGTTTGATTACTATCCATATGTGGGATTTTTGAATAATTACGATTGTTTAAGCTTAGAAATATTAACTGCATTGAAAATTGTTTCAAATATGTATATTTTTTTCTATAATGGGCTTTTACCGTATCAATCAAACCCTCTCGCTCTATTAAATGACAGATAGCGGGTACATTACTATACATATACAATACACCTGCCAAGCGTGGGGATTATGGGAAAAACCCCCCAATGACATGCACAATAATAACTCGGCCCCCAGTCCCCGGCAGCTCTGTTATTCCTGGCCCTGGTAGCAGGCCAGGTAACGGTGGAGCAGGGGGTGCGAAGAATCCCCGGCAGATGCACGGCTACCGCACTCAGAAACGACGACGTAGAGTTGGTAGGCCCCCCACTAGGTGGACTGACGACATCGTTAAAGTCGCGGGTAGCCAATGGTTACAAGCGGCTAAAAGCCGTTCTTTATGGCGTTCTATGGGGGAGGCCTTTGTTCAACAGTGGACGTCTTCTGGCTGATGATGATGATGAAAGCCTACAGTTTCTACAGTACGTTCTTGTATTGCTAGAGAAAACATAGTGTACTGATCCCACATATCTGAGATAATTTTAGGAACATACGAGGAGGACGACAGAGGGCGCTGCCACAGTGAACACTAGTTCCGCGTTAAAAAATTAATTAAAAATATTTTTGTGCATAAAATAAGTTAAAATTAAGCTAAATGTGCTCATAATAAGCCAATTCAGTGACGGGAGTGTTATCCAAGTGAAATAACAAGAGGTGACTTGAATTTAAAACAAAATCAACAAGAGATATATAATAAGTGTCGAATTCATAACAAGTTTTATAAATATATCGCTAAACAACAATGTTTCTTGTAGTATATGACGTGTGGTAAATTTAAGTGAAAAATATCACGGATTCCTAGTGTTATCAGCAAATAAACAACACGTTATTCGCCTACCGCATTATTTGAAATTAGTTGACCTTTGGACTTTAACAGTCTGGTTCAACGGCTCACAGTTTATCATAATACCGATCACATACGAGGCATGATATGAAACCGACTGGTAATTTCGTCGGTAAAGCGTAGATACTCTGTAGCCCAGCGATTGACGACACCGATCGAAATCCTGTAGACAGTCAGTATACTGAGTTCGGATTGCGGTGCAGATGAAATCTTTTTGCACTTTATACATTTTTATTTTATTTACATAATAATTGTTTTTGTTTTGGTAAATATATTAGTACTAAACGCAATATTTTTACGCACTTAAAATGGAGCAAATGGACATTGATAATGTGACAATAAGATTCAGGCCACGGCAGAGAGCTAACTCTTTAGGAAACTTGACTGACTCTTCCTTGTTTGAGTCTACAAGAATTAGTCTACCAGATACAGGACTAGACCAGAGTGAGCTGTTCCTTACCTCGAAACAAAAAATATCTGACCTCGAAAGTCGTCTCGCCTCCGCAAACAGCGAAATAGATAAATTAATTTTAGAAAATGGGCAGATAAAAAAAGATCTAGAAAAATGTATGAAACTAAATAACATATATAAAAAAATCGATCACGGCGACGCACATAACACGCCACTCTTAGGCAGGAAGAGAAAACGACAACGTGTCTCTTTGGGGGTTGAAGATACCCCGATATCGTTAAAAGGAAAGTCGACGATAACTGAAGAAAGGCAACGATTTGAGTCTGAAAGGCAACAAGAAAATATAGCTGAATTGAACAAACAAGTACAGCAGTTACAGCAGTGGTTAGATGAAGAAAAATATAAAAATAAAAATGTTGACAAACTGAGAAAAAGTGCAAAATCGTCCAAAATTATTGTAAATACTAAAAACTTGCTAATAACAAAAAGGGTTATGGTAAAGAAGCTCAAAAAAATCGCAAAGAAAATCAAAAAACTACGTAATGAATGTACAAAAAACAAAAATCTTAATGATCAGCTGCAAAATACACTGACACTACTCCAAACAAAACAAAGTCTTCACATTGAGAGCGAAATAAAATTTGGAAAAAAAGTACATGAACAAAATCAATTCTCTGTAAGAAAATGTCATCAGATAAATATTGATAATAGGAACAACGTTAAAAAAATCAAAATATTTTCAGACGTCGCAGGAACGGGACTGTCATCTCGAATAATCCATAATATAGACAGTAATAATGAAGTCATTAACGTTTGTAAATCAGGTGCAACATACGATGAAATATTGGAAAATTTTGACGCGGAGACAAAAGACCTAAAACAGGACGATATAGCTGCAATAATTATAAATAAACATCAGGAAATTTTAAATTATACAAAGAAGAAAGAACAATATGTTAAATTAATAAGACAGATAATAGAGAACCAAGACAGACTCTATAATATAATAATTTGTGGAATAAGTTATGATAACAAAAATGACATTAATATTTACAATATAAACAAAGAAATAGCACGTCTTGCTACTATGGCAGAAAATGTAAAATACGTAGATCCCAATGTAATGGACAACCATGGTAAGCTTTACGGCTACAGTAAATTTAAGGATATTATGACGCAGACTATAATAGCATCAGCTATGTCTAAAACATTCCAGGGCTCATCGGTACTACAATTCATTAAGTGCCAGGCGACGAATTTTCAAACAAACTCTCAAACATCCAGGAACAGATAATATTGCACGCAAATGTACAATGTATAAATAACAAATATTTGTGTATAGAAGACTTACTTGATGATTGTTATTGTGATGTGTTATGTTTATCGGAGACTTGGGCATGCGATGATCGAGTGCATACTATGGTCATCCCAAACTTTGAACTTGCAACATATTTTAATAGGAAGTTTTTTATACATGGTGGCACAGCTATATTTGTTAAAAATAATGTTGATTTTAAAATTAGGAATGATATTAACAAAATATCTTTTGAAATGAATTTTGAAATAGCAGCAATTGAATTGAAATCTTCTAAGCTTATCATAATAGTAGTATATAGACCTGACAAAGATATAGACCTCTTCTTTGCGTTACTCAATAAATTGTTACTAAAACTTAGTCGTGAAGGAAAACGAGTCGTACTAGCAGGAGATTTCAATTTGAACATCTTAAAACCAAGTAAATGTATCAAGCGACTGCTAAAAATCATAAATAATTATAACTTTAATTTTGTAATTAATGAACCAACTAGAATACAAGGCACCACTGCAACTTGTCTGGATAATTTTATAGTGAATTTTGACAACTGCAAAGGCATTGTATTAGATCGTAGGCTATCTGACCATAAAGTAATTAAGCTAATAATATTTAATAACAATGTTACAAACAAGAACAATGAAAATAAACCCTCATTCTACAGGAGAAATATGTCAGTGAATAACAAAAACTATTTTCATTACCTTTTTGACAAAGATTTTATAAATTTAAAAACCCAAATTATGGCAAATGAAGATGCAAATGAGAAAATGAATATTTTACATGATGCAATCAAATTTCATTATAACACAGCGTTTCCCAGGAAAAAATATGTTAAACATAATGTTTCTAAAAAGTGGACAACAGAAGGCATAGCAATATCTAAAAATAATTTAGCGAAAATGGAGATGTTGCAAGAGATTAACCCTAACGAACAAAGAATGGCACATATAAGGAAGTATAAAAAAATTTTAAGAAAGGTTTTCATGGCAGCTAAAAAGTTACAATATGGACAAAGAATACGTGTTTCAAAAAATAGAATAAAAGAAACCTGGAATATCATTAATGAACAGGCAAAGTACAATAAAAAATCGAATAATAAGCAAAACATTCGTAAAATAAAATCAGAAGGTAAAGAAATAACAGACTATAAAATAATAGCTGACACCTTTAATAATTTTTTTAGAAACATTGCACGTAATTTAATTTCTGACAACAACAAGGTTGATACCTTAAAATGTTTGCAATATTTAAATGTAGGAATTAAGTGTAACAATAAAATTAAATTTGACCAAATAGATATTAAGGAATTACTGACGATTATACGAAACATTAAACAAACTGCTACACCTGACATTTACGATATGAACTCCATGACATTGAAAGAATTAATTTTATCAAACAAACACATTATTGAACTGCTTTACGAAATTATCAATTACTGTATTGAAAAAGGAATATTTCCTAACTGCCTTAAACCAGGCAGAGTTATTCCGATATACAAGAAAGGGGATAGTAATGAACTTGACAACTATAGACCCATCTGCATATTACCGACTATGTCAAAAATATTCGAGTCTGTTATTAAAAAGAGGATTCTAGATTACTTTGAACGGAATAATCTTTTTACTGCCTCTCAATTTGGTTTCCGTCCAGGTCGATCGACGGAAATGGCAATCAGAAAAGTTATTTACTATATCCTCGAATCACTGGACAAATCGCAAAAATGCGCAAGTATTTTCTGCGATTTGTCCAAAGCATTCGATTGTTTAAGACACGATATATTAATTTTAAAATTACAATATTATGGATTTGAAGGGTCCGAACTAAATATGATGCGTACATATCTGCAGAATCGTTGTCAAATTGTATCAGTTAATCAAGCTCAATCATCTTTGGGCTATATTGATATAGGGGTACCCCAAGGTTCAGTGTTGGGACCCGTTCTGTTTCTGATTTACATAAACGACCTTGTGAAATCTATGCCAGACTGGACTTATATTAACTTATTTGCCGATGACACGCATGTAGGAGTAAGTGATAAATCTAAAGACGATTTAAAAATAAAAGTAAATGACGCAATGCATGTTCTAAAAGAATGGTTCAATGCAAACGGTATAATTCTCAACGATAGTAAAAGTGTCATTATACATTATCAAACGCGAAAGATTTTGAACTGTGAAGCTGACATTAAAGAAAATGTATTCTTGGGCTATACAATAGACCACACAATCAGTCATGCACCTCACATTAAAAAAGTGTGTAAAAAAATTGCCAGTGCCAATTATGCACTTCTGAAACTGAAACCTTTAATAGATAAAAAAGCTATAAAATCAGTATATTTTGCCCATGTACACTCAATAATACAATATGCTATCACGGTCTGGGGTAATGGGGCAGACATAAAAAGAGTATTAAGATCTCAAAAAAGGGCAATCAGAATAATGCTGGGCTTAAGGAAACGCACATCAGTGAGAGAACACTTTAAAAATAACAAAATTATGACAGTAATATCGATGTATATATACAACTGTCTACTTGAAATGTATGATGCTAAGCTGACAAAAAACAAAGATGTACATACATATGACTTACGAAACAAAGAAAATCTATTTAAACCAAGTACTAGACTAGTAAAAGTAAAAAAGCAGGGTATCTATAACAAAATTTGCATGTTCAACAAATTGCCACCTAGTATCAGAGAATTACCCGCAAATCACTTTAAAAGAAAGATAAAGCTATTTTTCGAATTGAACCCTTATTATTCTTTAAATGAATTTCTGAAAACGCATCTTGTAGAATCTTCGTTCACGCCACAAATAAGCCTTGTGAATAATTAATTGATTTAAATTTAATTAGTAAATTATATGAGATTAGTAGTAATAACGTATATTTGATGCAAATCAGAATTAAAATTACTATAATGTATTGTACGAGTATGACATAATAATAAGTATGTATTGTTGACATTTTAATTAATTTAAACACTTTGACATCTCTATTCTATGATAATTTAAGACATTTTTACTATTAATCCTATTAAGTTATTTTGAAATTGTATTAATATTTTATTTTATATCAATATTGTGAACCATACATTGTTTAATTATTTAAATATCTTACCATTATCAAATTTATATTGTTAATTGACTTGCCTAGTGTAGCTGTTGATGTTATAAGGCCAATAAATTAAAAAAAAAAAAAAAAAAAAAAAAAAACATAAAGTTTAGTTAATTAAATAAATGAACAGTAGCAGCCCTGACATACCCCAATGTCCCCCACTGACCGCACACGAAGTTATGATTAGTTTTCGTATAACAAACTAATAGATATTCTGTGGCAGTACAGACGATGAATTTGTAATTGGTGTTGCATCCAATATTTGCTGAAATTGCCGAGCGAACCTCCTACGTATGTATGAAGTGATTTATTTGTATATCTATGCATTTAAACTTCGTGCTCTGGACCCTATAATAGTTTTTAACCCAGTAGTGTTTACTTTAGTTTTTTATTTTATATCTGATAGGTTAGCCTTTGACCACTATTGTGGTCTATAATAGTTTTTAACCCAGTAGTGTTTAGTTTAGTTTTTTATTTTATATCTGATAGGTTAGCCTTTGACCACTATTGTGGTCGAAGATGTTGTTCAGGCTAACCTAGAAGTACTGGCTCTCAAGGACAGCTACCGGAACACACCGTTAGGTGCTTGGCGACAGATTTTCCACTTGAGGGTGGTAGCTAGCCAGGCGGGCATTCGCAAAATGCCCTACCACCATGCAAAGTTAACAAAGTAGGAAGGTTCTCAAATCGAGGCGTATATATTTTTTATGACCATACATTACTTTTTACGGGATCTTCCAATCTCATTTTTGTTTTGCTGTGTACAGTATACTTCCAAGTATAGCTTTTTTTGAAGCAGTGATGGCTCAGTGGCATTGGCTATGGACTGCCGCGCAGCAGGTCCATGGTTCGAATCCCGCCCAGAGCTTGAGCTTCACCGCATGGTGGAAGGGCATTTTGCGAATGCCCGCCTGGCTAGCGACCACCCTCAAGTAGAAAGTCTGTCACCAAGCACCGAAAGGTGTGTTCCGGCAGTAGTCCTTGAGAGCCAGTGAAATTACAGGCACAATGAGACTTAACAACTATGTCTCAATGTGACGGGCGCAGTGCAATTCGTGAGTTGCCATGAATTGCAACTGTTATAGGCAGAGGTTAGTCCACTTAACATCAGGTGGGTCTCGAGCTTGTTCCGCCATATTAACATAAAAAAAAAGAAGATCTAATTTAAGTTTCATCAACATTGGTTTAGTTCTTTTAAGGGCAATGAATAAGCAATGCGATTCAACGGGGCAATACTGCCACCATGCTGGGCACGCTGCCAACAGGCTGTACGAGTCTGCAAAGACTTGCAAGTTGTCTAAATGCTTTCATTAGAGTTGTAGCGTTGTATATAGTTCATAGTATTGTTAACTTCACATTCAAGTAACTGAAAAAAGTATTTGCCAATATGATTGTACCTGGTTGAATTGGTAATGACATTTGTTTTCGATGAAGACCAGTTTTGTTGTTGAGTAAAACTCGTCTAAGCAGTACGTGTCATTGAGAAGGGTAAACTTTTTTTAAAAGCTTTTGTAACCCATTTCTTTCATGAAAAGTATAACATAAGACTTGAAGACTTCTACCTTAAAATACGCATTTTAAGGGATAACTGAAATACTACTCTACTACTAACAAGAGGTCTGAAATGTCAAAAACGTTCAAAAAGAACAATTAATGGGCTGAAAAAAGCGTAGCTCCACAAGGGAGCACTTTAAGAAAGACAAAATTTGTGACAGTTGTTTCTCTTCACACCTATAATTGTTTATAAGAAATTCATGAGGATAGCGATTTTCTAGAAAAACAGGAAAAAGTTTTACCTTACAATCTGCGTAATAATGAAAAGCGAATTATAAAATATAATGAAATTCGGGTTGTATCAAAAATTAGATTAGCTAAAAGTGCAGAAACAAGGTCGTTATTCGAAAACACTGATGTATAATAAAGTACCAAAAAGCTTGACCACCTTAAAATATAGTTTGTTCAAACTAAAACTTAAGAATTTTTTTGAAATCAATCGCTTCTACACATTAAAGGAATTCATGTCAATGCAGCTGTTAGAATCATTGTTCTTAGGGCAAGTGCAAACGTGATAACTGTAAATTGTATTAAGTATATAAAAATTATGATTATTAAATTTTAATCAATTATTTACATAGATGCAATTAGAATTAATATATTTTAGTAGTATAAATATGTATTATGTACCTTGACTTGCCTGTAAAAAATGTACAAAAGGGCTAATAAAACTTCTTTATATATATTTATAATTATCTACTCGTCAGATCTCACTCAAATTTAAATTGGTCCACATAACAAGCACCAGCTTTCGAATGTAAAAAAAATATCTTCAAAATCGATACACTCTGTAAATAGATTAAAGAGATGTGCAGTAAAAACACAAAAAAATACTCGAATTGAGAACCACCATGACCAAAATATGGACTCCATAGACAGTTGAAGCTAGAACTACATAAGACTCACTCTCTGTCTGAACTTACGCCCTAACCAACTCGCTCAGTTGCGTCCGCGGTGGCAGGTTGCTTTCTTATTTTTTCAGGTTTTTCAGCTTACCGTAAATGTATAGTTTTAGACCTTGTGTACTTGAATGATATGCCCAAAGAAACCTGAAATAAATAAATGATAAGAGATAAGTGGTGGAGCACTTACCATTAAGTTATATTTTTATGCTATCGTGATGAGACAATCACGAGGTTCATTTGGTGTTAAGCGGTAACCTGTGCTTCTAACAGATTCAGTTCGTCATAAGTGGCAAACTGCACTGCGCTCATCACCCTGAGACGTAAAGTTGTTAAGTCTCATGTGCATGTAACTTCACTGGTACTCAAAATCTTTGCAAGTATTCCTTGTACACTTATTTGGGGAAAAGAATATATAAATCGCTAATCGATATACTTCCCCCAACGCTTTTCATTGTTATGGTAGTCATTAAAAAAAATGATACATTTGAGCTACCGTGGTCTTAAGTCAGAGTTTGAATTTGTCTCTACACAGTCGGTTATGAGTTCGCTCAGCATTCAATTCTGGTAAAAAATATGGAGCTTGTTGCTATTCTAGCCCGCCCAGCATTCATATCCCCACGACCAGTATAAAAAAAAAAAATTATTTCTACACTCCACAGACTCCAGGGTCCGTGACTTTTTTTAATTATGACCATATTTTATTTACAAACTAGATACTTACAATAAATAGGAAACATGCAACATTCTAAAAGAGAACAATGTTAAAAGAAAAGTTTTTTTTCCAATAAACATCATTAGCTTAATTAAAGCTAACACTTGCATCCAGAGCAAACCAGTGTCCTCTAGCAGCACCCGTTCACGAATTGAACGACCAGATTTGTATCTTTGATTTATCTACACAAGAACTAAACTATTAAAATTAACAATAGTTAATTAGTAGATTTATTAAAGCAAACAAAGAATACGTTGAGAGGCGGAGAATATTTGCGATATGAATGATTACCTCGCGTTATGCGCAATGCGTAACACAGATAAATGCATGGAGTAGTCAATAGGTTAGTGTAAGTATATTTTTGTTTACTATTATGCATTATTGTTTTATTGTTTAGTGCAGAAAATTCGAAACGGAACCTTATTAATTTTATTAACACTATGAATCCGTTTAAGAGTGGCCAAATATTGTAATAAAAATGTCTGGTAGAAATGTCCTAACGCGGGGTGGAAGCACCCCGCACACTATATATTTTTTTTTGTTCCGGCGGCGATTCTACTCTGTTCTTGGCTGGCCTCGAAGTCGTGCCCGTGTCGAACGCCACCATGTGTTACTTCGCTTTCTGAAACGGTTTGGACGACAATGATGGCTTTTGACGCTGTTACTGGATGAACTAAAAAAAACATTAACAATTAAGATTGCAAGACAGACAATGTTACCTAAAGCGTAAAAAAACCAGAGTTAATTTTGATATTTTTTTCAGATAATTCTAAACACGCGTTGTTTGGATACGCGCTAAGCTGTGAATATAAACCCGCTATGTGAATTTAAGCGATGCCTTTTATGACAAACGTTCTTTTTACAATTTGTGGCCGGGCTATACTATCTCGTAACGATCAAACATTTGTCACGAAAGTGATAATTTAACTTTACGTTTTCATCCAACCATAGAGTAAAAGATCAATTAAAATCTCCTAATTAAACACTTGCCCGTAGTTTTAGTTTTATCCTAAATGTCTTGTTTGGCCAAACCGCCGCAAACTTTCAATCGTGGTTGACAAACAACGTCAATATACGTGTGCAAACCAATTTATATCCACAGTACTTACTTCTAAGACTACTCATGATTGGACCGCCTTGAACATGCCGTTACTACCAATTCGCACCATGCAAAAGCGTACATATGACATTTTATCGAATTTTGACTTATGGAGTAGATGAGAATATGTGCTGTAATATACAATACAAGATCTCTATCAGTATAGTAATTAAACAACTTTAAACGGTTTAAATCGCGTATATTTATCATTATTTTTGTCTCTATCAGCACTTTACTTTTCAATTGCTGACAGTTGAGCCACAAATTTGCAAGCAAGCTTAGTCCATACTACGCTCAGAGCGCTATTGTCACTTAGTACTCACGGTGCCTATCCGTGTGGCCATAAGAACTGTAAGGGCTATGCAATGATGTCATTTATTACATCACCTATCAGCCGTGCAAACGTTTGGTGCCCTTGGAAAAATTTTGAGCAGCTATCAGCTTTCTACTGGTACCAATGGCTCAATCCAAACCGCACCCTAGATTTTCATCATACAATATCAATCGCGTCAAATATGTCTTCAAACATGTTTGACAAACAGACTACCAGCATATAATATTAAAAGCGTTTGTCCGACAATATATGTTTTGTTTGACAAACGAGTCAAACTAGGCCGCAGACTTTGATATAATTTGAAAAACACATTGTTTATCAAACATGTTTGATCATTTATAGGACACTTAGACGCAAGCACTCACTTTCGGTTGACCTTAAGTAAACCTATTAAGTTTTGCAAACATAGACAGTGACCACTTCCCATCTTATTGTGATTACTCAATAAACACACGACTTAGTCCTCAGCATCTACATCGGTTAAGTACGACTAGACAAGCACTTGTGCAGAACCGCACCTGTTATAGACAGAGGTTACAAACACTAAATGAAACTAGTGCTTGTTCCGTTACAATTGAAAAAAATAATTTTATTCACTTTTATACTCCATGCCTTTCCCTGTCCAATCTCATTACTCTTTAGTAATAAAGTCCATGTTCGTTTGTGCTCCCTAATTTGTCTTTCGTTACTGCGAGTACCTAACCTACATCCCAAATTGTACGTGTACCGACTTTGGTATGATGAAGGATATTTTCTGTACCTGTTTAATAATTACTGACTACCTCGTTGGTCGAGCGACGTGAAGCGAGGCCTTGAAATCTCAGGGGTTTTGATAGTTCAGTTGAACAATGTTATTGGATTTTGTCGAAGATAAATTAAAATTTATTAGTTTGAGCGTTGTTGACGCTCTTATAAAGATGAATAAATTTTTATTACAAAATTACAAATATACGATAGGAAAAATTAAGTCATATGCGGGATACGAATCCGCGCGAAAAAATAAATCCTATCGTATATTTGTAATTTTATAATGTAATTCGCATTGCAGGCGTTATTGCAAACATAACGATAATAAAATTATAAGGTTGCGTCAACCAATTGCAAAACTGGTCTTGTTTGTAGTACTACGTAAGTAGTACTATAGATGTCGCTCCATCCCAATACGATGGTTAAAGAACGATAGGAAAGATTTGAGTTATGACGTCATGTCATGTTAGCGCAATTGGGTAGAGCATACCCTGGCTCAAGGGGTGGATGGACGCGGGTTCGAATCCCGCACATGACTTAAATTTTTCCTATAGTATATTTGTAATTTTGTAATGTAATTCGCATTGCAGCCGTTATTGCAAAAATAACGATATTAAAAAAATTAAATAACTTTTTTTTACAATATATAAATTTTGATTGTCATGACGGACAATCAAAAATGGTCGGAAATTTTGGGACTAAAATTTGTCGGACCGGCTCATGACCATATTTTATTCCATTTAAGCCTTGTTGGAATACGCCAAAAGTACCTGTAGGTGAAGTTAAACATTAATGAGCATAGAGGTGATACAGGGCCATAGGGAAAATTTATGAACTATCTTTATTATGACCTCTATTATTATTTTTATCACATTTGCACGTAAACAGCATCTAAACATACAGGTTAACTTGGCCGTAATGCCCCATATAAAACTTCGAGCTTACTTTTTGTCATGAAACCCAAGGTTGGTAGGTATTTTTTTTTTATTTAAAGCACAGAACACAGGTCATACAAGTTCAAGCAAGGAGCTTACACGCAATTGAAAAATTGTCGAACTTGTTTTATTTTTTTACACACCGCCATGGCTGTAAACCTACGTAAGTATTTGCCCTTAACGTTTCTGAACAAATATTTGTATAATCTGTGGTGTGGGCAAAAAGCCTGCCATCTGATTTAAAAAAAGTTCACGTATTTCGTAATAATAGTTGTGCTGACTTGTGTATTAAAGCTATAATTCATAATTATATACATTTTGTTTTTAGAGACAAGTAAAATATTTATGTACTCGCAAATGTGATGAAAAACATTGTATGTTTCACGGGCGGTACGGAAATTACGAACCTAGAATCAGAAAGCCCTCAGCCTTCGACTTTGGGCTTCTACTAGAGTCTCGATCGTAATTCCTTATTTACCGCCCTTGTGTACAATGTACTATTTCAGACTTATGTATCATTTTAGAAAGAAAGAAAGAAGCAAAATAGGTAAACTCGGAAGGTGCCAACTCGCGTGCACTCGCGAGTTTCACGCTCGCGAGTTGACGAATAAGTCAAAAATGCTTTATTTGTGACACAAATAATGCGGTGACACTAAGAAGAAATAAAATTAAAACTATTAATAATGTGTTCACAAATTGTTCCCAAATCAGCATAATGCTGGTTGTCTTAGGTTTTCGCGATTATTACACATAGTAATTAAACAACTTTTAACGGTTCAAATCAGTCACCCCGTGAACACGATCACTGCAAAGTGTTTGAAACGTCGTGACAAAAATAATGATAAATAAACGCGATTTAAACCGTTTAAAGTTGTTTAATTACTATAATGCTGGTTGTTAGCCAGCGCTGGTCTTCCTTTGTAACCATATTATGGTATGGCATTTTATATATATAAAATATTATTATAAAAGTTATTCTTCATTGTCATTATAGTTTTAAGTTAGTGCCGACCGCGTGATGGGTTCATCTGACAACCAGCGGCGTTATGCTGAGATGTGTCCAATTTGACACATCATGCTTTACCTACAAATCCATGGTTCGATAAGGTCCATGGTTCGATAAGGTCAATGGTTCGAATCCCGCTGCGGGCTTGAGCTCCACCGCATGGTGGAAGGGCATTTTGCGAATGCCCGCCTGGCTAGCGACCACCCTCAAGTAGAAAATCTGTCGCCAAGCACATAACGGTGTGTTCCGGCAGCAGTCCTTGAGAGCCAGTAAAATTACAGGCACATGAGACTTAATAACTATGTCTCAAGGTGACGGGCGCAGTGCAATTCGTGACTTGTGACGAAATGCATCTGTTATAGACAGAGGTTACTCCTTAACATCACGTGGGCCTCGAGCTTGTTCCGTCACAATAACATAAAAAAAAGTATTATAACTTATCACCCTATATATTTTCTAAAAGTTTGTCCTGTTAGATATATTTGTACATTTTTATGCCATGTATTATTACTCTGTTAAATAAATATTTTTTTATTTTATATGTAATTTTAAGTTTTCTTTATAGCAGAAAGAAATCACTTCACATATACAGGGTTATTAGTAAAATGCTAACAACCTCTTAGGGTTGAATTCTGCTAGTCCTATGAAACATTTTTTTTTTTTTGTTCTAATGCATACTCTGACCCTAGAGCCCCCGCCGCGGCAACAACGGACCGCGCCGTGGTCCCTTTGAATAGAGTTATGAATATTTACATGGAAATATTTATATTTGTGTATGAGACGAGTAGACTTAAAAACTTCAGGACCTATTTCAATAAAATTTGGTTTGAAAATAGTTTGAGACCCGGGGAAGGACATAATATGATACTGGTTATCCAACTGCACACAAATTAGTTTTGCGCGATAACCGAAAAAAAGCGACCGGAAACTTTTTTTTTTTTTTTTAATTTTATATTAGTAGTTTACAGTGCTAAGTTTTTTTTTATGTTATTGTGAAGGAACAAGCGTGAGGCCCATCTGATGTTAAGCGGTATCCAACACAAGTTACGAACTGCACTGCGCCCATCACCTTGACCTGTTAAGTCTCATTTTGCCTGTTATTTCACTTGCTCTCAAGGACTACTGCCGGAACACACCGTTAGGTGCTTGGCGACAGATTTTCTACTTGAGGGTGGTCGCTAGCCAGGCGGGCATTCGCAAAATGCCCTTCCACCATGCGGTGAAGCTCAAGCTCTGGGCGGGATTCGAACCATGGACCTGCTGCGCGGCAGTCCATAGCCACTGCCACTGAGCCATCACTGCTTCAGATAATCCAAGTTTGTTAGAATGACAGGTAGACAAGAACAGTACATCCTCTTATCTATGCCACTTCATAATTACTTTACGTATGCCCTGCGTGGCGCGGCATCATATATTATTTCTTTGAGGCTTTGTCGAGCCCGACACTAAGATGAAAGACAGATGTATGTATGTTAATCACAGTAATTACCCGTTTCATAATGAAAATTTATGTTTTGTTGTAGTATAAAATATATATATCTGTGTCTACCTCGTTGTCTATACATATCTGCCATATAATAGAAATATGATTTAAATCTTTCCGATAAAACTTGCGGTGATAAAACTGCGTACTTAGACTTCATAAACAGTGTGAAAGAATTTTGTACTGCTAACCGACAAGATATTTTTCCTTCGTAAAAAATACTTTTTAATTACAGAAAAAAATAGTCTATAATCCATCCAGAGTAATTTTTCATCATTATTTTTATGGGTTTGTGACAGAACTCTCACTATGCCCACCTGATGTAAAGCAGCAGTAGTAACTTCCTATATGAGATGCACTTCGTCTCAAATACACTGCGCCCATCACCCAGAGTCATACATTTGTGAAGTCTCATGTCATGAATGAATAGATTCAGGTGTTACTTTGCGGAAATCCATTTTTAATAATAACAAATACTTTTAAAATATTTTAAGAAAACATCAAATTAATATTTTAATAAAACACTTAAAAAATATAAAAATATATCTAGTGACAATTCCGCTTAATTTTCCTGCGGAAGGAGGAGGTCTTGACTCTTCGAGCGCACGATCGAGAAAGTGCTCTCGCTCTGTTTCTCGATCGTGCGCTCGAAGAGTCAAGACCTCCTGAGGATGCTTCGTGTAGAAGCGAAACGCGTCGAAAATTCTTCCGGTTTGGCTGCGTGGCGTTTGTGACGTCTCGTCGGCTTAGCAGGAAAATTAAGCGGAATTGTCACTAGATATGTTTTTATATATATTTTTTAAGTGGTTTATTAAAATATTAATTTGATGTTTTCTTAAAATATTTTAAAAGTATTTGTTATTATTATGTCTCATGTCCCTGTTATTTCATGAGCCAGTAAGTAATACCAAGGACTAATGTTGTCTTAGGTTTTCGCGATTATTACACATAGTAATAAAATAACTTTAAACGGTTGAAATCGCGTATTATTTATTATTATTTTTGTCCCGACGATATTTCAAACACTCTGCTGTGGTCGGGGACCCGTGAATGATAAATATACGCGATGAAAACCGTTTAAAGTTCTCTAATTACTATAATTCCAAGGACTGCTACTGGAAGACGCTGTTAGGTGCTTGGCGATAGAGGTTCTACTTGAGGGTGGTAGCTAGCCAGGCGTGTATTCGCTAATGCCCTTCCATCTTGCAGTGAAGCTCGCATGTAGCAATCAGGTCAGAAATCCCTTAGCTAAGGCAAACTTCAACAGTCAATTCCCCACATTTTTTTTAATGTTATTGTGACGGAACAAGCTCGATGCCCACCTGATGTTAAGTGGACCTCTGCCTATAACACATGTATTTCGTCGCAAGTTACGGATTGCACTGCGCCCATCACCTTGTGACATAGTTGTTAAGTCTCATGTGCCAGTAATTTCACTGGCTTTTAAGGACTGCTGCCGGAACACACCGTTAGGTGCTTGGCGACAGATTTTCTACTTGAGAGTGGTCGCTAGCCAGGCGGGCATTCGCAAAATGCCCTTCCACCATGCGGTGAGCTCAAGCCCGTGGCGGGATTCAAACCATGGACCTGCTGCGCGGCAGTCCATAGCCAATGCCACTAAGCCATCACTGCTAATCATTCAGCATTGGGAGTTGAACAACGATCGCCGTCCCCCATCACCTTCAATTTCATCATTATGTATATATCTCGAAGCGCTTGTAGCGAAATTTGCTTAGCCTCTAAGTTAAGCAACGTCCGCCGCGGTCACGACTTGGACGGGTGACATTACTACTGAGCGTGCACGTGCTTCGGAGGCATGTTAAGGTGTCGGTTCTAGTTGTTATCTTACGATGGCAGTCAGTGTAGCTTGGTGGTAGGTCATTTTGCGAAGCCCGTCTGGCTGGCTAGCCAGCCTTCCATTAGAAAATCTGTCTCCAAGCACCTAACAGTGTGTTGCTGCAGCTGTCTTTGAGAGCCAGTAAATCTAGGTTAGCCTGAACTGTTGTTCAGACTAACCTAGATTTACTCTCTTCGACCACATCCTCACTTAACACAAGTGAGATAGTGGTTTAGCTATCCTATCAGCTATATATAATAATACTATGCGCCTTAGAAGGTCTTCCTCGTCTAGCCAATACACAATTAAACACCAATACATGATGAATTCGTTACCCGTATTCTCTCTGAACACATGATTGACATTGCGATCTGTTTCTGACTGCGTTGGTGAAATGGAGCTCTTCTTAGAATAAATCTGATTTTGGTCGTATTCACATTGAACTTAGATAAGTTCAATGTGATTTCAATGTAATTAAAATGAAGATTCCTTTTAATTAAATCTATGCGTCTCCATCATGTAAAAATATCGGTTATCGAACATTAATACCTAATGTACATGTTTAGCGTAAAAAGCTGTTGGTTTTCCTATTAAGTAAATAAATAAAAAGTAAATAAAAATAAATTAAATTATATTAATTATGTTATTTATTTTTAGGGTTCCGTGCCAGAAAGGTAAAAACGGGACCCTATTATTGAGACTTCGCTGTCCGTCTGTCCGTCCGTCCGTCTGTCACAAGGCTGTATCTGAAGAAAGGTGATAGCTAGACAGTTGAAATTTTCACAGATGATGTATTTCTATTGCCGCTATAACAACAAATACTAAAAATAAAATAAAATAAGTTTTAAAGGGGCTCATACAAAAAACTTGATTTTTTTACCGTTTCTTGGTCGATACTAATAACGGTGCCAGGTAGACGCTTTAATTATTCACAGAATATTTAGTTTTATGTTCTCTTTAAATATAATGAATTAAAATAAAATACAATAAATAATTAAGGGGGCTCCCATACAACAAAAGAGGTTTTCGCCGAACCTACCCAGCTCAATTGGACACTGCGAAAAATGTCTGTAACTTGCAAGATTAGGTTACAGATAATGGTACGGAACCCTTCGTGCGCGAGTCCCACTCGCACTTGGCCGGTTTTTTTATTTCATAATGTTAAAGATTTTGTTTTAAAAAGTTTCACTCTGAAATCTACACAGGTTTAATTTTTATTCAAAGTGCCAGCGCAAAACGGCTAACAATTATATGTAATTTTAAATAAAAATAGATTATTACAGTTTAAATATAACGTATACATTTTTCTGGGGAGATTTTCTATTTTATTTTGGAATGTAGGTATCGAACCCGCGACTTTCGGCTCTTGACAAGTTTCCATGTCGACTACGGAGGCATTATAGCAGATGCGCAAACATTGCCCTCTAGTAAGCAGTTAGCCATTTTAGGGGACGGTGCGGACAGTTACGGAACATAAAAACGTCCGGCGCGTGAGCTAGTACTTTAGGTACTGTATCAGCCTGGGCCTCTACTCCTGAACACAGCCTCCCCCATTAAGTACAGGTTTGCCATAATCCCCACGCTTGGTCTTGGGGATAGCAGTTTAAGATATCAGTTCCTCAGAAGGCACTGCTGCCTACCTTCTGTTATTTAACCATTATCGCAGTATTATATAATATATGTATATTAGTCGCATTTTACGCCACCCACAGGTAGCACATGGCACTAGCCCGGCACCCCAGGGGGCACTTTAGTTACGCTGGTTTTATACACACCCAAAATGAACATTTTATATCGCCTAAGCCTAATATGTTGTGTCTTAAAGTTTATAAAATCAAAATAAAATAAAAAACAAATAATAATTAACCGAGCGAGAACTTAGTTCGAGCGAAGCGTCTTTGCTTTAACTTACACAAAAATGCTTTCGTCTGTCCGGTTGTTCTCCTCTACAGGTCGCATTTCTTAACCGATTCTCACAAAATTTTGTGAGCAGGTTTGATAAGCCCATATTTATTTTTGTTGGATCAGTTTTTGGTTTTTTTTCTTAATGATGGAGATATACATTATATGGTGTTGAAAGTATGAACGCCTGCGCTGAATTTAATGGCAATGTGCCTGATACGCACGTTGCTTATAAGTTATAGTCTCTCTCTCTCGTATAATCAATTATTTATTTTCGATGTTTCTGTAGACAGTATTTTAATGCGAGATAAATACGGGAGAAAATTGGATCACAAACGACAAAATTATATAATTATAACATTACCAAGTATGTAAAATTATGGTATAATTATACGACTTACCTACCTATTTCTGAAACAACTAGCTTTCGCTGGGGCCCGCGTGTCATTGATTTAAGTCCAAGATAATCATTTATTATTTACATTATATATCTAGATATTTGGATTTTGTTACCCATTCCCTTATCAGCGTGCGCAGTGAGCCTTTATTTATTTGTAAGCTATGCAGGTTTACAGCTCGGAGAGCCACTAGTTATATCTTTGTTGAGCAGGGTATACCTTCAAGTAGGACTCATTTAAATTTCATCAAAATCGGTTGAGTAGTTTTTTAGTTATAGTCAATTAACTGAAAATATTACATACCAAGATGATTTAGTGGTAATTGTAAGTCTTAACGATGGTGAACAGTATTTTGGGTGAGTGAATGATATTGGCTTACTATAGAAAGATAGTTTATTATAGCAATGATCCTATGAAGTAAGGTCTTACAAGGCCCCTGGGGTGTCGGCGCCCGTAGGTTGTCACCCATTTAAGTTTTTCACCATTTATACCCGTGGGTGTCGTAAGAGGCGACTAACAACTAATTAACTTTCTGAGGAACTGATGTCTCACACTGCGATTCCCAAACCACCTGCCAAGCGACCAGCAGTGACCTATCCGGCTGAAACAGTCAACAGTCAGAATGATCTTGTAAGCAGTATGCGTCACATAATACGTCACAAAAAGCGTGAAATACAATATTTAAATAATACGGAACTGAGTTCCAACATTGAAAAGTATGAAATAACTTGTGGAAGTCGAACCATGATAGTTTGAGCAGTATTTTTCCCTTAGTCGCCTCTTACGACACCCACGGGATGATATGGGGAGGTGCAATTCTAACCCGGAACCCCACGGGAGGGGATTTTTACACTTATTACAGTCAAATGCAAGTTGCAGTTATCGCGTTTGCACTTGTCCTAAGAACAAAAAATCTAAAAGCTGCATTGACATCTATTTTTTTAATGTGTAGAAGGGATAGTTTTCAAAAAAGTTCTTGAGTTTTAGTTTGAACAAACTATAATTTAAGGTGGTCAAGCTTTTTGGTAATATAAAAATAATATCATCCTTATTTTCAAATAACGACCATGTTTCTCTACTTTAGATAATCTGATTTTTGGTACAACCCGAATTTCATATAATTCTCTTTTAATTATTACGCAGATTATAAGGTAAAACTTTTTTCTATTTTTCAGGAATATTCCTATCCTCGTGAATTTCTAATAAACAATTATAGATGTAAAGAGAAATAACTGTCATAATTGTGTCTTTCTTAAAACGCTCCCTTGCGGTGCTACGCTTTTTCAGTCCATAAATTGTTCTTATTAAACGTTTTTGACATTCGAGAACTCTTGTTACCTCTGTAGCATTACCACAAACTGAAATGGAGTATAAGTGAGGCAGTTGCCGCAAGCTAGTCTTATCAGCAATAAAAATGGATCCAAATTGCTATCACCCTCATAAATTCACTATTTTCCACAATCCAAACACAATTACAGATAAAATCCATTCATTTAGGGGTCCGTAATTTATTCAGTGATCGAAAGCCGCGGAGCCCTAGACGCGTCCAGATTTATGAGGCCACAAGCGAGAGTTAGCCGGGTTCCGCCTAACTTTAAATCAAGATAATATGTAATAATTCTTGCTGTAACATTGGGGATTTGAATATTTACTCCGGGGAGGCTTTTTTGACGTAATTTGAATTATCTTCTAACGTTATATGAAGATATTTATGAATATGAAAACATGGTATACTTTATTGGATTTGAACTGGCAACCCTTGAACTCCGTCGAATCAGGTTATAAAATAAAGGCGAGCCCACACAAAGCTTAGCATTTTTCTAGTAATCTAAAATAGTCTATGCGGATACTGTTTTATTTGTACTGTAATAAATTTAATGGTTTTTGTAACGTTTGTAGGCGTCTCGGCGAAGAGACCAGAGTCCGAGCTCCCAGGTTCACTGATAACAGCGTTTCAAACAAAAGCTGAGTAAACCCGTATTGCCCTGGAATAGTCTTGTGATTGCGATGTTAGAATAAAGGGGTGATGTTTACCAATATAATAATTAATTAAAGTATTAAAATACAACTAGTAAAATGTTTAAGATATATACCTGCCTACGTATGATATGTACCAATTACTTATGGCACAAAAAAAATATCTCAAAATGGAGCCGACTTCAACACTCAAAAGTTTAAAATAAGTTGTTAAAGTCGGTACCATGATAGTCCAAAAGCACCTATTATCACAATATTGTGCGACTGACTTCGACACGTTATTTCACACTTCTGAGTCCGACTTCAACAGTCGGTTCCATTTCGGTTCCATTTCCATTTTCACCCTTTTTAGTGGCCCTTGCTATCAATTCTCATCATTCACTGTCAATGACTATATCATCAAGATAGGGAAACACTCAGCACCCCGAAAGCACTAGTTTTCTAATAAAAAATCATCAACATCGGTTACCCCAGTCGAAAGTTCTGAGGTAACAAACGTAAAAAAAACAGTCTAATTGAGAACCTATTTTTGAAGTCGGTTAATAATTACTGATTCTAATTCTCAAAATATAACAAAACTTCATTTTTTTTATTGTATGGAAAGCGATATGAACACATTAACCATGACTGATACTACCTAGGTATCAGTCATTTTTCTCATAATTATTAAAACGCTTACAATCATCGTTAATTCTTATACATTTTCTATTCATGTATGCTTATCAAATCCACTCCAAAGGAAACAGTTTATAAATAAACAAGGTAAAAACGGTGGCACAAATTAACACAAAAAGCGTTAACTGGAGCTCAAAGCTACTCAAAAACTTAGTGTATTTAACTTGAAACCTGAAGTTTGAACTGTTTCAAGCGATGTTGCTTATGCAAAACATTCCGTTTCGCTGTTTGCTGAAATTCACAGCTTCTGAGAACTCCAATGTAAGTTCAGAACACTTATCCACGAGATAAAGGAACGCGTTTGGTTCTGCGTTTGGAGCATATTGCGGTTTGTTAAGCGCGTTAATTTTGAATTTACGCGAGGTCTACGGCCATCCAGCAGAAATTTCATAAAATATTGTTAATATTTTTAAGTAAAACCGTCTGCATTGAGATGTAACACATTCTATCCTTAACCAAACAATCACAAAATTTCTGCAAAACTATGTTATTGTTATAGCATTCTTACGTATTAAATAACACAAGGTACAAACTTCAAAATTTAGTATAGCGTCCTTTTGAAAATTATAGAGGGTTCTACAAATAAATCATTGAATGCTGATTGATGTTGCATGCTGCATTGATGCTGACCTATAAATCATAATTAAAAATGTGTTTACCCTTTATTGAGTACTTAAATCGACGAGAGTGATACTGATTTTTTCATAGACAAACGTCACGGTTATTTTATTCAGTACTTACCATCTTGACTACAGGATCTGAGAACAATAAATAAATTAATTATAAAAATATTTCAAATTTTCAGTGTGTAATAAATTATTTGTACAGCATTTTTATTATTTTAAACCGCAATATATGGTAAAAGGGTATTTTAAAGTATATTGCATAAATAATAATCCGTTACGCTTTGGCAAAATTTAAATTCAGTTTCAGAGAAATACGATGTATATATAAAATACTTATGCACAGAATAAAGGAACGCATTGAATGGCATTAAAGCCTCGCAACATATTGCGCGAGTTGTGCAATCATGATAATCATCATTTGTTATTATTTGCAACAAGTATCAATACTTAAAGGCGATTCAACCTCGTCCATGGGAAGGTACCCTTAATCTCGATACCCTACACGTGTTCCCCGAGTGATGCCAATCAAGCGATAAAGGCCACTTAATGAAGACGCCGTCTTGATGGGTACCACCGCAGTTTCAGATAGTCTAACTCCAAGCAGCAGTGCAACACTGTGTTAAGGTTTGAAGGGCACTATATCAAGTGAAATTACCGGGTAATCGAAATTAAAAACGAAAGTAGAGATCGGTGCATTGTCATACACAATGGTGATACTGTTGTAATGGACAGACGTGATGCTTATCATCAGGCACCTATTATTACTGCACTTATGAACATAAATAATAAACACATTTTTTTTATGCCTGATAGTTTCTCCTCTGACTACTATCACACCTGATGGTAAGTGATGATGTGGTCGAAGATGTTGTTCAGACTAACCTAGAATTACTGGCTCTCAAGGACAGCTGCCGGAAACACCTCGTTAGATGCTTGGCAACAGATCTTCTACTAGAGGGTGGTAGCTAGCCAGGTGGGCATTCGCAAAATGCCCTACCACTATGCTATAACGACTGCCACCCTAAGACAACAACCGGGACCGACGGCGTAACGTGCCCTTCGAAGCACGGAAATGCTCAGTAGTAATGTCACTAGCGGTCACCCATCCAACTCATAACCGCGCGCGACGTTGCTTAACTTTGCTGATCGGTTGAGAACAGTTTAGTAAACTTCGCTACGAGCGCTTCCTTCTTACTTTAAAATGTGAGTATAAACCATGAAAGAAATAGTTAACGTATGAACGGACTTAGTTCCCAGTAAATGCTATGTAAGCTATATATAAGTTATATAAAACTGTTTTCCAGATTTATTAAAGCAGTCGAACCTTAACTTTTGTCCGGTCAACACCTATACCTATTAATGTAATTTCCTAACTTTTTATAAAAGTAATGCAGTGTAATTAAATTAGTTTTAAGCCAATTAAAAGTGTTTTTTTTTAAATGGACCCACAGCGTGCCATCCTAACAATACGCTCCAGCCTATAAGGAGCTTACCGAATTCCGTAAAACGCACCGCTATCGGAAACACGCGGTCTCACCCGAGAATAAGTGTTGAATATTTCATGAATTCTCCTTGCAATATTGTACGGAACCTTTTCAATTATTCGTCGCGTTTGGAAGTGCAAAGTCTTGTATGAAAGTTTATATTGTTAACTAATAAGTCTCAGTGGGGTATAAACTTCTTTTAGATAGTATAAGAGAAGATACGTATGAGCGTGAAAGTGGCTAGATTTTGTCTCGTTTAACCAATTTTCTAAAGCATTTTGTATTTTTCAATTCCAGTACATTATATTATTTCTACTAAGGATCTAAACAAAGACAAAGAATAACTCTCATTTGTGATAAATTATCAGTAAGGTAACATTAAAATACTAAAATTCACAAACAACTCTCATATCCTTTCACAGATTTTTTAAAGTGGTCATAGGCTAGTCTTTGACTACAATCTCACCTAATGGTATGCTATGGTCGATGTAACGCGAGTCCCAGCCGGGCACCTATTTATTTAAATATGGTCGAAGGTGTTAATTAGCATAACCTTGACTTCCTGGCTCTCAAGGACAGCAATCAAAAAACACTTTTAAGTGCTTGGTGACAGATTTTCTGCTTGATTGTGGTAGCTAGCAAAACATCTAGGTAGGTAGCAAACAACACATTCGCAAAACACCTTGAGCCACTACGCAAGCACACTATGTACCACTTATTACCCTTACGAACTTATCACGCAATACCTATTTCAAGAAGTACCTACAAGGGTTTATTAGTACAAACAAAGCTCGAGCCCAAAAACGGTTCGTCCAAAAACAAAAGAAAATCCACGTATTAAAAAAAGTCTTCGATATACTACTTAAACCAAAAATGAAGTCATATACACACTCAGTATAAAAATCTGCTTTTGCTCCATGCATTCCTAAAGCAAACGCTATTAAAACATTACAAAATACTGTCGGTCTTTTGTTACCCAGACTCTGGTCTGGATAATCTTTTCTTGAATATATCTGTATTCAAGAAAATTCAAACATTGCTTGAAGGCCTACTGTACACACAATAAAATAAACAAATATTATTACGTGCCAGATTAATTAACCATTAACAGTAGCTAACAGGTGCGTACGGAAATCATTGGGTGAATGTAAAAGAAACCCGAGTGTGGTCCAGAAATCACCTGGGTGAAATTTTACATTCACTCGCGGCCGAAAAACAAGTAAAATTTCCCTTGACAGTTGAATATGTGACCCGATGCAAAACAGATGAGGTTTTTAGGCTAAATGGTAGTCAGTTATCATTTGAGAGTCCATTTATTGTGTTCTATTTACTCTTTGTAAAAAAAACGTTAATTATGAAATATTACTTTATATTATTTTGAAGCAGTGATGGCTCAGTGGCATTGGCTATGGACTGCCGCGCAGCAGGTCCATGGTTCGAATCCCGCCCAGAGCTTGAGCTTCACCGCATGGTGGAAGGGCATTTTGCGAATGCCCGCCTGGCTAGCGACCACCCTCAAGTAGAAAATCTGTCGCCAAGCACACCTAACGGTGTGTTCCGGCAGCAGTCCTTGAGAGCCAGAAAAATTACAGGCTAATGAGACCTAACAACTGGACGTCTCAGTGTGACGGGCACAGTGCAATTCGTCGTTGACGAAATGCGTCTGTTATAGGCTAAGGTTAGTCCACTTAACATCAGGTGGGCCCCGGCCTTGTTCCGTCACAATAACATAAAAAAAAAAAATAAGATTGTTAACATATTTTGCTTATTTTCGAACGCAGCCAAGCTAGACACAATTATTGTGGCGGCCATCTTGAATCTGCCATTTTTTGATTTTGACAGGTATTCAGAGGTGCGTTCCCTATTACCAATAGCAATTATTCAATGAAAACAAATTAAGTTTAATCAGTAATAAGAAGGAGCGACCAACCCGATCGTTCGAAGCAATGAGATTTTTGACAGGTATCCTGAGAATGCTCTTCAGATTCCTAATGACATTTATTTAATCAAAAATGATGTAGGTACTTATATCAGCAAAATCTCTTCTTTATTTTATAAAAACGATAGTACCTAATTATTTTGTTGTTCTCATAAAATTATAAGGCATTTTGAAAATGCACGAATAGCTACTACTCACTAGCCGATAATCTGTCGACTAGCAGCTAAATGTTTTACGACATTTGTCCTTGAGAGCCAGTCGCAGTCCATTTTTCTCCCATCATCATCATTTTCGTCAACTTCATCACTTATCAAAAGGTGACATTTTAGTACAAAGTATAGCTGAAGATAACCACACTGTATTACCATTCATCAGCTACTTATCCACATAACCACATCAAGGACCAAGGTCAAGTAAAATAATATATAAAAACACCAATAAATTAGTACATTTGAAGCTTATACATATTTTGAAGCAGTGATGGTTCAGTAGCATTGGCTGTGGACTGCCGTGCAGCAGGTCCATGGTTCGAATCTCGCCGCGGGCTTGAGCTTCATCGCATGGTGGATTTTGGGAATGCCCGCCTGGCTAGCGACCACCCTCGAGTATAAAATCTGTCGCCAAGCACCTAATAGTGTGTTTCAGCAGCAGTCCTTGAGAGCCAATAAAATTACAGGCACATGAGACCTAACAACTGTACGTCTCAGTGTGACGGGCAAGTGTTATAGAAATGCATCTGGCAGAGGCTCGTCCATTTAACATTAGGTGGGCCACGGGCTTATTCCGTCACAATAACATTAAAATATATAAATATATTGAAGACTGACTTAATATCAAAAACGAAAATGAGACATTTGTATCTAAACATACTATGTTCTAAAATTAAAATACTTTGCAAGAACGGCCAGTTGTAAAATAAAATAAAAAAGGATATTCTGTGGCTACCAATTGACAAAAAAAAAGTAGTCCCAAGTAACTACTAGGTTCCGTGCTCTAACAACACTATGGACAGTGATTGCAAGGAATGCTAAGTGATAGTGTCTACTAAAAAAGTTACACCAAAAAATCGTTGACCCTTCGGGTCGGTTTGAGGTAGACCTAAGCTACATCTCTTTATTCCGACAGGGGTTGTTTACCATTATTTTTTATTTTAATCCACTCAGTCGTCGACTCTCGTATAAAAGGCGGCAATAAAGCGCCGGTGTCGAAAACAGGATAAATCGCCGAAGCAATAAGGGGCAGTAATACGCGCGAATCCAACGGGGATCAAGAAAAAAAAACACATTTTGGTGATACAAATCACCTGCTCTTTGTTGAATTAGAGATGGTCGTTTCTATCGATAATTTGGATTACTTACTGTGGCGCATAAATTAACACTTATATGATTTGCATGTTATGCATAGCATTTTCGCATTATGTTTGGTGATATGAGGACAGTTTTAGCAAGATCTTTTTTATTGTTGATGGGCTAGTCTCTGCTCACTATATCTCCTGATGTTGAGTCGAATGTGTTTAAAGATGGTCAAAAATGTGATTTAATTTTACGATGATTTCTAGAAGTCCACCACCGGACGATTCTCATGGCATTTTGTCGCCTCTGTCTGACACAGCCGCAGCCATGTGAAGTATTTCCGAACCGATACGACTTATGAGCTTTTAAGAAGAGAAAATATTTCCTTCTTAGAGGCCGGTAACGTATCCTCGAGACCTCTGGTAATGTGGATGACTGTGGGCGATAGTGATTACTTATTCCTGAATAAGCTGTCTGATCGTTTTCCCTCCTATAACAAAATTATAAGAAAAACATTTTTGAGGATTACCTTGAATGAAGTCTCTGTCTGTCTCACTAATGACGTAAATACACACTTTAAATAATATCCCAAGCATTTTCCTAAATGTTGTCAATCCAAGATTCAATCCCAAACTTACATGACAAATTTCTCAATATTTAATTTTTGAAGAATTAATTTTTGAAGCGCTCGTAGAGAAGTTTACTTAGCTGTTCTTAACCGATCAGCAAAGTTAAGCAACGTCGCGCGCGGTCATGAGTTGGATGGGTGACCCTTAGTGACATTACTACTGAGCGCTCCCGTGCTTCGGAGGGCACGTTAAGCCGTCGGTCACGGTTGTTATCTTAGGATGGCAGTCGTTATAGCATGGTGGTAGGGCAATTTGCGAATGCCCGCCTGGCTAGCTACCACCCTCAAGTAGAAAATCTGTCGCCAAACACCTAACGGTGTGTTCCGGCAGCTGTCCTTGAGAGCCAGTAATTCTAGGTTAGTCTGAACAACATCTTCGACCACATCATCACTTACCATCAGGTGAGATAGTGGTCAAAAGCTAACCTATCAGGCATAAAAAAAAATGCATTTCTTTTTCCATTGTGTGAAAGTACAGTAATAAACAAAATAGTTATAATCAAATGATTACTGAATATGTGCATTATCTTTAGTCATCTTATGAGTAAGTAATCAGCACGTTAGTGATTCTTTTCGAAATAAAAATTACATTTACCACATTTACCGTCCAGGAGGCACTATAATCCTTATATTGTTGTATATTCATGTCTTCGTAGACAGGTAACGTATTATTTGTTTATCGATACTTTTGTCATGCCTTATCTTATCCCTTCTAGGTGCGCTAGCTGACGCGGCGCGTATCTCCAAATTGCCGCCTATTTATTATCGCTAGTCATTTGGTTCGTGTGTACTCGGCACTCGCGTTATATCGTTTCGTGGCTCCTAAGTTTTATAGTGATATTTAGGAATCCTTCCTACAAAATTCGTATTTTAAATTCATGTTTGTATTTATGGACGAACGCTGTTACTTTATCACAATTTTGTAATTTAGTAATAACTATAAAATATTCTTATAATAGGTATAATTGGAGCGATTTCGTCTGTATTGACGTCCTATTGGATGGGTGTTTTTGTATATGCCCCCAGTTTCTATCCTAGTCACCACAAGTCCTTAATAAAGCGGAGAAGAAATTGAGTGGCTTGCATAGCTGCTCCAGGGGCGTGTACGGCTTGGTGTTGTGACGGAAGAAGCTCGAGGGCCACTTGATGTTAAGCGAACTAACCACTGCCTATAACGGATGCATTTCGTCACAAGTCACGAATTGCGCTGTGCCCGTCACCTTGAGACTTACTTGTTAAGTCTCATTTTGCCTTTAATTTCACTGGCTCTCAAGGACTGCTGCCGGAACACATCGTTAGGTACTTGGCGACAGATTTTTCACTTGAGGGTCGCTAGACAGGCGGGCATTCGCAAAATGCCCTTCCACCATGCGGTGAAGCTCAAGCCCGCGGCTGGATTCGAACCATGGACCTGCTGCGCGGCAATCCATAGCCAATGCCACTGAGCCATCACTGCTTCAAAAGGAGAGGTGAGGATGCCGATGACTCTCGTCCTGTATTATAAGTCCTGTTTCAATTCTTATTTGGTTCCGTGGCTTTGCAGTGCTATAGTACGTGCTCCACAGTCTCATCTTTTTGCATACAGCATCTACATAGAGGACTGTCTATTGCTCCAGGTTTGTGCAGTATATAATTCAGTTTACAGTGACCTGTAATGTGACGTATATTCTCGCGTATATCGACTCAGTTCTTAAGAAGATTGTTGTTGAGTTTTCAGTTTAAAAACATGGCCTATTCTTGATTACAATTCTATATCTCTTTCCTCATGTTTTCTTGTTCTCTCTCGGTGTGAAAACGCCATAGTTTTCGTACTTCCATCGTTGATGGCTAGCAGAGATTAAAGAGCCTCTGCAAGCTGTCAGCATTAGAGATCAACTTAAACTTTAGGCCAGAGTATCTGCCATTGTTACCCGAGCATATATCATGTCCTTTAGATCATGCTATCGTTATTCTGTTTTTTATTTTATACTGACGTAACAAGCTCGAGGCCCACCTGATGTTAAGTGGACTAACGTCTGCCTATAACAGATGCATTTCATCACAAGTCACAAATTTCACTGCACACGTCACCTTGAGACATAGTTGTTAAGTCTCACTGTGCCTGTAATTTCAGTGGCTCTCAAGGACTACTGCCGGAACACGCCGTTAGGTGCTTGGCGACAGACTTTCTACTTAAGGCTGGTCGCTAGCCAGGGGGGCATTCGCAAAATGCCCTTCCACCATGCGGTGAAGCTCAAGCCCGCGGCGGGATTCGAACCTTGGACCTGCTGCGCGGGAGTCCATAGCTAATGCCACTGAGCCATCACTACTTAAAAAAAAATATTTTGTGATTATCGTAAGGCAGCATGACTCATTCAATTATCGAATAAACCTAGTTCCTTTGAACGCCATTGACCTGTATGCTCTGTACTGTAATCAAATAGACATGACGTCTCTATAAGCACACTTCAGTGCATCGTTATACCTGTACCTAATTATTCGATTTAGTATAGCAGAAGATATTACCGCCCAAGGCCCTTTCATAGTCCACAAACGCAGACTCAAAGGCCAATTATATTCCTGTATACTGTGATGGAGTGTTTGATTGTTATATGGATAATAAGACGCATAAATATGGGAATAGACGTGGTAGCTTGCATTGGAATCAGATTTTTAATTGCAGGAACTAATTACACCAATATCTCGCCAATTATCTCACTATTTATTATAAATAATATATTTATTTCTCAAAAAGGTACAAATTAAATTTACTGAAATATGAAAATAATGTATTAAAAGTGGCCTAGTTAGTTGCAAATAAGACTTGCAGTATCTACATTAAGATGTTCTCTTGTATTGTAGAATATGCATTCTCTTCGTAAGTACAAAATTAGTACCTAAATAATACATAGTCTATGATCATGCTTCCAAATTCAAAATTAAAGTTCTATTCTATTGAATTTACATAATATATATGTATATAAATATATTTATATAGATATATGTGATGTGTGCGTGAGTGAGTGTGGGTAAGTATGAGTGTTTGTGTTGTGTGTAAGTGTGAGGTCATTAGAGAGAGAGGTTGAGATGAGATTATGTGTATCTGAGTGTAAATGTGTTGTAGTGGTGTGAGTTAGATCAGATTTTTGAAGCGCTCGTAGCGAAGTTTACTTAGCTGTTCTCAACCGATCAGCAAAGTTAAGCAACGTTGCCCGCGGTCATGAGTTGGATGGGTGACCGCTAGTGACATTACTACTGCGCGTTTCCGTGCTTCGGAGGGCATGTTAAGCCGTCCCGGTTGTTGTCTTAGGATGGCAGTCGTAATAGCCTGGTGGTAGGGCATTTGGCGAATGCCCGCCTGGCTACCACCCTCAAGTAGAAAATCTGTCGCCAAGCACCTACCGGTGTGTTTCGGCAGCAGTCCTTGAGAGCCAGTAATTCTAGGTTATCCTGAACAACATCTTCGACCACATCATCACTTACCATCAGGTGAGATAGTGGTCAAAGGCAAATCTATAAGGAACAAACACATAAAAAAAAAAAAAAAAAAAAAAAAAAAAAAAAAAAAGATTGTAGTGGTTGTCTGCTGTGTCACAGTAATTTCAGGATGATGTGCCCAAAAAGCAGAGCACACCTATATAAATCAGCTTCTGCTGCCCATGTGTTCGTCTGTCTCCGCCCATCTGAATATCACAGATCTACATCTAATACTACACACACAATACCCATTTACAGTTGCTGAAAGATCTGTCCTGGTTTTGTAAGCTTTTCATCAGACCGATAAAAGGTCCTTTTTAGGTAATTGTGTACAGTTTTATAATAAAGTTCCCAAACATATTAAAACGCTCACAGAAGGGAACAAATTGCATGTGAAAAACATATTGATTAAAAAATCCTACTTCACAGTTTCTGATTACTTAAACGACAAAAATGTCTGGACAATTCCGCCTCTGCGAAGCTATTGCCTGTCACCTACATAATTTAAACAAATATTGTAATAACTTTATTATGTATAAGTATGTAGCACATTGTTGAAAGATGTTTAATAGTATGGCCCCGAGTTTTTTGCCCGTTCTTCTCGCAGTAGCTCTATACAATTTATTTGCTGAACGTGGCAGTACAATGTAGAATATTTCAATACTAAAGTTTGTAATTGACCTTCATAAGAGCGTCGTAGACGCCTAAATTGAATAAATGATTTTGTCTTTGACTTTGACTGGCCATCAGCTCATATTGCAAGTCTTTATTAAACATCTAAATAATTACTGCTAAATTATATTATAAACCCTAGATCTAAACCTCAAACACGATTGGTTTTCAAGGCAATTTACCTTATGTTTGTGACCATCGACGCATATAATACAATTGAACGTGTAACCAAGCATGAAACATCGTTATATCAAATACCAAATGCTTGCTGCTTGTCCCACCACTACGTCTGTGTTTTTATTCTGAATAACTGGTAGGCTATTATTCAGCAAGCGTAATCACATTACTTTTTATACCTGATAGGCTGGCCTTTGACCACTATCTCACCTCATGGTGTGGTAGAAAATGTTGTTCAGGCTAACCTAGTATTACTGGCCCTCAAGGAAAGCTGCCGGAACACACCGTTAAGTGCTTGGAGATATTCTACTTGAGGGTGGTAGCTAGCCAGGCGGGCACTCGTAAAATGCCCTACCACCATGTCGTTATAGCATGGTGGTATTGTCTTAGGATGGCACGACTGGGACTGGGAAAGAAAAAAATATAGTCATGTGCGGGATTCGAACCCGCTATATATGAATGGACGCGGGTTCGAATCCCGCACATGGCAAATTTTTTCTCTCGTAAATTTCTAATTTTGTAATGTAATCCGCAGAGCAGGAAATATTGCAAACATAACAATATTAAAACTGAAAAGCTTTTCCTATCTTGATGACATAGTCACTGGCAGTGAATGACAATCGCTCCCGTAAGTAGCAAGGGTCACTAAAAAGGGAGAAAACATCTTTATAACCAAAAAATGGAACCGACTTCAACACGCAAATGTGTGAAATAACTTGTCGAAGTCGATACAATGCGCACAATATTGTGATAATAGGTACTATTGAACCATCATGGTACCGGCTTCAACAAGTTATTTCACACATTTGAGTGTTAAAGTCGGTTCCATTTTTTAAATATTTTTTTTAAAGTATTTTGTTCGCAATTTTCTGTTTTTTTGCCATATGAAACGCGAGTTGGAGTGAAAGTGTGGTTTGAACCAATCAACCAAGTTGAACCCACAAACTTAATCAACAGATAGCATTAACAATCACCGAACCATTATTACTATAAAAAAAACCTTGTTATAATCAGACTACCAGAAGAAAACTGCGGGTAGGATGGGAAGCAATGTTTCTCACTTAAATAATCGGCGCTTCTTATAGCAAGAAAAGGACAGAGATACGTCAAATATGTGTTAAATATATGTTTTCGCTCATGTTTTCCCCCTAAATTATACAAAAACATCATAAAATTAGTAATCTGCGAGTCAAATCTTGTTTTCAAGCGTTACAATATCAACGTATCTGACGCCATACTTAATTTATGGCGAAAATAAAACGAGAGACTTATTAAGATGCACAGGGACGGATCTCAAAACATTATTTACAAATGATTAGAGTATATTTATTTTAATATTTTTTAGAAATATAGAAGGGTAGCGACTTTATAGAGGAAAGGGAAGAGAAGCTTCTACAGAAAAATAGGTATTTTAACAGAGTTATGCTGTCTCGCCGCTAAACGCCCGAACAGAATAGTGCGATAAGGACAAATGCAGCTTCTTCAAGTTTTGACTTAGAATTTGCGCATAATTTGCGTTCTGGGGGAAATCTTTTCTCCTACAGTAAACATTAATGAAATCTAAAAATGTTGGTCTTATTTTATAACTGACAGAATAAACTAGGTTTATGGGTTTCCTTTTTCTTTATTTATCATTATTTTTTCTATAAATAATTCACAAGCTAGAGATACAAGTTTTGAGAAAATATCATTATTTAAATGCCCATTAATTCAAATTCCTTTCATTTAATGATAAAAATCAAAACCTATGAACCTGGATATTGATAACATCTATAACATTTCCAAAAATCATTAAAATCGGTGATTGTTTAGGTAGAAACGTTTTCTCTTTTTGTATGAAAATTCGAGACTTCCCTCCAGTCTTAAGTGTTTGTAAAAGCATTTCTTTTGATCAGATTAAGTCTAGTAGTCTGGTTGATGACCGCACATTGTCCCCTATGACGGTTAAAGTAATACATAGAGCACAAAGTTTTGGCGCGAAAGAATAAGGCTCCGGTGGCCGAGTGGAATAGATACCCGTCGCGAAACTGGAGGACGCGGGTTCGATTCCCACCCGTAACACAATATTATGTGCTCTTATAATTTGTTTAGCACGCGACAGTGCTTGCTATCATATTTAGAAACATTTTATTTACAACATTGTTATTTCGGTTTTAACGTTAGATTAGGGAATTAACTTACAAAATAACATAACGCCGTCTCCTTATTATGAAATTCAAGCATGTCTTCAACTGGACGGCCGAATTCGTTGTAGGTTCGGATTTCGTTCGTGGTTTATTCTGAGAAATGTTATTAAATTATCTTTGCTGCCAGGGGAATTGATCTTCTTACAAAACATTTACAGAATATCTGTACTGAACTGACGCTTAACCCCAGGTGGACCTCGAGCTTATGCCGTCACAATACCATAATAAAAAAACTAAATTTATGGACTAGCTGTACCTGCGACTTCGTTCGCGATTGCCGTACCTGTAGACTAATTAATCACATTTGAGCACTGTTTATCTCATATTAAGTAACGCTGTGGTCTTCGGAGAAGCACTCTTAGTAAGGCATAGCCCAGAAAAGAGCTTTTTAGTTTGGGTTTATGGTATTTTCCAGAAGTCAGTAGTTAAGTCACTCTACTGAGAGTTCCTTCGCGGTTCGCACAATAAATGTTGAAGCAAAGTATTTTGTGCGTTTCATTGTAATTTCGATTTTAAAACGGCGTCTTTTTGCAGAGGTTCTCCTTGTTTGGCGGTAGAAAGAATATAAATATTAGGTTGTGCACTTCCATTCCGCAGTCTCCAAAATGTATCCGGCAAAAGATAGACGGATAGATTTAGACAATTATTTATCTGCCCGTGGGGTGCCGGGATACCCGTGGGGTGCCGGGCTGCCTGTGCAGTGCCAGGCTGCCCTTAGGATTCCGGAATGCCCGTGACGTGCCGGGATCATTCGTCACTATTCTAACAAAAAAAGAATAATTGAAATCGGACTACGCGTTAATAAATTACAACTAAGTGTACATTTTGACTGTCATCCCCTTTCCCGTGGGAACCGTGCTGAATTTCGGGATAAAAAATATACAATAACCTTCTTCGTAGTATGAACACAAATCGTGTCAAGTTTCATTGAATTCCATTCAGTAGTTTTGGAGTGATGCGGGGCCGGGATTCAGACAGACAGATAGACATACAAAAATTTTAATAAAATCAGTTTTGGCATCAGTGTCAGCTACAGATTGCTCTCAAATATTTTTTTACATAATATCTGCCATGTACAGAATTGGATCTGTTACAGTTTTATTATATGTATAGATATATTACTTAATCCGTAGGTAACATGATTAAATTGTACATTTTCTGATTAAACTTGCAAAAAGGTCAACTTAAGGACACGGGTTAAATACCCCACATGCTGGTTCGAATTTTGACAAGTGTTCAATCAAAAGTTTTCTTCGTTTCGGAGAACTAATTATTACTACGGCATGGCTGAACGTTAGGTAGAACATAACAGTAATGTAAGTAAAGTTATAAAGTCAACGAGAAGTAATGATTTTGAAGCAGTGATGGCTCAGTGGCATTGGCTATGGACTACTGCTCAGCAGGTCCACGGTTTGAATCCCGCTGCGGGCCTGAGCTTCACCGCATGATGGTTCGCTAGCGACCACCCTCAAGCAGAAAATCTGCTACCAAGCACCTTACGGTGTGTTCCGGCAGCTGTCCTTGAGAGCCAGTGATTCTAGGTTAAGCCTGTTAACACCTTCGACAACATCATCACTTATTATCAGGTGAGATTGTGGCCAAAGGCAGCAATAAATGAAAAAAAAAAATTAACAGTGTTGACGAAATATTTGGACCAATTGAAATAGTAAGAATTAATAATCCTCCTCTCTCCTAATTGTGTGCCCAACAGCGTCTGTAATAAACTTTACTTATTTTGACCATCTTTGTCTACACTACAAAAAACAATAAAGTCTTGAATATGGACGGATTCTATCTGCCAATAAATTACGTCTAGATGTAATATTTTACAGAGCTGTTACGAATACTTACGAACTTTTGATTGAATAGGTATAATATATCAAAATTCCAACAATAGGTTTTAACCCCCGTCCTTAAGTTCACCCCTGTAACAGACCTAAAAGCAATATTGTTATCAAAACAGAACACATCAGCGTGTTGTCAGCAGGAAAAACAATTTTAATCTCCCTAATGTTTGTTTTTTACATTTACACGGTACGATTCATTTGAAAAAAAATCTTAATTTAATAAGATATAGTATATTTTTGATATATTGAATATTACATCGAGCAAAATAATAAAAAATATGAAATAATAAATTACAGGCACAAGAGATTTTTAGCATGATATTCGTGCTTATTCCGTCAAAAAAAACAACAAAATAAAAAAGTTTAAATAAGAAATACATAATCTCAAAATGTTTGTTAGGACTAGCAGAATTTAACCCTAAAAGGTTGTTAGCATCTTACCAATAATGCTGTATAAGGTATCTTAATCTCAGATCTGGCGTATTTGTAACAATATCCTCTAGAATATTATATATTTTATTCATATCTGTAAGGCGCACACAAAATCTAAAAAACATGTTAAAAATTTGCCTTTTGAGACTCACTTCACCTTAAACACTTCTACCGTCGCGTCGGTACTTGATCTTGTTGCGACATGTGTCAAAACAAACTGTTATGAGGTCCGTGGTATCACTACTGACAGTTGTCTCACCGCACAAATGCTCCTGTGGTACATTATGACAACATTAGGTTACCAAGCAAATAATGAACCTGAGGCACTTCTGAACAACATAGCAATCAAAACAAAATAACTTTAACAAACATTCAAAACCGTAATAATTTTCAAGTTTCAAGGATACTTATAAGATAACATGTGCCAACTCATTGACACTGACAGATCAAATACAAATTGACAGCAACAAAGAAAATGACAGCTCGATGCGTTCCGGTTCATCCTGACGTGCGCGAAATGAAAGCGCAAATGGTTCGGAACGACTTATTATGAAATTATGTTGGCCGAGCGTTCATAGGTATAGGCTGCCGTGCCGTAGGTCCATGGTTCGATCCTCATCGCCAGCTTGAGCTTCACCGCATGGTGGAAGGGCATTTTGAGAATGATCGCCTTAGAAGTAGAAAATCTGCTGCCAAGCATCTAATACTATTCTGACAGCAGTGCTTGAGAGGCAGTAAAATTACAGGTACATGAGATTTAATCACTACTTAATTACTATGTCTTCGGATGATGAAATACATTTGCTATAGTCCGCTTAACATCAGTTGAGCTTATAGTGCTTGTTCCGTCACAATAACATGAAAAAACACCTAAAATTAACCTGTATAAAAACATACAAATAATGAAATTACAAATATACGATAGGAAAAATTTAAGTCATGTGCGGGGTTCGAACCTGCGTCCATCCACCCCTTCAGCCGGGGTATGCTCTAACGAATTGAGCTAACATGACAATGACGTCATAACTCAAATTTTTCCTATCGTTCTTTAACCATCGTATTGGGATGGATCTGAACTGAACATATCGTATATTTGTAATTTTGTAAAGTAATCCGCATAGCAGGCGTTATTACAAATATTAAAATAAAAGTAATGACCATGAGGTTTTTAAAACTGTATATGGTCGCCTTCCTGCCACCAAAAATTTACATTTTAATTATGTGTTTATTCTTAGCGAAGAACGCGTGCGTGGATTTCGATGCGATGTATAGAAAAAAAAATACAAAAGCCTTTAGTATCGAACTTATTATATTTTATTTCTATCCGATTCTCAATCGTGTCGTACCCTGTTAAGCGCCCTGTCATTTCTCATTCACGTGTGTCTTACCGCGAACTGAAGATATATGCCTCCTTTTATTTCTATCAAATTACATGAGATTTTATATCTTGAAGGATATTTTTACTATCAATTTCATTGGTATTGCCATGTTTTATAATTATACTACGTATTGTTATAGTATTAAAAATAGTAAATATAAAAAATAAGTATGCAACTGTTTTCTTATGAAATATGATTTTCATGCACAACCACAAGTTTTGTAGTTTTTTTTTATTATGCGTGATAGGTTAGCCTTTGACCACTATCTCACCTGATGGTAGGTGATGATGTGGTCGAAGATGTTGTTCAGGCTAACCTAGAAGTACTGGCTCTCACGGACAGCTGCCGGAACACACCGTTAGGTGCTTGGCGACAGATTTTCTACTGGAGGATGGTAGCTAGCCAGGCGGGCATTCGCAAAATGCCCTACCACCATGCTATAATGACTGCCATCCTAAGACAACAACCGGGGCCGGGCTTAACGTGCCCTCTGAAGCACTTGCACGCTCAGTAGTAATGTCACTAGCGGTCACCCATCCAACTCATGATCGCGGGCGACTTTTGTATGGTGGTAGGGTATTTTGCGAATGCCCGCCTGTCTAGCTACCACCCTCAAGTAAAAATCTGTCGCCAAACACCTAACGGTGATTCCGGCAGCTGTCCTTGAGAGCTAGTAAATTCTAGATTAAGCCTTTTAACACCTTCGACCACATCGTCACTTACCATCAGGTGAAATTGTGGTCAAAGGCTTATCTATCAGCAATAAAAATAATAATAAGAAAAAAAAAACCACGCTTGACAGGCGTCTTGGGGATCGCGCGATTAAGTTATCAGCTCCTCGGAAGGCACTGCTGCTCCTCTTCCGGTATTTTACCTTTAGAACTGTACTGTACTGTATCAGCCGGATCGTCCACTGCTGAACACAGCCTACCCTATTAAGGGGGTATTTGCCATAATCCCCACGCTTGGCAGGCGGCTTGGAAATCGCAGTTTAAGATGGCAGTTCTTTAGGAGGCGCTGCTGCCTACCTTCCAGTATTTTTCCCTTAGTCGCCTCTTACGACACCCACGGGATGATATGGAGAGGTGCAATTCTAACCCAGCACCCCACGGGGAGCCTTTAGTACTGCTGTAGTATTGTATACTTTGTATTGTAGATACCTCGTTAATCAGGATGAGGATCCAACCTCCTTGGTTAAGAACCACTTATACAGATGTAGGTACTCGTAAAAAAGTCGTAGAAAAAGGCCCTATTGTCCATATCGATATCAATAAAACTCCTTAAAAAGGTTGTACATTATAAAAAGGTTATATCAAATAATGAAGGTACGGGACATTTACATTAAGTAGGTATTTTCTATGCATTAGGTGGAGTCCGAGCTTTATACAGTTGGTTTATGGACCTTTTTATAAAAATGGAGGTACATATTTGAACTGTTTCGCAATAAAAGCTCTGTGGTTGCGAAGGTCGACTGTAGAGTAAGTAATCACTGGTTCGAATTCTATCGGAAGGCCTAAACTTCATTAGGAGGTAAAAGGGCATTTTACAAAACCTCCGCTGGGTAGCTACCACCACAATAATAATAAATAATAAAAGAAAAGCCTTTATTTCAGACGGTTGTAAATTTTATTACTTTCTTAAAAGTGTAGTTTTAGTTTACCTCTAGACTATCCGTTTGCCCTAGTGTACATAAGCCTCTTTCAGCTTCTTCCATTTCCTTTTTTATGTAGCTGTTCTTTACCAAGCAGCTGTTCGTTCAGCAATGTTTCTAAAATCGTCTTCCCACCTTTTAAATGGTCAAAAAGAAAAACTAACCTAATGGTAGGTGACTACCGTCAGCTACGGATATACACTAAAGTAGAGGTATCAAGGGTGTGTTGCAAGCATTTGAGCAGAGAATATACTCTTTTCTTGATGGTTCCTAAGTCACAACGGTTAAGAAATACTTCGGATGGTTCCATAAAATAACAGTGCGAGGCAGAAAATGCAATTAGAATCACACGTCTCTGTAGTTCCAGACATTGAAATGACATTGGAGAAACATCATGCACTCTCAAATTCAAAGTCATTTATTTGCAGGAATGTAGGTAGTTTAGATACATAGATGTTAGAATTATTATAATTAATTATTTCTACTATTAGGTACACACACACATGGTCACACTTAATGTGTGTGCAAAGTCTCGTGTCTAATCACCTGGAGTCATTCTTCTATCCCACTCATGTGAGTTCGGCGCAATATGTTTTCGCTAACAACACAAATAAACCAGACAGCAACCCTCCTCGGTATCGCTTTCATTGGTAGCCAACCCCACTACCGTACCGGTAATCAAAACGATGTCACAATGTTGTGTTGTGGGCCCAATGCAGCAACGACCTTCGTGACGTGCTGTTTATTAGGAGCATATAAGCCGTTCATCTCTCGGTCCCAGTTCTTGTCTAAGGATGGCAGTAATTATAGTATCACGGAAAGGCATTTTCAACACCCTTTCTCGTAAAGTGAGCTTTATTATATCGTTCTTAGGGCCATAAACCGAACTATAACACCCTCGTGCATAATAATATTATACACTAGTGCGTAATAGAATTATCCCTACAAAGTTAAGTTAGTACCTAACTGCATATTATATGCGAGTAAACAGAGCATTTTCAATTTAACCGGGTAATACAGAAGCGCTATTTTTCATAATTTTCGTATGTATGTATCGCATTTGTGCAATATATTTTTTTTTTCCTCGTAAGGGTGTTGAAAAAGTGCGTATGAATCTCGTGAGCAACTTGTTCATTATACACTCAGCTGATAAACGCCCTCGCCTATAGCTCGGGCTGCAACTTAGCTCACTTGTATCATAATCTACTATTAACTAATTTCGAAATTAGTAGAATTACCAAATATAAAAAAGCTCTATTTGAAAATTTGTCACCAAGCACCCTACAATGCGTTCCAGCAGCTATCCTTGTGAACTAGTCCCTATTTTAGGCATGCCTGTTTATCACATTCAACCACACTTACCATAGGTGAAATCTAAAGCTAGCATATCAGCAGTAGCTTTCCTTTTACAAATCCATCAGTTCCAGAACAGTCCTTAAATAATACCCGTAAATAACCTGGACTCATTCATCGTAAGCATGGTACAATAAAAAGTCTTTAGGCGCACAATGGGTGAGCGAGAGAGAGGATGCTTTTCACTACTCCGTCCCATTTTAATTGCGCATTTCCTCGCTATAATCGCCACTAATTGCCGGTTTGAAGTTCATTACGCGCAAGAAATTTTACATTTGCGACTAAGTGAGATTTATAGGTCAATTTTGTGTTTATTTTAACTAGCTTGTGCCCTCGATCTTGTCCCCGAGAAATTGGATTAAATTGAGCTCTCAAGGGAAATACTCAGATAATTGGGGTAAAAAGTATCTAAGGGTATAATGAATATCTTTACCTATAATCTGTGCCTTTGAAGTGCTTGCCTAATCGTTCTTTACTAATCAACTAAGCATATCAATATTCGCTGCAGTTATTATTTGGGTCACCAGTAGTGGCATTACTGAGTGTGCACTGGCGGTCCCCGGTTCTCGTCTTATGACAGCAGTCATTATAGCACGATAATTTTGCGAAAGCCTCCTTGTCTACCTTTAAGTAGAAAATCTGTCGCGAAGCACCTAACGGTGTTTTTAATATTGTTAGGTTTGCAATAACGCCTACTATGCGGATTACCTAACGGTGTGTTTCGGCAACTATACATGAGATCTAGTACATAGCGCATTATCACTTACCATTGAGCATACCTAGTTGATCGGTTAAGAAATACTAAGCAAGCTCCGCTATTATCCCTTCAGACTCATCAAGTACTCATATAACATCCAAGGTCGGGACTCGGGGTGCTACTCACGCTTGAATTTTGCAAATTGTAATAAGTTTGTGTATTAACACCTGACTTGACTAACTCTTAAGGTCAGCTGCCGAAACAGACCATTAAGTGCTTGGAGACAGATTTTGTATTTGAAGGTTGGTAGCTAGCCAGGTGGACATTTGCAAAATACTGTAACGACTGCCATCCTAAAACAACAACCAGGACCGACGGCACTCTGAAGCACGGAAACGCTCAGTAGTAATGTCACTAGCGGTCACCTATCCAACTCATGACCGCGGCGGACGTTGCTTAACTTAGCTGATCGATTAAGAACGGTTAAGCAAACTCCGCTACGAGCATTTCAAAAGCTATCCTGGCTAGTATTACCGCCACAGCCTTAAATATACCATGTAAAGTGTTCTCTGTAATTGAATTGGATAAAGTTATTTAATTACTATCTTCTTATAGATTATAAGGCGAGCAGAACGATTCAATCCACTGATTAAACCGTCGCGTCACAGTTAGAAAGGCAAATCTAATTTCGGATACAAACGCAACTCTGGAAAATGTGGTGCGCCGAGAAAGCCCGGAGAAACGCTTTAGTGATGTGCATTGCAAATCGATCTAATTATATCGATGATAATATAAGTAAATATACATTACACTGGTGACATCTTAAGAATCTCTACATTAGTTCTCTATAAGGAAATTTAGTTTTGAGGTACCCCAAGGAATAACGGAGCCCCCAAGATGACTCCTGTGTCTGCCTCTCCTCCACCCTCGTCCTCTATTTTCTCTAAAATTATGACACTAAATTTTTTGTATGAAAAAATAGGTAAATTCATGCTTTTTTTACGTAGCCAATGTCGCAACAGAAGCAAAGAGCTACCTACCTAAGGGTAGGCTTACCAAAAGTCCCAGTTTGACCGGGATTGTCCCGGTTTGAACACACTGTCCCGGCATCCCGACCGGTTTGCATCAGCGTTCCGGTCAAATTAGAAGCGAGAGAAGCTAACGCGCTACACGTTTTATGACTTTATTAAGCATGATAAAAAATTCTTAAGAAAGTGCATTTTAATGAAAATATACAGTAACCTTGCGCGAATACTGAAACAAGGAACATTTTTACATTTAAGTACTTAAGCCCTTAAGTTTAGTTAATATATTACACAAGCTAAAACGAGTCAATCCTGACCCAACATACATGAAACACATTGGTAATGGTGACGAGACGTGGGTTTTACGAGTTTGACATGCAAACTATTCGGTCAGTTTGTGTCAGTTTTCTTTAACTATCGCGGTGTTGTGCACTCGGTATTCTTACCGGTAAGTCAAACGGTACATAATGAATATTATAAGAGCATTGTGCGGCGTTTAAGAGAGCGAACTCAAAGAATATCGCCAAATTTGTAGTAAGAAAATTCTTGGTTTTGCACCACGATAATCCGCCTTCCCACAAGGCCATCATTGTGAACAAACTATTGACCAAAAACTCAACAAGTACCATCAAGCAACTTGATTCAGCAGATATAGCTCCAGCCGAATTCATTATTTTTCCTGAACTCAAATTACCACTTTGTGGCAGTCGTTTCCATTCGGTAGAAGACAAAAAAGACAATTCACGACGAGAACTGAACTTAATCCCGGAAAAAGCGTTTAAATAAAAAAAAAAACACGTTACAATTTGATAACTTTTACTATGAGTGACTTTTCAGTTTTATCGACAACGTCCCAGCACTAGCGAAGCAAAACGACAGCCACACATCTCCGGTCAACGCCTGCTTGGAATGTGACTTGTAACTATCTACAAATCGTACACACATAAACATTTATCATCTTCCTTCACTTATTCCACGTACATAGAGTCGGTATAACAAGTTTTCGTTGAAAAAAAAATTGTAAGCTTCTTTAGGAAGAGTCAGTCTTGGTGGGAACTACCACAGTGTTGGGTAATCCACCTGGCAGTAGTAGTGTTCGGACCGATCAACTTATCGGGCAGTTTTCGAACGTACCCCTTCGCTAGTCGCCTATTTTTGATCTATGGATTTTTGTGTGTGAAAATAACTTGAAGTTTTTGCTAATCATTCTCTTGTACATATTATGACGTAATGGAAGTAACTCGGGTTTTTGATTTCATTATTTGATTTTTGTTTTTTGAAGTTGTATTTGTCGCCTTGCGCGTATTTGTTTTATAGTATATTTGTTCTACCCGATCTATAAGTTTGTAATCCTTGTGATTGTGCCGTGTCCTGACGTTGGAATCTCAGAAGCAAGAAGCACGGGACCGATCATCGCCGCCCTGGCAGTAAGTGAAATAAAATTTTAGTTGGCCAACTTAATTTTATTTTTGTAAAAGCTAGGTGCGGGAGCCGAAGTCGACACGACTGCATCACTCTGAATGTAATTTTCGTGTATTTTTTACCTTGTCCTTTTCAGCCCGGCGAATCGCCGGTTGTTAAGCATTCAAAACAGATTGTCCAGGTGGAAGGCGCCTCTGCTGAACAATCCCTGCCTGGGCAATCTGGAATCTTAAACAGTAGTGTGCAAACACAACTAATGTTTAGGCGTCAAGGACACTGTAGCAAGTGAAATATTATCCAAGCAGACGTTGAGAACTAATGTCACCGTAACATGATACTGCAAGAGTAATGGGCTTACCGTCAGGCGAGGAACTTGATCACCTCGTTACTTCAAATCATAAAATAAAAACCGACTCAGTGTTTTTCTTGTTGTACCTACGTTAGATATTGAACTGTTATCATATCAAAATGATAAAAAAGCACTTTTCCTGCAGGGGACCCTTATTATTTTTAACGTTTTTGTATTGATATCAGTTAGGCAATCCATCATACTAACACATATTGAATAGTAGTTCTGTAAAAAAAACAACTAGCTACTATTGAACTTTAAAAAAAAACTAGCCCCTATTGAACTTAAGAAAAAAAAAAACTAGCTACTATTGAACTTTAAAAAAAACAACTAGCTCCTATTGAATTTATGAAAAAAAACCAAATAGGTACTATTGAACTTTAAAAAAAAATAACAACCTCCTATTGAACTTATGAAAAAAATCCAACTAGATACTATTGAACTTTAAAAAAAACAACTAGCTCCTTATGAACTTATGAAAAAAAACAACTAGGTACTATTGAACTTTAAAAAAAACAACTAGCTCCTTATGAACTTATGAAAAAAAACAACTAGCTACTATTGAACTTTAAAAAAAAAACAAGCCCCTATTGAACTTATGAAAAAAACCAACGAGCTACAATTGAACTTTAAAAAAAAAACAACAACCTCCTATTGAACTTATGAAAAAAAACCAACTAGGTACTATTGAACTTTAAAAAAAAAACAACTAGCTCCTATTGAACTTATGAAAAAAAACAACTAGCTACAATGGAACTTTAAAAAAAACTAGCCCCTATTGAACTTATGAAAAAAAACAACTAGCTACAATGGAACTTTAAAAAAAAACTAGCCCCTATTGAACTTATGAAAAAAAATCAAGTGGCTACCATTGAACTTCCAAAAAAAACAACTAGCTACCATAATTAAACTTAGAAACGGTATCCATATCCCGAACATGGCAATGTTTTCACATGAGACTTAACAACTATGTCTCAAGGTGACGGGCGCAGTGCAATTCGTGACTTGTGATGAAATGCATCTGTTATAACCAGAGGTTAGTCCGCTTAACATCAGGTGGGCCTTGAGATTGTTCCGTCACAATAACATGAAAATAAAAAAAATATGTAACGTGAGCATTCGATCATTTGAATTTTGCCGCCATCGTCTCGCCGACTGACGTCTCGACGCCATTCATCCAATCATTGCGCGCAGCCTTGCCGCGCGCTCGGTTGTTATTTGAAGGACGAATCACTGCGCGTGGCCGCCGATCGTGTGAACCCCAAGACTTGGGGAGAGAGACTTTTTTCACCACCACGCCATCGTGTGCTTCTATCTTTTATGTCGTTCGTTTACTTTATTAATTTAGCAAACATTGTAAGTTTGGTATAGTAAAGATTTATAAGAAGAGAAAAGTGTTTCCATACATTACAATAAGAAAAAAAAATGTCAAGACGTCTCTTGATTGAGTCTCAGTAGTGTGCGTGTGCGTCTACTGCATGCTTGTCTTCTGTCTTTGTCATTCATTAAAACGTATCATATACAATGGAAGTGTAGCTGTGTGCGTTATATGCTTGTGTTAAATATTCTCCAAATTATATTGTCGTGATAGAACGTACACTGTCTTACTTTTTTATTTAAATCATGGCTACTAAGATACGGCACAGCCCTTTTAATGTGGGACGGTCGGACGGACGGACAGTCAACTGAGGCTTAGTAATAGGGTTCCGTTTTCAAGGTTACGATTTTGAGTACGGAACCCTAAAACGGAGGAAAATATTTACGTGATTGTGACGAAACAAGCTCGAGGCCCAACTCTGCCTCCAACTGAGGCATTTCGTCCCAAGCCACGAACTGCACTGCGCCCGTCACTCTGAGATATACAGGTATTAAGTTTCATGTGCCCGTTATTTTACAAGCTCGTAAGGACTGCTGCTGGAACACACTGTTTGGTGCTTGGCGACAGATTTCCTATATATATTTTTTTTTTTTTTTTTTTTTTTATATTTTGGGTGGTAGCTACCCATGATATTATTTGCAAAATACTCTTCCACAATACGGTGGAGCTCAAGCCGGTGGTGGGTATCGAACCATAGACCTGCGGAACGGCAATCCATAGCTATTACCGCACGGCCATCTTTGCTTCAACATAATAAAGTATCTTTTTTACATCCCGATACGATGGTTTTAGGACGAGAGCAAAAATTAGACTTATGAGTCATAATGTCATGTTAGCTCAGTCGGTCAGAGCATACCCCGGCTATGGGGGTGGATGTACACGGTTTCGAATCCCGCACATGACTTTATTTTCGGAAGTTACCTTAAACCGTAGTTTCTGTCAGCCTTCCCCTCCAGGGTTCAGGCGTGACTTTATGTACATATGTATCTTAGTGTATTCCACTTCCTTTATTAATTTGTTAGATATTGGCTCTGTGTTCTATATTGTGTAAGTACCTAATAAAATGTTTCTTTCTTTCTTTTCTTTCTTTTATTTTTTTCTCATGTAAGTTTTTAATTATATTAGAAAATATCGTAGAAAGGTTTAGTTACTTTCTTGCGAGTAAAGTTATTAGTGGTGTACCCGCTACCTTTAGATACAGGCGTTACGACACAGAATAATAAGGTTGAGCTGAGAAAGAGCCGTTTTGTACGCTGCAACACCCTACTCACGTTAATATGCCATGCTGAAAATTAAGCGCATTCTTTCCCTTAATCGCCTTTTAAGGTAACATATGCACTGAAATATTCCTAATAAAATACCGTCCTAATAAAACCAACACAAATTAATTTAATTCAAAATGTCGGCAGCGCGACGCATTGAAACCGCACGCTTACCACAGTAATTTAGCACTTTGGATATCGTTTATGTATATTTTGTAGGTACTTCCGTCTAACCAATCAACAGCATATTCTAGTCCTTATCTCAAATGTGTGGGGTCGGCACAATATTGTTATCTCTAACAAATATACAAGCAAAGAAGCAGTGATGGCTCAGTGGCATTGGCTATGGACTGCCACGTTTCAGGTCCATGGTTCAAATCTTCTCTTGAGCTTCACCGCATGATGGAAGTGCATTTTGCGAATGCCTGGCTAGCGACCACCCTCAAGTAGAAAATTTGTCGCCAAGCACCTAACGGTGTGTTCCGGCAGCTGTCCTTGAGAGCCAGTAATTTTAGGCTAGCCTGAATAGTATCTTCGACCTCATCATCACTTACTGGTGCGATAGTGCTTCTCTTTTCTGTGGTTTAATCTAATTTAATTTAACAAATGATTATAACAATGTCATTTCATTTACTTATAAAAATATATTAATTATGTCAATCATAAATTTATAATAAATCCTATCAATATGAAACTCCTTTAATTTCAATTGAAATAATAATATGTCAATATTCTTGATCCTTTATAACAGCAGATTGATCCTTTTGCCAAACATTCTTTTACTAATTAAAGCCTTTTTTATGTCTCTGATCGCATGGTATAATATCATATCTTTTTATAGTGACTAGTTAGACTAATTTATTTTCTTGAAGGCATTGTTAGCATTTAAAAATCCAGTGTTTACGTAAAATCTTCTTGGTTCCGTGGTCCCGGCCGGGGGCCAAAGGACGGCGACGGGCTCAAATCAAGCACCTGGTTATAAAATATTTCCTATTCTAGCGATAAATTGAAATATTAGACACAATTCACATTAACCTTTATAATTATGTCCCTTTTTCTTGGACTAAAGTCATTATAGGTATATGTCGGAGCGTGAGCAGTTAGTTTGCTACGAGAGTGACAACATGCTATGCTATTTTAATACTTCAGAATTAGGCAAAGATTTATGTATGGAAACTAATGCCCTCTACCCCTTGTATGCTATACTATTTGCTCGCTCGAATGTATTAATTGCCACTAATAAAAATGTAGTGGTTTCACACTAAGTAGCTGACAAAACTGCAAAATATTTTTTTTGAAAGCTGTTTTGATATTAAATATAGCAATCATCATAGGTTCTTTTTATTTAGTTTATTGGTTTTGAATAATCCTATTTTGCTTATAATTTTAAGCCGTAACAAAATGTATATAGTAGAAATATATGTAGCATCATAATGGCAATACTTTATATGTCAAACAAAAAAAAAACTAAACAGAAAATTAACAAATCCTTTGTTTTCGCCAATGCAGTTTGTTCAAATTTGTTTTCGATTCGTTAAACCATAAACAGCTACTCTGCTTGCTTTCCCTGACAAATCCGTCGAGTACAACTCCAGTTCCTCCGGTTCGCTGCATAAATAATTCGCCAAATTATTGAGACAGAGACTCGTACATTGTAGTTTGGTGTTGAGTGATATATGTGTAAAATATGTCCACACGTGCTGTGTGCTAGGCTATATTACATACTCATCTGTAATGATTGGTGAAAAAGCTTCGGGCAATGCTTTCAGGCATTAGCAGATTATTGAATATGCAATGATATGTAAATAAATTTGATAAAAGATTTGAAAAGTGACAAGCTTACATTGCTAATGCATACTAATCATTTTAAGTGCAGTAAGATTGTGGTTGTTTCGGTATGTAGAATTATGTATTAAATAATGATTCAGTTTAACAAAGATGTATATTAAACATTCATTATCCTTCCACTTGTGTATACATTTTTTTAATTTATTTTTTGTAATAAAAATTAATGGTCCTACTGAACTGTGTTTTAATTAATTCCAATATGTATTTGTATGTAAGGCTTGAAAATAATACTCTAAAGGCATTTAACCATAGTTACTATGCCTAGCATTAATTACCATTCATTTAATTCGTCTACACTGTAATATTAAGTTGAACACATGTATGTTTATAACCCAGCTTAATTTAAAAAGTATTTTTCAGACTAAACACATTGCTAGGAAAATGCTAGGAATCGTACCTATGAATTGGATATAATATATATATATATATACATACCAAAACCTATACATATAGCTATAGATCTATATCCATCTATATATATATCATGGTTTCCGTGCCACGGCGGATAGATGGCGACGCAAGTAAGTTCACAAAAAGTAGGTATGAGTTAGCGGTCTATTTCCGGTATACATATTGTAGTTTTTGAGTGACAACACTATGATTTATCGACGTTATTCTAGTCTGTGATCGCTACTAGTCTATAGTCGTTTGAGATATTGTGACTGTGACACAAACCTTACGTCAGAAGACACGGCAATTTGACAAGTCAGTCTTATACTAGCCGCCAAAGAGGCAACACCTTACTAATGAGTGACAGTGACAGTTGCATTGATAGATTTTGAAACGTTCGTAGCGAAGTTTGCTTAGCTGTTCTTAATCGATCAGCTAAGTTAAGTAACGTCCGCCGTGGTCAGGAGTTGGATGGGTGACCGCTAGTGACATTATTACTGAGCGCGCACGTGCTTCGGAGAACACGTTAAGCCGTAGGTCCCGGTTTTTGTCTTACGATGGTAGTCGCTACAGCATGGTGGTAGGGCATTTCGCGAATGCCCGCCTAGCTAGCTACCACCCTCATGTAGAAAATCTGACGCCAAGCACCTAACGGTGTGTTCCGGCAGCTGTCCTTGAGAGCCAGTAATTCTAGGCTAGCCTGAATAACATCCTCGACCACATCATCACACCATCGGGTGAGATAGTGGTCAAAGGTTAGCGTATCGGCTATAAAAAATATGACCTTGATCAGTGTAAATCAGTGATGGAAGATAACAGCAGTTCATGGAGGAGTATACTCCGAGGACGGCATACGTTATTGCAGTCACGCTATAGTGATGATGAGTAGTGAACAGAGTGAGATTATGAAAAGTGTTGCGTGACATGAAGACTGGAATGGCTATAGGGGGTGAACAGAGGTCATTTGCACAGAAGTATGTTTGAAACTGAAATAACGCCTTAATTGAACAAAATATGACTTTGGTCCTAAGGGTATGTTCCATTAGTCGCTAAGAACGTTATTTTCGATAATTTTGATCACATTCTGCGTCTCTGGTTGTGATCACGTGATCGTTTGTAACTGTCATCCCCGTTCCATTTTTGGATAAGAACGCTAAGAATGCCACTAAAATTTGCCACTTCTGTCACTTTTCACATTAGATGTAGCGTTTAAGGCGAAAATAACGCCAAGACCCATGTGGAAAACTTTTTGAGAGTGTGATCGTTTTTAGCGTTTTTAGCGAATCTCACTCAAATGGTACGCACCCTTAGTAACTAATGTCATTTGTGTAAAGCATAATAATATAAAGGGCTAAAAAGGTTAATGTACGCGTTATTTCACTAGCTGCCAATGCGGTGCGACAGCCATCACCGCGACATCAAAGTTATTTAACGCTCGCGCGCCATCTATATGCGGTTTCGGTGATGTAACCGCATCGCTGTTATTTGACGAAGCTATTCGGTATATTAAATAGCCTATAATAATCTATATATTTTACTAGCAAAAAGCTTTGTTGAGTTTTGTGAGAGTTCGCGTTAGTTGAAAACCTGATTCTAGTGGTGTCACCTAAAGGTTTTTCAACAAGAATTTTGTTTTCTTTTTTCTAAAACAAAATAAAACGAAGAATTTAAATGAAGATGATTCAAATTTTGTTTGTATTACGAAGAGAAAAGTTTGTCAATTATGAATGAGAAATGATATCTGGCAAATTTCCACCACAAGCACGCTGACAGATGTCGATTCTTTCACCAGTTTTTTTGGCAAAATGGTGGGTCTGTTTCGGTAATCACATGACGGATTATGAGTTTTAAGGCTGCAATCGAATCCATTGGCTCCGTTTAGACTTTGTCCTTAACATAGCCCCACAAAAAATAATCCAGTGGTGTTAAATCACACGATCTGGCTGGACACATAACCGCTGAATTTTGGGAAATTATGCGATGGGGTAATTTCGTTTGCAATAAATTGATAGTTTCATTGGCTGTGTGACATGTGGCACCGTCCTGTTGAAACCACATGTCAGTGATATCCATGTCATCAATAATAGGCCAAAATTGAGATGACGCAAAATAGACCCGCCATTTTGGCAACAAGTGATTAAAAACTTTGATGAAAGAATCGACATCTGTCAGCGTGCTCGTGGTGGACATTTGCCAGATATCATTTTTTATTTATAATTGCCAAACTTTTCTCTTGGTAATACAATCAAAATTTGAATCATCTTCATTTAAATTCTTTGTCGTAGAAAACAAACTTCTTATTCAAAAATCCTTTAGTATTAAGTAGTAATGCTATTTTTTTAATGGTTATATTTTTTTTACACGTACACACATCTCGATATGAAGTTAAATTACTATGTTAAAGCACATATCTGGTATCAGGTCAGTATCAGGTGTGTTCCAGCAGTAGTCCTTGAGAGCCAGTGAAATTACAGGCACAATGGGACTTAACAACTATGTCTCAATGTGACGGGCGCAGTGCAATTCGTGACTTGTGATGAATTGCAACTGTTATAGGCAGAGGTTAGTCCACTTAACATCAGGTGGGCCTCGAGCTTGTTCCATCACAATAAGATAAAATAAAATAAAACTATAGGCGTGATAGTTTTTCAGTAAATTGTACCACAAAATGCTCAGGTTGTGGTATAGTGAAAGGGCTCACTTTGGTCGCCCTAATTACCTATACCATATGATTTATAGTCCATCGTCACAAATGAGCACTCACACACACTTTAATGCACAGCCTACATTATGATATGGCCCCGCCGCTAGTCGGTGGCATGCACAGAGCTCTATCTGTGGTGGCATGGCCTCTTTTACAGACCCGCCAACTTATCTGTTCAGGTGGCAGAAAAGAGAACTACAACATTCCTTCAAATTGTGACAGTTTGTAGTTGATTTCCATGACCAGTAGCGCCCTCGAAAACTGCACAGTTAAGTTGGTGGTACTATACCTGACACATTAAACCTATTTTTACTTGGCACGCTCAACTTAAATTATATCCTACCCTATATTAATATTAACACTATATTAAAATTTAAATTTAAATTATATCCTACCCTATATTAATATTAACTTATAAATTAATGTGCTCTTATCTTTTAAATTAATCTGATCTTATCTTATACTAGATTTCGTGCCGCGGCTCCGCCCGCGGGTATATCGGTTATCGCACAAAACCATGAACCTCTTTTTGCGCAGTTGGATAAAAACTATACCAGGTATGTACCCGTGTCTCAAACTATTTCCGTACCAAATTTCATCCTAATCGGTCCAGTAGATCGGTTATCGAGCAAACCCATTAACCTCTTTTTGCGCAGTTAGATAAAAACTACCCTATGTCCTTCGCCATGTCTCAAACTATTTCCATACCAAATTTCATCCTAATCGGTCCTGTAGTTTCAGAGCCTATTAAATGCAAACAAACAAACAAATAATCAAATCTTTCCTCATTATTACATTAGTTTATATAATAATATTTTAAGAAAAATGTATATCATTTTGTTACACACGAATGATTTAATAGTATAAATTTAACGTGAAATTGGAAATTTAACTAAACAATCATTGTGGAAGAGCGAAAACACCTAACACAAGTATTACCTAATACTAACCTACATAAAAGGTGCTTTCAACAATGTAAAACTACTTTAATTGTGACGGAACAAGCACGAGGCCCGCCTGATGTTAAGTAGATTAACCTCTGCTTATAACAGATGCATTTCATCATGTGACGAATTGCACTGCGCCCGACACACTGAGACACACAGTTGTTAAGTCTCATGTGCTGCCGCCGGAACACACTGTTAGGTGCATGGCGACAGATTTTCTTCTTGAGGGTGGTAGCTAGCCAGGCGAGCATTCGCAAAATGCCCTTCCACCATGCGGTGAAGCTCAAGCCGGCGCTGGGGATTGAACCAGGGACCTGCGGCACGGCAGTCCATAGCTATTACCGCTCGGCCATCATTGCTGCAAATCTTTACTATTATATCTTTATTACTGAATAAAGCATTATTTTTATTAATATTATTTTTATCTTTTTCGTGATCATTTTCTAAATTATTTTTTAAAAACTGGTATAATCCGCAATAACGGACCATTGGCCAAGTAAATGATAGTGTTTATGTGAGATCATTTATCTTGTTAACTTTTAACTGCAGAAACTATCTAAATATTCTGCAAGTATTTAAAATGGCAGCTTTTTGTTGTTATATATATGTAATTTTTTTAAATCTCCGAGTTTCAGGCTATTATGAATCTAGATCTTAGAGTTATGAGTCACTGTGTCATGTTAGCTCAATTGGTTAGAGCTTACCCAGCTAAAGGGGTTAATAAACGCGCGCTTTCCAAGGCATTCGACTGTGTAGAGCACTGCACTCTGATTCGTAAACTTTCCCACTATGGTATTCGTGGAAAAGCTCTGAATCTTATAGAGTCATATCTGTCAGACAGGCTACAGAGGGTTGGAATAAGTGGCAATACTTCTTCCGGGTCATTGGTAAAAATGGGAGTACCACAGGGATCAATTTTGGGACCTTTTCTGTTTCTAACATATATTAATGATCTGCCTTGCATGGTCAAAGATTTCTGCGATATTGTTTTATTCGCAGATGATACCTCTCTGATTTTTAAAGTAGATAGGAAAGACAGTGAACTGACGCATGTAAATAATGTATTATCTATGATTTGTGAATGGTTCGCCGCTAATAATCTTCTCCTAAATTCAAAAAAGACGAAATGTTTAAAGTTTTCTTTACCAAATGTTCCTTATGTTGAACCAAACATAAAGCTTGGCCCAGATAAACTCCCTATTGACAAAGCGACAGTCTTCCTGGGAATCAAAATGGATTCCACTTTACAATGGGATCCACATATACATGATCTCTCAGGAAGACTTAGTTCTGCTGCATATGCAGTTCTTAGGATAAGACAGTTAACAGACGTAGCTACTGCTCGCCTAGTTTATTACGCGTACTTCCACAGTATTATGTCGTATGGCGTATTGCTGTGGGGAACTGCTGCTGAGATAGAGACAATCTTTATCATACAAAAGCGTGCAATTCGAGCCATATATAAAATGGGTCCTAGGGAATCTGTGAGGGATCTTTTTAAAGAAATTGATATTTTAACTTTACCAAGTCTGTATATATTTGAAAATATTATGTACGTTCGTAAAAATTTGAGTAAATTTAAATTAAACAGTGACAATCACGATTACAATACTAGGAATAAAGATAAAATAGCGGTGCCAGGTTTTAGATTAGCAAAGACAAATAAAAGGTCCTTCTTAGGTAATTGTGTGCGGTTTTATAATAAAGTTCCTAAACATATTACAACGCTCACAGAAGGGAAATTCAAGTTGCATGTGAAAAACATATTGATTAAAAAATCCTACTACACAGTTTCTGATTACATAAACGACAAAAATGCCTGGACAATTCCGCCTCCGCCAAGCTATTGCCTGTCACCTACATAATTTAAACAAATATTGTAATAACTCTATTATATAGTATGTATGTAACACATTGTTAAAAGATGTTTAAAAGAATGGCCCCGAGTTTCTTGCCCGTTCTTCTCGCAGTGGCTCTATACAATTTATTTGCTGAACGTGGCAGTACAATGTAGAATATTTCAATACTAAAATTTGTAATTGACCTTCATAAGAGCGTCGTAGACGCCTAAATTGAATAAATGATTTTGACTTTTGACTTTGACTTTTGACTTTGACTTTGGGTTCGAATCCCGCACATTACTATGTTTTTTTCTTTCTCGTAATTTTATAATGTAATTCGCCAAGCAGGCGTTATTGCAAACATAACAATATTAAAATTATAAAGTTGAGTCACCATTTACAAGTTTAAAACCAATTACAAAATTGGTCTTGTTTGTAGTACAACTCAAGTTGAACTATAGGTGTCGCTCCATGGCGATACGATGGTTGAAGAATGAGAGCAAAAATTAGAGTAATGAGTCATTGTGTAGTCATGTTAGCTCAATAGGTTAGAACATACCCCGGCTAAAGTAGTGGATGGACGCGGGTTCGAATCCCGCACATGACTATAATTTTTCTTCTCGTAAATTTGTAATTTTGTAATGTAATTTGCCAAGCAGGCGTTATTGCAAACATGATATATACTAATAAATAAGACTTTTATTCCCAAAATAACATATACAGTAACAAAACACATTTATATGAATACAATTTGCTCTAATTATTTACATTATAGTTTTAATTATTAGGTTCGGGCACCCAAAACTGGGCGTAGGCCTCCTCCATAAGTTGCCACTTAAATCTATCTTGCTCGAATCTCGTCCACGTCTCGCCTGCTATTTCTACGACGTCATCTCGCCATCTCCGTCTTGGTCTACCTCTAGGCCTTGCATCGTCGCGTGGACACCAATGCAAAATACGTTCGCTCCAGCGTCCGTCTGTGCTCCTTGCAATGTGGCCAGCCCACATCCACTTCAAATGGCAGAGCATGCTTGCTGCATCGATTATTTTGGTAGTTTTTCTAATTTCTTCGTTTCTGACTCGGTCAGCTTGATGCCTAGCATTGATCTTTCAGTTGCTCTCTGGAAAATATAAATTTTGTTCACCAAAGCTCTTGTTAGAGCCCAGCTTTGACATCCATATAGAAGGGATGGTAGGATTGTGTTGTCCATAATCTTCTTCTTTAGACACAGCGGAAGTTTATTTTTAAATATTGCAAACATAGCAGGCGTTATATTAATATTATTAATCTATTTCGAGACAACACCAGTTGTTGTAATTATGATTGGGACATAGTATTATTATCGTCTGCTTCACCATACATTTCCGTTATGCAACATTTACGTTGGCTATTATCGCACCTGTTGGTGAGTGATGATGTGTAAACAGGCTTAAATACACAATTTTACTGTAAACTAGCAAACAGAAATGTGACTCAAATATATGTATACAAAATTTCACCTGAAACCCTTGGTATTAATAATAATAACTTTAATGCTTATCTTATAAAATATTCGTAGTAGTTTGAAGCATTCGTAGCAAAATTTGCTTAGCCGTTCTTAATCGATCAGCTAAGTTAAGCAACGTCCACCGCGGTCAGGAGTTGGATGGGTGACCGCTAGTGACATTACTACTGAGCGCTTCCGTGCTTCGGAGGGCACGTTAAGCCGTCGGTCCCGGTGGTTGTCTTACGATAGCAGTCGTTACAGAATGGTGGTAGTATTGCGAATGCCGACCTGGCTAGCTACCAAGTAGAAAATCTGTCGCCAAGCACTTAACGGTGTGTTCCGACAGTTGTCCTTGAGAGCCAGTAATTCTAGGCTAGCCTGAACAACATCCTCGACCACATCCTTATTTACCATCAGGTGAGGTAGTGGTCCAATGCTAGGCTATCAGCTATAAAGAAAAACACTTACAATGAATCTTAATTCATAAATATATATATATACATTTAAAGAAATAACATTATATCAATACAAACCAACTCGTTAATATTACCTGAGTACTTATATTGCATAAAACTATGACCTTATGCTGGCTATTATCTTAGAACTTTATACGGCCCTTAGGGCCTGTTTCAGAATGTTCGAGTAAGTTCCGGTTATACTACCCAGAACATAAAATAACTGAATGATAACAATTACAGTTGACATACAGCGCGTTTCAAGCTTGAACCGATGGATTAAGTACAAAATAGGGAATTAAAAGTTTTCTTTATTTCTGAGATAATAAAAGTTATAATAAAGTAAAAGTTTTTTTTATTACGTAAAAGTTGAAAATATCTATTTAAATACGAAGTTGTATGAATGACCAAACAATAGGTCTCTCTCTCTCCTTAGTCGTTCACTCTTGACAGAGTGGTCGTGGTTGAAGATGCTGCATTTTCATTGGCTAAAACAGCCCTCGCGATGCGCCTCCACTTGTTGCGGTCTTTAGCATCTCGGAAACTCTGAACTATGGAGGTTTGCGTCGTAGCTTTGATGAGGACTGTCCAACGCATTGGTGATCGACCGCGTGACCGCTTGCCTTCCACTCGTCCCTGGACAACGATTCGTTCCATGGAGTGTTCGTTTCGAACAACGTGTCCGAAATATTTGAGGATTCGTGTTTGCACAGTCGACGATAATCTCTGGTTGATATTTAGTTCTGCCAGGATCGAGACGTTGGTCCTAAACGCTGTCCAGGGAATCCGCAGCAGTCGCCGCCAACACCACATCTCGAGTGCATCGATTTTGCGCCGGTCTTTTAGGCGTCCGTCCAAGTTTCTGCGCCATAAAGGAATATCGGGAAGACTAAGCTTCTCATAAGGCGGACTTTCGTGGCTTTGGTGATATTGCGGTTGCACCAGACTCTTTTCAGCTTGTCAACGGCAGATCGGGTTATAGCGCATCTCCTTCGGATCTCGTCTTCACATCCTCCGGTGTTTGTGAAAGTGGAGCCGAGGTACACATATGATTGGACAACCTCACAGTTGCCAATCATAGAGATGTCAGGATGGTTTTGTTCAGCTCGGTCCACTATCATCATCTTGGTCTTGTCTCTGTTGATTGCAAGTCCGAAAGAGAGGCTTATTGACTCTAGACGTGTCAGCAGGCGTTCCATGTCTTCTTTTGTTTGTGCGAGAAGAGTAGTGTCGTCAGCATACCTCAAGTTAGATATCCTTTGACCTCCCACTGAAATGCCTTTGTCCCATTGTTCCAGAACGATTCTCATAATACATTCCGTATAGATGTTGAACAGAAGTGGCGAGAGTATGCATCCTTGTCGGACACCAGCATGTGTATGAAAGCTTTTCGAGTCAACGTCGTCTATTCGAACAGTCGCAGTTCCGTCCTCGTAAAGTCGGCGTATGAGACGGACTAGGTGGATAGGTACTCCCATTTTAATAAGTATGTCCCATAACATGTGCCATTTCACGGTATCAAAGGCCTTGCGAAAGTCGACAAAGCAGATATAGAGTGGGATGTTAAACTCTCTAGACTTTTCAATTATTTGTCGAAGAATAAGGATCTGTTCTCTTGTTCCTCGACCCTTGACAAATCCCGCTTGCTCAATAGCTATTTCGGGATTAAGAAAAGCTTGCAGTCTGGTATTGATGACATGAAGAAGTACTTTGCTGGCGTGTGTAACTAAGGCTATAAGTCTGTAGTTGCCACATTTCTTAGTTGATCCCTTTTTGTGCAATGGTATGAACACGGAGTGTGCCCAGTCTCGAGGCCACTTCTCTGTCTCCCAGACGCGGTTGCAGATAACATGCATGATATCAACTCCGTATTCACCCATCGCTTTAAGGATCTCCACTGGAATGGCGTCAGCTCCTATAGCTTTATTCTTTTTAAGGTGATCAATTGCGGCTCGTATTTCACTTTTCAAGACTGATGGTTCCATATCATCCTGTGAGAGTGTACTAGTGCTACACGATGTTGTTATGCTGCTATCGCTAAAAAGTTGCTCGCAATATTCTCTCCAGACATCCACAACATCCTTGATTTCTGTTACAGTCACTCCATTTAAATCCTCAATAGCCCAGGTTTTCGCTTTGAATTGACGAGTTATGGTTCGAATCTTCATAAATAAATCTTTAGTTTCGTGGCGCTCTGCGTTTTTTTCCAACTCTAGGCAGAGGTTGTTGAGCTGGTTATTACGATCTCTGCGAGTAAAAGTTTGGATCTGTGCACCCATCAAATTCAATTCCTGTACTGATGCCCCCCTGGCCTTCCTCTCACGACGGTTCTCTACTAGACGCCAGGTGTCGTCTGACATCCAGTGTTGGTGTTTCCCTTTAGTTCGGGTAGGTTGTGACGAGCGTACAGTCTTTTTTATGTGCTCTTTTGCGGACTGCCAGAGTGAGTCGGGGTCATCATCAAGAGCTTGTGACCTCCACGTGCTCTTATCGGCTGCCAGTAGGTTTCTGAAAGACGTTTGGTCCACTACTTCAAGCCTGTTGTTAGTTTTACGAGGTATGGAGTTACGTAATTTAAGTTTGAGGTTGCATACGAGAAATTGGTGGTCAGATTGACAGTCGGCTCCGGGCAATGTGTGTGCGTTCATAATTGAACTTCGCCATCTAGCTCTTATGAGTATGTAGCCAATCTGATTTCGGTGTTTTCCGTCAGGGGACGTCCAGGTATATAATCTTCTGCGGTGTTGCTGGAATACTGTATTCATAATGGTGAGGTTGTTGTCGGCTGCAAACTGGAGCAATCTCTCTCCTCGATCATTTCTTTGGCCGAGACCATAGTTGCCTACAATATTCCGCAAGCCCACATCCATGCGTGTCTCACCCACTTTCGCGTTAAAATCGCCAAGTATGATCAATAGTTCTCTACTTGGTATTGTTGCTATTGACGATTCTATGTCATTGTAGAAACTTTCTACGTCTTCATCTTTCGCCGCGCTGGTGGGCGCATATACTTGTATAATATTCAGCGGAGTAGGTGATGCACTGAGCTTCATTGTTATGATTCTGTTGCTGACAGGGTTATAGCCTACGACCGCATTAGTCCATTTTTTAGGAATTGCAATGGCCACTCCAGCGTAGATACTGGAGTCATCTCCTGAATGATAGATGGTATGCTTATTCAAGTCTTGGTGGCCATTACTTCTCCAGTGAGTCTCGCTTAGACCGGCAATGGTGGTATCGCATCGCTGGAGCTCATTATCCAAGATGTGTAATTTACCTTCATCACGGAGTCCTCGTACGTTCCAAGTGCCTATACGGGTGTTCTTTCGCAATTGGAGTTGTTTTCTTCCAGTAGTATGCTTTCCGGGGGAAGCCTGGTTGCCTACATTCCCTCGGCCGGTAGCCAATTTAACACTGTGAGTCCCGGAAAACCCAGAGCGCCGGTCGCTACGCGGATCGTCAGGCAAACGTACATCTTTATTTGGTAGCATTTTCATCATTCAACTCTCGTGGGAATTAGTAATGTAGTAGTATCCCGTTGCTTTCTACATCGCGGTACTACAGACTCAATGTCCATAGAAATCTGTCAGTGAACCAATTCAGAACATATGGTTCCTGTGCTTCACCACAGTGCTGATGGCTACCGCTGCCCTCCACCAGGGTCCAGGTACAACGCCCCTGTGGCTCGCCTCCTCCGCTGGTTGGACCGTACCGACAACTGTTGTCTCCGCTCTTCCCCACCGTTGAGGTCTTCACCCGTAACCCTGGGCACGGGCTCCGCAATATACCCTGCTGAATTGGGTCCCTACTGAACTTCGCCATCTACACACTCTGGCCTACTAGAGTGTAAGATGCCCACCCCCGCGACGTGGACGCGTCAGACAGGAATTGCTCAAGTGGAGCGCAGAGAAGGTGACTCTATTCTCCCAGGAGCCGGGTTAATGGACGTGTATGAAACCACGCCCAAAGGCAACAAACAATAGGTACATTAATTTATTTAAAGTATTGAACACGATCTTTTTGTATCGTAACTTTTTTAAGAACAAAGGAACTCAACCAATAAAAAACATCTATAACTCACTTGTGAATAGCAATGAAAAAGTTTACATGTGTTTATGTGGCTAACTGCGGTGAAATTAGAGAGCCATTTTATATGTTGAAAAATATATTAGTAAGCGCGCCTTACACATCAGTTATCATAATTTTTCAACAGGATCCCTTTATGACGCGCGTCATTTCACCAAATAGAATTAAGCGGACGTTACAAATGTTAGGGATTAGCTTTATCACCTCAACTCAGTCGGTTAATCATATTTGTTTCGGTGACAAATTATATATATTAAGGTTTTTTGCCGGAAAATTTAGCTGCCACCTCACACCGTAGCAAAAATGAAATATTTAATAATAATTTTGCCTAGTTAGTGCTTCTGACCCTCGGGATAGATACCTATACAGATCTTTCAACTGATAAAAGCGCGTCTCTCCATATTCTTTGAGAATATACAACTACTTTTGAAGCGCTCGTAGCGAAGTTTACTTAGCTGTTCTCAACCGATCAGCAAAGTTAAGCAACGTCGCGCGCGGTCATGAGTTGGATGGGTGACCGCTAGTGACATTACTACTGAGCGTGCATGTGCTTCTGAGGGCACGTTAAGCCATCAGTCCCGGTTGTGGTCTTAGGATGGTAGTCGTTATAGCATGGTGGTAGGGCAATTTGCGAATGCCCGCCTGGCTAGCTACCACCCTCAAGTAGAAAGTGTTCCGGCAGCTGCCCTTGAGAGCCAGTACTTCTAAGTTAGCCTGAACAATATCTTCGACCACATCATCACTTACCATCAAGAGATCAATGAGATAGTGGTCAAAGGCGAAGTTATCAAGCATAAAAAAAACAAAGGTTTTTTGCCGGAAAATTTAGCAGCTCCCACACTCCTTAGCAAAATTTAAATGTTTAGTAATAATTTTGCCTAGTTAGTGCTTCTGACCCTCGGGATGGATACCTATACAAATCTTTCAACTGATAAAAGCGCGTCTCTCCATATTCTTTGAGTATATAAGGTTGCTATTAGTTTATCAACAATACTGCGGGGGATGGTGTGGAATCGATAACTGAATGTGTTCCACTTATGTTTAATTTGCGAAGTTTTGCTTAGATCATCTGAAAATCTGTTACTTTTCCATCCAGTATGTAAAACAAAGTTTTTTAACTCCTTCTTCACTGCTGAAGCTGTTAGGCTTTTGAACTCTTTACCTGTTGAAGTTAGACGCGCACCTACTCTAGAAGCTTTCAAGCAACGTGTCAAAGCTATTTATCTTCTGTAAGTCACAGTTAAGCCTATGTGGTCGTAGTTTCGTAGTTGATTATATGTATTGTTTATAATATGTAAGTATATGCTAGTATTATAGCTTAAATGTATGTGTATATATATACATATATATATAATATATACACAATGGTGTGGTGAAGTAAACAGAACTAATAATTTAGAAAACGTTAATTTAGTTAAGCAAAGTTTTATACATTACTCTGAAGTGCACCAAGCCGCCATAATAATTTATTTACTGCTCCTTCCCAAACATGGTTGCCTGGAAGAGATCGATTTAAGTGATAAGGCCAATTGTAGCATGATTGTAATTTTCTTTTTGTAAATTCATAATAGATCTGTACTGTGGTGTTTCAATAAAGAGTTATATCTATCTATCTATATATATCTAATTTCCACATATAGGTACCCTACCACTATACTGCCATTCAAAAACAACAACCTGGGCTTTGTGTGTCCTCCAAAAAACGTGCACCCACAGTAGTAATCCCACTAGCAGTCCCCCATCCAAGTCATGACCGCGGACATTACTTAACATAGTTCATTGGTCAAGAATTATTAAGCAAGCTACACTACCAGCGCTTCAAAAGATTCGAATCGGTAGTAGTTTTATATAATTTTATTTTATATAATAATAATATTCAGGAGTTTTATTTCATAATTATTATTTCAACACCCTTGCTCGCAAAGTGAGCTTTATTATGTCGTTCTTAGGGCCATAAACCGAACTATAACACCCTCGTGTATAATAATATTATACACTGGTGCGTAATAGAATTATCCCTGCAAAGTTAAGTTAGTACCTAACTACAAATTATATGCAAGTAAACAGAGCATTTTAAATTTAATCGGGTAAAATATCCCTACAAAGTTAAGTTAGTACCTAACTGCAAATGATATGCGAGTAAACAGAGCATTTTCAATTTAACCGGGTAATATAGATTTGTAACATCAAAGAGTATATAAGTAACCAAGATAAATTTGCCGCGCGCAAAAAAAAAATTGCGCGCTTTTTTCCATAATTTTCGTATGTTGTTTGTATCGCACTTGTGCAATTTTTTTTTTCCTCCCAAGGCTGTTGAAAAAGTGCTTGTGAAACTCGTGAGCAACTTGCTCATTATACACTCGGCTGATTTACGCCCTCGCCTACAGCTCGGGCTGCAACACACAGCCTCGTGTATAGTGAGCAACTAAGCTCACTTGTATCATAGTCTACTATTATTGAGCATAGAATTATGACATACCATATTACCTGGTCAATTTATAGTTATTTTTATCAACATAATAATTGAATATCTAGACAAGAATTAGATGGGTGACCACATATGTAAAAAATATTTTTTTTACATACCTATGTGGTCACCCATCCAATTCTTGACCACGGCGAACGTTGTTTAACTTAGATAAGCAAATTTCGCTACGAGCGCTTCAAATATTTAGTCTACTAAGCGAAACAGTAGGCATATTTTTTTATACAAGCAAAAAGCTGAGCTCTTTGAGGGCTCGCGTTTATTTTACACTCTGATTCTAGTGGTGTCATATAGTACCTATTAATATTACAAAATCACAAATATACGATAGGAAAAATTTAAGTCATGTGCGGGATTCGAACCCGCGTCCATCCACCCCTTGAGCCGGGGTATGCTCTAACCAATTTAGCTAACATGATATGAGGTCATAACTCAAATCTTTCCTATCGTTCTTTAACCATCGTATTGGGATGGAGCGACATCTATTGCGTTGTACTGTCAAGGGGTGGATGGACGCGGGTTCGAATCCCGCACATGACTTAATTTTTTCCCATTGTATATTTGTGATTTTATAGTGTAATTCGCATAGCAGGCGTTACTGCAAACCTAACAATATTAAAATTGTGTTAAGTAGATTAACTTCTATGTATTAGAGTATTGAGTTTAGTTCTGTTGCAGCGATGTTAACTCTTTGGTTTTCTAACAGATGGCGTTAGTAGTACAATAACACTATATCCAATGAATACAAAATTGTTAATGTTATTTTTTTAATGATTATTGAATTATATTTTTTTTGACAGAACTGAATAAAATATAAACAATGAAGTTAAATTACTATGTTAAAGCACAAATCTATAGGCGTGACAGTTTTTCAGTAAATTGTGCCACAAAATGTTCAAGTTGTGGGTTAGTAATAATATCAGGAATCTAACTTTACAATCTTGTATACCTGCCTTTAAATAGCTGCTCGCCTAATAAGTGAAACAAGCATTTATGGCCAATCTACGTAGTTTTTGGGGTCGCATGTAAACTTTACATAAGAATTGTTGGTTTTCTAACATTGTCGATCGTATCAGGCGTCATGAAAAGAATGAAAGTGTTTTCATGTTATATACTTCCGTGGGGTTAGAATGTCAACTCCCCATTTCTTCCCGTGGGTGTCCTAAGAGGTGACTAAGGGCAAATCAAATCATATTATATTTGCAGAGTACAGGTAATACAAATGTGGTCATAATAATAATATTGTTCGCCATACTCAACCCTGGTAGGGTATGCAAATTACGGGCAAACAAATTTATCTATCGAATGAATGAAAATAATAACATGTCTATATTTGTATACATAAACACAATTAAGAAATAAATATATTTTGCGCAAATGTAATTTAAGCGAAACTTCATAATATAATAGTTTCTTCTTGTTTGTAATATGTATACTATGTCGTTTTTTATGCCTATGACCACTATCTCACCTGATGGTAAGTGATAATGTGGTTAAAGATGTTGTTCAGGCTAACCTAGAATTTCTGGCTCTGAAGGACAGCTGCCGGAACACACCGTTAGATGCTTGGCGACAGATTTTCTACTTTAAGGTGGTAGCTATAAGGTGGGCATTCGCAAAATGCTATAACGACTACCATCCGAAGACGATAAACGGGACCGACGGCTTAAAGTGCCCTCTGAAGCACGGAAGCGCTCAATAGTAATGTCACCAGCGCTCACCCATCCAACCCATGACCGCGGCGGACGTTACTTAACTTTGCTGATCGGTGAAGAACAGCTGAGCAAACTTCGCTTCGAGCGCTTTGAAATTTATATTAAATTAATAAATAAATAGGATGTTATCTATCAAATGGTGACATGATGACATCTATGCAATAAGAGTAGACGTGTACTGTACTATATCAGCGGGATCGTCCACTGCTGAACACAGCCTTCCCTATTTCGCGGATATTTGCCATAATCCCCACGCTTGGCAGGTGTCTTGGGGATCGCAGTGTAAGATGGCAGTTCCTTAGAAAGTGCTGCTGTCCACATTCCAGTATTTTTCCCTTAGTCGCCTCTTACGACACCCACGGGAAGATATGGGGAGATGCAATTCTAACCCGGTACCCCACGGGGATAGTAGACCTACAGGCAACAAATAAAATTGTGAAAACCAGTCGCAATAGTCCAAAATGAAACTAGATCAGACATACTGTAGGAGGTAACACGTAAAGTCTGGCATTAGTTCAGTTCGTGACCGTGATAGCGATGAAATTGATGCGAGATTGATAGAAAGGCGAAGAACATTACACGCTGAATCAGATTGACCAACAGTTCAAACGTCAACTCGCTATACAAAAGATTACATGATTTTAACAAAAAACTAGGTAAGTGCAAGTTGGACCTTCGCCCGTTTTAAGTTCTGAAGCAGGGATAGCTTAGTGGCATTGGCTATGGACTGCCGTGCAGCAGGTCTATGGTTCGAATCCCGCCGCGGACTTGAGCTTCACCGCATGGTGAAAGGGCATTTTGCGAATGCTTACCTGGTTAGCAACCGTCAAGTAGAAAATCTGTCGACAAGCACCTAACAGTGTATTCCGGCAGCACTTCTTGAGAGCCAGTAAAATTACAGGCACATGAGACCTAGCAACTGAACGTCTCAGTGTGACGGGCACGGTGCAACTCGTCGTTGACGAAATGCATCTGTTATAGACAGAGGTTAGCCCACTTAACACCAGGTGGGCCTTGGGCTTGTTCCATCCCAATTAGATTAAAAAAAAAATATTTGGTCAGATATCGGTAGTTAGTAAGGCAATAAAAGTGAATCTAAAAAATATATTAACTGGAGAAAAAATAATATGGTAAAAAATATTCTGCAATTTCAGCTTCAAAACTAAATTGTAGTTTAGTTAGTTAAAAACAAATATTTGACCATAATCTCATTGAATTATTTTTCAAGGGGCTCCAATTTGGACCGGAAGTCACCGACATAGCTCTCAGAATTAGCAAGTTGAAGTGGCGATGGGCAGGTCTCGCTGGCAGGACGAACTGATAACCAATGGGTTCTCGAGTGGTTACATTACACCGGAGGAGTTAGAATTGATATGTGGACTAATATATAACTAACTAATAGCCGTTCTTTGTGGCGTTATATGGGGGAGGCTTTTGTTCGACAGTGAACCTCTTCCACCTGATAATAATGAGGAACGTAATGTGTGACCTTTAACGTTATGAAATTAGGTAAAGACAGGCCAGTTAATATATTTATCTACATTTAGCAACTTATTTTTAGAAATGAATATCTTGTGAATCTTCTCATCTTCTTATATATTTATTTAAAAATTATAAATTAAACCGACAAAACACTCACGTTGGGGATTCACGTTTGCCCGGGGGGCACAATACCCGCCGGGAGCTCGCAGACGCAGCTGCGCACTCGCCCTGATGATGAGCATCTAGTTGCTCGAAACTCGGCTCGACGTATTCGATGCCTGACGTAAGTATTTTTGCCGGTTTAATATATATATATATTTATTCTTTTTGTTTTCTCTCAGCCTAATACGATGTAAGACTGTTTGGTTCTTGGGACGTTAATTCAGTGCATCACATATATTATTTGCCTAACAACTAATTTTATACAGAATTTTTTTTGAAGCGCTCGTATCGATGTTAACTTAGCTGTTCTCAACCGATCAGCAAAGTTAAGCAGCGTCGCCCGCGATCATGAGTTGGATGGGTATCCGCTAGTGACATTACTATTGAGCGTTTCCGTGCTTCGGAGGGCACGTTAAGCTGTCGGTCCTAGTTGTTGTTTTAGGATGGCAGTCGTTATAGCATGGTGGTAGGGCAAGCACCTGACGGTATATTCCGGCAGCTGTCCTTGAGAGCCAGTACTTCTAGGTTAGCCTGAACAACATCTTCGACCACATCATCACTTACCATCAGGTGAGATAGTGGTCAAAGGCTAAACTATCAGGAATAAAAAAAAATAAAAAATAATAAACATATTCCAGCGACCCGCAGGTAAAGAATCCCTGAACGAAGTAATAAGCAACACTGCAGCAAAACACCTTGACTTGCTTAATGAAAATCCAAAACTTAACACTAAGTTAACTGCGACTTAACCCAGCCGGGGTAATTCGAATTCAAGTTTGGCTTAAGTTTTGGATAGCGGCCCTTCATTAGACGGAGTTTGGAGTAATTGGTTCTCACTATTTGTTAATGGGAATTGCTAGTGACTAACTGAGTTTATTGCTAGCTTTTGCTGATGATTTTAACCTCAGTATTTTTAATGTCTGTAACTCAGTTTCTTTGCAAAACATTGTTTGTATAGATATACATGATCATTGTAAGGCTTGAGCGTCTCCATCGTTACTGTATAAGATCTTCGAATAAGGTCTTCGAAAATATGATCACATATCTCAATTTCGTACAAGACTCAAGTGGTTGCCTATTCGTCTTCGCCGGGATCACATACTGTCTCTTCTTTACAACATTTTATTTAATCCCTTTACCCAACTCTATTTGAAGGAACGTTTTAAGTTCCTGCATTGCTCCCACTCGTGTGACCTCAGATCATCTGAAAATCTTACGCTGAGTTTGCCGAGCCATCGAAGTGACTTCTATGGCAGCTCTTTTATTGTTCAGGCTGCGCGACTTTGGAATAAACTTCCGGTTAATATAAGGCAAGCTCAGTCTATTGCTGTATTCAAAAGTCAAATTAAATACCATTATTTATCTACTTTACCATCTCATTGAAATTTTAGTCTGTATCCGTTATGTGTACCAGTATGTAGTATTTAGTATTAAGTAGTATAAGTAATTGGTTTAATAGTATGTAGTATGTTTATATATTCTTTTGAAAGTAAGCATTTGATGTAGATATATTTAATTAATTTATTGTGTTCGCCAACCTCTCTGAATCCTTAAACGATCTCTATCAAAAGGTTGACTGGAAGAGATCGCTTTAAGCGCTTTGTACTTTACTTTTAAGATGTTTTTCTTTATTGTATTTTTGTATTGGTGTACAATAAAGTGTTTTGTATTGTATTTTATTGTAAGGCATGTCGTAATAAATGGATTTGAATATTGAGAAATTAATGAGGTTACTAAAATAGGAGTGTATGTTGCATAGATGCATACTGAGATGGGTGTTCGGTATAACTTGATTGGACAGGATAAGTCAGTGTATTTTGAAGCAGTGATGGCTTAGTGGCATTGACTATGGACTGCCGTGCCGCAGGTCCATGGTTCGAATCCCGCCACGGGTTTGAGCTTCACCGCATGGTGGAAGGGCATTTTGCCTGGCTAGCGACCACCGTCAAGTAGAAAATCTGTCGCTTAGCACCTAACGGTGTGTTCCGACAGCAATCCTTGAGAGCCAGAGAAATTGCAGGCACATGAGACTTAAAAACTATGTCTCAAGGTGATGGGCGCAGTGCAATCGTGACTAGTGACGAAATGCATCTGTTATAGGCAGAGGTTAGTCCGCTTAACACCAGGTGGGCCTCGTGCTTGATCCGTCACAAAACAAAAAAAAAATTCGGCAATAGCTCGCATTGCCACAATGTCACAGAACATATTCTTTTTATGAATGATAGGCTAGCCTTTGACTACTATCTCACCTGATGGTAAGTTATGATGTGGTCGAAGATGTTGTTCAGACTAACCTAGAATTACTGGCTCTCAAGGACAGCTGCCGGCATACACCATCAGGTGCTTGGCGACAGATTTTCTACTTGAGTGTGGTAGCTAGCGAGGCGGGCATTTGCAAAATGTTCTACCACCATGCTGTAACGACTGTCATCCTAAGACAACAACCAGGACAGACGGCTTAAAACGTGTTCTTGGAGGCACGGAAACGCTCAGTAGTAATGTCAATAGCGGTCACCCATCCAACTCATGACCGCGGCGGATGTTGCGTAACTTTGTCGATCTGTTAAGAACAGCTTAGTGAACTACGCTACGAGCGCTTTAAAATGGGATACGGATGATTTATACCCACTGGTCATTTTTGGATTTGGATATTAGGAATCTAAACTGAATCTATATACTTAAATATACTATTGCAGGTGTACTTAGTAAGTTTACTTATACCTGTAGGTAAGCTCCCTTACGCAATACTAGGAGTATATGAAGCTATTTTGCATCTACTATAAATTTCCAGAATTTCCTTCCATAAAATAGCACTAGATGTACTTAGAGAAGCAATTTCCACTTCAAAATGCCGTTCAAAAACGCAACACTACTCCGTACCTATGCATAAATATACATAAATTTGTACGTACGCGTGTAGGTCCTAGTTTGTCTAGTCGTATGCAGGCGGGGTCGGGCGCAAAGTGCATATATTAAACTTGTACAACGGCTTGTATGCTCAGCATGTTTCAGTGGTACAGACTTATTCTGTAACCTTGGGTTTTTTTCTGATAGGTTAGCCTTTGACCCCTATCTCACCTGACGGTAAGCGATGATGTGGTCGTAAATGTTCTACAGGCTAACCTAAAAGTACTGGCTCTCAAGGACAGCTGCCGGAACATACCGTTAGGTGCTTGGCGACAGATTTTCCTTGAGGTTGGCAGCTAGCCAAGCGGGCATTAGCAAAATTCCTTTGTTACTTTTGAAAGCTGTCACATCAACATCTACCGTTATAAAAAATAATAATATAAAAATATTTCTACACTATTCTTTTTTCCGTTGAATTAAGCAAGATCAAGGGTATTTTTAGTCTAACGATTCAATGGTACCACGGTTAATAGAAATCAGTATTTACGTAGTACCATTGAGTCAATGGTACCACGGCAAAGGAACGCTTTTCAGAAATCCATATTTAATAATAACAAATATTTTAGGAAAACTTTAATGTAATATTTTAATAAGACACTAAAAAAAATGTCTCGATCGTGCGGTCGAAGGACATGGAACACACGACGGATCCTGAGGAGGTCAAGACTGACCTCCTCAGGATCCGTCGTGTAGAAGCGAAATATGTCGAAAATTCTTCCGGTTTACCTGCGTGGTGTTTGTGACGTCACGACGGCTTAACAAGAAATTAGGTGGAATTGTCTCTACTAAATGTATTTTTTATACATATATTTTAAGTGTTTTATTAAATTATTAATTTCATGTCTTCTTAAAATATTTATTAAATATTTGTTATTTTAAAGTAAGTTCGTTTGATAAGTATATTTATTGGAATGTCATTAAAGTTCAAAGTTCTGCTTAACTATCGCCCATAGTTTTTTTTTCTGATCGGTTAGCCTTTGACTACTATCTCACCTGATGGTAAACGATGATGTGGTCGAAGATGTTGTTCAGGCTAACCTAGAATTACTGGCTCTCAAGGACAGCTGCCGGAACACACCATTAGGTGCTTGGCCGCAGATTTTCTACTTGAGGGTGGTAGCCAGCCAGGCGGTCATTTGCAGAATGCCCTACCACCATGCAGTTTTTCTGGTCCTGCTCTGACTTGTTTCTGCATCATCCGCTTTCATCTTCACAACCATTCCTGTATATCTTCTGACTTCGAGTGTGCTTTGGTACCCGGTAGCTCCAAAGGGAACCTCCAATCTGTTTCTTATTACCGCTATCCGTTCTCAACTTAGCTCTTTTTCTCCAGAATAAGTCCTAGACGAAAGGATTTTCTTGGCTTAAAGTTATTACGGACTCATAGGTAAGCCGCTTTAACCTCTTGTGTATATTCCCAAGGTTTCACGGACTTTTCCACTGACTTTTTTCACGGGCTTTTGTCAAATACAGCCTAAGAAAGTTCCCGAAGGATTTATAAAGAAAAAGTTCTAAGTAGTTTGAAAGTTGTAGTGTTCTTGGAGCTGCGTAAGTATATACTTTTTGTGGTTGATTGATAATGAAAGAGTTTTCAAGGGGATTTGGAAAGCTTTGTTTATTGAGGTTTATGAAGCTTTTGGAGGTATTTGAATTTTGTAATTTTGATTTTTATTACAAAAAACCACTTATGTTTAAAATATTGAAATGAAATGAAATGAAAATATTTTTATTCAACACATAATTCAAGATAAAATATAAATGTGAACGCAGTACAAAATAACATATTGAGATTTTCCTAAATAAGTCGTACATAGAAATGGTGTTGAAAGGGCTTCAGCTCAGCGTTGTGCCAATTGGGTAACCAATCAGCGCTGGTTTTCAGCCGCAACCCGAAAGGCGAAAGGACACCCTTAAAACAATGGGTTTTTTTTTTATAAGGAACTCTAGGCAAATAGATATATGTTAACATTTTAGCAAGAAAAATAAGATAATGTTTCCAAATATAACTAAATAGATACTACATATTATACTAGACATTATAATAAAACTTACACAACATATCATAATGGAATATATATACAGTAAAAAACAATACATACACTCAATAAATACATATTCATATATACAAACACACATTCTTATCTGTCAGTAGGGAAAATTACACAACTTTATGATTTGATAATTCTCATGGAATTACACCTATTTTAAAATAATATTGTTAACAGTGATATAAATTAAATAAATGACAAATCGTACACGATGTTTTCATGGCTCCTCTGCTCATTAATAAGGTAAGTTCTGAGCTTCCGTCTGAAAGTACTTAACGTCCTGCAATTTCTTATGGGTGGTGGTAAATTGTTCCAGCACTTGGTGGCTGAGTACCGAAAACCACCTTTAAAGGCCGTGGTACGATGCCTTGGGATAGCCAATTGTGTTGATCCGTGTCTCCTTGAGGTTTGCCTAGTTTCTCCAAACCATCTAAATTTTTTATTTAGATATGATGGGGTTTGGTGATTGAACACGCCGAAAAGTAGACAAGCCAAATGAAGCTTACGGCGAGATTTCATTCTTAATGAAAGATGTTGGTTAAGGAAAAGTGTTACGTGACTTCTGGGTGGAATCGAGAAACAAAATCTCGCGCAAGCATTCTGAACTCGCTGTACTAAGCGTTCAGTGCGTGAGAGCAGTCGAGGGCCATAAACAATATCCGCATAATTAAGTTTTGAAAGGACAAGAGATTCTACAAGCTGAATGCGGAGCTCCTCAGTTAAGTAGGGCCTTAACTTGTACAGAGTTTTGAGCCTGAAAAAACAATTACGCACAGAGTTTGTTATGTGTTTCTCAAATCGTAAACCCTCATCTACAATCAATCCTAGATTTCGAACCTCATAAACGCGTTCGATTACTTCACCCATAAGTGGTATGGAAACATTAACCGGTATCGACTCTAAATTTCGTTTACTTCCCAGAATTATGAACTTGGTTTTATTCGCGTTAAGCAAAAGATTATTGTTTTTACTCCAAGTTGCTATATTTTTAAGGTCCACACAAAGATTCTTTATGGCGTTGTCAAGATCTTTTGGATAAAAAGAAATGTAGACCTGAATATCATCAGCATACATGTGATATTTGCAGTACTTTATAGAATTTATTACATCGGCGCTGTATAAGGAAAACAAAATTGGTCCTAAAATTGAACCCTGTGGTACACCTCTCTGTAGCGTTGTAAGTGTTGAAGTAAGAGGAGTTCTAGAGTTTTAATAAAAATAAATATATATCATGTAATCAATAGCATATATATGAAATGTATTGATTACTTAAATTCAGTATACCTGCCGGGTGTGTTACGTGTATTTAGAGTAAAATAACTTAAGAAGTGACAACCTTTTATAAATAATAATAATATGTAACGATCTGTAAGTCATGTAAAAAGGCACCATCAGCTATTAATTAGTTCACATGTACAATCCATTCGAAAACAATTTGATAGAAATAAAAAAAAAAAAAAAATACTAATCATTTCATCGAATGAAAATCATGGAAGTAATAAGTACTACTAGTACTTATTACTTCCATGATGAAAATAGAATAAGAATAAAATATTAGTCTGATCCACGAAGCTGTCTGATCTGACCATAGACAAAAATATATCTATACACTGGCAATAATATTCTGTGCTCTGTGGTCTGACATGCATTACAAATCTGTGGGTGCGTTGTTTATCTATAGAGCGTGTTGTGACTTTGTAAACAAAAATCATAACAAAAATTTCTACCTACTTTTAAAAAATTACAGATTATTTTATAAGTATAACAAAATAGGAGTGCCACATATAATAATATATAATACACTTGTAATCCTACCCTACAGCAACGGACTTTGTTTATGAGAAAACAGTGTTCATAGCGAAAAAAAAGAGATTTGTATGAAGTAAAAAAGTTATTGAAATGAAAGTAGCTCACTTTTTGCTAACAACTGCAGCACGCCTAGACCTAACAGCTGCTACAAGCTCTTTATTCTTTGCCACCGATGGTTTAGGGCTCTTCGGGGCAGACGGTGGGTCTTCTATCTTGTTCAGTTCCGTGATACTGGAAATACGATGGCGAGAACCATCACTTGCGAGGACCAATACAAATCCGTCCCGCGTCCAACACTTGTTCAATCCAAACCGCTGTCTAGCAGCGATAAACGCGGCGTGCCTGGGCTTAGTGAGAAATTCTGAAATAGTAATTCCAGTGCCTTTAAGAGTTGTTTTGGCAAACCATATATTGTTACGGATAGCTAAATCTCGGAGCTTCAGAATAATTGGCCTTGGTTTATCTGGTGTAGATGCACGGCCCATTCGATGACAGCGAGTTATGTCTGCAGCAGTGATATCTGTGAGCTTCATCTGCTGTGTGATGGCATTTAATGTGATTGCTGCTGTGTCCTCCTGCCCCTGTTCTGGTATCCCATGTATGAGCACAATCTTTCGACGGCACCGCATCTCTTGGCTGTCTGATTCTCGTGCAAGAATTGTTATCTGCTCCTGGAGGGATTTTAGAGCAGCTAAAACAAAAGAGTGGAAGGAAGAAAAGTCTGCTGCAAGCACCGTGGTATTACTTGAAGATGGTGATTTCTTGAGCTCTGCTTGCATAGCATCCATCTTCTGTAGAACTAGATATTCTAGCTGGGCTTGGGACTTCATTATAGCCTCCATTATATGCACTATAGGCAGTGATTGTTTACTCCAGCAAGAAATGATTTTTAGTGGATGATAACACTACCCAGCAGGTACTTTTGTTTTTTATTTATATACACCTAAGTATTTTACAATTTTATAGTGTATTTATATTTTTAATTGAAATAAAATTGTCCAGCAAATATTATAACATGTGGTTTTTTAAACTACCCACAGAAGAAAAAAATATTGTGATACATAATCTCAAATAATATCAAATTCCAACGATTCCAAAATCAAGTATACCCAAATAGGCCGAGCTTCAGTAGGGGCGGAGTACTTTGTATGGTGGCCATCTTGAAATCCGCCATTTTGGATTTTTGACAGGTGTCATTCGACTGCTCTCTCGATTCCCTATGACATTTTTTCGTAGTCAATGCACCATGGTACATTAGAACTGTCGACCTCCATTGAAACCTGAACCTGGATATCGTTGTCGATGTAATAAAAAACATGCAGAAGCTCATGAACATAGACTTCATCACAAGTGATTGTTGAGGCAATCCAGCTCCTTGACAACACAGACATAGTGAGAAGGCTAAAATAGACAAAACTTAAAAAAAAAGTATTTATTCAAACCCATACACAATAATAACTACACATAAAATAAAATAACACAATTATTATAAAAATTTAAAAACAATTGATATTCCTAAACTCAGAATTTAAAATCAAATTATATAAATTAACAATCAATATTTAAAAATGTCAAAGTTTAAATGAATAAGTATATGTAAACTTTGACATTTTTGAGTAAGTGTAGTAGTAGTATCATATAGTGATAAATAGTTATGTGAGTGTTATATAATATCACAAGAACACATAGTGTCTCCCCTTTATAGACAATAAGATAGGTGTTACTAAAATTACTCATAAAGTACCTCATAAAAACAAAAAAATATCATTAAACCTCTGGTGGAGGGAAAAGTGGCCAGAATGCTGACAGGCCATGACAAAAGACAGCACTGTGTTCAGCTCCAAACTAATATAAAAGAATGAATTTTTAAATTTCATTTCAAGTGATATCGCGCAGCCAAACAATTGAAGCAATGGTGGCTCAGTGGCATTGGCTATGGACTGCCGCGCAGCTGGTCCATGGTTCGAATCTCAGCGCCGGCTTGTGCTTCACCGCATGGTGGTCGGCCATTTTGCGAATGCCCGCCTGGCTAGCGACCACCCTCAAGTAGAAAATCTGTCGCTAAGCACCTAACGGTAGGTGCCGGTCCTGTCCTTGAGAGCCAGTAATTCTGGGTTAAGCCTGTTACCTTCGTCTACATCATCACTTACCATCGGGTGAGATTGTGGTCAAAAGGTTACCAATCAGCAACAAAAATAATAAAAGATACCATATTTACTAACAGCAGAAAATTTTTACCTCAAGAGATCACCTACTAATTTCTTCGTATCGAGTTAGCTATTTGGGCTTCAGGACAAAATGGTATAAAAAGTTATGTTCAAAGAAGATCGGTGATCTCAGAACCCAATAAAAATACAACCAAGATGGTTGAGACAACGCTAAATTTATTCACTCCTAGACCGATGTTTTTCTTAATATTTTGATTATTAAATAGCAGTTAAGAAAATTGAAAAAATCTTTATAATAAATACACTCGAGAGCAATGAATCCGGGTCACTTAAAGAATCCTAAAAATCTCGGAAACTAAAAATGCTAGGTTAATGCAATAAATTGTATTTAATAGACAATGTAATACTCCTTAAATGAAGGTATTAAAACTTCTTAGTTATTGTAAAGTTATATCATAAAAAAATCAAATTTGAAAAAGGGCCACTTTCGAAGATGGAACTACGAAATTACAGCATTTGGTTTTGCTTTTGTTTGTAATCTGTCATTTATGTGGGTACATAAACCATGTTGATAGTGCTCTATATTCATTATTCAAGCTGAAATTATGTCGCTTACGCCTGAAGAATGCACCAGAATACTTACAATGCTGGAAACCGGCCGGAGTCAGCGCGATACAGCCAGGACTGTCGGTGTGTCGCTGTCAACAGTACAAAGAGTTCTCCGACGTTACGAAGAAACTGGTTCTAACCTACGCAGACCAGGAACGGGCAGAACCAGGTGTACCACAGCACGAGAAGACCGATACTTGGTGAACACCATGCTTCGAAATCGCTTTCTCACAGGAACTGAACTCACCAATCAGTTTCGACGCCTCGGAGGAAGTAACCCAAGTGCATGGACAGTAAGACGTCGGCTTGCTGAATCTAACTTAAAACCCCTTAGACCTGCAAACGGCCCTAAACTGGAGCGTGGGCATCGTATTTCGAGACTAAGATATGCCCAGAGCCACGTAAATTGGAGTATTGAAGATTGGTCAAAAGTTATGTTCTCCGACGAATCAAAATTTATGCTCTACAAGCACGATGGAAGACACAGAGTGTATCGAAGACCAGGGGAAAGATTCAAGCAAGCATGCATCGAAGAAAAAGTAGCCTACGGTGGTGGGTCTGTACTTGTGTGGGCCGGAATTTCTTCTGAAAGTCGCACAGAGCTGGTGATCATAGAAAACGGCTCTTTAACTAGCGTAAGATATGTGGAAGAAATCCTCAATGATCACGTTGGTCCATTTATGGTCAATTTAGGTGAGGATGCTATATTTATGCATGACAATGCCCGACCTCATACAGGTAGGATTGTGAATGACTACCTTCAAGAGATGAACATTACTCGTATGGAGTGGCCAGCGCGCAGCCCGGATATCAACCCGATCGAGCATGCTTGGGACGAGCTAGGCAGATGCGTAAAACAACGAAACCCTCCCCCAATCACGCTTCGTGAGCTCAAAATTGCTCTCACAGAGGAATGGGAGAATATTCCCCAAAATCGTATAAGGAACTTGGTGTACAGCATGCCAAACCGCGTAAACGCAGTAATGGAAGCACGAGGAGGCAATACGAAGTATTAAAATTCAAGAAAATCGTAATAAAGTTCAAAAATTTCATGTTTCCTATTTTTGTTTTAAGGAGAGATCAGCAGTTTTTTTCTTTATGTAATTTTGTGGTAATAAAATGTATGGTGACTCATATTTTTTTTACTTTCATTTAAGGAGTATTACATTGTCTATTAAATACAATTTATTGCATTAACCTATCATTTTTAGTTTCCGAGATTTTTAACATTCTTTAAGTGACCCGGATTCATTGCTCTCGAGCTAACATATGTGGGTACGAAATAAAACGGCTCATATGCAATATTAAAACGCTATTTTACTTCAGTGATACCATAGTTCTGAGTAGATTTTTTACTCTGGGACCGATAAACTTATATCATTATTCATAATCGACTCCGAATCGATTTCGTATTGTTTAGGATTACGTACCTATTACGTGCGGAAAGGATTACAAATTTTACAGCAAAACGGCGATGTTTTAGATTCCAAGAAATCGGTGTATTTACATGTACTTGGCAATGAATAAAAGAGTTATAATGTAACTTATCTCCTGGAAATATATTTATACCTACCTGGGAGATCTGTATAAAATAATAAACATAATAAACAATTTATATAAAATAGGTGCAATGCATGGTAGTAGGACATTTTGCGAATGCCCGCCTGGATAGCTACCACCCTCAAGTAGAAAATCTGTCGCCAAGCACCTAACGGTGTGTTCCGGCAGCTGTCCTTGAGAGCCAGTAGGTTCTAGGTTAGCCTGAACAACATCTTCGACCACATCATCACTTACCAGGTGAGATAGTGGTCAAAGACTAATCTATCAAGCATAAAAAAGGTACTAGATGATACTTAAAGTGCTGTAAAATATCGATATTGGTCTGCGGATTTTATTGGTAGGTAAGTACACGTGCTCATGCCGCCAGACTACCTCATACTGGAGTTGTAAGTAATAATAATAATAATCTTTATTTAAAAAAGTGTACATGGATTCGTTCTTAAAAATTAGCTAGTAAAATGATCATTTATTTGTGCAAGAGTATCTGCTGCTGAACTAGGTTCATCACCCGTGTTTCAGCATACAGCGCTCTTCCCCGTATTTTGGACTTATACTAGCAGATCTGCTAATAAATGTGAATCAATAATACATTATTTTAACAACCTATTATAAGCTAAGAAAAAAATGGTGTGTTCTTGTAAGTAAGGATGTAACCACTACAAAACACCCATTTATTCATTAAAGCCATGATCGATTTCTATTACTAAGTCCAATAAGATATCATCTTAGTTACTTAGGTCCACTTGCGCCAAGGGAGAAACGCGATTAGAAGTGGAATTATGTGTAAGTTGTCACACAAAAACTAAATAACTCGACTTTAATTCTCCAATTTACGTTGGCGCAATCAGCACTTGATATACTTGGTAACCTAAGTAATCATAGGATTTCTTAGGTTACGAAGTATATTAAGTGTTAATCTTTGTATAGCTAATTTTATAGCTTCGGATATAGTCTTATATTAAAATATATACAATGATTAATAACTTATTAACCCCAACTTATAAAAATGTGTTACGATTAGGTGTGAAATGAGAATGACTAAACAGGTATACGTGAAACAAGTGAACGGAAGTGTTGGAATGGGAAGACCTAGGCGAATGTTCCGGAATCAGATTGAAGACGTTCTGAAAAAAGGCCAGGTCAAGAGTACCCTAAACCGACGCTTACGAATGAAAGAATTGATGAGTGTATATGAAACGAAAGAGATATGTAAGGATCGAAGTAGGTAGAAATCAGTGGTCTCTGCCTACACCTACGGGAAAGAGGCGTGATTTTATGTATGTTTGAATATATGTGTACGATTAGGTCATCTTAGTCTTAATAAAGACTACATAATTAGCTAGGTTTGGTTTTCCCTAGGTTCTTTTAAGTAGGGACCCAAAACAGTCAGGACTTTGCCAATCTTATTTTAATATTGTTATGTTTGCAATAACACCTGCTATGCGGATTACATTACATATAAGTTGGCTAAAGGGGTGGATGGACGCGGGTTTGAATCCCGCACATGACGTAAATTTTTCCTATCGTATGTTTGTTTTTTTTTGCCAATCTTCTTTCCAATCACAGTATTTTGATGGTATTTTTAATTATAGAATTGCATGAGGATGGTGACACTTGACAGGCTCGCCTAAGACTACTATCTAACCCATTGTTAAGTACAAATGTAATTATGTGACTTACATTGCTGTGAACGTAACTGTTTAAATATAACGTCCGAGAAGAAAAGTGGCGACCTACGGTAAAAAGACTTACGTAACGTCGGTTCCTGTCGCTCCCAGTAACCAAGTAAACAACGATAATATTTAAATTATTGTTTATACGATGCTGTGTTAAACAAAGAGTTAAAGACAAAAGGTACGCCTATTATAAAAAAAGGATAATTTATCCCCGCTTTGGGAAATAAAAGTACTTCTCAAAGGGGTGCATAGAAAAAATCTCGCTCTATGGTCCGGTATTAAAAAGCCCGTAAAATATATTTAAAAAAACAATAGAAACCACTACTAACATTAAAAATAATGAAATAACATGTTAAAGTCGGAACCACACTGATTTAAAAAATTGACGTTATGATGATCCGACTTCTACAAGTTTTATTGAGTAGTAGTCCAATATTCATATTTGGGTTAACAGTCTACAAAAAATATTCAATTGTTCAACTAGAGACCTAACGGTCCAGTCACGACGTAAGGACGAACGGATGGACGGACGGACACAGTAGACAGTACACCGTTAGGTGCTTGGCCACAGATTTTCTACTTAAGGATAGTAGCTAACCAGGTGGCCATTCGACGGGCCCTACCGGTATGCCCTACCGAAGATTTTTCGAATCATGATACCATCCATGATTCGAAACCATGTTATAACGGACAGACAGTAAGTGATATAAATAAGACTACAACCGGGACCGACGGCTTAACGTGCCCTCCGAAGCTCGTGCACGCTCAGTAGTAATGTCACTAGCGGTCACCCATACAAATCATGACCGCGGCGGACGTTGCTTAAATTTGCTGATCCGTTAATAACGGCTACGCAAACTTCGCTACGAGCGCTTCTAAAACACTATTTTTGTCATTTTTATTTTTTAATTTTTATGACGGGACAAGCTTGATGCCCACCTGATGCTAAGTGGACTAACATGTGCCTATAACAGATGCATTTCGTCACAAGTCACGAATTGCGCCCGTCACCTAGAGACAATACATAGTTGTAGTCTCATGTGCCTGTAATTACACTATCTCTCAAGGACTGCTGCCGGAACACACCGTTAGGTGCTTGGCGACAGATTTTCTACTTGAGGGTGGTCGCTAGCCAGGCGGGCATTCGCGAAATTCCCTTCCACCATGCGATGAAGCTCAAGCCCGCGGCGGGATACAAACCATGGCCTTCTGCGCGGTCCATAGCCAATGTCATGAGGATGTAGCTACATCTATAGTTCAACTTACGCTGTACTACAAACAAGACTTACTTGTAGGTATCCAAAGTCTTGGAATGCAGAAGTACAAACCAGCCTCATCCAGTTGTACCCTAGATCCAAGCCATATTGTTATGCATAAGCACGTATACCCTCTAAACTGCTTAGTATCTTTACGGAGCTTTCGCACGAGTATTTTTATGCAATTTTATGTACGAAACATGCGTTGCCCTGTGTACATAATGTTAACATGTTTGTTCTCGCATTTACAGTAAAGGTCAAAGGTTTTGTGACTTTTTGAAGTGTTTCTATGTTTGGTTGAATTTGCACTAGGTGGAAGGGTATTTCTAAAAAGGGTTTAATTATTATTATATAACTTTGAAGAATAAAATACTTGATGATTCAAGAACTGGTTTTTATCGTCTAGTTTTATAGTTCGTACAACTTTTTAGTAGCTTATTATATAAGGAACCTGAATAGGTGACGACTTAGTGACTGCCTCAATGGTTGGAAGGTCTCAGAGCAAAGCCATTGAAAGGGTCACGACCATTGTTCCCAAGGTTGCCAACTGTCCACCCGACAACAGTTCACACTAACTTGTATAGGTTCTTAACTTAGGGATATCCTAAATAGGGTATAATTGAATACTGTAATATACAAATTGTAATATATACATGAAAATGATAGCTGGTATAGCCACTTAGTCATTTTATTAAAATATTTTTATGCATTGCGTTTACAATAAATAGAGTTGGGGATTACTCCACGGAAATCAACAATTGATGATAATTCAATATTCACTTACATGTAGACCAAATTTTGTCGAACTAAAAATTATAACGGTAATTAGTAGGCAATATTGTGATTGGAAGTGAAAAAGTGGAACAAGTGAAAGAGTTTGTATACTTGGGATCCATGTTTACAAAAGATGGTGAGTGTGAAAAAGATATAGAAAGGAGAGCGAACGCTGGAAACATGGTAAACGGAGCATTGCACGCTTTTATGAACAGTCAGAAGGTGTCTAAAAAGGCTCGTCTGGCTGTTCATGGGGGAGTGTTGGTTCCGACACTAATGTATGGTAGTGAAAGTTGGGTGTGGCAGAAAAAGCATGAAAGTAGAATAAATGCCGTGGAGATGAGAGCGTTGAGGAGCATGATTGGAGTCAAACGGAGTGACAGAATAAGGAATAGTGTGATAAGGGAACGATGTGTTGTGAATGAGGATGTAGTGACAAAAATCGAGAAAAGTATGTTAAGATGGTTTGGACATGTGGAGAGAATGAATGAAATAAGAATGACTAAACAGATATACATGGGACAAGTGAACGGAAGTTTTGGAAGGGGAAGACCTAGGCGAACGTTCCGAAATCATGTTGAAGACGTTCTGAAAAAAGGCCAGGTCAAGAGTACCCTAAACCGACGCTTATGTATGAAAGGATTGATGAGTGTAGATGAAGCGAAAGAGATATGTAAGGATCGTAGTAAGCGGAAATCCGTGGTCTCTGCCTACCCCTACGGGAAAGAGGTAGGAGGAGGGAATTTTATGTATGTATGTATGTATATATTTGAGCTAAATACATTTGTTAGAAAATATTCATATATATTTAATGATGCAAACTCTAATCGATTCCGGATTATATCGCACAAAAAAACCCAGAATGGGTCTCTCCATAGCTCGTTGAGCAACTCTGAGCTTCTCCATAAGGACAACAGTGAAGACACCGCTTCAAAATAGTAGATTATGATACAAGTTGCTCACGAGTTTCATACGCACTTTTTCAACATCCTTGCGAGGAAAATATATATATATATATTGCACAAAAGCGATACAAACAACATACGAAAACTATGGAAAACAGCGCGCAAGTTTTTTTTTATTTTTGTTCGCGGCAAATGTATGATGGTTGATTACATATAAACCTCTTTGATGTCACAAATCTGTATTACTCGGTTAAATTGAAAATGCTTTGTTTACTCGCATATTATTTGCAGTTAGGTACTAACTAAACTTTGTAGAGATAAATTACCCGATTAAATTGAAAATACTCCGTTTACTCGCATATTATTTGCATTTAGGTACTAACTAAACTTTGTAGGGATAATTCTATTAGGCACTAGTGTATAATATTATTATGCACGAGGGTGTTATAGTTCGGTTTATGGCCCTAAGAACGATAAAATAAAGCTCACTTTACGAGCAAGGGTGTTGAAAAATATAAACTCGACCACCTTGTGTTATCCGAGGGGTAGGCAGAGGTATTTAAACACGCGAGTTTCTTAAGACATATTTTGACACCTTCTTTGTTACAAAATCGTCTATAATCACAAATATAATTTCAAAACAGTACAAGTCCACAATCACGATTCGAACGACAAAAAGTGAGATCAATAGCCGCTCTTTCGTGACTTCCTTTTATACCGGAAATTACGTGTTTCGTTATTAGTAGGGGTGACAGGGGCTCGAAGGGGATAGGGGGAGACGGGGAATTTATTGTTTTGTTTATTGAATTTAGGACAAAGCTGGAGAGATTGATTTAATACGTTATTTGAAGTTATTTTTGTCTTATTTTGTTCCGTACGGAAAAGGTAACACGATATCTTATACGATAATTATTGTTAATATTCCTCCACTGTATGTACCTAGGTCCCCTCCCCATTTCTATCTGTGGGTGTACTCTGTGGGGCGCCGGGTTAGAATGTCATCCCCCCATTCCTAACTGTGGGTGTCGTAAGAGGCGACTAAAGGTAAAATACCGGAAGGTGGCAGCAGCGCCTTCTAAGGAACTGATATCTTAAACTGTGATCCCCAAGACGCCTGCCAAGCGTGGAGATTATGGCAATCCCTCCTAAATGGGGAAGGGTGTGATCAGCTGTGGACAATCAGGCTGATACAGTACAGTATGTAGGTCCAGCCTGACGAATCTCAAGCTAAACAGTAATAAAACCTAAAATTTATGTATAAGTGCTAATATTTAATGGAATGCTTAGTAAAAATCATGCTTAGAAATTAAATTAATTTCCGTCGTTTTTCCTGTGAACATATTATGTCCGAATAAAATTTTCTTCTGTAGGTCCATACATTCTTTTTATTACCTTCGTACCAAAATACCTACTTCATTTTTGGTCATTGTCATATTTTATCGTAGAACAAATTGCAGATTATTCAATATTAACCGCATAGTTTTTACTTATTAGTTTTGCCTTATTATTCTTAGTTTTTCTCAGATGTGGAGAATGAGTGTGCTTATTTTAAAATTCGATAAAGTAAAAGATGCGAGTATTTTAGTGTCGGTTTTATATGTTGAGATTTTCGTAGTTTACTTCGTCGTTCTTTGAAGCGCTCGTAGCAAAGTTTGCTTAGCCATTCTTAACTGATCATCTTATTTAAGTAACGCCACCTGCGGACATGAGTTGGATTGGTGACCGCTAGTTCTCACTAGCGGGGTATTACTACTGAGCCCTTCGGAGGGCACGTTAAACCGTCGGTCCCGGTTGTTGTCTTACGATGGCAGTTGTCATAGTATGGTGGTCGAGCGTTTTGCGAATGCCTTACTAACTACTACCTACTAGTTGAAAATCTGTCGCCAAGCTCCTAAAGGTGTGTTCCAACAGCTTGAGAGCCAGTAACTATAGTTAGGTTAGTTAGGTTAGTCTGAACAACATCTTCGATCACTATCAGGTGAGATAGTGGTCAAAAGCTAACCTAGAAGGAATATAAACAAAACAAATGTTGGGCCTGCAATCGCTTTAAACTTGCCTAAATGATTTTATTGTAGCAATAAGTTGTTTTTATTATTTATTTAAAAAAGGATAACCGCCTGTAAATGAATAGAGAAAAGCCGTAACATAATACTAAGGAGAGCCAACTCAGTATCAGCCGGATAGTCTACTGCTGAACACAGCCTCCCCCAATATGGAGGGGTTTTCCATAATCCCCACGCTTGGCAGGCGGCTTGGGGATCGCAGTGTGAGATATTAGTTCCTCAGAAAGTGCTGCTGCCCACCTTCTGGTGTGTCACCCTTAGGTGCCTCTTACGACACCCACGTGTAGAGATGGGAGGGTGACATTCTAGCCCGGCACCCCCCGGGCCGGGATCGAACTCAGCATCTTATAATTGAGATGTAATGCTACACCCACTGCATCAATAAAGTAGTCGTGTTTGCAATAAAAAAAAAAAAACAATGTTGCAGTACCGTGAATATTGACAAATAACTGACTTTTATGATCAAAAATAGGTCACTTAATTATATAACGAATTATTTGTGGACTTGAAAATAATAACAATATACTGCCAGGTAAAACTTATGGACTCTATCTCAATAAACTAAGTTTAAATTATTTTAATAACACCTACAAAATTCCGTGATACTTACCGCGACAAAGTTACAAATTGCCTATTGTCTGGTTCTCTTGAAATTTTATCGCAGCTTTTCAGAACTGTATCGTATTAATATTTTTTAAAGTATGTAGGATACTCAACGGATTTGAGTTATTTTCTATTGTGACAGAGTTGTCAATGGGTTATATTGTGTAGCTCGTGACAGGCTATGTCGTGGCTAGACTGATCCAGTTGTATTGATTCCGGTTTGATTGACATAATGATGCTTATTGATGGATTAAAGCTTTCGCTTATTGAAACTAGGTACTAAGTGTCTTGTGCAAGAAGTCTTGATAAATAGGTACCCAGATCTAGTACACTACCTAGTGTACTAGATCTGGGTACCTTCCTATCAAGATTTATTTCATGCAATGATAAAATTATTATTTTTTTTTATTCTTGGTAGGATAGCCTTTGACCACTATCTCACCTGATGGTAAGTGATGATGTGGTCGAAGATGTTGTTCAGGCTAACCTAGAAGAACTGGCTATCAAGGATAGCTGCCAGAAAACACCATTAGGTGCTTGTTGTGGTAGCTAGCCAGGCGGCCATTCGCAAAATGCCCTACCACTATGCTATAACGACTGCCATCCTAAGACAACAAACGGGACCGACGGTTTAACGTGTCCTCCGAAGCACGGAAACTTTCAGTAGTAATGTCACTAGCGGTCACCCATCCAACTCGTGACCGCGGGCGACGTTGCTTAACTTTGCTGATCGGTTGAGAATAGCTAAGTAAACTTCGCTACGAGCGCTTCAAATAACTAATGTAATACTAGCTTTCTGGTCTCCGCCCGCGTTAATTTCGGTTATCGCGCATAATAACCTTTTTCTCCGCAGGTAGATAATAAATATCCTATGTCCTTCCCCGGGTCTCAAAGTATTTCAATACTAAATTTCATCAAAATCAGTCCAGTAGCTTTTAAGTTTATTCGTGTTATAAAAAAATCCAAATCTTTCCTCTTTATAATAATTTGCACGCCTTTAAGAGGCCCTTTACATTTTGCAGCCCTCTCACTCGCACCTTTAAATATAATTTCAAATAGCAACAATATGGTTTATGTTTTTTTAAAATGTGGTCAATCATTATTTCGCTGCATGCAGCTATTCTTATTTTCATTTTGATATCTGTAATGGGGGATCCAAAACGCGTAATTTAGTTATTTTAAATTTTGGGCCTCTAATTCTAATTGGACTCAACATGTAACAAAGTAAAAATATGTTGAGAACATCTATAGTTGCATGCAGCGAATTAATAATTGACCACATTTTAAAAAATATTAACCATATTGTTGCTATTTGAAATTATCTTTAAAAGTGCGAGTGAGAGGGCTGCAAAATGTAAAAGGCCTCTTAAGGTTTAAATGTAGAGTCACATATTATTTTAGTTAAGACCTGTACTGTACCTACATTATGGCAAATAAATAATTTGAATTTGAATAATATTAGTGTAGATGTGAATTGGTCTAATTTAATTGTCAATAATGATAATGATTTGCCATTCAGGTTCGGGGTGGATTTTACCATTGAAACTGTACGCGATCAGTTCAAACTAAACTCAGTTCACGTGTTTCACTGAGATCAGATCAGAGAACTGAGTTCCAATCTAAACTGGGATTAAATTTGCGACAGCTAATTTAAAATTAGGACTTTTACTGTAATACCAAAATGTTGACACTGTCTGTATTACTAAACGCTTTTAACGAAAATCAGCTTATACGAGTTCAAATGTTGATTGATCTCAGTTTGCGTCAAACCAATTTCAACGCCATTTTTTTAATGTTTTTTGACGGAACAAGCTCGAGGCCCACCTGATGATAAGCGGACTAACCTCTGCCTATAACAGACGCATTTCATCACAAGTCACGAATTGCACTGCGCCGTCGCTTTGAGACACAGTTGTTAAATCTTATGTGGCTGTAATTTCACTAGCTCGCAAGGGTTGCTGTCGGAACACACCGTTAGGTGCTTGGCGACAGATTTTCTACTTGAGGGTGGGTGTTAGCCAGGGTGGTAATCGCAAAATATCCTTCCACCATGCAGTGAAGCTCAAGCCGGCGGCGGGGTTCGAACCAGGGACCTACGGCACGGCAGTCCATAGCTATTACCGCTAGGTCATCATAAACTCTTTATGTAAAACGAACAAAATTCGGTACTGAGTGCTAATTTTAATTAGCACTCAGTACCGAATGTTTGACACTGTCTGTATTACAAAACGCATTTACTACGCGAAACTAAGATCAGCTTATACGAGTTCAAATGTCGTTTGATCTCAGTTGTGTCAGCGTTTTGATCACATAAAGTATCGATCAAGGAATATTGTGATCGGCGGAATTTAATGTAGCTGCAATTTCCTGATGACATGAAAAGCTATTGAACGCGTTAAGTTGAACTAAACGTCTGAAATTGGGCGTTTAGATTTTAATCTCGGGCTAGCTAGAACTTTGTTCAATTTATTTTGGTGAATTTCAAACTGGAGCTTTAAGCTCAGTCAAACGCTAGTGTAAGGTGATTCATGAATAAAAAAAAATCTGCAGAATTGTACCAACATTATTCTTAACTTTGAAGTAACTGGTAACATTTACAAAAATGATTGGAGCCCAAAATTTTTGTCCTGAGAGGGAACCAAACCCCCTTCCCCCGGATTATAGGTGCTGAATGTTTTGTTTATATTTTTAAATGTTGAACTAAATATTTTTCTCATGTGAAAAGTTGACTCCTTAGGCAAAAGTTTGCAAAACGAACAAAACCATCTAGCACCAAGGCTAGGTGTGATGCGATAGTCAATAGCCAATGAATGCTTCGGGACTCAGTGTTTCAAATAACGCGCGGGCAACGCTGCTATTGTAAGCTTAATTACATTTAGCCTAAGACAATCCATGAGAAAACTTGATCAGAGTAACTAGTCTGATGCAAACTTAAGAGATAAAAATAATCATCACAATCATACGATCAGAGCGGAAGTAAAGGTATGATGTTTTCCCAGGAAAAAGCAATTCAATGATAACTAATTTCTCAGAGCAAAATCAAACCAACGCAATATAAGTGACGGTGGCTATTGCATACCTTTTTACTTCTTGAATCATTTAGTGTTTAGAATAGTTTGTACTCTTAGTATACTTGGGGAGGAGCTAGCCAGTCAAACCAACGCAGTATAGGTGACTTCATTTATCGCAGTCGGTGTTGGTTGCTTGTTGAATGAGTATTCAGATTCAGATTATTTATGAACCTTATAACAATGGTACGTTATACTAGGAATGTCAATAATCATTACACATAATTTCTTACAACCATGAAGGTTTTAACATTATTAATTCGAAGTTATACAACAAAAAAATGTAAAACCTTATCTCTTTCCTTAAAAGAATGACATCTTTAAATAAATTCATAAAACAAATTTAAAATATTTAAAAATGTATATATTTTAAATATATCGCGATATATAGTATTAGGTCCTTACATATGAAATTGGCGTTTTGTATGGGAGGAACAAAAAGTCGAATAATTTTTAATATAATATATTTAATTAATCAAAGTATGAACCATTATTTTCTATGCACTTTTGCCGTTCTTCATCTCTCTTTACAGGTTGTACCGATTTTTATGATTTTTGATTATTCGGTAGCTGGTGCTTCTCATGTGGTCCGATTGAAGTTTGAGTGAGATCTGACGAGTCTGCAAGCAGTCTGCATACATTATTAAGCATAACTCAATGACTATTGAGTTATGCTTAATAATGTAGTCCTCGTATAACCAATGACAGAAAACAGAAAAGATTTTACCCTAGTGTAACTACATCATTGTCGGCATTTTGAGTATTTTTTATTTTAATTATGTATATGTATACATTACATGAGAAGCTAATATTACTGATATTAAGTTTTTATCTAGACCCCGTTACAAATATGATCTATATCTAACTATATAGGACATTGCTATTGAAGGCACCTCACGTCTTCATTTTTAAAGTCCGTGGTGTGTGTGACCCAGCCTGAAGTCACGATAACTATGGGTGCGACGCGCAGAGGACGTAACTACCGTAGCAGCCGAAAAAAATATGATTTGGTAAGGTGGTTAGCCATACCTACTGAAGAATATGAAAAATATATATCACTCTACTCAATAAGTTTTAACTGTATCCCACACTAGGGTACAATATTTTTTTGTAACAGATTATTGATTTGAATTCGATAAAAAACCTACATTACTGATGCAATATAAGGTCCGGGCCATATTTAAAAAAACCTGGCAATTGTTGTATATAACCAGACAATCGTCTTATCGAAATGATATAGAGTGGTTGCATATTATTAAAATTTCTTAAAGTTAAAGGGCCCCTAATTATGTAAAGAAGCAGGTCACACCAACACACCAGCAGTCGCCTTCGACTATATGTAAGTACACACTGCCAACTGCTACTGCAAGTTTTAAAAACTTATTATATCAACCACGCTGCCATAAAGATATATATAAGAGAAATGTTTATAATATGTGCATAACTGTTTATAATAAATTACCAGACGAAATAAAGATATTAGAGGGTCATGTTTATAGGAATAGGCTAAGTCAGTGGTTATTAGAAAACTGGTTTTATAGCATTAAAGAATATATGGAGGTTTAGTAAGATATAGATGTAATTAATATGGTTAAATTGTTAATATTACTAGTGTATTTTTAGCATTAGCTTTAAATATTTGCACGTCTGCTTGCAGACAGAATACAGAGATCACGCATTTTACACAATAACTCAAAATGTACATACATGATTGTATTCTTGCAAATAAATTATTTGATTTGATTTGATTTGCCTTTAGATCATTCAGAATCAAACAGTTTGAAGCTCCTTAAACTCAAACAAGTTCATACTTATTGCCACCACCATCATTGCCGCCATGTGACGATACTACCACCAATATGATAAACTTAAAATAGGCCATAAATACCACTATCACATATACATTGGTTTAAGGTAGATTACGAGTACACACCTACTCGTTTTAATCCTTACTCATCCCACAGGGATAGACTGCGATAGCTACCGTCATCAATACTGCGTTAGTTTGACTGGAAAGCTTTTTTTTACTAGTTTATAGGCTAGCCTTTGACCACAGTCTGATTCTCAGATCTGGTTAGTGATGATATGATCGAAGTTGTTATAAAGTCTAACCATGAATTAGTTAGAATTAACAACAACAGATGCTTCGCGACAGATTTTCTACTTGTGGATGGTAGCTAGCCAGGCAGGCATTCGCACAATGCCCTACCATCATGCTTTAGCAACAACAACTGAGACCGAAAGCTTAATCTACCTTGTGAAGCACGGAAGCGCTCAATAGCAATGCAGTGGACTGCATACACTAGCTGAAAGTCATCCAAGTCATGAGTCAAGCAAACTACGCTGTAAGCTTATCCTCCAGTATCCTGTCGGTCCATTTCAACACTTCTACTTGACAGTGTGAAAGTAGATTAAAACAAAAATATCTTAAAAAAATGGAAACTCATAACTTGAGAATTAACAGATTTTAAGACTTAATTTAAAATATTTTTTTAGTATGAAGAATAATTAGATGGTGGCTACCCTCTAAAATTTAAATAAATTTACGGCTATTAAAATCAATTTCCCCGTGGGGTGCCGGGTTAGAATTGCACCTCCCCATATCATCCCGTGGGTGTCGTCAAAAGCGACTAAGGGAAAAATACTAGAAGGTGGGCAACAGCGCCTTCTAAAGAACTGTCATCTGACACTGCGATCCCCAAGACGCCTGCCAAGCGTGGGGATTATGGCAAATACCCCCTTTATAGGGGAGGCTGTGTTCAGCAGCGGATGACCCGGCTGATACAGAAAATCAATTTATCCTTTTTTATCAATGCTGAATGCAAAATCGCAATATATTAGGTCCTTACATATGAAATTGGCGTTTTTCGTACTGGCCACTTTAATCACGAATTTCTCCTCTTTGGTAAGGAATTCCAAATTCAAATTTGTACAGCTATAGACTCATGTATTTGTGCTTCGATGATCGTCATTCATTTGTTTTTTTTTCTTCTGTTTTTTTCTGTTTGCGTCACTCATTTTACAAAATGGAAAACCTTAAATATCGCATTATTTACGAGTACGAGTTCCGCCGTGGCACTAGTGCTGCGGAAACAACTCGAAGGGTGAATAATGTGTATGGCGGTCGTGTTGCAAAAGAAAACACAGTTCGTTTTTGGTTCCAACGTTTTCGTTCTGGAAATTTCGACCTGCAGAACAAGCCCCGTGGACGGCCTGAGACTCAAGTTGATAATGAAGAGTTGAAGGCTATTGTGGAAGCGGATCCATCGCAAACCACGTCCGAGTTAGCTGCAGGCTGCGATGTTAGTGATAAAACTGTTTTAATTCACTTGAAGCAAATTGGGAAGATTAAAAAGCTTGAAAGGTGGGTACCTCACGAATTGACTGAAACAAACCGGCAAACGCGCGTCGACTGCTGCGTTACATTACTAAACCTAATACTATATATCGCGATATATAGTATTAGGTCCTTACATATGAAATTGGCGTTTTGTATGGGAGGAACAAAAAGTCGAATAATTTTTAATATAATATATTTAATTAATCAAAGTATGAACCATTATTTTCTATGCACTTTTGCCATCTCATAGGTAGTTCATTGATCCCTTTACTAAAAAAACCAGTCGGACGGGAATCAATAAAATCTTTGAAGGCGATTTGGACTGCCCCATCGGAGTTGAATTTTTTCCCTTGCAAGAAGTTATCCAAATTTCGAAAAAAATGGTAATCTGTTGGAGCAAGGTCCGGGGAGTACGGAGGATGTCTTAGACTTTCCAATTGAAGCTCTTCTAATTTAGTAGCCGTCTGTAGCGCAGTGTGTGGTCTAGCGTTGTCGTGAAGCAGCAGTGGCGTGGAGCGATTGACCAGCCTAGGTTGTTTAGCCGCTAGCTTTTCCATCATGGTTTGCAATTCCTGACAATAGACATCAGCCGTAATAGTCTGGCCAGATTTGAAAAAACTGTAATGAACAATACCGGCACTAGTCCACCAAACGCTTACAAGTAACTTTTTTGGGGTTAATTTTCGCTTGGAGCAGGATTTGGCTGGCTGGCCAGGATCTAACCATTGCGCTGAGCGCTTCCGATTATCGTAAAGAACCCATTTTTCATCACAGGTAATGATTCGGTTTAAAATACCTTCATTATTGTGCCGGTTTAGTAATGTAACGCAGCAGTCGACGCGCGTTTGCCGGTTTGTTTCAGTCAATTCGTGAGGTACCCACCTTTCAAGCTTTTTAATCTTCCCAATTTGCTTCAAGTGAATTAAAACAGTTTTATCACTAACATCGCAGCCTGCAGCTAACTCGGACGTGGTTTGCGATGGATCCGCTTCCACAATAGCCTTCAACTCTTCATTATCAACTTGAGTCTCAGGCCGTCCACGGGGCTTGTTCTGCAGGTCGAAATTTCCAGAACGAAAACGTTGGAACCAAAAACGAACTGTGTTTTCTTTTGCAACACGACCGCCATACACATTATTCACCCTTCGAGTTGTTTCCGCAGCACTAGTGCCACGGCGGAACTCGTACTCGTAAATAATGCGATATTTAAGGTTTTCCATTTTGTAAAATGAGTGACGCAAACAGAAAAAAACAGAAGAAAAAAAACAAATGAATGACGATCATCGAAGCACAAATACATGAGTCTATAGCTGTACAAATTTGAATTTGGAATTCCTTACCAAAGAGGAGAAATTCGTGATTAAAGTGGCCAGTACGAAAAACGCCAATTTCATATGTAAGGACCTAATATATTGCGATTTTGCATTCAGCATTGATAAAAAAGGATAAATTGATTTTCTGTATCAGCCGGGTCATCCGCTGCTGAACACAGCCTCCCCTATAAAGGGGGTATTTGCCATAATCCCCACGCTTGGCAGGCGTCTTGGGGATCGCAGTGTCAGATGACAGTTCTTTAGAAGGCGCTGTTGCCCACCTTCTAGTATTTTTCCCTTAGTCGCTTTTGACGACACCCACGGGATGATATGGGGAGGTGCAATTCTAACCCGGCACCCCACGGGGAAATTGATTTTAATAGCCGTAAATTTATTTAAATTTTAGAGGGTAGCCACCATCTAATTATTCTTCATACTAAAAAAATATTTTAAATTAAGTCTTAAAATCTGTTAATTCTCAAGTTATGAGTTTCCATTTTTTTAAGATATTTTTGTTTTAATCTACTTTCACACTGTCAAGTAGAAGTGTTGAAATGGACCGACAGGATACTGGAGGATAAGCTTACAGCGTAGTTTGCTTGACTCATGACTTGGATGACTTTCAGCTAGTGTATGCAGTCCACTGCATTGCTATTGAGCGCTTCCGTGCTTCACAAGGTAGATTAAGCTTTCGGTCTCAGTTGTTGTTGCTAAAGCATGATGGTAGGGCATTGTGCGAATGCCTGCCTGGCTAGCTACCATCCACAAGTAGAAAATCTGTCGCGAAGCATCTGTTGTTGTTAATTCTAACTAATTCATGGTTAGACTTTATAACAACTTCGATCATATCATCACTAACCAGATCTGAGAATCAGACTGTGGTCAAAGGCTAGCCTATAAACTAGTAAAAAAAAGCTTTCCAGTCAAACTAACGCAGTATTGATGACGGTAGCTATCGCAGTCTATCCCTGTGGGATGAGTAAGGATTAAAACGAGTAGGTGTGTACTCGTAATCTACCTTAAACCAATGTATATGTGATAGTGGTATTTATGGCCTATTTTAAGTTTATCATATTGGTGGTAGTATCGTCACATGGCGGCAATGATGGTGGTGGCAATAAGTATGAACTTGTTTGAGTTTAAGGAGCTTCAAACTGTTTGATTCTGAATGATCTAAAGGCAAATCAAATCAAATCAAATAATTTATTTGCAAGAATACAATCATGTATGTACATTTTGAGTTATTGTGTAAAATGCGTGATCTCTGTATTCTGTCTGCAAGCAGACGTGCAAATATTTAAAGCTAATGCTAAAAATACACTAGTAATATTAACAATTTAACCATATTAATTACATCTATATCTTACTAAACCTCCATATATTCTTTAATGCTATAAAAACAGTTTTCTAATAACCACTGACTTAGCCTATTCCTATAAACATGACCCTCTAATATCTTTATTTCGTCTGGTAATTTATTATAAACAGTTATGCACATATTATAAACATTTCTCTTATATATATCTTTATGGCAGCGTGGTTGATATAATAAGTTTTTAAAACTTGCAGTAGCAGTTGGCAGTGTGTACTTACATATAGTCGAAGGCGACTGCTGGTGTGTTGGTGTGACCTGCTTCTTTACATAATTAGGGGCCCTTTAACTTTAAGAAATTTTAATAATATGCAACCACTCTATATCATTTCGATAAGACGATTGTCTGGTTATATACAACAATTGCCAGGTTTTTTTAAATATGGCCCGGACCTTATATTGCATCAGTAATGTAGGTTTTTTATCGAATTCAAATCAATAATCTGTTACAAAAAAATATTGTACCCTAGTGTGGGATACAGTTAAAACTTATTGAGTAGAGTGATATATATTTTTCATATTCTTCAGTAGGTATGGCTAACCACCTTACCAAATCATATTTTTTTCGGCTGCTACGGTAGTTACGTCCTCTGCGCGTCGCACCCATAGTTATCGTGACTTCAGGCTGGGTCACACACACCACGGACTTTAAAAATGAAGACGTGAGGTGCCTTCAATAGCAATGTCCTATATAGTTAGATATAGATCATATTTGTAACGGGGTCTAGATAAAAACTTAATATCAGTAATATTAGCTTCTCATGTAATGTATACATATACATAATTAAAATAAAAAATACTCAAAATGCCGACAATGATGTAGTTACACTAGGGTAAAATCTTTTCTGTTTTCTGTCATTGGTTATACGAGGACTACATTATTAAGCATAACTCAATAGTCATTGAGTTATGCTTAATAATGTATGCAGACTGCTTGCAGACTCGTCAGATCTCACTCAAACTTCAATCGGACCACATGAGAAGCACCAGCTACCGAATAATCAAAAATCATAAAAATCGGTACAACCTGTAAAGAGAGATGAAGAACATTCTAATTTTTTTTAAGTCTGTTAAAATGGCTCCTTTCTCACACCTTTGTTGGCTTATTTAATCATAATATGATATGTACGTGTGGAAATTGTTACGTACTTATAAGCCAGGGTCGATTAATTAGGTCTGGTGGGTGAAAATATTGATATGTTTTCAATAATTCAGGTAAGTGATGATATGGTCGAGGATGTTGTTCAGGCTAACCTAGAATTACTGGCACTCAAGGGCAGCTACCGGAACACATCGTTAGGTGCTTGGCGACAGATTTTCTACGTGTAGTCTTGTGGTAGCTAGCTAGGCGGGCATTCGCAAAATGCCCTACCACCATGCTATGACGACTGCCATCATAAGACGACAACCGGAACCGACGGCTTAACGTGCCCTCCGAAGCGCGGAAGCGCTCAGTAGTAATGTCACTAGTGGTCACCCATCCAACTCATGACCGCGGCGGACGTTGCTTAACTTTGCTGATAGGTTAAGAACAGCTAAGTAAACTTCGCTATGAGCGCTTCAAAATATATAATGATAGATGGTGATTTAAGAGGAAGGTATACATAATAGGCTCATGAGTGCAGTGAAAAAATCCTAAGTCTATGGTATACATGTATAATACGTGCATACTCGTAATATAGTAGAGAAACACTAATAATGTTAGAGGTTACTAATGTGATGTCGTAAATAAACACTTGTGCGCTTCCATTGCAAACGCTGGCTGATCCCTACGAGATGGATCAAATTAAAGTACTACAATATTGTAAACCTTAAAAAAGTCTACAATAAAGTCTTCGACGGTATACGATAACCTACAATAACCAGTTTAATCCTTTACTTTTTACAAGAAATAATGACTTATTTACGAAGCGATTTTAAGTAATACAGTATTAATCCTTACCCAATTCAATATCTTAAATACATAGTGCATTTAATATAGATAAATATTGCTTTTACAGCATGTAATTTAAATAAATGTTTTTGAAGATATTGCATATAATTTAGTGTTAGCATTGCACCCGTGCGAACTTGGGGCGGGGATAATAAGATGTAGAACTGTTTGTAAAGGAGTTCGTGCGTGTGAGTACTGCCAACATACCAATCTCTACTGCCAAGTAGTGATGTTCACGTTGCTGTGCTCCGGTTTGAAGAGTAAGGGTGCAGGTTAATTGACAAGTACGCGAGACTCAACGGCACTTGTGATGAAATGCATCTGTTATAGGCAGTTACCAGTTAAAACGCGGTAGGCCTCGTGCTTGTCCGTCATAAACATGTTGAAAAAAAAACCTTATTTTAAGCCAGGAAATATATGTAATAGTTCTTTAAAATGGATAGAAAATAAATCATTGTCATCCTTCTCTCATTTCTTTTCCAATATCCAATAATTATTGGAAAGAAATTTAGGCAACATAACGAAAGCGAAAAATATAAATGTAGCGCGGATAGAAATGAACATTGTACCCAACACAGATAATATTAAATGTAAAATATATATATGAAAACATAAAAGCATATAAAACTAAGTAAAACCCTTGAGTAAATGAACTAACAACAAGTTGGTACCATGTCAAAGTTAGGAAGTCGTGACCGCAAAGTAAAGTTGAAACAACGGCGTAGCATGACATCGCGATAAGGTTCTAAAACTTTATAATAAGAAACTCACTTTCTGTAGACGAGGAGCTAAACGTAATATGTTTCACTTATTTTATATCTAATAGGCAAACCTTTGTTACCACTATCTTACCTGATTGTAAGTGAAGAAGTTGCCAAAGATATTGCATCAAGCTAGCCTACAATTACTGGCTATCAAATGTAGCTGCCGGAACACACCGCTAGATACTTGGCGACATATTTTCTACTTGAGGGTGGTAGCTAGCCAGACGGGCATTCACTAAATGCCCTACCATGCTATAACGACTGCGTTCTAAGACAACAACTAAGATCGATTAACGTGCCTCCATTCGATAACAAATTTAGAGGCGGCTGCCTTCTCGACAGCAACCCTCCCAAGAAATTCTCACCAAAATCGTATCTTCTTTTATTGGGTTAGTAAACGTGCTAAAAATAGTAAAGAATTCCGCTATGTGCCTCTTACGCAGGGACACCCCATTTATCATTAATCACATTGCTCATTCATAATATTGTCCTAATATGGCTTTTACGATATCATATCAGGAGAAAAAGAAATTACATTGGAAACGTTTGCATACTCACTCTGTATGGAAATGGATCTCCTACACAAGAAGTCCTCGTGTTTAGCTTAGACTCGAAACAATTTTATTTTGTTATACCTCATAATCATAAGACATTCCTGAATTTAATTAAAATACTTTTAATATTATAAGATACTTTTATAGTTTGCTGTATATTTTTTTTATTCCAAAGCCAGGCAATTTTGGTATAAATATATCTTAAGAAAATGTCATCACAAGATTTCTGAGTATCTATCTCTTACACTATCCATGAAAAGATGCCATTGTAATAAATAACAGTGCTAGTAGACAGTTACCTCATTACATTGTGGACCTTTGAACCGAGCTCGTTGTAAAAAGTTTTTTTTTACTCAGATTTTCTTCGAGGTTCTTCAAAATTGTACGGATTTATCTCTTATTCTTTTCGTGAAGTGAAGTGTTTTAGATGTTGTGATTTAACAGCTTAGTGGTTATTTTTGAGTCTTCTGTGCTGGTTTTGGCGGTAAGTAATTTTCATAACAGTAAAAAGTAAGGATGTGTCTAGACTGCCCCGTGAAAGCAGTGCTTTATAATTTCGAGGTCCTGGGGTCGATCCTCAGATCAGACATGATATTGGGTGACAAAGAAGTTTTTGGTAACAACCTGTAGACTGCCACTGTGCCTAGATGTCAATAGGCTCACCTTCTATTACATATTATAGGACCAAAACATGTCAGATTAAACGTTAAGTTTGACAACTCTATGTTTGTATATATCTAAATATGATTACATCGCGAGGCTAAGTGAAAATCACATTTACAAATTATTAGAGCACAAAATTATTGTACCGGGCAGGAATCAAATCCGCGTCCTCCGATTTCGCGTCGGATGCCTATTCCACTCGGCCACCGCAACAAACAACGGTCGAGCTGAAACTTCTCTACTCTAGTAGAGTGCACGGAGCGCACTCGAAATAATACCATCGAATGTGTATTTAATCAAAAATCTATTGTATCACTACAACTGACTCAAAGTCAAAGTCCAAGTCAAAATCATTTATTCAATTTAGGCGTCTACGCCGCTCTTATGAAGGTCAATATACAAACTGTTGTATTTGATTTCAAAGTTAGAGCGTTTATGAAAAATTCTATACTAAGTATTATATTGTCCAAATTCCTAGCTATGTTTTGAAGCAGTGATGGGTCAGTGGCATTCACCGCATGGTGGAAGGGCATTTTGCTAATGCCCACCTGGCTAGCGACCACCCTCAAGTAGAAAATCTGTCGTCAAGCACCTAATAGTGTGTGTTCCGGCAGCAGTCCTTGAGAGCCAGTAAAATTACAGGCACATGAGACTTAACAACTGTACGTCTCAGTGTGACGGGCACAGTGCAATTAGTCGTTGACGAGATGCATCTGTTATAGGTAGAGGTTTGTCTACTTAACTTTACTGAACAGGTGGGCCTCGGGCTTGTATCGCCACAGTAACATAAAAAAAATTAAGTTTCACCAACAAGTTCATTTTTGTTTATGCCTGATAGGTTAGCCTTTGGCCACTGTCTCACCTGACGGTAAGTGATGTGGTCAAAGTTGTTGTTCAGGCTAACCTAGAATTACTGGCTCTCAAGGATAGCTGCCGGAACAGACCGTTAGGTGCTTGGCGACAGATTTTCTACTTGAGGGTGGTAGCTAGCCAGGCGGGCATTCGCAAGACAACATACTACTATTATGCTATAATGACTGTCATCCTAAGACACAAACCGGGACCGACGGCTTAACGTGCCCTCCGAAGCATAAGCGCTCAGTAGTAAATTCACAAGCGCTCACCCATCCAACTCACAACCGTGGCGGACGTTGCTTAACTTTGCTGATCGATTAAGAAGAGCTAAGCAAACATCGCTACGAGTGCTTCAAAGTTCGAAGATTTTTATACAAGTAAAATTAAGAATGGAACTTTGTGTATGTAAATGAATTGTGAACAAGAACAAGTAAAAAATGTTAACAAAATACTTCAAATTATGTAACACTACATCTACACCAATGTAAGCATTCAAAACAAGCTACTAAGTGGCGTAAGTATTTATGCTGGCCTCGGTAGTAGTTACATTAATATACTCAAATGAGCCGTTTGGTGTGGAGACGTTGGGTCCGTGGGGACCGGGAGTGAATCGTATTTTACAAAACTTATACTTGAAATGCTGGCACCTATGTATTTGGCTCAACGAATAAACATTGCAATTCAATGGGGCAATGCTGCCAGCATGCTGGCCACGCTGCCAACTGGTAGTAGGCTAGAGCATTTGGACTGCCTATGAGTCTGCAATGACTCGTAAAAATGTTTTATCTACTAAACATTACCGATACAACGGTAGTCGAATTTAAGAGTATAGAGTACACGGAGCGCTTTCCATACAAACGTAGTTTCGTCATATTTTAAATAGATAGACAGAAAAATCTTTATTTGCATACCTTAAAAATAATTTTATAATGAAATAACAAAATAAACGTATACAAAGGGCGGTCTTATTGCTTAAAGCAATTTCTTCCAGACAACCGATTTGAAAGAACTCATAAAATTAGCCAGGTTGGCAGTTAAGCAGTTAAACATTATATAATAGTTCTCTTAGTATTTACACCGTTACACCTATTTAAATAAATACATATACATACTTACCTACATTATATATAATCTAAATAAATACATACATACACTAAACGAATACACACATATATATACATACTTACATACCTACACTATATAAATACATTATAAAATATAACAATACTACATAAATATAAAAACTTAATTTAATCATTACTATAGAAGGAAAAGATTAGCTAAGAGAGGACAAATTTTGAATATGTATAATGATTGCGACTTTTGAATGGAGACTAGCAGACAGTTCCAAAGTCGAACAGCCTGCAATGAGTATGAACTATCATAGAAAGATGAACTGTGTGTTGGTATTTTGAGTAGAAGATTTTCTGATGACCTCAATGAAAAGGCATGAGCCGATTCAAGAAACTAGGTGAACCTAGTTTGAACACTTGAGCCTAATATCTATGCTTCTAGTTTGGCAGATTTTCTTAAAATTAAGTATTTTCTAAAATAATTCGAAAAACCGGTTTTTATGGGATTTGTTATTTTGACATTTAGGTATATAGTAATTAATAAATCTAAAATCTGGCATACAGAAGCATAGATATTAGGCTCAAGGATATGAATACAAAATTTCACCTAGTTTGAACACATGGTAATTAAAATATGACGAAACTACGTTTATATGGAAAGAGCTCCGTGAACTCTACTCTTAACAGACACAATTTCACAATGAGGCTCAAGCAGGATGTGGGGATCAAACCATAGACCTTGTATGTGAAAGTATACCATAGTCATTACCACTACGCCATCACTGCATCGTGAGATTGGAATTCATCAAATTTATTGTTAATTATGTAATTATTTACTATAGTACGCTGCGTGTATATCGACGTTCTAAGAACAAAAGGCAGAAATGCAAATAAGCAAGTTTTCGCACGCGATGGAAAACAATATGTTACCATGACAACGGAAATATCGCCGGAGAACTGTTAGGGTTACCACAGCGTGCTATCTGTTATGAAGTAAGAACAGTAAAATATAGTAATTCCTAATACTTTTTCTGTCACTAAAATCGTTTGAATTCTATTATGTAGGTACATTTGTTTGTTTTATGTCTCTTCTCCAACTCTTCAATGTCCAAAACACTCAAAAACAATGAAAAAAAATATCTATCTTTGAACTTTGTTTTCAACTGATATCTCACTTATGTGTAGTCGGTACTCTTTATTCTAACAACACAAGACTATATAAGAGGTAAGTCTTCACCAATTTATTAGTTTCATTGACAAATTTTATTGAATAAATTTAAGTTACTAACGTTTGCAAATATATGCATAATGAAATAGGCATCATAAACATATTGTCTTGATTTAGCATTTATTATACTAAAGAAACCAAAATCTTGAATTCATGTATTTACATAGATGAATAGATAATTTATTTTTACCTGAATTTCAAAGTTTTGTCAAAAGGCGGAACCTAAAAAAGGTTTTGTTTGTATTTTTTCTTTCTCGAATATCTATGTCATACCATCAGAAAAATGTAATCCTTCGTCCATTCTCTTCGGTGCATATGATTATCTTAGTTGCAAATTTTCTATATTCACTCGTGCAAAGTAAATTGTCACCTAAGCCTAACAAAAGTAGTGAGCATTATTTTAATATAACACATATTAGTTGAGAGAGATATATCACAAAGGAAAACCCCATTTTCACAAGTTCCTGCTAATTTTTGACCCAAGGACTCTGTTAAGTAAAAAAATGATTTTGTGTTAGACGATAACTTTTAAAAAAATATAAGGACCATGTCTTTAGTTTGATGTCGTAAAAGGCGACAGGAAAATAATGCGCCAAATAGGTGGTATTACATTGCTAATGCCAAATTGACTAGAGAATTGTGACTTATTAGGCGTACATGGGGGTTCTCTACCATCTTGACACTTTTTTACTTAACTAATTAATGGGAACGGGTGAATTGGCGGAAATCTTGTGGATGTTTTTGACAGAAGGATATCTCTGAATTCAAGACAATCTTATTATCTTACAAGTTCTTATTTTACATGCTCTTGTATCTTGTATCTAAGTAGTATTACAGCAAGCACATTTTTGAAAAATGTTTGTGATTCCGTTTATTTAGTTAGAGAAAAACGTAACACCTACCAAACATTATATGGGATAATGATAGGAAGTGATGATGATTCATTATCTATGTGATTTGACAAAGTGTATAATATCATATTTGAGGTAATTTAAGACACCTTATCTATGGATAATATTAAAGACCCAGGCATATTTACATTGTAAATAAAATAATATTTTTATGCATTTGTGCGTGTCTTTTGTGTCTTTTGTGCACAATAGCTCCACTCACACCGGATATAAACAAGAACTTCACGAGAATGAAAGTGAATTAGTAGTAATAGTAACGTCGTAATAAAGAAAAGTACTCCGACTCCTTTTTTTTTTATTTATTTTAATTTTGCGTTTTGCGACAACCCTAATGAATGGTATATCTGTGACAGGGCGTTCACACGCGCACAATGACGCAATCACGATAATAAACAATGTGAACTGTACATGTGTGCCTGATTTTTTTTACTTTTTTATACGCGGTTTGATTGGAGCAAAATTAATTACGCCTGCACGAAGTGACGTTGTAGGGAAAACTTGAAATTTCGAGTTGATGCATTTTATTTTTATACGTCAATGCGTAAAACTTATGAGCATGGATTCTTTACATGTTACATATGGATACCACCGTCTTATTAATCAGTAATAAACTGTAGACTTATGTTATTTGTATTACTGATACCGATGGTAATAAAAGCATTGGCAATCTCACCTAATGGTAAGGTGATAAAATGGTCGAAGATAATTAACAACACTGAGAAAACGACTTAAAGGCTTAAATCAAATTTGACCTTTGACCGTTGAATTGTAAATATGTACGTAAGATGAATTCACAACTCTTAAGATGATTTTCACCAATCAATAAAAATGTACCATGTTTTATAATAAACACAACCGTCAAAAACGCCTTCCGTAAAGTATTTTCAGAATTGAACTTGTAATACGATAATAATTGCAGTATTGACTATAAAATATACCTTACTTTTACGGCGGTTTATATACGGTGATTATCACTATAACGTACGACTTAATCAGCCTCATCGAAAAGTCAATATTTAAGAAAGACCACAAAATACACCTTAAATGAAGACGAAAAGAAACATTCGCCTTCACTGACCTCGTTTAACGCCTTCTAGTTGGAAGGCGTTTTTGTACGTATTTACGTTTGGTCGGTTTAGATTTTTCTCAGTGAAGGTTATCTTAGAATGGAGACTAACACTCAACGTTGCTGATAGATGCTTGGTGACAAATTTTCGAATATATTTTTTGCTCGAATATCAATGGATTCCAAGGATTCAAGCTAGTTTTGATTGTCCCGATGTGAAATTCTTCAGAACTTTGTAAAGGACTCCTGATTTTTTCACAGGGGATTCTGCCCTAGACTCAATGCACAACCTAAGAACTGAGACTAACCGAGATAAGTGTAGGTATTGTATCCAGCAGCTCAATTTAGTCTGTTATCGGAATAATCACATTATGCAAGCTGAGGCGCAGTTGGAAGATAACCAATTAGGCTTGCATGAAGTATATTAAAAATATCTAAGGATAGTAATTTACTTAACAATACCAATTCTTCATCGGTCTTTGACCTCGTGGAATATTTTCCCATCATTCTAAAATGAAGCGTTTACGTAATATAGTCTGAGTATCTGGTTGAGCGAGCGAAAGATAGAATATATAGGTGCAATACAAATTCAATATCTACAATTTGTGGTTACACTGCTATTTTATGGCATCAACCGGAGGACTTCAACTGTTGAACATACACACAAACATAAAATCTCGCCTCTTTCCCGTAGGGGTATGCAGAGACCACGGATTTCCACTTCCTACGTTCCTTACATATCTCTTTCGCTTTATCTACACTCATCAATCCTTTCATACATAAGCGTCGGTTTAGGGTTTCTCTTGACCTTGCCTGTTTTCGGAACGTCTTCAATCTGATTTTTGTCACTACATCCTCATTCACACCACATCGTTTCCTTATCTCACTATTCCTTATCCTGTCAATGCTCTCATCTCCACGGCATTTATTCTACTTTCATGTTTTTTCCTCAGGTTTCACTACCATACATTAGTGTCGGAACCAACACTCCCTCATGAACAGCCAGACGAGCCTTTTTAGACACCTTCTGACTGTTCATAAACGCGTGCAATGCTCAATTCACCATGTTTCCAGCTTTCACTCTCCTCTTCTTCACTTTCACACTCTCCATGTTTTGTAAACATGGATCCCAAGTATACCTACAAACTCTTCCACTTTTTCACCTCCAATCACAATATTATAACTGTTCACTGTTGAACAAAGGCCATTAAGGGGGTTTTCCACAATGCCCCAGGCTTGGCAGCCGTTTTGGGGATCAGAGTTTATGGCAGTTCTTTAGAAGGGCAGTAGCTTCTGGCATTTAATCCTTATGTGTATTTATAAAAATTTTCATGATATAACATAAAACAGAGGTAATTGTCCTCACTTCTTTATATCTTTGTAGGGGAAGGCAAATGTGTCTAAATATCTTCTTTCCACTAGACATCTTTGAACCCATGGAATAGAGAACCCTTTTACAATAATTTTAAATATAAAACTCACATTGGCTAAGAAATTGTTAAGACGATGTAACAAGTAACTTTTACCTATTATTTGGAACAGCGCACCTATTATATAACAAAGAAATTATAGTTTTTATGTACAAAAATCTTCTTTTAAATTTGTAAGAGAGACGAATTTTTTAGCATTCCATGGATTCACCGTGTGTGGGTGCCGGGTCCATAGCGTTGCAGAGGAAGAGGCCAGAGGGGCCTGGGACTTGCAACCCAGGAGTAGGATTAAGGGGTCCCTTTATGATATATCAATGCTCTCCTTCACCGCTCGAGCCTCCTCCCCTGCCTAACCAAATTTGGTAGGATCCTACTAATGCTACCTTAGATACACGTTCTAGGATGGAAGTTATGGTTGTTCTTGACAGGCCAAGGTCTTTAAGTAGGTTATACAGGCATTTCGCTGGCAAATAATACTTGTTTATTTTTATTGTGTGGTCTTTAGGAATGTTTGTTTCCCACGGCACAGTAAGTTCTATAAGTACTATGCGTTTAAGATTTTTTGAGTACAGAAATATGTCTGGTCTGGAAGACGAAACACCAACATCCTCAGGAATTTTATAGTGTTTTTCATACGTGTCCATCAAAAGAGTCCAATCGGGAGCTGCTCCTAAGATGGAGTAAGGCTTGGATTTAGATTTTGTAGATGACCCTTCTTTTACAAAATCGACGTGTCGTTTATTCGTTGTCAGACCTTTTTTTGCTCTAGCTACCGAGAGACTCGCGGCTTTACGTATGATTTCGAGGACTCTATCATGGCGACGTGAATAATGACCCCTATCAAGAAGCACCTTGCATCCTACCAGCAAGTGCCTAGCTGTACCGATCGCCTCTCGACAAATCCGCAAGACTTTTCGGTGGCTTTTCGCCATCTTACTAAGTTACTTTGGTCTGGGAGGGTCATCTGAAAGGCGTTTAGATAAAATTTTAATAAGGCAGGAGACCAGTCGTATATCAAGGTGCGCCACTTTAACGCCAGAGGGATACAAAATTCACCTATAGTTAGCCATTTGCTCTGCATTTCTAAGCTCATTGCATGCACTTTATAGCTATCATTTTCGTCTTGCTGTAGAAAAGATTTTACAACGTCTTTATACTCCATTTTCTTTTCCGACCCAAAACCCGCTTTGCTGGTCTGTGCACCTATCATAAATTGTTTGTGGAATTGAAGCCTCGAGTCAAGGTCGGAGGCACTTTTGTCTTTTAGGAAAGATGCAACTATATCGATTTTGATAAGACGTGCGTTTTGGTAACTCTGAGGTGTTTATAGAGCTCCGATGGTTTCTTTAATTTTATCCCAAAATTAGTTTGATCCCTAAATAGAGTAAATGGGTCTGCCGAAAGTGCGAGCCCCAGCCAAGACTTCAATGTCCTTATGACGTTTACATCCAGCTTTGTTAAAAGTGATTTTGTAATGTCGTATACTAGAAAAGGCCAAGTCAGACGTGATGTTAAGTAGTTGTCGTATATCCAGGCTTTTTTAATGTTATTAATTGGTTGTTGGTCTACCAAACTAAGGTCTTTTAGAAAGCTATCGACAATTGCGTCTAGAGATGGTGTGCGACATTTTTGATCAATCTTTCTACCAAGAAATTTAAATGGCACAGATTCAGCAATTATGGAAACACATTCTCCTCCTATCAAGAGTCCCGGATCGTAAGAGGTAAATTTGGTATTCCGTCTTCCCAGACACTTAGGACTTTGTTGAAAATTATGTATTTTTTTGTATTTAACTTCTGTTTAAAATGTCGTTCCTGCAACTCTACCAAATTGATACCAAACTGAGTGAGTTTGGTATTTGGTGCACAAGTCACATAGTCGCATCGGACTTGTATTGTAGACTGTGCTCACACTGCTCACGTCGGAGTCTCTCCATTGTTTTGACACCGACAAATGTTCAATGTTTCAAAATGGCTTTCGGCCTGTCTTTATACGAAATAATTGATATAAGTCGATGCCTTTTTACCGTCTCAATAGCCACAGTTCCCATCTAGCTACTGAATTTTTTTCAGTGTGAATTTAATTCAATGAATGCCAGATCTGGGAAATCAATCCAGGACAACATCATTTCAAAGTGTTATTTCCACCTGAACATCATAATAGAAATGTCAATATATTTTAACTGAATAAAAAAAATTGGAAGATTCTGATGTGGACACGTATATATTTTTTTAGGATATTTTTTACTGGAGCATCCAATTTAGACGAACTTTTGTGTTCAGGGTTTAAGCAAGTAAGCCATTGAAATGTCGTGCTTTGCTTATGATTACTTAGTTGTAACTTCTCATAAAGTCACCTTTCTACAACATCAACATCGGTCGAGTAGTTTTAAAGTTACACCCATTTAACAGTAAAAATTCTTTGCCAACCTGCTTATACCTGACAAGTGCTGAATGTCTTCACTTGAACAGATTTTTTGGAAAATGTATTTATTTTGCAACAATAAGAAAATTATATGTTAATCTTGATTATATTATCTAGAGCCAAGTTAGTTTTAAAACACGTTTTCTTGATATTTTATTAATAGAATATAATTGCAAAGTTGAGTAACTATACTCAACTTCGCAAATATATAATTGCTGAGTTTTTTTAATGTTATTGTGACGGAACATGCTCGAGGCCCACCTGATGTTAAGCGGACTAACCTCTCCCTATAACAGATGCATTTCGTCCCAGGTCACGATTTGTACTGCGCCCGTCACCTTGAGACATAGTTGTTAAGTCTCACGTGCCTGTAATTTCAGTAGCTCTCAAGGACTGCTGCCGGAACACACCGTTAGGTGCTTGGCGACAGATTTTCCACTTGAGTATGGTCGCTAGCAAGGCGGGCGTTCGCAAAATGCCCTTCCACCATGCGGTGAAGCTCAAGCCCGCAGCGAGATTTGAACCATGGACCTGCTGCGCGGCAGTCCATAGCCAATGACACTGAGCCATCACTGCTTCAAGTTGCTTAAAAAGCTCAGTACAATGCTCAGCGACCTCAATAGAGTTTCCTAGCAGGTGGGAACTTGTATTAAAATGGTCAGGGCAAACAATAAACCCTGCTAAGTCTAAATCCATGTTTATTTATTTATTTATTTATTTATTATTAAAACAATACATCTATCCTTACAGGTTATTTCCTAATACAATAGAGTAGTTAAATCATCAATATATAAAACATTCATAATAACAATTAATTAATTACACATTTAGTCAGCCTTACAATAACAAAAATAATATAATGCAGCCCCTACGAACTCGCTCAGCGAACAGTAGAATATGTCAATGTTTTCCGCCACCCGATATAGAGCTCGTATGGTGATCGTCAGTGGTGCTTTGTTGAGCAGGTTAGTTCTTCCGCGAGGAACCTCGAACAAAGGTGGCTGCTTGCGCCGCCCCACGTACTCATCTGGCACACTTAGCCTCATCATTTCTAAGATGGTCGGATTGGTCATGATGCCCCGGAACACCTTAACCACATAGACCGAAAGCGCCACATGCCTTCTTATTCACAACTTGTTGTAACCAACCATGCCCAAAACGAACAAAGTTGGGTACATCAAGGGGTAGAACGGGTAGACGCCATATCTCTTCCAGTACAGGTATCTAGTGAACTTGTTCTGAATGCGCTCCAACATTAAACTGTATTTAGCTTCACTAGGAGCCCATACCGAGGCCGCGCTCTCCAGCTGGCTTCTTACCAGTGCCTCATACATTGCTGTTAAGGCCTTATAGTTCTTAAAACCGTTCGCTCGGCGTAAAATAAAACCTAGATTTCTATACGCCTTTTTGCAAACATCAACTATATGTGCTCTAAACCTCAAATCCGAATCTAAGCAAACCCCAAGATCCCTGACTGATTCTACTCGTTTCAACTGCGTTTCCCCAATCTTGTAGTTGTATTTGAGTGGTGCAGTTGCTCTACTGAATGTTATTACGGAACATTTGTCCACATTAAACTGCAATTTGTTCCTCTGACACCACTCGACTACCTTGTCCACGTCTTTTTGAAGACGTGCGCAGTCTCCCTCCTCTTTTATTGGCAAGATCAATTTGAGATCGTCCGCAAATAATAGACATCTGGCCTCTGTGATGACTTCCGGCAGGTCGTTGATCATTACGATAAATTCTAGCGGCCCCAAATTACTACCTTGGCTTACTCCTGTCCTCGTGTAATACGGTTGCGATTTGTATCCCGCGTACTCGACATACTGTTGCCTGTCTTTCATGTAGCTCGCGAATAACTGAAGCAGTTTGGTTGTGCAGCCGATCGTCGCCAACTTTGTAAGTAGGATGTCATTATCGACTAGATCGAATGCTTTTTTGAAATCGAAGTAGGTGACGTCGACTTGAACCCCTGAGTCTACATTAGGGATCATGTAAGCCATGGAGTTCAGGAGATTGCTGGTTGTGCTGCGAGCCGGTCGGAACCCGTGCTGAGAGTCCGAGAGATGGGCTGACATTTGTTGCTGCATACTGCGCTGAACTGCCGACTCGAACACTTTTGCTGGAGTTGAAAGTATCGCTACGGGTCTGAATCCGCTTATCTCGGTGCCGGCAACACCTTTAGGTATTGGTATCACCCGGGTAACCCTCCATCGTGCGGGGAAATATGACACCTCCAGACAGACGTTAAATAAATACCTAAGTGGCTCAGCCACCCGACGACAGTCTCTCATTACAAATACTGGAATACCGTCCGGTCCCGCAGATTGTTTGGGTTTCAGCCTTGCGAGTGCCACCCGCACTTCTGCCTCTGTGAGCCATGGAACGTGGACGCGCGCACTGCCAGCACGGCTCGCCGCCTCAGCCTCGCCCACGCTCAAGGCTGCGGTAGCTGTGCCATAAACCGCCTGAAAAAACTTAGCGAATTCCTCTGCACATTCTGGATCTGAAAGTGTGCTTCCATCTTTGGTAATTTTTTTCCTGTCTACCGCACCCCGTTTTGCTCTAATGTAATCCCAGAATGATTTTGGGTCATCTGCTAGCCGGCTCTGCACTCGCTCCAAGTGATGATCATGCGCTGTGCTTATCATTTCTTTTATCATAGCTCTACATTCTGAAAAAGCCTGGTAGTCTTCTTTCGACCCACTCTTCTTATACAATTTATGCAGCCTCGCCTTATGTTTGATTCCCCGAATGATATCTGCCGTATACCACCTCGGGTAACTATATCTTGACTTTACTTTTACTGTCCGTTTCTTAGGTACACATTCGTTCAGTATGTCATTTATGGTAGTATAGAAACAATCTAAAGCTTCCTCTGGCTCCTTGATCAGATATAGAGCGCTCCAATCAGCGGCTGCTATTGATGAGTACAATGCATGGTAGTTTGCTTTATAAAAATTCCAGCTATGCAGTGTGGTCGGCTGAAACAATGGTGGCTGCCCGGAGCCGGATTCTGGTCGCGCGGCAAGATTCTGGTGAACTGTTACTGCAAGTGGCGGGTGTTGTCTATCTATTCCTACTAAAGCCTCGTCGGCCACGCATACCTGCACTTCATGCATGTCTAAGGAGACTAATACTAAATCCAACACCCTGTCATTGCAATTTCTCACTTCATTCTTCTGAGCGAATTCGCAAAAGGCTACAAAACATTCAAAATAGTTAATAACGTTGTCATTACATGAATATAAATTAAAATCTCCTTTAACTATACTGGACTTATAATTTACACACCATTTTTCAATAATTCTAAATAAAATCATATAATCATTTTCTGTACTATCAGGTGGAATATATACAACACAACAAAAAAATAAAAACTTGTTTTTAACAAACACTGTCGCGCCTACTAATTCGAAGGCACAGTCATCAATATTAACGCCATCCGGGATCTTCACTCTTCGTACCTCAAGTCGGTGCGACGCTGCTAGGAATACACCACCCTGCTTCCGCCCGTCCGCTCGGTCACATCTTAAGATTTGGAATCCTGGAGGTACTATCTCTGCATCATGTATGGACTCTATACAACCAGTCTCTGTGATTGCAAATAGATCGGCGCCTGAGGATTCTATGCTACTGTAAATTTGATCTAATTTTGTTCGCAAGCCTCTTGCATTTTGATAGTATATCTCTATGGTACTATTTTTCTTCAATTGACCTATTTGTCTGTCTCCGAAACCAGAACCACTCCCCGAACTCTGAATTTACCGGCCAGACTTCTGGCTGGCACAGTATCTCATATTCTCTGAGTGGGACAGTGATAATAAAAGAGGCATAATCCCGTTCAGTCTTATGCCTGATCTTGTTAATCTTTGCCTTGACTTCCGGGCCACATACTCTCTTTATGTGTCCCATTAAGCTATCCACCGACGTTCCTAGAGCCAACCGCCATACATGAAGATGTTTCTTGACTTCCATTGCTTGAATTTCCATATTATTAGAGTTTAAGCCTTTCTTCACAACTTTTTGTTGTAAGTTCTCTCTTCCTCTAACGTTTGTATTTTTGCTACGCTCCTCTAATCTCGTAGATTCCGACCTGTTTGTATCTTGAATATCTCTTTGGGAGGCTTCGTTAGTTCCTTTAGTCGCTGATGTTTTGATGTTATTTATAGCACTTGTCGCGATCCCGGTCCTGGCAGTATTTTTCTTGCGAACCGTAATCCATTCGTCTTCTTTGGGTATTGGTGTGTTTAGTAGTGGTGGTTGAGCGGGCAGAGTATCTGCATTTGGCATTGTTGTCAGAACTTGTCGCCTGTTTTTCTGGTTTCCTTTTTGCGTATCTCTATGCTTAGGGCATGGTATCGATACTACTTTGCTACTTGCTTGCTTATCCATTCCTACTATCATACCTCTTTGAGACTGTGTCAGGTCACTGGTGGTCTCTTGCATGTCTGATGCCGAAGGAACTCCCTTAGCAGACTCGATAGGTGTCGATGGTCTAGGCTGTGGCGTAGACTGTGTCAGGTCACTGGGGGTCACGTACATATCTGATGCCAAAGGAACTCCCTTAGCAGACTCGATAGGTGTCGATGGTCTAGGCTGTGGCATAGATATATTGGAAACTGATGTCTCTATGGGTTTACTTGAATTTAATTTCGTCTCTAAAGCTACTATTCTTCCGTTCAACTTATCAATGTGATCCATCAAAACAACTAAATATTCATGTTATACCCCTACCGGTAGTAGGAAACGATACTTTCCAAGTTGTCGATGATTATGTTTACTGTTCAATTAGGCACGTCCAACTTTGACAAAGGTCGCCCGAAGAATCCAACTCGGACTTCATTCGGCAAATAACGTATGATCTGCTCGTTGAATCAGCCAGTGTGTGTTTGCCAGTGATTACCTACGGCACTGAGACGTGGTCTTTAAATGTAGCCATTTTAAATAAACTCAGTCGTACAAAGTACCATGAAGAGAGCTATGTATTTTTTTTCTGTTACCAAATTACTAGGAAATTTGTCAAAGAACCGAAGTCACCGACATAGTGTAACTTTAAGGCTTTCGCGACTTGAACACGTAGCCATAAGTATTTAACGGTACTTAATCGCGATCAAAATCTGTTAATTATTTATTTACCTCGACGTTTTGACCAAGTTTCATTGTTTGTGGTCACGAGCGGACTCAGATGATGGCTCAGTGGCATTGGCTATGGACTGCCGTGCAGCAGGTCCATGGTTTGAATCCCGCTGTGGGCTTGAGCTTCACCGCATGGTGGAAGGGCATTTTTCGAATGTCCGCCTAACTAGCAATGTGACGGGCGCAGTGCATTTTGTGAGTTGTCATGAATTGCAACTGTTATAGGCAGAGGTTAGTCCACTTAACATCAGGTGGGCCTTGAGCTTGTTCCGTCACAATAACATAAAAAAAAATGCGACCAACTCAAGTAGAAAATCTGTCGCCAAGCACCGAACAGTGTGTTGCGGCAGCAGTCCTTGAGAGCCAGTAAAATTACAGGAGCACATGAGACCTAACTACTGTACGACTCAGTGTGACGGGCACAGTGCAATTTGTCGATGACGAAATGCGTCTGATGTGACGAAATGTGCGAAAGGTTAGTCCACTTAACATCAGGTGGGTCTCAGGCTTGTTCCGTAATAATAACATAAAAAAAACTATTCTCGCGTCTACCAACATAACAGTCAGAATGTGCAAGTTGTCATTGCAATGGGCAGATCACATCGCTTGACGAACCGATAACCGTTGGGAATGTTAATGACATTTTACCTATATTTTCTTTTATTATGTATTTAAATTTTATATAATTATATTAATACGTCATTATATATATGTATAGATACTGTTCTTTTTATTTGTTGCAAAAAATATTCTTTACTATATTTATTTATATTAAAGTATCTAATTATTTAGCTCTCGAAGCGCTCGTAGCGAGGTTTACTTAGCTGCTCTCAACCGATCAGCAAAGTTAAGCAACGTCGCCCGCGGTCATGAGTTGAATGGGTGACCGCTAGTGACATTACTACTGAGTGTTTCCGTGCTTCAAAGGGCACGTTAAGCCGTCGGTCCCGGTTGCTGTCTTAGGATGGCAGTCGTTATAGCATGGTGGTAGGGTATTTTGCGAATGCCCGCCTGGCTAGCTACCACCCTCAAGTAAAAAATCTGTCGCCAAGCACCTAACGGTGTGTTCCGGAGCTGTCCTTGAGAGCCAGTACTTCTAGGTTAGCCTGAACAACATCTTCGACCACATCATCACTTACCATCAGGTGAGATAGTGGACATAGGCTAACCTACCAGGCATAAAAAAAAAAAAAACTACATATATTTTCATATAAAATAAGTTTTTCTACTTTGTATACTTTTTTTTTTAATTTGTTTGTCTGTGCGTCAGTAAAGGTCAGAGCTGAAAATCAGCGCTGTGGATTAGTCCACAGCATTATGCTGAGCTCAGGCCTTTTCTGGCAGCACTGTATATTACAGCAGCATCGAAGTGCTGTAAGTTCATGGTGTTATGTTGATATTTTAAGATAGATAAGATGATATTTTAAGATAACAAACTGTTCTTTTATATTTTAACCAATCTATGTTTACAATGTTGTTGTATGCAGTTCTGTCTAGAATAAATATATTTTCTTTCCTTCTTTCTTACATGTTCATATTCTGCACAGATTCATTCAAGATTCATTCAAGACAAAATCGGTAGTCTGCTGATCACTTATGAATAATGAATCTATGATGAATCTAGGCTGGTTTAACGATATTGCCAACAAAAAATAAAAAATAAAAAGGTAATTCAGAAAACAATTTTGTTATTATTTATTATTATTTTATTATTTCGTTTCGTTTCCATCGGAAGCGAGATTGAATCAATATTGACTCAATATGAACGATATGAAGTTAGTAGACTACCAAAACTGTCAAAATTGACCAGGCCGAGTCCATTATAGATTCATATTGATTAGCAGAATTGACGCCCTGTTTGGTGTGGAGACATTGAGTCCGTGGGGACAGAGACTTCTGCAAATTTCGTGGAAGTACTGCAAACATAACTGGACTATATCTACCGCCAAGCAATAATGTTCGCATTACTGTGTCCCAATTTGAAAGATATATGAGCCAGCAAAACAGGCACATGAGACTTAACAACTTTTTGCCTCAAGGTGATGGGCGCAGTGTATTTCTCCTCTTATGACTAATGGCATCTATTATAGGCATAGATTACCGCTTAACATCAGGTAGGCCTCGAGTTTGTCACGATAACATAAAAAAGGAAGCTCATCGTGTTTTTGAATACCTATCAGAGCGATTGGTCGATACGACGGGTAATCAAATTGGTACTTATGGCGAAACGAATAAGCATTACAATTCAACGCGATTCTGCCTTTCGTTGTTGTATATGGTTTACAGTGTTTTGTTAATAAAATACAAAATATATTTGTTAAAGAAAATTGAGGAGGCTGGCGTGATTAGCTACAAAATTTCGGTTTTATGGCCTGTCGCCTGCCTGACGCTAACCCCCTTCTCCAAATGCTATTTATTAAAAGCATACCCGCCATCATTCTAATATAATTAAATTAAAATTGCAGTAAATTAGTAGTTTTACTATCCAGTCACATAGTAGTGTTGAAATCAAAATTTTGACAGAAATCAAATATTACGGCAGTTTTAATGACCCAGCTCCAAAATTGCCTAATAAAGTTCCCATAAGTAGAGGCCCTGCGATTAACATTGTCTATGTTTTGTGACCCATTGAACCCATTGCGTAGTTCATTCAATGGATTAAGATTGAAAGATAAAAAAGACATGGTTTTGTTAGATGATTCTATGAAAGACACTACGCAATCTGCTGAAACTGGCACTGTACTGTACTGTGTCAGCCGGATTGTCCACTGCTGAACACAGCGTCCCCCATTTAGGGGTTTGCCATAATCCCCACGCTTGGCAGGCGTCTTGGGTATCGCAGTTTAAGATATCAGTTCCTCAGAAAGCGCTGCTGCCCATCTTCCGGTATTTTACCTTTAGTCGACTCTTACGACACCCGCAGGTATATAGAAATGGGGGGGTCACATTCTAACCCAGCACTCCAAGGGAAACTGACACTAGTTTATGTTTTATTTGTCACACTAGCGGCCCGCTCCGGCTTCGCACGGGTATAAAATATATAGCCTATGTAATTCACTGAAAAAAATATTAAAATCGATCCAGTAGTTTTGTTTTATTCATTACTGCCCGTGGCCCGCACGCGTTAAATTTAGAGCAAAATAATTTTTCTTTCCCTATACCATGAAGATTTCCTGCTATCTTTGGAATGTCTTAATTCATACACAACATTTTTACTCATTTTTACACTACTACACGCTCCCGCCGCCCGGGCCGGCCGGAACCGCCGCAAACGCTACGTCCCGCAATTTGTAAATCTGTAATATCTTCGAAAATATTTATTTAAATCATATGCTGTAAAGGGCCATACAGATCTATATTAAGTCCACAATGTATTTAAGGTATTTAATTCGATATGGATTAATGCTGTACCTATTGGTTAAAACCGCTTCGAAAATTAGCCATTATTTGTCGTAAAAAGTAAATAACAAAAAAAAAAGACGGGTTGCACTCCGGGAGTGCCGGCAGAAGTGAAAACTTGATTATTAATTAACGTTGAGCATGTTTGATATTTTGGAATGGTTAGGGAATAATTTTGCACCAATTGCTTTATCAGTATAAAAGTACTATCATTTATGTGGTAGAATACAATATTCATTTATTGCGCTATCGTACACAAACATGACAATTTATATTACATTAAAAATTTAACACTTTAAAACTATTACAATTATTTTACATTAAAAAGTTTATCTCTCCGAAAAATCAACTTTCATCCATAATTTCAACGACTTTTTCACCATCATCATTACCAGAACTATCATCGCCAATCTCTAAAACTGCGGTTGTCTAAGCTGAAGGGATTAGTGCTTTCCGTACAAAATCAAGTCATATTTTAAATAGGTGCCTAGTGTACAAACTCTATGAAATTTTGCTGGCATAACCCTGAGCCTATGGATTTAATACCTTTGCGTCTGGTTTTGCCAGAGATTCTATTTACTTAATCTAAATATTGTGATAATAGGAATTCCGGTACAAAACTATTTACCGAATATTTTTTTATATATAAATTTTCCGGATAACTGGCAACCCAGAAGCATAGATATTAGGATACAAAGACCTGCATGCTAATTACGAGTGTAAAAACTGGGTATTTAAAATATTATATGGAAATAGCTGCGAAGACCTTAAAATAAGCTCACTTTATTTCCACAGCTGACATCATCTCAAACTTTAAATCAATTCAGGTACGAAAAGGTAAAATCTAATAAGCCTTATTTATGGGCGTTAATTTTGAATAATTTGGTATAGGCAGAAAGAGATCTAAACTTTTGAATTTATTCTTCGACAAACGGTGACCAAAGATACGTTAATATACCTAATGTTTACATAATTTTCTAGTTTTGACGTTTGTGTTAATAGGGAATACAAAATAGTAGATATAAATATGGTAAAGTGTTGGTGGGTAACACAGGGGTTTATAAACATACACCCTTGTGCTGCCCCCTAAGTATGTATTTATATCGTCATACAGCTTGTAAATATATTACGTACTTGTTTATATTATATTAGGTCCTTACATATGAAATTGGCGTTTTGTATGGGAGGAACAAAAAGTCGAATATTTTTTAATATAATATATTTAATTAATCAAAGTATGAACCATTATTTTCTATGCACTTTTGCCATCTCATAGGTAGTTCATTGATCCCTTTACTAAAAAAACCAGTCGGACGGGAATCAATAAAATCTTTGAAGGCGATTTGGACTGCCCCATCGGAGTTGAATTTTTTCCCTTGCAAGAAGTTATCCAAATTTCGAAAAAAATGGTAATCTGTTGGAGCAAGGTCCGGGGAGTACGGAGGATGTCTTAGACTTTCCAATTGAAGCTCTTCTAATTTAGTAGCCGTCTGTAGCGCAGTGTGTGGTCTAGCGTTGTCGTGAAGCAGCAGTGGCGTGGAGCGATTGACCAGCCTAGGTTGTTTAGCCGCTAGCTTTTCCATCATGGTTTGCAATAGACATCAGCCGTAATAGTCTGGCCAGATTTGAAAAAACTGTAATGAACAATACCGGCACTAGTCCACCAAACGCTTACAAGTAACTTTTTTGGGGTTAATTTTCGCTTGGGGCAGGATTTGGCTGGCTGGCCAGGATCTAACCATTGCGCTGAGCGCTTCCGATTATCGTAAAGAACCCATTTTTCATCACAGGTAATGATTCGGTTTAAAATACCTTCATTATTGTGCCGGTTTAGTAATGTAACGCAGCAGTCGACGCGCGTTTGCCGGTTTGTTTCAGTCAATTCGTGAGGTACCCACCTTTCAAGCTTTTTAATCTTCCCAATTTGCTTCAAGTGAATTAAAACAGTTTTATCACTAACATTGCAGCCTGCAGCTAACTCGGACGTGGTTTGCGATGGATCCGCTTCCACAATAGCCTTCAACTCTTCATTATCAACTTGAGTCTCAGGCCGTCCACGGGGCTTGTTCTGCAGGTCGAAATTTCCAGAACGAAAACGTTGGAACCAAAAACGAACTGTGTTTTCTTTTGCAACACGACCGCCATACACATCATTCACCCTTCGAGTTGTTTCCGCAGCGCTAGTGCCACGGCGGAACTCGTACTCGTAAATAATGCGATATTTAAGGTTTTCCATTTTGTAAAATGAGTGACGCAAACAGAAAAAAACAGAAGAAAAAAAACAAATGAATGACGATCATCGAAGCACATATACATGAGTCTATAGCTGTACAAATTTGAATTTGGAATTCCTTACCAAAGAGGAGAAATTCGTGATTAAAGTGGCCAGTACGAAAAACGCCAATTTCATATGTAAGGACCTAATATTATAAGATTTGCACCACCCTCTGTACTGTAACAGCCGACTCGTCCACTGCTTAACACAGCCTCCCCTTTTAAGAGTATTTTCCATAATCCCCACGCTTGGCAGGCGGCTTGGAAATCGCAGTGTAAGATGGCAGTTCTTTAAAAGGCACTGTTGCGTACCTTCTAGTATTTTTCATTAGTCGCCTCTTACGACACACACGGGATGATATGGGGAGATGCAATTCTAACCCGGCACACAACGGGGACCCACCCTTACTGTTAAATAAATTATTCTCTATCCATCCAAAGGTTGTCTGGAAGAGATCGCTTTTAGCGATAAGACCGCCCTTGGTGCCGAACTATTATCATTGTTTCTTTGTAATTTCCTGTTTTTGGTGTCTATAAAGAGTTATCGTATCGTATGTAATGCAGCTGTGACAGTTTTGAAGAAAAAATCGCCATTCTAAGACAACAACCGGCAACGGCTTTACGTGTGCTCCAAAGCACGAAAGAACTCAGAAATAATACCACTAGCGGTCACCCATCCAAGTCATGATCGCAGCGGATGTTGCTTAACTTAGCTGACCGATAATGAACGGCTAAGTAACTACGCTAGGACATCAACATTCCTAATTCTTCTTGACAATCTGCCTATCTTCTGGTATTTTTCTTTCGTCACTTCTTACGACACGCTCAAGATGAAATGGGGGGTTGTAATTAAAGGCTGGCAGCGCAAGGGGCAAAAGTTACATGCAATTTAAATGAATCTCTAGTAGCAGACCGAGGGACACTCCAGCAGTCAAGTCAGTCAAGTCTCTACACGCCACGCGTATGGGCATTGCATGGTACATTAGATTTAGAAGCGCTCGTAGCGAAGTTTGCTTAGCCGTCCTTAACCGATCGGCATAGTTAAGCAACGTCCGCCGCGGTCATGAGTTGGATGGGTGACTGCTAGTGACATTACTACTGAGCGCTTCCGTACTTCCGAGGGCACGTTAAGCCGTCGGTCCCAGTTGTTGTCTTACGATGGCAGTCGTTACAGCATGGTGGTAAGGCTAGCTACCACCCTCAAGTATAAAAATCTGTCACCAAACCTAATGGTGTGTTCCGGCAGCTGTCCTTGAGAGGTTTTTCTAGGTTAGCCTGAACAACATCTTCGACTACATCATCACTTACCATCAGGTACGATAGTGGTCAAAGTCTAACATATCAGGCATAAAAAAAACAATTGCTCTAAGTGTTTAGAAGAGTGGCAAGTTACGTTTCACATGTCACTTGTCTTAAAATGCAACTTATAACGTTAACAATAAAACCAGGTTGATGGCAAAAGATCACCCCTTATTACGTACGACCAAAAAATTACTGGCAATTTGAGCCTTAGAAACATGTCCCGTGAGTTTAAGGAATACACGTTTTACAATATGATTTTGTTTTTGCAGATTCAAAGACACTATGAAGCTGTTCCTGCTACTCCTGGTAGTGTGTCTGGTGAGGAGTCAGGAGGTGGAGACTCCTTCCAACCAGCTCAAACCCAGGAACTTTAACCATCACGGCATTCTGCAGAAAGCTGAGCCAACACAGTGAGTACATAGCTCTGTTAGATACCATGTATCTTCATGGAGAGACTGATATTTCTATAGCACAGTTACACAATGCGGGGACCAGGGCCCCAATTCGCTACACTACTGCGATGCTTCTGCGATCGAACTGCTTTTAATGTCAAATTCGGTAGTCTTCTAATTCTAGCTCCTTATCGCAGTTTTATAGCAATCGCGTCTCTATCGCATGGCTTGCAAATTATGCCAATGAAATAATAATGAAAACTTCTATCAATCAAGCATCAGTGAAAACATCAATACAGTGGTTTTCTAGCAAACAATACATTAAATAAATATATTTTAATCATTTAGCTATTTTTCTATCTAAAATCCTACAAAATATTTTATGCCACTGTAGCAACGCAATCGCAACAAAATAACTTACAGCATACCAAATAACACGGTTTTCATGCAATTAAGTTGCGTTAACGCCGTTCAATAGCTAAGAGAATCATAACCCTGGGTTCGTTCCCCGGGTCAGATATGTTATTGAGCATTTCTGTAGCAATCCGGATTCATGGAACTGTGGCCATAGGCTGGCCCTCTATCACATGGATCCAAAACATCTCTGACGTAACGTGGGAGTTCAAATGCCACTTCACGTTCGGGTAACACAGGCGTGACGATATCTAACAGTCAGGAGATGTGCCCAGTATATGGAAATAGGGTTGCCTCCTATTACATTGGGCAAAGTCTGCCAAGATGTGCATGTCTTTCACCTTTGCTTACCTCCTCGGGGCTCTAAACAAGCGGATGATAATTTCTTTGCTGTTTTTTTGATGTTAAGTGGACTAACCTCTGCCTATAACAGATGCATTTCTATATTACGAATTGAACTGTGCCCGTCACACAGAGACGTACAGTTGTTAGGTCTCATGTGTCTGTAATTTTACTGGCTTTCAAGGACTGCTGCCGGAACACACTGTTAGGTGCTTGGCGACTATATATTTTCTACTTGAGGGTGGTCGCTAGCCAGACGGGCATTCCCAAAATGCCCTTCCACCATGCGGTGAAGCTCATGCCCGTGACGGGAATCGAACCATGGACATGCTGCACGGCAGTCCATAGCCAATGCCACTGAGCCATCGCTGCTTCAAAATGATTGATACTCATACGATACATCGCAAAAATAGAGTCGTGTAGGACATTTTGCGATGTCCTACACATATGCTATAACCACTTACTGACTTCACAATCAGTATGTGGTTAAAACAATATGCTTTGGTACTTACTGAGGTCACAATAGATTCCAACAATGTGTCGTATTGGAAAAAAAAAATTGTTTTACTGATTTTCTTTATGTCTATCTCACCTGATGGTAAGTGTTGATGTGGTCGAAGATGTTAATCGGGCTAACCTAGAAGTACTGGCTCACAAGGACAGCTGCCGAAACACACCGTTAGGTGCTTGGCGACAGATTTTCTACTTGAGGGTGGTAGCTAGCCAGGCGGGCTTTCGCAAATTGCCCTACCACCATGCTATAACGACTGCCATCCTAAGATAATAACCAGGACCGACGACCGACTTAACGTGCCCTCCGAAGCACGGAAACGCTCAGTAGTAATGTCACTAGCAGTCACCCATCCAACTGAAGACCGCGGGCGACGTTGCTTAACTTTGCTGATCGGTTAAGAACAGCTAAGTAAACTTCGCTACGAGCGCTTCAAAACTTATTTATACCTTACTGCAAATTATTCATTTTCGTTTAACGTTTTATCGTTCCATTGAAATAAAAACTACAAGGTATATATTTATGGAATCGTTATTTACAGCCCTTCATTTTATTACTCCACTCGATGGGTTTAGAAGTTTCTTTTTTCTTAATTTTTTTCGCATTATGGCGTCTAAAATCCGTCTGTTTGATTTTTTATTTGAATAAACCTAGTTTCACTTTCGCTATCTAGACGAATCTAATGATAACTAATGCATTAAAATAGGTTAGTTAGTTTCTACAATAACATTGATATATATTATGAAAATAAGTAATGAAAATCAAATTTTCAACACACTCGCTCGTAACGAGCCTTTGAATGCACCGATCTTAATGTCATAATATAGTCTATTACGCACACGTGCTTTTTTTTACTTTATCGCACTAGTGTTTTAAATAGAAAAAAAACAATGTTTCCACACTTTTCACCAAGGAGATTGTAGTTTGTTGTGTTCGTTTTTCATATAAAAACAAACCAAAGAGTTTTTTATCTACTGAAGTAGAACTTTAGAAGATTTAATTATAAACCTTCTTAATCAGATTATTATTGCTATCAAAAAGATCAAGAAAATGTTGTTGTATTCGTTCCTCGCAAGTGTTGAAAAACGTCGTATGAAACTCGTGCGCGTTGTTTATTACAATCTCTACTCCATTTAGGAATCCCCGTCTCGATTGTAATAAACAACTTCGCGCACTTGTTGCATAATGTACTATTTTTGTAGTACATGATCGTTATGCTCACAAGATGTTGATTTTTTAAATAAATAATATACAATAATAATATGTCTATTCGGACAAGTTGTCCTATATTGTGTCCGAATCGTCATTAAGTCAGTATTATGATTTCATCCAAAGACAACAACCGTGCTTCCCGCGGGCATTTTGCGCATGCTACTTCCCCTAAGTAGAAAATCTGTCGCCAAACACCTAACGGTGTAATCCAACACCAGTCATACAGACCAGTAATTCTAAATTAACCTGAACAACATCTTCAACCACATCGTCCCACCTTCAGTTGAGATAGTAGTCAAAGGCTAGCCTACCAGGAATAAATAAAATAATAATCGCCGATTGTGGAAAGAAGCCATTAAATTCTATAAAATATCAACGAAGAAAATTTCTAGTATAGAATAGAAATATAAAAGTCACGTTGAATTATTAGTTCTTAGCTACAGTTAGAAGGCCGCTGAAACTTTCCAGAGCTTCGCGGGCTGATTGCTTTTTACTCAACTACGTCATAGAGAAAATGATGATTACGTCCCCTTTTTATTATGTACACACCCTGTTTATTAGAGTTCCACAAATATTCAAAGGGGGACATGGGGCCAGTATGACTGTCCGTACGTATATCACGTCTCTATATATTAGTATCTAGCTCCTGTTACAAACCGAAAATCAAGAAATTAAAATATAAAATTGAACTAGACATTACATATATATGAAGGTAATTGAGTTGTTTTTGTATTCTGCCATATAGAGACATCGTGTAGACCAAAAAAGTAAACTTTTTTTTATAAAATAAACGAAAATACAAACATAAAATATGCTACAGCGAAAAATGTACTAAAAGTAAATAAAGAAGATATTAATTATTTTGAAGCAGTAATAGCTCAGTGGCATTGGATATGGGCTGCCGCGCATCAGGTCTATGGTTCGAATCCCGCCGCGGGCTTGAGCTTTACCGCATGGTGGTAGGGCATCGAATGCTTGCCTGGCTAGCTACCACTCTCAAGTAGAAAATCTGTCTCCAAGGACCTAATGGTGTGTTCCGGCAGCTGCCCTTGAGAGCATCTAGGTTAGCCTGAACAACATCTTCGACCACATCATCACTTACCTCACAGCTTGTGATGTTAAAGGTCTAGTCTAATGCTTATGTAATGCAATATATATATTTAATATATATTGCTATTATAATGCTTCTATAATGCAATTGGCAACTTCATTGACCGTAATAATGCTTGTTTAATGCGATTGGCTACTTCTTTGACACAATAATGACTAATATAATGCGCCTTCAATGCAATTAAACAACTATTGTGAACCTATTTAGGATCTAAGGCCATATAATTTGTAATATAAATAAGCATTTAAGTAGCCGTACAAACATTTGTAATGCTACTATAGAAGTAACTCATAATGCGAAAACGATACAGAAATGCTGCAAGTCTGCTGTTATACTGCTTTGATGTGTTATTTATAATATATAAACTCTAATTAGATATTTGTGCTTGGGCTACTGTATCCGATTTACGGACAGACGGATGGAAAGACAGACAGACAGATAGCGGAATTATTTAATAGAGCCCCATTTTCCCCTGGGGGAACGGAACCCTAAAATATCTCGTGTTGAAATTGACTACATTGACTCACAGTCGAATTCAAAAGCATTTATTCAATAAAGGCATCTACGATGCTGTTATGAAAGTCAATTCCAAATTTTAATATTCATATATTCTACATTGTACTGCCCCGTTCAGCAAGAGTGAAAAAAATATAGAGCCACTGCTAGAACAACGAGCTAATTCATTAGTAAAATAATTAATATTTAAGTAGTTTACTTTGGTTTCGAATGTAAGCATTCTATTGTTTTGTAATATAATACAGGTTTTTTTTTTTATGCATTATAGGTTAGCCTTTGACCACTATCTCACCTGATGGTAAGTGATGATGTGGTCGAAGATGTTGTTCAGGCTAGCCTAGAAGTACTGGCTCTCAAGGACAGCTGCCGGAACACACCGTTAGGTGCTTGGCGACAGATTTTCTACTTGAGGGTGGTAGCTAGCCAGGCGGGCATTCGCAAAATGCCCTACCACCATGCAAACACACTCAACTGCAACACCACAGGTGTGATGAAGATGTACATTTCGTACAGTAAATTAGGTATAAGTCCATTATTTAGTGCTCACCGGGGGCTCAGTTATTCAGATAATTTATTAGTTTATTTCAGGGCAGCGATAGCCCACTTTGTGGAACACAGCACAAAGCCACCAGTTAGCTATCTCCTGATCTCTGAGCGGTATTGATTTCGCATTAGCACCACTATAATTATTATCAGGGGTAAACCACAGTAAAGAAACAGTAGGTTAGTTTCATGAATTAATCATATTTACGCTTTTATACCCGCCAAGAGGTATAATATTATGTTATCTGTTGCAGGAAAGTCAAAGTCAAAATCATTTATTCAATTTAAGCGTCTACGACGCTCTTATGAAGGTCAATTACAAAATTTAATATTTAAATATTCTACACTGATTACACGTTCAGCAAAAAAATGTATAGAACCACTGCGAGAAGAACGGGCAAGATATTCGGAGCCCTTCCTTTAAACGTCTTTTAACAATGTGTTAAATACTTACTAATAATTACTTACTTACTAATAATTGTACTATATAGTACAATTATTACAATATTTGTTTAAATTATATAGGTGACAGGCGATATGGTTGGCAGAGGTGGAATTGTCCAAGCATTTTTGTCGTTTAAAATCACAAACAGTGTAGTAGGATTTCTTAATCAAAATGTTTTTCACTTGCATCTTGAATTTTCATTCTGTGAGTGCTGTTAATATGTTTGGCAAGTTAAGATGTTAAGACGGTCCTTTTATTTGTCTTACAAAATATTTTCAAATATATACAGACTCGGTAAAGTTAAAATATCAATATATTTTAAAAGATCCCTCAGAGATTCCCTAGGATCTATTTCATATATGGCTCGAATTTGCATACTTTTGTAGGATAAAGATTGCCTCAATCTCAGCAGCAGCTCCCCACAGCAATACTCCATACAACATAATACTGTGGAAGTACGCGAAATAAACTAGAGCGAGCAGTAGCTACGTCTGTTAACTGTCTTATTTTATGAACTGCATATGCAGCAGAACTAAGTCTTCCAGATAGATCATGTATATTTGGATCCTACTGTAAAGTTGAGTCAATTTTGTTTCCCAGGAAGACTATCGCTTTGTCAATAGAGAGTTTATCTGGGCCAAGTTTAACGTTTGGTTCAACGTAAGTAACATTTTTGGTATATCAAACTTTAAACATTTGGTCTTTTTTAATTTAAGAGACGATTATCAGCTGCGAGCCATTAACCATAATATAACACTAAGTTTCCTCAGAGACGTTTTGATTACGTGTAACAGAATGCGAATCTAAAGCTAAGTAACACAGTACAAAACTACGGATTACTGTTAAATTTGCTGAAAATATATTGTTGTCAGAAGAACCCAATACATGTCCTGAATTGAATTATTTAAACCAATTTGTAAAAAACACACTGAAATCAGATTTACTGTTTACAGGGCTTCATTGTTTACTATTCTGTTAAAACGATATCTAGCTAGCTTATTACAGCTTAGAAGATACAATCCCTCAGCAGACAGACGAATAGACAAACACGTGCATATATGGAGCTTTAAGGGTTTGAATTTATATGGACCTGACTCCCGCAAATTATTATTCAAAGTGCTGTAAGTTTGTTATGAGAAAGAAATTACCTTTAAAAGATGAAGATGCAGAAACCATTTACTTTTGTACTTGAACTGTGGCAATGTACAGGACTGGCGAAGCATTAAAGCTTTAACGCTGTTTCTAACTAGTTCCATAAATCCGCTTCCACATATGTCATTAGAACCTTTCACTAGGTTTTGTGACTAGTCTAGGAAATGTGTGGAGTATAAATGCGAGTCATACTGATGTATGGTTTCTTAGTCGTATACCCTGGATTAATGTACGGCTATTCAATCGTAAAACAAAAATATGAGACGGATAATATGTTAACCGAACAAAGAAGGATAGCGACTACTGACCCAACTAAACCAGGCCTCGTTCATGAATGTTTTAGGTATTATTTTAATTGTTAGCCTGTTTTAGATTATTTAAAAATATCAGTATATTTTTAAAAGTAGGGATTCTTGAGTTATATTCAAATCCATTAACATAATTTTTACATAGATTTGGCACAGCACACCACATGCTACGAAGCCAAAATAAAGAAGAAAACTTCATTGTCTATTTGGTGCATAGTCTTTTTGGTGCAGTCCGAATTACACTATTGGCTAGCATGCGCAGACCTCCCTGCCAATAGTGCTCTTCGGACCGAGCATTTGTTTGCTTACAAATCTATAGGTCAACTGCCACAACATTTAAAAATGAAGAGTTGAAAGTCTCAGACCTTTGTGTTTTGTTTTACGTCTCATAATTCAGTCTCAAATGGTTAAGCATAGTTCAAATCCACTAGGTACCATATTTAGCTAGTAAGATAACAATTTATTTTATGATATATTGATAACGTCATAAGCATGCTTTTACTTGGTCTGAATTGTAGTAATTCAAACGGCTATGACCTTGCATAAATCAATCAGTCCATTTATTAGTACTCTTAGCAATGAGTACTTTTAGTTTTGTTGGCGTAATTCGGACCGCACCCTTACTGATCTATGATAGAAATGGCGATGAGTAAAGCCCGTTTGTGATCTATCGACTTCGTGCAGGTGTATGCAATGAGGGTGTAATCACTGCGTTTTAGAAGCGTATTTGGCCTGCCAATTAATATATATCGTAATAAAGCACTAACAGCCTTAACATCCGTAAAAATATGGCGATAAGTATAAACAACTTCCTGACAGACCCATTCATTCAGTGCTACGATAGACAATATAGGAAGGTGCAAAATCTCTGACATTTATTTTCCCCCAACTTCTACATACTGGATTCAATGCGCATTTTCATTCTTATATCTTGCATTATCAGTAACGAAAACTATCCCGACTGAACGCCACATGGTGTTTAAAAAAATGTTGGGTCTCAATTTGTATGGAACGTCGCCATCCTTCTTTACACAAATGTACTTTTTCTTTGATACAACCAACATTCGTTATTATTTTTTTTTTGTTTTTCTCGTAGGTTAGCATTTGACCACAATCTCTCCTTATGGTAAGTGATGATGTGGTCGAAGGTGTTAACATGCTTAATCTAGAATTACTGGCTTTCAAGGACAGTTGCCGGAACACACCGTTAAGTTCTTGGCGACAGATTTTCTACTTGAGGGCGGTTGCTAGCCAAGCGGATATTCGCGAAATGCCCTACCACCATGCGGTGAAGCTCAAACCCCCGGCAGGATTAGAACCTTGCTGCGCGGCAGTCCATAGGCAATGTCACTGAGCCATCACTCTATTCGACTTTATTTTGTTGCCTCATATCTCTTTAGAAGGTGATTCTCGATGAAGATGAAGCTCAGTTTTTTTTTTATATTCGTAAGGTGTGTCATTTAGGGCCTGTTTCAGAATGTACGAGTAAGTTTCGGTTATACTACCCAGAACATAGTTAATCTATCAAGCATGTAAGCCTATCTATCGGTTAAAGCTTGAATCGCGCTGCATGTTAACTGTCATTTTTATCATTCAGTTATTTTATGTTCTGTTATAACCGGAACTTACTCAAACATCGAAACAGGCCCTTAGTGATTTGCGTGTTAGAACATTATGCGTAATTTCAATATGTTTTTCTGATTCAGACAAGGTCCAGTCCTGTTCCCAAACGACGCACCCCCGCCCCCTCGGCCTCCCCTCATCGTGACCTCCCGCCCTCTGCTGGAGTCCATAGCCAGGAGCGAGCTGGCTGAGAACAACACTGTGACGTCGCAGTCTCAAGACAGGGTCTCTTTCGTGCCCTTCTTGGCGAGGGTTAAGGACTACAGGTACGTAGCCGATCAGCATTCCACCATAATCTCACCTGTCCCTTACTGAGCAATGGAGTGTCGTGAAAGTCTTTAACTCTTTAGTAATATTGCAGGATAATTAGAGGTGGAAAAAAAGAATTAAAATGCCATGCTACGACGCAACGCCACTATTCTTATAAACAAGTCAAGGGGTAAAAAGTTGGGAGTAAATTTTCACTACATAGTATAAAACAAAGTAACTTAAAAAAAAATAAGAAACTATTTATCTTTAAAACTACGCAACGGATTTTGATGCAGTATTTTCCAAAAGATGGAGTTTTTCAAGAGGAATGTTTATTATAAATAATAAATTTGAGAACACAGATAATTTTAGAGGGATCTAATGTGATGTGAAGAGTAACCTTTAACCTTTCAAGAGTAACTTCTTAAGAAAACAATTTTGTATTGTCTAATTACAAAAAAACTGCCAATGTTGTATACATATAAAGACATTCTGTAGTATATTTAGTATTGCACCCGTGCGAAGCCGTGGCGGGTTGCTAGTAATCAATATGTTTCTATGGTTAATCTATTTTTTTTGAGTTATTTATATTTTTTTATTTATGATTGTGTTTCTGACGTTATGATTTTATAAACTTTCGTTTTATCCTAGACCATACAATCCATCACCGACCTTTGACTACCAGTTCCTACCGACCAGGGTTCCATACGCCGACGTGGTGAAGAAGACCAGACTAAACAGCCTCCAGCAGGACAACCGGTACAATGATTATGAGGTATGAGGTTATGTCATTTATCCAAGTATTTTCGTTAGTGTAGTACCATATAGGTGTCACTTCCAAAGCACGAATTATGAGTTATATCTCCAGGTAGGAAAGGCGCTATTATCCTCAGGAAAGGAAGTTCTCAGTAAGTAGACGGGAGTATGCTTCAGTGTTCAGTAGGTGGCAATAGACACGCCATCTATTAAATGGAACCATAAAAGATAGTATGAATGGAAGAGTACCAATAAAACTACCGCGTTTGTTTGTTGTTTAATGTGTAACTGTTTAATGATTTGAAGCGCGTTGCATAACTACTTAGTCGTTGTTATCCGATCAACTAAGTTAAGCAACGTCCGCTGCGGTCATGACTTGGATGGGTGACCGCTAGGCCGTCGGTCCCAGTTGTTATCTTGGTTGACAATCGTTATATCATGGTGGTAGGGCATTTAGCGAATGCCCGCCTAACGCCTAGCTACTACCTTCAATAATATAAAAATCTGTCGTCAAGCACCTAACGGTGTGTTCCGGCAGCTGTCCTTGAGAGCCAGTAAATTCAACCTTCGCCTGAATAACATTTTCGACCACATCATCACTTACCATCATGTCAGCTTGTGGTCCAAAGGCTAGCCTATCAGCTATAAATAAATTGCGCGGATTAAATTAATAGTATTTCTAATTAGTACTTAATGTCAGTGCTGTGTTACCCTTCCCGGGGATCACCGTCCAGGCAAAATAGCCCTTCCACCTTACCTACTCAAAAAAGAACTAACTTCCACTGACTATAACTTACCGAATGCTACGTTACTGCCCCCACCACATCGAGCATACCCTGCGATCCCGTCTGCACTGCACTGGGCATTCTTAAACTATATAGCGTAGAAGAGTGGTAGTAACGAAACACGTAGTTATAATACCCAAAGTGAATATAAGCTCACGTTTATAGTTTTCTGCCCCTTTGGCAAGCGGATTGGCGCGGGGATTCGGAACGGTTATGGTCACGACAATGTGTAAGCACGCGGCGGCGTCGTGTGTCGGGTCGCCCTCTTCCCTCAGAAATGGTTGAGGAGGACGATGGCTGGCACGTGAGTCAACTCTTGAACGAGTGCTGCTTGAGTATTGGTCTGTTTGGAATGCCTGTGCACTTGTTTGTAACTCTTTTGTAATAGTTTATGCTAGGTATAATTAGTATACCTTATAACTGTGTTCCCCCCTAAGTATAAGTAAGAATGTTCCCCATAGTAATGCAATTGCTTAGTAAATTTCTCGGTTAACTTAAAAAATAGCCCGGACCCTGGAGTCTGTGGAAAATCTGCTAAACCCCATAAAAAACATAAGCTCACGAGCCACCTTACCCAATAAAATATTGGGAAATATTACTGTATAAGCTGGATTGTCCAATGCTGAACACATCCTTTCCTATTAAAGGGGTATATGCCATAATCCCCACGCTTGGCAGGAGTCTTGGGGATCGCAGTTCCTTAGAAGGCGCTGCTGCCCACCTTCCGGTATTTTTTACCGGAAGGCCGCGTAGTAGTATAGTCGTCGTTAGGAGATGGAGGGTTGGCATTCTAACTCACCATCTGGGTTTGGGTAAGTACTACATTCAGTAAATTTAGTTTTTTTAACCAACTAAAACCTTCTATGAACCCTCACCAGTGTTCGATTGGCGCCCAACGTGGGGCGAAAATGTGCGCGTGTAAGGGTAGGACGAAAATAAACTAGTCACAAACACAGGCAAACAAAATATCCGAAGATTTGTTCTTACAATACAATTTGACCTTTCCCCACAATCGGAATCACTTCGCCTCCAATTCATCATCACGGTAGAGCACACAAGTTGATCTGCACACCTGCTGGTTGCCACGCATACAATAGTACACGATCAATCTTGTTGTACGCGTTCAATGGGATCAAATAATGCCGGATCTCTGGAATAATCGAGCCATAGAGACAGCGACTTAATTATTTTTACAACGCTTTTGAGGTTATACGCGGTACTGTTTGTCTTAAGCCGTATCTCATGCTGATCAAACACTCTGAGCTCATACTTGTATGGTCTTTCTCAAGTTATGACATTGTTAAACGTCGTTTCTAATTGTTTTAACTTCAAATAATCGGAGGTTTTCAATTCAGATATAAGATTTTTTATGTTTGTTACTAAATCGTAACAAACATAAAAAATGTGTAAACGATATGTCGTCCGGCCGTCAAAGTGTAAACAACGTACACGATTTGTGAATAAGTAATATTCGCGATTTGGTGTTAAAAACGAGTTTTTTTTACGTGACATATATATATGTGAATACCTTGTTTTACGGACTTTCTTTTTGTGTAATTTTTTCAACAAATTTTCTGCATATCAGTGAGTTACAAGCAAAAATATTCTTCAAAACCTTCGTGATCTTTCGCTGCACTGACCTACGACAACTCGCAGAGTGCCCGCTGTGACGCATCGCTGACCTTCACCGGTTCACACGGCCGCCTTGTTCGTGTAACCTGTTTTGCGCCTACACATATAGGGTAAATTGTATCCTCTGAGCAGAGTTGCGTTGCTTACTTCATTTATAAGGCGCTGTTTCTATTTATTTTGAATTGTTCGTCTTATAAAAACATCAAGTATGCAGAGACCAGAGTGTAACGGTTGCAGAACATTAATAACTGATAAAAAATTCATGAGTTGTGCGGACTGCAACCAAAAATATGACCTGCAATGTGCCAATCTCTCGCCTAAGCGTTACAAGGCATTGAACGAAGAGATTAAGCGTAAGTGGAGATGTTATGAATGTAACAGTAAGTTACCTAAATTAGACAACAAGGATACCCCTGTACGTTCTGCTAGCTCTGCTTCTGCAGGTCCATCGAAACCTATACCCATAGCTATAGATAAACAGGATAGTGAACGTTTGTTGTCTGGTAGTAACGTTACTCTTCGTAGGAAGCCCTCTCCAGACGTCGATTATATAACAGAGGATAAAATGAAAGAGATGTTGAATTCTGACAAACGGGAGATAATGGCTGTTGTTGAATCATGCGGCAGTGGGTTGTCTGACCAGCTTAATGCTATTAAATCCCAATGCGCTGGCAACCAAGAGTCCCTGTCCTTTGTAAGTAAACAGTATGACGAATTACGAAAAGAAATTGCAGACATGAAAAAGATGTTAGGGTCTACCAGCTCTGAATTACGGGGGGTTAAAGATGAAAACAAAACCCTTAAAGAAACCATTACCTCACAGTCAGTTAGGATTAAGGCACTAGAAGAAGAGAACTTAAAGCAGCAACAATGGTTTAGAATTCAGAATATTGAGGTTACGGGAATCCCAGAACATAAGGATGAAGATACAGTAGATATTGTTCTGAAAGTTGCTGAACATATCGGTGCGCCCATCGAACCGTCAGATGTAGAGTTTGCACACCGCGTGCAACCAAGACATGCCACAAGTGCTGTTCGCACCTCGCGTTCCATCATTGTCCGTCTGAAACAACGCATCACCAAGGATCGTATCGTGGCTGCAGGTCGCAAACATCGCAACTTGAATGCTAAGGAGTTGGGATTGGGTACGGAGGCTAATCGTATCTTTATAAATGAGCATCTAACCAAAGAAAATAAGATTTTGCTAACGTCATGCAAGCAAAGAGCCAAAGAAGTCCATTTTAAGTTCGTGTGGACAAAAAACTGTCGAATTTATGTACGAAGAAACGAAACTTCTCCTCCTATCTTTATAACATCTCCATCCGATCTAGCCAAAATTGTTTGAATTGTTTATCTTACTCTTTTATTAGCTTTACTAAATCAACAATATCGAATAATAAATCAACGCTGTTACATTCTCTACATGATTCTTTAGATGCATTTATGGTAAACTGTGCAATAATTTATCATAATCTCACACAAATTATTATCTCAACAACATCTCACAAAACAAATAATTCTCCCTACAAACATGTATACATAACATTATACATAAACACAATTTCTTTAATATGGTATACTTATAGGATCTGTTACAATAGAAAACATAATGGATGGCACAGATAAGACACTTAAGCTTCTGTATCAAAATGTTAGGGGCCTACGCACAAAAGTTAATACATTTTATAGTAATATTTTGCTCTGTGACTATGACGTTGTCCTGATTACAGAGTCTTGGCTGCATGACGGGATTTTTGACGCCGAACTTTGTGATGGCAAATATAATATTTTTCGAAGCGATCGTAAAACATTAGGTGGCGGGGTAATGGTCCTATGTAGACCTGAATTACAGGCGTATTTGCAACCCGATTGGGAGAATGAAGACCTGGAATGTATTTGGATCACTATCCCAGCCAAAAGCTTAGGCTCGACAAACGATCTCCACCTGTCCCTAGCATACATTCCCCCTAACTCAAAGCTTCCATCCCGAATTATGTCCCTAACCGAAATTGTCTCAAATGTTCATGTAAATCACCAAAATGATCATTTTATTGTTGCGGGAGATTTTAACCTGCCGTGTATTGATTGGATGTCAGGCGAGCCTAAGATAATCAAGAAGGGACCTGTAGAGATACAGAATGCGGCAAACGAGCTCTTATCATGTTTCAATTTCATGAGTCTTTCGCAATATAATACGCTAAAAAATATTAGTGATAATACCCTGGATTTAATTTTTTCAAGTTTTCCTTTAGAAATTAAAGAGTCGCAATTTGCTCTTGTACCCATAGACTCATATCATCCAATTCTACATATAATAGCAACTGATATTTTGGTACCTTTGCTCAAATCTCAGCCTAGAAATAGGTATCAATTCAAACGAGCTGATTTTGTCAGTATCAATAAGTCACTTACAGCTCAAGACTGGTCTTTTATTACTACTATGAACAGTATGGAAGATGTAACAAATAAATTTTATGAAATTTTAAAGAATGCGATTGTAAGTTTTGTCCCTATAACTCGTTGCGGTGGTACCCACACGTACCCAGTTTGGTATAGCAGACCACTAATTAACTTAATTAAAGAAAAAAGTAAAATACATGCAAATTGGAAAAAATTTAATAATCAAAATGACTATAATGACTTTTCGGAACTTAGAAAGCGACAGAAGGTGTTACAGGATGAATGTCACAAGTCATACATATCTTTTTCTCAGAAAAAAATTAAATCTAATCCTAAAACTTTATGGAATTATGTAAAATCAAAACGTAAAAATACTACTAACTACCCGCACCAAATGACGTATGGTGATACTAAACTAAATAACCCAATTGATATATGTTCCTCATTTAATGCATATTTTAAACAAAATTTTAGTACACCAACCAGTAGTAATAATAGCTCTTCAAATACTTATGCTGATGGCTTGCAAACAAATTTGATACATGACATCAGAATAACACCGGAAGAAGCAAATAAATTTATGACTAATCTAGACACTACCAAAGGTTCAGGCAATGATGATATACCACCTATATTTTACCGAAGCTGTGCAAAATCACTTGCTATCCCAATTGCCTTGCTATTCAACAGATCATTTCAAGATGGTTATTTCCCGAATAACTGGAAAGTGGCCCACGTTGTCCCCATCTACAAAAAAGGTCTCAAAACCGCTATAGAAAACTACAGACCCATCTCGATACTTAATACTCTTAGTAAGTTAATAGAGAGAATTGTACACTCGCATATTTATCCCATAGTATCTCCTTCTATACCCCAAGAACAGCACGGCTTTATGAAGGGACGCTCTACTGTAACAAATTTAGGTGTATTCATTGACTATGTAGCTACAAATATGGAGGGAGGCTCTCAGGTTGATGTGATCTACACAGATTTTGAGAAAGCTTTTGATCGTGTGGATCACACCATACTTTTGCGTAAGTTGTCCGAATTGGGTATTAAAGGTAATCTGTTGAGATGGATGGAGTCCTATCTCCGGAAACGATCCCAGGCAGTAGTCGTAGGAGGATATCGATCTGACTATATAGAAATAACTTCAGGCGTCCCGCAGGGCTCCATTCTTGGCCCACTCATGTATGCATGCTATTTGTATGATATAAAAAAATGTTTTCATAATTCTAAGTTCCTCATGTATGCAGACGACACTAAAATATTTGTTAAAATCAAAGATTACTCTGACTGTCTGAATCTTCAAGCTGATCTTGATCGGCTTGGAGAGTACTATGAACTGAATAACATATGTATAAGTGTTTCGAAGTGTCACCTTGTGTCTTTTACTAGAAAGAAAAATCCTGTTAAATTTAACTATCAAATTAATAAAATCAATATTTATAATGCAGAGTTAGTTAGAGACCTAGGGCTACTACTAGACGTGAAACTAACTTTCTCTGAACATATTGACACAATTATAAATAAAGCTTTTAAAAGCCTTGGATTCATATTGCGCGTTACCAAACCTTTTTCTGATGCTGCCTGTATAAAACTTCTCTATTTTTCATATGTCAGGACTATTTTGGAATATTGTTGTACTGTTTGGAACCCGCATTACATAACATATATCGGAAACTTGGAACGTATACAACATAAGTTTGTTAAACATTTGAACTTTAAAAAAAACAATTATTCTGAAAATTATAAACAATCATGTGCCTACCATAATCTAACTAGTCTTGGAAATCGCCGCACCCTCATGGACATGGCCTTCCTTCATGGTCTATGTAATGGTCATATAGACTGTCCTGAACTTACTAGTAGAATTTTGACATTTTGTACACCAAAGACTCGTACAAGACATACCAAGTTGTTTGCTGTCTCGCACTCATCTACAAATTATGCACAGTATTCTGTTGTGAATAGATTACACAAGGTTTTTAATGAGAAGTTCAACTCATGTGATATATTTTTTAATAATAAAGAAAGTTTTAAGAAAGAAATAATCACAATTATGGAGGATAATCATGTAACTTAAATGCACTACACTAAATTATTATATTGGTATAATATTTAATTTATTAATGCGTTGTTATTTTTATATATTTATGTATATTATGTTTCACCAATTTATTTTATATTACTTTAATGATTTTATATTAACTAAGGAAACACCTAATTGTAAATTAAGCGTACTTTTTACACTTTGTCTATGTATTTTTATATTGTATAAAATGTAAATCCGTTATTGGCTGTATGATAAGCTAAGTATGAACTTTTTGTATTTATATTAAGGGCTGTGGATTTTGTGAAATAAATAAAATAAAAAAATAAATAAATAAATAATTATGTCTGTTAAGAACCTATTCTAAGAATTGTTATTTTATTTGTAACAATATGTGGTTTCAGATATACGTCAGTTTCTGGTAATTTTTTCATTAAAATATGTCCAGTGCTTTGGTTTTAAAAACTAATAAATAAAAATACAATTATATTAAACCAAATAGTGATTCATACTATTCAGTCGTGGATGTTTCTTTTTGTTTCAAAGTTCCTAATTCAAGCAAAAATGTTCACTCTTTTTCATGATGCATGCTGCGTACAATGTCAATAGTTTCAATCGCCAAAATAATGGTCGTCATCAGTAATAGTTACCAAGAATTTTCGACGCGTATTGCTTCTACATGAAGAATCATCAGTAGGTGAATCTTCGAGCGCACGATCGAGAAAATGTTGCTTGTAAAATTAAGTGATTCCTTGAAAACTTATTCTCAAATTTATATATATTCAAAAAAATTTTGCGTTTAATTATCTCTCCCGTTTTATGGCCATGCAGTCGAAGCAGGATCGCAAGTCACTGCATGAAAAGAACTGGCACAATCGTGGATGACCCAAATATGGCACACTTGCATCTCTCATTGTTGGGGGACAAATGTGGGCCGGTAACATTGGAACAAAAGATTTTCAACTAATGAATTTCCTTAATTTTAAGCGGTAGAATTTTCATGAAATAAAAGACTCAAAATGTTTAGCTCTAAATTAAAGATACTTAAGTATTTAAACATTTGTACAAAACAGTATATGTACAGATCTTTAAGGGTGTATAGAAGGTATACATAGAAATATAAATATATAGATATATAGAACGTATGTCTTTGCCTTTTGTGGCATACAAATGTAATATGAGGTGTGTATAGGTACATAGTGGGCAGCAGCATTTGGCCTACAATGACTTGTAGGTTTTCTAAATGCTTTCATTGTAGCAGCTGTAGTGTTGTATATAGTTCGTAACTAGTATTCAATTATTTGTTACAATAAATTCTTAGATAATAGTAAATATTTTATTGCATACTACAAACATAATTAATAATAATTAAGTCAAACTTAAAACTAGCCTAGTCAAACAACCCACCCCTGATCGCTCCCGGTGCAAAGGTGCCCATAACACTTGCAGCGTTTCTGCGCTGAATGGCAATGGCCATCCTCTGCACCAGGAACGAACTGGAGCGGGAGTCACCAGTTTTTTCTTTTAACCTGCGCCCAATTTCACGAAATAACTCTCAGTTCCCCACGAACCCATGGTCTCTACTGCAATGGGCACAAAAAGGTAAACGGGCTCCATTGCTGCGTACTTCTGGCGTTTTTTATTTGCGGCGTCTTCGGCTGCCGCTGACGGTGAGTGGACAGTGCGACACAGGTGGCTGGCAGCGACAGTGCTGACGCAAGTAGCGTCCCACACCAGGCACCTGCCATTCTGTATTCAATTAATAAAGACATATCTCTGGTGAACAAATTTATAGAGAAATACCTAGTAACTAGCCAGACCGTATATCAGAATAATTAATAAAAACAAAAACATATACAGGGTTATTGGAAAAATGCTGACAACCTCTTAGATTTGGCTTCTGCTAGTCCGTACAAATAAATTGAGATGAAAGTTTTTTTCAGTAGAAAGTAATGAAAAATCTTAATATTTTAATTTTTGAGTCGTGTAGTAAAAGAAAATGCCTACTCCGAGCCAAGAGCACCCGCCGCGGCAACATTGGACCGCGCCACGCTCACTTTGAATCGAGTTTTTTATATGTTTAATGTATTCTAAACTCGAATAAAGTAACCAAAAATATGAAATAATAAATTACAGGCACAAGAGAGTTTTAACATAAGGTGGTCCTTGTGCTTATTCTGTAACAAAAACATTCATCTCAAATTGTTTGTTAGGACTAACAGAGGTCAACTCTAAGAGGCTGTTGGCATTTTTCCAATAACCCGGTATAATTATAGTAATTAAACAACTTTAAAAGGTTTCAAGTTGTTTAATTACTCTGTGTAGTAATCGCGAAAACTTAAGAAAACATTACTTTTTTTTATTGCAGATAAGCTTTTGACCACAGTCTCACCTGATGGTCGAAGGTGTTAACAGGCTAAACTTAGAATTACTGGCTCTCCAGCACAGATGCCGGAACACTACTTTAGGTGCTTGGCGACAGATTTTCTACTTGATTTCTTTGGTCGCTAGGCAGACGGGCATTCGCAAAATGCCCTTCCACCATATGCTGAAGCTCTAGCTCGCGGCGGGATTCAGACCATGGACCTGCTGCATGGCAGTCCATAGCCAATGTCACTGAGCCATCACTGCTTCATAATTCATTCTTCGTTAATATGTTTTATGTTTCAGGAACAGACAGTTTTGCCACCTATCTACAGAGCCCTATCGGACCACGCGAAGCAGAAAGTGTTGAAAATTAATGAGCAAAAACAAAACAACTATCAGGTTAGTAGCAGTGGTTTTCTTTATGCGAGTTCATCTGGTGAAATACTGCCAACTGTTTGCAATAACGCCTACTATGCGGATTACATTACAAAATGACAAATATACGACAGGAAAAGCTTTTTTTCCTAGGATTTTTTTTTTTCCTAGGATTTTTTTTTTTCCTAGGATTTTTGTTTTTTCCTATACATACATACATGACTTCAATTTTTCCTATCGTATATTTGTGATTTTCGAATCCTATTTACTGCTTTCATTGACATTGGACCCATGTGGAATTTATACATATGGTTTATTCAACCACATCTCTTCTTACTAACAGCTGTGATTGTGGTACACCGCTTACCAATCAGAAGTTAAATGAAGTTATTTTCCATCAGGTGAATCCATCGGTACCTGTGTATGCTCCTCATCGACCAAACAACGACGTTCACGACAACTCCGAATATGATCAGGTATGAACTTATCAACCACCGATGTTTGTGTGTGAGATCAAAAACTATAGAACTTTTATATATAGCTGATAGGCTAGCTTTTGAACACTCTCATCTGATGGTAAGTGATGATGTGGTCGAAGATGTTGTCCAGGCTGACTCTCAAGGACAGCTGGCGGTGTGCAGGACACACCGTCAGGTGCTTTGCGACCGATTTTCTACTTGAGGGTGTAGTGTAACATCGCACCTGTATTTTTTCTGTATCATATGTCATGTTGGTTTAGCGGTTAGAGCATTACCCCGGCTATAGGGATGGATGAAATTGGACGGTTTGAAATCCCGAACATGACTATAATTTTTCCTCTCGTTGTAATTTTGTAATCACACCTGTATTTCTCGAAGTAGGCATGATGTAAAGATTGACATTTCACCAGATGTGTCTAATGGATTACCCATGTAACAGAATGCCAGAGAAAAGCCAATTATCGAACACAGTTCAAATTTAGATACATTAATATCATGTTTCTATCTTACAGAACCAAAACTACGCCTTCTCATATACAGTAAAAGACCATGATACTGGCGATGACTTTTCCCACTCACAACACAGCAGTGGCTCAGCTACCAATGGGGAGTACCGGGTTCGACTCCCAGACGGCAGAATGCAAATCGTCTCCTACACAGCCGACGAAAACGGTTACAAAGCCGACGTCAGATACGACGACGAAGACAAAAGAGCTGGCAACACAATAGAAGACGGATATAACCAACATAACGATTATATTCGACATAACGATCATAACAATTATGCAGCACATAATCAACACAACTATGCACCACCTAAATACAATTACATCACGCCACCGCAACAAAATTATGTGTTAAGTCAAAATAAATATGAAACGCCGGTTCAACAAAATGGTTATTATTCAACAAATAATCAGCAAAATGATTATTTGAACAAACAAGTTGATTATACAGATAGAAGTAACAAACATGATTATGTTGATGTTATAACAGATAAAAAGGATCTTAAACTTACTAATAATAAGGACGAAAGAGACTATTATCAGTATCCAGATGTATCAAAAGAATATTATACAGATTATTCCTCAGAGTATAACAGTAATTATGAACCGCATAAAAGTAAATTTTCAACATTTCTTGATAACAAAAATGTTCAAAACAAAGCTATATTGTCAACTGTTAAGCCGTCTTATGAAGAGCTCAAAAATTTGTTTGTAACTAAAAGTGCGTACAATACCCAACAAAATTATGATACAGACATAAACATCCCTTCTACCACCCCAATCCCTTATGGTACAACAGAACACGTAGTTCATATTGGTGGTAAAACGCCTAATCTATATACCAATATAAAACATAGTCTGCCTCAGAATCTATCTCCTATACCTGTTTATTCAACACCTAAAGTAATAATTGCAACTACTCCAAGAAGTTATTTAGTATCTACCATAGCTAGTTTGAAGAATAAGGTTAGTTTAGTCAGTAAACCTGTTTTGAGCGATAGTTTTATTAGTAGAATTAATAAGTATATTAACTTCAACTAAGTTTTAAATGAGTCAAGGGAAACTAGTTTCAAGATAATTTATATGTAATTAGTTTGTAAATAATTTATTATATTTTGTAGATAATAAAGAAATTTCGTTGTATTCATGTGTTTTATTTGTGCGTCCAACCAGCAGACTTCGGCGCTGGACACACTAGGAGTGTTTAGAGTTCTAAGTTCAGGATTGCGTTTAATGTTCGCTATACTCCACACAGCGAGTGGAGGTCTAAGGTTCTGCAATCTTAGTTACAGTACATACGTATCACGCTCTCTTCTTGTCACTTTTAAAATTTCTTTGAATCATAGAGCAAAGATTTTTCTCGCGCTAATCATCAGAAAATCTGTCGCCAAGCACCTAACGGTGTGTTCCGGCAGCAGTCCTTGAGAGCCAGTGAAATAACAGGCACATAAGACTTAACAACTATATCTCAAGGTGACGGGCGCAGTGCAATTCGTGACTTGACAAAATTTACAAAATGTATTAGCTATAGTCAGAGGTTAGTCCGCTTAACCTCAGGTGGGCCTCGTGCTTGATCAGTCATAATAACATAAACAAAAAAAATGTTTTGCCATTGACGAATTCCATGTTACAATAACGTTAAAACGGTTTGTTTTACTTCATCATCATCAGCCGGAAGACGTCAACTGTTGAACAAACCCCCATAGAACGCCACAAAGAGCGGCTATTAGCCGCTTGTAACCATTGACTACCCGCGACTTTCATGATGTTGTCAGTCCACCTCAGGCCTAGGCCACTGCCTAGGCCCCCCCTACCAACTCTACGTCTTCCGATGTAGTGTGGTAACCACTCGAGAACCTTACTACCTACGTTTTACTTACGATCTGTTATATTTTTGACCAGGGGTAAGTTTTGAAAGTGTTTCTATAAAATACTACTAACAACTGTGACGACAGATTACTGGCTGTTACCTTGGTATTGCTATGTCAACTACAAGCACAATGATTACACGGATGACGAAAATCGGATGGCTGAATTTAGGAACTTTTCCAAACATAATGTTACTTTGCCAACATTCAAATGGGGAACATGATCTTTAAAAACATCTACTTAAGGTACAAACTAAGGGACTGTAATTCACGCGCACCTGTCACTCTAGGCCCGAGCCTAGCTCGGACATCTTCGCCCATACCTTCGGCTGCGCAAGCCGCTATCGGAGCAGTATTCGAATGAGATGGTAAAAAAATAGTAAAAACTAACTCCACTAAAAATACCAAAACAGGATTGAGAATTCTGCATGATCGTTTGTAACAAACAGAATTCATTACTTTTCTTTCGGCTTGATTAAATATTTTCAATTAGATCCCGCCTGCTACTAAAATTAACTTTTGGACTTTTGGAGGGTTATCAATGTTTACCTGGGCAAATACTGGTAAAACTACCCACTCTAGTAATTTATCACGTGATACTAGTTTTAAAACCGTGACTAAAAGTACAGTCTAAATGGCATGTCGCTGGTGATTATCAAGATATCTATTATGGCAAGTGTTTTTGGCATGGAAAGACTTTCGCGGTCTGCACCTCTGGGTCACAGTTCAGCACTAGCAGTACGGGGTGTACTGTTGTGAAGTAGCAGGACCTTACCACGTCTGTGGACAGCAATAAGATAATCGACTGAGTGCAAAGCTCACCCCTTCCAACTTCCCACAAGCTTTGTGCTTCTAGCTCCTAAGTAAAGCCACCGTCAAAAAATAAGAAAGTACTGCTATCTGTTGGCTAAATTTTAGTATTATCTGCGATAGCATTAAGATGAAGTATAAAGTGTCCAGATATATATTTTGAAGCAGTGATGGCTCAGTGGTATTGGCTATGGACTGCCGCGCAGCACGTTCATGGTTCGTATCCCGCCGCGGGCTTGAGCTTCACCGCATGGTGGAAGGGCATTTTGCGAATGCCTGCCAGGCTAGCGACAAGTAGAAAATCTGTCGCCAAGCACCTAACGATGTGATCTGGCAGCAGTCCTTGAGAGCCAAATTAGAGGCACATGAGACTTAAGAACTATGTCTCAACGTGACGGGCGGACTGCAATTCGTGACTTGTGACCAAATGCATCTGTTATAGGCAGAGGTTAGTCCACTTAACATCAGGTGGGCCTCGAGCTTGTTCCGTCACAATAACATAAAATAAAAAAAAACACAGCAAGTTGAGTAGCAGTGTCATTCAACCTTTCTTCTACTAAAGACGCCATTTAAACAATATAGTTAATAGACATTACATAGTAAAGGCCTTAGAATTAGAAGTATTTTCCCACGGTCACGTGACCTATTCAGTTTTTGCTTAGAAATACTACAGAAATCTTGTGTGAGATAATGTTTGTTTTAGATAGGCAATGAGGTCGCTTTACTAGTTAGATGTAGACGTTAGAGAGTAGCTTGCTTAGTCGTTCTTAAGCGATTAATTTAATTACGTTTAACGAGCATATAAATATTATTATTAATAAAAATCGTGTCTGTAAGTAGGTACATATTGATTTATTATTGTATACTTAGGTAAGAAGTTCCGATGAAATTTTGAAATATGAACATTATATTTAATGTAAATTTTATCTCTGTAACCAACAAAATATCGTAGACCTTTGTCATCATAGACGACTAATAAAATTACAAAATCACAAATATACGATAGGAAAAATTTAAGTCATGTGCGGGATTCGAACCCACGTCCATCCACCCCTTTAGCCGGGGCATGCTCTAACCAATTGATCTAACATGACATGACGTCATAGCTCAAATCTTTCATATCGTTCATTAACCATCGTATTGGGATGGAGCGACATCTATAGTACCACTTACGTTGTACTACAAACAAGACCAATTTTGCAATTGGTTTTATACTTGTAAATGATGACGCAACCTTATAATTTTAATATTGTTAGGTTTGCAATAACGCCTGCTATGCGGATTACATTTGTGATTTTGTAATGTAATCCGCATAGCAGGCGTTATTGCAAACCTAACAATATTAAAAGTAAGACTAATAAAATTGCAGTAATAAATATATTTGCCGTGGTATTGGCATTTGTGAAATTACTTAGTCATTAGGCAGACGGCTGTAGCAAAGGAAGTTTCCTTGAAAGCCAGTAATTCTAGGTTAAGCCTGTTAACTTCGAACCAACATCACTTACAATCAGGTGAGATTGTGGTCAAAAGCTTACCTATCAGCAATACAAAAAACATTATAAGTGGGATAATTATAGCAAGATATACATACATACATGTAAGTTGATCCCTGCACATTGCTGTAATATTACATGTTCCTCCGACCCCACGTACGTGGACGACGGGTAAGAAGATGATGATGAACCCTTACCTGGAGATATAATCATATTTTGAAGTACAATCTAGTAGTGGTTGAACCACGGCCGTCAGAAATTCGACACTCACGAAGCCGACAACCTTGAAGCTAATAACCGTCGAGACAAAACAAAAGTCGAGTTAAGAAGTTACATAAGAGCTTAGCTGTATGTTTTCAGAACTTATCTCCAGAAATCATATAGTACTAGTATATTTGAGTTGAAGACTTGCGCCCAGTCTGGAGAACACAATATGCCTAATAGGAGAATGTTCCCAAAAACGATACACATGGATAAATAGAAGGCTGACAGCGTAGACCTCGGGTAGTCATAAAACTGAAGAGGAAGAAGAGTAAAATTGTCGTACTTTTATACGACAGCCTTGTACTCCTATAACTTCATGTCAGCCCTAACTTTAGCGTAGAAGCGCTCGTAGCGGAGTTTACTTAGCTGTTCTCAACCGATCAGCAAAGTTAAGCAACGTCGCGCGCGGTCAGGAGTTGGATGGGTGACCGCTAGTGACATTACTACTGAGCGCTTCCGTGTTTCAGAGGGCACGTTAAAGCGTCGGTCCCGGTTGTTGTCCAAGGATGGCAGTCGTTATGACATGGTGGTAGGGCATTTTGCGAATGCCCACCTGGCTAGCTACCACCCTCAAGTAGAAAATCTGTCGCCAAGCACCTAACGGTGTGTTCCGTCAGCTATCCTTGAGAGCCAGTACTTCCAGGTTAGCCTGAACTACATCTTCCACCACATCATCACTTACCATCAGGTGAGGTAGTGGTCAAAGGCTAATTTATCAGGAATAAAACAAAAAAGCAGAAACCTTTTTAAATAGATGTTTGAAAAATTATAAAGAAATGGAGTCATTTTTTATTTAATGTTTGTTACCTCAGGACTCTGACTGATTTTGATGATTCTTATTTTATTTGAAAGCTGATGTCGTGTGGTCCTATTTAAATTTCATCAAAATTGGCCCAACCGTTTTTGAGTTAAACTCCAATAACTGAATAGTATTTTCCGATCTTGATATAGTCATTGAAAGTGAATGACAATCGATCCCATAAGTAGCAAGGGTCAATAAATAGGGCAAAAAATGGGACTGACTTCAACACTCAAATGTGTGAAATATTGCTGTTAGTGATAAGGCCATTGTAACACTTGATTGTAAGCTTATTTTATTTAATTGTAATATAGTGGTGTGTACCATATAGAATTATCTATCTAAATTGGAACTGGATCTCAATTCAGATTGTAAGAGTCTGCCAGAGGTCATTGACAAGTTTCATGAAATATTACAAAATCACAAATATACGATGGGAATGGGAGCATACCCCGGCTCAAAGGGTGGATGGACACGGGTTCGAATCCCGCATATGACTTAAATTTTTCCCATCGTATATTATTTGTGATTTTGTAATGTAATCCGCATAGCAGGCGTTATTGCAAACCTAACAATATTAAAATTTCTTGAAATATGTTTTTCCATTGAAACAACAAAAGGTTTTTTTTAATGAACTGATTGGAACCCGTAATGTTATGCTTCACTAAATATTTGTGTACTGAACGGTCTGTATTGTTGTCAATAAATCTCATAAAAAAAAACTTCATTGCCCTTGAAAGATATTTCAAAACTGTAGCGCTCTTATAGATGGATATCTATTTATTTATCGTCATCAGTCGGAAGACGTCTACTGCTGAACAAAGCCTCTCCCATAAAACGCCTCAATAAACGGCTATCAGCCGCTTGTTACCATTGGCTACCCGCGACTTAAACGATGTCGTCAGTCCACCTAGTGAAATCCTGCCAACTCTACGTCTTCCGGTGTAGTGTGGTAACCACTCGAGAACCTTTCTTCCCCATCGGTTATCAGTTCGTCGAGCAATGTGGCCCGCCCATCGCCACTTCAACTTGCTAATTCTGAAAGCTATGTCGGTGACTTTAGTTCTTTGGCTAATATTCACGTTCCGGATTTTATCGCGCAAAGAAACTCCAAGCATAGCTCTCTCGATGGCTCGTTTAGCGACTCTGAGCTTGACCATTGTTTATTATTTGTTTCAAATTTCTAATCCTTACATTCAGTTTTCGGCTTATTTCTATAATTATACATTAATTATATTATGAGACAGGAATGTGGGTATTTCATTATGTGTGTGAGAGGCTGTGTAAATGTGTTTATGAGTGAGTGCATTTGACTATTAGAGTGAATTCATGCATACTTAAACATAACAAAAAAAATATATATTTTAAGAAAACATCAAATTAATATTTTAATAAGATAATCATTTATTTGCATAAAACATGAGTATTATACATAACAAACGCATGCATATTGGTGTCATAATTAAGTGTAGTGATCATCATGTTTTGCCCATATAGGCGTACAAATTTTTGAGAGGCGGCAATCAATTAGATAATTTAACAATAGCAAAGGAGAAAAATATGATTCTAGGCACTTGAACAATTCACACAAGTTTCAATATAATGTCAATACAATGTCAATTATAAAAGTCAATTCTAGATACATACAAAAAAGTGGATATAAACTAAACACGAATATTAATGTCAATAATATAAATTCAATTCAGATTTTTGTCAGTCAAGAATTCGCTTACGCTATAATAACATTTCTCTAATAATATTTTCTTAAGCTTAATTTTAAACATATTATTATTTAGATCCTTTAAGGAGCTTGGTATCTGATTGTATATTTTTGGTCCCATACAGAAAATGCTATTATTCATAAGGCTCTTTTTCGAAGATTGCATACAGAGCTTATATTTATCACGTCTATTACGCTTAACTTGGTCAGATAAAGATGGAAAATAGTGCTGATTTAATTTGACAAATAAAGCTACTTCATATATATATAGAGATGGAAGTGTTAGGATTTTGTGCTCAATAAAAAGTGGTCTACAACTGTCAATTATCTTGAGTCCAAACATTGACCTAATACAGCGTTTTTGTGCCTTAAAGACAAAATCTTTGTGAGTTGAGTTGCCCCAAAAAATTAAGCCGTACCGTAAGTTTGATGCTACTAGACCATGGTATGATGTTAGAAGTGCATCTCTCTTTACAACGGGTGCAAGTCTGTGGAGAGCATATGCTGAGCTACCCATCCTTTTACAGAGATCGTCAGTGTGTGCTTTCCAATCTAGTTTCTTATCTATTATAAGACCGAGAAATTTGGCAGCATCAACTTCCTTAACTTTTTCATTTTGATAATGTACATTTATGTCAGTTATATAATTAAGTCTTTGAGTAAATTGAATTAAATTAGTTTTATTTATATTGATTTTTAAGTTATTTGTATCTAACCATTTAATTATTGATCCTAATGTGTTGTTAATGTCAAATTCATAGTTATGTCTGTTTTGACAGGCAATTGTCACAGTGCTGTCATCAGCAAAAAGGGTCATTGGGTGGTTAGTTATTTTAGGCAAATCATTTATGTAGATTATAAATAGAAGTGGACCCAGAACACTACCCTGAGGTACACCAGACTTCACTATACGTTCGTTTGAGGTGTATGTTTCTTCTTTTTTGGTGTTATAGTTTAGTCTTGTTATCTTGGTGACTTGTGTTCTATTTGACAGGTATGATGTAATCAGGTCGAGAACATTACCCCTAATACCATAGGCTTGAAGCTTACTAATCAAAATATGATGGTTTACATAGTCAAAAGCTTGGGTCATATCACAGTAAATAGCACAGACAGCGTTATTCTTATCTACATTTATCATCACTTTATGGAGAAATTCATAAATTGCTACGTTTATGGTTTTGTTTTGTCTGAAACCCTTTTGTTCATTACATAGAATATTAAACTTTAATAAAACATTTAAAAAAATATAAAATATATCTAGTGACAAGAGTAGAGTCAAGACCTCCTGAGGATGCTTCGTGTAGAAGCGAAACGCGTTGAAAATTCTTCCGGTTTGGATGCGTGTCGCTTGTGACGTCACGTCGGCTTAACACGAAAATTAGGCGGAATTGGCTTTAGATATATTTTTATATTTTGAAAGTGTTTTATTAAAATATTAATTTGATGTTTTCATAAAATATTTTGAAAGTATTTGTTATTATTAAATATGGATTTCCGCAAAGTAACGCCTGAATCTATTCATTTCATACATACTGTATACCTATTAGAAATTAATTTAACTTTATCTTCAGTGTGTCTCGCGAAATTACCCAAGGCTTTGTTCATTTTGCCTCAACTTTGATAACAGTTGATAACAACATTACCCCAACTTGTTATGTGTTTGTAGCTCGTTAGCTCTGAGGAAATTTTTAAACTACTGGAGTTTGCTGGTTTGAACGTTGTCTAAGAATAAGTTTCTTCCAAAAAGGGGTTGACAAGATCTGCATATCACTCGTAAATGGTTTTAAGCACAAAACTCCATTAAATTTGTGGGAAGTTATACATATCTCTTAATCATATATATATAATTATATATATGATCTTAATAAGAAAATGTAATTATTATTAAATACTTGTATTACAATAAAATAGAATATAAGCAGAAGAGTAAAATAAAAGTGCATTGCTCTCTTTCGCACATTATTTGGTACGCGAAGTACATATATGTACGAGTAGTGTATACACCCGCGTTATCTATACATATACATATAGGGCTGTGCCCGTGACATACTCGGATTGACAGACAGACAGTATAGTTATTAGGACTTTAATTTATCCATTACATACGGAACCCTAAAAACTGTTTATTAATTTTTTTTCTCCACTTTCAATATTGTAGATCTACATCTAAACTACTATAATAAAGAGGAAAGATTTGATTGTATGCTTTGAATAGGCTCTGAAACTACTGGACCGATTAGGAAGAAATTTGTTATGGTTATATATATAAATACAATATATAGTATAAGACCCAGGGAAGGACATAGGATAGTTTTTATCCAACTGTGCAAATAGAGGTTAATGGTTATGAGCTATAACCGATATACTGGGCCGATTAAAAAAAATCTTGCACCATTAGAATTTAACATTATCCCCGATGAACATAGGCTGTAGAATATTTTCAATAAATATGTTTTTTTTATTTTTGGTACATGAACCCGGGGCGGACCACTTGTCAAAAATAAAATACTTTTTAATAAAAGAAACTTTAAGTGTTTAATAATTTTCTAGATGATTAATGGATTCTATCAGAAACTAGCACTCTAATCTCCAACTAAACCAACATTTAGTTTATTTTCCAATTATCTCAACTTCAATTACTAGTTGAACATTTGGGATGAATATTAATACCTACAATCACTAATTGTATAGGTTCCAGAAGGCGGCTTGTACTAATTTGAAGTAAAACTTTCAATTCTGCAGTTAAACTACGGCTGGATGAGATAACAGCGCGGAAACTTATCCTTTAGGTATTAGTTATTCTAGGTTAGCCTGAACAACATCTTCGACCACATCATCACTTACCATTAGGGGAGATAGTGGAGAAAGGCTAACCTATCAGGCATAAAAAATTATGAAGCAATGATGGCCGACCGGTAATAGCTATGGACTGCCGTGCCGCAGCACCATGGTTCGATCCCCACCGCCGCCGGCTTGAGCTTCACCGCATGGTGGAAGGGCATTTTGCGATTGCCCGCCTGGCTAGCTACCGCCCTCAAGTAGAAAGTCTGTCGCCAAGCACCGAAGGGTGTGTTCCGGCATTAGTCCTTGAGAGTCAGTGAAATTACAGGCACAATGAGACTTAACAACTATGTCTCAATGTGACGGGCGCAGTGCAATTCGTGACTTGTGATGAATTGCAACTGTTATAGGCAGAGGTTAGTCCACTTAACATCAGGTGGGCCTCGAGATTGTTCCATCACAATTACATTAAAAAAAAAATTTTTTTAGCCATTGGTGTATCACTACATCATCACTACATAGTATAAAACAAAGTCGCTTTCTCTGTCCCTATATCCCTATGTATGCTTAAATCTTTTAAACTACGCAACAGATTTTGATGCGGTTTTCTTTAATAGATAGAGTGATTGAAGAGAAAGGTTTATATGTATAATAACATCCATTAAATAGTGGAGAAATACTGTTATTTTTGAGGTTTCTAATGTCTTGTTCTACATAGTATAAAACAAAGTCGCTTTCTCTGTCCCTATATCCCTATGTATGCTTAAATCTTTTAAACTACGCAACGGATTTTGATGAGGTTTTCTTTAATAGATAGAATGATTGAAGAGTAAGGTTTATATGTATAATAATATCCATGAAATAGTGGAGAAATACTGTTATTTTTGAGGTTTCTAATGTTTCGTTTTATATATAATAATGACTTTTGAACTAATGCTGACCAAAAAGGTCTCGAACTATTCTAAAAGACATAAATTTTATCAGTCACGGCTTTCAAAAGCGTTTCTGATGCGCTCGCAGCGTAGTTTTGAAGCAGTGATGGCTTAGTGGCATTGGCTATGGACTGCCGCGCAGCAGGTCCATGGTTCGAATCCCGCCGTGGGCCTAAGCTTCACCGCATGGTGGAAGGGCATTTTGCGAATGCCCGCCTGGCTAGCGACCACTCTTAAGTAGAAAATCTGTCGCCAAGTACCTTACGGTGTGTTCCAGCAGCAGTCCTTGAGAGCCAGTAAAATACAAGCACAGACTCAACAACTGGGGTGACGGGTGCAGTGCAGTTTGTTACTTGTGACGAAATACATCTGTTATAGGCAGAGATTACGATGTGGGCTTCGAGATTGTTACGTCACAATAACAAAAAACAGGTATTGTCATTAACAGGGTTCCATTTTGCTCTTTGAATACGGAACTCTATAATGATTTTACTTGTCAATAACACATTGTAATAACATATATTAATTGTTAGCCTTTGACCACTATCTCACCTAATGGTAAGTGATAATGTGGTCAAAGATGTTGTTCAGGCTAACCTAGAAGTACTGGCTTTCAAGGACAGCTGCCGGAACACACCATTAGGTGCTTGGCGACCAATTTTCTACTTGAGGGTGGTAGCTAGCCAGGCGGGCATTCGCAAAATGCCCTACCACCATACTTTAAAGGCTGCCATCCTAAGACAACAACCGGGACCGACGGCTTAACGTGCCCTCTGAAGCCCGGAAACGCTCAGTAGTACTAATGTCACTAGCGGTCACCCATCCAACTCATGACCGCGGGCGATGTTGCTTAACTTTGCTGATCGGTTGAAAACAGCTAAGTAAACTTCGCTACGAGGACTTCAATATTATAACTTAACATTATTTGTCTATTATAGGGATTTTTGTAATACCTTTACTGTCGTACTCTATGCAGTTAACAAAGTCTTTTTTTGCCAATATATAGGCATGTATGTATGTCTAGCGCATCTTTGGCATTCGGCCAATACTAGAACACGTGAGCTCTGCACTATTGAAGTAGTGATGGGATATGCAGGACATCTATGATAGTATCGATGATGTTGAGGGCTTAGATGCTTGATAAGTGTATCTCTTATTCTCAAGTTAGGCTGCAGTTGCTAGTGATGTGTGATTGTATCAGTAATGTGTGATTGTGTCCTGGGGGCCAAGTCTGCTAATTACATGTTCATATTCAGCACAGATTCATTCAAGATTCATACAAGACAGAATCGGTAGTCTGCTGATTCCTTATGAATATATGAATCTATGATGAATCTAGGCTGGTTTGACGATATTGCCAACAAAAAATAAAAAGAGGGTAAGGTAATTCAGAAAACAATCGAGTTGTTATTTTATTATTTCGTTTCGTTTTCATATGAAACCGAGATTGAATCAATATTGACTCTAAATGAAGATAGTAGACTACCAAAACTGTCAAAACTGACCAGGCTGAGTCCATTATATATTCATATTGATTAGCAGATTGACGCCCTGGACGGTGGTTGCCGTGGTGGCCGGCGATCCTCACTGGGAGCTCCAACTGGAGATCCTCACTGAAGTGTAACCACTTCGTTGCGGCGAGGAGAATCCGAGGAGAGTATACTACAAATATATATATATGCAAACAAACGCCTGTCATATTGCCTGTCATATTGCCAATCAACATATGTTTTTCCATTAATGACACTTTGAATAGGAGTTCAAAACAAGTCAGTAGTCTTTGTCTGCATTTTATACGTTACTGATTTTCCCAGAGATATCAAATCATACCGATAAACTTAATTTTCTTTCAGATATCTAGCTGGCAACTGTTTACGATGGATGAACCTCAACGTGAACTGATACCTAAAATAATGTTTACGACTTTACCGATATTAACCATGATGTTTTTCCCATCACTACTAGAATCGTTGGCAATAATAGCCAACCCATAGACCGCAGAGCCTTATCTTAGACGGAACTCGGTGTAGTACAGGAGCAAACCGCTTTGAAACAAACCCTAATTATACATAAAGAAAAAAAAAACGTGCCATATGAAATGGATTGCTATCATCTGAAACTATGTAGATAGAATAAAATTCAGTATTTTGAAAATATTTGCGGAGTTGTCACTAGATATATTTTTTTTATATTTTTAAATCTTTTATTAATAAAACAAATCTAATGTTTTCCTAAAAAAAATATTAAAATATTTGTTATTATTTCATATGATTTTGTTTTTTGTATGTTTGAAAATTTAGGGGGTAAAAATTGGGGGTTAAAATTTTGAGCGAGAAAAGACCTGAGGGCTGGTTTTAAAAAAGGATCTCATACCCATGATATGGATTCTAGATTACGTTTACTGAAATAAAATTATATTATTTGTATTGTTATGATGATGATGACGATTTTATTATTTTTTCGCAGTTTAAGATATCAGTTCCTCAGAAGGCGCTGCTGCCCACCTTCCGGTATTTTATCTTTAGTCGCCTCTTACGACTCCCACAGGTCGCAATGGGGGAGTGACATTTTTGCCTGGCACCCCACGGGGTTCAAGTTTAATACCATAAATAGAAATTGCATCGTTCCAATCCAACATCAGGTTCAATTAAAACAGGAAGTTGAGTCGCATGTGAGTAACAATTGTTTATGTATTCGCAATGAGGGAAAAACTCGTTAGTTTTAACAATAAACCACAAGTATGGATAAAGCATAATATATTTAATAAAAAGTTAACTGTAAAATAACTGTCTCCTAGACTATACGACTGAATAGACTTGCAGTTTTCTAGGGCTCGTTGGCGGAATAAAAACGTGCTCTGTGTTGCCCTATCGACGAACTAGGTATCATTTTACTTTGACTTGAAATACTTTTCCTTGTGAAAATAGGAATGCCCTAGTAAGCAGAAATACCATTTACGATAAGGTATGCATGATGGTAGGGCATTTTGCGAATGCCCTGGCTAGCTACCACCCTCAAGTAGAATATCTATCGCCAAGCATCTTAGTGTGTGTTCTGGAAGTTGTCCTTGAGACCCAGTAATTTTAGATGAGCCTGAACAACATCTTCGACCACATCATCACTAACCATCAGGTGAGATGGTGATCAAAGGCTAACCTAGCAAGCATAATAATAAAATTTTGGCTTCTTGGCGGTACAATTTAAATGTAAAGGCTCGATTCCGAGCGAAGCTGCTAACTGCAACTTAAGGTTGCACATGCCGCAGTAGTATGCAGTCAGGCACATCAGCACTAGGTACTGGTTTATATGTATTTCTACGAAATGACTTCGTCTCTCAAAACTCACCCTTAAGAGTGTGCAATTCCGTTTTCAACTTAGTTTTAGCCATTTTGTAATTTTTTTATAGTTTATGAGGGCAAGTTAGCAGGCGGCACCCCTGGTGGTAATTGATCACGGTCGCCCACGAACATCCACAACAACAGAGGTCTCAAGGATGCGTTGCCTTTGAAGAGGGAATATGTTTTTCTGGAAGACTCCTCAGTTGCATCTCTTGTATCTCCTAAGATTTCCTCGATACAGGCTTGCCTAGTGAGGGAATCAAAAGACATTTAGTGAGTTTGGAAAACGAAAGTCTGCATACTATCTGTGATTATTATGTGTATGTAGTGAGTAATTTGTAATATAATAGCAACTGTACCATACCTATGCCTTATGTTATAATATGTTTCGCTTTGCTGTATTAAACGATGATTATATTATATTATTATATTGTATCTTGGTTCCAAATTGTGGCAGTGCGAGGTAGGAAATGCCGTGAGAATCGCAAGGTTGTAGACTTCCAGACATCGACACGATATTGATGAAACATCATGCTTTGTCGGGACGTCCGATGGCGAAATTGAGCTGCAGATAAAAAATCGAACAGTTCCTCGGAACACTCCCCGTGATACATACGGTAAAATACTTTAATTAGTATTTAAGTTTAATGTGTATTTAAACCCGTTTAAGTTTTTAAAAGTTTGTTTAGCCTCTCTGAAAGGTAACGTCCGCCGTGGTCATGAGTTGGATGAGTGACCGCTAGCGACACTACTACTGAACGTGCACGTGCTTCGGAGGGCACGTTAAACCATCGGTTCCGGTTGTCGTTTTAGGATTGTAGTCGTTATATGTATATAATTTTTTTTTGCTGAAAAAGGTACAATTATGGTCTTATATGATAAAATAAGTTTCTCTATATTCAATCAGTATCCTGATGATCTTGATGAATGAATTTTCATTCATTATTTCATATTATAGACTAAAACATACAATATATAGTCATATCCAAGTCCCATAAAATGTGAATAGGTATTAGAATACTACAATGCACTTCCATAGACGTAGAAACGACATAACATTTTCTTAAGAAATTTTTCGATTGAGTAAAAACTTTCCTTTACCAGCCAGTTCTATAGTTTATAGCATGGTGGTAGGGCATTTTGCGAATGCCGGCCCTCTTCGACCACATCATCACTTCATCAGGTGAGACAGTGGTGATAATCTAACCTATCAGGCATAAAAAAACTCCATCTTTAGAACTTTTTTTATGTTATTGTGACGGAACAAGCTCGAGGCCCATCTGATGTTAAGCGGACTAACGTCAGCGTAACAGATGCAATTCGTCACAAGTCACGAATTGCATTGCGCCCGTCACTTTAAGACATAGTTGTTAAGTCTCAGGTGCCTGTAATTTCACTTGCTCTCAAGGACTGCTGCCGGAACATACCGTTACGTGCTTGGCGACAGATCTTCTACTTGAGGGTGATAGTTAGCCAGCGGACCTGCAGAACGGCCGTCCATAACTATTACCGCTCAGCTATCATTGCTTCTAAATGCTACTTTATGTCTAATGATACCTTTGAGCCCTTCATCGCTTACCAACAGGTCATACGCCAAAGGCTGGCAATTATCACCCTTAATATTACAGTAGCGAAAGTTTGTCGGTGAGTTGTTGTGGATGTGAGTATAAGTTTGTTACTGGTTCACGCTGTAATTGCTGAATCAATTTTGATGAATCTTAGAAAGATTAGTTCTTATATAGATTTTTTTTTGTTTTCTATATATTTTTCATGTATACGTCTTAATGTTATGTCTATATTATCTTATGTCTTTTTAAGTCTATAGGTTCAAGTCTGAAGCAGTGATGGCTCAGTGGCATTGGCTATGGACTGCCGCGCAGCAGGTCCATGGTTCGAATCCCGCCCAGAGCTTGAGCTTCACCGCATGGTGGAAGGGCATTTTGCGAATGCCCGCCTGGCTAGCGACCACCCTCAAGTAGAAAATCTGTCGCCAAGCACCTAACGGTTTGTTCCGGCAGCAGTCCTTGAGAGCCAGAAAAATTACAGGCTAATGAGACCTATTAACTGGACGTCTCAGTGTGACGGGTACAGTGCAATTCGTCGTTGACGAAATGCGTCTGTTATAGGCAGAGGTTAGTCCACTTTACATCAGGTGGGCCTCGGGCTTGTTCCGTCACAATAACATAAAAAAAAAAAAAGTCAAATACGAATAAAGTTTAAACGTTATTCACATTTGATTGTTAATTCAATTAAAAAATAAGTATTTAAGCAATAATAATATTCTTTTTAAACAGTTTTTTCGCATTTGTACATGCGGGTTGCTATCCCCAATCGTTTTTTGTTTGTTCAAGTGCGATATAAGCATTATAGTAAGTAAGTAAATAGTAAGTCAAAGTGAATAGGTATCTTCTAGTCAAGCTTGCAACATCTGCGGCCGCATCATCACTTTCCATCAGGTGAGATAGTGGACAAATGTTTGCCTATCATACATAAAAAATAAGCAAAATATTGTATTTTTTATATACAAAATTGAACATTAGGTGTACCACACCCAGTACATTGCGAAAATAACAAAGAGAAATCCGCAACGTACCATAGCGTATAATAACCCAAAAGTAGCGTCTCCGGTAGCGCAGCACGACTATGCAATAAAATTACACGCGTTTCATAGAATTATTCACACCCCACAGCAAAAAACTAGTATTGCTTCATTTTTACAGTAGATTTTAGAATATTTTTCATCATCATGATCATCAACAGCTAGTTATAAAAAGGAAATGGAAGCATCAGTAATAGCTCAGTAACAATATATAGATGCAGGAGTCTACGGTATGAATTTTGAAGCGCTCGTAGCAAAGTTTGCTTAGCTGTTGTAGAAATATATTTTTAGTAGAAATAATGCTACCGTCAAAACCGTAGTTCAAAACTTTTGAACTAGATGGCGCTAGTAAATTTTAAGGAAATCCTACATCGCGCAAGTGTCGCTCGCGTGTGATTCGAGTGTTCTCGGCTAAGTTCGGATTTTTTATGAATAAACTCACCTGCACTCCCAACTGGTTGTCTTATTTGTAACTACTTGTACAAATTGGTCCTTCGAGCCGGATTCAGAGTTAGCACCTTTTTACCTCGGTAGTCTCCGTAAGGGGTAGGCTACCAATTCGCACCTATAGGCAGTGGATCGCTGCTTGGGGCGGATTTACAGTGGGGCTGTTCCCACTAGTGGAAGTGGATCAGCTCTTCATCTAGCGCCGGGTAGAGAGTACCTTGGCAGCTTGAGGAAGCCCAGGGTGAGAAAAGGTCTTCATCAGCACTTAGGCTGGTCATCATCAGAACAGCGGCACCGTGAAGGGGTGCTGCATGCAGACGGAGCAGGGAGCCAGCCAGGTGTCCAGGACAGAGTGCAGTTCTCAGTAGTAACGGAACAGTGACGTCTCGCGCAAAGCAGGGAGTGACGTCAGAAAACGGTCAAGTGTGAGTGACAATATAATCGTGAGTACTTTACTTTATTGTTTCATAGTGAAGATTTCAAAGTGATTTGATTCAAGCCAAGTTGAACTTAATTTGGTAGAGACTTTAAACTTGTTAAATTAGAGTAATATTTTTAACTTGTAAAAATTTTGTGAATAGTTTAGGGACTTAGAATAGTTAAAGAAAGTCGGTAGACACGGGGAACCTATGCCCGATTTTACATTTTTATATAAGTTCTAAACACTTGTAAAAATTTATGGAATGTTCTACATTAACTTGTAAAATTTTTGAAGTTTTTGTTGACTTACAATAAATCACAAATTTTTATTTAGATTTATAATTTGGTTAGTCTGAGCACTTGTAATATTTTTTACTTTATGTTAAGAATTATATAATAATCAACATGCAGGGTAAAGTGAATGTGCAAAAAGATGTGTACGGAAATATTGTACGGGCCCAAGCAAATTTTAGGAAATCGCCCAGAGATCGAATTTCAGAATCATATGTACAAACTAGACTTGATATTCTTGAACAGTTGTGGAATCGTTTCACTCAAGTACATCATGAAATCATGTCGCAGTCAGTAGAATGGGAAGTCTTACAAGGCACGCCATACATTACAGAGAATCTGTTTGAAAAAACGGAAGAAGTGTACATTAGTTATAAATGTGATCTTATGAAGCATCAGAATCAAAAACCAAATAACGAAAGTAGTAGTAGTAGCACTAGTAATCAGAGTAACTCTTCATATTTGAAATTACCTAGAATAACGATTCCTACGTTCTCCGGGAAGTACGAGGAATGGATATCTTTCCGGGATCTATTCAAGTCGCTAGTTGACTCCAATGCTTCTTTAGATGACGTGCAAAAACTACATTATTTGAAAACGTATCTAACGGGACAGGCCGAACAATTGATAAGGCAGTTGCCTATCACTGCAGATAATTATAAAGAATGTTGGAGTCAATTAGAAAACAGATTTAACAACAAGAATTATTTGGCGAACTGTTTGTTGAAGCGCCTTATAAATCAAAAAGGTACAACGGTAGAATCATCTGTTTTTATAAAGGAATTAATAGATACAACCGTGGATTGCCTACATGGATTAAAAAATATAGGGGTTGATGTCGCATCGTGGGACATAATGATAATTTACATTACTGCAAATAAATTAGACTCTGAAACACGCAAGCAGTGGGAGTTGAAGGTGGCGGAAGAGAGTTGCAATGAATTACCTAAATTCTCCGTATTTCGAGACTTTTTACAAAATCGGTTTAGAGCGCTGGAATTCGTTGAGCCCAATTCTAGACCCAAACCGTCAAGTCTTACTTACGGTAAACAAGCTAAACATCACAATGTCTTACATGTTGTAAACGCTGTTTGCGAATATTGTGCAAGCGATCATAAAATGTATGCGTGCAAACAATTTTCAAAGTTAGATTTAGGCAAGCGACGTGACTTTGTGTACAATAGTCGCTTATGTTTTAACTGTTTGGGTAATAACCACTCGGCTAGAAGTTGCCCGAGTAACTCCACTTGTAGAATTTGCAAGGGAAAACATCATTCTTTGCTTCATCCTAACAGCGGGTCAAGTATTCCACGCGATAGCGCTGGCAGTTCACCACCTGGGGTAGGTATGGTTGGTTCATCCGCTGAGAAATCAGAGGCTCACTCCAGCTCGGTTGACGCGACGCCAGTGGTTTCATGTTTTGGGCAGGTACCGGAAAGGAGGCAAGTATTCTTGGCTACAGCAGTTGTGTTGGCGGAAACCTCTAGAGGTAATACATACTGCATCAGAGCGTTGCTAGATCAAGGATCTCAGGCATCCTTTATCTCAGAAGCAACAGCTCAATACTTAGGTCTCAAGAAATATCCAACAAAAGGAATCATATCGGGCCTAGAAGGCAATAAAACTACTATTGCAAAGCAAATGGTAGAAATTACAATTCGATCACGAATTGACCACGGTGTGGTGATTAAATTTCAGGCATATGTCCTTAAATCTATCACTACATATCTTCCGACATGTAAGGTCGAAGAAGTAAATTGGTTGGACAAGAACATGTATATTCTTGCCGACCCCCAATATCACACACCAAACAGAATCGACATTCTTTTAGGTGCGGAAGTCTATGGACAGGTCATCCAAGAAGGGATCAAGAAAGGGCCTGAAGGATATCCTTTGGCTCAAGCAACATCACTAGGATGGGTTTTATCAGGGTTAGCTCCTGAGTCGCACAATTCATCTGCAAACGTTGTAACAATGCATTTGAGTGTAGAAGATGATAGCACATGCCAATGTCAATCCTTAAAAAAGTTTTGGGAGATTGAAGCAGAGACTCAACAAAAATTTATGACAGACGAAGAAGCTCGTTGTGAACAGTTTTACGCTAAAACAACAGAAAGAGATGCAGATGGAAGATACATCGTTCGACTTCCATTTAAAACAGAAAGTCCCGAATGCACTGGTGGTGACTCTAGATCTGTTGCTGAAAAAAGATTAAATGGATTAGAAACACGTTTTAAAAGAAATGATGGGCTAAAAGAGAGGTATAAAGAAGAATTTGAAAGTTATTTGCAACTAGGGTTTATGGAGAAAGTACCTGCACTGGAAAAAGATTGTACTGAAGCGGTATATTTACCTCATCATCCGGTAATCAGAAACGACAAAGATACAACGAAGCTGAGGATAGTCTATGATGCATCCTGCAAAAATAAAAAAGGAGTGTCATTGAACGATACCTTAATGACTGGACCTACTATACAACCAGAACTCAGACACTTGTTAATGCGTTGGCGCCAACATCCTATATGTATAGCCGCTGATGTAATAAAAATGTATTGTCAAGTCAAGGTGTCAAAACAGGATGTAAACTATCAACGATTACTATGGAAAGAGAACCCGCAAGAAAATACCGAAGATTATCGACTCTTAAGGGTTACATTTGGCACTGCAGCTGCCCCTTACTTAGCCGTGAAGAGTATGCAGCAAGTAGTTCACGATGAAGGAGCTCCATATCCTTTGGCATCTGAAAGAATTATTAACGATTTTTATATGGATGACCTGCTGACTGGATGTAGCTCTGCAAGTGAAGGAATGGATATTTATAATGAAATAAGTGCCCTCCTAAAGAAAGGTGGCTTTGATATGCAGAAATGGATGAGTAATAATGATGAATTATTGCAAGCAATCAAGGAAACAGAAGTTGATGATGTTCAAGAAGAACTTAAGATCAAGATGGATGAAGTAGTCAAATTGTTAGGACTTACCTGGAATAGGAGAACCGATGATTTCAGATACTCAGTGACACTTCCACTCGAACCTGGACCTGCAACAAAAAGAAAGGTTATATCTCATATCGCACGTTTGTACGATCCCTTAGGGTGGGCGGCACCCATTGTGATCGTGGCAAAAATCTTCATACAGAAGCTATGGATAGCTGGATTAGACTGGGACGAGGAACTAACAAGCAAATTAGCGGATGAGTGGAATACTTACTGTAAAGAATTACCCAAGTTGACACAGATTACCATACCTCGGTGGCTTAGGACAAACACAAATGATGCCCTTGTAGAACTTCATGGGTTTTCAGACGCTTCAAGGTCAGCATTTGCAGCAGCAGTGTATTTACGAAGAATCGATGCAGCCGGTACTGTCCACGTAACCTTGGTAACATCAAAGACAAAGGTAGCACCCATTAAACAGGTTTCCATACCACGACTGGAATTGTGCGGAGCAGTACTTCTTACTAGATTGTTGGTTGAAGTAGCTGAGATTTTGAAAATTAAAAAATGTAATATTCGGGCATGGACGGACTCGACTGTCGTCTTAGCGTGGATCAATAGTCACCCCAGGCGCTGGCAAACTTTTGTCGCAAATAGAGTGTCCGAAATATTAACAACTCTAGAGTCTACCCAGTTTTCACACGTATCTTCTGGTCAAAATCCGGTAGATTGCGCATCCAGAGGAATAAGCCCAACAGAATTGTTGAATCATTCAATGTGGTTCAACGGCCCAGAGTTCTTGTGGAACAAGATCGTCAATTACGGTAAGCCCAAGGACATTGAAACACATTTGGAGGAGATCAAGGTACATGTTGCAACGACAGACGTATCTCTTTGGGATAGATACTCGACGCTCACGAAATTGATTAAAGTAGTAGCGTATTGCAGGCGATTCCTGTCTTTAATCAAACCGGTTAGTGAACGTCATCGTGAAGATTATTTGACATCGCGAGAACTCGCAGATTCGTTGGAAGTGTGTATAAAACAATGTCAAAAGGAATATTTTTCAGAGGTGATGTCACTCTTAAAAAAGGATGGAAAATTTAGCAAAATAAAAGGACCACTTAAATCTTTAAATCCTTTTATTGATAGTAGAGACATTCTGCGCGTAGGAGGACGATTGGAAAGATTATCCGACACGGAAATTGAAAAACACCCAATTTTGCTGCCAAAAGGCTCAACATTCACTAATCTAATAATAGCTGATGCCCATTTGAAAACTCTTCATGGAGGCATTCAGTTAATGTTGACATATTTAAGCACCAAATATTTCATTTTGGGAGCAAGGCCTTTAGTGAAGGCTTATGTGCGTAAGTGTGTCATATGCATCAGATACAATGCAAAACCATCCACGCAATTAATGGGACAATTGCCAGCCGATAGAATCACCCCTAATAGACCGTTTAAAAGTAGCGGTGTAGATTTCGCAGGACCCGTACAAATACGAACATCAAAAGGTCGCGGCCACCATGCATCCAAAGGATATATTTGCCTTTTTGTATGTATGTGTACTCGTTCTTTGCACCTGGAAGTCGTTAGCGATTTAACTACTCAAGGATTTCTCGCTGCCTTTAAACGCTTTGTCGCCCGTAGAGGACATTGTACAGATATCTGGAGCGATAACGGCACAAATTTCGTTGGAGCATCCCGTGAATTGCAGGCTTTATTCTCTTCGGAAAGGTCAAGTATTTCGAAAGAAATAGCTGCATCTTTAGCTACAAATGGCACTACATGGCACTTTATTCCACCACATTCACCCAATTTCGGCGGTGTTTGGGAGGCAGGAGTGAAGTCGACAAAATTTCACCTTAAAAGAGTCATAGGTGAAACAACCTTAACGTACGAGGAATTATCCACAGTTTTAGCGCAAATCGAGGCTTGCCTTAACTCGAGACCATTGTCAAGGCTTGTATCTGAATCCGATTCTATGGTAGATGTTTTAACGCCAGGGCATTTCCTCGTAGGTGAGCCAATCATAACTGCCCCTGATTATAATTACGAGAATTCAAATGTTACTAGTTTGCGGAGGTGGCAACTCACGCAGAAAATGTTGCAAAATTTCTGGAGACGCTGGTCGCATGAATATTTGACAAAATATTTACACCGTTATAAATGGTCATACCAAACCCCAGAACCTGTAATCGGCGATATAGTACTGGTAAGCGAAGATGATTTGCCTCCAGCTAGATGGCTTCTTGGCCGAGTGGTTACTAAACATCCAGGGTCTGATGGTATTACAAGAGTTGTCACGTTGCAGACTAAATGTTCAGTCATCAAACGGCCAACTGTGAAATTGATTGTACTGCCTGTAGCCGTTTGATTAGTATTAGGTTTAAGAAAATAATTCTATTGTTACCAGTATGTCTGTTTATATGTAGTTATTTTAAATTTTAATGTTAGAAAGATCTGTTGTTATGTTGTTTTACTAAAAATCACTGCTTCACGGTGGGAACAGAACTTTATTAAGAACAAATAAGTATTCGTCCTTGGTGGGCGGTATGTAGAAATATATTTTTAGTAGAAATAATGCTACCGTCAAAACCGTAGTTCAAAACTTTTGAACTAGATGGCGCTAGTAAATTTTAAGGAAATCCTACATCGCGCAAGTGTCGCTCGCGTGTGATTCGAGTGTTCTCGGCTAAGTTCGGATTTTTTATGAATAAACTCACCTGCACTCCCAACTGGTTGTCTTATTTGTAACTACTTGTACAGCTGTTCTTAACCGATCAGCAAAGTTAAGCAACGTCCGCCGCGGTCATGAGTTGGGTGGGTGACCGCTAGTGACATTACACTGAGCGTGCACGTGCTTCGGAGGGCACGTTAAGCCGTCGGTCATTCGGCTCAATGAAGTCCCTGTACTACTGCACGCATCTACCTCAAGAAATAATTGTTTAGAGGTATTTTACTTACTGACAGAACTTACTGTGTTTATATCACTGAAAAGCTAAAAACTCACAGAGCTAATAATAGCTCTTGCTTACAAGGGGTTCCATATAATGGAACTCCTTTTAAACATAACATCGAGGTGCCTTAATGCCATTGACACTCACAGGTATACTGTGCCTACCGTTCATTTTATTAGTTGCTTTCCAAAAACTGCGGAAATCATGTTTGGAATGGTGTGCTGCCAGAATGTCCATTTTTAATTGGTCGCTATTATTCTGACACCATTTTAAGCGTGATTTGAATTTTCTACGACTTTCTCGCATCTCACTCCAAACATGACCCGACACTGGTTTATTATAAAGTACCCATAATTCAAACTTCAGCCGAGCATCCCTGTGAGCTTCACTTACATATTTATTCCAGCCAATAACCGGTTTTTTATTTCTTTTCTTATATATTGACTGACTAACAGAAGCCGATTGACATAAAATATTAACAATTCGTGCATACATTTTATCAATAACAGCTTTGTGGTTCTGAGTACTACAGCTATAATCGCTACAAGAGCTTAAGTCACCTGGGAAATCAAATAATTTAAATTTGTCATTACATAGTTTAGTGTATAATTCAATCTGCTCAACTTTTCTTTCTCCCCATTTCACTATGCTACAAAATTGATTAATATCATTTAATATTTTTGGTTGAATGTCATCTAATTTAATTTGAATTATAAGAGGAAAGTGATCGGACCACATGACGTCGTACTTGACAAAAATGTTTGCAATAGTCGGCATAGTAGACTTTGTGACTACACAGTGGTCTAGCCAGCTTTTACATCCATGAGCGTCACTTACAAACGTATTCGTTTCAGACATTATTCCCAACAACTCAATATCCGCACACAACCATTCTACTTCCGAACAAAAACAACATAGTTCAACATAAAATGGTGCATTAGGATGAGCATTAAAATCGCCAAGTATGTACACAGTTTCGACATCTTCGTTATTTATTATAGCGCTTACCAACCCGAGACAATCGGTAAATTCTGTCAAATTGACTGGCTTATCTGTAGGCATGTAAACACTGAACACTAAGAAAGTTTTCTGCTCTATTTTCACTTTTATCGCACACACTCGCGCATTATCACATTTTAATACCGACACATTTTGAAAAACGCTTTTCTTCCATAATAAAGCTACTCCACCATAAGGACGGCCTCTTAGCATACCTGCCGTCGTATCTATCGCTGAAGTTCCAGTATATCCGTACTCCTCATCGATGTCGCTCAGAAATTGTATATCATCCGGCAATAGCCATGTTTCTTGTAAGGCTATTAAATCCGAAGACTTACACAATTGCCTTATATGTTCTATGGAGCGTCTTACACTCTTGCAATTAAAAGAAACAAAGTTAAGTAAATTAGCCATCAATAACCGATTTAGAGCCGAATACGGTGGTGTCACCATTCGTTTTGTTCCGCGTGAAGTTAACAAAACGCCGAAAGATAACTCCTTGAGGCCATAATTTGCTGTCTAAAACCATTGTCACTTTATGTTCGGACACAAAGAATTTATAGGCATTGTGGCCTTTATCTTTTTTTAAATATAGTTTTTCGGGTGTGATTGTCTCCTCTGTTTTTCTATAAATGTAGTTCTTTATATCGTTTTCAGTCGTATCCTTATGCACCTTTGTAATAAATATCGGCACTTTTACATCAGCTGCCCTGAACTTTCCTTCACTATCTCTGCATATACCTGAAGTACCCATATAGCGGTACTTAAGTTTTCGACGTCTAGACACTGTCTGCCAGCCGTCCTCGCATAGGGGCTCATGCTTTTTAGTCACTTGCATGCTTTTGTGACAAGCTGAAGCGATCGCGGCGCCGTTAACCAGCGGAGCGCTTGATTTAATTACCGATGACGTCACCGGCGCTGCTTGCTGCTGGTTGTTTATAGACGTTGTAATCAGGCCTCCTTTCAAACGATCTGCGTCATGTACTCGTCGATAAACAGTTGAGTCATGAGAGTCCTGTTTCAGATTTGAATCTACCCTCTTTGCAATTGTAATATCTCTAGCTTATTGAGAGATATTTTCGCGCCCGTGTTCTCCGTTCGGAGAAATCATTTCACTAGGGGACAAGTTCATATGTGAAAGTTCTAAAGGACTACTGTCATTTATCCCTGCTTCTCTCTTCAAGTTGACGTTACTCACTGGTGATGACAACGATGGTTGAAGCGGCAGTAATGAATTAGTTTTCATGCGTAGCAGTTCATTTTTCAAATCATCAATTTGATTTTGCGTAACGTATGATGATTTTATATCTTTCAACTCACATTGCACTCTATCTTTCAACGCACATCGCTGAAGATCTTTTAACAGCTTACCACAGTCAATGTGGTCGTACACAAGGCAAGGCAGCTTATCTAAGTCTCTTGCGCAGTACAGGGGCAGAAGATCCTCTTCAGTGGATTTAAATACATTGATAATGTCTGCCAGATCTCGCCCTTCCTTGCCCTTATTTTTACGTTTGATTTGAATTCTATCCTTAGGAATAGAATCAAACAATAGGGACTTAGATCTCTCGATTTCTTCTTTGGTATAAGATGATGTGCAAAGTCGCACCAGCGTATCTTCGTCAACTACAGACACTTTATTTTGAATGTATGATAACATTTCGTCGATCACAATATTACACTCGTTACATTTAACTACGTTCGTCATTTTTACGATGCTCGGTAAACACTTCGTTCCGTAAGTACAAACGCGTCCGCACGATGGGTTGCGCGCGTGCGACTGGATATGTATGCCCGCCTATCTAGCTACCCACCCTCAAGTAGAAAATCTATCGCCAAGCACCTAACGGTGTGTTCCGCAGCTGTCCTTGAGAGCCAGTAAAATTACAGGCACATGATGAGACTTAACAACTGTATGTCTCAGGTTGACGGGTGCAGTGCAGTTCGTCACTTGTGACAAAATGCATCTGTTATAGGCAGTGGATACCGATTAACATCAGGCGGGTTTGTTCCGTCAACTAACTATTGTTTACGCGAGATTCGGAATAGATTACTATATTAATTACATTTCTTACAGATAAACTTTCATGTATATTTTTGGTGGTTTTTATTAAGACATAATGTGCATTGGTGTATAATAACGTCGTTATATACGTGAAATAATAATTTATACAAGTAAATTCTTAAATCTTTTATTGGCTCAGTGGCATTCGCTACGGACTGCCGCACAGCAGGTCCATGGTGGGAATCCCGCCGCTGGCTTGAGCTTCACCGCATGGTGGTACGGCATTTTGCGAATGCCCGTCTGGCTAGCGACCTCAAGTAGAAAATCTGTCGCCAAGCATCTTACGGTGTGTTCCAGCAGATGTTCTTGAGAGCCAGTAATTCTAGGTTAAGCCTGTTAATATCTTCGTCCACATCATCAATTACCATGTGAGATTGTGGTAAAAGGTTTACCTACGGTACATTACATGTCGTAAAATATATACAAATAAATTATATATTAATTGTATAAATATTTATAACTAGCTGTACCTGCGACTTCGTTCGCGATTGCCGTACCTGCAAACTAATTATTCACATTTGAGCACTGTTTATCTCATATTAAGCAACGCTGTGGTCTGTGATGAAGCACTCTTAGTAAAGCATAGCTCAAAAAGAAGCTTTTTACTTTGGGTTTTATAACTCCCATCTTGTTTTGCCAGAAGACAGTAGTTAAGTAACTCAGAGAGTTCCTTCGCGGTTCGCACAACAAATGTTGAAGCAAAGTACTTTGTGCGTTTCTTTGGAATTTCGATTATAAAACGGTATCTTTTTGCCGAGGTTCTCCTTGTTTGGCGGTAGAACAACAATATGTATGATTGTACACTACCATTGCGCAGTCTCCAAAATGTATCCGGCTAAAGATAGATGGTTAAAAAAATGTATTGTGACGAATATTCTAGATTTTAGAGTATTATCTAAGCAAGCCGGCAAATCTAAATAAGCTAATATAAATAAGGATGCCACGATGCCCGTGGCGTGCCTAGCTGCCCACGGGGTGCTGGGCTGCCCGTGGGGTGCCAGGCTGCCCGTGGGGTGCCGGTATGCCCATGGGGTGCCGGAATGCCCGTGGGGTGCTGGGGTGCCCTTGGGGTGCCGTGTGGCCCGTGGGGTGCCAAGCTACCCGTGGGGTTCCGAGCTCACTCGTCACTATTCTAACAAAAAAAAGAATAATTGAAATCAGACTACACGTTCATAAATTACAACTAAGTAACATTTTGACTTTTATCCCCTTTCCCGAGGGAACCCTGCTGAATTTCGGGATAAACAGTATACAATTACCTTCTTCGTAGTATGAACTCAAATCGTGTTAAGTTACATTGAATTCCATTCAGTAGCCCATGGGGTGCTAGGCTGCCCATGGGATACCGGGCTGCCCGTAGGCTTCCGAGTTCACTTGTCACTATTCTAACAAAAAAAGAATAATTGAAATCGGACTACGCGTTAATAAATTACAACTAAGTGTACATTTTGACTTTCATCCCTTTTCCCGAGGAAACCGTGCTGAATTTCGGGATAAAAAGTATACAATAACCTTCTTCGTAGTATGAACTCAAATCGTGTTAAGTTTCATTGAATTCCATTCAGTAGTTTTGGAGTGATGCGCGGCCGGGATACAGATAGACAGACAGACAGACAGACAGACAGACAGACAAAAATAAAAAAATACAGTTTTGGCATCAGTATCAGCTACAGAGTGCTCTCAATTTTTGTTTTGCAAAATATCTTCAATGTACAGAATTGGACCTGTTACAGTTTTATTATAAGTATATATAGATAGGATCCCAGAAGAAATTCAAGTTATGAAAGGTGATTTATTTGAAAATCGATTATGTGACTGGATGTTTTGTAAATGTTTTTATAGTTTAAAAGAGTTTATAGACCTAAGTGACAAAAATACTTTTTAATATTTGCACGCCTGCATGCAGGCAGAATACAAAAACGAATCGCCATAATGTTTAAGATCGTTTTATGACTATGTATTTTTGTAAATAAATGATTGCTTTGATTTGATTTTAAAAAATGTTACCAAAAGCTACAAGTTAACTTATTAGGACCCGCGTTAGAGGCCCAGATTGAGGCCCGTGCTCGTCGCTTCGCGCAATCGTGACTCCCAGACGAAGGACTTCAAAACACACCGAAACTGGTCGGAATCTTTCCGGTATATATAACGCGGGTCCTAGCCGGTTCCTAATAAGTTAATATGGATAAAACTTGCGATAGTTTCCAAAAGAAAGCTACAAGCGCAATAAAACTGTTCAATTATGAATACTTCGACTCAACCCTAAGTTCACCCTTAAGCAACCTTTCTCAAAAAAGTTACCAACATATTGACTACACTAATATTTAAAATAACTTAAACCTACTTAAGTGAAAACTCTTTACATGTACAGGCACTCTAAAAAGGCTTACAACTAAATTGTTTAATAAAATAACCCTAGGTTGAAACATTCGAGTTCGGTTGCAAAGGTAGAGTTTCAGCCATGTCAGTTTTAGCTTTTAAACTTAGGTATTGCTACTCTAGAGCGGAGGCACTATTGTGAACTAAGTACATTTCAGTACATTCCTATTAGAAAAGTAGATATGGCAATAAGAACGCAAAATGGATTTTTTTACATAAAACACCTGACTTTTAACATATTTTTTTTAATCTGGTCACAGTTACGTGCTGAGGCCTGCGCTCGCCACTGTGCACAATCGTGACTCCCAGACGAAGAACTTCAAATAAATACGAAACTGGTCGGAGCAATATCCGGTAAATATAACGCGAGTCCTAGCCGGTTAGTAAATAATAATTATGGACAAAACTCGCGAAAGTTTTGTAGCTCATATTTTTTTTATGTTTTTGTGACGGAACAAATTCGAGGCCTACCTGATGTTAAGCGGACTTACCTCTGCCTATAACAGAAGCATTTCGTCACAAGTCACGAATAGCACTGCGCCCGTGACCGTTCTTAAGTCTCATGTGCCTGTAATTTCACTGGCTCTCAAGGACTGCTGACGGAACACACCGTTAGGTGCTTGGCGACAGATTTTCTACTTGGAGGTAGTCGCTAGCCAGGCAATTCGCAAAATGCCCTTCCACCAAACGGTGAAGCTCAGGCTCGTGGTGGTTCGAACCATGGACCTGCTGCGCGGCAGTCCATAGCCAATGCCACTGAGCTATCACTGCTTCAAGTAAATACGCATTATAAGGATAACTCAAATACTCATCAGATCTCACTCAAATTTAAATGGGACCACATGACAAGCACCAACCTTAGAATGTAATAAAATCATCAAAATCGGTACACTAAGTAAAGAGTTATAATAATAATAATAATATTTATTTTTCAGATAACATGATCCATTTTGTTAGTATTGTTTATCATAGACACATCAAACTATAATAATACATTCCATGCTCATCCAGTCAAAATTAAAATAAAATTAAAAAAAAAGATATCACAATAAAAATTTAAGTCCAAACCAATGACAAAATTAAAATCAAATAAAAAATAAAGTTCCATATTTTACAGCAAATTAAAATTAAATTAAAACATTTAAATTATATGTTTGACTGCAATAATTACAACACACATGCGCTCTGAGGCACCACCCCGGCCCAATTAATTCAGAGATATTTACTTAATTAAACATAATTCGAATGTAATGCCTCAGAATAGGTGCGCGTAAATCCTCGGCAATCATTTTCAGGATGCTGTTTTAACTCCCTCGTACTCTCCTCATTACAGACGCGACTCTTTTGCGGACAACGGCGTGAAAACCGTCAGTACGAGACTGCGCAAACATTTCTGAGGCACTGCAAAAACCCAAGAGTCCCAACATCATTCTAAAAATGTTATTATATTGGATGCGAAGGGTTTCTATAGACCTTTTGGTATAACTAGCCCATAGACCACCCGTGTACAGGCCTTGACAGTACGCCTTAAAGAGCGTTATTTTCACCTGGTCTGAACATCGAGCGAATCTACGGGCGAACATGTTACCTCGGATCGTTATGATGTAACCCAAAAAAATTCAAACGAAATGAGAACCAGCTCCTTTTTGTGAAGTCGGTAATAAACAAAGTTTACTACATTTCATCTTAACAAAATTACGGGAGGAAAAGTATAGTCATGTGCGGGATTCAACCCCACTCCATCCACCCCTATAGCCTGGTTATGCAATGACCGCTAAACTAACATGTCGTATAATTTTAATTTGTCCTTTCATCTCTATGCATCGGATGGGGATGAAGCGACAACTATAGTACAATTTACGTTGTCGGGCGGACTATTTTTGCAATTAGCTTTAAACTTGTTAATGATGACGCAACCCTATAATTTTAATATATTTGTAATAACGCATGCTCCGCGGATTACATTACAAAATTACAACGAGAGAAAAAAATATAGTCATATGCAGGATTCGAACCATCCACTTTTAAGGCAGGATGTTTTGATCGCTAAGTCAACATGACTTAAGAGGAACGGGAAGAGAAGCTCCTACAGAAAAATATTTTGGTATTTTAACAAAGTGATGATGTCTCTCTTCTAAACGCCCGAACAGAATAGTACGATAAGGTCAATTGCAGCTTCTTCAAGTTTTGACTTAGAATTTGCGCATAATTTGCGTTCTGGGAGAAAACTTTTCTCTTATAGTGATCAAATCTAAAAAAAATGTTTAATGTTATAACTGACAGAATAAACAAGGTTTATATGTTTTCTTTTTTCTTTATTTATCATTATTTTTACTATAAATAATTCCCAAACTAGAGATACAAGTTTTGAGAAAATATCGGTATTTAAATACCCATTAATTTAAATTCCTTTAATATAATGATATAAATCAAAACCTTTAAACCTGGATATTGATAACAACTATAACATTTCTAAAAATCATCAAAATCGGTGATTGTTTAGGGGGGTAGAAACGTTTTCTCTTTTTGTATGAAAATTCGAGACTTCCCTCCAGTCTTAATACATGAATATCTACAGGAGTATAACAAAGAAAAACTTGCCACATCCACAGAGTTACCAAACGCTTACATGCATGTTTGTTTAAGTACTTAAATATTCCACAACTGTAACTTAGATATAGGTACTTACGTTAGCTAATATTTGTAATTTTCGTTCGGACGAAGTCGTTTTAAACGTGTTCCAGGAAACTTTCGCGTTCCCTTTTTCAATTACGGAAAACAGAGCTTTATGTTTCTGTCTAAAGAGTGTTATTATACATGTATTATACAATAGACTAATATTACGAAATAGTTAATTTTTGGTTCGTTTTGTCATTTAAAATGGAAATGTAGATCTTAGGATTATGTTTTTTTTCTCGAGGCCCACCTGATGATCAGCGGGCTAACCTCTGCCTATTACAGATGCATTTTGTCACAAGTCACGAATTGCACTGCGCCCGTCACCTTGAGACATAGTTGTGAAGTCTCATATGCCTGTAAATTCACTGGCTCTCAAGGACTGCAGCCTGAACACACCGTTAGATGCTTGGCGACAGATTGTCTACTGGATTGTAGCTAGCCAGGCGGGCAATTGCAAAATGTCCTTCCACCATGTGGTGAGCTCAAGCCGGCGGTGGGGATCGAACCAGGGACCTGCGGTGCGGCACGGCAGTCCATAGCTATTACCGCTCGGCCATCATTACTTGAATAGTATGTATATTTTTTTTTAAATCTCATATTAGCCTTTGACCACTATCTCACCTGATGGTAGGTGGTGATGTGGTCGAAGATGTTGTTCAGACTAACCTAGAAGTACTGGCTCTCAAGGACAGCTGCCGGAACGCACCGTTAGGTGCTTGGCGACAGATTTTCTACTTGAGGGTGGTAGCTAGCCAGGCGGGCATTCGAAAATGCCCTACCACCATGCAAAAAATTTTTTACTTAAAATATTTTTACAATATGGATTTCCGCAAAGTAATGCCTGGATTTATGCATTATCAAAAGAAGTTTTACAAAGTTCAAATAATTTTATATGACAATTTTCTAATTTTTCTGTCATAAATTTGTAATTTGGTAATGTAATTCGCCGAGCAGAAATTATTGTTAACATAACAGTATTAAAAAAAAAAAATTGTTTGTTTTGATCATTTGACATCTTTAAAACTGAGGGTGGTAGTAACCAGGCGAGGATTCGTAAAATACGAGTACCCTTCCATCGTGCGCTGAAGCTGGCCGTGGGAATCGAACCATGATCTGTGGCACAGCAGTCCATAGCTATTACCGCTGGGCTATCATTGTTTAGAAATTTCATATATATTTTGGTTTTATTCGTCTATTTAAATAAAGAGTCACACGGGTTGAAATGCTATCGTTACATTATAAGCCCACGCGTGATGATTTCAGCCTTCGACAATCACGGCACCGGCACATAGCACTGTCAGTGTTTGTCCGTAAACAAACGTTGGGATTGTCCAACAACTGAATTGGGGATACCATTATTTCTAAAATTCTGGGATATTCAGATACTGGACTGGAATTTATCGGACTAGGCTAAAATTAACGAATGCTTCTAACTTGTTAATGTCATTAAATATTCCGTCTAGACTATAGATCCCTCAAACCAGGGACTTGCTTCACACTCCACTCACACGCACACATTTTTTTTATTTACATAAGCAAACATTTGACCGCAGTCTTACAGATGGAAAGTGACGACGCAGTCGACGGTGAAACATGCTTGCCTAGCAAATACCTGCAAACTCTATACTTGAAGACTTCCAGATTATAGCTATCGGAAATAGAGACGCTGGTAGGGTGTTCCTTACTTCGGCCGTATGCATTATAAAGCTGGATTTAAAACACTTTGTGCGTATTTGCGATGCCTTGTTCGAGCGCATCTTGTTGTCCGATGGATGACAGGATAAGACAGAATGAGGTTATGTAAATCGATCGCACTTTCTCCGAAGTGAAACCTATTAAGCTAACTCCTTTCTGTTACGTACTGTTATCCGGAGACCGGGATTTAGGTTTTTAAAAAAAGGTTTTATTTCCACACAAATATTTAAAAGTTTATTGAAATAGAAAAATAGAAAATGAACTAAAACTATAAAAATGACCGGCGCGAATGGAATATGGATGTGGACTGAGGTAGGAGTGAGAGGCGTCTGAGAAGTAATAAATGCTGACTAAGCTCAAAAGAATAGATATAGGAAAGGTAAGCAGAATAGTAAGGGGAAGTGGGGTATAACATCTCCCCCACTAAGTGTAAACTTACTACTGAAAGGAAGTTTACAGATGTAGAATACAGGGTAAATCAGGTAAGTTAAAATTGGGATAGGAAAAGTAGACGGGAGGTAGGATGCGCCTTTCTAACTTAACGCTAGTACTTATGCTATGTAAAAGTAAGTTACAACTATGTATTTCTTATACTCTTAGTCTAGGTGGAGGAATCTCTTCTTCTCCAGGTATTTCCTCTTCTACATTAGGAGGAGAATGCTTACATGAAAATGGTATAATATAGTTGTTGGCTTTGCAATAATAGATAATAAATATTATAAAAGATATCATAAAAAGGATAGTGACAATAGGAAAACTAATATGGTTTGTGAAAACGTTATTATTAGTGCTCATAAAATCGTCGACTTCGGTGGATAATTGATCTGCTTGATCTTTCAAGTTATTGAGCTTATCTAGATTAATGTTAGATATTGTCACTGCAGATGTATTAATATTAGATTTTTGAAACGTATTTAAATTACAACATTTGTCATCAATTAGATTAAAATCTGAGTTTATAGGTGGTATGTTTACTTCTAAGTTGAGCATCGCCAATAACTTCACATTTCTACAGAATGCTACACACTGTGGTTTAAGAGATAAAATACCTGTGCCCATAATAGTTATCTCTTTATTATGAAGGTCACATTCTAAAGTTAACTTGGTAGGTCGCGTTTGCACAAATATCCAATTATTGTGTCCTAGGTTTTGCCAGATGTCAATATGTCCATAAATAAATTTTGTATTACATTGTGAAGGTAATGCTTTAATAATTTTAGTCATAAATTCAATTTCGCAAATGGGATTCGAATTAACTGATAGGATATTAAGAGTGTTACAAGCAATATATCCATTATATAAGGTTTTACACGAATTTAAGTCATCCAGTGTACAATATGTGGATTTATCTTTACTTAAAGCTACATAATTAATAGTAGGAACAATTAGTGCATATGAATTAGGAGAAGTTACGTTATGAGTTATAGGAACTGGTATGACTTTGTAGAGATCGTAGTCAATATGATAAACTAATGGAACTTTTAACACAAATACAATACTATTTGAGCTGTAATAAGCAGCAAGTTCGGAGATTTTTAATAATACATTAATATTTCTTACATCTATGGTTACTGGGAATTCCTTATACTTAGGTAAGTGTCTTATACTACTTTCAATATCTGTACATAATTGAGTTGGCGTAGCAACTGATGGATGCAGTGTGTTACTGTTCGCAAACATAATGGAATTAACAATATCTTCTAGCTTAAATGATAAAGTGAGTAAACTGGCGTGAAGAACATTTAACACTTCACTTAACTTATTTCTAAATAATAATTCGTTAGTTACTATGGATACATTTTTCAGCAAGTTATTAGTTACATCATTTAAACGAGCCTCATTATCAATAATAGTTTCTAACGTTTTATTAAAATTAAGAATCGCAGATTTAGAAATAAAAATGCTCTGTTTTATTAGATGAGCTAATCGTTTGTCATTTGAATGTAGTGTTTGAATATCGTGGTAATACTTCTCGGAGTCATTTTCATCCATAGTACCAAATAGCTTTTTCATAATTGAACCTATCCCTGCAAACCAAGCTGATCTCTTAGTTTTAGTTGAGAGCATATGAGATATGGAATCATAGTCCCGAAGAATATCGTTATAGAGGGAGGTAAGTGGTTGAAGTGCATTGAGGCATCGAAAATCATCGATAGCTTTATTTTGTTCACAAATAATTTTGAATGAGCCGAGAATGTTTTCAATATTCGTTAAATGTGGTTTTATAAATTTTAGATCCACTGGAATAACAAAATGAACATGGTCATTTATAAGTTTCAGATTGCTCACGGGATCGAAGTAAATACCAGGACTTTTGGTGATGAATTCCACGTATTGGGCGTCGTCAGTTGCCGACGACGCGTCTCTACGCGTAATGGCGACGGTTCTGTAAATCATAATAACTACTCTAATTTGAATTGCATATGAATATTTTTTATTAAGTAAATGAGTTGTATATTGTATATAGATTAAGTTAATTATAGTATAATAAAGTATATGTTATTAAATAAATTGTAAATAGACTCCTAGTGGTCTTTACTAATACTAATCGCTTTCATTTGCAGGTTTAACTTCGTCAAAATGATGGGTGACATGTCTTCGATTAATAAGAAGTGATAAGGTATTGTTACTATGTACTTTTACGATTTTGTATGGACCTTTCCACAAAGGGGAAAGAGCTTTACGGAGCCTGACGTGATTTTTTAAATATGCATATTCGCCAACTTTGTATTGAACTGGTCGGCTATGTTTGTCATAATACTGTTTCGATTTGTCTTTGGAAGCTTGTATATTTTGTAAGGCCTTTTCACGGGATATTTTAAGGCGATGATGGAGCATTTTAATGTATTCTGGATAAGTGACGTCAGCACGTAAGTCAAAGATGGAATCAGGAATATACGGTTTGTGGCCAAATACGAGTTCATATGGGGTGAAACGTGTTGTTGTATGGACAGAGCTATTGTAGGTAAGCATGGCAGTATAAACAAACCTGTGCCAGTTGGTTTGATTCTCGTTTACATATGACTTTAAATATTCTTTTAGAGTTGAGTGGCTTCTTTCTAGAGCACCTTGCGTTTGTGGATGGTAAGGTGAGGACCAAATTTGTTTTATTTTTAAGAAATCGCAAGTCTTTTTGAAGAGATCAGCAGTGAAATTAGTTCCTTGATCTGTCAGTATTGATTTTGGTATACCAAAAGCAGTTATGAAATGTACCAAACATTCACAGGATTCTTCTGCGGTTGCATTTGACATGGGGTATGCGAGAGAATATTTACTAAGATCATCTTGGAGAGTGAGTATGTATTTTAATTTTTGTTGTCCAGCTTCAGGTAAAGGACCGACTATGTCAAGACTGATTCTTTCGAATGGACGTGTAGACGTGGTAGTGATTTGCATCGGGGCTTTATTTATTTTACGGAGAGCTTTATTTGATTGGCAGAGTTTGCAATTTTTTATGTAATCTTCGATCTCAGAACGCATGTTTTTCCAATAGTAACGTTCTTTTATTCTATCATACATTCTGTTGGAGCCTAAGTGTCCTGCGATAGGAATGTCATGGTTTTCCTTTAGGATTTTTGCTATTTCAGTTGGGACTGGATATATAATCGTGTTATGATGAATATTAACTGTTATATTCGTGTTGTTGAAAAGATACGCGAGCATGTTGTATATTTTCACAAAAGAATTTTGTTCAAATGGATTTCTAAAGTCAGATATTGCTATTTCGTTTATATCGCCCTTAAGAAGAATTTCATCTCGAACTGATTTCAGAGTTTTGAAAATATCAAGATATGAACAACTGTCAAAATAGTACACTTTTGTAAAGAGAAAGTAATAGGTCTTATCGTTTATTGTAAACTTCTGGAATGAATGGAGTTCGCGTTCACCGTCATGTATAGAGGCATCTGCTGCAGAGATTATTTCTGGCAGGTAAGGATTTGATTCGTCATAATCAACAGATAATGGAACTAGTATCGTTTTAGTTTTGCTTTTAAGCAGGCTTTCATTGTGTTCCTTTATATAGGTATTGGATGTTTCGTCTTTGTTAGAGAAGGATTTTAGAAACTCGGAATATTCTTTGCTGGAATTAGAATGTGAACCAGCAGGAAAATCTGGTGGGGAATGAGTATTCAGTGGTGGAAGTTGATCTGATGTTGTAGAAGGATTCGGTAATGGAACTGGATCTAGAGGTGGAACAGGGTTCAGAGGTGACTGTGGATCCGAAACAGAAGGAGGATTCAGTGGAATAAAATCTAAGTTTGGTTCTTCGAGTGGGCTTATATCAAGATCGCCCAATTCGATCAGATCGTCAAGGATATCTATAGGAGTGTCTGTTTCTGGAATAGGACAGTCATCGAGTAAACCAGATGTAGAAGGTTGAGGATCTACGTCGTCTTGTAAGATTGGATTCACTGGATACCGGGACAATGTATCTGCGTTACTATTAATTCTTCCCCTTTTGTAAATTACGTCGTAGTCGAACTCTTCTAATTTCAGTCTCCAACGGACAAGTTTGGAACCTGGATCCTTGCAATTAAACAACCATTTCAATGGTCGATGGTCGGTAATGATTGTAAATTTGTGTCCATATAGGTATGGTCGGAAGGTTTTAGTGCCAAAAATGATAGCCAAGCATTCCTTTTCTGTAACACTGTAATTACACTCGGCCTTGTTGAGTGTACGAGATGCATAGGCAATAGGGCGATCTTGTCCTATTGGACCCTGGGACAAAATGGCGGAGATGGCATAGTTTGAGGCGTCACACGTGAGAAGGAATGGTTGTGTGAAGTCGGGGTAAGCTAGTATTGGTGCGGAAATTAATTTGCCTTTGAGTGATTCGAATGCCAGTTGATGCTCGTTTTCCCAGCTGAAAACAGTATCCTTCTTCAGGAGTGAAGTTAATGGTTTTGCTAGTTTAGCGAGATCGGGTATGAATCGTCTGTAGTATGACACTAGCCCTAGGAACGACTTAATGTCCTTGGGACATTTAGGAGTTGGGAATTCTTCTACAGCTTTTGTTTTTTCGGGGTTTGGCTTTACGCCTTTGTCAGTAATTATGTGACCAAGATAAGAAACTTCTTTACGAAGGAATTCGCACTTATCGGGTTGTAATTTGAGTCTGAATTTGCGAAGTCGGTCGAAGACATTGGAAAGGTTTTTCATGTGAACTTCAAGGTCGTATGAATAGATTACAATGTCATCTAGATATACGAAACATTGGATTCCTTGAAGACCTGAAAGTGCAGAATTCATTAGCCGTTGGAAAGTGGCTGGGGCATTTTTTAATCCAAACGGCATGCGTGTAAATGCAAAATGTCCTTGAGGAACTGAAAAAGCTGATTTAGGTGCATCCTGTTCGGAGATTTTAATTTGGTGAAATCCAGAAGCAAGGTCTAAAGTACTAAAATATTTGCATTTTCCAAGTTGGTCCAATATTTCTGAAATATTGGGGATCGGGTATGAGTCTCCTATTGTTACGTCATTAAGCTTACGGTAGTCTATAACTACACGCCATTTGCGTTTACCAGACGCGTCTGCCTTTTTTGGAACTATCCAAATTGGAGAAGACCATGGGGATGTCGAGGGTTTAATAATACCGTCATTAAGCATCTTGTTTATTTGAGATTGCACTTCTTGTTTGTGTATTTCAGGAAATCGGTACGACTTTGTATTGATCGGTACTGCGGAGGAAGTAGTAATTTCATGTTGCAGAGCATCAGTGTATGTCAGTTTGTCTTCAGGTAGGTGGAATATGTCAGAATAATCGGAACACAGGTCATATAATGCGTTTGTCTCTTCTGAGTTAAGATGAGAAACACGTAAAAGGTTTATCACTTCTTCAGTTCGGTTCAGGCAATTTTGATTATCGTCAGCATGAGTCACATGAAAGATCTCATGACTGCAACTAATATCAAAGGGTGATATTTTAAACTTCAAATTATTAGAGTCGATGCGTATTGTTGATTCAGAGGTGTTTACGACTGAAATATTTACTCTAGAGTTTGATTTGACTTTAACAATACAATTTGCAACTAAGAGGGAGTCAATTGGGTTCTGATCAAGGATCAGTCCTTCTTTAACATCGGGATTCAGTACCGAACATTCGATTATTGTCTCAGTTCGAGGGGGAATAGTAAAGATCGGTTCGTTAAATTTCAGGTGAAGTTTTATTTTGTCCACTAAGAGTAAGCCTTCGGCATAGTCGATTTTGCAATTATTTGTTGATAAAAAATCGTTTCCAATTATACCATCATATGGGAAATATATGTTTGGAACCACATGGAAGTGGTTGTTTAGGGAATCGAAGTTAATTATTATGTGACCAAATGAATGCATCGGGTTATCTATTGATCCTATACCACTGAAACTAATAACATGCTTTACTATTTCAGGCATGTTTTCAACAGCATCTATTTTTATGAGACTTATGGATGCGCCACTGTCGACGAGAAGCTTCAGAGGTTTGGAAGAGACGGAGCTTTGAACTTCCACGAAAGGTAAGTATTTTTTTGTTGGGTTTGTAGTTATATTATATGTTTTTAATTCATTTTTTTCTGTTTCAGGTGCTGAACACGAAGGACATGATTTAGCAGATGAATTCACACTATTAGTGAGTTGCGGATGGATGGTGTCAGATTTCAAGAAGCTAGTGTTGTCACCATCCTCGCGATTTTGGTGATCTAGTAATCCCGATATATGAATAGGATTAGAAACAGAGCATCGGGTATCACGAGTTCGAGGTTGGGATTTAGTAGAATTAGAAACAGTGACAAAACCACTATAGGTTTGGGGCTGGTTACCCTGTTTGTTAGTGGATATGGATTCAGTGAAAGAGCCGTTGTAAGTTTGGGGCTGGTTACCCTGTTTGTTAGCGGGCTTAGATTTAGTCATACAACTATAAGTTTGGGGCTGGTTACCCTGTTTGTTAGTCGAATTTGATTCAGTGATATGGCAAGGTTGGGGTGATTTTGTATCGATTTTTCCTGTTAATTTTCCCGCACGATACTGGGCAGGAAGGCCTGTTCGTTTAAATTATCGATGTCATTTAGATCAGATTCTTGAGTATCAGGCACGTAATGGATAGGTTGATTACGTCTTTGTAAGTTATTTGATGGTTGTTGATGTTGATTGAAATCTGATCGTCTACTATTATTATATTGACGTTTCCGACAGTTTTCAATAGTATGTCCAATATTTTTGCAATATCGGCAGGTCACATTGGACAATGACATTTGTTGGGACGAATTTGGGGTTTGTTGTGTCTGATATGTGTTAGATAGCCTTTGAGGGGGCCTATACTGATTTTGCCTGAATTGAGTTTGAGTTTGTATCCGAGGTTTATTATCAGTTTGATTTCTTCGGTACACGGTTTGTTGAATTCTCTCCTCTGAGATAGCGAGGTTAATGGCCTCGTTCAGGTTACGGGGAGATCTACATCTGACTATGCTAGAAATACGGGGTTGCAACCCCATAAGGAAGTGGTGCAAGGCTAAGTCTTCCATGGCGGCGGTGCGCCCAGCAAGTTCACTTTTCTTGGTATTACTTAAAGAAATCTCGGTGAGCAATTGTGAAAGACAAGTTTCTATGCGCAATGAATATTGATTTACATTCTCTTGCGGGCCCTGTCTGCTCTCTTGCAAATCGGTAAGTAGGTGGGCATAGTGTTTCCTTTCGGAAAATTGGGTTTTCAGAAAATCTTTTAACTGTTCCCATGATGCGAATTCTTTTATAGAGCAGGCAAGCTCCGCTTTTCCATGTAATTGGCTTAAGATATATTTGAAGAGAATAGGTTTTTGATTTTCTGTAGCTAGTTCATATGCATTATTGCAGTTAATTATAAATGAATTTAATGTTTCTCTACTGCCATCGTATGATTTTATAAATTTAAAAAGGGTATTGAGATCCATATCGGTTGCTTGGGACGATCTAGTGTACCGCGGGGATAAGCCAGGTGATTTATCTGATCCTACAGGTGAGGGGGGCAAATCGGGAATATCGATAGTTAACTTACTGTTTTCTGGTTTAATACCTTTAAGCATCACGATAGTCAAACACAAGCTATACAATTAATGTAGAAGTCAAACATTACAATATAATTATATTACAAGCATAAATCAATAAAGTTCAATATAAGTCTATTATTAGAATAAGTTACTGATAATTAATCTGTATGTAGCTTAAACAAGGGCCAGACACTCACAGATTTGCTGCGTAGGCGGTGATAACGATGAGCGGGAGCCCGAGACGCATTCCGGAGCGATTGATGAGGTGATTCTTGACACGAAGTTAGGTTTGATGCGATGGTATGGTATGATTTGGTAGTTACTGATTTATTCAACAGGAACTATAGATGCAAGTGATGATCATCGGTAACTTGGTAAGTATATTTTCCTTTTAGTTTACTTCACTTGAGAAAATTTCGGTATTTTACAGGATACACGAAGATATAGAACAAGTGTTTTCACAACACTACACAACACACACAGGTAGACACGGTAAGTAGGTTTTCACTTTCGTTTTCACACTTTTCACACAGTTTTTACAGTTTTTCAGGAATGAGACGTTCCGAGGGATTTATGTATCCCTTTTACGCTGCCACCATTGTTATCCGGAGACCGGGATTTAGGTTTTTAAAAAAAGGTTTTATTTCCACACAAATATTTAAAAGTTTATTGAAATAGAAAAATAGAAAATGAACTAAAACTATAAAAATGACCGGCGCGAATGGAATATGGATGTGGACTGAGGTAGGAGTGAGAGGCGTCTGAGAAGTAATAAATGCTGACTTAGCTCAAAAGAATAGATATAGGAAAGGTAAGCAGAATAGTAAGGGGAAGTGGGGTATAACAGTACGTTCCGCACCTGATTTTAACAATACCTTTGAACTACACCCCGATTGACCTTTTCACAAGTAGCGAGGCGTCAACAAACACACTGTTATCTATGACCTGCGCCTGCCCTGGGCATTCGTATAATTGTTAGCTGATAAGTGTAGATGTGCACAGTTTACTTGCTATTTATATATTGCGATATTTAATATTTTATTGATGCGTTGCATCGCAACACCAGAGGTAAAGAATGCGTTGTCAGCCTTTGTGGGGGGAATATACTCTCTACTTGAAGGCTCTCAAGACGTATCTATTAGGAAATACGTTCACGTGGCAGCTGGTTCTACATAGTGTGTTAAGATTCCAGATTGCCCAGGCAGGCATTGTAGGCAGAGTTCTTCTACCTAGACAATCTGTTTGGAATGCTTAACTTGCCGGCCGTTCGCCAGGCTGAAAAGTAAAAAGTACAAAATACAAGCAAGAAGTACAATAAATCCATACATGAAACTTACGTACGGAGGAATTCGCGTCAGCGATCCCACTAGAAAGGTCTTAAAAATACTAACTCTTAAAAAAAAATACTAAAAAAAAAAAAAAATACTTAGTCTTAAAAATACTAACTAGAAAGGTCTTAAAAATACTAACAGCACGGGATATGACGATATAGACACAAAAGTTTTAAAATATGTAGCCACTATAATAAGTCCAGTAATTAGTTATATTATTAATATTGCAATAGATTGTGGGGTATTTCCTGAGAAGCTAAAACTAACCATTATAAAACCATTATTCAAAAAGCACGATAGAGATAACATGAATAACTATAGACCAGTAGCTTTAGTTCCAATATTATCTAAGATTTTCGAAAAGTTTATTCATGCCAGTCTCTACTCATACTGTGAAAAATATGAATTATTAGTGAATGAACAAATAGGTTTTCGAAAAAACAAGTCAATAAATTTAGCTATATATAATTTTCTTAAAATCGTAATGGCCAGCTGTGATAGAAAAATTCCAGTGTGTGCTATGTACATGGACCTAAAAAAAGCTTTTGATTATGTTGATCACAAGTTGCTGCTTGACAAATTAGAGAGGTATGGAGTTCGGGGAAATATTTTAAATCTAATAAAAACCTATCTGCAAAATAGGTATCAGATAACGCAAGTAACTAGGTTAAGTTTGAAATCTAAAACAGAAGAAATTTATTCATCTGAAGCTAAAATTGTAAAGTTCGGTGTTCCTCAAGGGAGCGTTCTTGGTCCACTACTCTTTTTACTATACATTAATGACTTGCCTAGTGTTGTAAACCACCCCATGGTACTTTTTGCTGATGATAGCACTATTATATTCGTCGGTGAGAAACAGATACCATTTGAAGAAGTCATTACATCAGCTTTGGATAATATCACTGACTGGTTAAAGTCAAATAACCTAATATTAAATGTGGACAAGACTTATATAATGACATTTAAAATAAGCATGAGTTCAGATTTGACATTGAAAATTAATTATATGAATAAGGACCTTGAGAATGTAACATTGACCAAATTTTTAGGACTTACTATCGACTCTAACCTCAAGTGGAAAATGCATGCGCAGTCAGTATGCACCAAACTTAGTAGTTTTTCATATGCATTATACATGCTGTCAAAAGTTGTAGGTCGACCAGCAGTGCTTATGTCGTATCACGCCAATGTAACGTCTACGATCCGCTACGGGATAATATTTTGGGGTAATTGTTCAGAAAGGGAAGTTATATTCAAAGCCCAAAAGAAGTGTGTTAGATCAGTCTGCCAATTACAAACTACTGATTCATGTAAGCCGTATTTTATGGAGTTAAATATATTGACATTTCCTTGTTTATATATTTATGAAGTGGTATTATTTGTAAGAAATAATTTGAATCTGTTTATTAACCTCAGAAGTGAACGGCATAAAAAGAGAATCCGAACACTTCCCCGCACTACTGCTTTTTATAGCAACAGCGTGTTTGGTATGGCTCCTAGGTTATATAATCATCTACCAAATTCGATACTGGAATCAGAGTGCGTCATGTTGTTTAAGCGGAAATTGTTTAAATTTTTGGTATCGAAATGTTTACACTATTGAAGAATATTTAAATGACAAATTTGTATAAGCTATAATGATAAATAAATAATAATTTGACCAATGTAATATAATATTAAAATGTGTAACTAAGTATTAATAATGACATTAATAACTGTCATAAAATTTATTATCTGCTATGTATAATTGAAGTTTAGAATGTAAATTAATTAGAGTATTATTATAAGACCTTGTTCTTCTAATTGAGTTATTCTCAAATGTAATATCTGACATTATTCTCGTAATTGATAACCTTCATAATTTTAACCCATATTTTTGCATACCATTATGGTGGAATGTGGAGCGCTACCTGTTTTATGTAATATCAATACAAACACCCATGTTCAAGCAAATAAATATTTTTGAATTTTGAATTTGAATTTGAATAGAGTGTATCTGAATATTTAGTATTGGTGTAAGTTGAGAAAACAAATACGCGCAAAGCGACAATCAAATTTATATGCAAATTAAAATCAAAAGTATAAACCAACTACAAAGCGACAAGCAAAACTTCAACTTTTTTTTTCACACAAAAAATCCACAGATCAAAATAGACGACTACCTAGCGGGCCGTTCAGAACCTTGCCGCTAAGTTGATCGGTCCGAACATAGTAGCAATGTACAATAAAAGGCAGTGAGAATTGCACGGTTGTATACTTCCAGAGATCATCATAAAATTCGTGAAACATCAGGCTTTGTCGGTAGTTCCGATGGCGAATCTGAAGTTCTCATCAGTTCCACATACCCTATTAAGTATTATTAATTTATTTATTTACTCTAATCCAGTGACTGCCTCCACTAGTCCTGACAAATCTCTGTTTTAGATAATTAGTTTCACTGCAAGCTTTCGAGAAGAAGACCAATGCAAGTGAATTTCCCAAAAACAAGAGGAGATTCATAATTGAGACTACTTAAATGTATTTGTACATAACATAGCTTTCTCCAGCATCCTTCGTAGTCGTAGTTCTGTCTATAGAGGCCGTGGTGTGTTAATGAGAATATGTATCTACTTATTTCAATTAATACTGCGACACCGTCTTAGTGCATGGCACGAGGCACGGCTACAACGAAGACTATCGAGTTTGCCACACTGAAGCAAAGCATCATTCGCAGCGTGGTAGCAGATAGAAAAAACCGGCCAAGGGCGAGTCGGACTAGAGCACCGAGGGTTCCGTACAAACCAGCAGAAGTTATGGTATTTTTATAGCTAAATGACATCCATTACATTTAAAAATTATGAGACAGACAGGCGGACAAAAAAGTGATCCTATAAAGGTTCCGTTTTTTCCTTTTGAGGTACGGAACACTAAAAAACTATGAACACATAAAATAACCAAAAAATTAACCATTATTCGATCCCTAACGTGTTTTGCCGGTTCGTGAACTGTCTATTGAAAAGACATAGTTATAAGTATTTAACGGGACTTTATCACGATAAAAACATGTACAATATTTTCCTGGACGTTTCGACCGAGTTGTATTGGTCGTGGCCACGAGCGGATTGTCAATGTAAATACTTATAACTAAGTGTTTAAATCGCGAAAGTCTTAAAGTACTACTTTTGAAAAGACAGAGCTATATAACAAGGTATAAAATAGATACCCTCTTGATACTCTGTCTAGTTGCAATGGCTGTAGACTGCCGCTCCAAAAGTCCAGCAATCGACAGCTGGTATACCTGCAGCTCTGGATTTTACAGCATTTAAACTACATGAATAAAAGCTTTTGGTTAATCATTTGATTCGTCGTATAATATGTTTTATTATGTTTCTTATTTTTTATGCCTGATATGTTAGCATTTGACCACTATCTCACCTGATAGTAAGTGACGATGTGGTCGAAGATGTTGTTCAGGCTAACCTAGAAGTACTGGCTCTAAAGGACAGCTGCCGGAACACACCGTTAGGTGCTTGGCGACAGATTTCTACTTGAGGGTGGTAGCTAGCCAGGCGGGCATTCGTAAAATGCCCTACCACCATGCTCTAACGACTGCCATCCTAAGACGACAACCGGGACCGACGGCTTAACGTGCCCTCTGAAGCACGGACACGCTCAGTAGTAATGTCACTAGCGGTCACCCATCCAACTCATGACCGCGCGCAACGTTGCTTAACTTTGCTGATCAGTTGAGAACAGCTAAGTAAACTTCGCTACGAGCGCTTCAAATGTAAAAAAGTAAAGTATGCAGTCTTCAGATATATATGTTTTAAGAAAACATTTAATACCAATTTAGAAGATCTGCCATCTCGATCGTGCGCGCGAAAGTGAACCTCCTGAAGATGCTTCGTGTAGAAGCGAATGGGTCGACAATTCTGCCGGTTTGGCTACGTGGCCGATACGTTTATGACGTCAGGTTAGCTTAACAGGAAAATTAAGTGGAATTATACTTATTTTTTACATTTATTAAATGTTTTTCTAAAGTATTATTGTAATGTTCGTTTCTTAAAATATTTGTTATTATTAAATATGGATTTCCGCTATGTAACAACTAAATCTATTTTACCCATTGGCATCGGCGATAATTATAACAATAGAATTTCATTCATAAATTGGCCATAGTGGTCCAGTCCGATGCCAACTTATCAATATTGTTAGGTTTGCAATAACGCCTGCTATGCGGATTACATTACAAAATCACAAATATACGTAATGTAATCCGTATAGCAGGCGTTATTGCAAACCTAACAATTTTAAAATTAGGTTGCGTTATCATTTACAAGTATAAAACCAATTGCAAAATTGGTCTTGTTTGTAGTACAACGCATGTGGTACTATAGATGTCGCTCCATCCCAATACGATGGTTAAACGACGATAGGAAAGATTTGAGTTATGACGTCATGTCATGTTAGCTCAATTGGTTAGAGCATACCCCGGCTCAAGGGGTGGATGGTCGCGGGTTCGAATCTCGCACATGACTTAAATTTTATCCTTTCGTATATTTGTGATTTTGTAACTAAATCTATTTATTATATACACATATGTATCCCACGGTGTAATACAATCACGGTAAGAAGATGTGTGTAAAATATTGAGATTATCCGCTTATGTCACAAATCATGGTCACACCGGCCCCGTGGGTCACACAGGCCCCTTTGACGGTCACTATTTGTACACAACGAACCGACCAGCAATTTGGCCTTATTTACTTTGACACAGGATCTTGTAAGTACAGTCAGTGTTCAATGTTTGATACTTTAACGATAACCGACCAGCAATTTGGCCTTATTTACTTTGACACAGGATCTTGTAAGTACAGTCAGTGTTCAATGTTTGATACTTTAACGATAACATCCCATAATATGGACCAAGCACCTAACGGTGTGTTCCGGCAGCTGTCCTTGAGAGCCAGTACTTCTAGGTTAGCCTGAACAACATCTTCGACCACGTCATCACTTACCATCAGGTGAGATAGTGGTCAAAGGCTAACTTATAAAGCATAAAAAAAAAGCTCCATTGGTTAGAGCATACCATTGACCTATAAATACTACATATAGGTATGCCGGTCGGCATACTCTCCCCTACGCGCAGCTGGACACTCGTAGCGATTACACGCGCTTTACGTTTAAAAATTGTGAATTCATAATACACAATTTTACTAATTTTGACCGATAAAAAAAACGAGGAGTAGGTCCTCTAATCGACTTTGTGTGTGTGTGTGTGTTACCTCATAAATAAGTCCTTACAGAGTGTAACCATTTTAATGTGTTTTTTTTAATATTTCCAAGCTATTGCTTTTCATGTGGTCCCATTTAAAGGAGTAGTACGTATTTAAGTTATCACTAATGTATAATGATTGAAGTCGGTTTTTTGTATTTCTTTTTTTAAATAATGTTGGTTCATTGCTTGAGACACATTTAACGTTCCACAGATGTTCATGGTTACTATATTTAGGCACTCTTCTCAGCTGTGAGTGCGCCCCGTCAAGAATTGCGCCAGCGTCGGCCGATATAAGTGTAATTTGACCACGGTCATTAGTTTCGCGGCTTCCCTCATTCCACATGTCTTTTTAGGGTTGCGTCCCTCAAAATGAAAAAATGGAACCCTTATAGGATCACTTTGTTGTCTGTCTTTCCCTTTTTCTCAGAAACGCGTACAGGTATCACGCTGAAATTCATATCAAATACTCATGTCTAATGTTTCTTGGAGCTGTGAAAAAATCAAACTTCTAAGCCAACGCAATTGAAAGATACAGCCGTTTATGCCGCAAATTTCTGACACTAGCAAGGAAATCTAAATCTACAAGGTACTTCCCGTGACCTCAGAATCTTGAAATTTGATACGAAACAACTTCTTATAGCAGAAAATTGCGCAGAGCATGAATTTTTAATAATATCATACAATAAAAATATTATTAACAATTTTAAAATGTTATAGATTTCATTAAACAATAAAAATACCATAACTTTACTTATATACCTACAGGTTTTTACGGAACCCTCGGTGCGCGAGTCACCCCCACATTGCTACCTGTAGTTGTCATAACAGGCGACTAAAGATAAATTACCAGTGGGCAACAGCTCATCTGACAAACTGCTACCTTAAACTGCGATCCCCAAGACGCCTGCCAGGCGTGGGGATTATGGCAAACCCTCTCCTAAATGGGGGAGGCTGTGTTCAGCAGTGGACAAATTCGGCTGATACAGAACATGAAATAGTCTTTACAGTTCAGAAATATAGTATACTTTTGTTTACATAACAACAGCGGCACTACAGCAAAATGAAAATTAAAATATTACTATTTTCCGACCATTTTTCGGATAATCGTGATAAGTATGTAACTTCCATCTTAGAACGTGTATCCAAGGCGGCATTAGTAGGATCTTACCAAATTTGGTTGGGCAGGGGAGGAGGCTCGAGCGGTGAAAGGGAGCATTGATGCATCAGAAAAGAGCCCCTTAACCTTACTCACTGGGTTGCAAGTCCCAGGCACCTTGACTGGAGCCTCTTCCTCTGCAACGCTATGGACCCGGCACCCCCACGTTGAATCCATCCAATGCTAAGTGAATTCGTCTCGTCTAATTGCAATCGTCATGCATTGTACGAAAGGGCTGAACCTCGAGTAACTCTTTGTGGTTGGGAACACGAACGGAAGACGGTCACGAGGTCGATCTCCAACCAGATGGACGGCCAGATTAAGGATTCATCAGCCGTCACGTTCCATGACATGGGTTGAGCAGGTGCCGATGGAGACAGATCATCCGATCTAAGTACAGACCATCTAATGATGACGACGATCCTCAGTCATGAGGGGACGATTACAGAGAGAGAGAGTAATTGTCACATATGTTCATGTTTTTATATAGTTATAATCCTAATTATTCAAGATTTGAAAGAATAAAAATAAAACACCTTTTCATGCAGTGTTACTGAAATAATATTTTAAAAACATGATAAAAAACCACAAGCTTTTATTAATTCTATATATATTTTATTCCTACAGCTTTAATTTTTGTTTTATTATTATTATTAACTAGTCAAAGATACACAAATAATACAGCTTTCTAGAATAATTAGTTAAAAAGTAGGAATAAGATTATTAACACGTGATTTCCCGCCATTTCCTGTTTTCGCGCGAAGAAGTATAAAAGCGTGAAATTATTTTTAAAAAAATAATTAAATTTTTTAAATACTTGGTTTTTTTATGTAAAGGTAAATTACTTACCATACCATCGAGGTATGTTTTATAAAAATCGGGCTTAGATAGGGGTCACTATACTCGTATATATTTTTAAAAGATTTTAAATAATGACCCATTCTGGGGTGCCAATATCAATTATTATTGGCTATTGAGACCACAGCTCGTTGTAGGCTGCCGACACTAGAGGAGAATAGTTAAAAATAAAAATAACATATATAAATAAAGTTAGAAATCCATGACACGTGGGCCCCAGCAAAAGCTAGTTGTATCAGAAATAGGTAGGTAAGTAGTAAATTTACAATAATTTTACATACTTATTAATAATTACGTAATTTTGTTGTTTGTGATGTAATTTTCTCCCGTATTCATCTCGAATTTATATACTAGCTACAGAAACATCGAAAGTAAATAATTGATTATACGAGAGAGAGACTATCATTTATAAGCAACTTACGTGCGTATCAGGGACATTGCTATTAAATTAAGCGCAGGCGTCCATACTTTAAGCACCATACAAAGTTTGTCTCCGTCATTTTTAAAAATTACCAAAAACTGAAGCGATACAAAAAATTATGGACTTATCAAACCTGCTCACAAAATTTAGTGAGAATCGGTTGAGAAATGCGACCTGTAGAGGAAAAGAACCGGACATAGGGAAGCATAAAGTGTTTGTAACTAAATTTATTCTTTTAAGTGACATTCTATAGTAATAATAATAATATGTTTATTAATTTAAATGAATTGTGTCAATTGTTATGTGTGATTTATATATATAACACTTTTTAAATTATGATATTAATAAGTGTAAGTGGTAACTGCCGTGCTTATTATAATAAATATATAAATAATAAATTAGTAATTAAATTAATAAAACATATTTTGTAAGCATTAACCTAGTTTGTCTATTGTTTGTAAACACTAAGTGAAATCATGTAAGTGTTTAATAAGAAAGTTAAATTTTCTGAATGAATACAAAAATGATTATTAATGATTGTTTGATTTTTTCGTAATTTATCGCGCCATCGTGTGGTTGACCTAAAGTATTTTTAAAAAAGGAGGGTAGCATAGTAATAACAAGGAGGTGAGATCAGTTCTTAACCGTAGACCATACATGTAGAATACATAATAATTATTTTATATGACTTATAATTCTTTGGTATTAAAAGTAATCAGTCAATCAATGGGGACAACGGGAATAAAATTACCGACTTTTTGTTCACCCCATTAATTGGGACAGACAATGGGGACAACGGGAAGACAAATAATGTCGTCTCGCTGTCCCCATCAATGGGCCAGGCCAATGGGGACAACGGGAAGAAAAAAAGCAATCGTCTCGATGTCCCCATCAATGGGGATAAGTCAATGGGGACAGCGGGAACACACAGACGCTTCGCTCGAACTAAGTTCTTGCTCCGTCAAAAAGCAGACACGCTTCGCTCGAACTAAGTTCTCGCTCGGTCAATAACATATGGTGGAAGGGCATTTTGCGAATGCCCGCCTGGCTAGCTTCTACCCTCAAGTAGAAAATCTGTCACCAAGCACCTAACAGTGTGTTCCGGCAGCAGTCCTTGAGAGCCGTAAAACTACAGGCACACGATGAGACTTAACAACAGTATGTCTCAGGGTGACGGGCGCAGTGCAGTTCGTCACTTGTGACGAAATGCATCCGATATAGGCAGAAGATAGCGCTTAACAACAGATAGACCTCGGGCTGGTGCCGTCATAATAACATAAAAAAACTGTTTCTTTATATTGGTTACTTTGTTAATATTGATAAATTAGTCATCGTTTTTGTTGTGTTATAAATAAAAACGACGTTTATATTTTTTAGAGTCATCGTGTTCGCTTGGCATTCACTAATGAAAGTAAGTAAGTACTCTACTAATCACTGAAACTGATATTACTAAGTAATTAGTTTACACTACAGCATGTAGCGAGGATAGTGATGAAAGAAGGGTTGAGCAGCAAAAGGGGACAAGAAGACAAGGGTAAGTAGAATGGTATTAAAACAAGTAGGAAGTATTAAACTACCGTTTACGTTTCGTTACGATAATGTAAATTGCACTTACTTGCTATCAACAAATATATTACCTTGCTGGAGACACTGGAAGCTATTGAGAGGAGAGCTAAGAGACTCATTAACGGCGACCAACTTGTAAGCATGAGACTCCAGTCTTGAGCATCGCCTCAAAGTCGCTTGTTTATCGGTTTTTTATCAGATACATTTCGGGAAGTGTGCCACGGAACTGCATGATTTGATTCCGCCATCCCCATTCTATAATCGGACATCCAGGGATACTCAGAAGCGCCACCGCTATATAGTTCATATTCCATTTACCTGAACGAAGCGATTTGTGTCCTCGTTCATCATACGAACCGCCAGGGAATGGAACACTCTGCCTGAGTCTGTGTTTCCGGTTAAGTACAATATCGGGGTCTTCAAAACGCGAGTGAATAGGTATCTTCTGGGTAAGCGCGCCCCATCATCGATCATTTAACATCAGGTGAGATAATGGTCAAGTGCAACCCAGTTCGGAATAAAAAAAAACTAAACCAAAATCATTGCCAGTTATTGCGTTCAAACAATATTTTCTAGTACCAAACAAAGCAATATTGGTAACAACCTCAAACTTGGAATTAATTCCAACAATCCCTACGCCACTTGGCTTTATGCGTCACAATAAAAACTTTTTCAATTTCCTCAAAGAAAACAAGCCAAGTAATACCCACTACAATTAATTTTCTACTAATGACTGCCGACGTTATGCAGACAAGAAAATATTGTTATTATGGGCGCCATCTTGTTGCGCCATTTTGAAAACGGTTAAAATGGAGGGAAAGTGTACCGTATTTCGTTTTAGTAGAAACGTGAGCAAAAATTGTAGCATTTTCTTCGTATTAAGGCAGCTGTTTTTGATTGAACAAAATAATTCAAAGCCAATGTCACAGTTTAAATACCTGTAAGAGTACCTGCTTAAGTATACAAAATTAAAATGGGTACATTAAGTTCTTCTCATAAGTAAATAGTATTTTATTACTATGTTTTGCGAGACTCAAAACTTATTTCAGAGCAAGAAAATATATATTTTCTTAACTCAAAACTTATTTTCTTTTTTTGATATAAGTTTTGAGGTTCTCAAAGCATGAAAGACTATTTACTTATGAGAAGAACTTAAACTTCTAATTAGTAGAAACGTGGGGTAAAATTTTAAGCTTTTTCTTCGTGTTAAGGTTTGATTGAACCCAAAAATTCAAAGCGACAATGTTTAAGTACAAGTTACTCTCTGTAGAAAAATTAAAAGTTTAAGTACTTCTCATAAGTAAATAATCGGTAATGCTTTACCTTTAATTCTGATATATGTTTGAGTCTCGCAAACCATGACTGAATGAAAAATGATGAGAATAATTTAAACAATTTTTTGATTTTTATATACCTAGTTAGGTACTCGTACGTAAACTGTGGCATTGAGTATCGCTTTCAATGAAGTCGGTATAGTACTAAGAAAAGTTCAAACTAAGACAGATAAGGCAAGTATTGAAAAGGCCTGATACACGTACGAGCGTGTAAAAAGAATGTGTGTGAGTACAGAATAATCTTATTGTGACGAAGCAAGCCCGAGGCCCACTTGATGTTAAGTGGACTAACCTCTGCCTATAACAGATACATTTCGTCAACGACGAATTGCACCGCGCCCGTCACACTGAGACGTACAGTTGTTTGGTCTCATGTGCCTGAAATTTTGCTGGATCTCAAGGACTGCTGCCGGAACACACTGTTAGGTACTTAGGCGGGCATTCGCAAAATGCCCTTCCACTATGCGAAGTGAAGCTCTTTTGTCGGTTATCTTGCTAAACCATTAACATCTTTTTGCGCAGTTGGGTAAAAACTATCCTATGTCCTTCCCCGGGTCTCAAACTATTTCCATACCAAATTTCATTAAAATCGGTGCAGTAGTTTTTAAGTTTATTTGTTGCATACAACAATACAAATCATTCATCTTTATAATGTAAACAATTAGAAGATTTTTTTTGTATCAAAAATGAAACGGACTTCAACACTCAAATGTGTATAATAACTTGTTGAAGTCGGTACTATAATGGCTCAAAAGTACCTATTACCACAATATTGTGTGCATGATGCCGACTTCAACTAGTTATTTCACAACATTTATGGTTGAAATCGGTCAAATGTGTCAGTATTGTGGGTATGCGAGTACCTATGTCATTGACAAGGCAGTGGCCTTTCGACTGCGAAACAGCGCGTTCAAATTACATTCGTGGAGCTTTGCATCTAAGTGAAATTAGGATATAATCGCGTCATTTTTACATCAAAATATCGGCTGGTGCTTGTGAAAGCTCCGGAGCATATACATGTGTTGTGAATTGTGAGGACATAACAGGAAGATCATCGGCGAGGAAGACGACTCCAGAATATTATCGACGAATTTGGATGGAACCTAAGTGAGATGCACAGGCATACCCAAGTACGTACTGTTTGATATTGTCTCCGGCATCTCGTAGTCCCACATAAATCTTACTGAGTATTTTATTGCAATTTTCCCAGTGTAGTATTAAGCCACCACCGCCACCAGCTATTTCGGCTCGGTGCGAATGCTACATCTTTATGGTGCCGAAACCCGGGAATTTCTACCTAAATTCGTCTACGTAGTTATAAACTAGCGGTATTTCTGGTCAAAATCGTTTTTTAAACTTTATATAAATACGCAATTTATGGTTGAAATCAAATATTTTTTTGATTCTTTTTACTGACCTTTGCTACTTATGGGGTCGATTGTCATTCACTGTGAATGACTATATCATCAAGATAGGAAAATACTTTACAGTTATTGAAGTGTAACTCAAAAACGGCTTGACATATTTTGATGAAATTAAATTGGCCACACGGCAAGCATCAGCTTTCAAATAAAAAAGAATCATCAAAATCAGTTCACCCAGACAAAAGTTCTGAGGTATCAAACCCAAAAAAAACAGACGTATTGAGTACCTCCTCCTTTTTTTTAAGTCGGTAAAAATGAATAAGGCCGTACTCAAATAGGCAAGTTATATATAAAAAGCTATTTATAATAAGCACGAACATCGCCACGGAACTCCAGGGTAAAGTAAATTCATTAAATCCACTTGCCTTGTAAAACTGTTCTTTGCAGGCAGACTAAGAACAATTCCTTGCCATTTTCCACCGTAATCTCTTAATTGCATTTCTTGATGAGAAGTTTAACAGTTAAGAAATAACGAGTATTTATATCGCACTTTTTATATCTGCAATTTAAAATTTAAGGTATATTTTGACATATAGGAAAGGAGGTACCTGCATGACAGGAGATGACTGGAGCACATCTTGGAACAGGTGTGATCAGGCCCTACTTATACCATCGTACATATATAATTCCATATTTATTTATTTTTTATTTATTTCTTACACAGCACAAATAACAATCATAACTATATACATAAACATACTTAAGGTATTTTCCAAAATTTATCAGAGCGCTTGGTCGATGCGACGCGTGATCAAAATGCTGGCACCTATTTGGCTCAAAGAATAAGCATTGCAATTCAACGGGGCAATGCTGCCAGCATGCTGGGCACGCTGCCAACTGATAGTGGGCTAGAGCATTTGGACTGCCTATGAGTCCAAATGCTTTTATGGTAGTGTTGTATATAGTTTGTAGTATTTGGTTAATAAAGGCATACCCTTAAGATTCATAACTAGATCATAATCTAAAACATGGGTACACAAGGAAAAAACGATTTGTGTGGACTTTGAGGTAAATAGTAATTATTAATTCTATTACACAAAGAAATTGTAAAAATTTGCAGACGAAAAGAGGACCGCGATTAATTTCTCCGCTGGGATGCACGCGCGGTAAAAAATATATATAAATTGACTCTCTATAAACTATTGACTGTCCTACATGGTACTACGTAAGTCTATGAAAATTTGATGAGTTCGTGTCCAGCTAGTAGTAATTTCAAACCTAAAATTAAAATTTATAGGACTCCTTTTTAAATTGGTTTCGAGATTTCTTTGAACAGTTTTGCCTTTTTTATGTGATTGTGACGGAACAAGCAGGAGGACCACCTGGTGTTAAGCCTAGGACTAACCTAAAGGTTAGTTTCTGATTTATCAGAAGCATTTCGTCCGAATGAATTGCACTGCACCCGTCACACTAAGACATGCAGTTGTTGAGTCTCATATGCCTGTAGTCTTCTCAAGGACTGATACCTGAGCACGTCATCACAGCACACTGTTAGGTGCTTGGCGACAGATTTTCTACTTGAGGGCGGTAGCTAGCCAGGAGCCATGCCCTTCCACCATGTGGTGAAGCTCAAGCCGGCGCTGGGGATCGGACCCGGGACCTGCGGCACGGCAGTCCATAGCTATTACCGCTCGGCCATCATTGCATCATATTTTAGGATCTGATCACTATCTCTTGAAAAATTAAACAAAATACGACAATTCCTATTATATAAGAGGTAAAAACATAATCGTACCTGATATAAATGTACTTGAGGTTTTATTATAACTAGCTATAGATAGTCTAGCCTTTGACCCCTATCTCGCCTGATGGTAAGTGATGATGTAGTCGAAGATGTTGTTCTGGCTAGCCTAGAATAGGCTCTCAAGGACAGCTGCCGGAACACACCGTTAGGTGCTTGGCGACAGATTTTCTACTTGAGAGTGGTAGCTAGCCAGGCGGAAATTCGCAAAATGCCCTACCACCATGCTGTAACGACTGCCATCGTAAGACAACAATCGGGACCGACGGCTAAACGTGACCTCCGAAGCACGTGCACGCTCAGTAGTAATGTCACTAACGGTCATCCACCCAACTCATGACCGCGGCGGACGTTATTTAACTTAGCTGATCGATTAAGAACGTCTAAGCCAACTTCGCTACGAGCGTTTCAAAATGCATATTTTATGTACACAATTTATATTATAAATGACCTATTTATTGAAGTGCGGCGGAACAAATATTGAATTTTAATTTAACACATCATAATAATAATCATAAAGTAATACAAATGGCATGACCGTATAATAATATATATTACCATCAAAGTAAAATATCAACGTGATACTGTAATAAAATAAATTCTATTAAATAATGATTTATCCGCAGTTTGAAATTATTTTACATGTGACTAATTAACATATATAAGTCAACTCCACGTTCACTCTTTAACAATCTAATTAATATTGGAAATTATTAATATATACGAAATATTAATTTTGAAAAATATAGAAGAATTAAATAATTTATTTGACAATCTGGTTGGGCGATAGCTCTATGGTTCTAAAAGAGGATATAAACAAGTATAAAACAAATTTTGCATTGGTGTAAGAATCCCTTTTTTTATTGCTGATAGCCTTTGACCACAATATCGCCTGATGATAAGTGATGATGCGGTCTGTTATACGGGAAACCGGAATTGTCTTTCTAAAAAAAAAAACTTATTTTTCACAGAAGAGTTTATTTAGGAAAATTCTTAATGTAAATTTACACGGAAATGGAAAGTCGGTAAATGTATGATGTGATCGCGACGGAAGATGGGACTGAACTGAGCTACTCATGTACGACAATTATTGCATCTAAATGGAAACTGCTGAATGGGAGAAAGTTAGGGCTGACACATATATTTTAGGGTGCAAATCTATATTATAACAGGTCGAAGGTGTTATCAGTCTTATCCTAGAAGTACTGGCTCTCTTTGACACATGATCCCGCACATGACTTAATTTTTTCCTATCGTATATTTGTGATTTTGTAATGTAATCCGCATAGTAGGCGGTATTGCAATCCAAAAAATATTAAATCACCTTTAGGTGCTTTGCGACAGATTTTCTACTTGAGAGTGGTCGCTAGCCAGGCGGGCATTCGCAAAATGCCCTTCCACTATCCGGGGAAGCTCAAGCCCGCACCGGGATTCGAACCATGGATCAGCTGTGCGGCAGTCCATAGCTAATGCTACTGAGCCATCACTGCTACCTTGATTGTGTCTGGCGAGTGAGTATCCTCGCGTACCCATCCTTGCTTACACTCCAAGGTGGTAGAGTGTTTGTTGACACTCCACTCCCCGTCCTCCAACACACTAGACACACGGTTACATCAATCTTGAGATCTTAGAATATTAGGATCTATGGAACATCTGTCAAAATGCTCAACTTGGACAGCTAGCCACAGTTGATAAACCTCTTCCATCCCATGTTTTTCCATCTCACTTGCCCATGCAATCAACCTAGTTAAGCAATGGCCGCTTTGGTCATTACTTGGATGGGTGATCGCTAATGGCATTTACTGCTGCGAGCGTGCACGTCCGTCGCCGGTCCCATTGGATGGCAGTCGATCAGCTAACTTTAGCCGAAGGCCTTCACGCCTCTAAGCTTAGACACTGCTCGGTAGTAAGGTATCAATCACCTAATGGTGACTTCCAGCAGCTGTCATTGGGAGTCAGTTTCCAAGCCAAGGTTAGCTTTACTATCTGCGATCAAATCACCACTCACCATCAGGTGAGACTAAGTTCAAAGGCTAGCCTATCAATAAAAGTATCGAAGACTATTGGACTGCACTGAAAGGGAATTTTAAAGCTTTATGCATACACTTTGATAGATCTATTTGTGCAGACGATGGAACACGCTGGCAAAATAATCTATTCTCAATAAAATACCACTTATCATTCTTCTTTAAAAAATATGCTGACCAACAAGCCAGCACTGGATCCCAAGGCAAGCCGGCAATTATGCAAACTGCACGCCGTCTGCCTTCGGTTATTTGTCGAGAGCTTCTCGAGTACTTTAGTGTGGGGCAATTATGGAGTTCATCGATAAAATTAGACATAAAGCAAGTCGCTATAAACGCGATGTCTAAAACGTAAAATGTCTTAGCACAAAGATGACAATAATTATGATTTAATTTAATTGGCAATAGTTAAAGTTTTAGTATATTTAATAATTTTAAGCTTTGATACTGTTTAGTAAAATCTTTATTTGTCACCTTATTTGGTTAAAAAACTATGTCTTCGTTTATAACAAATTATTTATTTAAGGATATTTATACATTAATAATCATTATAGAAAGTAGACTGACGTCTATGGCGGGAAAGCTAAAATGTAAACATTTTTGTAGTGCTTGTACTTACCTATGTTTGGTAAATATTCATCATAATTATGGTATGCGCAAGTTTGATATTAGCTCGTATTATCTGAAGAAAATGCTATACACCAATACATACATAATTATTTCATAAGTTACCTCTAAACCGTCAAAAATGTTACAAATAGCGTTTAAACGAATCAAATATAAACAATTCAATATGTATAAGCAATACTTACTACGCTACGTGGATACTCGCAAAATTAACCTAACACCATACAAGATATTTTACGATATTTTTTTTTAATCCGAAAAAGTTAGCCATTATCTAGTATACACCTGATTTTAAGTGATGATACGATCGAAAATGGTTCCCGCTTACCTAGGAGATACCTTTTCAGTCGCGTTTTGAATATAATATATTTGAAATTTTGCGAGTGTCCGCGTAGCTACTAACTTCAAATAAAAATATAAAAATATTGTATAATAATTTTATCGATATAAACAAATCCCAACTTCATCTCTCTTTACATCGCACAACGCATCGGAATCGACTGCTTTAGCGGACGTCTTCATTGTGCTCGTTATCTCTATCGAATACAATCGAGTTGTTTTGTTCCACTACAATTAGGATTCGATTGAATCGATTGAGGCGAATCGATAAACTTTATTCAGGGGTCGTTGCATCACTAATTTTGTTGATTAGAAGTGAGGGTCGATATTGAAATCAGTATTCATAGTGCGTAAGATGCTTTGTGATTCAGTCATATTCAATGTCTTGCTAGCTTATCCTATGCTTGTGTAGAGCCGACGATATATGTTTATGTCACACAATTACATTTAGCACGATGTGGATGTTTCTGAGCTGTAGTTGCAGCTTTATTTCAAACTAGATGCAATTTCTATTGCCTGCTTTTGTCTTATTTCAAATCTAGCTGATAGGCTAGCCTTTGACCACTATCTCACCTGATGGTAAGTGAATATGGTCGAAGATGTTGTTCAGGCTGACCTTAAATTTTGGGCCCTCAAATATAACTGCCAGAACACACAGTTAGGTGTTTAGCAACAGATTTTGTACTTCAGAGTGGTAGCTAGCCAGGCGGGCATTTGCAAAGTGAGGCTAAGCTCATGTCAGTGGTGTGGATCAAACAAAAGAGGTCCTTAGCTAGTACCACTCGGCTCTCACTGCTTAAAGAGGTCAGTTTTTTTTTATGCCTGATAGGTTAGCCTTTGACCACTATCTCACCTGATAGTAAGTAATGATGTGGTCGAAGATGTTGTTCAGGCTAACCTAGAAGTACTGGCTCTCAAGGACAGCTGCCGGAACGCACCGGCAGGTGCTTGGAATCAGTACCGGCCATAAAACTAAAGCCAACACTTTTTACCATAATGTTTTCTCCTCTGTGTTGTTGTTGTTTTGGAAACAGCGCTCGTAGCGTAGTTTGCTTAACCGTTCTTAACCGATCAGATAAGTTAAACAACGTCCACCGCGGTCATGACTTGGATGGGTGACCGCTAGTGATATTACTACTGAGCGCGCATATGCTCCGGAGGACACGTTAAGCCGTCGGTACCTGTTATTGTGTAACGATGGCTGTCGAATGCCCGCCTGGCTAGCTACCACCAAGCAGAAAATCTGTTGACAAGCATTCAACAGTGTGTTCCGGCAGCTGTACTTGCCAGCCAGTAATTCTATGTTAGCCTGATTAACATCCTCGACCACATCAGCGCTTACCATCAGGTAGCCACCAAAGGCTAGCCTATGACCAATAAATAAAATAAAAAAACAAAACATGATTGTAATTTTGTTTTTGTGATGTCTTTTGTGTGGTTAAAGAAGATATTATACTACACCAACTTCACAGGGTTAGAAATGATGAACAGTATACTGTAAACCTGTATGATTCTTCTTTGTTTGATATTCTATGTTACCATTATCGTTTTGATCTCTTCACATATGACCACAGACCTAATTTATTATTAAAAAAAAGGTTTAGACACTTGTTCCTCATTATCTATTCCTATGGGGATTACATTACCTAATACTTACATGGTGTTGATTTTCCTTGCCTTGAAGCCTTTCTTTGCAAATATTTTACTTTTCTTCCTTACCCTAGGCATGAGAGTGTGGGTAATTTTATTTTAATGTTAGTTATTTTAATATATATAGCTTTATTTTGCATTTCAATTAATCTTTGCGTATGATCAAGTTTTTAATAGTAAAACCATGTTTTTTTTTAATCATCTATAATGTAGTTATTAAGTAATTTTATAGGAACGAAAGGTTGCAGAAATTAAAACGACAAAATTACAAATTTAAATTTATTTGATAACATTATTGCAAATATCTTACATTTAAAACTAAATACACACAAACTTCTCTGATTTGTTATATTTTATTATAGACAAAAAAATAGTGCTATAGTTTATTGTGCAATATTTTTTTTACTATCAATATTTTGTGTAAAAATAATAGTTTACTTTCTATATTTTACTCAAATGTGATTACAGCTGCCACAATATATAATTATTCAGGGCGTCCTACAGGTATGCCACTTGGAGGAAAAGTACCTTGAATATTGTAGATGAAACATTTTACTAAATGATTATTTAAATTTAAAAAACAATTTTAACTTCATTCATATATATTTAAATAATTACATGGTTGAACCCGTTACATGAGTAAAATAATCACTCTCTAGCTTGATAAAGCAAAAAATAATCCTTATGATAATTAGGATTATTTTTTGCTTAATAACATAGTGTCAGAAATAACGGAAGACTGAACTTTCCCTCCATGTGGTATATCCGTGGGACGCGCTGTATAGTCAATATAAAATTAAAAGTTAATAGCATAGTGAATTATGACATTAGAAGAACAAATGAAATTGTAACATTTTACTGAATACTTTAGAACTGTTTTTAACTGTTCCTGGTTTTCCTGGTGGTCACGAGTATACTGCAACTTGATCGAAACGTCGAGGTTAGTCAAAATATAATTATTTTCATGTTTATTCGTGCGTGAATAGCCCCGTTTAGAATTTAGAAACATGAGCTTAGTTCACGAAAGTTTAAAGAAAAGTACTTAAGAGTTTATCCGTTATATTGTTTCATGACTTTATAAGACGCACAATACCCCTTTAACATCACACGCATCCGACAATGGGCATTCAATTGTAGTCATTATATAGATATTGATTAAGTTTTGCTGAGTATGAAATGACAATCTATAAAGTTATGAAACGATTACAAATGAGGGGTATAAGAAAATGATATATTTTTTTATTTTACTCGTACCGTCCGCGACAATGGAGACCTATGCCCTACAGTACCACCGTACTTTAGAGGGAGCCCGAGCCTACTACAAGAAACATTTCCCCAATGATACAGTATTATGAATCGCATAAATGCCGGTAATAAACTATATAGTTTTTAATTTGAACGTAATGTACTCAGATAAAAAAATAAGTATAGATGAAGCAACGTGGGCTTTGCTTCACCTATACTATACAAGTGGAGTCAAAAAAACCATGATCTCATCATATCTCTTTCAGGCTCCTTGGGTTTGCTGTGCTGCTAAAAGGGACAGTATGACAGGAGCATGATTTTTGACTTGCGGTGGCGTGTTTTATTTCAACTATTTTATTTATATTTGATTGAATGTAAAGTAGAGCCCTATATTGTACCGTTCTCCGTTATTTTCTACATCTTCCTCGATGACAAAATGTTATTTTTGGATTAGCTGCGTTTATATTTATAACGTGTTGAAGTTATTTACCCTGTTCCCATTGAACAGGGTAGTTGATGGATTAAAATAATATGGATAGGTTTTCTTTTGTTGATATATTATATTAGGCTTCATAAAGTTATTTTTATCTATGTTTTGGTTGTCATTCATAATAACCCCAGGATTATAAAAATAACTGTTCGTTTTGTCCAATTTATTTGCTAAATTGTCTGGATTGTCATATGTATAAGCTTTATATGTGTTAACTAATTGCAATGGTTGTTTGATTTCGTAATTTTGATAGTATTTAATCCAATTGGGACTAATATTTGAATATTGATTAGTATCGTACGTTTGATATTTTTTGTCAATATTGGAGTAAGCACTGTTTGAATTGCCAATGTCATATATGGAATGTTTTTTTATATATGTGTTGGTGATGCCTTCGTCTCCAACCAAAGAAGTTTTAGGCTGATCGATTACTTGCGTGTTAACGATGTTAAAATTTGGGTTTTTTTTAACATAAACTGAATCTTTCTGTAACATAGAAAGTGGTTCATGCTCTGAGTTGAAGGGCTTAGGGTCAGTGATTACTTTATAATTATGTGCTTTTATAGTTGCATCTAATAATTTAGCTCCTAAAGATTGAGCAGGTTTTCCAAATCCAGGTACTTTCCCTAAAGAATCTTCACTTTTAAGTTCATCTGTATAGTATGCAGAACTTTTAGGTTTTAAAGTTTCAGAAACAACATCAAACTGGTGAGATTTGGGGTTTGCTACTAGATTTTCATTAGCTTGTTTAGTTGCATGCAATAGCTTGTTATATAATATACTAGGTTGTCTTGTAACTTGTTGTGTAGGTATAATATTTTGTTTATTTGAATTTAACGATTCTCGAGATAATTTTGTGTAATCGTTATAAATAGCATTATTCACCTTAGAGAAGTAATTCAGGTGTTCGACAGAAGAGTCAGAATACATAGGAAAATAGTCATATGCTAGTTTGTCTCTCGTTGTTGTTTGCCCATTGGTGTGTCCTTGACGAACACTTTCTGTAGATTTTTCTTGCTGTGGTGAACTTATCAGTAAATGTTTGTTCAAGTCTTTGCTTTGAGAGTTTTGGATAGTTTCTGACGTGGGTTCACTATTTATCTGTGCATTATTATCTGATATTGGGCCATCTCTTGTTCCTGTTTGAGTATTACTTTGATTAGATCTTAAACTGTTTACTTTTTTAAGAATATTTGCAATTAATTTATCTGATGTTACCTTTTTAGTTGTAATTTTGGTAATTCTGTTGGTTATCGTAGGTATTTTATTTATTTTAACAATCATTTTGTCCATTAGGTTCTTATTTTCGTTGGGATCTAATTGAAGGTTTAAATCATTAAGGTGACCAACGATACCAGATTTGATAATATCATTAAAGTCTACTTTATTTTGTTGACTTTTGAGTTGTACGTCCAAGTTTTTAATAAGCTTATGCACATCTTCTACAGTATAATCTGTATTTATTTCTTTTAACATATCAAGTGTAGCATACAAGTCCACATCATTTTCTTTGATTATTTTAGTTCCCACCAATGTGCCATTACCAAACGTAAGTTTGATTATGTCATCTTCAGCGTAGCCTTCTAAATCTGGAGATTTTTCAGCTAGTTCAGACATTGGTATTAATTCCTTGTATAATTGGGAAGGGTGCCTACTTAGATCTGGTTTACTGGCCAAAATTGTTTCCATCTTTGTTACAAAGGAAGCATATGGTAAACGATATTTTATATAATAGTATGGTTGATAAATCAATGGTGTCGGACGTTTTATCAAATAGGTCAATTCTACAACGTTTGACTTACCGGTCTGTACGTCTAATTTACCTTCGTTCTTTATGTATAACTGTAATTCATTTAATATTTCACTATCCATGTTTAAGTTTTTGATATACGCTATCAATATTTCGTATTGATTTGTAATCGTAACGTATTCTTCAATAGTAATCTCTTTGAGATTTAATAATCCTTTAATTATTTTAATATGTTCACGTATGAATGAATCCAAAAGCGTTTTCGGAATCACGCTTTCTATCACATCTATATTATCCTTAATTGTTACTAGATTTTTTTCATCGGGAGTTGATGTATATGGAAACTCTGGTAACAAAATCTTAGGGATATTATTTGGACGTATATTATGCCATCTAATAGGTTCATAATTTGTATCATCGGGGTATGGTTCGGCAGAAATATCTTTATAAAGTGTATCTTGATAAGGTATTGCATAATGATTATTCATTTCAATATTTGGTGCATGTGATGGTATTGAATCTAAATTATCATCTTGCGACGAAGGATTAATAGGACCATGAAGTTCTTTGGGGCGTATAGGGTATCTAGGAAAGTAATTATTTTTAGTAAGTCCGTTAGACTCCTCAGTAGTATCCAAATGTGGCAAGATACTGTCTTGTAAATAAGGATACAAAAGGATAATATCTTCATTTGATAATTTCTTTTGCCCTTTTCCTGACGGGTAAATTTTGTTAGTCGGAGATTGGGGTTTATTTAAAATATTTGGCACTTTATTTAGTACATAAGGATCCCCAGGCGTATAATAGTCGTCTAAGTAATTAGGTTGCTGAGGCTGTAGGTTAATAACGCTTTCCTGACTTGATAACTCATAATTGGGTTTGTTATGTGGCCGTTGAGGGTAGTATGGTTGTAAAAAGTTATCAATACTTGGTTTTTGATATGAATCTATCGGAAATTCACCAGATCCATCTCCTACAACTTCTGGTTGAGGAAATAATAATGGCTTATTTGAAAACAACGGCAATGGATAATTTGGTATATAAGGATATAGATGTGTAGAATCATCACTTTCAGCACTTTGGTCATAACTAGGTGGATATAAATCGGGTTGTCCGTTGATCAAAGGTACAGATAAAGGTGACTTATCATATTTATTAGATATCGGAGAGGGTATTTTCTGTCCTGGCATGAAAATCGTTTCAAAGTTATCAGTTAGTTTTTGATATATTGGAATATGTTCAATGTCAGAAAATAACGGTGAGATTGTCGTGCTAGATATTGGAAATTTTATGTGGAGCTTAGAAGGATTCGAATCAAGATCAAAATATCCGGAAGGCTCACTTAATACATCAGAATATGATGGAGGTTTCTGTGGTAAATCAAAAACATAAGTAGAACTTGGATGGTGTTGACCAATATCAATATCAGCAGAGCCACCATTTCCTATTACTTCGAATGGTAATGATTGTGAGGATGGAGTCGATAATTGTGCTGCCCAAGGATATTTTAGATGATTTCTTGGCAGGTCGTACTGTAAAAGTGAAATTGGTTCGTTTTGACCAATAGGAAACTCACCTAAACCATCTCCATCTACATGAAATGGCGAATTACTAGGTTCCTTCAATATGAAATCTTTAAACATATCAGGGTTATATAAATCTTTACCTATATAAACATCAGCTGATTTTTCATCTCCTATCACATTAAGCGATGAAAATATTTTTTTAGCATTGAGTTTAGGACGCTTTGACGGCATTCCGCTAAAACTTTGATGATTTTGACCAATATTAACTTCTCCAGAACCACCTCCAGTTACTTTAAATGGCCAATAATTGTTTTGTTCGAGTGGATGTTCAAATTGCAGTGACAAATAATCCTGTAAATATTTAGGTGTCTGGTTTTCAGGAGCAAATGCACTTTTAAATTCATCATCTTCAATCGATGACGATGATAACTTTTTTGATGGTGCATAGAAATCAGATAGGTTGTCTGAAATATTGTAATCAATAGGTGACAAAAAAGGATTAGTATCAGTTCCATCAGGTAATAAGAGAATAGGTTTTTCGGATGGATATTTTTTATAGAAATACTCATCCAATTGGTCAAATTCTGCACTATTTGGTTTAGTTGCTGGAATTGTTGGTTTTAATTTAGAAAAATCCTGTATATCTTTTCGAAATGGTAAAGGGGTTATTGATACAATGTACTTTTCCAAATCAATTTTGGGCAATGGAAACACAGGCTTTTTACTAATTTCACCATATTTTGAAGGAGTCATGCTTGGTAACGAGCCATAAATATATGGAGACTCGGAATAAGGAAGTCCTGAGCCATAAGAATCAATTAAGTATGGGAGCACAGTACTTTCTTTATTCAGGCTTTCCACATTTTTATCGAGCGATGGAAAATTTATAGGAATTCCGGGATTTATTTCCGTATTGATGTCGTAATAATGTACATTATTTGAATCAAATGGAAATGTTGTTACTGGATTATCCAGGGATACTATTTCTTTAATTTCTTTTTCTGGAAAATTAATCTTGTAAATGGGAATGCCCTGTTTTGGATTAATCACGTTAAGATGAGATAGTTTTTCTGGCCTTATAAGAGTATCCGATGTTATTACCTGCGGTATTTTTGGTTCAAAGTATGGATAAGGTTCTGTTGGACCGTTTGAATCAGGAAATAATTGCAAAGCTTCACTAGATGGATAATTTTGGTACGGAAAGTATGGAATTGCTGTTAATGCATTTGGGTTTATCATTTTATAAACTATATTAGGAATACCATGTGCTGGATATATGCTAGGTCCAAATGGCGAATATAAGTAGGGATTTTTTAAAAGTGTGTCTACATTAGTCACAAAAGGTACTCCAGTAACTTTTATCTCTTCTTTGCAAACTGGATTATATACCAATCTCATGACAGCTTCTTGTACAACTTTGATAATCATGAGGAGTTCGGCTGTACATTTTGGGTTTTGGAAATTTGGTAGTTCATATTTTAAGACAATTTTGGATTTAACGCCTTCAAGATTATTGTGGGACGTTCTTAATATGTCCTGATTGTTAAAATCTTTCACATGATACTTATCTAGTGTTTGCATCAAGTCGTTCATTTTGTACATAACCTCGTGATCTTGCGCAGCTTCAGGACTGTCCTTTAAAAGATCTTTTAGAATTTCTAGGACATAACTAGTTCTTCTTTTTTCCGGTACCGCATGTTTTAACAATGGAATTATAGAAGTCAGGATTTTTATGAGAAATTCACCATTTTTGCAAATTCCATTGCTTTCTCTGTGTCCAGTTGTAAGGCTCTGTACCAAAATACACATTAATTAGAAAATAAGATAATCTTAGTTAACCAATAAAACATTTAAAACAATGGAAAATAGAAATAACACTTATCTTTTTTTTTATTATTCCTGATAGATTAGCCTTTGACCACTATCTCACCTGATGGTAAGTGATGATGTGGTCGAAGATGTTGTTCAGGCTAACCTAGAAGTACTGGCTCTCAAGGACAGCTGCCGGAACACACCGTTAGGTGCTTGGCGACAGATTTTCTACTTGAGGGTGGTAGCTAGCCAGGCGGGCATTCGCAAAATGCCCTACCACCATGCTTTAACGACTGCCATCCTAGGACAACAACCGGGACCGACGGCTTAATGTGCCCTCCGAAGCACAGATATAATAATAATAATAATAATACGGATAATGATAATCTACAAATAAGCGAACTTATTTAGAATTAATAAACACAATGAGCTTTTAATTTACAATTATCAAGCAGGCAGGCAGGCAGCTATGCAGGTTATTTGCATCATGAAATACGCAGGTAATTTATTTTTTTGTTTACTAATCGCTACTTACTTGAGCAAAGCTTCTTGATATTAGGTCATTCACCACATTAGTTTGTGAATTGACGTTTGTTGCACTTTGGGATTGTTTTATTATTTCATTAACTTCAGTACTGTTGTTCATTCCGTTAAATTCATCTTCATACAACTTGTTTCTTACCAAAGGTGCCCCTACTCGAAAGTTGTCTTCCTGGAAACCAAATATAGTAAGTAAGAGTGGCGGAAAAAAAGAAAAAGAGTACGGACCATGAGTCTGTAGAGCATTGTTTTACGGAAAAAAAAAAATAGGAGTGGTACAAAATGATTGCATAATGGTGAGGGAGCCGAGATTTCTATAAGCAATTTAAAAAAGAAGAACATTTTTAATCCGTCTACAATTGTAGTAAAAAAAATTACTGACTTCAACTTCATACCAAGGAGAAAATACCTTTCGAAAGCAGACCATGAAAATTTTTTCGGAGTGGTTTTAATATGTTCCCGTTACTAATTACTCAACTGCTGAAAGACACGTAACAATTTTATAGACACCCGCACCTAGGATGTCTACTCGTAACTATAAGACATCAATTTTTTTTTTTTTTTTTTATGTTATTGTGACGGAACAAGCACGAGGCCCACCTGTTGTTAAGTGGACTAACCTCTGCCTATAACAGATGCATTTCGTCAACGACGAATTGCACTGTGCCCGATACACTGAGACGTACAGTTGTTAGGTCTCATGTTCCTGTAATTTTTCTGGCTCTCAAGGACTGCTGCCGGAACACACTGTTAAGTGCTTGGCGACAGATTTTCTACTTGAGGGTGGTCGCTAGCCAGGCGGGCATTCGCAAAAAGCCCTTCCACCATGCCGTGAAGCTCAAGCTCTGGGCGGGATTCGAACCATGGACCTGCTGCGCGGCAGTCCATAGCCAAAGCCACTGAGCCATCACTGCTTCCAGCATTTTTAACATTTTTAACAGAAAACACATAATTATTTAGGCAACGAATTCCTGATTGAAATGGTAACATTCCATTGCACCTACGAACGACCAGATTTAAATTATATAATTCCAAGGCATATTTCTCGACATATATATCTCCAAAAAATAAGGATAATTAAGCAAATCTGAGTCGATGCTCAAGGGCTTTGTAGGGTCAACCGTATAACGCCTTGACACTTAACAGCAATGTTTACGTAACTATGTTCTGAATCCGAATGACGTACAATATGAAAAATGTGTAATTACTTAGTAAACTTTTTTATCAAGCCAATTCAAACACTGAGCTCCAACATTCAAATATTTATATTGATCAGAATTATTCTAATATCACCAAATCCACATGCCGAGTGACCGCAAAATAGGAGAACTACATTTAAAATACCTAAGACACATGTTATTTCACATTACCCTAGTTTTCGTGACTCTTATCAAGTTATTTCATAATTTTATAAGTGTTAAAATTCAGTCCCATATTTTTTATTTTGTTCTTTAGTTTTAAAAATGGTCGACATTATTATCTATTTCTATTATCAATAGATTATCAGGTCATCGAGGTAAGCATCTTGGCAATGTTTTGTCAGTTGGTTACTTGAAATCTAATTGGCGGAAACCGTAATTGATGTTTGGATGGGAAATACTTGGACTTGAAGATTTAAAGCAGATAAAACAGTGAAATTGATTATGACATCATCAAAAACAAAACCCGTTTAACTTCGGACTTTCCACGTTTTTTTGAAGATCAGCCTGTTACCGCTCTAAGTGGTATCAGACGTGCAAAACATCAGCATACAATGAACGGATCTGTTATGGTCAAGGCAGTGCCTTGCTTAATTACTAAGCACTTGGTCGCCTTAACATTGAAAAAACCTGCATTTTATATAACTAGCTATTACATTCGACATGTTTTAATGTAACTTTAATCAATTTCACAGTAGTTGTCGCGCATTTTTCTGCAATTTATTGTAGTACCTTTGGAAAAATATCTACGTTAATACGTATAGTTTTGTGTGTATATATTTGCAATGTCTATGCAATTATTTTTCCTTAATTGGCTACCTAGGGGAAAATGCGGATAGAGAGACCGTGTCATACTAAAAACGATGATGGGAATGGGGTGTTTCTGAACCTTGTTGTACGCAACAAGATTCAGAAGCGTACCATCTTTACACTTTGAACAACAAATTGCGGCTGTTCTACGAACGAGACTATTTACAAGGAGGTTTAGTATCAGATAGATGGCCAGCCATCATAAATCTGTTGTTCGTGATCTTGACACTATTTTAGATTTTGTTGGATATTTTTTTCTAGTACATATTACTATACTAATATAGTATATATATTATTGTAAATAAGTCAATTTTTTAGTTCACCTTATATAACCCAATTCTGAAACCCAAGTCGAGCCTGCGCATGTGCGTGCCTTACGTACTTATTCCAGCCTATATCAACTTTCTATTTTTTTACAAATTTAATATTCTTATAACTAGAAGTAGCCGCACTTCTCAATATGTCAATAACGCTGTCAAACATAATATCTATAGTTATTTTGTGTTCTACGTCATTACACATTTTTTCACAACATTCTTGAAAAATTACTGGAAAATCTATATTTTTCAACTTACTGTTACAATACTTTATACATTGAGGTTTGTTGGTAACGTCTTATAACCCAATGGACAGTATTATGTTGAATTTTATCACACACAGATATTTTTTTCCTAGTGTACTTAGGTCACACCAAAAAGTATGTCAGCGTCAGTTACCGTGTTCCAGGCCGCCCTCGAAAATTATATTTAAAAAAAAGTCCAAAGTGACAGCAACTGGTAGCGTAAAACCGTACCCATTAAAAGAATCTTCAACTTTCATGCTAAAGTAAAATCTCGTTCGTTTTGCGCATTGAATATAATGCGTATTAAATCTCATTGAATGTTAGGCGCATTGACCGATTTGTCTCGTGCATGACGTACGGAAAGTAGCCTTACCATTACCATTTGCGGAATGGACACTTTAGTTTCTGTTACCATCGGGTGACCAGAGTCTCTTCTTGTTTCGTCATTGTACTCTGTGCTGCTTTCGACGGCTATGGTGTGGACATCGTCGACCTGTGGGACACGGGCTTTTTTATTCATCGCACATGCTACTCGTGTAATATATTAATTTTTACAGCATTGATATTTGCTAAACGAAAACCAAAGGGATGGGAGAAGGTTAACTCATCATCTTCCGGCCATTATATTCCTTTGTATTATGGACTTAGTATACAAAGGATTCATTGTAGAAATATTTGGCTTTGGTTTTAATGCTGACTCGAACTGTACTACTTTTCTTAATACGAAAACAAAAAAAAATTAACACCCATATCGCGGTAGTAGATAGATTGAATGAAAAATAGCCCAAAACTAAAATCGTAACCAGAAACTACGACACCAACTGCCATTTTAATAGCTGAAATAAAAACTGAAAACTGAAACGAAATTAATTGTCACTTTAAAATCTGTTTCAATACCACCAAACTTAATGTTTTATTAAGAACCCAATACGTATGTCAAATTAAACTAATACGTGTGACATTAAGAACCTAACTGTCACTTTGAGAGCTGCACATCTAGTACTTTCGTGGACTGTTCCAAAAATTGGTAGACAAATGATATAGTCGTATAATTGGATTATGAATAAAAATTATTATGCTTTTTAAAATATCCCGCTTCAACCACGACTTCCCATGTACTTAAAAATTTTTCAAAACCGTTCGGGTGAACGGGTGAACCTTAACTTTTCACGAATCATTTTTTTTCAATGTAAAATATCGTATTTAGCTAAATGTGGGCTGTTCGAAGGATGGAATAGTATTTAAACTGCAGAAGTATTCAAATAGTCCATGGTTATAGCAGTTATGCGAGGGGGCGCGTCATTTTGGTAAAACTGAAGAAGTAGGTACACAAGCTTCGCAATACCATTCAATAGTAAAAAATGATAGCCGAGCTGTAATGGCCATGTATTGCCAATCCGCAGGTCCATGGTTCGGCGCCGGCTTGATCTTGAACTTTATCGCATGGTGAAATGGTACTTTAAGTGTTCAATTGTCGCCATACCAAACAGTATGTTCCGGCAGCAGTCCTTGTCAGCCAAAAAAAATCTGGCACAGGAGACTTCACAACTGTACGTTTCATGGGTGGATGGGTAGTGCGGGTGAAATATATCTGTTATAGGCAGAGGTTACCGCTTAACATCAGGTGGGCTTCATGGGTGTTCCGTCAAAAACACATTCAAAAAAGTATGTAGTCAGCAGTGTTTTTTATAGATCTGCCATCTTACAATGCGATCTCCAAGATGCCTGCCAAGCGTAGAGATCATGGCAAACCTCCCCTAATGTTAGAGACAGTCGTTCAACGGTAAACCTTATGTATACCTATATATAACACACCATTGTCAAACCTCCTGGAGATTGAATATAAGGGAATGTCTTTACCGTATCAGCTAAAGTCCAAGAAGCTATACAAACGAAGAGAAGCCCGAGCCACATATTGCATCCACTTGCACAGTACGAGTGCTAACGTAAACTATTCAAGCAATTTAAAAACTGCGATGTTGGATTAACACCCATGAAATTGGCTACACGTCGAAAAACTTGGGTTGACTGAAGGAGTTAACAAATTTATTCGTTATAGGTATTTTTATATTGATTTAGTCATTACACATTTCTAATAATGGTAATAGCGTATGGTTCGTGTTATATTCTTATAATTAATTTGAAGATTTTTCTTAAGAACCTAGGTACTGCACCACCACCCAAATCCTTAATAGGTTAGACACGATACCACTAACTGAGAACATTGAACTGTAAATGTAAAAATATGTAACTTGTGACATGGTCCACATGGCCAGGCTTCAGTGGGGTCAAACGATATCAAAATTCAAAATGGCGGATTTAAGATGGCCGCCGTAAGGCTTTGTTTGGCTTGTTGAACAGCGAGTGTTTTGAACTCCACGCATGCACCACTGAGCGAGTATTTCTCTTCTCGCTGCGATAAACCAGTGGAGAGCGAATTCTCGCCGACAGTTTTTAAAATACAATATGCACCTTTTTTATTCACACTAGATCTGTATGCTTTGTATATTTCTTGAGTGACATCTGTCATAAAAAATGCCTATAAAATTATTGGCAGAATTGGCGAACAGATTGCGAGCTCTCCTTCCCGAACAGCGTGGACAAAAACTGTAGAGGGCAGCTTTTGTCCACGCTGGAAAGGATCCAAATTCGACACTTGATGCCGGAGGAACCCCATTATTTTGCGGTGAGAGAGCTTTATGAAAGAGATCCGTTTTACACAGAAAGCGGTTCGTAGAGCTCTCGGCATAACAGTGGTATAACAGCGATCATGCTGAAGACATGTGCTCCTGAGCTGCCTGCAGTGCTGGCCCATTTCTTCAATCTCTCCTATATTACTGGCTGTTGCCCTTGTCCATTCTATTACGAAAAAAGGTGATAGGACAAACCCTACCAACTATAGGCCTATAGCCATAACATCCTTGCTTGCAATGGTGGTAAAGCGAGTTATCAACGAGCAGCTACTGGATTACCTTAATAATTCTCAGCTTACCAGTGACCGATGATATGGCTTTCACCATGGCCATTCCACTGGGGATCTCTTGGTATACTTTACTCACTCTTGGGCTGAAGCCATTGAAAGCAAGGGTGCATTGTCTGTAAGCTTTGACTTCGCTAAGGCATTCGATCGGGTCTGGCATTAGGCGTTTCTTTCGATACTCCCTTCATTTGCACTTGGCTATTCAGCTTTCCCGGTGAGCGCAGCATGAAAGTCGTCGTTGACTGTTGCTGCTCAACCACGAAACCCATGAACGCTGCTGGGCCACAAAGCTGCGTACTGTCGCTGACATTGTTCATTCTGCATATGAATGACCTATTGTCTATCGGAAATATTAATTCAGATGCAGATGATTGCTCTGGTGACGCCCAATAAACCGGATAAAACTCTTAAAAGCTTGGAATACTAAACCGATCCAAGCAGTATTTGACTCTACGGCAACGGGTTGCGCATTACAAAACGCATGTGGAATACTGCTCACATCTATGGGCTGGGCACCCGTTTACCAGACCGACCCCCTCGATTCCATCCAACGGCACGCCGTTCGTACTGTTGACGATCCCTACTGACAGATGGTTTGGAATTGCTTAGTCACCGAAGAGACTTTGCATCTCGCTGCGTATTCTAGCTGCGTACAATGAAGTGTTATGATGAGCTATTTGATATGATGCTGACGTCTGAACTGCTGGTGGACCAGCGCACCACTCGCCATCGACAGGATATTAACCCCCACTACGTTGAGGCTCTCTAGGACATCATACTGCGTACTATAAAGATTTGGAGGGAACTTCCCGCCGAAGTCTTTCCTCTGCGATACGATATGGGGTTGTTTAAAAAGGGCTTCATAAAACTCCTAAGAGGTCGGCAGTGCATGGTGTTCTAAACGTCAAGTGACACCCTTGATGTCAGGTAAGATGGCAGGTTGTCGCTCAATTGTGGAAGGCTTGGGCCGGCTTCTGTGACGCATTCGTGGGAGCTTGTGATTATTGCGAAGCAATGCTTGTTTAATTACTATGTGTAATAATTGCGAAAACCTAAGACAACATTAAAACGATAAGTACTTACTAGCTTACTGTACTTTACTGTATCGGCCGGATCGTTCACTGCTGAATACAGCCTGCCCCACAATGTGGGGCTTAGCCATAGTCCCCACGCTTGGCAGGCGTCTTGGGGATCACAGTGTCAGAGATAACAGTTCCTCAGAAAACGCTGCTGCACACCTACTGGTGTGTTACCCTAGGCACTTCTTACGACACCCACGGGTAGATATGGGGGTGACATTCTAGCCCGCAACCCAAGGGCTTTTTTGTACCTAATCTTACAATAAAAACTTGAACTATTTTTCGACGTCAGAACGGGCTGAACACTGAATAAAGTAATATGTGCGATAGAGTGAACATTATTGTTTCATGACGGTCATGGTACGGATCTTAGTATAAATATTTTAAGGTAGATATATTAACGTTAGTTTTCCATAATAGTTAAGGTGAGAGTTGGGCACAGCATAAGAAATGTAGCAGTTTTGCAGTTTTGTCACAGGAAAGAAAATACCTCCAGGTATACCCGTGTTATTGTTAAATTACGAGAAATAAAGGGAAAAGGCCATGTTCAAAACTTGTCTTTGAAAAACATATTTTGTAAAAAAAAAAATGTTTATGTTTTTGTGACATAACTAGCTCTAGGCCCACCTGATGTTAAGCGGGCTAACATCTGTCTATAACCGATGGATTTCATCACAAGTCACAAATTGCACTGCGCCCGTCACTTTGAGACATAGTTGTTAAGTCCATTTGCCTGTGATTTCACTGGCTCTCAAGGACAGCTGCCGGAACACACCGTTAGGTGCTTGGCAACAGATTTTCTAATTGAGGGTGGTCGCTAGCCAGCAGTGTAGAAGCTCAAGCCCGCGGCGGGATTCGAACAATGGACCTGCTGCGCGGCAGTCCATAGCCAATGCCACTGAGCCATCACTGCTTCAAAATTCACGGTTATTAGAGCGACTCTAACAAATCTACGTCTGAAATCATTAGTGCTATGTAGTTTAGAGTGGAACCGAGGTATGACGGATTTAAAGCTGCACGTGTTACCACCAGTTTACACCCTTCTACCTCATTTAAATATACATACAAATCAATTACTTTGTTGTGAATAATAGCGCCGTGACGTCCACTTTTTATTGGTAATCGTTAACTTCATAAGCATTTCAATCAATTATGGTATTAAATTTTATATGAACTTTATGAAAATTATAATTTTATATTGTAATTAGAATTCCTTACATCTACACTGTTTAGGGTGAGGAACTAATTAAATCAATTTTACAAAATTACAAATTTACGAGAGATTAAATTATAGTCATGTGCGGGATTCGAACCCGCGTCCATCCACCCGTATTATAGCCGGGGTATGCTCTGACCATCCATACGATCTATCATCATACGATGGTTGAAGAACGAGAGCAAAAATTAGAGTTTGATGATATTTAGTTAGCTCAGTCGGTCAGAACATACCCTACTCAGAGCATACCTATAGCCATATAGGGGTGGATGGACGCGGGTTTGAATCCATGCACATGTCATGACAATTTTTTTTTCTATCGTAAATTTGTAATTTTGTTATGTAATCCGTAGAGCAGGCGTTATTGCAAACATAACAATATTGAAGTATTTTTTTTAAGATCATAGAAGTAGGTACTCAGTTATTAGGTACTAAAAACTAAAGAAAACAAAAAATTATTCCGGAACTTTGTAAATATTATTTACAGATTTAGACGCGTAATTTTCTGAAGCAGTGATGGCCGAGCGGTAATAGCTATGGACTGCCGCGCCGCAGTACCCTGGTTCGATCCCCACCGCCGGCTTGAGCTTCACCGCATGGTGGAAGGGCATTTTGCGATAGCCCGCCTGGCTAGCTACCCTCTAGTAGAAAGCCTGTCGTCAAGCACCTAACGATGTGTTCCGGCAGTAGTCCCTGAGAGCCAGTGAAATTACAGGCACAATGAGACTTAACAACTATGTCTCAATGTGACGGGCGCAGTGCAATTCGTGACTTGTGATGAAATGCATCTGTTATAGGCAGAGGTTAGTCCACTTAACATCAGGTGGGCCTCGAGCTTGTGACGTCATAATAACATTTAAAAAAAAAACATTTTTATATGAATATTTTATTTATAAGCTGAACAGTTACATTGTACAATCATTGCACTATGCACTTACATACGTATGTTGGTGAAAAAGTTAATTTCCAAACTCATCGCGCTGTATGTGATATTCCGGGAATTGGTAATCTATAGTTTATCTAATAAGATAAATTGTTTCTGCTTATCTTTAGTTTATCTTGTTAGATAAATAAATTCCCGGAATACCACATAAACCCCATATGCTTCTTGGGTTTAGGAAATTAACTTATTCACCAACATACGTAAAAGCGCTGTGCAAGGATGATTTTCCTAACTATTGGTAGGAAATTTAGTATGTTCTCGTTGAATTTGCTATTCCTGACGGGCCCGGTTTTACGATTTCACAATTTTCCTAACCAGGACTATTATTGTAAATTATTTCCGTAAACTTTTCTGGGATGGATAAGGTTTTATTAATGCCATTGCCATCTAATTACCTTCTGATTAAAAACGCTTTCATCACATTTTTAACACAAAGAGCAAAAGTGATATACATAATTATAATATAAATAAATCTAATATTGTTCCGCTTGTAGTTCAATGTTTTACAGTCCGCGAGGCATAAGCTGAGCTTTGCATTAGTGTGAGTGATCACCAATCGGACCAATCGGCAGGAGCGCGGCGAGACAGAATGGCGCCGCGCCTCAGGCCGGTTACCCAAAATCAGGTTTTTACCGGGCCAAAATGGCGCCGCGCCTAAGGCCGGTTGTCACACCTACACTATCCATGTACACTCACACAAATGCAAAGCTCAGCTTATACCTCGCGGACTGTACCTGTCGTTGTAATTTTGTATAATAAATAAGTAGGTACCTACTAAGTTACTATCAGAACGTTTTCAGAATACCTACCTACTTCTCTCGTATTTCAGTAGGTTTTCACAATCATTCGCAGCTCTTCAGATTTTTGTTAGATCTTCATTATACTTTTTCGAACATTCGAGAAGTCTCGGTGCTGCTTGTGGTGGCTATTACTAACTCGATTTTTGAGTAATATATTTTTTAAATTGAATTCTCATGATTTTCCCATGCTCTGTTCTGAAGCGCTCATAGCGAAGTTTACTTAGCTGTTCTCAACCGATCAGCAAAGTTAAGCAACGTCACCCGCGGTCATGAGTTGGATGGGTGACCGCTAGTGACATAACTACTGAGCGTTTCCGTGCTTCGGAGGGCACGTTAAGCCGTCGGACCCGGTTGTCGTCTTAGGATGGCAGTCGTTACAGCATGGTGGTAGGGCATTTTGCGAATGGCCGCCTGGCTAGCTACCACCCTCAAGTAGAAAATCTGTCGCCAAGCACCTAACGGTGTGTTCCGGCAGCTATCCTTGAGAGCCAGTACTTCTAGGTTAGCCTGAACAACATCTTCGACCACATCATCACTTACCATCAGGTGAGATAGTGGTCAAAGACTAACCAATCAGGAATAAAAAAAAAAAAAAAAAAATATTCTTAATGATTTTCACACAAATAAATATTCCCTTTTGCTCCATTTTATTTAAACAATGATAGCCGAGCGGTGATATAGCTATGGACTGCCGTGCCGCAGTTCACTGGTTCGATCCTCACCGCCGCGCCTGATTGAGCTTCACCGTATGGTGGAGGGCATGTTGCGATTGCCCGCCTGGCTAGCTACCACCCTCAAGTAGAAAATCTGTCGCCAAGCACCTAACGGTGTGTTCGGGCAGTCCTTGAGAACCAGAACATATCTATATCCCCCACTAGGTGGACTGACGACATCGTAATAGTCACGGGTAGCCAATGGTTGCAAGCGGCTAATTGCCGTTCTATGTGGCGTTCTATAGGGGAGGCCTTTGTTCAACAGTTTGGACGTCTTCCGGCTGATGATCATGATGACGACATAATTATCACACCTAGTATGTAGATTACGTGAACTCGTGTCTGTGTTGAATCATAACTCATGTGAATATTGATTAAATCACGTTCCATGGCGTCCTGTGATTGTTTACTCAGGAGGCGATCTGTTTGCACACACGCAGTGTAATGCAAACTGATGATCTGCATTCTAATTGTCACTACAAGAATAACATACCCAATATTGATGCGACGTCAAGCCATCTTGAAATCCATGCATGGTCTTACAAAATTACAAATATACGAGAAGAAAAATTTAAGTCATGTGCAGAATTTGAACCTGCGTCCAGGCAAAAAAAATATTTTCTCTTGTGTATTTGTAATTTTGTAATATTATCCGCATAGCAGGCGTTATTGCAAACCTAACAATATTAAAATTATAAGGTTGCGTCATCATTAACAAGTATAAAACCAATTGCAATATTGGTATTGTTTGTAGTACAACGCAAGTGGTACTATAGATGTCGCTCCATCCCAATACGATGGTTGAAGAACGATGTCATGTTAGCTCAATTGGTTAGAGCATACCCCGGCTAAAGGGGTGGATGGACGCGGGGTCGAATCCCGCACATGACTTAAATTTTTCCTATCGTATATTTGTAATTTTGTAAAGCATTTTCCTATCTTAATGATATGGTCATTGACAATGACAATCGATCCCATAAGTAGCAGATGTCACTAAAAAGAGTGAAAAAAATGTCTAAATAAACACTCAAATGTGTGAAATAACTTGGTCGGTACCATGCGCACAATATTGTGATAATAGGTTCTTTTGAACAATCATGGTACCGACTTCAACAAGTTATCTCACAAATTTGAGTATTGAAGTTGACTCCATTTTTTGGTAAACATTTTTTTCCCTAGCTCTAGAGCCACTGTAACATATATTAGGTCCTTACATATGAAATTGGCGTTTTTCGTACTGGCCACTTTAATCACGAATTTCTCCTCTTTGGTAAGGAATTCCAAATTCAAATTTGTACAGCTATAGACTCATGTATTTGTGCTTCGATGATCGTCATTCATTTGTTTTTTTTCTTCTGTTTTTTTCTGTTTGCGTCACTCATTTTACAAAATGGAAAACCTTAAATATCGCATTATTTACGAGTACGAGTTCCGCCGTGGCACTAGTGCTGCGGAAACAACTCGAAGGGTGAATGATGTGTATGGCGGTCGTGTTGCAAAAGAAAACACAGTTCGTTTTTGGTTCCAACGTTTTCGTTCTGGAAATTTCGACCTGCAGAACAAGCCCCGTGGACGGCCTGAGACTCAAGTTGATAATGAAGAGTTGAAGGCTATTGTGGAAGCGGATCCATCGCAAACCACGTCCGAGTTAGCTGCAGGCTGCGATGTTAGTGATAAAACTGTTTTAATTCACTTGAAGCAAATTGGGAAGATTAAAAAGCTTGAAAGGTGGGTACCTCACGAATTGACTGAAACAAACCGGCAAACGCGCGTCGACTGCTGCGTTACATTACTAAACCGGCACAATAATGAAGGTATTTTAAACCGAATCATTACCTGTGATGAAAAATGGGTTCTTTACGATAATCGGAAGCGCTCAGCGCAATGGTTAGATCCTGGCCAGCCAGCCAAATCCTGCCCCAAGCGAAAATTAACCCCAAAAAAGTTACTTGTAAGCGTTTGGTGGACTAGTGCCGGTATTGTTCATTACAGTTTTTTCAAATCTGGCCAGACTATTACGGCTGATGTCTATTGTCAGGAATTGCAAACCATGATGGAAAAGCTAGCGGCTAAACAACCTAGGCTGGTCAATCGCTCCACGCCACTGCTGCTTCACGACAACGCTAGACCACACACTGCGCTACAGACGGCTACTAAATTAGAAGAGCTTCAATTGGAAAGTCTAAGACATCCTCCGTACTCCCCGGACCTTGCTCCAACAGATTACCATTTTTTTCGAAATTTGGATAACTTATAGAATATACTCATTACCACTAAGAAGGAGATAAATCTGTGATGATGGCTCATTGGTTGAAAATTTTTGACCAACAGGCTAAAGCTAGAATGGGCAGAATGGATATTGGCTTCAACGTGACCTAAAATAAAAGCAAATTAGGTTAGCTTAGAGACAGCTTTTCTACTTGAGGGTGGTAGCCAGCCAGGCAAGCATTCGCGTCACTGCAAAGTCTATGTAAGGGACGTCGTGTCGGTCATGAAAGTTGAACTTGACATTACAATCTTTATTTGTTTTCCCAACGAATAATTATTTCAATAATTATTGAGAACGTTACATCATAGTAAATTATTGGTAAAAACCCAATACTGCTTATGATTCAATTACAATTTTTGGGGTAGAAAATTATGTCTTTTAGTCATGCTCGTTCTTGGTATTTTATTTTCGGTTACGCACTAATTCTTGATTAATTGTCGTGATACATTTCGCTCACAACAAATATGAAAACTAGTTATGAAATTCCTGGTAAAAAGCAGGTATATCGTAATAATTTAGTATTTAGTTACTTTATTTTTAAATGAAAGGCTGTCATGACTTTTGTTCGTTATCTGAATTAAAACCTGCAGTGATGAAACCTGAATTATATCTGCCTTCGTGCTATTTCATCATACTCATGATATTATTCCAGGCATCACCATTATTAATTATTCTGCACGTCAATAAGTAATAAAGGACGGAAGTCATTTTTCTCAGTGTAGAGAGCTTAATAAAGCTCATACTTATACATATAGGTACATAATAAATAGAACTAAGCCTAAAACACTCCCTTGAGGTAGAACAGAAGTATACAAGCCTTGTTTTAGTATTTCAAATGATTTGGGTTGGTTTTCGACTTACAGTATGTTTTTCATGTTTACAAACTGTCAGTAAATATATCATCACTTTATGCAATACGCGTATAAACTCATGGTATATCTCTTAAGCAAGAGTACATTGGGGGATCTGTCATAATCCCCATGCTTGGCAGGTGTCTTGGGGATCGCAGTAGAAGTTCTTCATAAAGAGCTGCTTACCACCTTCTGGTAGTTTTCCTCTTACCACAGCCACAGTAACAATTGGGGGCGACATTTTAATACAGTACCATACAAGGCCGCACTGGGCACTGTAGCTAGTGAAATTACTGGCCAATAGAGATCCTTCCAAAGCGTTATTTCTTATGTCTAACTAACGGACGCAGTGATGGCTCAGCGGCATTGGCTATGGACTGCCGCGCAGCAGGTCCATGGTTCGAATCCCGTCGCAGACTTGACTGCATGGTGGAAGGGCATTTTGCGAATGCCCGCCTGGCTAGCAACCACTCTTAAGTAGAAAATCTGTCGCCAAGCACCTAACGGTGTGTTCCGGCAGCAGTCCTTGAGAGCCAGTGAAATAACAGGCAAAAAGAGACTTAACAGGTATATCTCAAGGTGATGGGCGCAGTACAGTTCGTCACTTGTGATGAAATGCATCTGTTATAGGCAGAGAATACCGCTTAACATCAGGTGGGCCTCGCGCTTGTACCTTCACAATATCATAAAAAAAAACCTTTCAGTAGTTTTGGAGTGATGCGCGGCCGGGATACAGACAGAGAGACAGACAGACAGACAAAAATAAAAAAATACAGTTTTGGCATCAGTGTCAGCTACAGAATACTCTCAACATTTTTTTTCAATATATTCGAATTGGATCTGTTACAGTTTTATTATAAGTATAGATAGATAGCTCAAATACTCGTTAGATCTCCCTCGAAATTAAATGAGACTACATGACAAGCTCCAGCTTTCGAATGTAAAAAATCATCAAAATCAGGTAATACCAAAGGTGACACACACAAAAAAAAGCAGTAGAATTGAGTACCTCCTCCTTATTTTGAAATCGGTTAAAATGTTAGGAGCCATCTGGATTTACTTTTTATTTGTATTTTAATGCCTAAAAATAAATAAATCGGCTCTGTTTTCGAAGCAATCCAAGCGGTAATAGCTATGGTCTGCGGTGCCGCAGGTCCCTGGTTCGATCCCCACCGCCGGCTTGAGCTTCACCGCATGGTGGAAGGGCATTTTGCGAATGCCCGCAGTCCTTGAGAGCCAGTAAGAAATTACAGGCACAGAGTGACGGGACTTGGGATGAAATGCATCTGTTGTAGGCAGATATTAGCCTGCTTAACATCAGATAAAAATACAAAATAAAGTTTTAGCGACAAAAAGGAGAATACGAAACGTCGATGTTGTGAATTTTCTTCCCTCTTATACCTGGCCCAGGTTATGCCAAAGAGACCATTCCCAAGAAGAGTGGGCATCAGGAAGTTTTCCGTTTATTGATCTTTGTGTTGTTAAATCAAAGATTTTGTGCTGACCTCACCTTCATGGGATAAAGGCAGGAGAACGTTGATAATGCAGTCAGAATAAGATATAGAGAGGAAAACAGAGGCATAATGGAAAGGAAAGGACAGGCCAAGAATTAAGTTCATATTGGAAATAAATAACAGCATAACTACAATATAACATTATTTAATTGTAATTTATTACACATTTTTTATATTTTCCCGATCGTTACATAAAATAATAGAATTAATAATCTAATTTCAGCACGACTCTGTTTATATAGACTTGCGACCACAAACATTGAAAAGTGTTTCCTACAACGACAGAACCAGATGTTCCAAACTTTCATACGAAGTGTCTTAAAAATTTTAAAAGCAACAAGGAAGCAAAACGTAGGAATAAATTGCTTGAGTAAGAATTTTGAACGCTTGTGCTAAGTACATCCGATAGGTAACAGTTCGCCAACTACGTACACTTTACTGCACCATAGAGACCACTGGACGTAATGGATCAAAACTGAATCGTTAATTTACTTTAAGTATAAAACAATTTTGCTTCGAAAAACTACCAAGAATTTATTTTCATGACTGTATCTAGACGAAATACTGTTCTTTGCATTTTTTCTACCGTAAAAACCTATTCATCAATTTTCGTTGCGCTAAGATTGCGTTAGTCTTATTTTCCAAAATTCTATACTATAATATATATTGGCACTTTCAATTTATGATTTCATTTATATCAGCAATAACTGCAAACATAAACATTACCAACATATTGCTTAACATTACGTATTACCTCATTGATAACTAATTTATTGACACCTTTGCTATCCAAATGCTCAATGTAATTCAAAACATTATTATATACTTTTTTAAATTTATTGATATTATTAGCTTTTGTTAATAGGAAAACTTGTATAAGATAATCTTTAAGCGCGACCAAATTGTATTTACTTTCCATAACAGCTTTGCGGACGGGATCTATTTTGTCACTTCTGTCACCATTATTGAAAATCATAAAATTATGATGATCTAAACTAGATTGATTCAATGTGTTAAGTTGTGGATAAGATTTAGAATATTTACTTAATAAACCATTGTATATATTATTATGAGGATAGATATTTGATAGGTAATTATTGGCCGAATATTTAGAATTCATATATTTCAATATTTTATTATTATTGGCTTGGTTTCCATTAATATCGAAGTGGTTTTTGGTGTTCGGAAAATACTGTTGCCAAATACGGGCCGGCAATGAATGTTGCAAATATTGCAGTACTGAATGGCTAGGAGCTTGCGACAAAAGAGGGAGGTAACTGTTTGAATAGCCTGCTTTACGCTCTAATCTGTTAATAGCTCCTGGTCGAGCTAACAGGCTTTGTTTCAGTAGAAATTCATTGATATCTTTTGAGACATTGTCAATATACGGATCGTTTAGATTAATACCTATGTTTGGCTTACCGTGCATTGAATTATATCTATTTGAATATATTTTTTTATATCGATTTTGATCAATTTTATTCAAAAATATATCTTCTGCGTAAGTATAGTCGTCGTTGCTATAATAATCCAAGCTTACGCGGTTCTTTGGTATTATTTTAGGTTTAATGTGAGTAAATAGTGGCATTTCACCTAATTTATTGTCCTTAAATGAAAGATCTTCATCAATATCATAATAAGCAGTTCCAAAAAGAGGGCGTTCTAATGCTTTCTTTTTATAATCAATGTCTTCATAATAGTAATAATCACTCATACGAGTTGTAAGATCTATCTTCCTGTATTTATCATTTTCAGAGTTACCCATAATAGACTTACCAACAGTATCACTGACGCGTAAAACTGGGTTATCTGTTGTAGTCCCTATATTTGAAAAATCTGAGACCTCAGATTTTGATGAACTGTAGACTGAATCATCGAATTCATTAGTTTGAACTTTAGGTATCACTGATTCGTTACTAGACTCGGAACTTAGTATTCTTTTCACGTAATCTGCTTTGGTTGGTTCATCGTATGTGTTTTTTATAATACTCTCATTTTCATTGTATGATGAAATAGTTGGTAGTTCTGATAAGTGATTGTTATGTTGCAAATCATTATTTGTCTTAATTGGCCACGTTACTTGGCTAATATGATCAAGACTAGGTGTTGTTTCTATTATTTTGGATTCCATCCCTGTTGAGTCCACTTGATCGTTATACACTTCAGTAGTAGGAAGTACGTGGTTACTGCTAGTTATTTTTTTAGATCCGGTATACAACTCCCCGTCATAATTAGTGATTTCTGTGGGTCTAATGGCATTGCCGGATTGGTTCATTTCCGGATCATAAATATTTATTTGCTCTTTAAAAGCAGCGAAACCATCCGATGTAATATCCTTAAATGAATGAGAAATTATCAAAAGTACAAACATTACTTAGATTGTGAAAAATGTATACTTACATCACGATGATATATATTTTTTTATATTTCTTATCTAGTTGTAATGATTTACCTTCTCATTATTTGTATCATCCTCCACGTACGTAGGTATCCTTGTTTCAGAACGAAATACTTCTTGAGGCTGTAAACACATATTTTGAAAATATAGTTGCTGCATGAAATAGAAAATGTTGAATAAGAAAATTATCTTGAGTATCTCGTTAATCTTACTCAGTATCTTTACGATGTTTACAAAACGTGGCAGCTATAAAAAAAATACGTTAATATGTGCGTTCTAACAGATAATTCAAAGGAATAAAATATGTTAACTTAGAACAGAAAACCATATAAATATTTAACATTCATAATATAGCTACTTACAATTTCTTTGTAACTCTTTTGAATATCCCCTTTAGCATCACGGGCTTTTGAAAATGTATTCAGAGTTTTTATGGTATTACCGTTCGTCTCATAATCTATAGAACCTTGTTCATTATTGGTACTAGCTCTATAATCCGGGTAATTTACAGACCAATGGTACGAGGCAGCTGTATTTCCTGGCAGATAACCCCTATTTAATTTATAATTACCATCATTCACAGCCTGATTCATTCGAAATATTTTGTTCCTAAAATCTTCCACATCCTGACTCATTGAAATCTTATTTGTAGAATCCATATTTGCTTCACTTAAATCAGTATCTGTCCTCAAACCACTGGTTTTGTATCGTCTTTCATCAATTTTATACGTTTTGGAGGGTATGGAATAAATTTCGTCATTACTTTTAGAATCTGACATTTGAACATTTAGATTTACTTTGTTTTGAATATTACTGAGACTATCTTCAAAATTACTATTTGTAATTTCCTTCGGATCTGTCTTGTAACTAACGTATTTACTGAATAAAGTTTTTGTGTTAGGGTTTCTATGAATATGACTTTTACCGCTCGCAGCCTGTGCTACAGCAAGATGATTATCATGCCCCAATCTTTCTCTATAATAAGCTTTATTGATATTATGTTTTTCACCGGTACCTTCTTGTACATAACTAAGTTTTTTGTCATTTTCATCAATGTACTCTTGATTGATATCACTAGCATGGTTTACATTACCATTAGTGGAGGTATCTTCTTTAGCTTGATTTATAAATTTACTCGTGTATGCAAACTTTGCATTATAGTTATCAGGAACTACAAAAAATTTCTTAACTATATGGGTCTTGCCATTTTTATGTGTGGTATTTGTCCCATTTGGTATAAGTTTTATACCTGACACAATCTGAAATTTAAAATAAATCAATAAAAAGTTGTTACAAATAATTTATTCAATCTTCGGCTATATATTATGAACCAAAAATATTTACCAAAAACGAATATGTTAAAATAGCACCGAATATAACAAGTTTATTGGTACACATTTTATTGGATATTAAATAAACTTACATATACAATTTTATTCACATTTCATGTTCAATTTATATACTAAATACCGTGTAATGGACGTGTTTTAAATAATATACATTATATTTATATATTGTACTCTTTATCTAATACAATGAATAAATTACACGAATCATGTTATTTATAATAATGTTTATTGTTTAAAAAAACATACACTTTCATACTGGTAAGTATAATATACTCGTTGGAATTAAAATAATTCCTTTCATATTACGAGACGTATTTTTTACATCCCCAGACGTCATGAAGATGCAGTATTATTTACCAACTTCCTAAACAATGAGGAGGTTCCCAATTCGCCACATATATATTTTGATGTAAGACCACTTATGATTTTTTACAGAGTAACTAGTCCGATTTTGATAATTCTTTTTTTTATTGAAAAGGGTATAGGTACCTAAGTGGTCCCATATAAATTTCATCAAAAACCGTCTATTAGTTTTCAGTAACACTCAACTAACTAAAATGTTGCAAAATTACAAATATACGATAGGAAAAATTTAAGTCATGTGCGGGATAAATATTAAAGTTTTCCTATCGTATATTTGTAATTTTGCAATGTAATCCGCATAGCAGGCGTTATTGCAAACCTAACAATATTAAAAATAACTAAAATGTGCTTGACATACCTAGATGACTTGGTAGTTGCAAGTTTTGACAATGGTGACCAGTATTGCAGGTGGGTGAAAATCGATCGTTTTACCAGTAATAATCATAAAAGGGTGTTTTTTACATGTAATGGAACTGACTTCTAAAACTGGAACGTATTGTAAAGTTTAAAATATTATACATGTCACATTTTCATGCTCGACTTCAACAAGTTTATTAATTTATTGAAGTCAGTCATGAAAATGTGACCTCACAGAGTGTTTTGAATCAGCAATGGGCGACTTATTTCAAACTTTTCAGTCATAGTAGAATTCGGTTCCATCTTTTGTGAAAAATAAAACAAGTCTCCTTAGGAGTTGAGATGTTTTACACACTAAGTCAATTGCTATCTTAGCTGCAAGCCGGGTCTGCTTGTCTAGCTATGTTAAACTTTATCTGTGCGTGTTAAGTATGTTAAATATTATACTATTAATGTCTTCACTATCATATATTTTTCTTCTATTGGTTCAACATTCTTAACAGGAAAATTAGGCAGAATTGTCATAATCACAGCTCAAAATTTTGCATGGTGGAAGGGCGTTTTGCGAATGCCCGCCTGACTAGCTACCCCCTAAAGTATAAAAGCTGTCGCACCTAACGGTGTGTTCCAGCAGCTGTGCTTGAGAGCCAGTACTTCTAGGTTAACCTGAACAACATCTTCGACTATCACATCACATACCATCAGGTGAGATAACCAAAGGCAAACCTACCAGACATAAAAAAAACAAGCTGTTAGTGGTACGACGAATCAAAATTAACCCTGTCTCTGCGCATACCTTAAATCGGAGTGTCAACTAATAGGGGCCACTGCAAGTTTGTGGGCTATGGGTGGGTTTATTGAAAATTCTACCGTCTTAGGGCCGACCTTGGCAGATCTTTCGCTGATACGCCACTACACCCAGTGTGGTTTTCCTGGAATCAAACTCAAAGTTGGTCCCGTTTAAGTGTCATCAACATCGGTTATGCTATTTAATAATTGTCAAGTTACACTCGATTATATGTAAAAAGTATTTACCAATATGTGTAAACCTAGATAACATATTCATATCATAGCAACTTTTGTCGATATTATATATTGTGTGTAAGCGAAAATCGATCTTGTAAAGAGTATGACTATCTAAAAAAGGTGAAAAAGAAGAAACAAAACGGATCTTACTTCTAACACTGACAAGTATGAAATAACTTGTGGATATCGGAGCATGAAACTAGGAGCTCAGAGTATTTTGAAGATTTGTATCGACTTCAAGCAGTTATTTCGTAGTGTTCAGTCAGTTCATCTGAACTAAGGAGAAGAACCTTCAAATATTATTTATTTTATTTAGAAAAATATGGTTTATGGTGCATGCTGTTAATCTTATATGTCAACGCATTAACTGAGATGTGACTCTTTAGGCTTTTAGATTTTTATTTTATTATTAATTACTTCTAAGCTACGAATATACATTATTTATTCGTAGTTTCTAAGCATCAAAAATGGCAAGAAAGGATTTTTTTTTACCAGAACCTGTGTAACGCCGCCTGTATACGCCACTACAACCAATAGTCATCTGCATCGATGCCTTAAATAACATTTAATTTAATCCATTTTTTGCGTCAACTTTTACAGGATTCCCAAAATTTTGAAGCAGTGATGGCTCAGTGGCATTGGCTATAGAGTGCCGCGCAGCAGGTCCATGGTTCGAATCCCGCCGCGGGATTGAGCTTCACCGCATGGTGGAAGCTACCACCCTCAAGTAGAAAATCTGCCGCCAAGCACCTAACGGTGTGTCCCGGCAGCAGTCCTTGAGAGCCAGTGAAATTACAGGCACATGAGACTTAACAACTATGTCTCAAGGTGACGGGTGCAGTGCAATTGGTGACTTGTGACGAAATGCATCTGTTATAGGCAGAGGTTAGTCCGCTTAGCATCAGGTGGGCCTCGATAATATCCCGTCAGGATAACAAAAAAAAAATGTAAGATTCTCTAAATTAGTCTAGCGGTAGTTCTTATTCTGTTCTGGTCACACTAAAATCTAAATTAGTAAAATGCTTGCGAATAAAATGACGGTAGGTAATTAATATTTGGTAATCCCAATTAGTATACGCGTGTTGTGAATGATATTATGGTTTTTTTCAGTCCAAGTGTGCAACGACAAATTAATGATTAAATTTAACATTTCTATTCAATTAACATTTCTATTCAATTAACATTTCTATTCAATCGTGGGTATGTTTAAGCCACCGTTAGGAAAATGTTCTTTTTAAACCAGGTCTATGGAATAACAGTATGACCCGATGGGGAAAAAATACGAATCACAGTGTGACCGGTCGGGACCCTCCTCGTCATCTAATGCTGATGATGCTCTATAAATGAATGTACATTAACCCACAGTTCAATAGAATAGTCCTATTTTTAGAATTGTCAGTCCCGAATGTGAATTTAAAAATGAACATATATGAACTACCGTGGTTTAAATAATTTAGAATTTAGAAATTGTTATAGAATGTACACCATTCTATGTCACATGCGAGAAAAGTACAGATCCTACAGAAACAAAATAACAGATTATTATGTTTTTTTTGTTTGATTTCTAATTCATATCTTTACCACACTGCACATATCTTCATATATCTATACTACAGTACTGTTAAAAACATAGTTTTTTTTTTTTGTTAAAGGTTAACTCATAGACGTCAAATGTAACAGACGTCAAAGTGACATTTTATACAAATAAAATGTCACTACATTCGACTCCTAATATAATTAAGTAAACGAGAGAACCGAAACAGTTCTTAAATATGACAGCTGTCAAAGTAATATTTGGCACACGATAGAAAAGAAAACGTGGAAAATAATTTCAACATTTAATATGGCGTATTACATTACAGTATTTACATGTTTTAAACAAATATAACAATTTTGATTGCACAGCATTACACTTATAAATCTTATAAAAGAAAAAATATACATAATTTTACTTCCGAATTCCAGGTAAGCGTTCATAATACACCTACCAACATACAGGTTCATATACCTACATACATGTTTTACTTTCTGTCGAAACTGACATACCTACACTGAGAAAAACGACTTTGGACTTAAATCAAATTTGACCTTTTACGGTTGAATTGTAACTACGCAAGGTGAATTCACAAATCTTAAGATGATTTTCACCAATCAATAAAAATGTACCATGTTTTATAATAAACACAACCGTCAAAAAACGCCTTCCGTAAAGTATTTTCAGAATTGAACTTGTTATACGATAATAATTGCAGTATTGACCATAAAATATACCTTACTTTTACGGCGGTTTTTATACGGTGATTATCACTATAACGTACGACTTAATCAGCCTCATCGAAAAGTCAATATTTAAGATAGACCACAAAATACACCTTAAATGAAGACGAAAAGAAACATTCGCCTTCACTGACCTCGTTTAACGCCTTCTAGTTGGAAGGCGTTTTTATACGTATTTACGTTTGGTCGGTTTTTTTGCCTTCATACCATATAAATTGGCCGTCATTAAGGCGCTTTTGACTTTAGATTTTTCTCAGTGTACTTGTGTAGAAGCACTGCAGGACACGCATGCGCCGAAGTCATTAAATCACACTAATATTACTAGCAAAAGCTTTGTGAAGGCTCGCGTTTATTTAACAACCTGATTCTAGTGGTGTCATCTAGTATTACGTAGATTAACTTCTATGTATTTGAGTATTGAGTTTAGTTCTGTTGCAGCGATGTAAACTCTTTGGTTTTCTAACAGATGGCGTTAGTAGTACAATAACATATCCAATGAATACAAAATTGTTAATTTTTTTTTCATGGTTAAAAAATTATTACTTTTTTCACAGATAAACATCTATATATTAAGTTAAATTACTATTACAAAATCACAAATATACGATAGGAAAAATTTAAGCGGGATTCGAACCCGCGTCCATCCACCCCTTGAGCCGGGGTATGATCTAACCAATTGAGCTAATATGACATATTCGTTAGAGCATGCCCCGGCTCAAGGGTTGGATGGACGCGGGTTCGAATCCCGCAAATGACTTAAATTTTTCCTATCGTACATTTGTGATTTTGTAATGTAATCCGCATAGCAGGCATTATTGCAAACATAACAATATTAAAATTAAATTACTATTTTAAAGCACAAATCTATAGGCGTGATAGTTTTTCAGTAAGGTGTGCCACAAAATGTTTATGTTGTGGAATAGTGATAGGGCTCGCCTTACTCGCCCTAATAAAGGCGAAAGTTTGAGTCTGTTTGTATGTTTATCACTTTTTTACGCTCAAATGGCTGTATCAATTTTAATTAAAATTGATATGGAGGCAGATGAGGCGCCGGATTGACACAGGATATTTTTCACCATCATCATCATTATCCATCGCTAAGCGCGTGAAACCGCGGGGCGGAACTAGTTCATTTATAAATGCGGGTAGCTCGGCGCGGATAAAAGTAAGCTTTTACATTTCTTAATGGATTCGATGACTGCAGCGCCTGCGCATCTTACGGCATGTCCTACATGTGCATTCAACGCTATACTATGCTATACAAACTAGCCATGTATCTTTTAGGTATAACAAATCATGAAAAACATACCATTTGCGTCACATTTATAATAATTACATTTGAAAATATCGCGCTTCATATGTATATAATGTAATAGGTATTATAACAACAAATAATAGTCCGTTCTATTATGTAAAACTGCTTCGAAACATACGTTTTTTAAATAATAATAATAATAACAAATTTATTTCTCACAAAGTACTTCAGTCATAATTCATTTATGGGAATTAGGCCAGCATTAACATGAAACCATCATAGCCTAATCTGTTTTGATATATGTATACTTTAAAAAAGAAATATTCGCATAACTTAATTAAGCTGCATGACATGCTATAAACATAATATTAATATTTATCTGCGGTATACAATATAATGTTCCCCGTGGGGTGCCGGGTTAGAATTGCACTTCCCCATATCATCCCGTAGGTGTCGTAAGAGGCGACTAAGGGAATTATACTGGAAGGTGGGCTCCAGCGCCTTCTAAAGAACTGCCATCTCACACTGCGATCCCCAAGCCACCTGCCAAGCGTGGGGATTATGGCAAATACCCCCTTAATAGGGGAGGCTGTGTTCAGCAGTGGACGAGTCGGCTGTTACAAATCATACTTTAATCCAACCATGTTAGACGAATTCGCCCCCATCTGGAGTCTGTAATAGAATAAGCCTTTAAAACTTGAAAAGAACATATAAAAACTTTTTTAAATTAATATCCAAATTTAAACATAAACAAATATGGCGAACCTATAGAAATGATATGTATCACCGGAAAACGTTATGACATGTATAATGCCGATCTCTTTGTAAAATCTTAAATCTATTTATAGTATTTTAGTACTGCGCAAAACAAAATTTCAGTGCGCAGTACTAAAATATGTTTTTCAAATAATGCCGGAACAACGATTATATTATAAGGCGCTTGTCCCACCGTTGACGACTTGCGAGAAGCGAGTAGAGATAGAAAATAAAAACGATTCCTGATGATGCTTCGTGTAGAAACGAAACGCGTCGAAAATTCTTTATAATTGAATAGGCTCTGAAACTACCATCCATCAGTCCAGACTGATTAGGATGAAATTAGGTATGGAAATAGTTTGAGACACGGGGAAGGGCATAGGATAGTTTTTATCCAACTGCGCAAAAAGAGGTTAATGGTTTTGCGCGATAACCGATATACCCGCGGGGGCAGCTAGTAAAGCTAATCTCGCAGGTCCATGGTTCGAATCCCGCCGCGGGCTTGAGCTTCACCGCATGGTGGAAGGGCATTTTGCGATTGCCCGCCTGGCTAGCGACCACCCTCAAGTAGAAAATCTGTCGCCCAGCACCTTACGGTGTGTTTCGGCAGCAGTCCTTGAGAGCCAGTGAAATTACAGGCACGTGAGACTTAACAACTATGTCTCAAGGTGACGGGCGCAGTGCAATTCGTGACTTGTGACGAAATGCATCTGTTATAGGCAGAGGTTAGTCCGCTTAACATCAGGTGGGCCTCGAGCTTGTTCCGTTATAATAACAAAAAAAAAGTAGTAACATTTTATTTCTAATTATCATGTAGGAACCATGTGACACAGCACAAAAATATTTTTTGCAGCTTATTTTTACAAATTTCGCTCACCCTATTCCAATATTGATAATACCCCCGTGGGGTGCCGGGTTAGAATTGCACCTCCCCATATTATCCCGAGGGTGTCGTAAAAGGCGACTAAGGGAATAATTATACTGGCAAGTGGGCAGCACTATTATCTTAAACTGCGATCCCCAAGCCGCCTGCTAAGCGTGGGGATTATGGCAAATACCCCCTTAATAGGGGAGGCTGTGTTCAGCAGTGGACGATCCGGCTGATACAGTATTCCAATATTGCTATCTATTTCACTCACTCGTATACGATAAAATAGTCGCAAGCTACTCGCTATCTCTCTCCGCCGGGACGGTGGGACAAGTACCTAAAGGGGTTCAAGTTGTTCAAACAAACTTAAACAACGTCAGTAGTGAATATCTCAATCCAATAACCGTCCGGGTCCTGTATGAACGCGAGCCCTTTCATCTTGCCGTCGTTTGGTTTTTTGATGAACTTCACACCTTGCTGCTCGAACCTGAAAGTATAAAATTGAATATATACACAACTGACGAGAAAAGGAGTATTATATTTTCAGGGTTTATTTATGTATGTTTGTGAGTTTCTTTATTCCACCATAACTTCTAAACGGCTTAACTGATTTTGATGTATGATATATCGTTAGATTCGTCTTGATAGCGCAAGTAACATTAGGTATATAAAAAAAAAAAAAAAAAAAAACTACAAATTCCAGGTTAGCCTGAACAACATCTTGAACCACATCATTACTTACCATCAGGTGAGATTGTGGTCAAAGGCTTACCTATCAGGCATATAAAGTAAAAATAAAACCCAGCTAAGTAATTAATTAAATTAGTTTTAATTAATAATTTCGTTTTATTTTACTTTATTAAAACATAAAGTTTAAGACAATCGTAGAGGTAATCATATCCGAAGAACATAAATTCTCAAAAACAACCTTGCTTTTGCGAAATAACAACAGTATTCCACATATGTTTCCTTTCCTTTAACTTTACTAATGAAGCCTACGCCTATTAATAGACATCTTAGTGTACGAATTCGTCCGGAGAAGTACTGCCACCATACTTATTTCAACCGCCAAGCATTAATGTTCACATTACTGTGTTTCGGTTTGAAGGCTATGAGAGCCAGTGAAATTACAGGCACATGAGACTTAACAAATATGTCTCCAAGGTGACGGGCGCAGCGCAATTCGTCATTTGTGGTGAAATGCATCTGTTATAGGCAGAGAGGTTAGTCCGCTTAACATCAGGTGGTCCCCATGCTGGTACTGTCAGAATCGCATAAAAAAAAACAATCTGGCGGCCGGCCGGACGATCGATCACAGTTGCAATAACCATTTATTTGTTTTTTATTCTGTGAGCCCACTAGGATATCAGACACTTCAGCTACCTGTATAGACAATTTATACTCAAACTGTAAGACTAAAGAAAAGTCAATAATGAAGGGTGTTAGATCTGATCATGAGGGCCTAGCGATAAAATTTGATGGAATCAGAAAAACAGAGAGGTATGAAATTGAACATAGACCATTAACAACTAGTAGGCTGGAAATACTCAGTACCAACATAGAAGCTAAGCTTGGCATTACAAGTTTTTCTCATAGTGACCCAAATGACATTTATAATAGTTTATTTTCTTTAGTAAACACTGAGTTTCAAAAAGTATGTCCAAAAATAAAAAAACAAATAGATGGAAAGTTGAAGTTCGGTGATTGGGCAACAACAGGTATTCGAAAAAGTAGAGATTATTTGTTTGATCTGTATCGTAGGAAAAATTTAACATCTTGCAAACAGTTTCATGATTATGTTAGGAAGTATTCAAAAATGTTCAAATCTGTTTGCTTGTGTGCTAAATCTCTTTTTATTAGAAACAAAATTAACAAGTCTAAAAATAAAATAAAAACCATTTGGAAGACTATAAATAGTGAAACTGGTAAAAATAAACCTAGAGATTCAACATATGTCTTAACTATTGATAAAAATCAAATCTCTGATTCAATACAAGTGGCGAATATATTTGAAATTTTTTTCTACCTTGCCCCTAGAAGCCACTAAGTCATTGGATTCTTGTCCCAATGTAGCAGAAACTATGTTAAAACATAATTTTCCAAGCAAATCACCGGACTTTTCTTTCAGACACACCACAAGATTTGAAATTATAAAAACATTTCAAAGTTTAAACATAAAGAGTACTGAAGACTTGTGGGGTATGTCAGTAAAAGTGGCAGAGTCTATAATTTACATTATTGCACCATATTTAGAAACAATATTCAATCTTTGTGTCGATAGTGGAAACTTCCCCGATTTAATGAAACAAAGTAAAATCACTCCAATTTTAAAGTCGGGGTCTACATCTGACCCTTGCAATTATAGACCTATTTCCATCTTACCTTTTCTGAGTAAAGTATTCGAAAAAATTATGCTCAAACAACTACTATCCCATTTTAACAAGCATAATTTATTAAATGAGAATCAGTTTGGTTTCACCAAGAGCAAATCCACAACAGATGCAGGTGTTCAATTGATGTCGCATATACTGGAAGCCTGGGAGAGTTCACATGATGCTATTGGCGTATTTTGTGATCTTTCCAAGGCATTCGACTGTGTAGAGCACTGCACTCTGATTCGTAAACTTTCCCACTATGGTATTCGTGGAAAAGTTCTGAATCTTATAGAGTCATATCTGTCAGACAGGCTACAGAGGGTTGGGATAAGTGGCAATACTTCTTCCGGGTCATTGGTAAAAATGGGAGTACCACAGGGATCAATTTTGGGACCTTTTCTGTTTCTAACATATATTATATTAATGATCTGCCTTGCATGGTCAAAGATTTCTGCGATATTGTTTTATTCGCAGATGATACCTCTCTGATTTTTAAAGTAGATAGGAAAGACAGTGAACTGACGCATGTAAATAATGTATTATCTAAGATTTGTAAATGGTTCGCCGCTAATAATCTTCTCCTAAATTCAAAAAAGACTAAATGTTTAAAGTTTTCTTTACCAAATGTTCCTTATGTTGAACCAAACATAAAGCTTGGCCCAGATAAACTCCCTATTGACAAAGCGACAGTCTTCCTGGGAATCAAAATGGATTCCACTTTACAATGGGATCCACATATACATGATCTCTCCGGAAGACTTAGTTCTGCTGCATATGCAGTTCTTAGGATAAGACAGTTAACAGACGTAGCTACTGCTCGCCTAGTTTATTTCGCGTACTTCCACAGTATTATGTCGTATGGCGTATTGCTGTGGGGAACTGCTGCTGAGATAGAGACAATCTTTATCATACAAAAGCGTGCAATTCGAGCCATATATAAAATGGGTCCTAGGGAATCTGTGAGGGATCTTTTTAAAGAAATTGATATTTTAGCTTTACCAAGTCTGTATATATTTGAAAATATTATGTATGTTCGTAAAAATTTGAGTAAATTTAAATTAAACAGTGACAATCACGATGACAATACTAGGAATAAAGATAAAATAGCGGTGCCAGGTTTTAGATTAGCAAAGACAAATAAAAGGTCCTTCTTAGGTAATTGTGTGCGGTTTTATAATAAAGTTCCTAAACATATTACAACGCTCACAGAAGGGAAATTCAAGTTGCATGTGAAAAACATATTGATTAAAAAATCCTACTACACAGTTTCTGATTACATAAACGACAAAAATGCCTGGACAATTCCGCCTCCGCCAAGCTATTGCCTGTCACCTACATAATTTAAACAAATATTGTAATAACTCTATTATATAGTATGTATGTAACACATTGTTAAAAGATGTTTAAAAGAATGGCCCCGAGTTTCTTGCCCGTTCTTCTCGCAGTGGCTCTATACAATTTATTTGCTGAACGTGGCAGTACAATGTAGAATATTTCAATACTAAAATTTGTAATTGACCTTCATAAGAGCGTCGTAGACGCCTAAATTGAATAAATGATTTTGACTTTGACTTTGATTTCATCTAGGTATAGACTATGTTTTTTTTTTGCCGTGACCGAATTTGATTTAACTTATATGTAACGAACATAAAAACACTTCAAGATAAGTGGTAGTTAACTTCAGCAAGTGTCTGTCTTGGTGGGTACCACCGCATTGTGAGATATTCTGCGTCGATGCAGTAGTGTGCAAAACACTACTAAGTTTAGGCATGTTGTACACTGTAGCATGTGAAATTACTAGACAAACGAGACAAAAACTAACGTCTCGGAGTGACAATTGCAGTGCAGTGTCTAACAGAACAAGAATGGTGACACTGCAACATTAATGAACTGGCGTGGCGCTTACCATCACACGGGCAACATGTCAGTCTCGTAACTTTGTCAATTTAATAAAAATATCGGATGATCCAGAAATCATTTTCCTACCTATGTTATATTTTGTTTTATATAGGCTAACCTTTTGAGCACTATCTCACCTGATGGTAAGTGATGATTTGTTCCAAGATGTTGTTCAGGCTGTCGTAGAAATACTGGCTCTCAAGTACAGCTGCCGGAACACACCGTAAGGTGCTTGGCGACAGATTTTCTATTTGAGGGTGGTAGCTGGTACGAAAAAATCCTACCACCATGCAAAAAATTATCGTTGATTTTAAAAAGCGTCTTTTAACCGTTTTATTTTTCTTTTGGGATAAGTCGAAAATAGGCATGTATGATAGTAACCTGTCGCAAGCCTGCTCGACGTCGGGCACCCACACCCCGATGTGCCCGAAGCCGCGCGGGTCGGAGTTGCCGTTGTGGTACGCTGACTCGTCGCTCTCTGTTCCCCAGTTACTGAAATATATATACAAAATACATAAATATAATCTATTTTTTTTTATATGCCTGAAAGGTTAGTCTTTGACCACCATCTCACCTGATGGTAAGTGATGATGTGGTCGAAGATGTTGTTCAAGGACAGCTGCCGGAACACACCGTTAGGTGCTTGGCGACAGATTTTCTACTTGAGGGTGGTAGCTAGCCAGGCGGGCATTCGCAAAATTCCCTACCACCATGCTATAACAACTGCCATCCTAAGACGACAACCGGGACCGACGGCTTAACGTGCCCTCCGAAGCACGGAAACCCTCAGTAGTAATGTCACTAGCGGCCACCCATCCAACTCATGACCGCGCGCGACGTTGCTTAACTTTGCTCATCGGATGAGAACAGCTAAGTAAACTTCGCTACGAGCGCTTATTTACAAGCACTATGACGTGCTAAGCGAAAATCACGTTTACAAAAAGTGATGGGGCCGTGGTGTTCAGAGGCCAAGAAGTTCGCGGCGGGTCTAGGGCGGCGCTTGCGAGGTAGGACACGAGACCCACGGTCGGGAGAATACCTCGTACAAAGGATTTCCCTCGCAATACAGCGGGGGAACGCGGCTAGCCTAATGGGCACGTTTGGGCGAGGGAATAACATTATGACATAATCTTTTAGATTTAAGGTGTTTTTTTGACGAAATGTATCATTGATTTCTATTAATTATGACATTGTTTGAATATTATTTTACAAAATATTAGAGCACAAAATTTTTGTCCCGGGATTTCGCACCAGATGCCTATTGCACTCGGCCACCGGAACATACGCATCCTTCCTGAAAGTGTGCGGTCGGTTCAACTTGTCTTGCTCTGACAACACAATGGAGCAAACTAAAACATAGTTTAAAAAATGCGTTTTCGGTAACAACACAAACACAACCTCGTATCGTATTTTTTTTTCTTTTTGCTTCGATTTAATCACCCGCTGCCTGCCTGACTACAATCCTCCTTCGGAATCTTTCGTTGGTTGTATAATCACGCTACTTCTCGTGTTATCAGGGTGTCAAGATCCTCGGCAGTTCTGTTATGCGCATAATGTGCAACAGCATTCCGCTCACATCGACGTCAGGAGTGGCATGCTGCTCATTAGACAGCTTTTTTTCCGAAGTCGCCTTTTACGACATCCAACGGGAGGATATGAAACAGTTCGTACACTGCTGAAAACAAACTCCTCAATTTAGGAAGAGGTTAGTCATAATCCCCACACTTGGTAGGCGTCTCGGGGATCACAGTGTAATATGTCAGTTCTTCGGAATGCGATACTGCCCACCTTCTGGTTTTCGTTTTGTTGGCTCTTCTTACTCCCATAGAAAGATATGTGGGATGCAAGTCTAACCCAGCACCCTCGACCCCGTTCGAAGGAACTGTACTGCTGCCAATAACAACAAGAGTGAGAACTAGTAATTTTGACAAATCAACTCACTACGTCAGTTCCAAGGTGGCTTTCCTCGTAAGCGCCCATCGTTTCCTCGCAGTTACCTCCTGGGGGACGTCGGCCGGGTTCTCGTACCCCATGAAGAACAGCGAGAACTTCATCTCGGGGAAGTGCAGCTGCTGCAGCAACGTCATCCCCAACACCCCCGTGTAGAACGGGATGGACTTGCGGGGGTCTTTAATTCGGTACATTGTTTGTTGGAATAGGAAGTCCTGAAACGATACAATAGGAATCATGAATATACAATATCAATCCAAAAACAACACCAATAATGAAAAGATAAAATATAAATTTGTGAACAGATACAATGGCAGCAATTCTGTTGTTCGTTCACTAACTATACTAACTAATTAAAAAGTTATAATTATTGTTTTAGGATTTCTAAAAGTCATTCTGCTGTTACCACGAACTAAATTTAAAACCGCGTATTATCAATACTAAATATAATTCACTTTGCCGCTACTCTACGCTAGATGGCGCACGATTCAAGTTGTTTTGTAAAAATGTTATGTCTTTGATACCTGATTTTGACCTATGGAACTTTGTTTATATTCGAAACTATCAAAACCAGTGATAAAGCCCAAATATAATGATTTTGCCACGGTGCTTGGCAAAGCAGCTTCAACAGGTCGCTTCGCAATCTCGAAAGCCTAGATTCAGTAACAGGATATACTGGTAATTTCATACAAAATAAAAATAACAAAGCACATAACTGTCCGAAGTCTAATATAAGTGGGTAATACACATAAAACATCTGCCACCCCTCTGAGTATTACAGGTGTGCAAAGATTTTATAAATCCAAGTTTGCCTACAAGCTTTTTTCTCTAGTTATGCTTTAGAATTACCGAAAAATACAATCCTTTCCGAAGAATCCAGAAGTCGAGCAACCACATAGCTGCATGCTTTATTGTTTATCCGACTAAGAAAGCCGTGATTATGATAAAATCCGCAAGAATATATTAATTGGAGAACATTACAGCTTCAGTCAACACCAATTTACATGTTGATTAATTTTAGGTTAAATTATCTATGATTCGACCTAATCTGACTAAATTAATGTACAATAGAATAGCAAATATGCAAATTTTACTAAGTTTCATAATTTTAGAGTGAATTAACTACACTATGGCGCCAACAGAATATGGAATGTTCATTTGACATTTCTAAATCTAATATAACTAAATTTTAGTTAGTTTTTTGCCAACAGAATAATTACTATCAATTTCAATCTTGAAAAAATGCAATATCAATGACACAATACAATACCAACCCGGACATGATAAAAAATAAATCCCGAAAAGTTACAATATCATATTTCTAGATATGATTACAAGTACCTACTATCGCATGCTAAACGAAAATCATAATTAGCAAAAATGCTAATTATGATGAGCCGAAATTTTGTCCTCTGACTGTATTACTTTAACCGTCATAAGATAAGGGACGCTGCGCCGTCATCAACCAGACTATGACTTCGTTCTCGGATTTCGGGAGGCCATAGGTACAGCAAGGCACTTATCGGTAGGATGCAAGGTGTCTTTGATAGGGGTCACTATTCCCGTCGCCATGATAAAGTCCTCGAAATCATACGCGAAGCAGTGAGTCTCTCGGTAGCTAGAGCAAAAAAAGGGTTGACCACGAACAAACGACAGGTTGCTTTTGTAAAAGAAGGGTCATCTACAAAAAAGAAATCAAAGCCTTTATCCATCTTAAGCGCAGCTCCCGATTAGACTCTTTTGATGGACACGTAAGAAAAACACTACAAAATTCCTGAGGATGTTGGTGTTTCGTCATCCAGACCAGATATATTTATATACTCAAATAATCTAAAACGCATAGTGCTTATAGAACTTACTGTGCCGTGGAAAACAAACATACCTAAATACCACACAATAAAAACTAACAAATATTATGACTTAAAAAATGAATTAACCAAAAACAGTTGTGTGGTTAATTTATATGCTGTAGAAGTCGGAGCAAGGGGTATACCAGTGAAATCCCTATATAACCTACTAAAACACCTTGGCCTTTCAAGAACAACCGTGACTTCCATCCTAGAATGTGTATCCAAGGTGGCATTAGTAGGATCTTACAAATTTGGTTGGGCAGGGAGGAGGCTTGAGCGGTAAAAGGGAGCATTGATGCATCATAAAGGGGCCCCGTAACCTTACTCACTGGGTTGCAAGTCCCAGGCACCTTGACTTGGGCCTCTTCCTCTGCAACGCTATGGACCCGGCACCCGCACGGTGAATCCATGGAATGCTAAATACATTCGTCTCATCATTTGGATTTTGTGACCCATTCCTCCATCAGCCAGCATAGTGAACCTTTAATTGTAAGCTATGCAAGGGAAGATTCGCGAGGTTTACAGCTCGAAGAACCGCTAGTTTATATAGTACATGCATAATACTAAACTCGCAGTTTGCACAAGTTACTTATGCAACTATTTTAAGTAGGTAGTGAAGCGCTCGTAGCGAAGTTTACTTAGCTGTTCTCAACCGATCAGCAAAGTTAAGCAACGTCGCGCGCGGTCATGAGTTGGATGGGTGACCGCTAGTGACATTACTACTGAGCGTTTCCGTGCTTCAGAGGGCACGTTAAGCCGTCGGTCCCGGTTGTTGTCTTAGGATGGCAGTCGTTATAGCATGGTGGTAGGGCATTTTGCGAATGCCCGCCTGGCTAGCTACCACCCTCAAGTAGAAAATCTGTCGCCAAGCACCTAACGGTGTTCCGGCAGCTGTCCTTGAGAGCCAGTACTTCTAGGTTAGCCTGAACAACAGCTTCGACCACATCGTCACTTACCATCAGGTGAGATAGTGGTCAAAGGCTAACATATCAAGCATAAAAAAAAAAAAAAAAAAAGGTAAGAGATTAGTAAGTAATGCCAATAAGTGTTATATTATCGAGGCATTAAAAATCAATACTCATAACCATAATGATCACATAAAGCCAATACTGTTTGTATGGGTCACTGATAAGCATAAGATAAAGTCTGCTGATAAACAACAAAAGTTGAAACAAACAATGACTTTATAGTTTTCATTCAGAGATTATGGCTGAGTTGATTGGCATGAAATACCTATTTAACTGGTTACTTTTAACTGTGTAATATTAATAAATTGAAGTGATGCAAAATATTAGCTACTGTTTAACTTTTTAAGAGCATCTGGTTTAATACTTAATCAAGTATTCACTTTCTGGAGTTTGTTTGGCATATTTATTAATTTATTTTATAGCTAACAGGCTAGCCTTTGACCACTATCTCGGCTGATGGTAAATGATGTGGTCGAAGATATTGTTCAGGATAACCTAAAATTACTGGGTTGCCAGCTGTGTTCCAGAACATACCGTTGGGAGCTCGGCGACAGTATTTCTACTTGAGGGTGGTAGCTAGCCATTCAGCCATTCGCAAAATGCCCTACAACCACGCTATAACGATTGCCATCCTTAGACAACAACCGGGACCGACGGGACTCTGAAGCACATGCACGCTTAATAAGTTGGCATCGTCAGGACCACTATGTTATAGTTACGAATTAAATTCTATTGTATCATTATCGCCGATGCCAATGGGTTAATAGTAAATGCCACCAGCGGTCACACTCATCCAAGTCATGACCACAGCGAATGTTGCTTAACTTATTTGATTGGTTAACAACTAATTAAGCTATGCTACGAGCGTCAAAGAGAGCCTGAGTATTAGAATGTTTTGATCATGTGATCTGATCTCATGAAATTCTATATAATGCAAGTCCCAGGCCCCTCTAGCCTCTTCTTTTGCAATGCTATGGACCTGGCACCCGCACAGTGAATACATGGAATGATGAGTAATTTGTCTTCTACTACACAGTTTCTGATTACTTAAATGACAAAAATGCCTGGACAATTCAACCTCTGCCAAGCTATCGCCTGTCACTTACATAATCAATAAACTATATAACATAGGAATACGCGGGATAACACACAATTGGTTTAAGTCATATTTAGAAAACCGTATACAATGTGTAGAAATTGAACATTTCGATAGTGACACGGGAACAGTTAATACAGTAAGATCTACCCTCATAAAAATAAATAATTCTATACCCCAAGGATCGGTTCTGGGATGTATCCTGTTTTTAATTTACATTAATGATTTGCCTAAAACAATTAACGAGTCTTGTGTACTTTTCGCGGACGACATATCTCTTTTGACATCTTGTAAAAATAATGATAACCTGACTAATAATCTCACTGACATGTTTAATAATATAATCAATTGGATGAATGACCACAATCTTGACTTGAATTTCGAAAAAACAAAACTTATACAATTTAGACCCCACCAAAAATGCGCTCTTGACATAAATTTTTCCTTTAATTATAATAAATTACAATGTGTTGACGCGGCAACATTATTAGGCCTAGAACTGGACTCTCAATTAAATTGGAAAAATCATATCAAGAAAATACAATCCAAATTATCAAGTTTCTCTTACGCCCTTAGGAAAGTACGAGAGGCCGCTGATCTCAATTTGGCTATATCGGCATACTATGCTTACGCGTACTCGTGGCGTACGGTATCACACTTTGGGGTAATAGTGTAAATGTAAATGAACTCTTTGTCGCACAGAAGAAAATAATCCGCATTCTTGCAAATATCAAAGCTCCAGACATCACAAAAATAGAATTTCACAAACAATATTTTATAAAATATAAAATCCTAACTGTTGCGTCCATCTATATCTTTGAAACTTGTAATTTCGTTAAAAAATACCCTGAATATTTCATAAAGCTTGCAGATAAACCATGAAATTACCCGCTCAGGTTTAGACATAACTTAGAAGTACCTAAGTGCAGATTATTAATGCAAAGTAGCGGTCCCCATGCAATGGCCATAAAAATATACAACAAATTACTGGACGAATTAAAGAATGTTGATGATGAATATAACCTTAGTAAAAAACTGAAAAACTTATTGATCGAAAAATCTTATTACATGTTAGAACAATACCTATGTGACAAATATTAATAAATCGGGCCGCTCCACACTAACTTGCCATACCCAATCCTGGGTCATTATGTAGTGATATGTAAATAGTTATTAAGATACCTACATAATACGCAATACATGATTTGGTTTGATTTAATTTTAACAAATATTGTAATAACTTTGTTAGTAAGTAACAGTCTTTTAACTAAGAAAAAAAGATGAAGAAAAACTAGCTATATGTCAAAGAAAAATGGAGAGGAGTATGTTAGGGCTGAAGGTATCTGACAAAGTAAATAACAAAGTCATATGAAAGAAAACAAAAATAATCAACCTAAAGAAAAGAGTAAGACTTTAAAAATGCATATGGGTGGTACACATCTGCAGATTAGAAAATGGTAGGTAGACCAAACAAGCAATAGAATGGATACCACTGGAAAGAAAACGGAAAAAAGGCCAGTCAAAAAAGAGGTGGAGTGGAGATACATTTTTACAGAATGATACAGATCAGACTGGATGAGGAAAGCTAGAGAAAGGGGCATATATATGGGGAGATGTAGGGGACGCCTAGGCCGTGGAGGCCACTACTACGGAAGAAATAGATAGCGAAAATTAAGACTAGGTTATATTAATAGTATATTATATTATGATAATTTGTAGATTTACTTTGTTTGCATTAAGTAGACGAAATAAGGGCTGTTTTTTTTATTTTTATTTAACAGTCTTTTAACACATTGTTAAAAGACATTTAAAAGACTGATCAGTGGCTCTATACAATTTATTTGCTGAATATGGCAGTACAATGTAGAATATTTCAATACTAAAATTTGTAATTGACTTTCATAAATTAAATTGAATAAATATTTTGACTTTGACTTACACATTTTTTGATCATGTGTAAGGTATTTCTCTTTGAAAGGGCAATAGTATATCTCTTATCAGGTAAAAAGTATTATATTATAAGCCCAGTATTGTAAATGAGGTAGTCAGGGTGTAGAGATTATAGGGCTCATCACTTTAAGCAACAGTCCAATCACATCAACATTAGTGGTGACATGCTGGGCTATGGTTTAGAATATAAAACATCGATTTAAGGGGGGTGGTGGTTGGGGGTGGGTACGGGGGGATGGGTAGACCCCCCCTATGAAGGGGAAGTTGCGATCCCCCCCTTTCTGAGCTGTATTTTTTTTTAAACTCACAATTGTCAGACATCAATTTTAGGGGTGAGAGGGGAAGGGTAGAGCCCCCCCTGCGAAAGGGAAGTTGCAACCCCCACCAGCTCAGGTTAAGTGGGTAGATAATGTACTTCTAAAATAAATAAATGTACTTCTAATTGCTAAAACCTATGTTATTAGTGTAGTGGATTGGGTTAGGTTCAAAGTGAGTCACATATCCGACACAGAGCACACCAATTCCACCTGTTCACCCCTAGAGTGTATATAAAAAATTAGAAGCTCGCTTTGGAGATTCTCCTATTCCCCCCGCACCCACTCCCACCCCCCTTAAATCAATGTTTGCAAACGAAACCAGAACCACATGCTGCTCATTAGGCACATTTTCTCCTAAGTTACCTTATATGGCAGCCAATAGGGGGGATACTGCACAACTATTACATGTTATATCTATTCGCTAAATTTCCCATAAATAACCATAATTATTTACAATTTACAACTAATATATGCTAAACTGTAAACTAATCTATTATAAACAACCATCATAGTTGCATATTTTTCTATTCTAGAAGTCTAAAAAACAAATATTATGCTTGTGAAATTTAGACCAAAACAACTTCTAAAGTTACGCTATTCTGTTGTTTGGGTTTCATACCTTAGTCGCTGGTGTGGGCGTCTGGCACAAAGCCTCTACTTCTTGGGGCGTAATACCTTCTCCTGCCATTGTGCTATAATCAAATAAATTGGAATAAAACAATATCAAATTCTTAATTGTTTATCACCGGGTCAACACTGATGCTAGTACTTAACCTAAAAATTCTTTCACATATATACAAGTAAGTAATATTGAAGAAACAATACCTCACCTGCTAGTTAAACAGATATTCCGCACAACCCTCAAAAGTAAAGTTTTTTTATGTACAAAATTTACAAAGTGCGACAAACGTCCGAAGCCACTGATGGAGACTGACATCAGACCATACAGAGTGCGTTCGTTTTGGCTCGATTGCGTTTGTAGCAGTTTCGAAAGTGGCATTTGTGTATTAGCGTTCGGATAGAAGCTTTTGCTATTTTTGACCACCAATTACTGCATGCTATCCGAACGGCTTAAAACATACTTTGACAACCGACAATGTTTTAACCATTTTGCACAGTACGAAACATGGAATCAATCCCTAAAATTAACAAAAAAGTAGGTACCTATAGTATTATTATTTCATTGTTAATGGCTTCTGATAGTTATCTATATAAAAAACTTATGAAACTCTTCAATCGCGCCAAATACAACTGTCAAACCAGCAGTTGTCAAAAAACGATCACAACGATCCCACGGTAAGACATGGGTCAAAAATATCACTTTTCTCTGTCATTTGTAGCGTTTTCAAAGCTATCCGAACGGTGAGCGAAAACGATATTTTTGCTCACGAAGTCCCAAAACGAACGGCCCGTGTGATCATTTTTAGCGTTTGTGAGTGTTATTTTTGGCACCGATAGGCTATCCGAACGCCCTATCTATCTCATAAATAATTATGTGAAATATTGACAGCATAGCATGTAATGCAAACAAATAAAACCGATATCTCTCATACACACAAAGTCATTGCTCTAACGTATTTTATATTTTGTAGCATAGCACTCAAATTTAGGGATTTCGTTAAATAACAGATGGCGTTGTTATACAATATAGAGAAATTAGTTAATACATATGGCAATTGCATTAACTTAAATAAGACATAGGCCAAACCCTTAATAAAAAAAAAGAACAGGTGTCAGACATTTCCCATGTGATAATTAGGGTTGGAATCACTTAGTGATCGAATGCTAAATTCGAAAAAATCAGTAGCAGAATCGTTTAAGTTCTATGAGGGAACATGCGCTCTTGCAATTTTTCTTTTTATGTGATCTTATAAATATTTTCATTGCTCTCGTTTTAAGCTTATCATCATTTTCTTCTAATGGTCGCTAGCCATTTAATATTTTATTTACGTCTTTGCAATAATTATGCAAGAAAAATCGTTTACAGAAGTCTAAAAGAAATATTTGTAATTTCCTATTATGTTTATGGCACCCAATATCATTAAAATCAATTAATATTAAACAAAGGGTTTTTATGTACATATTCACATGATTTTGATATAAATAATTTTTTATATGATAAACGATGTCTTGTATATTTGATACAACATTTGTTATTTTATCGCTGGGTGTGCATAGCCATCCTTGTGCATACTCTCCTCCGTATATAATCAGTCCCAAAGTTAATTTTCACATTTAGTGCAATATTAAAGAAAAAAAAAATTAGCTTTACGAGCTATGTAACCAGACACGTATGTCAATGCTCCCAAAACTCTTGGGTTCTCTTTTTTGAAATGAAATGGAGTGAATTCTATCTCAAGATGGTTCATGACTACTTCCCGGCTCGTATTGTGCTGTGCTGTGCCTTTTTCCGGTAAAATAAAATGACAAGTAAACATTTGGTATTACTTTTCTGCGAGCGAGCTGCAAGTAAATGTGATCGTATTGTTGGAACCAAATACATATACTTACTTTGAGTACGATCCTCATTGATGTAATTTTTGCTGGCATTGAGCTTTCAATTAATTTACCACTTTCAAGTGGAGAAAATCCTGCCAGTGCTACTACTGATTGTGATGTGTTTAGTACTAAAAACGAGTAATTATTTAGCAACGAGGAATTGGATGTGTGGGCTTTGCGGAGTTTACAGAATTAAACTTTTTATCCGTTGATACAGAAGAAGAGACCCAACAAATAATTCTCGTATCCTAGCGTGTGGGGTGTACATATACATCGTACTGCTACTTAACGAAGATATTTATTAAAATCCGCTGTACAAAAATATACAAAATTTACTTTATGGCAAAAAGCACAAATCTGACGTGATTTCAAATAAAGAGACAATAGAGGTGTGACTAATATACTCGTAGAAATACGAATATAATAAAAGTAAAGAAAAAATATCACGATACATGAAAGACTAATATTATAAATTAAAGGTAAAACTTACAACGGATAGAAATCATAATACTCACCGATGGGAAATCGAGTTTACTAACTGTAACTGGTTTAATATGTTTAATTTATACATTGAGAGGTACAACTTCGAGGTGATAAGCCCAGACGAGCCCACCAATGACCCCACAAACTAAATTTAAATGTTATTCTGCCTTGGATTCAAAAAAGGAAAAGGCTTATCAGCAAATTTTTGGTTGCCCGGCTTGTTTTACTTTAAGCTTCTATTAAGAAATAAGTCACACGTCAAATAACTAATTCACGAAATTTTAGTCTCGTGCAATATTGATGTAATTGTATTATCGATTTGAATCGATGGCGAGCATCCCTAATTCCTATAGCCAATTCCTATTTGATTTTGCATCTTGCCGATTTGTTTACTTTCTGTGCCAGGAATTTAAATTTAATTAGTTTAAAGTTACCTGTGAATGGTGCATTATTTTTATGCTGGCTGTGATCATATACGTTGTTATGGTGCCATATACGATATTTTTACAATGAGGTGGAAAGATATTTTTTTGTTAAGTATAGTTTGCAAGTAGATAAATTAGGATAATAAAACATACATAAACTTATAGACTTTTGTGTTTAGTTATCAAGCTCATTGTAGGTTTTTGGCTGGATCTTAATACTGCTTTTACTTTTGATGCTACATGTTTCGACCCGTGGCAGGAAGCATTGGTGATTTGGTTCATATTTAAAAGAGTTAATGATCTTCACGCGTTCCTTGAAAGCAATTTATAGGATAACAGGTTAATATTAGACATTAAATATATGGTACATCTATAAAAAAAGCTTATGGATATATCTATATTTAAATAAATAAAGGTACAAAGTATCAACCATACGTAACTGGGATGAGCATTTATGAAAAACAGATGGCAGCACTGTTTTTTATTTAGTTTTTTTTAGTGCCATCTGTTATTTACGGAAATTACTAACCGTGACGTCATCAAAAAAATCCATTAACACCTAGGGATGTCAAGTTTGGTCTCTATTTCAGTATATACAAAGTTACTTTATGACTGACATTTCCTATAGTGATGCCAGAATTAAGTTTCGTATTCTCCCCAAATCTAAAGGTGTTCAAAAAGGTTATATTTTTTCAACAAGTTATATCGATGGGTTATAAAAAAATAACATGTTATTTTTGAGGTTATAATATAACTTATCGTCAACTCTCGGCTAAGTAGTTTTATTGATAAAAGTTATTTATTCAGTTGGACGAGTATCGTTATATTTTTATACCAACTTGCTCTATGCTATCCTTCAGACCAAATCCACGTTTTATTTGACACAGTTACCAACCTATATATAATAATATATATTTATTTTCCAATACATTATACAGTTGGTTAACAATTTTCAGAAGTATACGAAGCTTATATATCTAATGAAACACTGGTAAACATTGAAACCGAAACTAGGCGAATGCCTGTATCTTGGGTATCTGGGTACGATTTCTTAACTAGTTATTATTACAAGACACTTGACTTTGCTCTTGAAATTTTTTTATTATTTTATTTTCTTCGTGTACGGTTGACATGACTATACAAACTGAACATTATTATACAAACTGAAATAATAGTTCGGTTGTTTACGAATTATAGTAGAGGTAAGTTATGAATTAAATGATTAAAAAACTCTTTTCTGTTAAATAAATTTCCTTCAATATACAATTATTTAATTTTTGTATTTATATATATTACTTGTTGTAACCTAAAACATACAATAATTATTAAATATATACAGAATTAAAATATGAGCACTTTTCTTCATAATGAGCACATACAGACCAAAAAATGTACCTGGGAAACAATGGAAATAAAACAGCTCATCAAATGCTATAAAAATTTTAAGAACAATATCAATATGTATAAATTAATGCATAACTTACGCTTTTACTTAAGAATGGAATGAATAAAGGAAAACAGAAAAGTTATACTAACCTTCATAGTACCATCTCGGCGGATATAACTTGATTAAATAACATTTGCGATAGATATTCAAATATAAACCTTACCTACCTTCTAATAAAGACGAACCAAAATATACATCAAAATAATCTTGTTTAATATTTATCCTAAAATAAACTTAGCTATACTTGTAATGTAATAGAGACTAAAATAGAATATAACTAAAAATAACATTGACATTCACTTCATGGAAAATATTAACCATCAAAATAAGCGCCATCTGGAGCATCTCTTTGTCATTAGTTCAAAAAGCTCCGATTTGATTGACTTTATCTTTGACTGGTAATTTTCAATCTTTATTTTTCTAGAAGATGGCGCTCATTTCAAAATGATGATCGAAACTATCCACAAAAATGATGTATGTATATTGGAGATATAACCTGAAAGAACAAGTTTTAATAACTTTAACCTGGGTTATATTTATACATCGGTTATTTTTATAGGTTTTATAATACACATTCCTATCAAAATCTTACCCAAAACTCAGATTTAAGAAAACGATTCCGACAAAATGCAGAATATTTATTAATCAAATACAATTAATGTAAATCACTTCATTTGTCCATAGAGAAAAGTAATACACTGGAAACCTTTATCTATGATGATACCCACCTGAGAGAATGCCCCGTTAACAGGTTCAACAACTGCGTTCGAAAATGGCAATGACATAATAGTTTTTGTGACGTTGTTATTGTGACGGAACAAGCGCGAGGCCCACCTGATGTTAAGCAGACTAATCTCTGCCTATAACAGATGCATTTCATCACAAGTCATTAATGCTCTTCCAACATGCGGTGAAGCTCAGGCCAGCGCGGCGAAGGGGATCGAACCAGGGTACTCCAGTACGGCAGGCCATAGCTATTACCGGTCGGCCATCATTGCTTCAAACTTTACTGCAACAGCGTTTTGAAATTATAAAATTCAATCCAGGAGTCTCCAGTGTGGTGCGTGGTTTTCCATGTTGCACTATGCACATTCCATTCCTGTGCCACTTGGTCGACATCATTACAGAAGGTGTTAACAGATTAATATAAATTTGTAATATCAGGTTTTACTAGCGATGTTGCATTACTCGTGCTTATTAACTTGCAATTTTCCAAAGTTTTCATGTTATTTTGAATTTTGTTCTATATTTGCTTACATATTTCTATAAGGAATGACAACAGATGTATATCGTTGTTACTTTACATCTTTCAATTCACGGTCGGTTATAACTTCCGATTTTCATTAAATGCATATTTCATTTAATTCATATACGAGTTTTTAGTACTGTGCTTGCGCGCGGCGTACACGGAATTTCAATTCTGTGTTGAGCACACAAATTTATTGGTTTGATTTGATCAAGTTCAGTGATTATGATAATAACATAATCACTGAACTTGATCAAATCAAACATCACGGCTGTTCTCAGCTCACAGGTTTGGTAATTAATAAAAATCACACAATTCTCTCCATACCCAGTATTTTTTTTCAAACATCCCCAAAAAATATTGCCCCTAAACCAATAATTCCCTCATAGCTATAAAAAAAATAATTTTTCGGGGGATCCCTCCCAATCTGGCATCACTGATTTCCTAAGTGCTGCCAGCACAAGGTACAATATTATATATACAAAAAGTTGCCAGGACAATAGGGCCAATTTTTTTTATTGGGTTTTACAAATTATTCCTTTTGAGTTATTTTCGATAATTTTGATCATATTTTGCGTCTATGGATCCACATTTAATATGAACCATAGACACAAAATTGTGATCAAAATTGTCGAAAATAACGAATTTAGCGTCAAATGGTATACGCCCTAAAAGTTACATTGTCATGAAAACTAACGTGAGTTGACATAATTATGGAATAAAATTACCGGCTAGCACTCACGGTATTTAGTCGAAATCTCCGACCGGCGTTCGAGCGGTAAAGATGCTCATTCTCAAGGAATGCGGGCAGCATCGAGGGCTACTAGACGCGAGAATGGCGCACTGCGGGCGGATGCTCGCAACGCCCTCTGCGAAACTTGAGGAACAGTGGGGAGCAATGGAATCGCAGGCGGAAGGCAGGGGGCGCGTGCGTCACTTCGCTGTCCTCACTGCACTCGTCAAAACTATGTGTAGGGTCTTCGCACACTATTGCAACTACGTCTACTTCGCGGGTAAAAGGTTTGGCACTGGTCGAGGCACAATTAAGCACTGGTTTCCAGGCAGATGGTAAAGTCCGGCCACCGCCCCTTTTAAAATTTTTATGACGAGTTATTGCAATGGCCTCATAAAAATTTTATACTCACGTACAACGGCCTTTCCGCGGCAGGAAATACTTCTCTCTCGCTAGTACGGATGCCTTATCAAACCGTATGAAATGTTTCTCATCTTTGATGAGATTTCGACTAAACACCGTGAGTGCTAGCCGGTTTATTTATTTAATATTTACAAAAAGTGATTTTAGCCTAAATAGACACATACTGGTATAGTCTTAAATAATTCTCTAAATTTAAAATGCTCTCGATAATGGTAGTTCTTATTCTATATAAAACTAATATTTTCGAAGCGCTCGTAGCGAAGATTACTTAGTGTTCTCAACCGATCGGCAAAGTTAAGCAACGTTGCGCGCGGTCATGAGTTGGATGGGTGACCGCTAGTGACATTACTACTGAGCGTTTCCGTGCTTCGGAGGGCACGTTAAGCCGACGGTCCCGGTTGTCGTCTTAGGATGGCAGTCGTTATAGCATGGTGGTTGGGCATTTTGCGAATGCCCGCCTGGCTAGCTACCACTCTCAAGTAGAAAATCTGTCGCCAAGCACCTAACGGTGTGTTCCGGCAGCTGTCCTTGAGAGCCAGTACTTCTAGGGTAGCCTGAACAACATCTTCGACCACATCATCACTTACCATCAGGTGAGATAGAGGTCAAAGGCTAACCTATCAAGAATAAAAAAAAAAATGAAAAAAAATATCCAAATTCGCTTGCCCATTACTGTCTTTTTACCTTATGTTCAGTTATTGGTACGTTTTACACAAATTTAGTCTCACGTAATTTGACGCTGTTACAACTGATGTTAACCTGGCCAAGTATTAGTTGACCGGACCTGATGATGACCGGAGATGATGGCTTTCTTACTGGTTGAGGCTTGTATAATGCTTTTCTTAAAAATTAATGCCTCAGCTTTTAAATCACGAGGAGTGCCATCTATTTCCGAATCAGATGGCGGAAGGGATTTTGCGAATGCCCGTCTGGCTAGCGACCACCCTCATGTAGAAAATATGTCGCCAAGCACCTAACGGTGTGTTCCGGCAGCTTTCCACCCCACGTTACACGATGACAACGGCGCTGCTTTTGTTCATTTATAATAGTGACTCAGAGACAGATGGTGCATTTTTAAAATATTCATATAATCTAAAAATAACTATACTTTTGTCGTCAGAAATATACAAAAATATCTAACAAAGGAATCAATACCTACGTAAAGTTGGTAGTTATAAGTATCTTATTTAATATACATCTTCGAGAAAGTAACCCGTTAGTTTCTCGATGATGATATATAATACTATTGCAAGAAAAACGCAAAACACTTCATCTTTGCGACGAGACTTCGCCGAAAATCTATAATATAGGTTTTCGGCTTTCGATAATCTTTATTAAAGAAACGATATTTTCAAACATGGTTTACATGCAAGGGCATAGAGAACACAAACTAGTAATCTGTACTAGAAAAGACACTTGACGCCAAATTTCGTTATTTTTGACCACTATTTGCGTCTATCTACATTTAAAATGAACCATAGACACAAAATGTGATCAAAATAATCGAAATAGGCGTCAAATGGAGTACGCCATAAGCTGAACCTCGCTCCTACCATTGACGTCAATGTCGTCAATGAGGATACAATACTACGATTGACGTCACAGCCGACTTAATGGAGAAAAGGCCGACTTACATATAACCAGAGACCAATCTTATAACTCTTGTGAATTGATTGTGACAACACCTAGCACCAAAGATTACTAACCCACGATGCCTAGCACGATGCATGCATCTAGCGCGGCCGCGAGCGCCTTGTTTCGTTATAGGAATAGCGTATAATCTAGCGCGTTATTCGAATATACTGTATAGCGGATTTGAACAATACTAATTACTACTCCTCTCCCCCTCTATCCTCCAAGGAAGCAATGTGAATTAAATTTTTATATAAGTACATGCTTATAATTATGCTGTTACTTTATTGTAAATCATCACTTTATTTAACATAATTAGAATGGCGACATATTGTAAGATAAGACGTGAGGTAAAATTTTATTTATTTGTGCTATCTACTTAATTAAAAATGTACCTATGCCAGTTAAACGTGAAACATGTAGATCTGTTAACCTTATTAAAACCATCTTGTTATAACCATGTTTTTATGTATTTTTTAATTAAATTTTATTACAAATATTGCAAATATTGTTTTTTTTTTCAAAACTCTACTCCTGGGTTGCAAGTCACAGGCCCCCTTGGCCTCTTCCTCTGCAACGCTATGGACCAGGCACCCGCACGGTGAATCCATGGAATGCTAAGAAATTCGTCTCTCTATGAATACTACGATAAAATTTGTATATCTTCCAAATAATCACCAATTTTCAGTTTATTAATGTAATACTGGAGACATGGTCATCAGCATATGGCATGTTACTTAGGCTTACACTTAGTGAGATATTTATGCACACTATATATAAGTGATTTACACAGTATGTATATGGCTTTTATGTATTTTTAGAAGTAGGGACTCCATATATACGGAGTCCCTAATTCTAAAAGCACATAATCTGTTTGAAAGTATGCAAAGAAAAAAAGAAAATCTTATTTAGACAGACTGCATACATTTGTGTCACTCACTAATAGAAGAACAACATCTGCATAGTGACTATTAAACCATACAAGATAACCATGCACCAATACAAAATACCATCTTTTTCCCCAATTGTATAAAGACAATGAAATAATAAGCCCAACCAGAGGAAACTAGACAAAAATAACTCAAACACTTTCAACCACAAAAATGGCACACAACTTCTTTAACAAAAGAGTATTCAATTGGCTCTCATATCTAAATTAAATTATTGACTGCCAACATGGTTAGTTATTTTAGAGCCGGCTTGATAACTGACCATAAACTAACTGTGAACATACAAAGTTAATTAAATGACTTTCACTAATATGTGATACAGACATATAAGCAATTATGCTGCCCTTATCTTAATCCAGATTCAATCCCATCTGTCTAGAAATCAAGTGAACACACATTTGCTCTATGAGTCTTCTCCTCAATTATTTCCAGTCCAGTGGCTATAACATCTCTAGAAATGTATAACTATCTCTCTAGTTTTAGTTTCTAAACACGGTATTTCTGACTTCTTTTAAGTCTTTATGAATGCTTACAGCATCAGCAGTTACAGCAATGGTCTTCATGTTACCTCATGAAGCAATGATAGCCTAGCAGTAATAGCTATGTGACTGTGCTCGAGGTTGTTTGTTTAATCCCCATCGCCAACTTGAGCTTTACTGCATGATGGAAGGGCATTTTGCAATGCTCACCTGGCTAGATACCACCCTTAAATAGAAAATCTGTCAAGCACCTCATAGCGTGTTCCGGCAGGAACACTATTGTCAGACTTTGATTTTAGGAGTGAGGGGCATGGTAGAGCTGGTGGGCTCAGGGGACTGTGAAAGGGAAGTTGGGACCCCCACCAACTCAGGTTTAGTAGGTAGATAATGTACTTCTAATTGCTAAAACCTATGTTATTAGTGTAGTGGATTGGGTTAGGTTCAAAGTGAGTCACAGAACCGACACAGAGCACACCAATTCCACCTGGTTTTGTGGTCCCTACTCCTAGATTGTATAAAAAAATGTGGATCCAGAAGCTTGCTATGGAGATCCTGAGTGGTGCAAGCCCATGAGGTCAAGCGAAGCGAAGGGGCAAGGTGGAGAGCAAAGGGGCGAGGTGGAGAGCGAAGCGGCGAGGCGAGTCCTGTAGCGGAGCGAAGGTCGAGTGGGTGAAGCGACACTCAGGGGTGATATAGCAAGAGTTCTGGCGAGAGCCCATAAAAGAGTCAAATTTAATCATGAAAAAAAATAACATTCTTATGATAAGTGAGGACAGAAATTAAAAAAATATATATTTTAGAAAGGGGGGAGGGTAGGGGTCGCAACTTCCCCTTTACAGAGGGTCTACTCTACCCCGCACCTCCCTCGTAAAATCAATGACTGACAATAGTGAGGTTATAGATTAAAAAAATCATATCTCCGAAAGGGGGGGGATTGCAACTTCCCCATACTGTATCTAAATAATTATTATCTAAGAACAATATTTATTAAATAAGTATTATTTCAAGTAATACTTATCATATATATATCTCAACTCTTCTAACCACACTATATCACTTTCTATTGAACTAACAAAACAATCATATGCAGAAATCATTCTCACACTTCTATCATCAACAAAAATGTCTCCAACTATACCCAAATAATCTCCTTCAGAAAAATGTATCTTAATTTTCTTAATTCTTTCCATCATTGTGGCCATGATTCCAATATTTTCATCCCCGAATTTTGACGCTGCAGTAAAGTGATAATTTAAGTTCTTTATCATGTCACTTTTAGCTGTTGAATTACATTTAGTAGCATCAAAATAAACCTGAATAGTTCCTGTGGGATCACTTATTTCTAGGTTTGTAGATTTGTCTGAAGTGTTGTATATTGAAGTTATTACTCCATGAATCCTGATATTTTTAAAAGTGACTCCGAAAAGTTCGTAAATGTATTTGTTTTCCTCAGTTCGCTTAGCCCGAAATATATCTTGAATGTAAAGCTTCAATGGTTGAGTTTGGAAATTATTCATTTATATCCTTCATTTGATGTATTTTTTTATTATTAGCCTATTATGAAATTTAAAACAATATACATAAGAAAGAGAAAAGTATTACCAGTCTGACGAAACTCTCTATGGGAAAAGTGTTTGTATGAAAAGGGTGCGAACTTTCATGGCGACTCTTTCTATCTCTTTCGATCCATACATACATCTCTTTCTAATTTGTGATATATCTGTGGTAATTTCTGTCAAATGGCTCTTCTCTGTCTGTGGTCTGTGATGTGGTGTCACATATCAACTTTTGTTTGTTGTTGTTTGTGATTGCTTTTTGGTGTTTTTCTCGTTATTCTAGAACCAAATTCATATTTTACAGCCAAGTTTTTTACGTGTTATAAAAAGTAAAAGTAGCTTTACATGTTATTATGTACTATAAAATATGTGGCCTAAAAGCCGGCCGCACTAACAACAAAAAGCGGATGTTAATGGCGAAATTTCCAAATTTCAAAATATACGAAGAAAGGTATGTACATATTCATAATATAAAGCGAATTATCATAGTTTAACCTGTCTTTTTTATAAGTTTTCCCTAATCATGTCCTATAACCAAATTCGTAGTGTGGACATCATAATCGATACTAAATATCGAATATCGATGCACCTGTAATTAAAGTATTTGACATGGTTACAAAATTACAAATACACGATAGGAAAAATTTAAGTCATGTGTGGGATTTTTCCTATCGTGTATTTGTAATTTTGTAATGTAATCCGCTTAGCAGGCGTGATTGCAATCATAACAAAATAAAAAAAATATTTGACTTGGTGTTACCTGGGTACGCATTATGTCCCATTGTCCATGTGTAGTGCTTTTACGGATCACATGTTTCAAAGATGGTGAAAATCTTATCTATATGAGACAAATTTACTTAGCATTCCATGGATTCACCATGTGGGTGCCAGGTCCATAACGTTACAGAAGAAGAGGCCCAAGTCAAGGTGCCTGGGACTTGTAACCCAGTGAGTAAGGTTAAAAGGCCCCTTTATGATGCATCAATGCCCCGTTTCACCACTCGAGCCTCCTCCCCTGCCCAACCAAATTAATTTTTTACACATATTTTTTCAGATTCAAAAAAAGGTTACACCTCGAATACCCAGGCTTTTGAAGCGTATCGAAAAATATAAGACAGAAAATAAAACCTTGAAAAAGAAATGAATTACGATGGACAACATATCATTCCCCAATGTTAAACAGTCTTATTGATTCTACCATCAAAAATCAAAACCGAAAAGCGCATGGTAAGCGATGGACAAAATTGAATAAAAGCGTTGCATTAGCTATTTACAAAAATCTCCGAAGTCTTATGGTATTTAAGTCAATTATTACCCATGCCGAGTATACACACATTACAGACTGTCCTACAAAATATGAAATTAGAAACTGGAATAGATAAAACAGTTATGGAAAACCTTAAAAATAAGGGCGATAAATTAACAGAAGAAGAAAAAAATTGCGCAATTTTATTTGACGAAATGGCGCTCAAGATACGTCTTATCTATAGCCCTTCTACTGATTCCATCGATGGATTTAGACTATTTTGTTTTGATTGAATTTGTTTTGGTTGTAATAAAACTCTTATTATAAATATTTCTTTTATTTAAAAAATAAACCTGTTTATATATAAATCGATGATTTCATCAGAACGTCACTATTTGGTAATCTAATATTGATTTAATCGATTATTTTTCTGTGGGACATCACTATCAGTTAGCTAATGTTGGCAAGACTGTAAAATTACGAATTTAGTTGACATACAGAATTTTTTCCTTGCGTTATGTTGGTACTAGAGCTTAGTACCCGTTTCGAACAACCATCAAAACCCATCTTATGTTCTAAAGTCCCGCCTCTTCTTACGTAGTATTGTATCCTCATTGAGTATTACACCGGATACATATGGTAAAATATAACCTCACAGATTTCTTTCGGAAATCGGAAAGAAAAAACAAATAACTGTCAAGTGTCAGTATCGGTCAAATCCACAAATTATGGGCGTACTCCCCTTGACGCCCCTTTCGTTATTTTGATCACATTTTGCATCTACGGGAAACATGTTGGTCAGGAAGCTGGGTATATCTTTTATTAAGAACCATAGACACAATATGTGGTAAAAATTATCCATGGAAGTAATAAGTAGCTATAACTACGTACAACAGGAATGAGCTGGAGTGCGTTCAGAGGCTCAGAGTGTAGTTGTTTTGTTGTTTGGTTGTTTTGCAACTTACCCTGAGGTATGGAACGACCGGTTGTTTTATAACCTCCAACAAATTGTGACATTGACAGACTTACATTATTATCGTAATAATAATTGCTATTTAACACTATCACAAATTCGTTTTCCATTTTTATTTAAGTTTTATATTTTGAGAAATTATATTAGTATATATATTTTTTGAGATATATGGGTGAACGCATCAGATAGAATACGATATAAACGTCAAAGTCATTTCATGTCACGCGTTTTATGGTTAAAAAGTTGCAACCTTCAAAAGTTTGGAACGGTCCAGTTGTGACAACCGAACGCTCTACTCGAAGGTTGTGAACGACGTTAGAGTGAAAAGTTGCACTCCGAGTGCGCTCTAACCAAGGTTCGGAACGCACCCCAGTTGTCGCAAAATTGAAGCCGAACGAGAGCTCAGACAGTGTTGCCAGACATGCGTCCTAGATCCACGATATATTTGAGTATCATGCGATGTAAAATAAAAAGTACATATCGCACGATATTTTATCCAACTTCTACGATATTTTTTTCAAATACACGATATTTTTGTGATAAATTCAGATATCTGTAACGGAACGCAACTTTAGGTAATATTTTTCTATAATCTATGGCAGTCCAGAATCTAGTCGAACGTGGAATGTGAATTCTTATTTCCAAAATACATAAATTAAGTTATCAAAAAGCCGACACCGTCTTATAACAACTAATGTTAATGGCATAGTTTTGGCTGATCAGGGTGTATAAGGCTGTGACAGTGGTAGCGCAAAAACCTGCGGAATTGATTTTATACCAAACCGAGCATGATTGAGTTAGGAACAAGTTAGGAATTTAAGGCCCTGAAAAATAAACAGAGCCCGTTAAGGCCTACATGCCTCATCCGCAGAAGTTCCATCATTGTGTTCTGATTCTGAGGAAGAATTAGTTTTTGATTAACATTAAAATATGATAAATATTCAATAAAAAATATTAATTCCTTATACACCTATCTTTAAGATATAATTTGTATAACAACACAAACCACCTGCGTTTAGTTTCCTGAGAATTAGGTGAACATTAAAATTGCCTAATATGATAATTGATAGGTAATAGTCATATCAAGATCTGGAATCTACCTAAAAAAGATTAAGTGTATCTGTTAAGGTTATACACTCTAAATTATTGCCGTATAATCTCTCTCTCAGTCGTTTTCTACGAATAACAACTCGTAGGTCTTTTTAGACTCGGTTGAGTAACTTATAGAATAAGTTTGGACATGCGATAAAAACACGATAATTTTGCATTAAATCTCGGATAATTTTTAACTCGCGGATCTGGCAGCACTGGCTTAGTAACTGTACCTCTTATCCCTCTCTGGCGATGGTGACTATATTGAAATATAGTTTAAGGACAATAATTATAAAAAAATGTTTGTGATCTGACGTGAGCAGATCATTGCTTCAGATGTATTTTAATCTAATGTGCTAATGATAAACTTGCCCTTTGCGGCACTATACATTTCCTGTTTTTGCTTGCTTTTCACACTCGAGTCATATAGGTAGGTGATAGTAGGATAGGACCTACTGGTCCTTGTGGGACACGACATGCAGCTGGACTGAGATAAAATTACGATAAGCTACCTATTTTGGTATATTTAATTAATTAGGTAAGAAAAAAACGGTTAAGTTTACATTTAAGTTTAATTCTAAATCAGACATTGCTAAATAAAACAGTCTTGTGAAGTTTCTGCCTCAAACCCAGCTTATTCCTTAAATTATAATATATATCCATATTTTCCTAACATTAGGATCTTTAGGAAGTTTGAAATTGAAACAAAGTTATTTTAATAGAAAAAGGAATAAAAAATACATAGGTATTCAAGTTATTTGTTCTAGAACTAGGATTGGATAGTCATGCTCCGCCCAGTATGCACTGGAGGCATGCCCAAGAGGAGCGGGACCGCGGCGATCCCTGATTGCGGTCGTGGGGTCCGACCTCTCCTTGCCGGCCATCATCGTAAAGATGGTCGGTGACGAGAGGTCTTGGGAGGCGGTGGCCTCGTTGAGATAATTGTCTCACAAAGGGAGACGGAGGAGTGGGAAGGGGAGAGAGATCCTCTTTCTGTTCCGCTCCGCAGAGCGCGGACACGGAGGTGAGTCGATCGCGCTCGCACTCCATCTCCGCTCAGAGGACGTGGGGCGTCGGCCGTGGGGACAGCCGGCACCCATGAGGGTTAGGTCCTCATGAGGTGTGGATGCCCTCGTGTTCCGGGGCATCCCGCGAGGCGGCATGGGGGGGGGGGGGAGTTATTCTCAGAGTGAGGGGTCGTATAAGCGGGCAGTGACGATGGGCTGTGGATAAAAGCGCGAAAGGAAAGTCTCACTTTGTGCTAGTACATTCAGTTGATCGCGTACGGAATCCCACAACAAGTTGAAAGCGGAACTCGGGGGCGTTTTATTGAAAACGCCCTCCGAACTCCACCCCTCTATGTAGAGGGCGGAGACCGCCGCAACCCCAAACGATTGCCAGACTAGCTGCAAGGCTAGACTTTGATTCACGCGACGCAAAGCGAAGAAGATGAGCTCCGGGCCGCGTCCAGGGCAAGCCGCGTCAAGTGGCGAGTGCCCCGACGCACCCAGGAAGCCCCGCTCGTCCAAACCCTCCACCCGTGACAGGTCCCTGTCCAGGCGAAGGGTCCCAATCGATGCTGCCGATGAAGAAGCGGAGAGATACCGCGAATTCAAGCGCTCCATTCAACATACAGCTGAAGCTGCCCGACGCGACCTCCAGCGGTGGCGAGACGATCCGCTAGACGACGAGCCCCAAGTGGTCTCGTTGCTCTCGCCCGAATCGCTACCGCCCGCAAGTCCAACCCCATCATTGGAAGACCCACCTCCTGGCCTGCGCCGCAAGCGCGGCGACGAGGCCTCAGGTGAAGACCGGAAGCGGGCATGCGCTCGTGCCCTAGGCACTGAGCGACCCACACCCCATCCCCGTGACCCCCGCCGCATCGCGGCCCCACCTACGGCTAACACCACAGACCGGACGCAACCGACCTATGCCACCGTTACCACGGCCGCGTACGTCTGCGCGACGGCCTCTGCACCGAAGCCCACCACGGCCAGTCACCCCCGCCCACCCGCACAGGCATCTAGCGAGTGGGCGGAAACAACACTGACCGCCGCAACCACCACCATCAACCATCGGACGTGACCAAGAAGGAGAGATACCCACCGATCATCATAGAGAGCTTCACTAACAGCACCAAACACCTCCGCGTGCTGAAGGAGAAGCTCGGCAGACCACCGTCCGTACGCCCCTATAACAAGGGCGTGCGTTTCACGCCAACTGATGGAGACGAGTTCCGTGTCATCCAGTCATACCTCTCAAACCTGGCTGAGGGGGACCGACTGACATGGTTCTCGTACTCCCTACCCAAGGAAAGAAGTCTCAAGATTGCCATCAGAGGACTTCCGGTTGATACCAAACCGGAAGAAATCAAGGATGAGTTAACGGAGCTTGGCTTTGTTGCCGAGCACGTGAAGAAGATTGCCGCAAGAAGAGGCAGACCAGGATGCATCTTCTTCGCTCAGATGCAGAGGACGGCCAACCTGACCCCGGACATATACAAAGTGGACGAACTGCTGTGTATGCCCGGGGTGAAATTGGAACACTGGCGTGGGAGGAGAGGCCCAGCACAATGCCATAGATGCCAGGCATTCAGGCACTCCTCCCACAACTGCTTTCGGCGGCTGGCGTGCGTGCGGTGCGGGGGCGAGCACTTCGCGCACAACTGCCCCAGACCCCTCGATGAGCCGGCGACGTGTGCGAACTGTGGCGGCGCGCACACCGCCAACAACTCCCGCTGCGCTGTGTTCCGCGAGGAGGCGCGGAACAAGCGCGCGGGCACTACAGCCATAACCACGATGACGACGCCAACCTCAAGTAAGCGCGCACCCGTGCGCTTACCAAAGGCCACCGGACTGAAGACTGCCACTGAGTCTCTCATGGCCGCCGCAAACGACCCGCCAGTCCGACGCGTCGGCCCTGAGGGAACAAAGAAGAAAAAGAAGAAGCACAAGAAGAAGGGTGCACGACAGGGCATTGCTCATTCCCCTGCCCAAGTCGAACCCACTCAAACTAAGCACGCGGAGGGCGCGTCACACGCACCCCTCGCGCGACCAAGAAGGCCGACTGCAACTGTCTCGCTCCCACGCGAGAGCGAGACAGCCAACAAGAAGACGACAAAGACGGCGGCGGAACTCGAAATCATCGAGTCCGCCCTCTGCATTCTTCAGGACGTGCTCCAGGCGCTTAAGGAGGGAGCTGACCCCATCCCGCTAGTACTAGCGGGGGTGGGCAAGAATAGAATAGAATAGAATAGAATATATTTATTGGCCTTATAATATTGGTTGTCATACTGGGCAAGTCAGTAGTAGGTACAATTTTGGATAATATTAATTTAAGATCTCACATAATACAAAATAGCAATAAATATTTATCGGTATCACATCAAAATTATTATAAATATTAAAATTATTATTTGTAGGTATCACATCAAAATTATTATATATTCGTAAAAAAAATTACAAAAATAAGGAAAATCAAAATAATAAAAGTATACATAGTAAAATAATTATAAACGGAATGTCAAAAATTTGTTCAATACACAAATATAAATAACAAAAAATGTCTAGACTTTATATGAATTACTGTTATAAATCTTATTCTACGCATATGCAGTCAAGTGTACTTTAATAAATAATTAAATTGTCATAGTTACATTTATTAAAATTCAACTTTTACAAGAATGAAGATTCCGTGAGGCGCATATCCATGAATTCATCTAGGGAATAGAGTGGATGTGTTTCAAAAAACTGCTTTAGTACTTTTTTAAAGTCAATTATGTTTAAATTTGATATTGTCAAAGGTAACTTATTGTACATAGAAATTTTATTGAAGATTCCTTGTTTTCGGACCTTTGTCAGTCTAACTTTAGGCTTAAATAACTTTTCTTTGTTGCGCAAATTATAGTTATGAACATTTCTGTTTTTTAACATTGTTTCCTTGTCTTCGTGTATCTCCAGTAAACTATTAAATAGAGATATCACCGTCATTATTTTATTCTTCTTAAAATGTGTTCTAACTGACATGCGTTTACGCAGTCCAAAAATTATCCTAATTGCCCTTTTTTGAGACTTTAGAACCTTATTTATGCTTGCACCATTCCCCCAAATAGTGATGGCATATCTTGTGAGTGACTGAATATAAGCATAATAAATTGACAGCAAAGAAGTTTTATCAAGCAAAGGTTTTAGTTTAAGCAAAGCGTAATTAGCACTTGCCAATTTTTTGCACAGTTTTTCAATATGGGCTGAATGTGTTATCGTGTAGTCCACGGTATATCCAAGGAATACATTCTCTGTCAAACCGATTTTATCTTTTAAGTCCTTTCGTATTTTATATTTCATTATAACACTCTTATCTGTATTAAGGATAATTCCGTTTGCGTTAAACCATTCTTTTAATATACTCATTGCGTCATTAAGTTTAATATTTAGATTACATTCATTGATGTCACATACTCCTACGTGAGTATCATCTGCAAACAAACTAGCATATGCCCAACTTGGCAAAGCATTAATAATGTCATTAACGTATATTAAGAATAGTACTGGCCCGAGTATTGACCCTTGAGGTATTCCTATATTTAGTACATATACTGATGAATTAACGTCATTTACTGTTACAATTTGTTTTCTATTATTTAAGTAAGAATGCATCATGCTCAGCTCCGTATCATGAAACCCATAGTACTGAAGCTTTGAAATTAATATATCGTGTCGCAAACAATCAAATGCTTTAGACAAATCGCAGTAAATACTAGCGCATTTTTGTGATTTGTCTAAGGAGTCAAGGATATAATAAATAACCTTTCTAATGGCCATTTCAGTTGATCGACCTTTACGGAATCCAAATTGTGCCACTGTAAAAAGTTTATTTCTTTCAAAATAATCAACTATTCTCCGTTTTAGAGCAGATTCAAGAATTTTTGAAATAACAGGTAGAATGCAAATAGGTCGGTAGTTTCCAAGTACAGAGTTGTCTCCTTTTTTGTGTAATGGTACAACTCGGCCGATTTTAAGACAATCTGGAAATATTCCTTTGTACAATATTCAGTAATTCTATTAAGTATTTATTTTTCAAAATCAAATCCTTGAGTGTCCTAGTATTCATGTCATTAGCATCTAGTGAGGTTTTTTGCTTCATGTTTCTAACAATAGTCTGTAATTCTTTGTAACTTATTGGGTAAAATTTTATTAATGTCAATGGTTTTTTGTTTATGTCTAAGTATTTCGTATATTTGTCAATGTCTGTTTCAGATTTACAAGTCAATTTGTGGGCAATATTTGTGAAGAAATTATTAAATGAATCTGCGATAATTTTACTATTTGTCAGTTGTTTGCCATCTTCATTTATTAGGTCAATTATTTTCTTATTTTTCATTTTCTTATTATATCTCACTTGTTCATTAATAATACTCCAAGTTTCCTTTATCTTATTTTTTGAGTCTCTAATTCTATGTCCATATTGTTTTTTTTTTTGCCGAAACTAAAACCTTTCTTAAAACTTTTCTATATTTTCGGATTTTTAATTTTCGCTGATCAGAAGGTTCAAGTTCTTGCATAAGTTCCATTTGTTGCAAGTTTTTTTTTGATAATTCTATACCTTGCGATGTAAATTTTTTGTTTACTTTGCATATCATGCGTTGCTTTTTCCTCGGAAAAGCAATGTTGTAATAAAACTTGATCGCGTCTTGTAAAATATTTATTCTTGTATTTGTATCGTCACACATAATTAATTGATTCTTTAAATTAACATAATCTTTTTGTAATAAATAATGAAAATAGTTATAATTATTGGCAGACATAACTCTGTTAAAGTAATATTTATTTTCATTGAACCATTCTACATTGTTAGCAATAGTTAGATTTATAACGTTATGATCAGATAGCTTTCGGTCTAATATATAACCATCGCAGCACTCGAAGTTTACTACGAAATTATCAATACAAGTGGCACTTGGCCCTTGCACTCTAGTAGGCTCATTAAGTACCCAATTACAATTAAAGTTATCCAGTATTAATTGAAATTTTGTAACATATTTATTTGTTTTTAATATATTCAAGTTAAAGTCTCCCGCAATCACAATACGTTTCCCTTCCCGACATAATTTGTGAAGTAATTTTGTAAGTATGTCAAAAAAGAGATCAATATCTTTATCCGGTCTATAAACTGCTAGAACAACTAATTTGTTACATCTTAATTCAATGGCTGCTAATTCAAAATTCATTTCGAATGCAAGCTTATTTAAGTCATGTCTAACCTTAAAATCTAAATTATCTCGAACATAAATCGCAGTTCCTCCGTGGTCAAAAAACTTTCTGTTAAAGTACGTCGCAAGTTCAAAGTTCTGAATGTTCATTGCTTGAACTTGGTGGTCTTTTCCCCACGTTTCTGATAGACATAGCACATCGCACTTGTAGTCATTCAGTAAATCTTCTAGGTCTTGATATTTATTATGGATACTTTGCATATTAGAATGTAGTATTATCCATTCCTTCCCAGATACGCATTTTCTTGAAAATTTTGATCTTGTTCATAGATTTTTTGTGCTTTGTTCTCTAATGTTATAAACTGTAGATTAGATGATCCATAAAATGGTTGTTTAGCGGCAGTTATTATTGCCTGAGTCATAACATTTTTAATTGTACAAAAGTGGCCGGTGATACCGTTGTCATATTTTCTTGTGTTTGGGTCAATATATTTAACATTTGCAGTCACGTTTGCCAAGTGTGCTATCGCTTTATTTATTTGGTAAATTTTGTCGTCATGCCTACTATTATAACTGACACCGCTTACGATCACATTGAATAGTCTGTTAGGTCTATCTATGATGTCATATAGGAGCTTAATATACAATTGTTCGTTGCTCGAATGATGTGGTGCTTCGTATTTGCTTATGAAGATGGCTACTTTCCTCGATTTTTAGGTACTTTGACCAAGGAGAAGAAGAGTGCATGGAAATGTCCGTGGTGTCTGAGTAAGCAGCCTAAGACTTGTAATGTAAATACTCCTGTAGGCGCTGGGCACTCTGCAGTTATGAAAGGCAAAATTAATCTGCGCCAGATTAGTCCACTGCAGAACATTCAACTGGGTAACAATAGTGAAGTGGACAACGTAACTGTTGGGCGCGGTACTGGCGGCAGATACCCTAACCGTGAATTGGACCACTCGTGCACAGAGGATACTTATTATTTGGACGGCGTAAGGTCCGTTGTTAGAGACGAATTTGAGAGAATTATCGATGAGCGACTATCGATATTAATCACTAAATTGGTCTCAGAACAATTTTTATTGCCGATGACTAAGACAATCAAGTCCCTCTCGGAGCGAGTTGATGGGCTAGAGTTCGAATTGAAGGCTATCAAAGAACAAAAATTACAAGATGGTCTGCCTCATGAGGCTGAACCTGTCTGCGTGCCATCACTTAATGAGACACAAATTCGACATGATACACTCTCATATCAGCCTTCAAGAATAAGTCCAGGTGATGCAGAAATTACATTTCAAAGCAGTGGAATTGGAAGCTCCCAGTGGACTGAGGTAACCAAAAGGCGCCCCCGCGTTCGAAGTGAACCTGCCGGTGTAGTGCGAGGAGCTGCAGAGCCGAACACCAACGGCCTCGAAGCAGCAGAACGGCGTCGACAACTGCATCTTTACTACGTAAAGGTGGGCACCACTGAGGCACAAGTAAGAGACCACTTAACTCATATCTCTGGAAATAGTTCCTGTACGGTTGAAGCACTGAAAGCGCGTGGAAATTACGCATCTTTCAAGCTGACTGTTCTTTCTAGCCTAGCTGATGTTGTAATGTCTCCCCAAAACTGGCCCAAGGATATCTGCGTGAAACCATGGCGGCAGTCCTTTCGGCCGAAAAATAAAGAAGCCCAAAAAACATAGTTCACACAAAGATATGATCCTGCTTTATCAGAATGTCCGCGGCCTCAGAACAAAAACACCGGAATTTTATAAAAGTGTTTCGGCTGCTTGCTGTGACATCATCGCGCTCACTGAGACTTACCTGACGAGCTCGGTGTCTGATGGCGAGCTTTTCCCGCCAGGGTATGTCGTGCTGCGTGCGGACCGCGACCAAGACAAGGGCTGGGGAGGCATTTTGCTGGCGGTGCGTAATTGTTACTCAGTCAACTTAATTACTGATATTGATGGCTTGACAGACGATAAAGAAGTGATATTTGCAAAACTTGTGTGTAAAAATGTGAAAATCCTATTTTGTGTTGTGTATTTGCCACCTTCATATAATGATAAGCAATATCGTGATGTGTTAAATTGCATTGAGAATGCTGTATGTAAATATTCATCTCTAGATGTTATTGTAGTCGGAGATTTCAATTTAAACTCGTGTACTAAGAATTCTAAGCTACAATATGATATGTTTATTAATTTTTGCAAATTGGTTCAGTACAATAATGTACCAAACAGCCACGGTGGCATACTGGATCTCGTGTTAGCGAATATAAGGTCGGGTAGCGTGGCCGTCTCCAGTAACGTAGATCCATTTGTAAAGGAGGATTTGTACCATCCAACGCTTAAGGTGGTTATTTCCTTGCCGCGCAGTATCAATACGGTTCCAGATGGCGTTACTGTTCTTTCCGTAAATGATTTATATGCTCCTGATTGGGACTTTCGCAAGGCAGATTTTTGTTCATTATATCCTGGTATATCTACTATCGACTGGTCTGAGGTGACCCAGCATCAGGACATTGACTTAGCTACAGACCTTTTTTACTTGAAACTTAATGAATGTATTAGTAGTCAAGTCCCTGTTAGGAAATATCGTAATACTGTAAGCCGGGACTATCCCCCATGGTTTACTTCTGAAATTATTAGGAAGATAAAAATTAAATACTTTCATTTCCTTAAGTTTAAAGAAAAAGGTCTACAATTTAATCGTGAAGTTTTTGTATACTATAGGAGTCATGTAAAGGAATTGATTGATGTAGCATATCAACAGTATATTCGATCGGTCGGATCTAATATAAGCAGCGATCCGAAATATTTCTGGAAATATGTCAAAGAGAGACGTAGTGATAGGAGTCAGCATCAGGAATATACACTGAATGGCCAAACAGTTGTCGGGCAAGATGCCGTTAATGCATTCGCTGACTATTTTGGTTCTGTTTTTTTACCTGATATTCCTGTTCTGGACCCAGAGGCAGCTGCGTGCTCATCTGCATCTGCAGATTCCCGCCTGGTGAGCATCGACAGCGTCACCGTAGCTGACATACGCCGTGCAGCTCGCCGCCTTAAAGCATCTTCGGCAGCTGGACCTGACGCTATACCTCCTTTTCTCGTTAAAGACTGTTTGTTTGCCTTGGAAGCTCCACTTCTGCACCTGTATAATCTCTCTCTTCGCACTGGTTGCTATCCCTCAAAATGGAAAATATCTAGAGTCACGCCTGTACCAAAAATTAGATCATCGTCAGATGTATCGACATTTAGGCCAATAGCGATATTGGGTGTTTTTAATAAACTGTTTGAGATCATTATCAGTTGGTACCTCACTCGACAGATTGAGGCCGCTATAGACGATTCGCAGCATGGATTTCGAGCCGGCCGCTCAACTACAACTAATCATATACATTTTGTGGATTATGTTACAAGTCAGATGGATACGCGGCAACAGGTTGATGCTGTGTTTCTTGATTTTAGGCGCGCGTTCGATATGGTTGATAACGATCTGCTGTTGACTAAACTCTCGACTTTCGGCTGTTCACCTAAATTGCTGAAATTTCTTGCTGAATACCTTAAGGATCGAAGGCAGTATGTCCAGCTAAAAATGTTCAAGTCCAATGAATTCTATACCAGATCAGGGGTCAGCCAAGGTAGCACTTTGGGGCCAACCCTGTTTCTGGTGATGATTAACGACCTTCCAAAAGTGCTTAGCACGTCACGATGCCTTATGTTTGCTGACGATTTGAAAGTGTATCAGTCTGTGAAGTGTGTATCTGACTGCATGGGTTTACAGCGGGATATCGAGTCTTTGGAAAGGTGGAGCACAGATAATAGACTTTCCTTTAACATCTCAAAATGCAGCAATATGACGTTCTCGTGGGCCATGACTCCTATAAGGTTCCCATATACCCTCTCAGGCGTTACATTGCAGAAAGTCAATTGCATTCGCGATCTGGGAGTAATGCTTGATCCACACCTAGATTTTAAGGAGCACATCATTTCCGCTTGCAGAAGTGCATACAAGACTTTGGGTTTCATTATGCGGACTGCATCCCAGTTCCCGGACATTAATGTCGCAATGACACTGTACAATTCTTTGGTGCGTAGTAAGCTTGAATTCGAGTGTATAGTATGGGATCCGCCTCATAAAAAGTATACGTTACTGATAGAGCGAATTCAGCGGAAATTTGCACGATATATTTATAAGCGAATGTATGGATACTATCCGTTTATGTATCCATCCTTATTTGTATTAGGTATGGTTAGCTTAGAGACGCTGGAACTCAGAAGGCATATGCGTATTGTCATTCACTACTGTATGATACTGCACGGTAAGATAGTCGATCCAACTGTATTAAGCGCTATTAAATTATTCGTTCCCGATACCTATATCCGCTCTGGTGAACGTCGTAGGCATAATTTGTTTCTTTGTCCTGTCTCAAGAACGAGCTATGCCAGGAATGCACCTACACAACGCGCGCTGGCTCTTCTTAATGCTACCACGCAGATCCAGGATGTAGATGTGTTTTTTGACACAATACGGACCATAGCAAATGTGTTTAAAGTTCATGTTTATAAATCTAAAATAGTTAGCACTTTGGTTTAGTACTGTAAGTTAGCTATTGTTATTAATAAATAAATACTGTGTCATGTTTTGTGAGAGATTTCGTTTTTTCGTGGAAATTCTGAAGTATGTTTTGAAAAGTCGCTCCTGGTTTACAGTAATTTATTATATTGATATGTTCGTCTATACGTCCCATTATTTTAGACGCTATACCCTGCCCTAAGTTGTCAGAGAATACCAGTATATTTCTTTGCTCACGTGTTAAACACGAGTTGACAGATTTTGGTAGGTTGTAAGTGTTATTAGCCTTTTGTATATTGCTTGCTGATTGTCCTGACATTTTATTTGTTTGCTCATACTCAATATGTAAGTTATTTTCATGTTCATTAATTTTTTGTAGTTCGAGTATTTTGTGATTGAGCTGTGTGTTTTTTTGCTCCATAGATGTGCATTTTGCGTGCAGCTTGGTAAGTTTATTTGATAGGGTTCTTATCTTTTTTACTGTTGTCCTTTTCGTTTTAAATTGTTGTATCACAGCTGTCGGTAATATTTTGCTGTTTGTTTTCTGTGTATTCTTGTTTCCTTTACGTTTCACTTTTTCGTCTGCAAGCCATTTTTGTAGCTGCTTTATTTGTGTATTTAGTTCGTCGATTGTTTTCTGTTGCTTTACATATTCGTCGAGATTTTGTTGTTTCGTTGGCGTAGACATTTCTTTTACCGATCTTAGAGAATTTTCAATGCTCGTAGAAACACGTTGGCGTTTTCACTTTCTGCCAATCAATGGAGTACGTGGTACATCATCAAACTCAATTTTTTTGTACATGTTTATGAGTTTTTGAGATTTTTCTAACTCTTTTTTCAGTTGTTCATTTTGTAAAAGTAAGTTATCTATTTCATTGTTGGCTGAGAGAAGTTGGTTATCTAAGCTATTAATTTTTTCTTTCAATATATATTCTGTACCGCTCTGATCTAGATTTGTTTGTGGCAAGCTTATTCTAGTTGACTCAAATAGGGACGAGTCTGAAAGGTTTCCTAAGCTATTTGTTCTCTGCCGTTGTCTATATCTAAAAGTCACGTTATCTGTCTCCATTAATTCCATTTTGAAAATAATTCACTAAAATATTGCAAAATATTGAAAGGCTCACATAAAATTATGCAAAAAGTATGCAAAAAGATATTTTTAGCGTTGTTGGATTTGAACTCGGTACCCGGTACGGACTAAGAATAATCCGTGCCTGGACACCGTTCGGCCACGGCTGCTTGAGATAGTTGTTTGAAATTTACAATAGCTTAATGTAGCTTCACTCTGTCAAGACTTCGAGTAATGTCAATTTGTTTTGGGTCCAAAGGTCAGTTTATTTTAAATGGAACGTGATGATACCAACAGTTAAAATTTTGTGGCAATTTGTTTATATCTCCCCTACGAATAATAATGAAAAGAAATGTAATTCATGCTCAAAAACAACACAACGCAAACTATACCGCAGCAGGCGTGGCTTAAAAAGTGTACCGCGCGGCGCTGTCAGTTCGCCGCGTGGGCTCGAGTCATGCGGTTGTACCGCGGGAATTTTCAACTGAATTTATCAATGTTCTTCTACGTTGTTTATTTCTGAAAAAATACCATACAATATAGTAAAATGGTGGAGAAGCCATACGGATATAAAAAAATCGGGAATAACTTGTATAAACGAGTAAATAACAATATTTTGGAAAGCCATACTTGACTACCCTGGATAGTTTTATGCAACATGAATTTTACATTAAGTCAAAAATAACTTCGGAACATTGTTAGTCTGAGATTTTTTTTTGTGAAAGCAATTCCGATTTTTTTTGTATACTCGATTCGATCTAATTTAGTATATGTGCTTCTAATGACATAAAAATATCCTATATAGAGACTTAGATCTGACAACTGTCAAAGTGTCAGTTGATGTCGTATTTCCCAGTATTGATTTAATTTTTGGGATACAAAGGACATAAAAATTACAAATAAATTGATTTTAGGTCTTATAGCTGTCATACGTAAGAGTAATTTCTAGGTACTTTTATGTCATTTTAATCCAAAATATGAAATAGAAACGGAAAAATATGATATTAACTGTCATTTTGGCAGCTGTCATGCTTGAGATCTATATCTAGATAATTATAATGTAATATGTACCTAAAACATAAAATTAAAACATATAAATACTACATCAACTGCCATGTTGATAGTTGTCAGTTGTCACACCTATGGCTGCGGTATTGTTACTTCCAATAGGTATATATAACCCATCTACTTAATTTGGTACAATGGAATACTAGAATAATAGTTCTGGGTATGCTGGGCACGCTGCCAACTGGTAGACAGCTGGAGTGCTTAGACTGCCTGCAAGCCTGAAATGGCAGCTAGGTTGACTAAGTGCTTTCGTTGTAGTACCTAAAAGTATTTATTATAGTTTGCAGAATTTTGTTCAAATACAAAAAAAACTTGATGTACCTACTTATTCATCTAATACACGCAATATCACTTTTTTAAAATCTTATTTAATTCTGAGTTATATCTTACTATCAATATTGCCTTAAATAAAAAGAAAGTACTTGAAATCCATTTTTTTTTGCAGCGCATTATATGTACCTATATACTGCCTTTTAAATTATAGAATATTATTTCCAAGATAGTAATTCCAATTTACTGAAATAAATTGCATGAAAAACGTAAAATATTTTATTGAAAAAACCTATAATAGAAAATGAATACGTAAACATATTGTAGCATAACGCCATCCACGCGTATCTAAAGCTGGCAACGCACTACAGAGTTTCGTCGCGAAGCGGCTGTCACTACCTAATAGGCATTTACAGAAGTGCAGAGCAGTGCTGCAGCTAAGTGGCGCGACTTTTTCGTTCACAATAGCAATACGGCGTAGCAGAACGGTTTTTCCATTTAAAGGCAAAAATTCGAAATGTATGAAGTCGTCGATGTAAAATAATCGTGGTGGCTTGCAAAGAAGCGGATTTAGCTGAAAAATTAATATGTGTTATATTTGGGTGCAAGATTTAACAAAATTCTCGTTTGAAAAACTCTTTTTTACGACTCTTCAGAGATAATGATCGATTTCACACAGATTTAAGAACCTAAAGCATAGAACATAAAATAATACTACGTATAGATTGGACACTCCTCACCCCCCACCAAAACGAGCCTTCCTCACCCCGCCACCGATTCTGAGCTGTCGCTGAGCTGACTTGAGTACGGGACGCGCAACTCGCGCACGATGACGTGACGATTGTACGAGTATTTTAAAAGTTGAGAATGGGGTACTCGTGTGCGGTTTACGGTTTCTTATTAACTAAACGAGAAAAGGATAGGAGTTTTTATAGATTCCCTAAGGATTGAATAAAACATAAACAATACTTTATCTTTGTATTTTATTCAAACTGCTATTCAAATTATTATAATTTTAGAAGATTATCATTTGTGAAAAATATCCGTGGATATCGACTTCATTTGCAGCGAAACAAGTGTCTTTGTAACCTATACCTACCATAGATAAAAGCAATACACATACCGACCTTCGCCACGATTGACACGCGGCACACTTCATGATTGTTTATTATATGAGAAGAACATAAATTATTATTGTGATTGTAATTATTATCATTACGTTATAAAATGTGAACTTGGAATGATACTTTTTGTATGGTGTAGGTATTTATTATTGTATAAGTAATGCGAGTGATATGTGAAGTAATGTTACCTACCTACCTACTCGGTTGTGTGTTGCATATTCTTATGTCGTACTTGGAGTTGGATTTTTGTGCATGTAAATGTTTCTGAAGGTAGGTAAGGTAACCTACGAAATCTAAGAAGTCATATTAACAGCATCAAAAGATTGTTAGGTTGGTAAGTACAATAATAATTATTCATACGATGACAACCTTAGACTTCACGCACACATTTACGCGTGTACAAAAACAACGATTGTTTAGTGTCTGTGTAATAGGTAGTTAGAACGCTGCTTTTGTATAGAGAATGAGTCGAGTGTCCAGGCTGTGCCTAAAGTAAGGTCTTATGAATTGTTGAAACGTGGTTGGAACGTGAAATAACTAGATAATTTACTGCACCGCGTCTCTCCTCATAGTGCGGTTTTCGCCATTTATAAATCCATACAAATTAATATTTCCCGAGCCGTGCCGTTTCGCTGCCGTGCACCGCAGTAGTGCGGTTTGACCTTAGGCAATGACGGTGTTGACAACATCACTTTGACGCGACCAATCAGATGCCATCATTTCTAAGCGCCAAATCAATTAACCAATCCAATTGAATTTGGAAAATAGTGCGTGTTTTGTTACTTGTGAATTTGATGAGGCCGAAATCAAAGCGTTCACTGTATCAGAGTTATGCTTCTTTACTTTATTTATTCGTAGTATCTCCCCAATAAGAGAATACATTCACACAAAATTTCACTTATTCACTGATTTCCACAAACAGATTGAGGAAATTAAATCGGAATCAATGTTTTGTTTTTGATTTATTACCCAGAATTTGTTCACGTATTTGGCACTGAATTTTCACTAGATATACGAGATTTTGTCTTGAGATAACACTCACGATAATGTAATATTATACTAACACCACATTTAACTAGTTATAAACCTATTTCTTGCACTTGATGATTTTAAACAAATTTTTAATGTGGAGCCGATGTTAACACTCGGTGCGCTATCTACCCTCCTCCTCAAGCTCCTTTCCTTCCGCTAGGAAGCACCATCCTGGACCCCCCGACGCTGCCGCGACGCTCAGGCCCCGAGGGCCGGCCTGGGCGCGCTATCATCTCGTCTCCCGAGCGACTCGCTCACTGGGCTTCCCACCAGAGGGATTCACCCGGTGGGCTGAGGGCGAGTAGGGAGACAGAAGACTCATTGGACTGACCACATACCCCGGACAAGACGAAGGTGCCACCCTCATGGCACACACCCCGCGACCCAGCAGTGATGCACTGCTGGCGATGGATTGCCGCGTAAAGGGGCCACCCGTGCCCGAAGACGCGCCCGTGCGGAACACGTCGTTCCGCGCGAAGAAGAACCGGCTTTAAAAGCGCGAGTGACTCTGCGGCCCCTGCCACTAGTCGAAGACGACGGAACACTATGAGGTTTTGTCGGTAGTGGGGTACCCATTGACCCTGAGCCCGACATGAACACCTGATCCCCGGCGGGTGTGTGTGTGTGTGTGTAAATGTATTTTCCTCAATTGGATAGTCATGCATGGTCACCGTTATTCTTAACTAACAAATTATGTTTAAAACTATTACCTGTGAAAAGATAAACCACAATCAAGATAACACTTGCTTCCGCAAGTCTTCACGAAACAAATTCGGGGAGAATTTGTTTCGTGAAGTTTTAACTAACATTCATCAAAATATCACGAAATCAAAAAAACACTCCACTATTTAATCCTTTACTATTTTTAATCAAAGATTTAGTTTTGCAACTAAAGGGTTATGGTCCTAACCAATATCAGCACCAATTCTCATGTTAATTTTTGAGTTTCTATCATTACAAAACTAATTTGATTCCTCACAACACAATATGGTTATGTTACAAACATACAAATATACGAGAGGAAAAATTAATGTCATGTGCGGGATTCGAACCCGCGTCCGCGTAATTGGTTAGAGCATACCCCAGCTAAATGGGTGGAAGGACGCGGGTTCGAATCGGTATAACAATATTAAAAAAACAATATGTTTAGCTGGGTCTTGGGGCCATGTCCACGTGTATAGTCGTCTAGGAGTGTGTTGATACCAGGTGTTGGTTATAATTAAGTCCCTTACGACGCAAAACTGCAGCAATCTGTTGCCCCTTTCATTTCTATCGCCTAGACAATATTTTCATACTGTTTTACCTACTGTCTCTCTATCAATCTTAGCATTCATATCACCCATTATAATGACCATGTCCTGTGATTTAATGCCTTCTATTACTTCTTCTATTTCCTTATTAAATGAGTTTTTTTCTTCATCTGTGCTCTGAACCGTTGGTGCATATACCTGAAGAATACTTAAGTTGAAAGGTTTAGCAATGTAATTTCGCAGGTTTTATCAGCTGCATTTGTCAAGTCACCGTCAGAACTGTCACTTATCCCACTGTCACTGTTATTGGTAAAATAGGGTTGATGACACACCACACCAACTGTATCAGTCTCACGATCCAGACGCACAATATCGGAGTCACAGATGTTCAAAACAGTTTTCCATGCCGGTAGTGTGTTCCACCCACAATCCCGGTTGAAATTGGGATAACGACATATTTCGATAGCTTCTCGTACTTTACGCGGGACGAAGAACTTTTCTCGCGCAAGAACACGCGCTTTATCGAAACGTTCCATGTTTTTCACACTCCTTATATGTTCAGTGAGCCTAGTAGCAATATTTCGTTGCGTCTCGCCAATGTACGACTTACCACAGTCACAAGGAATCCTATACACTCCCGGGCCGCTAAAGGGTTCTCTGTCCTTTGGTGAGCAAAGGAATCGTCCGCGTCGTAGCTGTCCAAGCGGTCGGAATATCGTTCTCATGTCATACTTTCTATTCAGGTAATGACCAATTTTTTCGGTCACCTCTTTGACAAACGGAGGATATATCGGAGAAAGTTGCACTGTGAGAGGACGCTTACGTTTCCTTGTGCTTGCCCACCGAATCCATTGACCCAGCAGTCCGAGTTTTCCGACCGAACTTTCACAGAAAGTGCATTTACTCACCTAACACTGTCCGTTTTATAGCAGTGAACAAACAAGGTGACGAAGTGACTACCGTCACAAACACAGTACTCTTTAAAATTACAATTGTGTGATATCAACCTCTATACATATGGCAAGAAGTATGTATAATAAAATCTTCCATGTTTTTACACATACAAATAAAGTATATAATATAAACTATTTTAAATAAGTATCTTTACAACTGTCATATGATCAGTTACACTACTTATAAAATATACTTTACAGTAAAGTGATATCATCAAACTATGATTCAAGTGACCATGAAAATCCATAAATGATGTTTAATCCACCCTACCCCTATATACTACCTATATATACTAGACGCGACATCTCAAACGAGAGTAGTCGACCAGTGTAAGTATGCCGCCTGGTATACTCTCCTCCACACGCAGCTGGACACTCATAGAGATTACACGCGCTTTACGTTCGAAAATTGACCATTATCAATGTGTATTTTGAAAACACAATTTTCGAACGTAAAGAACGTGTAACCTCTACGAGTGCCCAGTAGCGAGTGGGTGAGAAGATGCCGGCCGGCTTCTTTGCACTGTACAACAATCTTCGTTTGAGATGTCGCGTCTAGTATATATAGGTCAATGGTTTAATCACAGTCTCACAATCAACAAAATTACATAGAATATTACATTCAAACCACAGATAAAATATACAGACAGATAATTAGGGTATATTCCATTTGACGCTAATAACGTTATTTTCGATAATTTTCACATTCTGCGTCTATGGTTATGATCACTATGATCGTTTGAATAGTCCCACAAACTTAACTGTTCAGGCGGCAAAAAAAAGAACTACAACATTCCTTCAAATTGGGACAGTTTGTAGTTGATTTCCTTGACCAGTAGCGTCCTCGAGAACTGCACTGTTAAGTTGGTGTTACTAATAATTATCCTAGATCCGCGATATTTTTGAGTACCATGCGATATAAAACAATAAGTACGTATCGCACGATATTTTATCCTATTTCTACGATATTTTTGTCAAATCACGATATTTTTTAGATTTATTTATTTATTTATTTATAATATAAATTGCTTGCTGCACTTACAGTGTTCACCAACGCGTGCAGCGAGCCAACAACAATTAGAGTTAGAATACAATATAGTCACTATTAATTCGCTAAAAAAGTGTGCACACTGATTGTAGAATTCTTTAGGTTTACAAAAGAAAACATCTATTTCTGCATTTTGAGCAAGCATGGCGTTGAGCAAAGAAATAGCTTGACACGTCGGAGCGAATTTCGAGGTAAGCGTGCGGACGCTCGGACACGCGAACAGGCGGCGCGCGTTACATGCGCGCGATTCTTTCACACGGTCAGGTACCGCTAACGACCACCGAGCAAGCGCGCTGGAATTATCAATATGGCCGTTAAGCAACTGATAAAAATGCATTAATAACGCACACTTTCTACGTAGTATCAGCGTGTCTATACCCACCATTCCGGAGACATATAAAGAAGGATACAAAAACGGATAATATCCATAGAGTCTTTTGAAAAGATAACGGGCAAACTTTCGTTGTACGCGTTCTAACATAATGATATAAGTCCTCTCATGTGGATCCCAAATTGTAGAATTATATTCCAGCCTACTGCGCACATAAGCATAAAATAAGATTATAATAACGCTTCGATCGTTAAATCTGGCGGCTTGTCGCATTACAAAACCAAGTGATTTGAAGGCCCTGTTGCAGATATCTATAATGTGCATATTAAACGTCAGCCCCACATCTAATGTAACTCCTAGATCACGAATTTCTGTAACGCGCTCCAGACTGATACTAGACATGCTATAGTCGTATGAAATAGGCCTCCTGGATCGGGTAAACGAAATGGTTTTACATTTGGAACTGTTAAATTCCAAGTGATTTCTATTTCCCCATTCGACCACACTATTTATATCACTCTGTAGTGCCTCACAGTCCTCCACGCTCCCAATGGCTAAGTACAACTTTAGATCGTCGGCGAACATAAGACACTCTGCAGTTCTGACGACCCTCGGCAAGTCATTTATCATTATAAGAAACTGGGTAGGCCCAAGAGTTGAACCTTGACTTACCCCTGAGCAAGTCAAATACGGATAAGAACGACACCCATCAAGTTGTACATACTGCACGCGATTACTAAAATAAGTAGCGAATAATTGCAATAACTGAGGAGTGAAGCCTATAGCTGCAAACTTCCTTAAAAGAACATCGTTATGAACGCGGTCAAAAGCTTTTTTGAAGTCGAAATAAGCCGCATCCACCTGATTTTTACTATCCATTCCCTTCATGACATAGTCAACAAAGTTAATATGGTTCGTGACCGTTGATCTACCAGCTTTGAAACCATGTTGGCTGTCAACTATTTGGGTATGAACCTGATTTGAGATGCGACGATTTAATATTGACTCAAATACCTTGCAGGGAGCCGACAGAACTGCTATAGGTCTATAGTCCTCGACCTTCAAGCTCGAGCCACCCTTTGGTATTGGAGTTACTCGGGAGGTTTTCCAAATACATGGATATGTAGCTGACTTTAACGCTAAATTAAATATGAAAAGAAGTGGTGCTGTGAAAATTGACCTACAGTCTTTTAGGATATACGATGGTACACCATCTGGTCCTGCGGACGACTGTGCCTTTAGGCGGCGAAAGGCTATATCAGTTGGACAAATGGCATCTATAGTGACCATTGGTGAGCACAGTGGATTAGCTGCGTGAGACTCAGCATCAGCTACAGACAGTTTAGGGACTTCAGGTAAAAATACCGATTTAAAGTAGCTAGCAAACGCGTCTGCAGCATCAGCGCCTGATAGCATTTGCCCATTAAAATCAAATTCCCTACATGAATGCGTAGAACCCTGCTGACTTTTAACAAATGTCCAAAAACTCTTAGGATCCAATCTGATATTCTCCTCCGTTCGTCTAATATAGTTTTTATAAGCTACATCAATCAGTTCCTTTGCTCTATGTCTGTAAAACTTAAACAACTCGCGGTTAAACTCCGTTCCGAATTCTTTAAATTTTTTCAAATGATAATATTTATTTTTTAATGTTTGTATAATTTCGTGTGTAAACCACGTAGGATACTGGTATTTTGTATTTTGCCAGTTCCTTTTTTTCGGAACGTGCCGATCAAAACACGCATACACTATATTATAGAACATAGTAACAGCCTCGTTAACGTCACGTGATAAATAAATATTGTTCCATTCTAAGCTACCTATGTCAGCATACAAAGATTGATAATCAGCCTTTCGGAAGTTCCATTCATTGAGCTTGTCATCGTTAGGGGGACACCGCCGCGTGCAAGACGCGCGCTGCTCGCGCCCGTGTGCACGCGCCGGCCGAGCGCACCGCACGCGTACCTCGAGAGGCGGGTGATACATGTCCACCTTATCCTTGACCATCGGCTCCGTATCGCCACTCACCTCAATCCACTCATCGCCCATATTGCTCAGTACTAAGTCTAATATACCACCAAATTTATTACAGATTGTGTTATATTGCTTCAATTTACAATATGCCAACATATAACTATAGTGCATGGTTACAGTTTGGTTGCATGAATTTAGATTAAAATCCCCGGTAACTAATAAATCTAAATTAGAATATTTGTCGACTAAGTTTTCAATAACACAAAACGTATTTAGGTATTTATGTTCACTAGAATGCGGTGGAATGTACACTACGACACATATAATTTTCTTATATTTAAACGCAACAATTCCAATTAGCACTTCTACATCACCATCATAACCATCTATGTCAGTGACTTGTGTCACTGTATACCTATCACTGATACCGAGCAATATTCCTCCCCAACCAGCATCGCCAGGACGATCCCGGCGGAGCAAAATATATCCCTTAGGGAATAACTCCGCATCACTCAAACTACTAATTAAAAATGTTTCAGTGAACACAAATAAATCCGCAGCTTCAGTTAAAATAGATTTTTTGCATTCATCCAATTTTGTGCGCAAACCTCGTACATTTTGGTAAAAAAGTATATACGTCTTATAAGGAATTTTATTGACCCCTTTGTTGTTGTGAGTTTCGAAATCCACTCCGCCATGGCTTAATGTGGACGTCTTCAGGCCAATGCTCAGGTTTCAAATATTCTTCGACATTTTTAGTCGGAACAACTAACTTAAAAGACGAGTAGTCACCGCGCGCTTTTAATGCCTCAGCGGAGCATGTATCGCCGATACAAATGGTTTGCAGATGACTGACTACTTGTTCTGTTGTAGTTCCGATCTTTACGAAGTACAAATGTAAATAAGATTTCCGCTCGGCGGCAGAGAGTGAACACGCAGCTGATCCTGAAGTCGCTGTACCTCGGGTGACATTGTTTGGAGCACGGCGCGCTCGACGATGCGGTATTTCAACCCAATCATTGCTATTGTTTTGCAACTCGGTACTCGCAACGTTATTCACCGCTGTCGGCTGTGGAATTTGCAGCGATAAGGAAGACGGCGGCGGCGGGGGTGGTGTGGCCGGGGTAGCAGGGGCTATCGGAGTGGGGGGGGCGCTGAGGCTCTGTGACGCATTCTGCTTTGTTGCGTGTGCGCTCACCTGCACTGTAGACAGAGCTGGCGATATTTTACTTGCTGCTCCCACTTCTTTGGTTTTCCGAGCACCGGCGGTAAATGCCGATGCTGCCCGAATACGAGCTTGTCGTATTGGTGGTCTAGCCAGTTGCATATTGTCAGCGACGGTTGGCTTACCTCCATTTAATTCGTATCGAACCGATTTCTCCATCTCACTCACTACTTCACGATCTCGAACTAAAACTTTTATAAGCGAATTCTGCTCCAACACAAGTTTTTCAAGTGATTTTATTCTACTCTCCAATGCAAACACAGTTTTGGTGAGCTCACGGATTGAATTATCTTCACTTTTGCCCGACATTTCTAATTTTATATAAACAAATACGCAGAGCACAACAAACAACCTCCGACCTCGGCAAGTGCAGGGGGGGGACTTGACTAGATGAATTCAGGTATCTGTAACGGAACGTAAATTTTCGTGATATTTCCTATAATATAAGGCAGTCCAGAATCATATGTCGAATGTGAATTGATATTTCCAAAATACTTAAATTAAGTTTAATAAAAGCCAACACTGTCTTATAACAACTACTGTTAATGGCATAGCTTTGGGTGTAGAAAGCTGTGAAAGTGGTAGCGCAAAAACCTGCAGAATTGATTTTATACCAAACCGAGCATGATTGAGTGTATGAATAGGTAAGGAGAATATGGCCCTGAAAAAAAACAGCCCGTTAAGGCCTACATGGCTCATCCGCAGAAATTTAATTATTGTGTCCTGATTCTGGAGATAGATAACTTTTTATATACCTTTCTTTAAGATTTAATTTGTAGAATAACAGGAACAACCTGCGTGTAGTTTCCTAAAAATTAGGTGGGCGCCCAACATTAAAATTGCCTAATATGACAAGTAAGTCGTATCAAGATCTAGAATCTACTTAAAAAAAATTAACGATGTCTAATAGGGTTATATGCTACATTTTTGCCGTATTGTCTTTTTAGACTCGGTTGAGTAACTTATAGAGTAAATTTGGACTTGCGATGAAAAACATGATAATTTTGCATTAAATCTCGGATAATTTTTAACTCGCGGATCTGGCAACCCTGTGCTGATGTGATGTTGTCCTAAACCTGGGGCGTTCGTATAGCCTATCAGTTCAAAAAATAACTCTCACAAACGCTAAAAATGATCACACGGGCCGGGCCGTTTGATTTGGGACTTCGTGAGCAAAAATATAGTTTTCGCTCACCGTTCGGATAGCTTTGAAAACGCTAGAAATGACAGAGAAAAGTTATATTATTGACCCATGTCTTACCGTGGGATCGTTGTGATCGTTTTTTGACAATTGCTGGTTTGACAGTTGTATTTAACTACGGTTACCTGCTAAATAGAAAAGAGTGCCTTTATTTCTCTCATCAAGAAATGGCCAGGTCATGTCAGTTATAGATGCAACATATTTAAGGACTGATTTTGAGCGTTAAAAAGTTACGCTCTACTCGAAGGTTGTGAACGACGCGGGCGTTAGATTGAAAAGTTGCACCCCGAGTGCGCTCTAACCAAGGTTCTGAACGGGCCCCAGTAAACTTTTGAATTTGACGAAAATAAATCTGTACAAACTACGTTGAATTTAAGAATCCTAAAACTGTGACAAAACGCTTTGAAATGAAACCTGGGACTATTTATTAAAAATGACAAGTGCACGACCTAAGTATATCAAACCTGGTAGGTGGTTTTAAATTTTTTTAGGTTATATTCTTGTTTACAAAACAATACCGGCCTGATTATATTTTTTTATACGAAATACTATTCGAATATAGCAGCGCCTTATAGTATTATACATAAAAACAATCCATATCTTGAACTTTCGCTTGCCTAGGCCTACCTATAGCCGCGATATTATTAAATTGTCAAATTATTATTGTTATCTTCAAAAAGTTTTATCAAATTCCAGGTGACGAATCCCTTTACCCATCAAGAAGCAAAGATGGTCACATAGAGACCCTGATCAATCCGAACGCTGACTCAGCATTAAGTGTAGACAATGATTCAAGATCAAGTTTTACATACAATCGCTATCACCATCTGCCGTTGGAGACGCAACGTCAGAGACTCCCAGTGTTTCAATACCGGAATCATATTCTGTACCTGTTGGAGAGGTACCAGGTGCTTGTGCTACTTGGGGAGACTGGCTGTGGGAAGTCAACACAAGTGCCGCAGGTATGTAAACACATATTTTAAGTAAATAATTAAGTCTGATTTAAGGCAAACATAACATAAGAGATCGCAGACTATCACAAACCTAATAATCTAATTAGTCTTTATTGCAGTCAAGTACATAGGCATCCCCCCATTAATACTATACAGTAATCTCTATATTGCAATACCCACTCTGCCAGGGAATGCAGTGTAAGACCAGAAGGTGCTGCTTCCAGCCTTTTTGTATTTTACACAGGAAGATATAAGGTGTTACATAATTACAATTTTACAAGAGAATAAATTATAGTCATGTGCGTGATTTGAACCTGCGTCCATCCACCCCTATAATAGCCTATAGCAGTATGCTCTGACCGCTTGAGCTAACACGACAATGACTCATAACTCCAACATGTCCTCTCGTTCCTTATTTAACCATCATATTGGGATGGAGCAAAACCTATAGTTCAACTAACGTTGTACTACAAACAAGACTAATTTTGTAATTGGCTTTAAACTTGTAAATGATGACACAACCTTATTTAAAATTATAGTCACATGCTCTCGTAAATTTGTAATTTTGTAATGTAATCCGCCGAGCAGGCGTTATTGCAAACAAAACAATATTAAAAAAGATATATGGTGTGTTACACATGCATTATTATATGTACTATTTGATAAAATTGTATAAGCATGTAAAGACAGAATGACTCCTATGAGTTATTTGGAGAATTTCACAAGTTAGATGTTGTATTCCCCTCTTTTGTACTCTTAAACTGAGCTGATGAAATTATAATTTAGGGAAGGCTATATCAACGTTCCCAATATTTTCACATTAAAAAGTTTTCTAATTTGTCGTCGATGTCCAGGAAATCCGGGATAGTCCCGGAATGGGGTGTCTTATCCCGTGTCCAGTAATTTAGCTCTGTAACAGCCGACTCGTCCACTGCTGAACACAGCCTCCCCTATTAAGGGGATATTTGACATAACCCCCACGCTTGGCAGGTGGCTTGAGGATCGCAGGGTAAGATAGCATCCCTTCAGAAGGTGCTGCTGCCCACTTTCCAGTATTTTTCCCTTAATCGCCTCTCACGACTCCTATGGGATGATATGACGAGGTGCAATTCTAACCCACCACCCCACGGGGTGCTCTCTGTCCCGGAATTGACGATTATTAGGTTTTTCACAAACTTACGCACACAATAACAGCAAACAAAATTCTGCCTGTCCTTCAAAATCCTTTTCCACTCTTCACACTCGTTACTTATTAAACGGCAAGTTTCTTAAGTCAATCGGGATTTTGTTATAGATTTTTATCGCCATACAATAGGAATTGTTTTTAATAGTCCTAAACTAGACATAGGAATTACCAGAATTTTCCGATAGCATGTTGGTTGGTGTACATCACCTTTTACATCGAAAAAATATGTGTTTTGTTTCACAAAAAGACTAATTTCTTCTATATAGAGACATGCTGCGGGAGGTAGTATGTTTGATTGTTTAAACAAATGCCTACATGTGTCTCTACGTCATTGCTGAGTATAGAGCCCGAATACCGTATCTTAAAGTAGAGCCAACATAGCCGTGATAGGCTGAGAGAGCCTTTTACGAAACTATCCGTCGGATGCCTTTGAGAGCATACACGAATTTATTTACTTTACAGCAAACTGATGCTACATGCTGTTTCCATGAACAGTGTTGATCTAGTGTCATAGAAAACACAGGTGTTTACTTCTTCCATAGTTTGTCCATTTAGACAAACATATATCTAACGGAGTAGCCTGATAGGTGCGAAATTGAATTAGTTTGGTTTTGTTTACACTAATTTTAAGATTATTATTGTCTAGCCATTTTACAGTCATATCTAAGGCGTACGTACGTAATATTACTGCTAAATGTATTTTTGTTTTTACTTTCTACAACGAGAGTAGTATCATCAGCGAATAAGATACAATCATGGTTCAAATTATTTGGCAGGTCGTTTATATTAAGTATAAACAGAAGTGGGCCCAAAATACTGCCCTCAGGGACGCCGTAATGATTGCATCTATGGTCAGATAGATACTTTTGTTGAACAAAGTTTTTCAGTACTTATTACTTCAACATACTGCTTTCTGTCCTTAAGGTAGATGTGCATCCAGTCATGAGCTTTTCCTCTTATGCCATATTTATTTAGTTTGAAAGGAAGAATATCATGATTGACAAAGTCAAATGCTTTTGACATATCGAGAAACGCTACTGCTGTCGGGATCATTTCTTTTATGTTCTCTGTTATTTTTTTCATCAATGTAAAGCATGCTAAAGAGATAGAACTGCATTAGCTAAACCCAAACTGTTCTCGTTTTAGTAAATCAAACCTTTTTATAAATTTATTTAATTTACTATACATATTCTTTTCAAAAACTTGAAAGGACTGGGATTAGTGTTATTGGTCTGTAGTTGTTAAGGTCTAGTATGTCGCCTTTTTTAAAATCAAGGTTTAAATAAAGGTTTTTTGTAATAAAAGGTTATAGATGTTTTGAGTTTATATGGGAATTCGCTGTGTTCTAATGAAAGGTTAATTATGTGAGCCAATGGCTGTGTAATAATATTTCCAACCATTTTTAATATTTTAGTTCTTATCTCATCATCAGTATCCTACAGTGTGTATTTTTATGATTCATAATAATTTTTAATATATCTTTACTATTCACTGGAGTCAAAAATATTGTTTTGTCATTTAAATTAATATTGTTTATGTCATTAGAATTACTTTTAAATTTAATGTTTTGTTCAATCAATTCAATGAGATCATTAAAAAATTTACAAATGTCATTTATTTATATATTTATTTATTTATTAGACACAATAATAGTATGCTAACAGTTAAAAAACCAAAACGCTAACTATCTTAAATATCTACTTAGAAATAAATTTAAATGGACAATAATCGTATTCATGCTGTCGTTAAATATATCGACATGTTGAACCTCGTGTAAAAACATATTCAATATTGCCAGTAGTCTAGGTGTAGGTGCGTTACTGGCGTGCTTAGTTCTCAAGATGGGAGGTGAGAACAGCTGATGCCTTCGACGACTGCCGGCACAAGTGTACTTATTGGGTACAAATAATGCAAGAGTACCTAGCACAATCGGGTTGTTCACCTTATTACGTAACAATTAGCAGTAATGGATAATTAGCAGCAATTTACGCCTGAACTCCAACGTATCCACTCCAATCATTCCTGAGACAAATAGCGAAGGAAAGAGGTACGGGTAATATCCGTACATCCGTTTGTAAACAAATCTAGCAAATTTTCGCTGCACTCTTTCAATGAGCAAACTGTATTTAGCTTCACATGGGATCCTAGACTATCGCATCATACTCCAACTTACTGCGAACGAACGCGTTATAGAGCATGATGGCGACACTAACATCTTGGAATTGCGTGGATGTTCTCATTATAAATCCTAGCATTCTATTTGCCTCTTTACAAATAGAAATGGTGTGCTCTCGGAAATCTAGACGGTTATCTAAATTCAGGCCTAGATCTCGAATTTGACTCACCCTCTCTAATTCAGATCCTTCTAATGCGTATTGGTGTATTAAAGGGATTGGAGATCTGGAGAAGGATATCACCTTACACTTGGACACGTTAAAGGACATCTTATTCAACCGACTCCATACTACCAATGACCCAACATCTTCCTGAAGCTCCATACAGTCATCCAGTTCGCTAACGGGCTGAAAGATTTTCAAATCGTCAGCGAACATAAAACATTGAGCTGTGTGAAGTGCTGCTGGTAGGTCGTTAATCATAGTAAGGAAGAGGGTTGGCCCAAGAGTGCTACCCTGACTTACTCCTGATCTGGTGAAAAATTCGTCAGATATGTACTTTTGCAGTTGTACATATTGCCGCCTATCACTGAGATAATGAGCTAAAAATTTCAAAAGCTTAGGTGAGGCGCCTAGAGAGGATAGTTTCACCAAAAGAATGTCATTATTTACCACATCGATCGCCCGCCTGAAATCGAGAAATACAGCGTCAACTTGACAACCAGCATCCATGTACTTAGTTACAAAATCAACAAACGTGATAAGGTTCGTGTTTGTGGAGCGAGAGACCCGGAATCCGTGCTGCGAATTTTCATAGCTTGATTCAAGTTGACGAGTGAGATGGTGGTTGATAATAGACTCAAATATTTTAGCAAAAACAGAAAGAACAGCGATGGGTCTATGGTTTGTAATGTCTGTTGATGATCTAGCTTTCGGCACAGGAGTCACCTTCGACAATTTCCACCTAGCAGGATAATAAGAAGAACTGAGCGAGAGATTAAAGAGATATAATAATGGAACTTCCAACGCCGATGAGCAATCCTTTACTAGATATGGTGGTATCGCAACTGGACCGGCTGCCGAGCCAGCCTTTAACCGGCGAACAGCACGGCGAAGGTCAGTCATTGTGACGCTGTCCAAAGTAATGAGCCGTGAGTCAACACAGGTGGAGGATCGCGCTGCTGCCTCAGCGTCGAGAACTGGAACATTGCTGAGGAACACAGAGGTAAAGTATTCTGCGAACGCTAACACAGCCTCCCGACCCGCCACCGTAGTGCCATCTAAAACATACTCATTTAACAGAGGCCTGTTTTTCCGCCTATCTCTGACATGCTTCCACAATTGTGCGGGATCACTCTTAATGTGGATCATTACAGATAACGTTATTAATTTTGATTGATTTTATTTCTCTTTTAGTTAAAACCTTATTCATGTTGTTGTTTATAATATCCCAGCTAGCCTTGCATTTGTTTTAGGAAGAGTTAATGTACTTCTGGTTCGAAGATTTTTGACTCTGATATATACATCGTTTAAAAATCTTAGCATATTCATTGTACAGTATTTTTTTTAAATCTTGTCTTGTTTAGATGATTTGATGTACTTGATATAGAGATTACGTTTTATTTTACTACATATCCAGCAAATCGGGTTTTGGGTTGAGAAAGAAAATTGAGGATGAATACTTTGTAAAATCTTTAAAACCACAAGACGAAAATGATAGCTATAAAGTGCATGCAATGAGCTTCGAAATGCAAAGCGGCTAACCATAGGTGAATTTTGTATCCCTCTGGAATTGAAGTGACGCACACAAATTATATTCACGAAGTTTTCTTAGCACTGTTTGAGGGTAATAGAAAAAAATATTTGGAAATTCATTATATCGTTTAAATCAGGACATCCTAATCTAAACACTGATATAGATAATGTAACACTTTGAAACAATATGTTAAACAGTGGCAGCCCACGAAACTTGTAAACCTAAGTCACCTTTTAGCAGTGAGGGCTCAGTGGCATTTGGCTATGGACTGCCGTGCTGCCTGCAGCAGGAAGCAAAGGGGTGAAATTCTAGCCCGGCACCCCACGGGAACGTGTTTGTGATAAACCTATCGGAAAGTGTAGCAACGAAACCAACAAGTTCACTTTTGGCCATAGGTGATAATTTCACATAACAATAGCCTTCTGTCTGTGTATCTTCTGTTTGTGTCTTCAATCCAGGTACATTTCATTGTCATTATTTTACATAACACGATATTATTTTATTATCGTTACAGTGGTAGTAAAATATTATTTATATATTATTAGTTCTGTATTCAGCATTGTTTTTTCATAATAATGCATATATGTATGAAAATGACACCTGCTCGGAATGCAATTGGAATGCACAAATTTTAACGTGTGCAAATGTGATTTTTTTGCTGGTATTGCAATAATTTTGCGAAAATAACAATTTTGATAGGTTTTGTTATATCTAATTGTGTATATATTTTTTACAGATATTTAGATAGTGCACTTCCTTCTTATTATGTCAGTATTTATTAACTTCTGAATAATATATCATGTTTTGGTATAAATATGTAATAATTTTACTATAATTATATCAAGTAAGTTTTTTTTTTCAATAGTACTAAAAAACCAGGCTGTACACAATTTTCTGAAAATAAAATGTAACATTTTTATATGCATTATTATAGCCTATTTTATGGGCTTTCTATATCAATAACCAAATTCTACATAGATATAACGATTACGCCGCTAGACGTAAATAATTACGCTGCGGTTTATATTTTATATAGATCAGATATATTTAAATACCGATTTATCATATATTTGGCTCTATAATTTAATTTATCATATCCTTCTTCCTCCTACTATAAATGCAACAGTTTTGAAATAGCCGAATAGATTTTAATGAAATTCAGAAAAAAAATATTACAGCTGATTTCTTCTATCCTGGATTAACATAAAATATAATGTCTTTTGCCTCATAAAAATATAACTTATACAAATAAATTTGACCTAAAGTCGATGGCAGAAGGTAAAAAAATAAATAACATAATTATAGTTTCTATTATCTAGTATAAAAAAAATCTGTTCAAAGTATAGCCCACAGAGTCTTGTGTTCTGCCCGGTAGATGGCAACAGGCTCGCCGCATATTACTTGCTTCTCCCAGTCACCAGGGGACGATCAATTAAGAGCCTGTAACGGAAAATGAAATAAAATATAAATTAAATAAACATCCTTATTTCGCCATAACAAACAGCTGCAAAAAGCGCAAAAAGTATAGAGTAAATAAAACTTTTCAACACGGATTTGTTAAGGATACCGGCAGCTGTCCTTGAGAGCCAGTACTTCTAGGTTAGCCTGAACAACATCTTCGACCACATCATCACTTACCATCAGGTGAGATAGTGGTCAAAGGATAAGCTATCATGATTAAAAAAAAAAAACGTAGTTTCGTTAAATACCAAGTGAAAAAAAAAGTTTCAAACTGTGTGAAAAGCATGTATATCACTGAGCCTAATATCCTAGGTACGAGTACGACGCTCTCATGAACGTCAATTATGCCTTTATTAACAAAATACTACGAACTATATACAACACTACAGCTACTACAATAAAAGCATTTGGACTCATACGCAGTCCAAATGCTCTAGCCCACTATCAGTTGGCAGTGTGCCCAGCATGCTGGCAGCATTGCCCCGTTGAATTGCAATGCTTGCAAATTAATTCTGAAACAAGTTACCGTAAAATTTTCTCGATAGAATACAATTTGAATTTAAATTACGCTTAAAACGTACATTTCATAATTATCCATGTCAGTATGTGTATAAAAAAAACTAAACAAAATGACCATGATTTAGCCATCGCTGCCTCTCTTTCCCTCCAACGCAGTCCGATAGTGATATAATATCAGCACTTGACAGCGTCTTAAGGTCTTATTCTGCGTTGGTGACTAAGTAATTTGGTTAGATAGGAGTTATCTACCCAGAGAGATTCCTCACGATGAATCCTACCGCTCTTGGTGCGATAGTTATGATTTGGGCAACAATTAAGTATGATTAACAACACTGTGACTATCTATGATTCTTAATTAATTCCATATTAGCTTAAATAGGATTTGTTGATATTTGTATTTAGTTGCTCATTTGTATGAATATTTTCTGAATAAATTATTATTATTAGTCACATTTTCATCGACTTTAGTTAAGTTGTCATTGTTGATGTTTTGGCGGTAACCGTGACGAGATTCCATTTGTCGGTTCAAAAGTGGAACGCGGCGTGATTCGTCTACAATACGGCTGGCAACATTGTCCCTGACCCAATAGTAATAAAGGTTATAATCCAATAAAAACATTCTTAGAGAAGTTGGTAGGTGAGAGTAATAGCTTGGAGTAGTGTTGGGGGCGTGTCGATATAACTTACAATAACTTATCGAAAAGATTAGAAAGAAATTATCGCCTAATTACTTGACTCTACGTGCTTGAAAACATCCTTGTATTGTTCGTAAACAGTTTTAGAGACAGAACAGCTATTTGTGTTTCACGTTTTTGCAAATCGATCTGGCGGCGTTTCTAGGCGTAAATCGATGTATGAGTAGTAAATCTGCGCACACTTACATTGTACAAACAGCGTTTGGTTTTAATATGCTGTTGGCATAGCTAGCAACTATTCTGCACTGGCAGCAGCGCCTTCTGAAGAACTGTAATCTTACACTGCAATCTTCAACACGCCTGCCAAGCGTGGGGATTATGGCTACCCCATTTATCGGGGAGGCATTTGTGTCGCTGAATAGTCTACAGAGAACTCCCATAGGCGGCCCGGTGATAGATTAATTCTGCAGGGTTACAGTTTTATTGCGAGAAAATAATGTGGTTTTTGAAGAGCGATTCAAATAAGTTAATACATTTCGGTTTATCGCTCTCATAACCACTTCTTGCTTTGTTAAAATAAATCCGCCAAAGGTGGTCAGTCTCCCGTACTGAGATGTCGTGCTTCCACACAATATAAGAAACTTTTTATATTTTATACAAACATACCCTGACAATCTCGACTTATTCGCGTAGTACTGTCAGTTTTTAAACACATTAACATTTCGCATACTCACGATAATTTTCAAACTAAAATAAGATATTGAACAGTCCTCATATTCTTCTTACAAGTATATTTTGAATGTCCTCATTTTCAAAATATACTTATACTCTACTAAACGAGCTCTAGATGATGAGGTACCAAAAGAAAGTACATATTTTTTGCTACGTATTCATTACTGTTTTTTTGCTGATAGGCTAGCCTTTGACCACTATCTCACCTGATTCCCCTGATAATGATACCTGATGGTAAGTGATGGTGTGGTCGAAGATGTTGTTCAGGTTAAGAAACATTCTTCACAAAACATTAAAATTTCTTATTTGCGTGTTGGTAGGGAATTTTGCGAGTGTCCGCCTGGCCTTGCATGGTGGTAGAGCATTTAGCGAATGCCCACCTGGATGGCTACCATACTCAGGAAGAAAATCTATCGCCAAACACATGACGGTGTGTTCCGGCACCTGTCGTTGTGGGCTTATCAAGCTCTTTGCTATTCAAGGTTAGTCTGAATAGCATCTTTGGTGATATCATTACCTTAGTAAAACCAGAATTACTGACCATTAGGTGAGATAGTGGTCAAAGGCTAGTCTGATATAAGCAATAAAAAATCTCCTATATATAATAACCACGCCAATGCTTAATAAGAGCGTTTAGGGCCGTAGATAACCTTTTATGGTTTTAATGTTGTTTGAGAAAGTTATATTTGATCAACTCCGTTTATTTAGGTATATAATGCTGATAGCGTTATTGAAAAAACATCATGTATAAATAACTCCTAAGAATTCTAATTTTACTACAAAAAATCTTCGCATGTCAAATTGATAATATAACGCATACGAAAGTGTGTGTGTTGGTTTATCCTGATTTCATGCAGTAAATGATCGATGTGAGTTTTTGCGTACACGTAAAAACTATTCAATATACAACAAATATAACAAATTTCTTGCCATAAATTTGTCATAAGTAATAACGTGAAAACTATTTATTGTTTTTATTTTTACGAAAATATACATCGCAGACAGAAGTAGGGATCATTCAGGCTTACTCATCGAGAGTATAAGACTAAAAAGAAAACGTACATTTATTTTTTATGTAACTTGTGTTATGTGGCAGTGAATAAACTATATTATTTTCTGACTATACTTTTATATTGTACTGAAATTACACTTCTGGACTCATCTATTGGCCCACCTTGTATTTTCAGTTTCGTTTGGTCCTAGCTAAAATTTTATATTAGGTCGAGCAAAAAGTTTTTATGCAGTTTTGAACCTGGCACATTTTACCATCTTTTTCGATCGTATTGTTTTAAATTTGAATTCAGAATACCATACGACATGGAGCTACGCCTAACAAGTCGGATATGCGTTGATTTTTGAATAAAAAACATGGTTTATCAAACAAAGGTTTAATTTAATAACGCGTGTTGCCTCCATGGGCATCTACCACAGCTCTCATACGATTAGGCATAGAGTTTATCAACCGCTCTATGAAATTTTGAGGGATCATCTCCCATTCCTCTTCTATGGCAGTTTTCAACTCCTGCATCGTCTGGGCAATTGGCTTATGAGCCCTAACACGTCTTTTTAGCTCGTCCCACATGTGCTCAATAGGGTTCATGTCTGGGCTTCTGGCTGGCCAGTACATAACTGTGATGTTCACATCCCGAAGATATTCCCTGACGATGCCGGCCGCATGGGCTCTTGCATTATCATGCATAAAAAGGAAATTTGGGCCCACATAGTCCGCGTATGGTATCACGTGAGGTTCTAAGCACTCACGAATGTACCTTTCAGCATTTAATGTTGGCAGCCGTGGTCCTGTAACAACCTCAAGTTGAGTTTTGCCGCTCGCGGATATACCGCCCCAGACAGTGCAAGAGCCACCGCCATAAGCAACCCTTTCTTCAAAGCAGCATTGTGCGAAACGCTCTCCCTTACGTGGGTAGACCTTCTTCCTTCCATCATTGACCTCATAACATCTCGAGTACGCAAATTGTCATGGGTTTTTAAAAAACTGAGACACGTTGCCAATAAGGAACTACTGGTTATGGTTTATAGATCTATTTGCCATTCAATCATACAGTATTGCATATCTATTTGGGGAGGAACACATAAAACGTTCCTTTTAAAAGTAGAAAGAGCACAGCGTTGTATTTTGAAGGTTATGCTGTTCAAGCCGTTTAGATACTCAACACGACAATTATATGATGATTGTAAATTATTAACTATCAGACAGACGTACATCTTACATATAGTTCTTAGAAAGCACATAATAACACCTTATAACAAAACTGATACTACAAAAAGACGAAAAGAAAAAGTTTGCAAAATCACCCGACCACGAACAGCGTACCTTATACGCCAGACAACATATATGTCAAGCTTTTTATATAATAAAATTAATAAAGATTTAAATATTCACGAGCTCACACACTGGGAAAGTAAATTTAAATTATATGAAATGCTCTTAAATATGGACTACGAAAAAACGGAAGAATTTGTAACCACTACTATTTAACAATTTAACTCACACCTGCCACAAAACAAATATCTTTCCTTTCCCTACTCCTATCTCTCTCTCTCACACACACACACACACTCACACACACACGCGCACACACACACGCGCACACACACACACACACACACATTGCCAAGTAACGTGGCATAAATAACGAAGTACCATATAATAGTAAATTTAGTTTTAGTTATAAATGTATATTGTGTACACACTTTGAATACAAACTTACGTTGATTCATTTACTTAGTGTTAATGTAGGTAATACATGTATTTACAAATAATTGTACCATATAGGAAGGTGGTCCCCAAGATACAGGTTTACCTAGTTTGGGGGCCAAAAGTATTTTGTATTTGTAAAACATTTTTATATCAATAAACGTTATTATTATTATTATTATTATTATTATTGCCATGTAACACAATTTTAGACTCATCAGAAAAGAGTACACGGCTCCAATCTTGCTGTGTCCAATTTAAATGACTGCGTGCGAAATGAAGGCGCGCTGTTCGGTGGGCTCGCGTTAGTTTGGGCCCATTAGCTGGCTTGTGTGGTACCATATCGCGTTCTTTTAACCTTCTCCGAACAGTTCGAGCGCTCACAGATACTCCGTGGAAGTCGCGAAGTTGGTTTTGTATCTCAATGGAGGTAAGGTGACGATTTCTTAAGCTGGTCGTCACGATGAATCGATCCTGCCTTTCAGTTGTGACCCGAGATCGTGGCCTTCCTTGGCGACGAACAAAGCCGCCAGTCTCTAGGTACCTCCGATAAACATTTCGGACCGCAGATCGACTTAAATTAAGTTGAGCACTCACGTTTCTTTGGCAGTGTCCGGCCTGAATAAGTGCCACAGCTTGGGCGGCGACTTCAGGTGAAGTATCCATAGATTATTGATAAAACCTCACCTTAATGTTAAGAATAAGTAATGTTTGTTGCAAAACCAAAGATATCAATCACTTTTTCAAGAATTAAATCCAAGTAAACCAATAAAACCAAGTTTTCTTAGTATTCGATTGTTTGATATCAACAAACAGGCTCCAAATTGTCTTTTGTTTCTTTAAATTCTGTGTTCGAAATTCAAAAAAAGACTATTGAATGAAATTGTGAATGTGCCAGGTTCAAAACTGCATAAAAACTTTTTGCTCGACCTAATATAAAATTTTAGCTAGGACCAAACGAAACTGAAAATACAAGGTGGGCCAATAGATGAGTCCAGAAGTGTATTTTCAGATTAAACTTCTATCGATAATTGCATTCCATCTTGACAATAATCTTAATGCAGTTTACATCTATCGACAAGACGCTGACCCTTCCTTAATGCTACCGCACCAAACAAACCACACCGGGCGTCCGCTGAATGCGCACGCATGTAATATACGAAAGAAAATTTGCGCCAACAAAACGTCAATAAAGTTTACAACAAAAACAATTGAACAGTTAAAAACGTTAGGCAGTGACAACATATCATGTGTTAAGTTAACAGTGTTCAAAGTGATCGCCTTACAAGTGTTTTTGATAACGCATCCGCAGCGGTGCATCGATTTTGCAAACAAACCGCGGAGAAATGAAACATTGATGTTTGAAATATTTAACGAAATATGAATGGAAGACTAGAGACGTTGAATGCACCTGATTTTGTGAAGCCGTGATAAGGTGCCGTGCACAACGTATGCCTTTAGAAATGTTTAGTGTTGATTTGATTTGGCCGAAAACAACGTCTCGAGATTTAGAGAACTCATGTTCTGTAGTAACAGATAATATAGCAAATGTTGTAGCAGTACGTTCTACTGCTAGTGTAATTTTTAAAAATGATGTGGCCTTCATCTCAAGCGAGCAAGATACTTACCCTACTACTCCTAGTTATTCTATTATTCTGCGTATATATGGACACGTTTTTATATTTAAGGATACAAGTGTATAAGGTTGATATATTCGATGTTGTTGACAGTGTCAATGTTACAGAAACTTCTACATATAAGTCTAAATCTGAGCAACATTACGCTGATGTTACTTGGATACCGTGCTATATAAATCCTTTATGCCATCCGACAGTCAAAGCCTTAATGATAGATCACATTAACCATTATATCTATGGTCCATTGTGCTCTATTTTTGATAGGGGGTTAGGTATCTCGGAGAAATGGTTGATAATAACGCCGAATATGATTTCTTTCTTTCACGTGTTCATAGCTTTTGTTGGAGCGAAGTTCTTAACCTGTCAGTATTTAGCCGTTAGACGGTTGGGTGTAGTTTTGTTTCAAATAAGAATGTTTTTGGACGATCTAGATGGACATGTTGCGAGAGAAAGAAAGCATTTGAAAGGCGAAAGGTCTGAGGTTGGGACCCTTGGTTATTGGGTCGATGGCATTTGTGATTTAATAGGCGTAGTTGCAATGGTTATTGGTATACTTTTATATCTTAAAAACAATCCACCTAGACGAGGATACAAAGGCACTCCAGCTAGCACTCTACCTTATCATCAGTTAAAGGAAATCAATTCAACTGAAGACATAGAAAAAGAAGCTGAAGTAGGAATTTCATATAAAACTAAAGTGACCTATCAGAGAATAGTCCAAGTTTTGGGATTATTTTCCGGTCAAATGATTCTATCTTCTCTCGCTTGGAACAGATATATAGATATATACCAAGACTTGTTAGAAAATTGCACGGAATACGATCTCTATAAACGTGAGGCGATGTTTAAATCGGGAGTATTTTTCTTTGCGTCCGGTCTTTGGAGAGTTATAAACCCCCATAGTTATTTGCATTTGCTTTCTTTGGCCGTATTCTGTGATAAAACTTGGCCTTTTTTGAAAGCTGTGCATTATATAGGTTACATGTGTTTGGTTATTATCGTCGGTGTGTCGGAGTATCTAGTAGATGTTTCTAGGAGTTTTGTTATGAATGGTAAAGACGGGCGATGATTCAAGTGATTTCTGAAGGTTTCCAGTGAGTTGTTGTCCGTTTTCTCAACTATGTAGTACCGTAGACTTGTGGTCGTTTGTAACCAGTGTGGCGTTTGTGTTATCGTGTTCATTGTAAAAGTAGTTTCTCGTCAAGTTTTGGATATTAGGGTGAGAACCTAGTCAGAACTGTATTCTAACGTTTCTCTTGGTACTTAATGTAAAAGTGGGAGGAAAAAATATTTGAGTCGAGTAAATCACCGTACTTCAATTGCAAAATTAAACTTATAGACCTTCTTTTTGTGAACAGTCATTAATTTTTTTTAATTTCTTTCTCAACCGTTTTTTCTTATTATTTAAAACTGTTATTCTGACCCAGTTATGAGATTGAAAAGTAATAATTCTATACAAATTTACTTGCTCAATCAATGCTATCGCGTGTGCCATATTGGAACACAAGATTTTAAACAATACAATATAACCAATTATAGAGTATATCGGACAAACAGTGAAACTTATTTCAGGATTATAGTATACATTCTAGTTACGTATATCTCGGGTGGCGAATGTATTGCAGTGTTGCGAAGAACACGTTGTGATCGCTTTATTTGAGGGTATTCTTGATGAGACGCAGTTGCCCGCCTGATGGTTCGCGGTTACGCCTGTCTGTTACTGATGCAGTGTCACCGTCCTCGTTTTGCTTGATAATGCACTGCGCTCGTCAGTCCGAGATGTTAGTTGTTGTGTCTCGTAAGCCTAGTCATTTCACCTGGTACAGTGCCCTTACCATCTAAACACAGATGTCTTTGCACAACACTACTTTGAGACGTACTCTTGCTGAAGACACCTAACACCTGGTAAAGATAGTCGATCTGTACGTGTTTTTTATGGGTCTGGGTAAATGATTGACTTCAGGCAGGAAATCTGCTCTTGTTGTTACTATATACTAAAAAGTATAAGTTAATAAAATCATATCGCTACAACGAATCTAGAGATTAATTACTAGGGGCCTTCAGGGTTATGATACTTTGTTAAGGTGAATTCTTACCAAAATAGGCATTTTTTTCTCTTCAACACGTTGGAATCAAAAATTTTGTCAATGTTTAAATTGCTATTAATACAATTGTCATCTGAACTACACAAAATCTGTCGCCAAGCACTTAACGGTGTGCTGTCCGGCAGCTGTTCTTGAGAGCCAGTAATTCTAGGTTTGCCTCAAAATCATCTTCGACCACATCATCCCTTACCATCAGGTGAGATAGTTGTCAAGGACTAGTCTAACAGCTGCAAAACAAAAATTGGCAAGCTTGACGATAAAGAATTTGATAGTTCGTTTGTTATATAATTTGGAGGTGTTTAGTATTTTCAACTCCATCACATAAGTAGATGGCCCAATAATTTAAAAAATATGATTTTTATTTGCTTGAATTCATTGACTTAACGTGCGGTGAGATCAGCGTGCGTTGAAATCTTTGTTAGAAAAAATATACCAAACATTTACCAAATTTAAATTTAAACGATTTATATATATGTAAGTAGTGTTGAGACCGTAGCAAGAAATTCTGAAAAAAAATCTCCGCCTCTGAAGGGTTCTATACCCAAAAGGCGAAACGAAACCCGCTGTCTGTCTGCCCGTCTTTATGTCAGTAGAGTCTTTAGCACGTAAATGAAATGAGTCACCAAAATGGAATTATGTTATTTTATCTAGAACATTGGCCCGAAGATGTAAATTACAGGCACATATGAGACTTAACAACTACGTCTCAAGGTGACGGGCGCAGTGCAATTCGTGACTTGTGACGAAATGCATCTGTTATAGGCAGAAGTTAGTCCGCTTAACATCAGGTGGGCGTCGTGATTGATTCGTCACAATTACATAAAAAAAAACTAATTCAACATTATATTTATTCACATTGGACTTAATATTAAAATATTTCTAAACATATTAAATCAATTTAAATATTTTGCATGGTGGTAGGGCATTTTGCGAGTACTCGCCTGGTTAGCTAATAACTTCAAGTAGAAAATTTGTCGCCAAGAACCTAACGGTGTGTTCCGGCAGCTGTCCTTGAGAGCCAGTAATTAGCCAGTTTAGCCTGAACAAAATCTTTGACCACATCATCACTTACCATCAGGTGAGATAGTGGTCGAAGGCTAACCTGTCAGCTATAAAAAATAATGTGACACTGTTTCTTTGTAACAAACTACTTATATCAATTCTGTTATTTATAACTAAGTCTTAAAAAATTTACTTCCACCACTGACATATGAAATACGCAAGTAGAGAATCTGTCGCCAAGCACCTAACGGTGTGTTCCGGCGGCTTTCCTTGAGAGCCAGTATTTATAGGTTAAGCCTGTTAACACCTTCGACCACATCATCACTTACCATCTCTACCATCCATAGGTTTACCTATCAGCAGTAAAAAAAATATATTTTGATTTACCTAACCAAACTACTAAATCGATTTTCATAAAATGTCTATGTGATCAATCTAAAAGCTAGCAATATATCTTCGCATTATAAAAACGATTCGATTATGTAATCACGACACCGACTTCAACAAACTACGAGTAATAATTCATATAAAAAATAAATTAAAAACATTTTCAAATTTACGACAGGAAAAAATATAGTCTTGTGCGGATTTCGAACCCGCGTCATTCACCCCTAACGCCGGGGCATGCTCTGACGATTTAAGCTAACATGACATTATGTCTATAAATTTTCCTGTAAATTAGATTTTTTTTTATTAGGGTTCCGTACCCAAAGGGTCAAAACGGAATTCTATTACTGAGACTTCGCTGTCCGTCCGTCCGTCTGTCACCAGGCTGTATCTAAAGAATGGTGATAGCTAGACAGTTGAAATTTTCACAGATGATGTATTTTTATTGCCGCTATAACAACAAATACTAAAAATAAAATAAATATTTAAGGGGGGCTCCCATAACTTGATACAACAAACTTGATATTTTTACCGTCTCTTGCTCGATACTAATAATTTAAACCGCAGAGCATGCGTTATTGCAAAAATAAAAATATTAAATTAAATTTACAATTTTAGAAAAGTATATTAAATAAATATTATTGGACAATTCCGCCTGTATGTCCCTACTGAGCCTGCGTGACGTCGAATGCATACATTTTTATGTATATTCAGCTCTATGCCACAGAATAAGGAATAGTATAATACTATGCACATAGAAGTAGTAGTCTCTATCACACAGTTCGCTAGTAGCACGTGTCCTGGGCCCCAATTCTCTTAGCTATTGACCAAACGCCACACTACTGCGATGCTTCTTTGATCGAACTGCTGTTAATGTCAAATTCGGTAGTCTGCTAGTTCAAGCTCCTAATCGCAGTTGTATAGCAATCGCGTCGCTATCGTATGGCTGTGCTATGGCTTGCAAATGTTGCCACTGAAATAATAATGAAAACTTCTATCAATCAAGCATCAGTCAAAACAACAAAACAGTGTTTTTCTAGCAAACAATACATTAAATATATATATTTTAATCATTTAGCTATTTTTTTATCTAAAATCCTCCAAAATATTTTATGACACTGTAGCAACGCAATCGCAACAAAATAGCTTACAGTATGCCAAATATGTCAAAAACTATTGACAGCCACTGACTTGCGATCGAACCTAAATAGCGGGCAGACTACGGATACTGTCAAAAACGATAATTTTCATGCAATTAATGCCGTTCAATAGCTAAGAGAATCGGGCCCCTGTGCGACAGATAATGTTTACTCAAATAACTATTACTGCACTCAGGTTCACGTATTTTCTGATAAACATATTGCAGTGGCCAATTTGGAACGCGTTTGGTGCATACAAGAACTAAAATAGAACTACTACTGGCTCGTTGTTGTAAAGCAACGCTTTTTGATCTCGGGGTCCTGGATTCAATCGATATATATTGGGTTTTTCGGTGTAAGAAATTTTTAGTAGCTGTATTTTGTCTGAAACTTGCCCTGCAATAGCCTCGATCAAAATAAATCTCACGAAATAGGAGAACGCGAGTTCGATTCCCGTCCAGAACAAAAAAAAAATGTGCTCCAATAATTTGTAAATGTGATTTTCTTTAACACGGAATAGTGTTTGTAATCATATTGTTTTTTTTTTTTTTTTTGCCTGATAGGTTACCCTTTGTCCACTAACTCACCTGATGGTAAGTGATGATGTGGTCGAAGATGTTGTTCAGGCTAACCTAGAAGTACTGGCTCTCAAGAAAAGCTGCCGGAACACACCGTTAGGTGCTTGGCGACAGATTTTCTACTTGAGGGTAGGTGGTCGCTAGCCAGGCGGGCATTCACAAAATGCCCTTCCACCATGCGGTGAAGCTCAAGCTCTGGGCGGGATTCGAACCATGGACCTGCTGCACGGCAGTCCATAGCCAATGCCACTGAGCCATCACTGCTTCAAGGTTTAATTAATGTGTTAATTAAGTGCAATGTTTTTATTGCTTTATACTTTAAAATAAATGCAGCAAAATTATTTGATGAGTGAAACTAAAAAATTCACAGACAGCTGTTGAGCAGCATACAATAAAATGTCGTAAAACTATGGTAAATCCGTTCCATAACATCGTAGTTCGGAACAGTGCGAACGGGATAACGGTATATAATAAATATCTTGTATCTCGCTTGCACATCCGTGATACATATTTCATTCGTTCTCTAAGTACGAACAAACCAATATTGCTTGACACGATTGTGGGTCGGTGATAGTTCGTGACTGCGAATGATTATTTTAAGCATGAAACAAAATGCTCCTTTTTTATGATGGTTTCGTAAAAGGTGGGAGTTGGCCCCCTGTTCTCTGTCTGGTTTGCTCTGAGAGAGACAGTTGTTAAGTCTCTTACAACTGTCTCTCTCACGCAGTACAGTTCATCACTTGCGACAAAAATGTTATTGGTAAAGGTTGCCGCCATCAGCTGGGTCAAGTGAATGTGCTATCACAATACAATAAAAAAAACAAGAAAATGAAAAATAGCTCATGTTTCTTAATTATCAGAGCGAACGTGACAAGAATAATGCGTTACACAAACCTTAATTGTAAGTTTTTCTGAAAGTCACGTTCACGTCCTATATGACATAGAGTTATCTAGCTATGCATGGTGGAAGGGAATTTTGCGAATGCCCGCCTGGCTAGCGACCACCCTCAAGTAGAAAATCTGTCGCTAAGCACCTAACAATTTGTTCCCGCAGCAGTCCTTGAGGGCCAGAAAAATTACAGACACATGAGATCTAACAACTGTACGTCTCAGTGTGACGGGCACAGTGTAATTGATCGTTGACGAAATGCATCTGTTATAGGCAGAGGTGAGTCCACGTAACATCAGGCTGGCCTCGGGCTTGTTCCGTCACATTAACATAAAAAAAAACCTAGTCAAAATGTATCTTTTTATCAAGTTTCCATAGAGTCACAAAAGAAGCAGATAATTATATGAATCCCAAGAGAAATTAAACCTAAACCATACAGAGAGCAGAGCGAAAATGTGCCTGTAATTTCACACTGGCTCTCATGGACTTCTGCCGGAACACACTGATAAGTGCTTGGCGACAGATTGTCTACTTGAGGGTGGTAGCTAGCCAGGCGAGCATTCTCGAAAGGTCCTTCCATCATGCGTTGAACCTCAACCCGTCGGTGGGGATTGAACCATGGACCTTCGGCATGGCACTCCACTTAACTTAGGTTGCCTTTGACCACAATCTCATATATTAGTAAATTATGAAGGTTTTAATAGGCTTAACCTTTTTTTTTTTTATCGTGTGAAAAATGCATTTACGCATTCCCGTCCACCCCGGGGAAGGTGGCCGGGATATGTCGGGCTCGACACCAACTACTCCCACAGCAGCAAGTGCCCCTACCGACTAAATAACACACGGTGTTCCATCTCTACCGCTTCTCGGCGGGATCGCAGGGTCGCTTTAGCACTCAACCACGAACCCGCCACGGTTGTCCGTTGCCGGACCCCTCCTGGGGTGCTACCCCTCACGACGCACCAGAACACATGGCACGTCGCTACCACCCGGGGACCAAGCCCGCAAATGGGCGTCAGAATACCCCGCTTCCGACGCCCAAGGTCCCCCTGCGACGGGTCAGATGAGTAGCCCCGTCGCCTGCTACTTCGGCCGCAGAGGATAGGGAGAGCGGCGCCTCGCTATACCAACACTCCTCCTCCCCTGCGGCCCCTCCGCGTCCGCCATCCAACGGTGGCGGCCCCGCCGTGGCCACGGAAGGTAGGGAGAGCGGCGCACTGTGATACCGGCACTCCTCTCCCGCCGTGGCCCCTCACCGTCAGCTGTGGTGTCGCCCATACAACACCACAGCCCGCCTCAGATGCGGTGCTGCCCATACAGTACCGCAGCCTACCCGTTGCCGCTCCAGTCTGGACTTAGAGGCAAAGCCCAGTGGAGCGGCCCCTCTGGGGCCGGCCGACTGCCCAAGCCAGCACGGCCCCTGGTTCCTCTTCGCTTCACCGTGGGTGACGAAGCCACGGCTACTAAGCCCCACCGCCACGACAAGGCGGGAACCCTTCGGGGGGTAATAGGCTTAACCTAGATTAACCGACTCTCAAGGACAGCTGTAGGAACGTAAGGTTATGTGCTTAGCTACAGATATTCGACCTGAATATGGTAGCTAGCCAGGCTAGAATTTTAGCATATTGAACTGCCAATTTACGTTAAAGCGAATCGAAGCGCTCGTTGCGAAGTTTACTTAGCTGTTCTTAACCGATCAGCAAAGTTAAGCAACGTCGCCCGCGGTCATGAGTTGGATGGGTGACCGCTAGTGACATTACTAACCCGCCTGGCTAGCTCAAGTAGAAAATCTGTCGCCAAACACCTAAGGGTGTGTTCCGGCAGCTGTTCTTGACAGCCAGTAATTCTAGGTTAGTCTGAACAACATCGTCGACCACATCATCACTTACTATCAGGTGAGATAGTGGTCAAAGTCTAACCGATCAGGCATAAAATCAAGCTCGTGATGGGGTTTGAACCATGAACCATCGGCGCGGCAGTTTATAGACATTTTTATTTATAGACATGTCCATTACTTCCCAATAAATTCATTGGCTGTTCAAATATAGTACAAACGCATAAATGTGCATAGTACTTGCCAGGGCTATCAAATCTCGGCTTCTCAGAGTGCACTCAAATCGTCTATGACTCAAATCCAAGGTATAGGAATAAACTAAACGCACGTGTACCTAATCTCGGAGAATTGGCCATAAAGTCGAGTCATATACCCACCTATTTATGATACCCTAGTACTCTAGCAAGAACTGCACGGATCTCGCTCTGATGTCGTATTTTTTTTTTATTGCTGATAGGTAAATCTGACCTCTAGTACAATCATATTTTTATGTAAAATTACGTTTAGTTACAAAGCAAATGTGCGGGATTCGAACCCGCGTCCATTCACCCCTTTAGCCGGGGTGTGCTCTAACCAATTGAACTAACATGATACAATGACTCACAAATCCAACTTTTGAACTTTAATAAATTTTAAAAAAATTAAAAAATTTAGTAATATAAACTTGTTCCAGCAATGAATTAAGAAAATATGATCTAAAAATCACTAAATATGCCCCGTTTTACCGCCATGATCAGTGAACAACCAGACTTGGAAATGTTTTTGGCGTGAAAGAAAGTAACAGGAGCCTAGATACCACCCTTTCTATAAATGTTAATGTCATAAAATAATTAAATCGGCTCAATTATGGAAGAGAAAACTGGGAATAAGAAACGTCGTCGATCTCGTGATGTTTCTTCTAATTCCTCTCAGGAATTATTCCATTTTACTAAAGTTATTGTGTCAAGCGTTCATTTGCAGAAATGCTTAATTAACAACAGTGAACAAAAATCTCCGCAGTAGAATGCCGAGACATTCTATGTCACCTCCTCTCATTGCTGTGCCTTCTGAGGAACTGTTATCTTATACTGCGATCACCAAGACACCTGCCAAGCGCGGGGATTATGGCAAACCCCCATTAATAAAGGAGGCTGTGTTCAGCAGTGAACAATCCGGTTGATTCAGTACAGTATAAAAAACTAGCTAAGTCCGAGTCGCGAGTCACTCGAGTTGGTCAACGCATTAAAACATCCCTTAAAAAAAAGTACTTTGGTTTTGATCACAGCTTCAAAAGTTGGAAATCGGCGTGTTCAGTATTTGTTAGTTAAATATAGGATATGGTACGTAATAAACTGAAATTTCTGGTTCATACCTCGTTTGAGATAGACTCCGTCTCGGTAAACAAATGGTCTATAATGACGACTTTGACCGCCATTTGTTTTGTTTTATAGTATATAAAATATACTCTACTGAATGTTGTCTAGCCGATGATGCCCCACATGCTATAATGCAAAAAAAAATTTTCCGTCTATAATTATATCATCTGAAGAATTGGAGCCATCCTGATTTTTTTTAATTAAATATCATATTACGATATTCGTCGTTTTGTCTTTGGGCTCAATGTTTTACACAAAATATCAAGTTTGTAACTACATATTACTTTTACGAGCAGTCCCTTGACATACTTGGACGGACCGACAAGGGACAATATAACAAATACGATCCTTGTGATTAAAGAAAGACTCACCCAAAAACAGATAACAGTACTTTAAATAAAGGGTGCGTTTCATTTGAGTGAGATTCGCTAAAAACGCTAAAAACGATCACACTCCCAAAAAGTTTTCCACATGGGTCTTGGCGTTATTTTCGCCTTAAACGCTACATCTAATGTCAAAAGTGACAGAAGTTGCAAGTTTTAGTGGCATTCTTAGCGTTCTTATCCAAAAATGGAACGGGGATGACAGTTACAAACGATCACGTGATCACAACCACAGACGCAGAATGTGATCAAAATTATCGAAATTTACGTTCTTAGCGACTAATGGAACACGCCCAAAGACTCTACAATTGCAAAAACTCACAAAGATATTCATCCAACTAGCAAAACGTGTAAACCGCAGTGTCTATTATAGAAAAAACCGGCCATGTGCGAGTCGGACTCGAGCATGAAGGGTTCCGTACAATGTTCTATACAACATTAGATTCTATATTTTTTACTTATTTTTTTTATTTTGAACCAACTCAGAATTAGTTTCTTACATTTGTTAGGAGCTTAGATGTTAAGACTAAAAATGTTTGTAAAATTTTTCGATTATCAGATTCTATATTATAACCTTTTATTGTAGTTATCACGTGCGCAAGACCGACTCGCACTTGGCCGATTTTTAGTATTTGCTTTTATTTCCGTAGCAGAAATACATCATCTGTGAAAACTTCAACTGTCTAGCTAGCATGGTTCTTGAGTTACAACCTGGTGATAGATGGACAGTGGGTTCTTAGAAACAGGGTCCCGTATCACCCTTTAGGTACGGAACCCTAAAAAAAGTAACTCTTCTTGACGAATACTTACATTTGTTATATTTAGGGCCGGTTTAGAATGTTCGAGTAAGTTCCGGTTATACTACCCAGAACATAAAATAACTGAATGATAAACATGACAATTAGCATGAAGCGCGTTTCAAGTTCTAACCGATGGATAGGCTAAATCGATGACTGTGAAACGCAAAGATAGTGTTTTTAATTAATTATGTTCTGGGTAGTATAACCTGGACTTACTCGAACATTCTGAAACAGGCCCTTACATTGGATTAATATTTTTGACATTATTTATTAATATTTACGGAGGTGGAAATTGCCTAGACGCGGTGAAGCATATTTTTTTAAATTATTTGTAGAGTTGCATAATTACTAAAAATGAGAAATATCATTATTTAAATAAAATACTGTCAAAAATAACAACTGAAGACATTTTGTTATTTTTAGATTTGACTGCAACTCCGATAAATATTGCAATCCAAATAGTGAATCGTAAAACAAACTACGCGTAATTTATTGAAGGACTTGTAGTCTTTTATATCTACATTAATAGGAAGATGTAAACATAATTTAAATTTATATTTATATTTAGTACTATGCATTGGACATTAATGCCAGCATTCTCATTGTTAGACTTTTATAGTGTCATTCTGTATCAGATGATGTGTAATAGATTGTTACAAAGTTGTAGTTTTATTACGGCTAGAGTGCTCAGGCGCTCTCGATACAAACGTAGTTTAGTCATATTTTAAATACTAAGTGTTCAAACTCGTTGAAACATTGCATGTACGTCCTCAAGTATTAATATTATAACCTTATTTTAATATTATAATTTATAAGTTACCGACCTCATTGACTGCTCATAAGCCCTTCGGGCTTACGCAGTCTCTAATTTTAAGTAAAATGTTGGATTGTTAAAATGTTTGACAATAAATCTAGGTTAGGCCAGTAATTCTAGGTTAACCCGTACAAGAACTTCGACCACATTATCACATGAGATGGTGGTCAAATGATTGCCTATCTCTTACATAAAAAAAAATAAGATGAACGTGCAGCTGACCACTTGGGAAGTGGGGACATGAGTCAACATGAGTGTATTTTTTCTGTGCATTAGCTGCACAATAAATAATCTTAACGCCTTTATTAATCGAAAGGTAAAAATTATACTACTAAAAAGAAGAGAGAAGATATCAGTCCGCGTTTGGCGCTGCTGCCGACCTTCCGGTATTTTACCTTTAGTCTCCTCTTACGACACTCACAGGTGATAGGACAGAAATAGGGGTGTGACATTCTACCCCGTCTCCACACGGGGATATAGCTATAAACATTAAATTGATACTTAAAAAAATGTGACATGGACAACCTGCGTAACCAAACTAGAGAAGGCACTAAAATCTCTTATATACGGATCTCTATTCAACCTACTTTTCTGGTTTTACTGTGGTACTCTCTCCCGGCACTCCTCGGGGATATAATACCACAGTGAATAGAAAGTAGGAGCGTAACATGTGTTTATTTAAAACTTAATCATGAAATAATCGACATTTCACCGTAAAATTATGAAACGAATCAGCCATAGAGCAAGGTCAAGTACATCGATAACCTCTTCGTATTTGATCACGTTTTATAGCTCTTCGGGCGTGTTAAAACGTTGTAAAATAACTTGTCGAAGTTGGTACCATGCGCACATTATTATAATAGGTACGTTTGAACAGTACCGACTTCAAAAAGTTATTTCACACTTTTGAGTGATGAAGGACGGTTAATTTTTTTTGTAAAAAAAAAAAATTGTCTTTAAGTTTTTTTTTATGATATTGTGACTGAACAAGCTCGAGGTCCACCTGATGTTAAGCGGATTAACCTCTGCCTATAACAGATGCATTTCGTCACAAGTCACGAATTGCACTGCGCCCGTCACTTTGAGACTGTTATTAAATCTCATCTGCCTGTAATTTCACTGGCTCTCAAGGACTGCTCCCGGAACACACCGTTAGGTGCTTGGCGACAGATTTTCTACTTGAGGCTGGTAGCTAGCCAGGCGGGCATTCGCAAAATGCCCTTCCACCATGAAGTTAAAGTCTTAGCGAGTTGTCTGGGCCAAGTTGGGGGCCGAAAGGAGCATTTGCATGTGTGTCTTTGTTCAGCGATAACTTATTTTCCATGAACTCCTGGTCCGAACTTCGCTGAGTCGGTAGGATGTACATATAATTTGCAAGTTTATTTATGAGCTTAACACATTGCCAACATCAGGACCACTTGGTTCTATTTATGAAGGAAATTCTATTGTTCTCATTATCGATGATCTCAATGAGTCAGTCAGGGTTTGTTACGGTTATATGTCTGAAAAGAATGTGATTTTGCAAGGTGATAGAAATGTATCTATTGTATATTTCAAAGCCTTTTATCGTAATCTAAATGTGTCGGTACTGAACGAAGGGTCTTAGTATTTTGAGTTTAACTATCTGGACACGTGTGTCCAAACCCGACTGTCTAGTGGTTTCGAACTCTACACGGTGATCGAGTAGGTGTTATTATCCATCATTTATTGTATCGTATTATTAACTATCCTTATACCATGTAAGTAATGATGGCCGAGCGGTAATAGCTATGGACTGCCATGCCGCAGGTCCCTGGTTCGATCCCCACCGCCGGCTTGAGCTTCACCGCATGGTGGAAGGCATTTTGCGATTGCCCGCATGACTAGCTACCACCCTCAAGTATAAAATCTGTCGCCGAGCATTTAACGGCACCTGTCCTTCAGAGCCAGTAATTCTATATTAAGCCTGTTAACACCTTCGACCACATTATCACTGATCATTAAGTGAGATTGTAGTCAAAGGCTTACCTATATAAAAGAAATAGTAATAATACAGCATCTTGTGTATAAAAAAGGTAGGTGTAAAAAAGGTAACATGCCTTGGGTATGCCCAAGGCATGTTACGCTCTACCTTATTTTACCTACCTAAATTTTGTACTCCAATAATTTGTTAAAAAAAAAAAAGGTAGAGTTGGAGTGAAAAACGTCCTAAGGTGGATAGGAAAAATGTGTCAAAGACTGTGCCATAACTTAAAGTGGCACGTACTAGAATAGAAATACTACTATGGCAATTTTATAAAGTGTTGGGTGATATTCAATGAAGATTACGTTGAGTTTAATAGATTTGCTTAGAATTAAGCTAATTTTGTGATAAGATGCAAATGTTGGTGATATCGTTATGGACCCACCAAACGTCCAGAGGGTAACGGCTGGTGGTACAATCGTAAACCTCTGGCCGTCAAGTCTGCTAATCAATATGAATCTATAATGGACTCGGCCTGGTCAATTTTGTCAGTTTTGGTAGTCTTTTTTTTTTTTTTTTTTTTATGCCTGATAGGTTAGCCTTTGACCACTATCTCACCTGATGGTAAGTGATGATGTGTTCGAAGATGTTGTTCCGGCTAACCTAGAAGTACTGGCTCTCAAGGACAGCTGCCGGAACACACCGTTAGGTGCTTGGCGACAGATTTTCTACTTGAGGGTGGTAGCTAGCCAGGCGGCCATTCGCAAAATGCCCTACCACCATGCTATAACGACTGACATCCTAAGACAACAACCGGGACCGACGGCTTAACGTGCCCTCCGAAGCACGACAACGCTCAGTAGTAATGTCACTAGCGGTCACCCATCCAACTCATGACCGCGCGCGATGTTGCTTAACTTTGCTGATCGGTTAAGAACAGCTAAGTAAACTTCGCTACGAGCGTCTACTAACTTCATATCGTTCATATTGAGTCAATATTGATTCAATCTCGGTTTCATATGAAAACGAAACGAAATAATAATAAATAATAACGAAATTGTTTTCTGAATTTCTTACCTTCCTCTTCTCTTTTTGTTTTTTGCTGGCAATATCGTCAAACCAGCCTAGATTCAACATAGATTCATATATTCGTAAGGGATCAGCAGACTACCGATTATGTCTTGTATAAATCTTGAATGAATCTATGCTGAATATGAACATGTAATTAGCAGACTTGGCCACCTGGACTGTGTCCGGTACGAAACATTCATTTTTGTTTATTTGGCTTGATTGTCATTTGTTTATTTATCGTGTGCAAAGTGATTTGGGAATTAATTTGTGTATTTGTTAAAGTGATTTATATATATGTATATATACTAGCGGTCCGCCCCGGCTTCGCACGGTATTATAAATTGAAACTCATAAAAAGTAGTTCTTGTGACATAACTGTAATAGTTAGACATATGGTATGGCGGACTTTTTTGTAGATACTGATGTCCTCTATACAATTGTAATACATCACTTTGCTCTATTATCAACGAGTTCTGCAGCGTACTCGATATAACATTTTTTTGATATTTTTTTCACATGTTTGGTTACATTATCGAAGTTTACATACGAATTCCTATGTTTTAGAAAATATTCTATAGCCTACGTTCACTAGGGATATTGTAGGATTCTAATGGTGAAAGCATTTTGTAAATCGGTCCACTAGTTTTCAAGTTTATTTGTTACATACAAGAATAGAAATCTTTTCTCTTTATAATATCATTATATTTATTAGTGTAGATATATTTGTTACAAAGATCGGAGACATAGTTAAATGTCCACAGATGTAAAACACCTTGAACTAAATATGCGAAAACTATTAAACGCTGCATCATTATTAACAGTAAAATATTAACTGCTTCACATAAACATTCATGACATCTTACAAAGTAACATATGATAAAGGATATATTTTTCAACACACTCGTTCGTAACGGGCCTTTAAATGCACCGATTGTGTTGTCATAATATAGTCTATTACGCACTCGTGCGCGTTTTTTTTACTTTACCGCAGTAGTGTTTGAAAAAAAAAACAACGTTTCCGCACTTCTCACCAAGGAGATTGTATTAGTTTGTTTCGTTAGTTTTTCATATAAAAACAATCTAAAGAGTTTTTTACCTACTGATGTAGAGCTTTAGAAGATTTAATCATAAACCTTCTTAATCAGATTATTATTGCTACCAAAAAGATCAAGAACATATTTTCGTATCGAAACTTTCGTATTCTTTCCTCGCGAGTGTGTTGAAAAACGTCGTATGAAACTCGTGTGTTTATTACAATCTCTACTCCATTTAGGCGTCTCGATTGTAATAAACAACTTCGCGCACTTGTTGCATAATGTACTACTACAGTGCTAGTTAGGTTTGTTGGTCGTTACTCACGAGAAGGTGAAGGCGTAATGCAGCTGACGTATCACACGAAGTTTTTTAACACATTTGCGATGAAATTTATGTAGTTAAATTTCATAGACTGCTGAAATATAAAACATAATTTAAAGTAAATAGTGCTGCATTAGTGCGGTGATCTACACTGCTACACTTATGTTACAAAGAGGACAGATTTGTAGTTTTGTATGTAACGAATAAACTGAAAACTATTAGACCGATTTGAAAAATTCTTTCATCATTAGAATTTTATATTATCCCTGATGAACATAGGCTATAGAATATTTTTAAAAAGGTTTTTTAATAGTAATTAAACAACTTTAAACGGTTTATATCGCGTATATTTATCATTATTTTTGTCCCGACGTTTCAAACACTTTGCAGTGATCCTGGTCACGGGGTGACTACGATCACTACGGATATACGCGATATAAACCGTTTAAAGTTGTTTAATTACTATGTGTAATAATCGCGAAAACCTAAGACAACATTAGGTTTTTTTAACTTTAATTACATGTATGAAGCCAGTAGAAAGCCAGTAATTCTAGTTTAGCCTGAACAACATCTTCGACCACATCATCACGTACCATCAGGTGAGATAGTGGTCAAAGGCTAACCTATCAGGCATTAAAAAAAAAGACGGTGCTGCGCGGCCCGCTAATGCAAAGTAGAAACACGCGTACTTGATACAACCGCAGTTATCAGCTTTACAAACTTTTGATCTAGTTACCTTAAAAATTAAAAGCAAGTTTCCAATGAAAGCATTGTATCTAAGTAGATATAAATTATCACAAAATTACAACGTAAAGAAAAACTAAAGTCATGTGATACGAACCCGCGCCATCCACCCTTTTAGCCGGGGTATGCCCTAACCGCTAAGAGAACATGACATATGACCCATGACTGTAATTTGTACTTTCGTTCTTAATTTTTTTTTATATTAAAGACGTATATAATGACAATATAATATTTTTGAAAATTCTAATCTGGAGATTTATAAAATAAGGTTAGTTCAGTGTGAATGAATATACATTAAAAAAAACTTATGAGAAGCTTTAAAAATGAAGTTGGTTAAAGATTTTAAGTAATGTTTTATCTGAAATAACAAGTACTATTATATAATATTACTTGCTCTTTTAATTTAATAAAGTGAATTTTAGAAAAATTACTTTGTTATGTTTAAGGTATTTAAGAGTTTATTAGTATCTGGTTAATTTTATTATAAACTTAATTGATTGTCACTCAGTCGTACCTACTATATTATCATTGGAGAAAACCGCTAGTTTTTCGACTGATTTTGTATAGAAAGAAGTTAATTAGCAAATTATAAAACTGAGCCATTCGCGCGCGGTTGTCACTGAACGGAGCTAAAGCCCTTTTGTTCTCGCAGGTACCTGTTTTTTTAAATGTAAATATAAAATACATGTACGATTAAATGTAAAAAGTGTCAAATTATGTCTGTGATTTAAATTAATTGACTGAATCGTTTCGAAAATTAGGAATTTAATTCGTTATGATATAGAAAAAATCTCAAAATTTATTGATGTGTTATTGTGGTTGAATATTAAATGTTGAATCTAATTAAAATAGTCTTAATATATAAATGTTTTTATCTAGTTGAATAAAAATTAATGTGAAATGAAAAAATAATATAGTTATAGATGTTTTATTAAGTACCTAGTACTTAAGTACGCCTATGATGTTTTCTTAGACCATGTAACCATACAAGGTTATGTAATTCTTATCATAGCACGGTCGGTGCGCTCTCTGTACCGATTCCATAAAAACGTAGGAACGTCATATTTCCCGACTTTAAAAAAGGGGAGGTACTCAATTCGTCTGTATTATTATATATATTTTTTTATGTTAGTTACCTCAGAACGTTTGACTGGGTGGCCGTATTTTGATGATCCTTTTTTTATATAAAACTAATGCTTGCCATTTGGTCCCATTTAATATTCATCAAAATCGATGAAGCCCTTTTGAGTTACACTCCAATAACTGAAAAGTATTTTCCTATTTTGATGTTATAGTCATTGACAGTGAATGTCAATCGATCCCATGAGTAGCAAGAGTCACTAAAAAGAGTATTTTTTTTTCCATAACATTGCACCGACTTCAACACTCAACTGTGTGAAATAACTTGTCGAAGTCGGTACCATGCGCACAATATTGCGATTGTAGGTACTTTTGAACCATCATGGTACCGACTTCAACAAGTTATTTCACTCATTTGAGTGTTGATGAAGTTTTCGCTAGATAGCGCTTTTTTTAAATGTAAGAGAGTTCCTTGTATGGTTACAGTATGAAACCTTGTGTGGCACTGGTTGAACGATAAATGTGAAATTTAATTTAAAGGTATTATGTTTGACTGAATTGTAATGTTTGTATAAATTGAAAATATTTTTTACGATTGATATTAATAGCCAAATTAATTATAATTAAGTATGTAATTATTAAGTATAACCAATTGATTGTTATTTGGTACAAATTTTATTTTGACGTGTATTGTTGGGAAGTGTTCAAATTGTTATTAAATATATGGCATGTTAAAAATACGGATTTTTATTTGAGTAACAATGATAAGACAAAATATTATTTATAAATATAAATAAAAAATACCGCCTTCTAACACTAAAAGTAATTAACCACTTGATGTAGTCGGTACTATGGTGAACAAAACACTGATCTCATATTATCATAAAACAACTTCCACGAGTTATTTCATACATCTTGAAGCGCTCGTAGCAATGTTTGCTTAGCCGTTGTTAATTGATCAGCAAAGTTAAGCAACGTCCGCCGCGGTCATGAGTTGGATGGGTGACCGCTTGTGACATTTCTACTGAGCGTGCACATGCTTCGGAGGGCACGTTAAGCCGTCGGTCCCGGTTGTCGTCTTAGGATGTAGGTAGGGCGTTTCGCGAATGCCCGCCTCAAGTAGTAAAATCTGTCGCTAAGCACCTAGTTGTGTTCCGGCAGCAGTTCTTGAGAGCCAGTGAAATTACAGGCACATGAGACTATGTCTCACGGTGACGGGCGCGGTGCTATTCGTCACTTGTGATGAAATGCATCTGTTACAGGCAGAGGTTAGTCCGCTTAACATCAGGGACTCAGAGCATGAGAACATAATAGAAATAAAAAATATCATGTGATGTCATATTGTACTTACAAAGAAACCTATCAAATACGTAAACCGTGTGACATGTCGATTCTGGGCGCTAATCTCAAGTTCACGGTCATCAGATACAATCCACTTATGGGGATCTATCAAACTTGCTAACAATATTAGGTACTGTTATTTATTTTATATTGGATTGTGAAGGAATAAACAAGAGTTCCACCTCATTTTTTAATATTGCTATAGGTTTACAATAACGCCTGCTATGCAGATTACTTTACAAATCAATTGGTTAGAGCATACCCCGATTCAAGGGGTGGATGGACGCATGTTCAAATCCCTCAACAAATCCTTCAAACCTGACTTAATTTTTTCCTATCGTATATTTGTGATTTTGTAATATGCCTATAACAGCATTTCGTCTGCACAGCGCACACTACCCCGAGACATACAGTTGGTTGCTTCGGTCTTCACCATCGTATGGGGATGCAGCGATATCTATTTTTTATTAGGTAAATTCATTTATGTATACACACCCGCCGGGGAGTAGGTGGTTATGTCGGGCTCAGGATCAATAGGGACCCCACTACCGACTAAAAACCTCATGGTGTTCCGTCGTCTTCGACTAGTGGCAGGGGCCGCGGGGTCACTCGCGCTCTCATCCGCAGCCCCCATCGATGTCGCTGCCCGCTTAAACGGATCCAGCCTCTATAGGAGAATAACTCCCCCATGCCCCTTCGTGGGATGCCCCGTAACACCAGCATTCACACCTCATGAGAACCTAACCCTGGTGGTGGGTGCTGGCCGTCCCCACAGCCGACACCCCAGGTCCTCTGAGCGGAGACAGACTAAACGCATTTATTTTTTACATTAACAAATTATTGGGGCACTAAATGTTTTGTTCCGGACGATAATCGAACTTGTGGCCTCCGATTTCTAACCGGATGCCTATCCATTCGGCCACTGGAACCTTACAATTGTTTTTCTCCGGACGCGTCTTCCGATTTCGCGCCGAATATTTATATTTCGCTATAATAGGCATCCGGCGCGAAATCGGAGGACGAATAAATATTTAACAATTTTTTTTAACACCTATATCTCACTTGAAGTTAGGTGACGATGTGGTCAAAGGTGGTGTTCAGGCTAACTTGAATTACTGGATTTCAAGGACTGCTACCGGAACACACTGCTGGGTGCTGGGCGACAGATTTTCTACTTGAGGGTGGTAGCTAACCAGGCGGGCATTCGCAAAATGCCTTACCACCTACTTTTGCGTTGCGGTTTTTACGAAAGAGAAAAAACCTTAAACCGTAAAATAAGGACCCTTTTATTTTTAATATATTACTATAAATAATTGATACGCAATCTGACATACTACGGCTACCTATTACCGTTTCAAAAATACAGGCTTTAAAGGTCGAATGGATGGACAAACGGACGTTTTCTAGTACTGAACCCTGAAAATTAGCAAAATAAGTGGATATGGATTTTATATTTTATTTTTGATGATTTTATATTTAGGGCTATCCTGTGGATAGCCCTAAATAGATATTTACAATATCATTTGTCTAACTTACCCTGCGAAAGACAAGCCTAAAATTGAGTCTGCTATGTTTTTAAATATCCAATAATAGTTAATCATGGATAATATTTTCTGTTCAAAGTACCTCAAGTAGAAAATCTGTCGCCAAGCACCTAGCGGTGTGTTCCGGCAGCTGTCCTTGAGAGCCATTTATTCAAGGTTAGCCTGAACAACATCTTCGACCACATCATCACTTACCATCAGGTGAGATAGTGGTCAAAGGCTAGCCCATCAGCTATATAAAAAAACTATTATTCATATGAAAGTATGCAGTAACACAATATGTATTAGAGCTAGGAATAGTAGATTGTTATACAAGGGTCGAAAGGTATCAATTCCCATACGAAGTATTCAGATGCCCGAGCGCAGTGAGGCTATAGTCCGAGTAGGAATTGATGACTTTCACCCTTGTTAAACACTATACTTTTCATTTCCATTATAAGGAAAGTAAAGACTAGAAGTTTTTCTAAATTATTCAGTAATGATAATATAACATAAGTATCATCTATTAAAAAAAATACTGAGTAGTTAGAACTATTTGTGAAATTCAAAGTTAAATTATGTTTGGAACATATAGGGCGTCCCACGGCAATGCCCAATGGAGGGAAAGTACCTTGAATATTATTGTAGATGGAACATTTTACTGAAAGAGGACGTTATTTAAATTTAAAAAACAATTTAAACTGCTTTCATAGATATTGAAATAATTACATGGTTGAACCGGGAATCGAACCCGTTGCACGAGAAAAAAAATCACCTGTAGTTTCATCATGATCGAAAGATTTCATCACAAGATTATTTTTTGCTAAATAACATAATGTCAGAAATAAAAGGAAGACCATGAATTTTAACATTTGATGTGATATTTGAATTATTTCTTTATAATCAGCCAGCCGCATTGCGATGGAGTGAATAATTTATGCGTCTTTCGGCATAGGATACGGCTCTATTTGTTGCATACAACCTAGTTATTATGTACCTACTTATTACGTAAAAAATAGATAGACACCGAAGAAAGGCTTTTTGTACCTTCTCCAATATTAACGCATATGTGCTTTCGTGTGGATGCCATACACATGAGCTGGCCTCAAGTTTTCTACGTACAAGAGCGACAAAGATAAGTTTGAGGACATCAGCACTCTCAAAATCTCTAGCGTTACTCAGCACGAAACCTAGTCGTCTGAACGAGTCTTTGGCGACTAGAGTAATGGTCGTGAAACGTAATACCTCTGTAGAAAATTACACCCCTCTTCTTCTCTGATCTTTTATTGCAGTTGTTCTAGTTAAGATCTGTCAGCCGAGTTTGTATTGGAACTCCATTGGGTGCAATATGATAGCATGGATTGGGTAGAAAATTTTTGTTAACAAAAAATGAAACCGACTTTAACACTCAAATGTGTGAAGTAACTTGTTGATGTTGGTACCATGATGGTACAAAAGTACCTATTAGCACAATATTGTGCGCATGGTACCGACTTCGATAAGTTATTTTACATATTTGAGTGTTGTAAAAAAAACTTTCAACCTTTTTAGTGACCCTTGCTACTTATAGGATCGATTGTCATTAATTGTCAATGACTAAATAATCAAGATAGGAAAATACTTTTCAGTTATTGGAGTCTAACTCAAAAACGGCTAGATAGATTTGATAAAATGTAAATGGGACCCCATGGCAAGCATCACCTTTGAAATAAAAAACAAATAATCATCAAAATCGGTTCACCCAGTCAAAAGTTCTGAGGTAACAAACAAGAAAAATACAGATGAATTTAGTACCTCCTCCTTTTTTTGAAGTCGGTGAAAATGCGCGCTCTCCTGAGTAGTGCAAGTGCTGTAATCGATGATGGCTACTTACGACCCCACCAGAAGCTCTGTGATAGCTGACACGCATCTAAGTGTCAGCTTCTATCGCTCTGTCTAGGTATTATATATCCTCTATAGTCTATTGTATTAAGTACTTTATACATGCATACCTCCGCGCAGGCGAAGTAAACTCAAGCTAATAATAAATGCATATATGCATTTCGCGACCACCACCGGGGTGGGTGGGATATGTCGGACTCGACCCCAACTACTCCCTCAGCAGTACCTACAGACTAATAACTTCACGGTGTTCCTACCGGACACCTTAAAGTAAAGCCTAGGCTACGGTCATTGAATTATAAAATGAAATGCGTGTGATCGGATCCGATGCTTTAATATATGTCTCACTTAAAACTACATTGTAAAAATGATAATTTTCTAAATATTATTACAAGTACTATTGCATGCTGCGCGAAAATCATATTCTACAAATTTTTGGAGCACAAAATTTCATGTCCCGGGCGGGAATCGTCACGCGTACCTCGATTTCGCGCCGGATGCCTTATGCTCCAAATTGTATTACTTTTCCGTCATAGGGGACGGTATCGGCTCAAAAGAGCAAGTCCGTAATGTAACCAAGTCAATGTGGGGTATGCACGGCATCCATACTTGACAGAGCTCTTCTTTGTAACATATCCCATGCATGTTCAATGGGGTTGAGGTCTGGCGATTGAGCAGGCCATGGCAGAACGTTGATGCGAGCATCGGCAAGAGTGCCAGTTACGACTCTAACCGTGTGTGGACGTGCATTATCGTGCAGACGAAACGTATTACCCAAACGGCTTCGCAAAGGGATGATCACTTCAGAAACAATACTCTCCGTATAAATTTGAGCAAAGAGGTTGGCGCTGATCCAAATGAGATCTGTTCTTTCACCGATCCAAATACCGGCCAAAACCATTATTGTTCCCCCGCCATATGGTTGAACTTCTTGACAGAATTTTGACCGTTCTTGACGTCCAGAGCACCTACAAACTTGAGTAGGTACGTCTGGTATCAGGCCGCATGCCGAAACGAGACTCGTCAGAAAACCACATGAATTCTCTTGCGACAATACTCGAAAACGTAGATACTTGATCCCTTGGCACTTTTAATGTGTATATAGTTGCAGAAGTACTATATTCTACAATGTTTACACTTAAGAATTCTTGCGCACTCTTTGACGGCCCACACGCTTTGCGTTAACTTTACGCAGTCGCACAGCATCTTTCTATACTGATTTGATATTCAAAAGCAAACATTAAGACGGCTATTTACATCAATGAGCAGCTTATGAAGGAAAATGGTAGTTCTGTTAATGCCCGCCTGGGTAGCTATCTCCATCAAGTAGAAAATCTGTCGTCAAACACCTTACTGTGTGTTCCGGCAGCTGTCCTTGAGAGCCAGTATTTCTAGGCTAGTTAGAATAGTGAATACCATCGACTACATCATCACTTACCATCAGGTGAGGTTGAGGTCAAATGGTCTATGAATAAAGTATAACACGAATACATCAATGCTTGTGGCCACCACGACAAATCCTTATTAGAAAAATTACTTGCAAAGATGCGATTGTCCGACTAAAAATTTAAACACGCATTTGTTAAAAGGAAAAATACTAGAAGGTAGGCAGCCAGCGCCTTCTAAAGAACTGCAATCTTACATTGGGATTCTCATGACGCCTGCCAAGCGCGGGGATGGCAAACCCTCATTTATTCGTCTACCTTTATTCAACGGTGGAAGTTATGGTTATTAACGTGATTTGTGATTTAAAATTATATTTTATATATAAAATATTATTATCAAGTTTAAAAATAATTGAATACACTAAAATTATAATGAGCGTCTGGTAAAATAACTATTACCAAGTGAATCGCTGAAAATTTTCATTCCATTCGGAAATCAAACCCCCCCCCATCTTTGTTTTACGCACCGTGCACTATTGGGTACCTACAAGATATGAATTTCGAAAGTACCCTTGTATTTTGAAAGTGTGAACTTTTATTGTGAAAAAGTTCTTAACAAAACGTACACGTTGGTTTTATGGCTTAACGGCATACAATATGTATAGAGTTACTGATAAGCGTTAAAGTAAGTGTGTTGACTCCCAACACCTGACCTCAAAAGGATAAGCGCTGCGAACTAGGTGCTATATGTTAGCACGGCAGCTCTACGAAATATGTAGATTATAAAGTCCTCGTAGCGTAGTTTTTTTTTTATTCTTGATAGGTTAGCATTTGACCACTATCTCACTTGATGATATGGTCGAAGATGTTGTTCAGGCTAACATAGAATTACTGGCTCTCAAGGACAGCTGCCGAAACACACCGTAACCGGCGCTTGGCGACAGATTTTCTACCTGAGGTGGTAGCCAGGCGGGCATTCGCAAAATGCCCTACCACCATGCTATAATGACTGCCATCCTGAGATGACAACCGGGACCGACGGCTTAATGTGCCCTCCGAAGCACGGAATCGCTCATTTGTAATGTCACCAGCGGTCACCCATCCAACGCATGAACGCGGTGGACGGTGCTTAACTTTGCTGATCAATTGAACAGCTAAGCAAACTTCGCTACGAGCGCTTCAAATACTTACGACTGGTTTCAATAACGTACTGTACTGTATCAGCTGGATTGTTCACTTCTGGATACAGCCTCCCCTCATTAAGAGGGGGCTTGCCATAATCCCTACGCTTGGCAGGCGTCTTGGAGATCGCAGTTCAAGATAGGCAGGTAGGCAAAGCTACCGGTTAGGAAAAGCCTTAAGTCGGCTCTACCGATATGAAAGTGGTTTATGTATTTAAAGCAAATACTAATATAATAAATAAATAAGACTTTTCCGATATAGGCATTGAACTGGAGACCTTGCGGTTGAGACGTCACTCTCATCGTATTGAACCGAACGAGGCAGAAATCAATTTGATAAAAACATAACAATTGTCATAATGTAATACAGTTACCGAAGGCACTGCAGTCTTGACCTACTTTTTTGCACAAAGACAGATCACTTGAAGAGTTGGAGTCACGCCAACTTTTTATGAAAAGCTAAGTTCCGGCGCATAATACTCGTAGATACTTTAAAAATATCTATCAATATTTTTTTTAATCAATAATTTGAAGCGCTCGTAGCGAAGTTCACTTAGCTGTTCTTAACCGATCAGAAAAGTTAAGCAACGTCGCCCGCGGTCATGAGTTGGATGGGTGACCGCTAGTGACATTACTACTGAGCGCTTCCGTGCTTCGGAGGGCACGTTAAGCCGTCGGTCCCGGTTGTTGTCTTAGGATGGCAGTCGTTATAGCATGGTAGTAGGGCATTTTGCGAATGCCCGCCTGGCTAGCTACCACCCTCAAGTAGAAAATCTGTCGCTAAGTTCCTAATGTTGTGTTCCAGCAGCGTTCCTTGAGAGCCAGTAATTCTAGGTTAACCTGAACTACATCTTCAACCACATCATCACATACCATCAGGTCAGATAGTGGTCAAAATAAAATAAAAAATGCCCAAGATTTTCTTATTATTATTATCATTTGTCAGGCAATCTTCCGTACTAACAACAATATTCAGTGAAACATTCAACTGGCTATCCACCACGGATCGAAAGATACAGCTCTTTAAAGGTCAGGCAGCCGAGCCGAGCATATAGGGTCCCTAAATAGGTTATTGTAATGGAACAAGCTCGAGGCCCACCTGATGTTAAGCGGACTAACCTCTGCCTATAACAGATGCATTTCGTCACAAGTCACGAATTGTACTGCGCCCGTCATCTTTGAGACATAGTTCTTAAGTCTCATGTACCTGTAATTTCAAGGACAGCTGCCGGAACACACCGTTAGGTGCTTTGCGACAGATTTTCTACTTGAGGGTGGTCGCTAGCCAGGAGGGCATTCGCAAAAGCCCTTCCACCATGCGATGAAGCTCAAGCCCGCGGCGGGATTCGAACCATGGACCTGCTGCGCGGCTGTCCATAGCCAATGCCACTGAGCTATCACTGCTTCATGTAGCTAGCACGGACCTCTTAAAATCTAGAACATCTATAACTCAATTCAAATAATTTATTTCAATCAACAATGATCATGCTACAATATTGTTTCTAACAAATCAAATAGATATCAGACAAAATAATTGAATTACAAAATCACAAATATACGATAGGAAAGATTTAAGTCATGTGCGGGATTTGAACCCGCGTCCATCCACCCCTTGACCCGGGGTATGCTCTAACCAATTGAGCTAACATGACATGACGTCATAACTCAAAATCTTTCCTATCGTTATTTAACCATCGTATTGGGATCGAATCCCGCACATGACTTATGTATATAAATTTTTCCTAATTGAATGTCATAATTAATGTAATTATGTATCCATCTTCCAGTACCTGTTCGAGGTGGGGCACAAAGTGTGTGTGACGCAGCCGCGCGTGGCGGCCGCCGTGACGCTCGCGAGCCGCGTGGCGGACGAGCGCGCCGAGCTTGTTGGCGAACATGTTGGCTACAGCGCCGGGATGGCGTCCGCCAGGGGACCTCACACTCACATTGTGGTATGTTCCTTATATGGCAGAAGGGAATTACTACAGAGTTACTAACGATCTAGTTCTTCCGATCTGCTCGGTCCTTTGGCACTGCGTAGAGTTTTTTTATTATGTTACTAGCTTTCCGGCCGCGGCTCCGCCCGCGGATATATCGGTTATAGCGCAAAATCATTAACCTCTTTTTGCGCAGTTGGATAAAAACTATCCTATGTCCTTCCCCGTGTCTCAAACTATTTCCATACCAAATTTCATCTTAATCGGTCCAGTACTTTCAGAGCCTATTCAATGCAAACAAACAAAAAAACAATGAAATCGTTCCTCTTTATTATATTAGTTTAGATTGTGACAGAACAAGCTCGAGGCCCACGTGATGTTAAACGGACTAGAGGTTAGTTAGCTAGCCTATAACAGATGCATTTCATCACAAGTCACTGTGCCCATCACATTGAACATAGTTGTTAAGTCTCATGTGCCTGTAATTTCACTGGCTCTCAGGGACTGCTGCCGGAACACACCGTTAGGTGCTTGGCGACAGATTTTCTACTTGAGGTTGGCTAGCCAGGCGGGCAATCACAAAATCCCTTCCACCATGATGAAGCTCAAGGCGGGGCGGATCGAACCAGGGACCTGCGGCACGGCAGTCCATAGCTATTACCGCTCGGCCATCATTGCTTCCAGGTTCCATATGGGTCGTTCTGCATCTTTTAATGTATTTATCACCGGGAGTGTACTTGCCGCTGAATTTTGCCGTCGGACGTGCCATCAGAGATGTTTTTTTACCTTCGAGATGTTGTTAAGGCTAACGTAGAATTACTGAGTCTTAAGAACAGCTGCCGGAACACACCGTCAATTTAATAACCCCGGCGTACTGCCACATTCTGTGTTCTGGTTTGAAGGATATGGATGCAGATGAAATTACAAGCACATGAGACATGAGGCTAGAGTGCTCGGTAGCGCTCTCCATACAAACGTTATATTGCCATATTTTAAATACCAAGTGGTCAAATTTCAAATGAAATTTTGAATGCATGTTCTTGAACCTATGTACTATGCTTCTGGTTTGTCAGTGATCCGTAAAAATGTGTATTTTCAAAATTATTTCATTAAGGGCCTGTTTCAGAATGTTCGAGAAAGTTCCGGTTATACTACCCAGAACATAATTAATAAATAAAACACTATCTTTGCGTTTCACAGGCATCAATTTAGCCTATCCATCGGTTAAAGCTTGAAACGCGCTGCATGTTAACTGCATGTAATTTTTATCACTCAGTTATTTTATGTTCTGGGTAGTATAACCGGAACTTACTCGAACATTCTGAACAGGCCCTAAGTCATTTCGTACTGTTAGTTTCACATTGAGAAAAACAAACAATAAATGGAAAAACTGGCAAATTAGAAGCATAGATATTAGGCTCAGCAATATGCATACAAAATTTCACCGAGTTTGAACTATTGGTACTAAAAATATGACGAAATAACGTTTGTATGGAAATAACTACAAATACTAGCTTTAAAAACTTTTTCTCAGGGCGCAGTGTAATTCGCCACTTGTGACGAACTGTATCCGTTATAGGCCTAAGTTACCGCTTACCATCAGGATGGCCTCGTGCTTGTTCCATCAATAACCCGCGCCGTGGTCCCTTTCAATAGAGTTATGAATTTTTACATCGAGAAAAGTAATAAAAAATATGAAATATTAGGTCCTTACATATGAAATTGGCGTTTTTCGTACTGGCCACTTTAATCACGAATTTCTCCTCTTTGGTAAGGAATTCCAAATTCAAATTTGTACAGCTATAGACTGATGTATTTGTGCTTCGATGATCGTCATTCATTTGTTTTTTTTCTTCTGTTTTTTTCTGTTTGCGTCACTCATTTTACAAAATGGAAAACCTTAAATATCGCATTATTTACGAGTACGAGTTCCGCCGTGGCACTAGTGCTGCGGAAACAACTCGAAGGGTGAATGATGTGTATGGCGGTCGTGTTGCAAAAGAAAACACAGTTCGTTTTTGGTTCCAACGTTTTCGTTCTGGAAATTTCGTGCTGCAGAACAAGCCCCGTGGACGGCCTGAGACTCAAGTTGATAATGAAGAGTTGAAGGCTATTGTGGAAGCGGATCCATCGCAAACCACGTCCGAGTTAGCTGCAGGCTGCAATGTTAGTGATAAAACTGTTTTAATTCACTTGAAGCAAATTGGGAAGATTAAAAAGCTTGAAAGGTGGGTACCTCACGAATTGACTGAAACAAACCGGCAAACGCGCGTCGACTGCTGCGTTACATTACTAAACCGGCACAATAATGAAGGTATTTTAAACCGAATCATTACCTGTGATGAAAAATGGGTTCTTTACGATAATCGGAAGCGCTCAGCGCAATGGTTAGATCCTGGCCAGCCAGCCAAATCCTGCCCCATGCGAAAATTAACCCCAAAAAAGTTACTTGTAAGCGTTTGGTGGACTAGTGCCGGTATTGTTCATTACAGTTTTTTCAAATCTGGCCAGACTATTACGGCTGATGTCTATTGTCAGGAATTGCAAACCATGATGGAAAAGCTAGCGGCTAAACAACCTAGGCTGGTCAATCGCTCCACGCCACTGCTGCTTCACGACAACGCTAGACCACACACTGCGCTACAGACGGCTACTAAATTAGAAGAGCTTCAATTGGAAAGTCTAAGACATCCTCCGTACTCCCCGGACCTTGCTCCAACAGATTACCATTTTTTTCGAAATTTGGATAACTTCTTGCAAGGGAAAAAATTCAACTCCGATGGGGCAGTCCAAATCGCCTTCAAAGATTTTATTGATTCCCGTCCGACTGGTTTTTTTAGTAAAGGGATCAATGAACTACCTATGAGATGGCAAAAGTGCATAGAAAATAATGGTTCATACTTTGATTAATTAAATATATTATATTAAAAAATATTCGACTTTTTGTTCCTCCCATACAAAACGCCAATTTCATATGTAAGGACCTAATATATATAAAAACACAAAAAAAAAACCTTTTTCAAAACAAAAAAAAAACATCTCAAAATGTTTCTTAGGTCTAGCAGAAGTCAGCCGTAAGAGGTTGTTAGCATTTCACCAATAACCCTGTATATTTTAGGACTTTTAGGAATTGGCGAACATTGTCTATACTTTTGATTTGAACCGGTAATTTATTATATATTTTAGTAGTAATATAGTTTAGTAATTTATTATATATTTCATTATCTATTGCGTTTGGCCCTGAACAATCCATTTTTAATCTAGAGCTAGACACAATCAGATCATTCTTATAATTACACCGTGTTGGGTAGTTTCTCATCCATCTTTTCTCTGCCCGTGGGGTGCCGGGCTAAAATGTCACCCCCCCATATCCACCGTGGGTGTTGTAAAAGGCGACTAAGGGTAACACACCAGAAGGTAGCAGCGCTTTCTGAGGAACTGATATCTCACACGGCCATCCCCAAGACGCCCCATAATGGGGAAGGCCTCATATCAGCAAACAAGGGAAATAGGTAATGGGGGCGTGGCACGTGCGAACGTATCTGGCCTAAATCAGGCCTGATTGTAGAAAACCATTGCGCGATTAGTACAAATCAATAAACGAATCAGTTCTTATAGATAACGCAATGGATCAGTAGTTTAATTGCTGTGTCTTTGAGTAACTAGTTGTAACTAGTGACCGTAGCTACAGGCTGAAGCACAACCCATATTTGAATGTGTACGATTAGTTAGTGTATTAGTTTGCAGCGGAAATCTTAGTGTGCGTGGCAAAATGTGCGCATGTATGCCATACTTATTGTTTTTATTGATGTGAGACTGTTGGGAGAGTGTTGCGACACTTTTATGTGAACAAACACGGACTAAAGGCAAATCTCCCTTGTTTCTCTGATCTGTGGGGGAGGTTGTGTTAAGCAGTGGAGAATCCGGATTCAAAGCAGTTTCGCTCTTCTGATATTCCACCTCACCACTTTACCTTCAGGTAAGATAGTGTCAAAGGCTAGTCTATCAGCAGTAAAATAATATAATACTGCGTTACAAATACCCGTCAGGGACATTGTTATTATTCAAAACATTGATGCAGCGTCGCTGTAACGAAGCGTCCGTGTTTTGATAACAATCCGTACCGTCTCTGCCCCGTCCATGTGCTGTCTCTGTTACGTAAATACCTTTTAGAACTTTACTAGCTGCGCCACGCAGTTTCACCCGCGTATGCAATAATAAAAAGTGATGATGATGAAGAAAAGTACCTGTGTGCTGATCCAAGACTTAAACTATCTATGTTCCAAGTGTTCAGCTGTTTCAGCGTGAAGAAGTAATAAACATACACAGTCACACCCTCACATTGTCCGTAACTTACTTAAATAATTCCGCATATAATATTAGTGAAGTAATTTTTGAAGGAGTGATGGCTCAGTGGCATTTTGAATGCCCGCCTGGCTAGCGACCACCCCCAAGTAGAAAATCTGTCGCCAAGCACCTAACAGTGTGTTCCGGCAGCAGTCCTTGAGAGCCAGAAAAATTACAGGCTAATGAGACCTAACAACTGGACGTCTCAGTGTGATGGGAACAGTGCAATTCGTCGTTGACGAAATGCGTATTGTTATAGGCAGAGGTTAGTCCACTTAACATCAGGTGGCCCTCGGGCTTGTTCCGTCACAATAATATAAAAAAGTGTGATTGTTAAGGTGGTGGTTAAAAAAAAATAAGATATTTTTTCAATCTCATAAAGTACAAAAAAAATTTACTCTACTCAATTAGTTTTAGACAATATGCCACGTTATGATGTATTGGATTCCATCTGAAAAATTATTTAATAGAATTTCTAGGTCAAACAATCGTCTTTGGCTAAAAGTGTGACCACATAATATGAATATTTCGAGTCCCATTTAGTTTACGAGCTGGCCTATATATTTGGATAAACGGACAGACGGACAGTGGAATCACATTGAAAGAGCTTTGCGTATGGAACACTGAAAATCGTGGTGGCTTGGCTGTAATTTTTTTTATATCTGTTAGGCTAGCCTCTCACCTCACCTAATGGTAAGTGATGATGTGGTCGAAGATGTTGTTCAGGCTTACCTAGAATTACTGGCTCTCAAGGACAACTGCCGGAACACACCATTAGGTGCTTGGCGACAGATTTTCTACTTGAGGGTGGTAGCTAGCCAAGCGGGCATTCGCAAAATGGTACGGCATTTTGCGAACCACCATGCTGTAAAGACTGCCACCCTAAGACAACAACCGGGACCGACGGCTTAAATTGCCCTCTGAAGCACGGAAGCGCTCAGTAGTAATTTCACTAGCGGTCACCCATCGAAATAGTTTAAGGGAATATAAAAAAAGACAGGGATTGCAAAAATTTTAATTGAGGATACCGGGATCTCGGTATCTCAATTGCATACTGGGACTCGATAAAATTGAACTGTACCATAATTTCTTGGAAAACTTGGAACATTCGAAGACAATTACAGTGTGCACAATTGAATGAAAAAAAATTACATAAATAATATAAAACTACGTAAATTATTTGTAGCTCTACTATTTTGGATGCTATACCAAAACTGGTCATACAAATGACTACCATAATTAACTTTGTAAAAATCTATTTAAGTTCTGCATGTACATCACATAAGTTGCATAAAGAATTGAAATTTACATTAAGACTTAAGGTGACATAAGGTTGAAATGGGCGGTTATTTCACCATACAAACGTCGAAGTGTGACCACTCCCTTATTTCAGGTTTTAGCTCCAGAACTAAGCCTGATATCTTTAATTTTGTTATTGTATTTTGTCATAACGACGAGGTACACCTCATATTAGGCGGTAACCTCTGCCTATAACATATGCATTTCGTCACAAGTGACGAATTACACAACGCCCTTCACCCTGAGACATAAAGTTGTTGAGTCTTGTGCCTGTAATGTTATTGGCTCTCAAGGGCTGCTAAAGAAACACGCTGCTAGGTGCTTGGAGACAGATTATTTTACTTGAGGGTGGTAGCTAGCCAGGCGAGTATTTGCAAAATGCTCTTCGAACTATGGACCTGCGGCAAGGCAGTTCATAGTTATTACCGCTCATCTAGCATTGCTTAAAAATATCTTGTTATCTCTTTATTATCGAAGCTTGTATCGATACAATTATTTTAAATTTAAAGTTATAATACTTTAAATATATTCATGTCAATTTTCGTGGCTGATAACATTCAAGTTAGTTTTTTACGTGTAACGATACAAGCATAGATCACGAAGATATAAATCGATATCATGCTTAGTTCTGGACCTAAAACTTCAAACAAGAGAGCGATCACCCTTCGACGCGTTTGTATGAAGAAGTGACCGGCCAGTTCAACTCTAACCGAATATCCGAACGTAGTCAAAGAGGTTATTATTAATTAAAATTCATATTAGTAACAAAAATAATAATCTTCATTGTTTGTATTTATGCCTTCTGTGATAATGTTATCTTCTTGTATCTGAAAAATAAAACAGTGGAAACTGGATAAAACAATGGACCACAATCTATGGTATGAATTCTGCGCTTGAGTTGATTTAATTTCCTTTTTAAATGTACCTACTTGTGCATTGTTGAATGCGCTGACATTGTTTGTTTCTTTGATAAAAATTGGACAAGACCGAGTTGTCATGATAATTGGGTAAAGTAATACAGCGGATAAATATATCTAATGGAGCAGTTAAGGCTGCGTTAGAAAACGAGTCATTCTCACCAGTGTTACACATGTCAGTTAGTCAAGGTAAAATGTCATTATAAGTTAATCGTTTCATCGATACATTAGTGATCATCATCAGCCGAAAGACGTCTGCTGAACAAAGCCTCGCCCATAAACAATGGCCTCCTCTATAGTAGATTAACTAGAAGTCATATTCTTTCTCACCCCTATGCACCCATTTTCGATGTTGAAATTCAAATTTGTAATTTTGTAATGAAATTCATTCACCAAAAACTTGGAAAATGTGCATGTTGAAATTATTTCGAATGGAAAAGATAACTTCCATCGGGACTTGAACTCGTAACCCAAGAATTCTGTTTTTGTGCATTTCCAATTATGCTATGGAAGCGGGTGCTGGACAGTCGAAGTTTCTCCGTTTGATTGCACGTTTTTTTGACGTTGGCGACATCTACCTAAATAACAGAAGACTATTTACTGAGGCTGGTAGGTTGATATACGATCAACACTAAATAACCATATTTTGTATTGACTAGTATGATTTAAAAGGACTGGAAGTTGTCTTTTTCCATCCGAAAACCTCCCCCCAAATAGGAAGGTTAAAGAACGATAGGAAAGATTTGAGTTATGACGTCATGTCATGTTAGCTCAATTGGTTAGAGTATACCCGGTTAAAGGGGTGGATTGACGTGGGGTCGAATCCCGCACATGACTTAAATTTTTCCTATCGTATATTTGTAATTTTGTAACGTAATCAGACGTTTTTGCAAACATTACAATATTAAAATTGACTGAGGTGATTACCGGGCAGATATTAGGTAACTATTACATTCAATTGGTCAGCGTTCTACAAAAAATGACCAAAATTTCAGATTTGCAACTCATCCCATTTAGGCGCTGGCTAGAGATCCGTGACACACTGAACTACAGATAGACATTGCATTTCTAATAATAGGGCTCCTCTATGCCCTTTGGGTACAGAACCATATCAAACATTTGCAAAAAAGGTTAGTAATTACGTTTTTATTTACAGCTAATCAACACAAAACGTATTCGTAGCAGCAGCGGCAACGTAGCAATGATTCACTATGATAATAGGAATACTCACTCACTATAAAACTAGGATGAATCATTCATATTAAAACTAGAATGAATCATTCAACCCACGTCATTATGTATAAAGGGGTATACGATTGTGCAGATCGGCTGCACATTTTCCGATATGAAACATGTTAAGCAATGATAAGTTGGCAACTTTAAAGGCCGGCACCGCATCCTCATGTCAGATGTATCAGTGATGCGTATGTACCTTGATACCAGAGGTATCTAGGATGCGGATGTTCCATGATACCTATATTTTATTTATTTATTTTTTCTACCAATCAGAGGTATAAAGAATGCGAATGTACCTTGATACCAGAGGTATCGGGGATGCGGGTGTACCATGATACCTTACAGATAATGTGCCTTGATAGCTACCAGAGGTACCCAGGATGCGGATTCCAACTGAGTTCCAAGTCCCAACTGAACTAATGCTTGGAAACATCCAGAGAAAAAAAGTATGTCTTAGAACTGCATAGCATCTGTGACATAAAAACATTATACCCATACTTTCGATAAATTTCTTTGAATATCTAACAAGCTCATCCTATTTTCTTTTTCAAATATTTAGATACATTTTCTTTTTATGGGATAGGAGGGCAAACGACCAGGCGGCTCACCTGATGGTAAGTGATCACCGTCGCCCACGAACATCCGCAACACCAGAGATCTCGAGGATGCGTTGCCGACCTTTGAGGAGGGAACATGCTCTTTTCTAGAAGGCCCCTAAGTCGTATCTGTTCGGAAATACTTCACCAGGCAGCTGGTTCCAAATTGTAGCAGTGCGAGGTAGATAATGCCGTGAAAATCGCAAGGTCTCTGACTTCCAGACATCGACAGAAATTGCTGAAACATCATGCTTTGTCGGGACGTCCGATGGCGAAATTGAGCTGGAGGTAGTAAATCGAACAGTTCCTACAACTCATACATATTATAAATATAATCTTTCATCTAGATACATAGAAAATCCCGGGATCTCGGTGTCATATCCATGTTAATATATGAATTTTACAAGAGATTGTTCGTCCGAATTAACTCTATCTACGCCAACCACTGCTTAACACTAAGTAGAGTTATCATGCAGAAAAAAAAACTGATGTATAATATTAGGTCCTTACATATGAAATTGGCGTTTTTCGTACTGGCCACTTTAATCACGAATTTCTCCTCTTTGGTAAGGAATTCCAAATTCAAATTTGTACAGCTATAGACTCATGTATTTGTGCTTCGATGATCGTCATTCATTTGTTTTTTTTCTTCTGTTTTTTTCTGTTTGCGTCACTCATTTTACAAAATGGAAAACCTTAAATATCGCATTATTTACGAGTACGAGTTCCGCCGTGGCACTAGTGCTGCGGAAACAACTCGAAGGGTGAATGATGTGTATGGCGGTCGTGTTGCAAAAGAAAACACAGTTCGTTTTTGGTTCCAACGTTTTCGTTCTGGAAATTTCGACCTGCAGAACAAGCCCCGTGGACGGCCTGAGACTCAAGTTGATAATGAAGAGTTGAAGGCTATTGTGGAAGCGGATCCATCGCAAACCACGTCCGAGTTAGCTGCAGGCTGCGATGTTAGTGATAAAACTGTTTTAATTCACTTGAAGCAAATTGGGAAGATTAAAAAGCTTGAAAGGTGGGTACCTCACGAATTGACTGAAACAAACCGGCAAACGCGCGTCGACTGCTGCGTTACATTACTAAACCGGCACAATAATGAAGGTATTTTAAACCGAATCATTACCTGTGATGAAAAATGGGTTCTTTACGATAATCGGAAGCGCTCAGCGCAATGGTTAGATCCTGGCCAGCCAGCCAAATCCTGCCCCAAGCGAAAATTAACCCCAAAAAAGTTACTTGTAAGCGTTTGGTGGACTAGTGCCGGTATTGTTCATTACAGTTTTTTCAAATCTGGCCAGACTATTACGGCTGATGTCTATTGTCAGGAATTGCAAACCATGATGGAAAAGCTAGCGGCTAAACAACCTAGGCTGGTCAATCGCTCCACGCCACTGCTGCTTCACGACAACGCTAGACCACACACTGCGCTACAGACGGCTACTAAATTAGAAGAGCTTCAATTGGAAAGTCTAAGACATCCTCCGTACTCCCCGGACCTTGCTCCAACAGATTACCATTTTTTTCGAAATTTGGATAACTTCTTGCAAGGGAAAAAATTCAACTCCGATGGGGCAGTCCAAATCGCCTTCAAAGATTTTATTGATTCCCGTCCGACTGGTTTTTTTAGTAAAGGGATCAATGAACTACCTATGAGATGGCAAAAGTGCATAGAAAATAATGGTTCATACTTTGATTAATTAAATATATTATATTAAAAAATATTCGACTTTTTGTTCCTCCCATACAAAACGCCAATTTCATATGTAAGGACCTAATATTTATTTTCAGTTCATGACCGAAGGCGTGCTACTGAGGGAAATGTTCGCGTCGCCGTTGCTGATGCAATACTCCTGTATCGTTATTGACGAGGTGAGCGCCTTTCTTTCATAATCATGTATATCTGCTTACATGGTGTCCTATATTATTCTGTATTTGCTTTGGCTTCAATATACTAGACACTATTTCATCATTTCAGATTTCAAACCCACTCCACTGACCGGAGTCTCATACAAAGGAATCCGTAGGGCCCTTTGGTCCTAAAAGCAAAGTGCAAGAAAAAATGTATATTTTTACATACAGCTGATCAAACTAGCTTCGCTCCGAGTTGTTTTCACTTTTCGTCGTTATCACAATTCACCATTGTCTTCTCGGGCGAAAAACCATTACTATAGTGTGTTAAGCCAGGACTTGAACTATCTATATTCGATATGTACATGAGCGATAGAGATATAGATTCAAATCCTGAACGTTCTACAGAGACGGCGATAAATGTCAAAATGGTGGATCCACAGTGAGACAAAATTTTTCATACCATTTACGTTGATGCATATTGATTCATGTTTAACGTTCGACTAGACGGTTGAAATAATTTATTGGTATTTTACAACAAAACAATATTATTTTTTACAATATAGTGTGTTAAGCCAGGACTTGAACTACTCGTATCTATATTCCAAAACGCATGCAAATCGGTTGTGCCGTCTCAGCGTGAATGACTCACTTATTCATAAACAAACTTTAGCATTTATATTATTACTAGCTGTGCCCCGCGGTGCCACCCACAGGTTATTGGAGATAAAATATATCCTATGTGTTCCAGGTTGTATCTGTACGCCAATTTTCATCCAAATCCGTTCAGCCGTTTGAGCATTAAAGACATGACGGTGTGTGGGCGTACATGTCTGTGTATGTGGAACGGTGTGTGTATATGCGAGTGTGAATGTGAATATTGGTGTGCATGTATATTAATAAAAATTAAACACTGTTATTCGAAGCGATGATACCTTTTTTACAGTGAGTTTTGATTTAGAAACAGACGATCGAATTAACCAAGTAATATATTCGGCATGATCGCCTGGCTACTTACCACTATCAAGTAATGTGTAAAATTCCTAAAGCACTGGTTCCAGTACATTTCTTAAATGTCACCAGCGGTTTCCCATCCTAGTCCATCCATCGATTCGAGAGTTCCCGTAGAATATTGTAAGAGCTGAATCCTGGATAAGGGCGCTGATAAGAGTTATTCCGCTAATCCAACTTTTTGTAAAATTTCAGGTCCACGAACGAACGCAAATGACGGACGTTTTGATGGGGCTACTGAAGAAGATTGCCAAAGTAGGTATCTACTGCTACTTCTTCTATTACAGTCATAGCCTTCAACGTTGTACAAAGAGTTTTCTCGCGCACTAAGGTGGATTTGCGATAATCCCCACGGTTGGCAGGTGTCTTGGGTATCGCAGTGTAAAATGGCAGTTATTCAGAAGGTGCTGCTGCCCATCTTATGGTATTTTCCCCTTCGTAGTCTCATACAACTTCCATAGGAAGATATGGAGGGCGGGGTGTGATTCTCGCCGGCAACTCACGAGGTAATTAAAGTATCTCAACTACAAATAACAACCAAAACCGACTTCTAAATACTGATACTGATTAGAAAACGCTGAGCTCAGACTTTCATAGTCTGACTTCCTCATGTTATTTCATATATTTCAATATACAATCCATTTATTTCAAGTAAAGACTCATAAAATGGGTACAATAATAATCAGAATCGAAATTTCATAAAATTTATTTGTTAATAGTAATAATTTTTAGTTTTGATTCCATTGCGAATGTCGAAAATTTGTGGCATAAACAGCTGTATCTTTTGATTGCGTTGGCTAACAAGTTTGATTTTTTCACAGCTACAAGGGACTATAGACCTGAGTATTTGATATGTTTTTCACCTTGATACCTCTAAGCGTTCCTGAAAAAAAGTGTCTCGACAGACAGAGAGGTACGGAACCCTGAAAATAGTCTTGTTTGTAGTTCAATTCAGTTTCGCTGCAGATGTCGCTCAGTATCCATAAGACGGTTAAGAAACAATACAAATGAAAGCATAAATTTGAGCTATGACTCGCTCACTACTATAGCTAAGTTGGCAGTTCATTTCCCGGCTATAGCAACGACAAGTCGTGGTCGTTAAAATTTTTGAAATTTAGTAATAACCTACATTGGTGTAATTCAGCCTACATCTAAATATGGATGGTCTTATTACTCAGAGCGATCTCTTCCAGACAATTTAATTATATTGGACATTTTGTAAGTCCATGGATTAGTAAATACTATTTAAAATATATTAATGAACTACAAAATCTTAATGTTAGTCAATATATACCAAACATAGTTGTATAAGGATACAGAACTGACCCTATATTCTTAAGCCTGGATCTATATGATACAAGAATTATGAATCATCTGCATTTTTTCAGAAACGAAAAAACCTGAAGCTAGTTATATCATCAGCGACGATGGATGCGGAATTTCTGAAAGATTTCTTCAATTTAACAGATAGAAAGGACAAGAGCAAGCCCAGTACTTCTGTGATAATGTCTATGCAAGGAAGGACGCATCCTATAGACGTCTTCTATTCTGAAGGTAACATCTAACTTCTGTTAGCTTCTGATTGCCTAGTAATACACTCTATAAATCTGCCTCGTTGGTGGCAGTGGGTCAGAGTGTGTGTGAGAGGGTGTGTGCATGTGTGTATGAGGGTGTGTTTTGTGTGTGAGGGTGTGTTAGGGTTTGTATGTGTTTGTCTTTGATTCAAGTCGTCTTTTCCGAGCTTCTGAAAAAGGCGCCAGCAACGTTGTCAGGACGTTTAGCCCCAGAAATTTCGTTTAAAAATCTGTTATTGTCGAGTTTTGTTTCAAAAATAGTCAAGTACAATAATTATTTATTATCAGCCTTACTTATAAACGCTACTTAAATTTTAAACATTACTTAGCCGCTGATTAGCAAAATTTCTTACTCATAAACGCTACATAACTTTATCCAGTACCTAAGTACTGCTTAAATCAGCTGTCAATTTAAACACCGTCCCACCCTTGTTTAAATTTTAAGTAACAAGATGGCGCCCATATTTCTGATCAGCTGATTTAGTTACAGACCCACCAACTTATCTGTTCAGGTGGCAGAAAAAAGAACTACAACATTCCTTCAAATTGTGACAGTTCGTAGTTGATTTCCTTGACCAGTAGCGCCCTCGAAAACTGCACAGTTAAGTTGGTGGTACTATACAAAGAAAAGTATTATATTTACTTTTTAATTTCAAGATATTTAGCACTAGATACATGCTATTTGGCCATTTAGGTCATTCATAATACTTTTTAGTACAATGTTGTCAGTTTAAAATACGTTCGACCTCATTATCCATTGCTTAGCTAAACAGGTGCTATGTAGCGTTTATAAGTAAGAAATATTTAAGCATTACTTAAACACTGTTTAGTTATGCATTACTTAGCAACTACATAGCGATGTTTTTATAAGTAAGGGGGTATATGTTTAAAAGTTGTTATTTGGAGCGAGAATTTGTATTGAAACCAGAGGAAACGAAGGTATCTGAGATTGAACCGTGAGCGAAGCGAGTGGTTCTAATATAGAATCCTGAGCGAAACGAGGGTTTGAAAGGTACAAGACGCAATATAACTTTGTCATCGAAAATATTTGACTATTGAAATAATTATTAAAGTGATACTCACATGTTTTTCATATTGCAATAGGCTTCAGTTTCAATTTACAATTATTTCATTTTTTCCTAAAAATTTTTTTTTTTTACAATAACTTACAAATGGAGTTTTATAATTACTTGTTTAAAATGAAATTTAGAAAAAAATACAAATCGAACTTAGTTTGGTATTTTTTTATAGAGAAGATTTTATCCTGTGTTGTTTTGAACGGTTACACGGAATCAAAGTCCGGCGGAGTTGGACGGCCGACATCGGTAGCCAATTTTTATGTCCTTCCTAAAAAAAAGGTTTCACGGAAAGGAAGAAGAATGTAACTACAATAAAGATTATTTCAGATTTTAAACGCACTGCGGTCCATCACCCTGATACATACATTTGAGTCCTATGTGACTGTTACTGGCTCTCAAAGACTAGAACACACTGTTACGTGCTCGACGACAGATTTTCTACTTGAGGGTGGTAGCTAGCCAGGCAGGCGAGCATACGCAAAATGCTCTTCCACCATGCGGTGAAGCTCAAACTGTCGTTGGAGATTGAACCATGGACCTGCGGCATGGCAGTCCATAGCTATTATTACTCGGCTAGCATATACTATTTGAAACTCTGCCACCTCTAACAAACTATAGTATAGTAACTAAAATATAGGGTTCTTAAAAACAAATAAAATAGTAAAATTCATAAGCTTGCCTCCTAGTACCTACTTTTACCCTAGTATTTTTCGGGGTAACCGATTCGTGCGCGCGCCGACCGATCGTGTTACTGCACGGTTTGTTGTCATTGCAGGGACAAACAAACTGACTTTCTCAACGGTAAAGTGAGATCCGTGCATGTAATGCATTTTCCGGCAGCAGTCCTTCAGAGCCAGTGAAATTACGGGCACATGAGTCTTAACAACGATGTCTCAAGGTGACAGGCGCAGTGCGATTCGTGACTTATAATGAAATGCTTCTGTTATAGGCAGAGGTTAGCCCGATTAACATCAAGTGGGCCTCGAGCTTGTTCCGTCACAATTACATTTAAAAAAGTAACTAAACGTTTGATGAATGATTTTGACTTTGATTTCTATTTAATTACAGAGCCTGTACCCGATTACGTGAAAGCAACAGTTGATACAGTTATAAAAATACATGAAAACGAACCTTTTGGTGATGTTCTAGCGTTTCTTACGTCACAAGTAAGTAGCATTACTCATTGGTTAGAAATTATTTATAATTTTGCCGTTGACTGTGGTATATTTGAAGCAGTGATGGCTCAGTGGCATTGGCTATGGACTGCCGCGCATCAGGTCCATGGTTCGAATCCCGCCGTGGGCTTGAGCTTCACCGCATGGTGGAAGGGCATTTTGCGAATGCCCGTCTGGCTAGCGACCACCCTCAAGTAGAAATTCTGTCGCCAAGCACCTAACGGTGTGTTCTGGATCTGTTATAGGCAGAGGTTAGTCCGCTTAACATCAGGTGGGCCTCGAGATTGTTCCGTTTCAATAACATTAAAAAAAGTGACTTAACGTAGACATTTTTATTACTGGTAGGCTAGCCTTAAAATATAATCTCACCTGATAGGAAAAGATGATGATGTGTGCGACTCTATAATATGTTTGGGAAAGCATATTACAACACTCACAGAAGGAAAATTCAAGTTACACGTGAAAAACTTTTTGATTAAGAAATCCTACTACACAGTTTGTGATTACTTAAACGACAAAAATGCCTAGACAATTCCGCCTCTGCCAAGCTATTGCCTGTCACCTACGTAATTTAAACAAATATTGTAATTTTGTATTATATAGTAAGTATGTTCGGACCGATCAACTTAGCGGCAAGTTTTCGAACTCTCCCAAGGTAGTCGTCTATTTTGATCTGTGGACAATTTTGTGTGAACTTTTTTCACACAAAATTATTGAAGTTTGAAGTTTGCTTTGTCACTTTGTAGCTGGTTTTTGAAAATTTGAGGATCGATTTTGGGTCAGCGGTATTTAAATTAATGTAAATGAGTGATTTGTGTTGTTTTTGAAATCCGCCTGATTGGACCCTCGCGTTTGTTTGGTGAACATTAACTATAATGAAATTTGTGATGGTGCCCGCCTAAGGATTTTGTAAAGAGCCTCGCCCACGCGTGAGTACAATCAAATATTTTGTCTTGGCCAATACTAAATATTTAGATACACTCTAGTGGAATCGCTCACGCGAATTCCTCCCTGTGTAAGTCTCATTGTTTGTATAAATTGATGCTTGTGTATTTTTGTACTTTGTTCTTTTCAGCCCGGCGAACGGCCGGCAAGTAAAGCATTTAAAACAGATTGTCCAGGTGGAAGACTCTGCCTACAATCCCTGCCTGGGCAATCTGGAATCTTAACAAAGTATGTAACGCATTGTTAAAAGAATTTTAAAAGAATGGCCCCGAGTTACTTGCCCGTTCTTCTCCCTCAAACAAAAAAATGTATAGTGACTCTATACATTTTTTTAGCTGAACGTGGATGTACAATTTAGGATATATCAAAATTAAAATTTGTGATTGACCTTCATAGGTGCGTCGTAGACGCCAATAAATGATTTTTGACTTTGACATTGTAATCGAAGATGTTGAACAGTACTAAGCAATCTAATGTGTACCGGCTGTACATACCGTTAGGTAGCTTGAAATAGTTTTTCTGTATGAGGGTGGGTGCTAGCCAGGTGAGCATAAATTAAATGACCTACCACTAAGCAAAGTGTCGAAGTTGTGTTGCTTATTGTAGTTGATCGATTAAGAAACACTCTAATAGGACTCCACAGAAAAAAGGAACCGAAAAACAGCCACAGCAAGGCTTCAAAATCATATTTGGCTTTAATAATAGTTTTTTTTATGCTTGATATGATAGCCTTTGACCACTATCTCACCTGAGGGTAAGTGATGATGCGGTCGAAGATCTTGTTCAGGCTAACCTAGAACTACTGGCCCTCAAGGACAGCTCCCGGAACACACCTTTAGGTGCTTGGCGACAGATTTTCTACTTGATTTTCTACTTCTAATTGGTCGCTAGCCAGGCGGGCATTCGAAAATGCCCTACCACCATGCTATAACGACTGCCATCCTAAGACGACAACTGGAACCAACGGCTTTACGTGCCCACCAAAGCACGGAAGTTCTAAGTAATAATGTCAACAGCGGTGACCCATCCAAGTCATGACCGCGGGTGACGTTGCTTAACTTTGCTGATCGGTTCAGAACGGCTAAGCAAACTTCGCTACGAGCGCTTCGAAATAGTAATAGTTTGACATAGGAATAAATTATAAATCTATGGTTTTTAGGAAGAAATATACCAAGCACTAGAGACTCTACAAGAGTACGCGTCCAAGAACAAGGAACGGAACAAACAGAGACGCAACTACTCCAGCGGGATACAGTGTGCCGACATGCTCGTGCTGCCCATGTACGGGACTCTGCCGCATTATACTCAGATCAAGTTAGTATATATATATATATATATATATATATATATATATTGATATTATTGTGATGGGTCCATCCCGAGGCCCACCTGATGTTAAGTGGTCTAACCTCTGCCTATAACAGACGCATTTCGTCCGCGACGAATTGCACTGTGCCCGTCACACTGAGACGTCCAGTTGTTAGTTCTCATTAGCCTGTAATTTTTCTGGCTCTCAAGGACTGCTGCTGGAACACACTGTTAGGTGCTTGGCGACAGATTTTCTACTTGAGGGTGGTCGCTGACCAGGCGGGCATTCACAAAATGGCCTTCCACCATGCGGTGAAGCTGCTCTGGGCGGGATTCGAACCATGGACCTGCTGCACGGCAGTCCATAGCCAATGCCACTGAGCCATCACTGCTTCAAAAATATATAGTATATAGGAAACGTTTATTCTATGTATATGTAAAAATAAAAAAATAAATATTAAAAAAATCTTTATGCCACACCCACTCATAAAACGTCTCATTACTCGTTCAAAAACATGTTATAAAGTTCGTCATTTCTCCCTTATAAATGTACGGCGTGGAAAGTTATATGAATTTTCATTCCTTCACTCCGTAGCAGTGAAGGAATGTTGTATGAAAATCCATACCTGCCCTGGTAACGCTACCAGGGCAGGTTTTGTTTTCAGCTCAAGGTTTTATATCAAATAATTAGAAAAAAAAGGTGTGATTTTTATTTGTACTCGATTTTCAATGAAAGGAGGTTGACAACCTTTTTTTGCATTACGAGAAAAAAAGCGTGGCAGTTTGTTATGTTTGGTTAAATTTTGTTTTTTTATTAAATTTATATTTGAACAGTACGCTTTAAACGGTTTAAATCGCGTATATTTATCATTATTTTGGTGATATTAATTGCTTTATACACCCTTTTGAATATTGAAATTTTGTGCTAACCTTGATGAAAATTAAGTTGTAAGATTTGTTGTGTTTTGATTCGACCACAACAAATCTTCATGAAGAATTCCACTAACTGGCGGCTTGCTCGCCAGCCGCCAGTTAGTGGAATTCTTCAGTGTGACTTGACTTGATCCATTTCTTCACCCTTTCCCCGATAAACTTCACTTATAACGATGACTTTCGCTAAACTCCTAGGGACCCCTAGGAGTTTAGAGTTTAGGAGTTTTTCCCCCGCCCCTTCTTGAGGGCGTTCGGGTTCCCGCTGGGAAGTGCTTAAAGTATTATTGTTAGGTTAAATAATTTAGTTCCGTGTCATCGCAGACAGTTTACGCCCCTGTTGCAACCTGGTCAGTGCAGATAGGTTTTCTTCCACTACACCCATATTTCCTGCAGGAGCGCGGGCGGTAACACCTACGAATCATAATATGACGACCAATAGAATATGTAAAGAAATGTAACTCTCATACAGTGACAGCTTTGATTTCGGACTCACCATGTTCCCTAATCTGTCGCCAAGCACCTAACGGTGTGTTCCGGCAGCTGTCATTGAGAGCCAGTGAAATTACAAGCACATGAGACTTAACAACTATGTCTCAAAGTGACGGGCGCATTGCAATTCATGACCTGTGATGAAATGCATCTGTTATAGGCAGAGGTTAGTCCGCTTAAGATGAGGTGGGCCTCGAGCTAGTTCCGTCACAATAACATAAAAAAAAAACAATTGACTAAATACGTACAAACTTCCAAATTCAATTGTATTGGTTAATTGATTTAGCGTTTAGAAATGATCGCATCCTATTGGTCGCGTCGCAGTAATGTTGTTGCGCCGCATGGTACACTGTTAAACATGTCCGCTCCGGTAAGGTTTGCATTCTGCTGTTTTTGAACTTGAATTGCATGTCTATAAATAATTATTCGTAGGTCGTTTGATCTGTCTTAACACGCCTGCTTCGTTAATAATACGCTAGAGGATTGATGATGAGATATGTGAAGATAGTAAAAAAAAACAAATGCCTTTCTCACTTCATTATTATGTAATTTTACCATATAACGAATATACGAATAGCTATTCGAATAATGGCTAATTAAAAATATGAATTTATTATAAGAAAATTCAGTCTAGCCATAATTTTGTGCTTGAGCGATATTATCTCATGCAAAAAAACATTTAAAATTGTACCTGGCACAAAAGACATATACATTTTTATAAGGTTTCCTCAGTACTTTTTTTATATGTTAGTCTTTGACCTCTACCTCACCTGAATGTAAGTGATAATGTGGTTGAAGATGTTGTTCAGGCTAACCTAGAAGTACTGGCTCTCAAGGACAGCTGCCGGAACACCCCGTTAGGTGCTTAGCGACAGGTTTTCTACTTGAGGATGGTAGCTAGTCGGGCATTCGCAAAATGCCCTACCACCACGCTTTAAGATCGAAAATTATCTCGACGCGTTTCGCGTCTTCACGAAGAATCCTCAGGAGTTCTTAACTCTTTACTCAATCAAAGCGCACTATTGAGAAAAGATCGAAAATTAATTTTCCTAAAATATTTGTTATAATTGAATTTTTTTTCTCCTAATTTTCATTACTTTTTTATTTGCAGAGTGTTCCAGACGGCCGATAAAAATGTCAGAAAAGTAGTGTTAGCGACAAATATAGCAGAAACTAGTATTACGATATCTGGCATTGTCTATGGTAAGTTTTATATATACGAGTACATATCAAAGTAGCCTATATGATATAAATTATATTTCAAAATATGCATTCAAAAACTATCGCGTATTAAGCGAAAATCAGTTTTATCAAATCATTGGAGCACATTTTATGCCTCGTGCACCGTCCCCTATGACGACGGTTAAAGTAATACAATTGGAGCACGAAATTTCGGCTCGAAGTAGTATGCCCAGGTGGCCGAGTGCCTAAGGCATCCGGTGCGATATCGGAGCACGCGGATTCGATTCCCGCCTGGAGCATAAATTTTTGTGATCCAATAATTTGTAAAATATGGTATAAATTATGCATAGCAATAAGATATTTAGACAATGCCGGCGGGCTACCTTCCACTCTTATAAAGAAAAAGAATCTGTCGCCCAGCAACTAGCCGTGTGTTCTGGCAGCTTTTTTTGAGAGTCCGTTCCCATACTAAGTTTAGTCTGTTTATAACTTTCGACGACACCACTTACCAACACATAAGGTGATGGGTCCGGCTAACATATCAACTATAATAATATATATACGTGAAATTCTCAATTCCTATTAACTTATTAGGAACCGGCTAGGACCCGCGTTATATTTACCGGAGAGATTCGGATCAGTTTCGGAGTGCTTTGAAGTCCTTCGTCCGGGAGTCACGATTGCGCTATGACACGCGCCTCAGCGCGTAACTGACGTTGCGATGGCGCTGTCTGCCCCGACTCCGGCTCAGCTGTATTTGTCAAGTCGCCGTCAGAACTGACACTTGTCTAACTGTCACTGTCACTGTTATTGGTAAAATAGGGTTGATGACACCCCACACTAACTGTATCAGTCTCACGATCCAGGCGCACAATATTGGAGTCACAGTTATTGGAGTGTAACTCAAAAACGGCGAGACCTATTTTGATGAAATTTAAGTGGGACCACACGGCAAGCACCAGCTTTCAAATAAAAAAAGAATCATCAAAATCGGTTCACCCAGTGAAAAATTCTGAGTAGCAAACATAAAAAAACAGATGAATTGAGTAACTCCTGCTCTTTTTGAAGTTGGTAAAAAATTCAATTAAGTCCCATACAAGAAACGTGTTTTATTAACAAACGGAAAACTTAGAATGAGTATGATAATTAAAAAAATTGACAACAAATAATAAAATCGATCGAAGCGCTCGTAGCGAAGTTTACTTAGCTGTTCTCAACCGATGAGCAAAGTTAAGCAACGTCGCGCGCGGTCATGAGTTGGATGGGTGACCGCTAGTGACTGAGCGTTTCCGTGCTTCAGAGGGCACGTTAAGCCGTCGGTCCCGGTTGTTGTCTTAGGATAGCAGTCGTTATAGCATGGTGGTAGGGCATTTTGCGAATGCCCGCCTGCCTAGCTACCACCCTCAAGTAGAAAATCTGTCGCCAAGTACCTAACGGTGTGTTCCGGCAGCTGTCCTTGAGAGCCAGTACTTCTAGGTTAGCCTGAACGACATCTTCGACCACATCATCACTTACCATCAGGTGAGACGGTGGTCAAAGGCTAAGCTACCGAGCATTAAAAAAAAATGCTATTCAGAATATGTTTGCGTTTGACCACAGCCTGCTTGCTATTAAGCATTGATGTGGTTTAAGATGCAGCACGCTTAGAAGAAACCTATTTACTCTCGATTCGAAGACACCCATATTTTGATTCTATAGCTAAAAGAACTTAATGAAAATTGTAACACCAAAATATCTTTGATAATTGACTATACTCATCCAAAATCCACAGCCTCACTTGGAGCATGTCCCGGGACGAAATAAAACCTCCTGAGGTTCAGTAGCACTTTTTTTAGCGAATTTGAATAGTTTTCATATCTCCAAATAAGTAATCAACAGTATTTTCATAATTTTGCATGGACCGCGAACACACAGGCTTCTCAAATGTCGAAAACAGTAGCGCCACCCCAGTATAAACGGCAGCGCGCGGTAAACTTCTTAACTTAACGTAAAATAGGTTGAAGATATAGCTCATGTGGCGAGAAACGGGTCGTTTTCAAAATCCAGCCATATGAAAATAAACTCAACACCCATTTTGTATTCGTCTGGAACAACTGACCACGGTGAGGAGTTCCATTCTTACGCTGTACTGCACTGTATCAGCCGGATTGTCCTTGATTGTGTGTGATTGATCGCAGTATAAAATAATCGCATGGTGGAAGGGCATTTTGCGAATGCCCGCCTGGCTAGCGACCACCCTCGATTAGAAAATCTGTCCCCAAGCACCTAACGGTGTGTTCCAGCAGCAGTCCTTGAGAGCGAGTGAAATTACAGGCACATGAGACTTAACAACTATGTCTCAAGGTGGCGGGCGCAGTGCAATTCATGATTTGTGACGAAATGCATCTGTTATAGGCACAGGTTAGTCCGCTGAACATCAGGTGGGCCTCGAGCTTGTTCTGTCACAATAACATAAAAAAAACAGTTCGAACGATTTTTTTTATCTTATCATATATAGAATACCGGAATTCGGACAGCAGTGGCTGTCCGAATTCCGGTATTCTTCCCTTAGTCTCCTTTTACGGCATCCAAGGGAAAGAGATCGCGGGCATCACGGGCACGCAGCACGTACGAGAAAAGTGGAAGCGAGGGTATCTGCAACTGTATGGGAAAAATAGTTTTTATGATACATTCTTTGTTGGACGACACGAGTGCAATCTTTCAATGCAAAGCTTTCCAATAAAGTTAATTTGTCGTTTTTTTATATTGTTATGATTGCAATAACGCCTGCTATGCGGATTACATTACATTTGTCATTACATTACATTTAATTGGTCGTTTTGTTATATGTTTATGTACGGTTTATATTGTTCCAGTGATAGACAGTGGTTTTCATAAACTACCCTATTTCGACCCCTCCGTGGGGGTAGAAAGTCTCACAGTAACGCCCATCTCAAAAAATAACGCCACACAGCGCGCGGGCCGCGCTGGGAGAACTTGCAGAGGGAAATGTTATAGGTAAAGTTGGTTATAATATTACTATTATTTATTAGATTTATAAAAGTTTCTCTCTTTTACCTCCTCTCAGAAGGTTAATATTAAAAAAAACAGTAACAGCTGTTCAAAAGTAAATCGTAACAGCTGTTATATTCCAAGAGAGGATTGGCAGAGGTGTCTAAAGATGAGAAAAGTATGTAAAATATTGCGAGCCTTTGTAGATAGTTATCATCATAATATTGTCATTTTTTGTGATAAGTTGCCTGATATTTTCGATTTCCTCTTGACATTTTGTGAACTTAATACAATATAAACCTATTTGACATATTTATGTGTAATTGTGATATGATAATTTAATATTCTAATATTTATATTGTACCAATTTGACTTTTTGACATTATATACCTATTAAATATATGTATCTATAATTGTGATATTATAATGTATAAATGTAATATTATATTTATATTGTACCTCCTTGACATTTTGAATTTATTTTATTATTTATCATGATCTATGAATTATTTATATGTATCATGAGTTTTGGCTTTGTTTTGATAATAAGTGTAATTGCATTGTAAGCGTTCTTATTATAATAAATAAATAAAATCATCATAATTTTCTTCACATTATACCACTTACGTGGGAGTGGTATTAAAATAATTAATATGTATTTTCTATGAACATAAAAGACTACTCAATTTCAAAATATCATAAAATATGTTACCGCATACTTTACGCGCATTTGGATATAATTGTAAAAATAATTGGATTTCACTTTATTATTCCTTGACATCAACTCCCGTTAGGTAAAAATAGAATTTAGTAGTTCTACTTATTCCTAATTAATATTCCTGAATATTTCCTCTATCAAAAAAGACCGCAACCAAAGGTGGCCATCACGCTGGATGCATTACCACGCTGTATGGCGATGGCCAGCCTTTGCACGAGGTACGACCCAGAGCGTTGGTCGTGATCCTCTCTCTTAGACGACGCTCAATTTGTCGTACAAAAGTCTTCGCCTCCGCACCCCAACTACCCGCCGTCTCGACCGCCAGAGGGACAAACTCGTACCTGTGGCCGAGGTCAGCATATTTAGTTTTCTTTTTAAGAGCTGCAGATTCTGCGGCGCCTCCAGCTGCGCGAACTGTCTGGCCCAGGTGACAGGAGGGAAAGGTGCTAACGCAGGTCGCGTCCCATAGCAACCACCTACCATTCTGCCAAGGGACAAGCGTCTGACCGTCTGGTCTTTTGCCATCCGCACGGCTCAGTCCTGGAGGCTCCAAAACACAGGGAATATTTGCCGAAACAAGTGCTCTACGGACAATATCATTGAGAGCGTGGTGCCGTGGAAACCTACCTGCCCAACGACGTCAGCTAAGAGCGGGGTGACCAATGGCTTCCACCGTGGTACCGCAGATGCAGCGGTGAGGCTACCATACATCACAGCCTAGCCGAAGAGCTGCCACCACACGCAAAGAGTCGCTGTCCAATAAAATCCCAATAGACATTAGAGACTTACCTTTAAGTAAATTTAAATCTAAGTTGCATACTTGGCTATTACACTATTCATTTTATTCCATTGACATTTTGACATGACCTGAGGGAGTAGACTCGCCAGGATTGAGAGCCGACCATACTGCTAGAGCACCGAACACGTGAGGAATACTAACCCTGTCACCGTTGGGGAGAATAGTAGTGACAAGACTTGCAACCCCATGCACCGACGCCAAAAAAGCCGGCAAACTAAAATCTACAGCGCGCCGCACCCCAAAGCCACCCTGTCTAATAGGCAAGGTAGCCTGGTCCCATTGGGAATCATTCAGACACACATTCAAAATGAACTCCACAGACTGTTTGATCACCTCATCAAGAGATGCCAAGCTAGCGGGGTAGAGACAAGTTGGGGTGGTATATAAAAAAGTAATATAAAACATAATAAAAATAAACTTTCAGGTTATACACGGAAGCTGCATACGAGTCGTTATCAGCAAGCGTCCCCCCGGAGATGTGCCGCAGCGATCTCTCCGGGATGTTGCTGCAGCTGAAGGCGTTGGGCATACATAACGTACTACGGTATTTATATACTACTCTTCTATTTGTGACTCTTTTTCTTTTCCTGATCTTTTTCTCTTCCCTTTTATATTATTCTTTTTAGCTTTTTCTTTTCCTCTTTACTTTTTCAGTTATCTCTCCTAATTTTCCCACATCTTCTATGTTTTTTTTTTCTCTTTTTCCCCTTTAAGTTTTACTCTATTGTGTTTTGCCCTTTTCCTTTCAAATTACAAGCCAGGGATGATATTTTTGAATGTCATCGTTAATTTCGAATTCATCGGTGTCTAAAAGATCACCAGTTTCTGAGAGCTATGTCGCTGACTCTGGTTCTTTGGCGAATATCCACGTTCCGTATTTTATCGCGCAAAGAAACTCCGAACATAGCTCTCTCCATAGCTCGTTGAGCGACGCTGAGCTTGAATTATAATTTTATAGTATAAACGCATTATCCAGGAAGAATAGGGGTATTTATTTCTTTGGAAATAGCACGTCAATTTGACTGCATAAGGCGGGTTGTCCACTGCTGAACACAGCCTCCCGTATTAAGGGGGTTTGCCATAATCCCCGCGCTTGGCAGGCGTCTTAGAGATCGCAGTTTAAGATATTAGTTCCTCAGAAGGCGCTGCTGCCCCACCTTTCGGTATTTTACCTCTAGTCGCCTCTTACGACACCGACAGGTAGCGATGGGGAGTGACATTCTAACCCGGCACCCCACAGGTACGTCAATTTACCTGTTTATAATATGAATCTCCTATTACAGGTTCACATTCCCCACCCCGCCGCCGGCTAAATGTCTACTAGCGGGTCTGGAGACTCTATACGCGCTACAAGCCATAGACAAGCGCGGAGATTTGACCAAACTGTTCGGCGAGAACATGGCCGAGTTGCCGCTCAAACCTATGATCGCCAAGATATTGTGTAACAGCGGTAAGATCAAAAAAATATTTTTAAAATTAATAAATTGCCAATATTTTCGATTATCAGAAAAAAATAGACAAAATAGACTGATTAAATGTTAACCGACCAAATTGAAAATTAAATATGACACTTTCTCGTAGACAAGCACGAATAGGTTTACTTGAACATGTTTTTAGCAAAACATATTTATAACTGGGAGAAAATTATGTTAATCTTGAGCATATTATCTGAGGCCAAGTTGATCCCAAAACACGTTTGTTTAAAATATCCTCGATGAGATAAAATTGCAAAATTAAGTTTCAAATGACGCTTGTAAATAAAAACTATTTAATATGCTTCAATTAATAATAAAATAGCAAAGCCTTATCACGAGGCATAAATTAATTTCCATTTTCGATTGAAGTTTTGTTTAAAAAAGCTTTTTTCTTTAGTTTTTTACCAAAACTAATCGCGATTTCGCAATTTCACTCTTATACAGTCCGACAGTGAAATTTGTCAGAGTCCGTTCGTTTTTAATATTGTTAGGTTTGCAATAACGCCTGCTATGCGGATTACGTTACAAAATCACAAATATTCGATAGGATTTTTTTTTTGTCATGTTAGCTCAATTGGTTAGTGCATACTCCGGCTCAAGGAGTGGATGGACGCGGGTTCGAATCCCGCACATGACTTAAATTTTTTTCTATCGTATATTTATGATTTTGTAAAGTCCATTCGTTTGTTTAAAATTGTTTGTATATATATATTTATTCATAGGAATAGTAACTATCTGATGGTGTTGATAGTGTTAGTGTTTTTTTTGTTTATAGTGTTGTATATAGTTCGTAGTATTATGTTAATAAAGGCAAAAAAAACTGATATAAATATTAAGAAAACTAAATATAATTAAAACAATATAACAAAAAAGCCACTTGTAATAGTAATACCTTGTAATTATCTTTAAACTTGTTAAAGATGACGCATTTCGTTCTGAACCGTCCCCATACGATGGAGAACGAAACGACATCGGAACTGTCACTTGATATAAAATACGAATTTGATAAATGCTGAAAATATTTTTAAAATATTTGTTACTATTACTATGGATTTCCGCAAAGTATCGTCTGAATCATTTCATTATAATATAACCCGGTTGAATAAAGAAAACACACACAAATCGAAGCAAAAGTGGCGCCGCTATACTTACCTCTATTATTAGTATAATATTGTTTTTGTAATTGGTTTCAGGTGAGTTTGGTTGTATAGAAGAGGCTTTGTCGATATCAGCGATGCTGCAGGTGGACAGTATATTTACTAAGTCCGCGAGTGGGAAGGACAATGTGGCAGCTAGGGTCTCTAGGAGGAATAATTTCGAGGTAGGTTATAGATCTATGTTCTATTATGTAAAGGACTATAAAACTATAAAAATAATCTAAGTAAGACTTACGGTAATGGCTGTGGACTGCCGTACCGCAGGTCCGTAGTCCTATTAGTATTTTGAAGCGCTCGTAGCGAAGTTCACTTAGCTGTTATTAACCGATCAGCAAAGTTAAGCAACGTCGCGCGCGGTCATGAGTTGAATGGGTGACCGCTAGTGACATTACTACTGAGCGCTTCCGTGCTTCAGAGGGCACGTTAAGCCGTCGGTCTCGGTTGTTGTCTTAGGATGGCAGTCGTTATAGCATGGTGGTAGGGCATTTTGCGAATGCCCGCCTGGCTAGCTACCACCCTCAAGTAGAAAATCTGTCGCCAAGCACCTAACAGTGTGTTCCGGCAGCAGTCCTTGAGAGCCAGTATTAAATTACAGGCACATGAGACTTAACAACTGTATGTCTCAGGGTATACTTCTTGTAAAATGGCCAGGCTCAGGCTGGCGGCCTGACTGTAACCTCATTCAAATTCACATTATATATAATTTGATTTGTTTTAGGTAGCTGAAGGAGATATAATAATGTACTTAAACGTAATGGATTCATATTTGAAAGTGAGAAGTAGTGCTAGTGACGAGAAGCGATCACGGAAGGCGACTAAAGAATGGTGCCAGAAGATGTTCTTGAATCACAAGGTTATGGAAAAGGTATATAAGAAAATTTTAATTTAATTAATTATAATTAGATAATGAGAACAACCCCCATGCTGCAGGTTACAATTCCACCTCCCCATATCATCCCGTGGGTGTCGTAATAGACGACTAAGGGAAAATACTGGAACGTGGACAGTAGCCCCTTCTAGATAATTGCCATCTTACACTGCGATCTCCAAGACTGCCAAGCGTGGGGATTATGGAAAATACCCCTGAAATAGAGGAGGTTGAGTTCAGCAGTGGGTGATCTGGCTGATACAGTAATGAGAAAAAAAACGGCTAAGTGCGAGTAGGACTCCCCCACGCAGATTGTACCCAAACAGTTTTTTGTATGCTTTTTAGGTTATCCTTTGACCACTATCTCACCTTATGGTAAGTGATGATGTGGTCGAAGAGGTCAGGCTAGCCTAGAATTACTGGTTCCAAATCCTCAGTGGGATTCCGACACGCATTTGGCAACTTTGTATTATTTGATGCTATTTGGTAGATATTGGACTATATCGTGTCAATTTAAACGCTTTTGTGTATTCCAATTTTTACGAAATCGCAAAAACAAACATAATAAAATAAACTTGTTTCTTGAATGCAATTTTTTTTATACGTCTACCCAAAAAAGAGAAGTTTTTTAATATTGTTATGTTAGCAATAACGCCTGCTATGCGGATTACATTACAAAATTACAAATATACGAGAGGAAAAATTTAAGTCATGTGCTGGATTGGAACCCGCGTCCATCCACCGCTTTAGCTGGGGTATGCTCTAACCAATTGAGCTAACATGACATGACGTCATAACTCAAATTTTTCCTATCGTTCTTTAACCATCGTATTGAGATGGAGCGACATCTAAGATTATAACGTATGTGATTTAAACGTAAGTTTCGTTTCAATTTTTCCCCTCGTTAATATGTAATTTTGTAAGAGAAGTGTTTTTTTTTCTACATACATGTATGTTTGTGAGTTTCTTTATTTCACCATAACTTCTAAACGGTCTAACCGATTTCAAAGTAAAATATATCGTTAGAAGGTCTTGATAGCGCAAATGTTAAAAAAATACTATAAATAAAAATGTGGTTTCTTCCAAACCCATCGAGTGGGGTATCAAAATGAAGGGATTTAAAAAACGAGTCCATAAATTTATGTAATATACTGTTTTAATTTCAATCAGATTGAAGACGTTCTAAAAAAAAGGCCAGGTCAGGAGTACTAAACCGGCGCTCATGTATGAAAGGATTGATGAGTGTGGATGAAGCGAAAGAGATACGTAAGGATCGTAGTAAGAGGAAATCCGTCGTCTCTGCCTACCCCTACGGGAAAGAGGCGTGATTTTATGTATGTATGTATAGTATTGTGTTATTTTCACTGTATTCGTATATATTGTAACAATCCCACAAAAGTGGGGTTAGGGAAGGATGCTGAAGAAGAGCGTCGTAGATATCATAATTGAATAAATGATTTTGACTAGTGTGTGTTTTCTTCTAGGCATGTGAAATAAGAAGCAGTTTAGAGAAACTAATAAAAGGGAAATTTGAAATGGTGAACAAGACATTCGAAGGACTTGATCTTGGCACTGGTAACTATGATTATTATTGATTTTGTTATTCTTACCTTTTGAAGCGCTGGTACTGGAGCTTGCTCTATTTTATGTTATTGTGACGGAACAAGCTCGAGGTCCACCTGATGTTAAGTGGACTAACCTCGGCCTATAACAGATGCATTTCATTACAAATATCGAATTTCACTGCGTCCATCACTTTGAGACATAGTTGTTAAGTCTCACGTGCTTGTGATTTCCCTGGTTCTCTAGGACTGCAGCCGGAATACACCGTTAGGTGCTTGGCGACAGATTTTCTACTTGAAGGTGGTAGCTAGCCAGGCGGGCAATCGCAAAATGCCCTGCCACCATGCGGTGAAGCTCCAGCCGGCGGTGGGGATCGAACCAGGGACCTGCAACATGTCATTCTTAGCCGATGTACCTTAAGTAATGTGCTCTGAGGTTAATTATTATTTAGATGGGTGACCACTAGTGGCATTACTACTGAGCGTGCACTTGCAACGGAGAGCCGTCGGTATCTATCTTAGGCAGTCGTTATAGCATGGTGGTAGGACATTTTGCGAAGTAGCTATTATCATCAAGTAGAAAATCTGTCGCCAAGCACATAACTGCGTGTTCCGGCAGCTGTCCTCAGTGCCAGTTCCTATTCTAAGTTAAACCTCTTAACCATATTCAACCATTACTAACCAACACGTGAGATTTGGTTAAAAACATACATATCCCATAAATATGTAAATATCCCGTTTTTGATAGTAACCTAAGATAATTAATAGATTTAGATGGAAATCTTGATAACTTAATGATAAAAAAAATTGCTCCGAAATTTCCTGCTGATCCGACGTGACGTCAGCAACGCCGGGTATCTCAATCTCTTTCGATTGGCAAATCAGGAAATTTATTCTCACTAGACATATTTTTGGTATATTGTACCGCAGGTACCTTTGGAGTGTTGCGTGCCAACTTTACAATAATTAAGCAGTCGCGGGTCAAAGAAATAAAAAATATTTACTACACGACTACTCAAAAAAAGGAGTGTTATGTTTCACTATACCTTCTAAACGGCTTAACCGGTTTTGATATATGAGATATCGTTACGTTCGTTTCGATAGCGCAAGTGGAACTAGGTACATAAAAAAAACAAACAGACGGATTTTAGACGCCATATTGTAAGAATTATTTTCTTCCAAACCTATAAAGTGGTGAATCTATACTAAAATAAAAGATTATTAAAAACCCTTAAATGTACATAACTTGCAGTTTTAATTTCAACGTAATTCAACGTTAATGGAACGTTAAAACATTTAACGAAAATAAATAACTTGCAGCCGGGTTTTTACTTTTTTAGTTAATTAAGTCTTGTTTGATTATACATTTATTAGGTTACTTAGGAAGATAATTCACGTGTAACGGTTAATGTGACACTTGACTCTGAATTTCGGTAATTAGTTTAGCTATCCATTTTCTTAAAGTCGGTAAATCGATTAGTAAATTATTTCCAACAATAAGTCTGGCCGGCCAGCTCAAAACTTGAGACGGGCCGGATCGAACCGGCCCGCGGGCCGGATGTTGCCCCCATAGAGTTGTTTTCTGTTCGTCCTAACAAACATTTTAAGATATGGGTCTTTTTTAACTTTACTGTAAATTTTTATGTGCTTGTGACTGAATAAGCACAGGACCACTCGATGTTGCTATAGTTATAAAAAAGCAGCCATAAAAAATATGAAATAATAAATTACAGGCACAAGATACCTTTAACATTAGGTGGTCTTCGTGATTATACCGTCAAAAATACATATGAATGCTTATTAGGACTAGCAGAAGTCAACCCTAAGTGGTTGTTAGCATTTTACCAATAACTCTGTATAGTAAACATTTGTTATTATAACTAAAGGCACTGTGTATTTAATTTTTCAGCAAAATGCGAGCGTGTGATGAAATGCATCCTGTCAGGCTTGTTTCCCCAAGCAGCATACCTCCACATCGACGGCAACTACCGCGGGATCAGATCTGCTCTACTACACATCAGTCCTGACAGCTGCCTCTACAGGATGCAGCAACCCAAATGGTCAGCATTTTCAACCGCTCGTAGCGAAGTTTGCTTAGCTGTTCTTAACCGATCAGCAAAGTTAAGCAACGTCGCCCGCAGTCATGAGTTGGATGGGTGACCGCTAGTCACATTACTACTGAGCGTGCACGTGCTTCGGAGGCACGTTTAGCCATCGGTGTTAGGATGGCAGTAGTTATAGCATAGTGGTGGGGCCTTTTTCGTATGCCCGCCTGGAGTCTCTACCTAGCTGTTCTTGAGAGCCAGTGAAATTACAGGCACTTGAAACTTAACACCTATGTCTCAAAGTGACAGGCGCAGTGCAATTCATGACTTGTGATGAAATGCATCTGTTATAGGCAGAGGTACGCTTAACAGCATGTGGGCCTCGAGCTTGTTCCGTCAGAATAATATAAAAAAAGTCTAAACAACACCTTCGACCACATCATCACTACCATCAGATGAGATAGTGGTCCAAGGCTAACCTATGACACTTAAAAAAAACTATATTCCTTTAAAGTCACGTTGAGGCGGAAACTCACGCCTGTCGCGGGAATGTCTGTATTTATACAGCTTTTTCACGCTTTTCGTGACGATTCTACAAGATCATGGTAACAGTACTATATTGAAGACCCTTTTTTAATATCATGACGAAACAAGCCGTTTTAGGCTCTCTCCACACGACGTGAAAAGTAACCTCTACCTGTAACAGAGTCATGCCATCACAAATGACGAACTGCACTGCGCTCTTTACCCTGATACATACATTTGTTAAGTCTCATGTGCCTCTAATTTTATAAACTTGCAAGGACTGGCCTGGAACCCAGTTTTAGGTGCTGGTTACACATTTTCTACTAGATAGTAGTTTAATAATAACAAATATTATTAAAATATTTTATGAAAACATCAAATTAATATTTTATTAAAACACTTAAAAATACAAAAATATATCTAGTGACAATTCCGCCTAATTTTCCTGCTAAGCCGACGTGACGTCACAAACGCCACGCAGCCAAACCGGAAGAATTTTCGACGCGTTTCGCTTCTACACGAAGCATCCTCAGGAGATACCACTCTACGAGCGCACGATCGAGAAACAATTGAAACAAGTTAAAATATTAATTAGATAATAACAAATACTTTTAAAATATTTTAAGAAAACATCAAATTAATATTTTAATAAAACACTTAAAAAATATATAAATATATCTAGTGACAATTCCGCTTAATTTTCCTGCTAAGCCGACGTGACGGCACAAACGCCACGATCGAGAGTTTTCTCGATCGTGCGCTCGAAGAGTCAAGACCTCCTGAGGATGCTTCGTGTAGAAGCGAAACGCGTCGAAAATTCTTCCGGTTTGGTTGCGTGGCGTTTGTGACGTCACGTCGGCTTAGCAGGAAAATTAAGCGGAATTGTCACTAGATATATTTTTATATTTTTTAAGTGTTTTATTAAAATATTAATTTGATGTTTTCATAAAATGTTTTAAAAATATTTGTTATTATTAAATATTGTCACCTACCTACCTACTCAGGGTAGAAGGGAGCATGAAAGAAAGAAGAGAGAGTTCAGTATAGAGTATAATCAAGAGAAAGGGTCGTGGATTTCAGACAGGTTTATCAATTTGGCAAGCTTCCTTGTTTAAGGACTTAGCTCCGGTCCGCTAGTATTCGAGTTGATGCTCAGCAGCAGGTCTGCCGTGCAGGGCTCGGCTCCACACCGCCGCGCCGGTAGAATGTCCCAGCCAGATGCTGTAGAGACGTTTGGCCGCGGTCGGTGCTGGAGGTCAGAGGACGGCCGGAGTTCGGAAGTAGTGTGTAGTACGGAAAGTTCTCCGTCTCGTACTGGCAGTTCAGCCTCGTACTTGAACCCTGAAAGGCACATGTGCTCCGGTTACAATGGGTCCAGTAAAGTGTTGAGCTGGTGGGTCCACTGTCCCTCTGCTACTGAGCATATTAGGGACTCGCAGAGGGCCTTTAGGGATGTGGCCCGCCAGCAAACAAGAGATATGCCATAAGGGCCAAAGAGGTAGATGCTGCTGGTGAAGAATTCGCCTCCGCTAAGGCTTCCGCTACCGAGCAAAAGGGACTAGCTAGGCCCTAAGCGAAGGCGAACCACCAGCCGCTCAGAATGCCAGAAGGGCGCAAGTAGGTATGTTGCCGGTAATGATGCTCACAATCCACGAGGTCCGTTCACTACCGAGCAAAAAAGGGACTAGCCTAGGTACCTCGTGAATTGCGAGCTACCAGCAACATCCTTTAAAGTTTGCCAGAAGGGCGTAAATTAGAAAACAGTTGAATGTTGAGAAGGAACAGAAAAACACATAAATTCAACAAGAGAGTTAGCAGGTAAGACACACAATAAAGTACAGCAATTAAAATAAGATTACATACCATAGGTTTTTAGGTTAGATTTTAATGGGGTGGTCAAGTACACTTTCACTTTAAAACACAAACTTACCCAGATTTTGGGGCTTGTAAGAAGATTAGAATTGTAGATGTAGTTAAACTGAGTCTTTAGTAGTAGTTGCACAGAGGATGGCTGGGGTCAAAGTGATCGCGATTCCTCGTTGAGGAAAGACATCAAGTTGGGCGGATGTCGGGGGCGAATTTCATTACCATATATGGTAACGAAAAAAAGCCTCCAAAACCGTTGTCGTCGCAAAGCCAATGACTGCACTTGATTTGAAAATATTTAAAATGCAACGTTCCTCTAGCGGAACTCAAAAACCACCATCATGGTATTTTCTGACAGACTGGATTGACATTTATTTTAACTGTCAATAGTCTAATTGAATGGAGGAAAGGAAGAAGAAGAAGAATGTTACTACCAGACTTAACGTTGTGATTGTTATGCGCGACCTCTATTGGTGAGTCGCTGTACTACCTCAGCGCTCGGCAAAGGTATTTAAGCTTATCGCTTTATAGGTCTTTTCTAACTTCATATGGAATTTAGATAGACGTTTGGTCGTTTGCCTACAGATGGCGCGCTGATTTAAATTAATATTTAGTGAAATTTTTAATTATTAAGTTAACCGATATTTTTAGATCGGTTACAATATGGATTTCCGCAAAGTAACGCCTGAATCTATTTATTAGATAGTAGTTTCCCAGGTGAGCATTTGCGAAATGCCCTTTCTCAAGCTGGAGGTGGGGATCGAACCATAGACATGCGGCACGGCAGTCCATAACTATTACCGTTCGGCTATCATTGCTTCAAAATTGGATGTCAAATGATACCCCCTAAAACCGACAAAATGTTAAGAATCAAAGAAGAAGGTTACCGGTAACAAATGTAGTAAGTAAGATCAATAAGAATTACAAGAATATATTAGATATTGTAAAAAATCTTCTCCGAATCTCGCAATTTACGTGATCAAGAACAATAGTTTATTTATTTCAATTACCAATTACATTTACAGCAACGCCAAGGCATGCAACTAGTCAAACATGTTAGGAAATATTATTATATATCATCACTATGCATACACCCAATTTCTTAAGTTATCTAACTATTATATAAATGTATAATGTGAAGTTTTATATATCATAAAATTCATCATAATTTAGATATAATAAAATTATTAGTATAATTAAATATATATCTAGAAACATTCACAATGTTAGATTAAAAATGTCAAGATCTGTTAGTTGAGCAACCAGGGCATTGAGTAGAGAGGCAGGTACGCGTAAGGGGTGCAACTGTAGTTAGTCACTCTAGCAACAAAACCGAAATAATAATAAAAAAACACGCGTGACGTCATCGTGCGCCTTAACTTAGCTCGCTTCGTTCAGAAATTAAAGAAGGCAAAACATACGCCGAAAGTAGGCATTCTGTACCATATTCTTTATGACTTAGAAACTACCTTATGAAATTGGTAAGAATTGGCGTTCGCAAATACAATATGATCAGAGAAAAATTATGCTTAATTTATTCCATACTTTTGTGTCACGCTCGCTTCGCTCAATTTAATAATACTTAAATTACGCCTCAAACATTTTTTTTCAACACACTTGCTCATAAAGCTGGTTATTGTGCTTTATTCATTTTCCTTAGTAAAACAAACGAAAGAGTTTCCCACATTCAACGTTAAACATACGCATTACTAACCTCATTATTGTGGTGGTATGGTGCGATATGATACCAAAGGCATACCTAAACAGTTTGTGATCTGTTGTAGAATTTACTCACAAATGTATTTAAAATAGTCGTATGACACCTCGTGCTGCATAAATTATTCCACACAGCCTACGATGAGGGCTGATATTAAAGTATATTATTAGGGTTATAATGGTATTTTTCAAGCACCTAACTGTACTTTTTGTATTCAGAAAAACATCTTGGAACGCATCGCACTTAACATCAGCCTACCAGCATTTAAAAAACACCAAGTTCTTACTCAATTTATCATAAAATATTGCCCGTTATTTCTTTTTTATTTGCAATGCACTGCTGAAAGTTTATAGTTTTTGAAATATTGAGACCCTTCGGGGTATACATTTTTTGTATCGATGCACCCCTCGTCCAGTTGGGAAAACGTTAAGTTTACAATAAAGTCGTATAGATAAAATTAACATTCACGGACCTAGTGATAACTCAGACACGTGATGAAAACTTGCTGATGCTTTAAATCTAAACATTTGATAACATTCATCGGATCATGTGACATTGTAGTTAAACTGTACTAGTTAATCTTGTTACCAATTAAAGTACGTGTACCTTGTACTATGGCAATTAATTATCGTAATTATTTGACCTCAAATGTACCTCATACTACGTGATATTATTATACTAGTTAGAACTGGTTATATTCGGTTATCAATAAGAGGTTCAGTTCGACGAATATTTGTCTTTTTTTCTATATATTACAAGTAATATAAATAAAATTAACCAAAAAATGGAAACGTCTTCAACACTCTAATTTCTGAAATAACTTGTTGAAGTCGGTACTATGATGGTTCAAAAGTACCTATTATCACATTATTGTGCGCATGGTACCGACTTCGACAAGTTATTTCACACATTTGAGTGTTGAAGTCGGTGCAATTTTGTTGTTTTTCATCCTTTTTAGTGACACATGCTACTTATGGGATCGATTGTCATTCACTGTCAATGACTATAATTATCACGATAGGAAAATACTTTTCAGTTATTGGAGTGAAACTCAAAAACGGCTTGACTGATATTGATGAAATTTAAATAGGACCACACGGCAAGCATCAGTCATCAAATAAAAAAAAAATCATCAAAATTGGTTCGCTGAGTCAAAAGTTCTGCGGTACAAATATAAAAAAAAAAGACAGACGTATTGAGTACCTCCTCCGTTAAGTATTGGAAATTCTACCCTCTAAGGTGGTAAAATTGTAGTTACGAATTGAGAAAAATAGGACCATTAAAATGAAAATTTGTATCATGAACATTGTGAATATGAAGTAAAGAAATACTTGTTTTATTATTATTTTACGTAATACTTGAATCGTAACAAACATAACTACGAAACAACGTGAATCGATAACGGGTTTAGGTGTATTTTTCTGTCTGAGAGTATGTTGATACTTTTAAAACATACAATCAAATTATTTATAGTTAGTTATTGCCTCTAGAAGGTGAATAGGGAGTTAAACAATTTAATGTATAAAAGAAATTAGGTGGGGATAAAGATATTATTTGAAAATGGTATATATTATATCCATGGTGTTCTCCGCATGGTGGTAGGGCAATTTGCGAATGCCCGCCTGGCTAGTTACCACCCTCAAGTAGAAAATCTGTCGCCAAACACCTAACGGTGTGTTCCGGCAGCTGTCCTTGAGAGCCAGTAATTCTAGGTTAGTCTGAACAACATCTTCGACCACATCATCACTTACCATCAGGAGAGATAGTGGTCAAAGGCTAACCTATCAGTCATAAAAAAAGTAATAATAAGTATATATTATAAAAATGGTGAAAAAGAGTTTAAAATATTCCAAAAGTTTAAGTGGTTAAACGGGGGTTATAATATTAAAGAAATATTACTCTGAGGTTTTAAACAGATTCGTACGATTAATTTATTTATAGATGAAGGTCATATTAGTTGAAAATATACTTTAGTTATTGCGTAAACTATCTTCTATTAAAAATCAAGAAGGCCAAAACTCTTCTCATTATATTGAGGATTTGTGCATAACAATGTAAAGAGTTGACTACCCTGGAGTGACAAATAAAATAAAAAAAATCGGTCAAAATTTTCACAAACTTTTAGGAGCTTTTCCGCTTAAAGGACCCTCCAAAGGTTTGAATAACTAAGGCACAGGTCACAAACGACGAACTGCACTGCGCCTGTCTCACAGATACATAAAGTTGTTGAGTCTCATGTACCTGTTATTTTACTGGCCATCAAGGACTGTTACTGGAACACACTTTTGGGTGCTTAGTCACAGATTTTCTACTTGAAGGCGAGCATTCGCAAAATGCCTTTCCACCAAACCTGCGGTGAAGCTAAAGCCCGCGGTGGGATTCTTACCATGAACATGCTGCGCGGCAGTCCATACCCAATGCCACTTAACCATCACTACTTCAAATAATAATAATAATAATAAGCCTTTATTGCTGTTAACTTACTTAACTAAACATCACATATTAATAGAAAAATGAAAATGATAACAATATTGTAAAACTATAAATAAACCAATACATATACTCGACATTCGGCTCATCTCTCTCCTTAACAGCTTGTCTTTCGACAAAGGCCTCCTCTTAGGATTTCTATTTGTTTCTGTCCTTTGCTGCACGTAACCATTCTGGCCCAACTACTTGCTTCAAGTCGTTTTCCCATCGCTTTGACTGTCTTCCTCTATCCTTATCTTCTCTCTATCCCATTCTGACATATATTTATTTTATTTTGTTGTTGTTCAGTTAAAGCCCAAGTTTGGCCTCCGTATGTAAGACATGGCGGTATGCAAGCATTGAAGACTTTTCGTTTCTCTGCCATAGGCATTTCTTTATTTTTCATAATTTCGCTCAATGACCATAATCGCTTCCAAGTGCTTTCTATTCTTCTTTGTATTTCTTTTTGCATGCTATCTGTTGGTGGCACTAATTGGCCCAAATAAACATATTCGCTTACATATTCTAACTGTTGATTGTTAATAGCATTTTTGTATAAAGTTTTTAAATTTCTTCAAATAATAATGCTATATTATTATTGTGAAGTATCTTAGGTAAAATGTCGTCGGTCGGAACAAATTTCTTGTAAAAGTATTTAGATAGACATTAAGATACGTTTTATCTTATATGATTGTGATTGTTGTTTTTGTGATATTGATCCTCATTTTAAATGTCTTGGCCACCTGATAGCAGCACATCGGCTTTTGATACGATAAAGATTATAGTCAAATAACATGGGGCACACTAAAAGTTTTGCGCTTCTAGCTAATTGGAACTATTTGAATTTTAAATGTACAATGCGATTAAAATAAGAATAGGACGGGCTCTCGGCTAACTTCACTTATATTCACTCTAATCAGCAGACCAAACTTAAAAATAGAGCAGTGCCATATATTTATACGTAATTTTAAATGAGTGACCCGAAATTGTAAATTATATTTTTAAGGTTTACAGCACAGACGCCATTTTGTTTTGATGACAACGTCATCAAACTAAGATCGGCGTCATTGCAGGGTCTTATTTTTCCGACAGTGTACTATACTACGCGACACGTTTCCGAGTGTTTATTGATCTTCTCGTTTAATAAATTTTTTGGCTGTTTAATTTGTTGTTGTTGACGGTTTAATATGTTTTTGGTTATTGTTATATTGGTTTTTGTTTCCCGTTACGATTATAACGATGAGTATGACTCAGTTGGCCATCAGAACATGCGGCATCGAAGAGCTAAGCGATTCAAATTAAGATACCTAATGTCACCTACCTACCTACTCAGGGTAGAAGGGAGCATAAAAGAAAGAAGAGAGAGTACAGTATGAAGTATAATCAACAGAAAGGGTCGTGGATCTCAGACAGGTATGGCAATTTTTGGCAAGCTTCCTTGTTAAGGACTTAGCTCCGGTCCGCTAGTATTCGAGTTGATGCTCAGCAGCAGGTCTGCCGTGCAGGGCTCGGCTCCACACCGCCGCGCCGGTAGAATGTCCCAGCTAGATGCTGTGACGTTTGGCCGCGGTCGGTGCTGGAGGTCAGAGGACGGCCGGAGTTCAGGAGTTGTATGCTGCTAGTAGGTCAGCCTCGTACTCGAAGTCGTGTACAACAGCCGTGTACTGGAACTTCCCTCGTACTTGAACCCTGGAAGGCACATGTGCTCCGGTTATGATGGGTCCTAGTACAGTGTTGAGCTGGTGGGTCCACTGTCCCTCTGCTACTGAGCATATTAGGGACTCGCAGAGGGCCTTTAGGGATGTGGCCCGCCAGCAAACAAGAGATATGCCATAAGGGCCAAAGAGGTAGATGCTGCTGGTGAAGAATTCGCCTCCGCTAAGGCTTCCGCTACCGAGCAAAAGGGACTAGCTAGGCCCTAGGCGAAGGCAAACCACCAGCCGCTCAGAATGCCAGAAGGGCGCAAGTAACGGACCTCGTGGATTGTGAGTAATGATGCTCACAATCCACGAGGTCCGTTCACTACCGAGCAAAAAAGGGACTAGCCTAGGTACCTCGTGAATTGCGAGCTACCAGCAACACCCTTTAAAGTTTGCCAGAAGGGCGTAAAATAGAGAACAGTTGAATGTTGAGAAGCAACAGAAAAACACATAAATTCAACAAGAGAGTTAGCAGGTAAGACACACAATAAAGTACAGCAATTACAATAAGATTACATACCATAGAAGTAAGGTTAGTTTTTAATGGTGATGGTCAAGTACACTTTCACTACACAACTCAAACTTACCCAGATTTTGGGGCTTGTCAGTAGATTAGAATTTTAGTTAACTGAGTCTTTAGTAGTAGTTGCACAGAGGATGGCCGGGGTCAAAGTGATCGCGATTCCTCGTTGAGGAAAGACATCAAGTTGGCCGGATGTCGGGGCGAATTTCATTACCATATATGGTAACGAAAAAAGCCTCCAAAACCGTTGGCGTCGCAAAACCAATGACTGCACTTGATTTTGAAAGTATTTAAAATCCAAACGTTCCTCTAGCGGAACTCAAAAACCACCTCATGGTATTATTTCTGACAGACTGCCTTGACATTTGTTTTAATTGTCATGATTTATATATTTGAATTGCATGGAGATAAGAAGACTTAACATTGTTATTTGCGACCTCTATTGGTGAGTCGCTGAACTACCTCAGCGCGCGGTAGTTAAGCTTAACCTAGGTGCTTTCTAAATTCAGATGGAATTTAGATACTCGTTTGTGCGTTTGCCTACAGATGTCGCGCTGATTTAAATTAGTATTTAGTGAAATTTTTAATTATTAAGTTAACCGATATTTTTAGATCGGTTACACTAAGTACAAAATACTTACAACAAATAAAATCAGTTCAAATTATTTCTGTGTTATCTGTGTCTTGTATACCTATGATTACTTGTTTTTATAGACGACTGCCCACATAAACGTGTGTTAAGTTTTCAGGTTTCTTGTGTGTATGTTTGTGAGTTTCTTTATTTCACCATAACTTCTAAACGGCTTAACTGATTTTAATGCACGAGATATCGTTAGCTTTATCTTGAAAGCTCAAGCGTCACAAAGTAGATAAAAAAAAAGCAAACTGGTGGATTTTAGTAGCCATATAGTGAGAAAAACAATTTATTTTTTCTTCCAAAGCCATCGTGTGGGTATCAAAATGAAGCAAGGGAATATTTATGGAAAACGATTCCATAAATATATTAACTTACAGTTTTAATTTCAATAGATCGATAAAACGCTTAAGAAAATAAATTATTTGTGGTTGGGTTTTTTTCTTTATTAATTTATACATGTTTATCATTTATTTTTTTGCACACTGTACCAAGTTCTAGTTTTGACGTCACAACATGGTGCCGATACTATTCTTATTTTAATCGCATTGTAATATTTTTTGAAACAACATGCAACCTTTTTAATTTAAATAAAATTGGCGGGAAATCATTTGTCAATTGTTTTTTTTTCACACGCAAAAGTCTACGTGCGCAACGAAAATGGAATTAAGTTGAAAAGATATTAGAGCGATGATTTTTTATGATTTTAAAAGTTCTCTCTCTCCGCAAGAATGTGCCGCTCGTCTTCAAAATGCTTTTGAAAGAGAAGCACCTTGTTTAAGCACCGCGAGGCGATGGTTTGCTGAATTTGAGACAGGTCGGAACGAAAATAATGTGGGTACTGTTAAGCGGCTAATTGAAACATGAGTTCAGATCTGTGGTCCACCTGTTTTAAAAAAATGGTTCGATCGCATGAAAAAATGTTTAAAATGTGAAGGAGAGTATTTTGAAACGCCTTAAACATAATATTTTGTTGTTTTTTTAGGTTACACAAAACTTTTAGTGTGACCTACGTATAACAGACATCAAAAAAGGAATCAGGAATATTCGCACAAAATAATAATGCATTGTTTATAGTGCGATAATATATTTTAGCGCATCTTAGTAAGTACCAGCAGGTGAGCTGGAGGCTAAATCTGGCTTCTTTTGAAGACGTTATATTGACGGATTCTTAAGACATGTAAAACTTAAATTTGTAAATTTTGCGTAAACGCCTGCCAAGGAGCAAGCTTAAAACCAATTTGTAATTTAAAGGTTAGACAATTTGTTAATTAGGTATTGTTTTAAGAGCTTCAGTAGCTATATGCTATTTAGGAAACGCTCGTAGCGCAAGTTGCTTAGCCGTTCTCAACCGATCAGCTTAGTTAAGCAACGTCCGCCGCGGTCATGAGTTGGACTACTACCGAGCGTGCACGTGCTTCGGAGGGCACGTTAAGCCGTCGGTCCCGGTTGTTATCTTCGGATGGTAGTCGTTATAGCATGGTGGTAGGGCATTTTGCGAATGCCCGCCTGGCTAGCTACCACCCTCAAGTCTGATATGCTCCCTATAGACAATCAAGACCCTACTCCCACTGACGTGAATGATGGGATGCTGATCATTAGGAGCATTTCTCGGTCGGTCGCTGTTATTAGAATAAGGATTAGTCATAAGCCAGAACTGCTTATAAAAAAAACATTGTTAACATTATAAGATTACGGATATCCGAGAGGAACAATTTTAGTCACGTGATCCAAAAAGCGATAACGCCTTTTTCTATATTTTTTTATCTGGGTCTGTAATTTGTCTGTACTTTGCACACATGAGTTACGTAACAATAAATATGTCGCAATATCTTACATAACACACACGATAGATATACATAATACCCTTACTTACGTTAAGGCCCTTCTCCCACGAGTCTTTCGACAAGCGACTCGAGTATTTGTACGCGAATCCTACTAGTTGCTCGATATTAGCCGCCACACAAATTCGCTATGTTCCGCGAGGATGTTGAGTGTCGAGTGTCGTGACTAATGACGCGAGGCGTCGGCGACACGTCTTTCATCAGTCACGCGCTAATTGCAGTGGTCGTAAGCTACGCTAGGCAGCAGGCGTCGCATCAAAATGTCGTGCCAATAAAAAGTAAATGATATTTACCATCATAATTTTCCTATATTCCTTCGAGTATCAGCCGGATCGTCCACTGCTGAACACAGCTACCCCCCCATGGGGGTATTGGCCATAATCCCCACGCTTGGCAGGAGTTTTGGGGATCGCAGTGTAAGGTAGCAGTTCTTTAGAAGGCACTGCTGTCCACCTTGTATTTTTCCCTTAGTCGCCTCTTACGACACCCACGGGAAGAAATGGGGAGGTGAGATTTTAACCCGACACCACACGGGGGATAATTAGCTAAAAAGGCTTTACGCTTCCAGAAAAAATAAAGACAGGTTTAATAAATGGCTTTTTAGTCGAATTTATGTAGCGTTGAATGCGGAAACCGAGTCGATAGAGTAACAAGCCAGGTTACCTATTTTTTTCATCTGAGTTACATAACTTATGAGATAGCCCCGTGTGAGAAGGGCCTAATAGGTGCGCGATTAAGTTGTTATTACTGTAAATTGTGGCGCAATATGTTCGAGTGCATAACGACGAGGTTATCTGTAACGCGTGATTCACAACTTAACGAGCTAACGGCGTTATCATGGTAACGCGCGATAAGCGTAACGAGATATAACGGCCGTTACGGATGAATTGTTTTGAGATACACCTTTGTACCGAGAAATGTACGATAAGAAAAGCAATTTGTTTAAAATAATATTAACGACTGTTCTGAATCTGATACTTACTTAGACTTTGATGGATTTTTTTAGCCGGAGGTTCGCATTTCAGACAACCTTTAGCTTTTCCCCCTCCCCTTAAATACAATGGTTTCGGTACCTTAAAGGGGAGGAACTCTATAGAATGCTGAGTAATTCATCTTATACCCACCTATATTTACCACTCTTTTAATAAGTGTGTGTATGATCCTGTTAAGGTTGAACTGGCCGGTAACTTTTCCATACAAACGCCGTAGGGTGATCACTCCCTTATTTGAGGTTTTAGGTCCAGAACTAAGCATGATATCGATTTATCTCTTCATTATCTAGGCTTGTCTTGGCACCGATTTGTAAAAAAAATCTTCACATGATAGTTATAAGCCTCGAAACATCCCTGTAATATCACAAATTTTAGCGCATGTTTAGTCGTAAAAAAACGACTTATAGAGCATGAAATCCCTAAAATTATTTACATAGAAGCATAGCTCAGTTCATGATCATTTTAGATAACATTTTGGAAAACAAATACATCCAGTAGTATAATCATAAACATCCTAGAGCCAAAGGTCGGCACACATAGTTTTGCGCGCTAGTTTTTCGTTCAAAATATTGGGCATCTCATGTCAATACTTCCATTCCGCGGTGAGGGAAGCGGGCGGGCGGGTCTCATGCGCAGCACACTAATATATAATTAACAAAACGCACACTACCAAAAGTCACGTGCACCGCGCCGCGATCTTAGAACGTAATATTATATTGTAGGAATGCCCTGTTGCTTTTTGGTGTGCACGTATGTATACACTACCAATATGTAGTGCCTATGCCTACTTACGTACTTATATATATATATTTACAAATTTTGGGAGTTGGGGACCGGATTTTCTTTCGCATTTGATTAGTTTGTGCGTGATAGTAAGTGTCGGACGCCATAATCCATATAGATAGGTAGGTACTTGGGTAATATAAATACGTAACTATGTCTAGGTACTCACCTACTCTCACCAAAGTTAGAACCTAGTAGGTATTAGTCAATACGCAGGTCATGATAGCTATGGTGAGTACCTAATCATTTTAGCAACACTTACGACAATATAAAAAGTTGCATTTGGTTAGATGTGGTATGGACGTAGGTAGTCCGCATTCTTTTTAGAATATAGTCTAAGCAGTAATATAGCTTCGAGAAAGTACCTACCTAACACAAAGTAGTAAAGGGTTAGAATTAGAAGCTCAATGGAAGATACCTACCTATCTACGATATAATTATCATTTATCATATAGGCCTGCCTAGGCACGCAACTGTCAGCGATGTCAAATCGACATTCGCGGGCGCGCATTACATTGCATACCTATCTACATAGCTATAAGATCACAACAAATAATAAAGTTAGTACTATGTATCTAGGTAGATACATAGTACTAACTTTATTATTTGTTGTGTACTAACTTTATTACGTAGGTACGTAAATTAGTAGAATAAGTATGTATATTTGTAGTAGGTACTTATACCTAAGGTAGTACGAAAGTTTATATGGTAAACTTAGCGATGATTGTAGGCACTTACCTAATCAAAAATAACCTATGATTAGTTATTGATTTTTATTGGAAATAATTTAAATCAGTTACGGGTAGGTAGAGAATTTTTATTCCAAATGTGTTCTACCAGGATTGGTAGATCCATCATGCCATCGTACATTACCGCTTAGAGACAGATTTTGAAATCGGTACGACATTTTGGCTCTCATCTCAAAGCTCGCTAGCCGGGCGAGCATTCGCAAAACAACCTTCCACCATGCGGTGAAGTTCATGCCCGCGGCGGGATTCGACCCATAGACCTGTTGCGCGGCAGTCCATTGCTAAGAGCCATCACTGCTTCCCGTTAAGTGTTTAGTGACAGAATTTCTACTTGAGGGTGGTAGCTATCCAGGCGAGCATTCGCAAAATGCTCTTCACCAACGCGGGGAAGCTCAATATCGTGGCTGGATTCGAACCATGGACCTGCTGCGCGGCAGTCACTAGCTAATGCCACTGGCCCATCACTGCTTCCCGTTAGGCGCTTACTGACAGATTTTCTGCTTGAGGATGGTGGCTAGCCAGGCGAACATTCGCAAAATGCCCTATGCCCTTCCACCAAGCGGTGAAGCTCGAGCCCGCACCGGGATTCGAACCATAAACATGCTGCGAGGCAGTCCATAGCTAATGCCACTGAGTTCACGTTAGTTGCATGGTGACAGATTTTCTACTTGGGTAGCTATCCCGGCGAGCATTCGCAAAATGCTCTTTTCTTATGCCTGATAGGTTAACCTTTGACCACTATCTCACCTGATGGTAAGTGATGATGTGGTCGAAGATGTTGTTCAGGCTAACCTAGAAGTACTGGCTCTCAAGGACAGCTGCCGGAACACACCGTTAGGTGCTTGGCGACAGATTTTCTACTTGAGGGTGGTAGCTATACAGGCGGGCATTCGCAAAATGCCCTACCACCATGCTATAACGACTGCCATCCTAAGACCACAACCGGGACCAACGGCTTAACGTGCCCTCCGAAGCACGGAAGCGCTCAGTAGTATTGTCCTAGCGGTCACCCATCCAACTCATGACCGCGCGCGACGGTGCTAAACTTTGCTGATCGGTTGAGAACAGCTAAGTAAACTTCGCTACGAACTCTCCACCACGCGGTGAAGCTCAATATCGCGGCGGGATTCAAACTATGGACCTGCTGCGCAGCAGTCCATAACCAATGCCACTGAGCCATCACTGCTTCCCTTTAGGTGCTTGGCGACCGATTTTTTACTTGAGGGTAGTAGCTATACAGGCGGGCATTCGTAAAATGCTCTTCTACCACGCGGTGAAGATTAAGCCCGCGACGGGATTCGAACCATGGACCTGCTGCGCGGAAGTCCATAACCTATGCCACTGAGCCGTCACTGCTTTACAAAATATGTTGTAGTAAAAGCAGTAACTTGCTAATTATGTAATAAATAATTATTGTAGGTAAATATTTACTACATCAATATGAAAAGAACAAACTAATACATTTACTATGTACCTACAAATCATTGTACCTACTTACTAAATATTTACCTACTATAGGTGAAATAACATCAGTATGTTATTATAAAACGAACGAAAATTATAACAACAGGTACCTACTGTCCGAACCAAAATGTATTCCTCTGTGAATATATAATATTATTTTATAAGAAATACCTACACACGTCGTGACGTAGCTTGAGACACTATCTCCGTCCGTCGTCAAACATCGTAATTCGTTCGGCATGGTTCGGCTTTCATTGATATATCGCAAACAAGTGTGCGTAATTAGCGTAGATGCAATACGGGTGTGTGATGCGCGATCACTATCTTCGTACTACTCATCACGGAGTCTTACCCTTTCCCACAAAGGTATAGGTGAAATAGCATGCTTTGTAGCCTCGCCCGCTGATAAGTTCGAGCCGTCGGCAAGTGCATCCTTAACATTCTAGGCTATGCCTGTTCGACCACATCATCAAGTATAATAGTTTGTCAAGACTAGCTAATAATCAGACAACTGGCCAAGGGCGAGTCCGTTCCGTTTGTTACAGCTACGTAACTATACTAGTGGCTCTCGGAGCTCGCGAATCTGCCCTTGCATAGAAGCCTCGAATAGCTAATAATTGAATAAAGGTTCACTGCGCACGCTAATGGGGGAATGGGTCAAAAAATCCAAAAATCATAGTTACATTCCGAAAACTGATGATAAAATAATAAGATATCAGCGCTTTCTTTTTAATTCTTTTCCACCCCGGCCCTTTAGGTTTATCGGATAAATAAGTTGTTCTGACAAAAAATATGCTTTCTATCTAAGATCTTAATAAGGGTATTTCAATATGGCGGTTTTACGACTTTTAAAGTTTTTTTAGAATCCCCAAATATCTGTAATTTTTTAAATTTCCAGAAACAGAAGCAACAAAAAAATATCTTTGGAATTATGAAACCTTCTCAAAAAAAAAATTATAAAAATCAGTTGAGAAATGTGACCTGTATAGGAGAACAACCGGACATACAAAAGCATTTTTGTACGCTTCGCTCGCACTTCGTGCTCGCACGATAACGGTGTTGAAGTTTTCAGTATTTAACTGTTTAATAGAGGATATTATACATATTTAAAATAGTGAAATTTCTTATTAGTTTAGTTTTTAATTTTTTGACCTCATAACGAAAATGGACCAAAATTTTTCACTTTTACCATCTACTTCATAATATAAAAAATATATTTGTATTGTACTCAACATGTTTGAGAAATTTTTTTCTAGGCTATATGTTCATGTATTTGAACAATCTTTTATTTATATTTTTATTGCAACAACCTTTTTTTGGGTCCACATTTAACACCAAATATTTAAATTTCTGGTTTGAATCTCATTCTGTTTACGTGCAAGAGATCCGTTAGTTATGTACAGACGAGCAGACAGACATCAGAGTCTCATTAATAGGTCTCCGTTTTGCACTTTTAGTACAGAACCCTAAAAAGTAATTATTAACATTCACCTGCATGTATGTATTGGTAAGGTACGGTATTTTGCCTGGCACTTTTTAGAAAACAAATTTAAGTGGGTAAAGAAGATCTAAATTTATGTTGAAATAAATAATATCAAACATTCGCAAGTATCCACCAGGCGTATGTACATTCTATGTCGGCATTTGTACGCACAAAATAAAAACTAGTTGAATATTTTTTTTACGACTTCACACACTTAAGAAATATGTAGAAATGATATCTGGTTGAAACGCTTGCGTTCCAGTCCACCTCTTCGACATATTAAAGCACGTCGTACCCAGCAAGTGACACTTGCCGAAAGTTGAAGATACTGGCCGAAGTTAGGTTAGGTGGTTTTTGCATGGTGGTAGGGAAATTTGAGAAAGAAAGAGAACCCGTCTGGCTAGCTACCACCCTCGAGTAGAAAATCTGTCGCCAAGCACCTAACGGTGTGTTCCAGCAGCTGTCCTTGACAGCTAGTAATTCTAGGTGAAGCCTGTTAACATCTTCAACCACATCTTCACTTACCATCAGGCGAGATTGTGGTCAAAGGCGGTAACTATCAGCAATAAAAAAACCTAGTCAGTTAATAAATAAATTAATAAATGGCAGTACAATGTAGAATATTTCAATACTAAAATTTGTAATTGACCTTCATAAGAGCGTCATAGACGCCTAAATTGAATAAATGATTTTGACTTTGACTTTGAAATGTATTTTTTTCATTGCATTCCAGAAGTTTCTCAAAAGGTATTTATGTAATTACATATAGAGCAAACCGTTTTAAGTCTCAAAAAACTTATCTATTACGAAATACTGTTGACTTGAACGAGCGAACTTTGATATGAACTTACTCCCGTTGTCACGCGACATGTAACTATTTTAATTGGAGCATTACATATTTTGTTTTCAGTTTTGGATTCTTGTTTTAAATAATAAATTATGATGTAATGTACCTATTGCAAAGTAATAATATCAGTATCCGTTGGAATATGTTGTATTGGCTTGTTATACTCAATTCTCAACAATCCTTACTCCCCTTCCTATCTTAGAAACTCTATCAGTTTTCTCTCCGACTTAAATAACCTTGACCTTAGATCAAGTAATAATTTACTCCTTGATATACCTTTGCACAGCACCTCTTTTGTGGATAAATCCTGGTGTGTGGTTGCACCTCGTCTGTGGAATGAGTTACCGTTATCCATTAGACAATCTCCTTCTAAGGAAGTCTTCAAACGACGGGTCCGCGAGCATTTTTATAAGATTTCATAAATTCTGTCACTTTTATCACTGTTCTCAAATGTTATATAAATTATTAAATTGTTTTTATTTACCATTAGTATATTATATATATTTAGTATTATTTTTGTTATTAGGTATAGCATGTATTGTATAGTATTTATGCATAAAGGTATATATAATATTTTATATCTGTAATATTCTTTGCGTTTTCTGTTCTAGAGTATTTAAATATATTTTTTGTTGCACGCCTACGTCCTTTTCTCTATAACTAATATGTGGATGTCTGGTAGAAAATGCTTTAGCATTAAGTCCTCCATTTGTACTATAGTGCAATAAAGAATTAAATAAATAAATATATATGTTTGAAAAGTAGTTTGGACCAACTATTCGTTATTATAAGTTAGTGTACCAAATTAGGTGCACCACTTGTAGTGTACCTAACTTGGTAACATGACAATTTTCATGTGTGTGACCCTATGTTAGTTATAAGACATAGATGTAAGTAGTGACATGCTGATTATTTGGCAAACTTATCATTTGTCTGGGTTTAATATCTATATTAGGATATAGGAACTAACTGCAGGTTCAAATAAAGATACAAGATGCAATTTTATTGATTTGACGCAAATGAGTCAATATTAATTAGCATTCCCCTCTCCAAGCGCAACATTGATCTTGCGAGCTGTTTCTGCCGCGTTAGTTCCGCATCGGAACTCATATTCAAAAATCACTCGAATTTTCGAAGTATCCATCTTTCTTCTCTAAGCTTTTAAAAGAAGAACCTCATATGTTAGATTAGACAATCTTCTTCTAAGGAAGTCTTCAAACGACGGGTCAGTGAGCATTTTTATAAGATTTCAACACTTTCATAAATTCTGTCACCTTTATCACTGTTCTCAAATGTTATATAAATTATTAAATTGTTTTTATTTACCATTAGTATAATTAGTATATTATATTTATTTTATATATTTAGTATTATTTTATTATTATGTATAGCATGTATTGTATAGTATTTATGCGTAAAGGTATATATAATATTTCATATCTGTAATATTCTTTGCGTTTTCTGCTCTAGAGTATTTAAATATATTTTTTTGTTGCACGCCTACGTCCTTTTCTCTATAATTAATATGTGGATGTCTGGTAGAAAATGCTTTGGCATTAAGTCCTCCATTTGTACTGTAGTGCAATAAAGAATTAAATAAATAAATAGGTACAACGTGAAAAAAGTTTCACTCAAAAATCATACAATACAACCATGAAATTTCTGTCAATTCGAAGTACCTATTACTATAAAACGGCATTTTCATACCTTAACCCCTATTGTTTGCTACTGTGTTGAAATGACTTAATTAAAACATAGCAATTAGATACTATGCAGTTCACGTTTATCAATTATCAGTTACAACAGGTTACACGAGAAACCGTTTTACACGTGACATTTGCCCGTTATAATGAGCAAGTGTTTACATTAATTGTAACGGAAACTTTGCTCAACGACGAGTAACGGCGTTAATTGCGCGTTAGTTTTCTTTGATAATTTTAATCTTGCTAATTAAGTGCGCAGTAGACTGGAGCAAGAATAGGTACATAAGAAAATCTTTGGTATAATATTCAGGTTCCGTATAGTCTAGATAAACTCCCCGTGGGGTGCCGGGTTAGAATGTCACCCCCGCATTTCTATCCGTAAGAGGCGACTAAGGAAAAATACCGAAAGGTGTGTAGCGCGGTAAGTTGCGCCTTCTGAAGAACTGACTACTTCTACTGCGATCCCTGCAAATGCAAAATAACTGATTGAAATTAAGCTTTTATTATATTCATGTTAATAATGGAAGCGCTCGTAGCGAAGTTTGCTTAGCTGTTCTCAACCGATCAGCAAAGTTAAGCAACGTCGCGGGCGGTCATGAGTTGGATGGGTGACCGGTAGTGACAATACTACTGAGCGCTTCCGTGTTTCGGAGGGCACGTTAAGCCGTCGGTCCCGGTTGTTGTCTTGGGATGGCAGTCGTTATAGCATGGTGGTAAGGCATTTTGCGAATGCCCGCCTGGCTAGCTACCACCCTCAAGTAGAAAATCTGTCGCCAAGCACCTAACGGTGTGTTCCGGCAGCTGTCCTTGAGAGCCAGTACTTCTAGGTTAGCCTGAACAACATCTTCAACCACATCATCACTTACCATCAGGTGAGATAGTGGTCAAAGGCTAACCTATCAGGAATACTAAAAAAAAAAACAATGGGGTTGCGTCGTTTGTTTACTGAGTTCCCATGACCACCTTCCAGCACCATATTCAGACCCTGGTTACCATTAAAAGACAAATTACTCAAGACGATTCAAATGACTCGACGAGATTGTGTCGTTTCATTGCGAAGTTTCTTTGGCCATTTACAGCTCCATCATCAGATCAGCACCATGTCATCATAATATTGCATTGTCACGCGATTTACACATGTAGGTATGCAAATTTTTAGCTCAATCGGTATCCGGAAAGTGGATCAAATTTAATTTGCGAGATTTGATGACAAACATCGGGACAAATGAAACTAAATAAAAGCTTGTAAAAAGGCACATTTTGTTCATGTTTTTATATATAGTGTACGCCTTACTGATATGATTAACATGTATAATATTCTAGAGGATATGACAAACACTATGCTTGATCAGAAAATACGTTACCATATATTTCTCTCCACAGAAAACTTAGTCAAGTTCGTAAATCATAATAAATAGATTTAGGCGTTACTTTGCGGAAATCCATATTTAATAATAACAAATATTTTAATAAAACACTTAAAAATACAGAGAAAATATCGAAAAATGATTCTCGATCGTCCGCTCGTAGAGTCAAGACCTCCTGAGGATGCTTCATGAAGAAGCGAAACGCGTTGAAAATTCTTCCGGTTTGGCTGCGTAGCGTTTGTTACGTCACGTCGGCTTAACAGGAAAATTAGGCGGAATTGTCACTAGATATATTTTTGTATTTTTTAAGTGTTATATTAAAATATTAATTTAATGTTTTCATAAAATATTTGAAAAATATTTGTTATTATTAAGAAATACATCATCTGTGAAAACTTCAACTGTCTAGCTATCTCGGTTCTTGAGTTACAGCTTGATGGTAGACGGACGGTGGTTTCGTAGAAATAGGGTCCCGTATCACCCTTTGGGTACGGAACCCTAAAAAAAGTAAAAATCATATCAATAAAAAGCTTTATTTCTAACTATTATGTAGCAGCCATGTGATACAGTACCAGTTTTAACAAAGCTTTTAAATATTGTGTAGTTATGTTTCGCTCACTCGCATGCAAAACTAGGTCTCTCCGTCTCTCGCCCTAAAAAAATTCTCAAAGACTACTTCGTCTTCACGACCAAAAACGGATAAGGGCGATAATAAATGTAGTTTTAAAGTTTAGACCTTCGACTCGCACTTTTTGACGTGAATACGTCTTTAAAATTGCTTCCATAGGGACGCAATTCAAAAATAACGAATGATACCAAAATCGGGGGATACAGTTTAGTGTTGCAGCTACATATCTATTATACCCATACCAATTTCAATTACACCACTGGATAGCTAAGGAATCAAATAATTTATTACGCTAAGTAAGGATTGTAATACATAGCGCGGCGGAGGGGTGTGCCCGCCATTTTGAGACACGTACAACAAACAATGATGGCTCTTGACATGGCTTGGACTATGGACTGCCGCGCAGCAGGTCCATGGTTCGAATCCCGCCGCGGGCTTGAGCTTCACCGCATGGTGGAAGGGCATTTTGCAAGTGCCCGCTTGGCTAGCGACCACCCTCAAGTTGAAAATCTGTCGCCAAGCACCTAACGGTGTGTTCCGGCAGCAGTCCTTGAGAGCCAGAGAAATTACATGCACATGAGACTTAACGACTATGTCTCAAGGTGACGGGCGCAGTGCAATTCGTTACTAGTGACGAAATGCATCTGTTATAGGCAGAGGATAGTCCGCTTAACATCAGGTGGGCCTCAAGCTTGTTCCGTCATAATAACATAAAAAAAAACGGTCGTGTCCATAACATAGCCACATCCTAATTTTTTTTCTATTTTTTTCAGTTTATTAACTTTATTTTTGATTTTTTTTAGGGTGGTGTTTGTGAGCGTACAATCGACCGGCGACAAGACTTACATGCGCGATATGATGACCGTCAAGAAGGAATGGCTACTCGAGATTGCACCACATTATTATAAAGAGTCTTGAATTTCAAACTATCTGTAATAAATTGTGAGAAAACCCAATTATAGCAAAAATAAATCACTTAAATTTGTCTATTGTGGTTTATTATAAACAATATCGGCCAAATGTAGGTTGGCCTCGCAGACAGAGGGTTCCGAAACACCGTTTAATAAAATAATAATGTTCACGTGGTGGTAGGCATTTTGCAAATTGTCCTGAATGAAAAATATTGTATTTATATCTGTAGCTACCACTCATATGTAGATAATATGTCGCCACGCACCTAACGGTGTGTTCGAGCAGCTGTCCTGAGACCCAGTAATTCTAGGTTACCCTGAACAACATCTTCGACGACCTATAAAACAGCTATAAAACATTTAAAAAAAACATTTATTTTGTTATACAGTTCGAGATCCTTAGCGGATATCCGACCCTCACATAGCCTAAAAATAATGAAACGAAATAGCTTGGATTAGGTGCTAAAATAATTATATTTTCTAGTAATTTTGATTTTAAAACCAAAATACTGAACCGATTTTAATGATTTTTTTTATGGGACTAATCTGAAAATATCCTTTCCAGTAAAATAATTTTCTGAACTAGTTCTTAATTGATGGAGTTTTGTAGTAACAAACAGAAAAAAATGCTAAATTGAAACCTCCACCTTAGACACCTTTTTTTATGTTATTGTGACGGAGCAAGCTCGAGGCCCACCTGATGATAAGCGGATTAACCTCTGCCTATAACAGATGCATTTCGTCACAAGTAACGAATTGCACTGCGCCCGTCACCTTGAGACATAGTAGTAAAGTCTCGTGTGCCTGTAATTTTACTGGCTCTCAAGGACTGCAGCCGGAACACACCGTTACGTGCTTGGCGACAGATTTTCTTACTTGAGGCTGGTCGCAGAATGCCCTTCCACCATGTCGGGTATCGCTAGCATAGACCTATAGTCTGTGTGTAACGATGCTGTGGTAAAATACTCTGCACGATTTATAAATTCGATTATACCGACGAAGCAGATTTTTAAAAAAAGGACACACTTATGTGTAACTGCGGAATCTTAAACCTCCTTAGTGGAAAGGAACGAGGCTGCAAGTAAAAGCCGTTTAACAAAATGTAATAGAAGCCGTCGTTATAAACGGATGTGCTCGAGGAGAGACAGTATTTTTGCCGCGCATCTCCTTTGCCACTTTTTTTTTTTTTTATTCCTTATAGGTTAGTCTTTGACCACTATCTCACCTGATGGTTAGGGATGATGTGGTCGAAGATGTTGTTCAGGCTAACCTAGAAGTACTGGCTCTCAAGGACAGCTGCCGGGACACACCGTTAGGTAAATGGCGACAGATTTTCTACTTGAGGGTGGTAGCTAGCCAGGCGGGCATTCGCAAAATGCCCTACCACCATGCTATAACAACTGCCATCCTAAGACGACAACCGGGACCGACGGCTTAACGTGCCCTCCGAAGCACGGAAACGCTCAGTAGTAATGTCACTAGCGGTCACCCATCCAACTCATGACCGTGGGCGACGTTGCTTAACTTTGCTGATCGGTTGAGAACAGCTAAGTAAACTATGCTACGAGCGCTTCAAAACACTTACCTCTCATTCCAGTCCAAACGGCTGCAGTTCCTTCTCAAGCTTTGTTTATCCATAACAATAAGTTGCAAGGACATTATTTAAAATACGCTAGTGTGGACTTGGAGAAGATTGAAAGATTGTTTCACACATAAATAATATTGGCAAAGCTTACTCGAGAGTAAGTTTATCTAATTCTTTGATCATAATATTAGCTCCTGCGGGTCGTGAAGTACAAAGTATAATTTACTCATTAACAGCTAAAACTTGTAACGTTGAACAAATCCCTCCCTACCATAGTGTATATTACATAGGTAAACTATCAACAAGAACATTCACACGAGGAGTTGGTCAGAAAGGCATATAGCCATGAAACCAATAGATTGGATACCTCTTGCTTTGGCCAGTTCAGCTTATAACCACTTTTGGAAACGTTAACACGATTGGTAGATATCCGCAGGACAATGTTGGAAAACACATTCAAGATGATAGAGCATAATTATGTGCAATCAAATTAAGATTTTACAATAAAAAAATATAGATGGCGCTAGTCGTCCTATCACGTTTTTTTTATGTTATTGTGACGGAACTAGCTCGAGGCCCACCTGATGTTAAGTGGACTAACCTCTGCCTATAACAGTTGCAATTCATCACAAGTCACGAATTGCACTGCGCCCGTCACATTGAGACATAGAACTCAAGAACTCAAGAACTACTGCCGGAACACACCTTTCGGTGCTTGGCGACAGACTTTCTACTTGAGGGTGGTAGCTAGCCAGGCGGGCAATCGCAAAATGCCCTTCCACCATGCGGTGAAGCTCAAGCCGGCGGTGGGGATCGGACCAAGGTACTGCGGCACGGCAGTCCATAGCTATTACCGCTCGGCCATCATTGCTTAAAAAGGTTGGGGTTGTTTGCATTGGTATTTTGATAGGTACTTCCACATTCGTTTGAAAATCTATCCTATCTATCCGATCATGAGTAGGTAACGCATTGGCATGATCGATGAGAACAATAGAATTTCATTCATAAATAGACCTAAGTGGTCCTGGCCCGATACTACAATTCAACGAAGTTTAGTTTTTCGTGTTCGAGCGACACTTTAGATAACGAACATTGATTTTGCGGTATAGTACCACCAACTTAACTGTGCAGTTCGCGAGGGCGCTGCTGGTCAAGGAAATCAACTACAAACTGTCACAATTTGAAGGAATGTTGTAGTTCTTTTTTCTGCCGCCTGAACAGATAAGTTGTTGGGACTGTACAAAGTTTGTTGTTTCATATTGTCTATGGTCGGACCGCATCGTTCATCACAAATCTTGCTCGCTATGGAATCTCCCATACTACTCTGCGAACGTTATTATGTTTCAATCAGTTTTAAGTCCTAAAACAGAGAAATTAAAGACCATTTTCCCATGGGAAGACTCTGTAAATCCTAGTTATGGAGCTTAGGGAGAGATGTCGCTATTGTTTTAGAAAATACAGGTAAGGATATTTATAATTAACATTACTGTCTTTGTTCGCCGTAGGTATTTATATCCTCAATAGTATTTGTGTTCTTTTTGCATATTTCGGACTCGACTGACTACTTATAAGCAAACTAATATATTATAAATTCATATGTAGAAAATGTACAAACCATACGAATCCAATGAAAAAAAATCAAAATCTACACAGGCAAATGCTTGCAAGTCTATGCTACGGACGCAGTTAAACAAAAGTATAGTACCACCAACTTAACTGTGCAGTTTTCAAGGGCGCTACTGGTCAAGGAAATTTCTTAATTTTTCTGCCACCTGAACAGATAAGTTGGTGGGACTGTAAGCCAATACGTGTTTTGCGGATACCTATCTTTCGGACCTGAAGTTCGATACTTCGTCGAATTGTGGTAGCGGCCCTGATGATGGTAAGTAAATTAATTGGTCCACTCAGATCAATTTTCATATGATTGTAGTTATGCCAAAATTGCTCACAGTTGAAACAATCTTTAAATCTTCTCTAGTCCATCCCAGCGTATATTAAAGATTGTTCTTGCGACTTATTGTAATGGATAAAAAAAGCTTGAGAAAAAACTGCACAGTTTTCTGTTGCCATCAGTCGTGTTGGGGTTGATATTTAGAAAGGTTACATTATTATAAGAACACGCGCAAATTTTTCAAATTGAGGGTGGTAGCTAGTCGGGCGGGCATTCGCAAAATGCTCTACCACCATGAAAAATTACTGGTTCTCAAGAACACATAACAGCGTACGCCGTTAAGTGCTTGGTGACAGATTTTCTACTTGAAGGTGGTGCTAGCCAAACGGGTATTCGTAAAATGGCCTACCACCATGCACAATTGTTGGTTCTCAAGGACACATAGCGGCTTACTCCGTTAATTGCTTAGCGACACATTTTCTACTTGAGGGTGGTAGCTAGCCAGGCGGGCATTCGCAAAATGCCAAACCGCCATGCTATAACATCTGCCATCAAGCTACCACCCTAAAAATATCTGTCGCCAAGCACCCAACAGTGTATTAAATACAAATATTTTAAGAAAACATTAAATTAATATTGTAATAAACACTTAAACAATATAAAACAATAGTTTCGAGATCTCGATCGTGCGCTTGTAGAGTCAAGACCGCCTGTGGATGCTTCGTGTAGAATCGAAACGCGTCGAAGATTCTTCTGGTTTGGCTGCGTGGCGTTTGTGAAGTCACGTCGGCTTAACAGGAAAATTAGGCGTAATTTTCACTAGATATATTTTTAAGTGTTTTATTAAAGCAATAATTTAATGTTTTCTTAATTTTTATTTTAAATATTTGTTATTATTAAATATGGATTTCCGCAAAGTAATGCCTGAATCTATTCATTACTTAGCAGTGTGTTCCGGCAGCAGTTCTAGAGGAACCAGAAATTCTAGGCCTAGTTCGCATATCATTCTCGAGCACATCATCACTCACCAACAGGTGAAATAGTGGTCAAAGGGCAACGCCTATAAGCTATTTAGCTGTATGATATTTTGATTAATCATAAAACTGTAACTCATTACGAGTATAACCGTGTCAGTTACAAGAGTATGCCTACCTATTCAATAATAATGTTGAATGTTTTTAATTCCTTGAGAGCCAGTGAAATTACAGGCACATGAGACTTAACAACTATGTCTCAAGGTGACGGGCGCAGTGCATTTCGTAACTTGTGACGAAATGCATCTGTTATAGGCAGAGGTTAGTCCACTTAACATCAGGTGGGCCACAACAAATTCGGCTGATGTGAGGCGGCACTGCACTCGCCCAGTTTTATATTTCAAATAGTTTTCAAATTACAAAAATACCTAAACGTCTCGGTAGTAGTATCGGTTACCGATTCATAAGGGTATTTGTTAAAGAAACTACTTTACATTGCGATTACCGTTTATATCTATTACCAATACATATGGTAATCGTTTCCAGTGGTAACCTTTATGAAGCGGTATTTAAATCCCTGGTTAAAACCGCGATTCCGGCATAAGGTGAAATAATTCTTAAGAATACTCCCCGTCCCCAGTGACATTCTAGCTCGGCGACCCACAGCAAAAGACTTGACCAAAAAGAAAGTATTGGAATGCTTATAGCGTATTATAAATACTAGTGCATTTTAAATGCTATGCTCCTACTTAGTTTGCTTTTTATTTTCTCGCAGGATGTGTATAAAGTAGAATATCCCTTACAAAATTACAAATGCATGAGAGTAATTTTTTTTAACATCCTTTGCGTGATTCGAACCCGCGTGCATCCACACCTTTAGCTGGGGTATACTCTAACCAATTGAATAGAATAGAATATCCGTTTCGGGAATAAAGCTGACTCCATTTTTGGCGCGCTTTTATCCCTCACTCTACTCTGGATTCTAGTTTACATCCCTCGCTTTGCACATTAGTTAATTTTAAAATCCTTATTTACGTTCGGCATTTGAAAGAAACAGTTACCGTAGTTAAGACCCGTAAGAAACAGTTTTATCTATGATAGACTATATTGTTATCGTCTAGAGTAAAGTAATATATGTTATTATTCGTTTTATTCTTTTAAAATAAGTGACTAATCACGGATTGGCAGGTCAACTGGGTAATCACAATTAGGTAGGTATCTATATTAATATCTATACTATAAGAATCATTAGTTGCTTAAAAATGTGTGATAATATTTGGCACGCTTCAGTGCCATGCCCATGTTCCGGGTAGATAATGATATATTTACGTACACAAATCACGCTTACCTACGAGCTATCTGTCATTGGCATTTGAACTTCCCTATTTGTTCTGCAAAAATACAAGTTTAGTCTAAGCGTTGATTCATTAATGGTTTTAGGTCCGTATTTGTTTGTTGTATTATGACAAAATTACAAATATACGATAGAAAAAAGTCATGTGCGGGATATAAATTTTTCCTATCGTATATTTGTAATTTTGTAATGTAGTCCACTTAGCAGGCGTTATTGCAAGCATAACAATATTAAAATGAATTTTATTTCCGAATTAAAGACTGATATTCTAGATGAAAGTTGTCTAAAAATTCCAAGTTTCTTCATTAGAAGGGGGTATTTGTATTCAACCTAATGTTTGAATGAATTAAAGGCCCCAGGTGTCCGCTCATTGCATCACCAGACCATCCGAAGATTTCGTTGCTATTGTTGCCAACGAGGCTCCAATGATTGCACACACACTGCGATCCACGTTAACCGATAGCCGCGCTCGTTAATCGCTGCGGCTGTTGTTGAGTTTATATTTTTCAAATACTCCTTTGGAACATGAAACCTATTAATCACCTCAAAAAAAAACGTTTAATTATGTCTGCGAATTGTTACATCCCGGTACCACAGTAAATATATGTTGCTAAAGCAGTAGTTTGAGTTCGGATAAACGCCAGAATCCAGTGACGTCATCAACCGTGCGTCCCTTACCCGCCCGCCAAGGTACATAAGGATACAGTCAGATTGATATTCACCCATCTAAATGCGGTTTTTCTTTACAAATTCAGTACTCATCAAGCGAGATACTGGTGAAAGGCAAGCCTATCATTTTAATATAAAAAAGACCTGTCAATTCTGAAGTTAATTAGTATACAAGAAGTTGTTCTGGGAGTGCCCCAAGGAAGCATCCTGGGTCCACTGCTGTTTCTGATTTAATCAGATTGAGATGCATTCAGAAACTTTCATTAAGGCATGTCTTATAGTGGTCTTGTAGATTTTTACAAATGTTCATGGGCATACTTACGCTTATCACAATTTGTTGTTCCAGAGGTACAAGCCTCTACACACCTTGTACACAACTTGTGAGTATTTCACCTGCCTTAAATCTATGCTATTCCTCACGGTATTCCTATGATAAGATACCTAAAATATAAACACTTGTATCTACAATACTTGTAGATATTAACTATGTAAATACTTATTTATGTAGGCAGTTGAACAACCGAGGTCATGATTTTAATGTAAGTATGACGCCTCCTAATCATCCATATGGTTTGGTCATTAATCTTAGCTATTAGTTATAATTAATTGATGTTTTTTTTCTGCCGACAGATTAGGCCACGTTGACGATGACCTCAAGGCCTCAAAGTTATGTTAGGTACTTATGAAATATCGTTCGAGGCTTAGGAAATGCCCCCGTGATTGGAGATAGAACATTATCTTCGTAACTCATGTGGTTTCAGTAAAGTATATCTTCCTCAATTAAACAAAATAATAAATATAAAATAAATGTTTTTGCTTATAGCCAAACAACGTAATTGTAAAAGTTTTGGCGTCAGTGTCATTTTCATTTTACTATATTACAAAATCCACAGATCTATAAAAAACCGATAGCCGCGCTCGTTAATCGCTGCGGCTGTTGTTGAGTTTATATTTTTCAAATACTCCTTTGGAACATGAAACCTATTAATCACCTCAAAAAAAAACGTTTAATTATGTCTGCGAATTGTTACATCCCGGTACCACAGTAAATATATGTTGCTAAAGCAGTAGTTTGAGTTCGGATAAACGCCAGAATCCAGTGACGTCATCAACCGTGCGTCCCTTACCCGCCCGCCAAGGTACATAAGGATACAGTCAGATTGATATTCACCCATCTAAATGCGGTTTTTCTTTACAAATTCAGTACTCATCAAGCGAGATACTGGTGAAAGGCAAGCCTATCATTTTAATATAAAAAAGACCTGTCAATTCTGAAGTTAATTAGTATACAAGAAGTTGTTCTGGGAGTGCCCCAAGGAAGCATCCTGGGTCCACTGCTGTTTCTGATTTAATCAGATTGAGATGCATTCAGAAACTTTCATTAAGGCATGTCTTATAGTGGTCTTGTAGATTTTTACAAATGTTCATGGGCATACTTACGCTTATCACAATTTGTTGTTCCAGAGGTACAAGCCTCTACACACCTTGTACACAACTTGTGAGTATTTCACCTGCCTTAAATCTATGCTATTCCTCACGGTATTCCTATGATAAGATACCTAAAATATAAACACTTGTATCTACAATACTTGTAGATATTAACTATGTAAATACTTATTTATGTAGGCAGTTGAACAACCGAGGTCATGATTTTAATGTAAGTATGACGCCTCCTAATCATCCATATGGTTTGGTCATTAATCTTAGCTATTAGTTATAATTAATTGATGTTTTTTTTCTGCCGACAGATTAGGCCACGTTGACGATGACCTCAAGGCCTCAAAGTTATGTTAGGTACTTATGAAATATCGTTCGAGGCTTAGGAAATGCCCCCGTGATTGGAGATAGAACATTATCTTCGTAACTCATGTGGTTTCAGTAAAGTATATCTTCCTCAATTAAACAAAATAATAAATATAAAATAAATGTTTTTGCTTATAGCCAAACAACGTAATTGTAAAAGTTTTGGCGTCAGTGTCATTTTCATTTTACTATATTACAAAATCCACAGATCTTAAAAAAACACAGATTTGCTTATTAACTATTTCTTACATCTAATAACGGATTTCCTTTATTTACATAACATACCAGATATATATTTTTATATAATTGTGTGATTGCGTGTAAGAAGGTGTACGTGTGTGCGTGTAGGGTGTCTGCGTGCGTGTGTGTGTAGCCTATTTAACTGCAATCAAACAGTTAATTTATTAGTCATAAGATTTTTTAATTGTTGCAAGTTATTATGAAATAAGTCGATTGAGCTAAACTGTTCGTTATACATTTTTATTACATTTTTAGAGTATAATTATTGAAATTTGATAATAAATAGTGTGCGAGCGCGGGAGATTGAAAAATGGATTGTTTCTTGTGCTTCTTTTATGAATTGATGACTTGCAAACTCATGAAGTTTTCTAGGAGCTCAGTACTGTTTATCATTCCTACACAGTTTTTATAAAGAAACGTCATATCTAAGAGTGTTCGCCTGTCATGTAAGCTCAGAATGTTGTGGAATTTGCAAGATTAATTATAGTTAACATACATATGATGTGTGCGGTAATTAAGATGTTTTACGAATTTTATTTGTATTCTTTCAAGATCGTGTGTGTATTTTAGGTAATGTGGGTTCTGGATACCAGTACAGTATTCTAGAAGTCATGTTCGGTTGGCTGCCTGATATACTACAATACGGGTTTACTACTAACGGAGAGTTTCTAAACAGTGATGTTTGGGAGCACTCTCATTTATAGTACAACTGCGTTTCGGGTCATCATGGTGTAAAGGTTAATAGCCTTGTTTCGCCTTACAACATAAATGAGGTGAAAATAGATTGGGTGCGCTCAGCAACTGTAGCAACACCCCATTCACATCTGCGTGAGTGGTGGCGTGCTGCTTATTGATGTTAAGAGATGATGAGGTCGAAGGTGGTAAGCAAATTAATCTAGAATAGAAACTGGCTCTCAAGTACACAAACTCAAAATCAAAATCATTATTAAATTAAGGCGTCCACAACGCTCTTATGAAGGTAAATTACAAATTTTAAGATTGAAAAATTCTACATTGTACTGCCACGTTCAGCGAAAAACTGCTGCTGGAATACCCCGTTAAGTAGCCCCGTGGTCATTCCCAAATTCCTTACCAATATGATTTAACGATTCCCATATTTAGATAGCAAACAGGAACGAGTAGCAGCGAGGACGAACAGATAGTCCCTCCGAAACACTAAACGCTCAGAAGTAAATGTAACTTCCCCTGACCGTGAATTTATGAGCACGCCTTGCCAGTTTGTTTGTTTAACCAAACCACTGTAACTTGAAGATACAGTATTATGCCATTTAAATCAAAAATAAATGAATTCAGCCTTTTGTAAATCTCATTATCTACCTGTGTGCACTATATAGACAAAAGCTTTGAAAATAGGGATATAAAACATAGTAAAAGAAAACTATTGGATACTCTTATGGAAAAATACTGAGTCGAAGTTTTGCTTTTGAACTTCAGACTTATGGAACCACGACTTCGCCTCCAAGCTATGAACCAAGTTTTGCAGCGAACACTACTCAGCCTAGGCAAGTTAAATTGACTAGTCAATTTGCGCTACTTCAAACAATATTGGTATGTTAATTTTCCGATTTTATATTATGAAGAAATTTTATTATATTACATATCTTAATTGTGCCTTGGTATAGTGTGACTCCAAACATTATCATGGGTCTGTAGAGGTCCAGGTCTCAGTGCCACCAGTCAGAGTTATGTCACGCTTCATGCTTTCCCAACGATGCTTATCTGAGTTTGGATAATCGGGTGACCTCATTTTAGGAGTAAACTAAGGTATGCCGTGCTGACTACTGTCTGATAGTGTTTTCGTATTTTTTGAGGTTTCCGGCTAGAACTGGTTAAACGTCTTTTTATCGCATACATTTCATTCCACCTATCCGCATACCTTCTCCCATATTTTTATCATTGCCTTCCTCTATCCCTATATTTGACAATATTTATACGAAACACTTTCCTAGTTTTGCTTTTTGTCCCTCCGCATGACAATACCATGCTACGCTAGTATCTATATTACATTTCTGTGTCTGGTGCTACTTTTAAGCTTCCTGTGTTACACATACCCCTAATTATTATAGTCTAGTTACGCCATACATAACATTCGCATACTTCCTGCACTATTTATGGATATAAGGCATTATTTTCCTCAAGTCCAAGAACTCCCTCCCGGGGAACTCTAAAACGCTTGATTATTGTACCCACTGATCTCCTAAAGTAACTCTGCAAAACAGGTGAATGATGTAAGTATTTCAAAGTGTGTATGTATTGGAAATTTTCCAGTCGATCGAAGTCTAAGAGTAAACAAGGTATTTCACAACGACATAGATTAAGGTCAGACCTTATAATCTGTATTCGAATCGACATGCCCGAGAATATTTCTATACAATACCTAAATTAATTGGCTTATAATAGATTCATTATTACATCAAAGAACGAGTCATGAGTGGATTCTGGACTTCTAAGAGGTATTGCTGAAGATATTGTTGGAGCACTTGGGTTTCGATCGTCAAGGGCTTTTTATAGTTCACAAACATAGACCCAATTACCTATGAAACTCAACAGCTTCTGTATAAACTGGAGAGAGATCTACGAGTTTGAGATGGAAGCCGTAACAGTAACTATATTTTTCGATAGAATGATAGTTATTAAACCTGCGGAAGATTTGATTTGACTTTTGAAAACAGTTTAATCAATATTACCTATGAATCACAAGGTACACGACCGGTCTGTATGTTTATCACGATATATAAACATGGAGCAGAGGGCAATAGAAATAACTTATACCTATGAATGCGTTAAGGTAAACAAAGAATGGAAAATTCAGTAGTTCAGTAGTTCATGCGAGATAACCTGTACGATGCGACTTAATTAATTTTAAGGTGATAACTAATAGTTCGTCACAAGTGGTAATCTGCACTGCCCCCATAACCCTGAGACATTAAGTTGTTAAGTCTCATGTGCTTGTAATTTTACCGGCGTACATACTCTTCAAACCGGAACAGTAATGTGCTCATCACTGCTTGGCGGTAGAAATAGGTATGGTGGCAGTACTTCCTCGGATAAACTCGCACAAACTGTTCTACTGCTACTAGATGTCATAAATATTTGGATTTATTCAACGTACATTTCCGTACTGCCTTAGGTTTACACTCTCGATTCTCTGGACAAGGTTCACAAGCACTAGAAATCAAGTTTGGAATAAGCTGAGGGCTATTGCTTGACGAAAGCAATCATAGTGTCCGTACCAAGCGCTCCCGTTTGTCAATCACTGAAAACGAACCTGTAACGCTTTGTGATAGTTGTTGATCATCAAATCAGTAGTAGGTTCAGTTGTAATAATATCTATCTCACCGGTCAGGGTTTGGGCAGATTAACCAACTTCTAGTCCTTAGTTTTAATTGATCGATATGATGGTGTACTCGATTCCCTCTGTTACTTTGAGTTCAAATTTGATAAGCCTAATTTACTTCCTTTCCTTGTACCCACATCAACCCTTTTTTTCTCTTTCCACTGCACCTGCGTCTTTGACCTGGTGCTGCTATGAACTATTCGCAACTTTATCAGGCGTACGAAGTCTCCTACCCAACATAAAGATAACTGGACTTTCCCCTGTCTGTATGTTTCGTATTCCTACTCTAAAGGAAGAATATATTATGTAAAGCCCTATTAATAAGTTGGCATCGTCAGGACCACTATGTCCTAGTTATGAATGAAATTCTATTGTTATCATTATCGCCGATGCCAATGGGTTAATGCCCACTTTCTCATAATAGGACACGTTTTTAATTACTCTCTTTAATCATTGTGTCGTGTTTTCAGCAGCGTCATTTGATGCCAGATGATAGGGTGCTATGTTGCTCAATACATTTCATTTTATTGAGACTCGCGATCCAATAGTAGGTACTGAGCATTCCTTTGCTTCTTGCGTAAATGCACCTACAGCATTCCATAGACAGTCAATGTCCCCTAAACAAAATCCAGGCTACATCCTTAACTTTTCACGAAACTTTCCAACATCATTAATTTCACTCATCGTGCTATTATATCGAAAGGGTAAGCAGAGGTGTCTAAATGTCTTCGTATTGCTAGAAATTTTTGGTCCCATGTAATATGACCTTTAAGTCCATTCCTATGTTGGTCTAACGAGAATTGCACGGAAATGTCCATGTATAAAAATTGCGCGCTTGTCTGCTGCTGCGAAAGTCATAAAGATCCGACCCCGGAATTTGCAAAAGCATTGCTTGGAAATCACCAGGTCCTGGGACCTGGTGATTTCCAAGCAATGCTGTACGCCACTCCATCAACGAGCCAGTGAAAGTTCCTGATTTGTTAATTGAATGGGTTATTGTTTCCAGTTTCGTTATTTGGGTTATTAAATTATCTAAGAACAATATCATTCTCAGTATTGTGACAATGGAAGAGATAGAAGATAGATAGAAAACACTTTATTTGCACAAGAACTTAAAATTAACATTACAATAAAAAACAAACAAAATACACTAGTGCAAAATGGCGGCCTTATCGCTTATAGCGATTTCTTCCAGACAACCAGGAACAAAGGATTTATGCATATTTGATATGGGAGGCAGTTCTCCGCAATTAGGTATACAACTTACTGATATTACCATGAAGTAGGAACTGCATACAAGGAATTTATCCTATATTAAATCTACCATAATTATATAAACTTACGTAAAATAATACACATATATGAATACCTATATATATACTAAATAAAAAATAAACATACATATACCTAAATACTATAGATGCCTACTAATATACAAGTACAGGAAACTAATGATATAAAAGCTAGCTATTACTAGATAAGTAATGTTCTTTTACTCTATTTTTGAAGATATATAGCGACTGCGACTTACGGATTAACACTGGCAGACTGTTCCAGAGTCGTGCAGCATGTACAGTAAAAGATTTATCATAAAATGAAGTTCTGTGCGGAGGCAAATTAAGCAGTAAATTTTCTGATGACCTTAATGACAAAGAATGTGTTGATTCAAGAAACTCAAAACGTTCCTTGAGATAGCGCGGGGAAAGCGGATTAAACAAAATATTGTAAAGTAGGGAGAGGATATGAGTATTCCGGCGAAGGCGTATAGGAAGCCACTTGAGCTTATGTCTAAATTTGGAAACATGGTCATATTTGCGCAAACCAAATATGAACCTAATAGAGAAATTTTGGAGACGCTCAAGTCTATTTAGCTGGTCCTCCGTTAGATCTAGGTAGCAAACATCAGCATAGTCCAAAATGGGAAGTAACAGAGATTGAGCAAGCGCAACTTTGGTGGCAGTCGGAAGAAAGTTCCGAAATCGTTTCAAAGAACCCGCAGACGCAAACGTCTTACGACTAATTTCTTCCAACTGAGGAGCCCAAGACAGTGATTGGTCAATAATAAGCCCAAGATTTTTTACTTGCTTATTGTATAAAATTGTGACACCATCAAAAATTATTGGAGGTATTCTATTCCAGTCTAGCTTAACCAGCATGCGGGTGCTACCTATTATAATAGCTTGTGTTTTTGTTGGATTGACCCTTAATCCGAAGGCGTTGCTCCATTCAACGATGTGTTTTAAGTCACTGTTGATGGTTTCCACACAAACAGACATATCATCTTGATTAGCTTGTGAATAAATTTGCAGATCATCAGCATAGAGGTGATAGGAAGAAGCTAAATTTTGAGAAATTGAATTTATAAAAGCAGCAAAAAGAAGAGGAGAGAGAACGCCTCCCTGAGGGACGCCGGCTGTTGTGTTACACCATGAAGAAAATGAATCTTCAAGGCGAACCCTCTGTCGGCGTCCAAACAGGTAACTGTGAAAAAAGTCAATTACGGAAGGAGATATGTTAATGGAGCGCAGAAGACTCAAAAGGATATCGAAATCAACGCTATTGAACGCGTCGCTGAAGTCAAGAAGGGTAAGCACAGTTAACTTGCCCTTATCCATACCATCACGTATGTCATCAGTGACCTTAAGTAGGAAGAGCATCCACGGTCAATATTTTTTGGAATGATAACATTATTTACTAACTTACGAAAAGGAAAATAAGCAAGATCCAGTCAAATCGGTTTTATTTACTTCGTTGCATAGTAATAAGATAAATGTTTGGCATGGTGGCATTTTGCTAATGCCATACTGGCTAGTTACCACCCTCAAGTAGAAAATCTGTCGCCAAGCATCTGACGGTGTAATAAAAGTATGCAATATTAGTATTAGTGGCAAATTAGGTTCAATAGTGTAAAAATTAATAACATTTTATTATTACTTTTATTCATTCGTGTTTTTTCTTTATATTATTTCCATTTTCCAAATTTTTCTATAGTTCCACGCACACGCGGGCCGCGATCCCCGATCGTTTCCCGTTGATTTGAGCGCGATCGGAGCTATAGTTTTTTCAATATTTATAAATCTTTGTAACATTCCTACTTTTGATCTGTCCCTGTGTAGATATAATCCCCACTCTTTCTACTATGCTTTTACGTAGTATGTTACGAACTTTTGGATCTTAGCTACCAAGGTGACAAAAAAATGCGCGTTATGAGCGGCATTCCTCCACTAACTTCGATTGCGTGTGGTGTTGCTGGGCATTGGGCGCACTACAGGGTTTCTCGCCATTTACTCCCAGATTGCGCGTGTGGTTTATAGTTCCGAGAGCAGTCACAAGGAATAATGGTGTTTTTTACTAAATTGTATTTATGCTGTACTATGTTTCGTTACCAAATATATTAGACAATTAATGACTACGGCAGACATTACTTGACTTTTATGATTAAGAGTGACATATGTGGCAAGGTCTGGTAGCAATAGGAACGCTTCAAGAAATTGAGGGGCAGATGATAGCTATCCTGGCACTTGCTACTCTTTGAGTTTGGGACTTTGGGTGGTTTTTATGTGGTATTGTGATGGAACATGCTTAACATCCCACCTGATGTTAAGCGTAACCTCTGCCTATAACAGATGCATTTCGCCACAAGAGACAAACTGCGCCTATTACCTTGAGTAATATAGTTGTTAAGTTCCATGTGCCTGTAATCTGAGTTAGTTAAAATACACGACTGGCTGGTAATTTGCGTTATTTTATATTTCAAAAAGCACCCATATTGTAGTTATACCCATAATGGAGATGTATTTAATTTGTCTTAAAGGATGAACTTAAGTTGGAGGGAAGCTTTGGGGTAACAAATAAAAGCACCAAATCTCCCTGAAATTGACTCTGTATTATATTATCATATAATATACAAACAATAGTGCCCTATAAGTTCCAAAGTAAATAATATTACGGTAACTTACGCGTGATCTGGTGCGACAAACTTTTGCATGTTTTAGCAAGGGTCAGCGCCATGATGTTACCATCTCTCTAACACCTCTGATGTTACCATCTCTCTAACAGTGGTATTTTCTGCTTTCACTTGTTCTCCAAGCCTGTTACCAATTTCTTGTAAAAACAATGTCCGTACCGGAAAAAATCTAATATCTTCAAAATTACTCTCCGTCCCTATAATACAGTTCATTAATAGGAAAGAAAGGATACATTTAAGCTATGAACCACTGTATTGTAACCCATGGGGTGCTGGGATAGAATGTCACCTCCCCATATCATCCCGTGGGTGTCGTAAGAGGCGACTATGGGTAAAATACTGGAAGGTAGGCAGCAGCGCCTTCTGAGGAACTGCTATCTAAATGTATATATGTAAACAGACTGGTAGAATACCATATAACCTTGTTTACTCCACATCAACAATAATAAATGGTTAATTAACATAACTTATTGCCGTTATTCATTGCCTGATTGTGAAAAGGTGAAAACACGTGTGAATCATCCGGGTGAAGTCTGAGGTTAAACGTTACTGCGTTTTTGTTTATAAAATCAATTGTTTATATTTATATTACCTGGACCAAATAATAAACAAACTGGCCGAGTGCGACACAAGCTCGACACAAAGGGTTCTATCTAAACTGGTCTTAATTTGCAGTTTATCCCCCTTACTTATAAAAACATCGCTACCTATGTAGTTGCTAAGTAATGGATGACTAAACAGTGTTTAAGTAATGTTTAAATATTTCTTACTTTTAAACGCTACATAGCACCTGTTTAGCTAAGCAATGGATAATGAGGTCGAACGTATTTTAAACTGACAACATTGTACTAAAAGTTATTATGAATGACCTAAATGGCCAAATAGCATGTATCTAATGCTAAATATCTTGAAATTAAAAAGTAAAAATAATAGCTTTCTTTGTAGGTACTGATTTTCGTACATATTGTTAGATGTATACTGGAGACTTCTGAAGCGGGTTTTTTTTTCGCAATATGGTAAATTCAAAGTGCAATTATATTCTATGAGTTATATTGGCCAGCAACCGATTCCATAGCATAATTGGAAAAGCACTAGGACGGTTTCTGGGCTTACGGGTTCAAGTCCCGCTGGAAGTTATCTTTTTCCATCCGAAATTAATTCTATGTCCGATTATGTCTACGTATTTCTTTATGAATCCAAGTTTCCAACCTTTCTTTTATTTTGTTTTATAAATTATAACGCTTCCTTAAATCACACTAATATTATTAAGGCGAAAGTTTATGTGAATGTGTTTTGTCTTCTGTTCACGTTTTGTCGGCTTGATAATTTGGATGAAACAACACAATAGTTTGATCAGGTCCTCTTATAGCTTTCAGCATTATCATGAGTTTATATCATGGTCTAAGTAGTCTAGTACATAGTAATAGGCTCGCACCCTATTAAATAAGACCATTAATACAAAATAAGAATACTCCGACTCCTGAAAATTCGTCATAAAAGCATGCTGGTAAGATGTTTTTTAATTGCAGTAGCTTCTCTATGTATTTTGGTAGCCGATACAATTGCAATATCTTCACAGACGTGCATAGACGTGACACTCTGCTGGCTCATATCATAACATTACATACACCATACATTGGGCGCATTATTTATTTCCCAATTTGCATATTATAACCTACGTCCAATAGGAAGATATGGCAAAGTCCTTATATTCCTATGTCAGGTTTGTAGCTGCGGTGTACTCTTTAATAAGATCGCGAAAAGTACGCATAATATTTATTTCATCATCCAATGTATGTTTCTACTTGACATATTTTTTAAGAAATATTAACAGAGTAGGTATGTTGTTTATAGTTTTGTGTGCCTACTCAACAATAACCTCATTCGTAACTAAATCAGCTGATCAGAAATATGGGCGCCATCTTGTTACTTAAAATTTAAACAAGGGTCGGACGGTGTTTAAATTGACAGCTGATTTAAGCAGTACTTAGACACTGGATAAAGTTATGTAGCGTTTATGTTTAAGAAATTTTGCTAATCAGCGGCTAAGTAATGTTTAAAATTTAAGTAGCGTTTAAGTAAGGCTGTATGTCTTTAAAATCCATGTTTAAATGTATAAGCATTAAATGGAACTCCACTACTTCCGATTTGGATGTTAATAAGAGAAAATATGGTCCATCAAAGGAACAAAGTAACGAACATAACATTTTTTTTTCTATTTTATTGTCTGTACGTGTCTGTATTTTTTCGACTCGTTGTAATTTGAACAGGTAGTAACAAAATAACAAAAAAAGACAAAATATGCTCCATGAAAGTAACTAACGAACATATTTTTTTATATTTTATAATGATTCGAAAATCGAATCATTATGTTTCCTCGTATTTGTCTCGAGATTTTTAAGGAAGTAAGTTCTTTATGACGTTTTGAGCTGTATTTTTGTGGAGTCATCATTATGAAATCGGCACTTTCACTATCAAATGACATTATGGAAAATTATTTAGAATAATTAAAGGCTTACTGATAAATTATCAATTTAGATAAAAAAAATAACAAATAGCCTACCTAGGTAATACGTACGTTTAATTACCTTGACCGTTTTTCATTTTATTATTTATTTTATCTCTTTTCACATCAAGATTACAAGACGTTTTTTTTCATGATAATTCAAATAGTTTAACGGAAAACTAGCAAACCAGAAGCATAGGTTTTAGGCTCAAGGACATTTATGCAAAATTTCACTGAATATGCACATTAGGTATTTAAAACATGACGAAACGCATCGATGAATGCAGGTACTTTAATTGAAGAACGAGTATAAAAATCCCACCTCTTTTTTCTAATTACTTGGTGTGAAATCATGTTGAGATTTGACGTTTGTATTTTTTTATGTTCGCAGCTAAAAAACAAAAGAATGCCAGCAGGGTAGGTATGGATTTTCATAAAACATTCCTGCACTGCTACGGAGGGCTGGAATAAAATTCCATATAAGTTTTCCCGCCACACATTTATAGCGGAGAAATTACGAACTTAACCCGTTTTTGAACGAGCGATGAGACACTTTCTGAGTCGGTAATAATATATAATATGTAAGTACGGATATTTTGGCAACACATCCGCGCTGAAGGTTTTTTATAACTGCTTGCCATAAGTAAATAATTTTGAAAACCACTTATATAGTTATTTTAGTAACCCCTCCTTCGTCAACAATATGAATATTGACATCTAACTCACGCTTGGATGTGACTAATTATATCCTTAACAAATAACTCCTGAATTTTTTAAATCGGCGATCCATATGAAAAGTAATATGTTTAATATATTTCATGCTTTTTGGAGAAACAAAAGATCGTAACCAGCACCACGCGCATTGAAATTGAACTTTGTTTAATTCATATTTTGTTTAATTTTCCGTTACAGGCTCCTAATTTTTGTAGTAGTGTCTTCCTAATGGAAGACAGTCGTGATAGCATGGTGTAAGGGCATTTGCAAATGCTCGCCTGGCTTGCTACCACCCTCAAGTAGAAAATGTGTCGCCAAGCATCGAACGGGGTGTTCCGTAAGCTGTCTTTGAGAGTCTAGGTTAGCCAGAACACCACATCATCGCTTAGGTGAGATAGTGATCAAAGGCTAGCCTATAAGATATGAAAAAAAATTGTTCTGCCTCGCCCCGTTTAATAAATATAATGCTCGTTGTTTTGTTTACGTGCTTATCAGATAACTCGTGCATAATACAGGTTGTGCATGTCACTCAGATGTCTGGTCGTTTACCTACACCCTTTAGGCATAATACTGATATGAATTAACTTGTTCTGCACATGAAGATTTTTTTGCTCAAACCGGCGCGGTGGTATTCATCTATTAACAAAATACTACGAACTACATACAATAAGAAAAATATTTTATTAACTTTTTTTCTGAGGGTGTTGTTGCCGAACGACCTCTTTTGTTAATGGCTGTTTTTGTATGATTCAACATTAGAAAACTAACTAATTTGTTTGTTTGAGTGATAGTTTAAAAAGGTATTTTTCATGAAATATAATTTATATTGTGCTTTTTCCCTACGAATAAGAATGATTATTCGTAGGTTTTTTCCTTTAGTTTTTTCACTAGCGGGCCGCGCCGGCTTCGCACGGGTACTTAACAAAAACTTCAAAGAAACAAAAAACAAATTTTATGTAAATATTTTATAGCTAATGTTCATCAGGGATAATGTAGGATTTTATTGCTGAAAGAATTTTTCATTCTGTTCAATCTGATTAAGAACGGCTAAGCAAATTTCGCTACGAGCGCTTCAAATAGGGTTGTTTGTCTATGGATTATAAATTAGTCATCGGCGATGAGTCTGATTTTCTGAAGCGGCGAAGAGCGACTTCCTTTTGCTACGACCAGTACACGACCGCCATCATAAAAGGAAATCAATAATTTTGGCGTTTGTGGCAGCAGCACTGAGCAAGTAATATGGCAGCAACGTCAACCAGAATCCACACCTACAATCTGAGCGTTGCTCGTACCGTACGCCACATCAACGAGTGATTCACAGTATAACAAGCGTTCCTCACTACGTCTGTGTATCCCGTCTGCATTCTGCTGGTATCCTGTATTTCTTTCAGGGCATTTTTTCTACTAACATCGAAGGATCCCGAAATCGGGTGATTGTTAAGCTCATTAGAAATTGGTACATCAATACTGTGAATTGGAATTGAAACTAAGTATGGTTGGATAATTCTAGCCGTGTATTTCTAATAAACAAACGCTCACATTAAAGTTGTAAGCTAGTGTATGGTGTTATCTTTCTATACAGTTACCATAGTAGCTTAGATCTGTATGACTCAAACTATGTTAAATAAAGAGCTAAAGTTCCACCAAACAGTTTGTTTTACTAAGCCACACTCACTCCCTAGGGATAAAAAGAAAAGGTTAAAAAATAGTAAACTTGTGTTTATTCCTATAAAAATAACAAGTAAAGTTACTATTATCGTAAATAATGAAGGTTAAATTGTTTTGTTAACTGTTATAAAGATTCGAATTTTAGAAACCTTGTCTACGGTAGCGAATAACAGCACTTTTCCACGCAGATTTCGAATGATAAACCAAAACCTTTCCGAGCTTACGAGGTAGAAAACTTATTTTTCATCCCCCCATCTCGGAAAAAGTTGTTGCTCTTCGATATTTGACTGCAAAAGCCGTTTTTATCCATTAGAGCAAAAGTAAATTGAATTTAGAACATTGTGTGCACTAAGTTTGTGAATTGGAAACCTATTTATTTCGACCTCCATGGTACCGAATTTATCATACAACCTTTTCTAATTTGTTAAAAACTCACTCTGAACCTTTTTGGTGTAATTTTTTTAAATTTACTTTGCGCGCGTCTCGCTACCTCTCAGGGTTCTAATTTTTGACTCATTCACTTGCTCTGTCATAAAAAAACAACTTTGCACTCTTGAAAGACAAATAACTATTACATTTGTACCAATATTGCTCATTGCTTTAATTAACTACGAACATATTTTATGCGAGTGAACACCTGCATATACACTAGTATTAACTATCAACTTTATTGATCGAGTAATTAACTTTATATCTACATAATATACTGTATTTCGATATGGGGAGGTGCTGCAAAGACAGAATTTCTCACTCTCGAAAGAGCTCAGAGGTCACTCTTAAAAGTGATGAACTTTAAACATTATAGATTTGCTACGTCTCAACTTTATTCTATCAGTAATGTACTTAGTGTAAGAAAGTTATATATATATCAAGTTATATTAAAAACGCATAAATCTCTCCCTTACGACTCAAGTGTTATTGAAAAAAGATCTAATCGCTATGTCGCAAAATCAACTCAAGCTAGAACTTCCTTTGCTGGACGCCAGTTTCCAAAATTAAGTGCTTATCTATACAACAAACTCAACAATATTTTAAATATATACCCATATACCGCATATGAGTGCAAATATATTGTACGTAATTGGCTCATGACTTTGGATTACGCTGAAGTAGAATCTATGCTGCAATTTTATTGATTTACATGACTCACAAAACACCTACTTATCACCTACATCATATAATATATGTATCTAAATATATGTATATCTATTTATAATATAGTCTATTTATAGACTCAAACATAAAATATCATAAATAAAGTAAAACAATGATACCTATAATAAATAAATTCATAATAAAATTAAATGGATGAACGTTTATCACTTGTACCACACATCATTCCGCCAACCTATTCTGTACCTGTTTTTTAGTTTACGTACATTTTGTACTCTGCATTTTTGTAAGTAATCGTCGCCTACCTGCCTTTGTTTATTATATCCACCCTAGACTTTATAAACATAATATTATTTATCCCCTCGGTTATATTTGTTCTAAAATAAGTTATGTATGAAGATAAAATATTTGGCTTGTAAACAAATAACTACCTTCTTTTACACAGTTTGATTTGTTAGAAACCATTTAAGTAATACTGTATTTAAATTAAGTTAGACGTTATACCTAAGTATACCTCCTGTTTATTTGTTATATATAAAGTTGATATATACTAGATTGTTTTATATAAATTGTAACCTAAATATTAAATTAAATATATATGTATAAATCTTAATGTTAAGATAAGGAAGAGCGGGTCTACCTGGCACAGGTATTCTATACTTAAAAGGTAGTCCCCACCTCAAATTTGTAAAAATGTTAAGATAAAATAAAAGATTTATTATTATTATTATTATTAATATGGTTTCTTATCAATTTAATACTTGCCAAAGGACTTATTAATTACCTACATAATCATACGATTACATATAATGTCAGATAATTTATGTGACTTTTAACCGACTCAAAAAGGAGGAGGTTCTTATGTGTTGTTACGCGATTACTCCGACAATTAACTGATTTTGAATTTTTTTTTAAGTGGATGGAGTATGTACCTCCAAAATTTAAGTTTTATCAAAATCGGCTGAGTAGTGATTTTATGGTAGTTGCTACATTTTTTGGTGAAGAGTATTGTAGGCGAGTGATTAATGATATTGTAAGCAGTATGCATCACTAAAAAGAAATAAAAAAAATATTAAAAAACGTAACGACTTCCAACTTTAAAAAATATATACAATACTTTATATATAGTACATTTTTTTTATGCTTGATAGGTTAGCCTTTGACCACTATCTCACCTGATGGTAAGTGATGATGTGGTCGAAGATGTTGTTCAGGCTAACCTAGAAGTACTGGATCTCAAGGACAGCTGCCGGAACACACCGTTAGGAGCTTGGGGACAGATTTTCTACTTGAGGGTGGTAGCTAGCCAGGCGGGCATTCGCAAAATGCCCTACCATCATGCTAAAAAACCATGCAACTAAACACGAATAATTAGTTAAGGTCAGTACCATGCTGTTTTAAAACACTGACCTCGCATAAGCATGGTCAGACAAAGCCTACTCCGAGCTAAGAGCTCCCGCCGCGGCAACACTGGACCGCGCCGCGCTCGCTTTTAACTGAGTTTTGAATATTTACATCGAGCTAAGAAATAAAAAAAAAATTAAATAACATGAAGAAAAGACTTTTAACATCAGGTAGTCTTGCTTATTCCGTCACAAACATATAAGAAATGCATAAAATGTAACCACAACATTAAAAAAACACTAAATTATTACATTTTACGACAGAAATCTCCAATATATAACTATTTTTCGGGGGGTGCTGCTGAAATGGACATCAATATACATGTGCTCTCAAATGATGATACTTTTTTATATATATAGCATAATCGTGAAAACAGCGTAATACGCTCCTGCGTGTAGATTTATAGATATAGCACGTTGTACTTAAATAATTGTATTGATAATTGTGTTCCGTCTCGACGCTTAGTGTCCATTACGTTTCACGTTACGCGTGTTGTCCAAATTTTAACCAATATTAATTTTGTTCAATACGCTTTAAGGCAAATAGGTACGTGTCAAGACCAAATTATTAAAGTCAAATTACGTATTAAGTCCAATAAGATTTAAGTCATATACGCGATTTATACAATACTAAAAAAAACGAGTTATACTTGTTGAATTTGAAATACGCGCCTTCCAACTTATCCAACGCCTTCGTGAACAGTTTCGGAGAAAACGTAGTATTGTAATAAGTGATAATTATTACCAGGCATTCTTTATAAACGTAACATGTATTGGACTTAAATCGTAATGGACATAAAGCGTATTGGACAATCTGCTTATTGGATAAACTGCCTATTGGACAATCTGCTTATAGAACAAACTGCTTATTGGACTAAATGCGAAGTTTGGACAACACGCGTATTGGACTTAAAACGTATTTGACACTATTCGGCGAGACGTTGTGTTCCATGAGGAACACAATTATCAATACATTAAATAATATAGGTAATATATAAAGTATCCGCATGTAGGTACTATATTCTAGGGTTACTTAAATATAATGTTGTCTTAGGTTTTCGCGATTATTACACGTAGTAATAAAGCAACTTTAAACGGTTTAAATCGCGTATATTAATCATTATTTTTGTCCCGACGTTTCAAACACTGCAGTGATCGTGGTCACGGGGTGACTAATTGGTTTTATTTGTCACATGAGTTATAAAGAAATTATTTGTCCTACCGTCAGAAATTTTATATTAATCATAACGTTCCCTATTCACGCGGTATTCGCTCAGTGTGCAGTTACTTAAATATAATTGTGTTCCGCAGTGTTACTTAATATAAATTTAATATAAATAATCAGTCATACATGTTTCTTATATAAAAACAATGTACAAACAAATTTAACTTTAATTTGATATGTTTACCAAATAAAAAATCTAATTGGAATGCTTTTAATTATTACATTTAAAGTAATTTCAAAAAGAATTAACAAACAGAATATTAAATGCTAGCTAACATTATGACATTTAAAAATAATAAATATATTTTGAAAACTTAAAAAACATTATTTAAATCCTTAAGTACTAAGTGTATAAAGGCTGTTATACTTTTTAGCTTTTGGGTTCTATTGAATAATATTGGTCACACTAACGTCTATGCGGCGTCTTGAATTATTATTATTACATCATTCAGGTGACATTAAACAACGGTATCCTAAAATGTTATCAAATCATCAGTCTACCACGCCAGACGCCAGTGTTCCTGATAACATATATATATTTATATAATAATCTATATTATTTATTGTACGGTAGTCGTACATATCTGCTCATACTGGAAGTAACCGTGAGAGAGATCACAATAAAAAAATCTCGTATTGCTTCGTTAAGAAAGCATTATACTAATAAATAATATATCATTTTTAAAAAGTAATTATTTTAAAGATTGTTATTTTTTAACAATAACAAAAATATAAATAATTAAGTGTTAACTTGATAGTGATACTGCTGATTTGTGAAAATGTCGTGTGTTTGTTTATGTTCAGTAAGTTATACATTTTTAACTTAGTATTTATATTTTGTTTGTATATGTTTTTAAACAGTATTTAAGTTCCATGTAGGAAATTTAATGTTTGTGTTATTATTATTATTATAACTTTTTTTTTTTTATTGTATTGTGATGGAACAAGCTCGAGGCCCATCAGATGTTAAGTGGACTAACCTCTGCCTATAACAGTTGCAATTCATCACAAGTTACGAATTGCACCGCGCCCGTCACATTGAGACATAGTTGTTAAGTCTCATTGTGCCTGTAATTTCACTGGCTCTCAAGAACTACTGCCGGAACACACCTTACGGTGCTTGGCGACAAACTTTCTACTTGAGGGTGGTAGCTAGCCAGGCGGGCAATCGCAAAATGCCCTTCCACCATGCGGTGAAGCTCAAACCGGCGGTGGGGATCGAACCAGGGTACTGCGGCACGGCAGTCCATAGTTATTACCGCTCGGCCATCATTGCTTCTAAAAAAACCGTTAAAAATAAGGGAAAATAACAAATATAACTTAAAATATTTGACTGCGAAAATACATATACCTATTAGCCAGATTCTCCACTACTGAACACAGCTTCCATCAATATGGGGGGTTTGCCATAATCTATTTAAGTCTTGGGGATGGCTGTATGAGATATCAGTTCCTCAGAAAGCGCCCACCTCCTGGTGTCGCCTTAGTCGCCTTTCACGGCACCCACGGGTATAGATGAAGAGGTACAATTCTAGTGCGGCACCTCACGGGCAAAATATATTACATTAAATAAAATATGGAATAAGAAAAAATATACCTCAACAGATATAGAGTATTATTTTGTAATTCATGGATATCTATTTTTGAAAGTAAAGGTACTTAATGAATAAAATTTTATTTCTGAACACTTTCCATTTTAGTAAGCTACTTTTGATACTTAGGGCCTGTTAATTATAAAGGAAGCATAACCGGAACTTACTCGGACATTCTGAAACAGGCCCTTAATATTAAACATCATACTAATAATTAGATGAAAATACATACAGTAAAAACACAAGAACACGTTCAAATTGGAAACAAATAAAAATATGTTGAATAATCATTGTGTTAAAATTTAATACTCAATTTTTTCATTAGCATAAATAGAATAATCCTCTTATACATTAAACAATCATAACTTGTATATTAAAAATACATTTTCATTGCAGTTAATTAGGCAACTTAATCAATTATAAATACTTCTAGACAAAATAAGATCTTAATTAAGTTAATTAATTAATCTCTGTAGAAAGGCGTATCTAAAGTTCATGTAAACGACAGAAAGATAACCCCTTGCTTTATTAACGAGTTAGATTTGCACCTCTATATAATTATATATATATATACATGCATTGGTTGTTGTACACTGATAATGAGCATAACAAACAATAAAATATTTTAGTTCTTTTTTTTTCTTTTTTATGCCTGATAGGTTAGCCTTTGACCACTATGGTAAGTGATGAAGTGGTCGAAGATCTTGCACAGGCTAACCTAGAAGTACTGGCTCTCAAGGACAGATGCCGGAACACACCGTTAGGTGCTTGGCGACAGATTTTCTACTTGAGGGTGGTAGCTAGCCAGGAGGGCAATCGCAAAATGCCCTTCCACCATGCTGTAACGACTGCCATCTTAAGACAACAACCGGGACCGACGGCTTAACGTGCCCTCCGAAGCATGGAAGCCTTAGTAGTAATGTCACTAGCGGTCACCCATCCAACTCATGACCGCGGGCGACGTTGCTTAACTTTGCTGATCGGTTGAGAACAGCTAAGTAAACTTCGCTACGAGCGCTTCAAAACTTTTGGAGCCCAGTGCGAAAATACTGAACGCTTTTAGTTCAGGGCTCCAAATTGGGTCACTAAGGCTTTACTAAGGATTTGGTTTTGCAACAATCAGTTTTTACAAGGGGTTTGCTTATTATAGATATAATTTTGATCAATGTCTCAAAGTGATGTAGTCTAAAATGTTATTAGGCTGTGGATAATAAGGATGTATAATTATTTAAGTTCAGTTTCTCTTTGTCAATAGCTTCAACACATTTGTAAAAAAAATATTTTGCCTCCATTTGGTAAAGAGATTTTCTATAATTAAGGGCCTAGCCTTAAATGGTTGCTGAGCTTCCTAACAAATATAAACTCTTACACAGCTTTTAAATTTTAGTTTGTATTTTCGTAAGGTAAACTTTCATAACAAAAAAGATAATTTATGGGAAAAAATACAATGCTCACACTGAAGCATGTTTATTTTAATCATTGTTCAGATGTTAATATTAACGTTTGTAAACATGTTTAAAAATGATGATCATTTAGATGAGCCAGTTTATTATTATAAAAGTCAAATCACATTAAAAAGTAATTGTAACGGTTAAAATATACGTCGTCTTTTCTTATTTACAAATGAACTTATAACAAAGGTATAATAAGTTCTAAGGACACGAAATTACCTTATGTACGAACATAAAATCATTAAAGTTAAGATTTTATAACATCGCTTCAGTCGGCTGAAAATTATCTTCTAAATTAATTAAATCTGAATGCCTGCGCAACGAATAAAACACACAGACTTCTAATTCGCCAAGACCTCTCGATGGGTCAAAATTATTGTCGAAATCTACAGATTTATAAAAACAAAAAAGGTCTTTAAAATATGAATAAAAACAAATTGTAAGCTTCTAAGAAAGGTACATTTAGTGTTTATTTTTTTAGCGTGTGCATTTCCACCGTGTTTTGTTTTTACGTTATCATTTGAACGGACGTACAAGTGACAAATTTGGTGTTACATTAGTTCAAACTCTGTAATGAAACTAAGAATCATAAAAACTGGCCAAGTGACGACAGATATAAGAAATAAATACATCCCAACCATCTTACAAATCGGCTCAATGTGAATTTTTGAATTAATATATATATTTATTTTTATTGCACAAATATATCTTTATGGACATACATTGAATACAGTACTTATTCCCGACTTAGTGTATTACTGTGTTTCAGGAACCAGTGGCTTCTCCCATTTTTAACTTCCTTACAATATAAATTTTATTATATTAAATAAGATAGTTTATACCAAAATAAATAATTAATACATGGAAAATTAAATAATTAAAAAACCCTTTTTAATTAAATAATTTTCCATGTAATAATTATTTATTTTGGTATTAACTATCTTATTTAATATAATACCCATAATATATAAAAATAAATAATACACTCACAACTAGGGAGTGCAATCTCGGTATTGCGAGATCTCGAAATACCGAGATCTCGCACTAATTTTGCAGATTAATCTTGCACCTAAAATCGCTCGCGATCTCGCAAGATTTGCAAGATTGGACAGCAACGCGTTCCATGACCATTCAAGAGCGCGGTGGTCCAGTCTCGCAGATATGATTTCCAGATTCAACAAATTGAAAACGTGTGTATGCAAAGCTTTGATCGATGTTAATCTCGGAACGAACCCCAATTATGCTTTCTCAGAAGAAGAATGTGTAGCTTTGGTTGACTTAGAACATGTGTTCCAGCCTATCAAACTAGCAGTTGAAGTATTATGTCGAAGAGATTCAGATCTCATCACCGCTGAAACTACTTTGCGGTTCATGGTTCGAAAGTTAGAAAACCTAACAACACCAATCGCTCAAAAGCTGGCTGATGCTATGAGGACTCGTATCCGTGAGCGCCGGACAATTATGACTGCAGCGTTATTTTATTTGAGAGATTCTGCCCAATATGACGAAGATTTTAAATCCCTCGTTAATGATAACACTTTGCCACCAAAAATTTTAGTCAAGAAAGAAATTAAAAAGCTGATCGAACGATTATACGTACAGAACCAAAGCTCTTGCTCTACATCTTTAGATGCATTTGTTCATACAGCAGTTGATGATGATATTATTGATGATAACACGCCTTTATCAGCAGTCGCTAACACATACACAACTCTATATCTTGAGGAAGAATTGGAAATGATTTTGAAAGCCCGCCCACAAGAACGCCCTTCATGTGCAACTGGTTTCTTATTTGATAAACAAATAAGACAAGAAATTAATCTCTACGAATCAGGCGGGGCAAAAGGGCAGCATTTGCAGTCAGTTTATCAATGCTTATCATCAGTGGTGCCAACAAGTGTAGAAGCTGAACGGGCTTTTTCTGCTGCCGGGTATATTGCCCGAAGCATCCGAAGCCAGTTGGCTGACAACACGCTAGATATCTTGTGTTTTCTAAGAAGTTTTTTCCAAAATAACCATTAATTTTATTTAATATATGTATCAGTTTTTTTTTTCTAATATATATCTTGTTTCATTAATTCGCTCTTAGAATAATAACTTTACCAAGTTTCAATAGAATATTTTTAAAATTAAATCAAAAACTTGTAAATTTGCGTGATCTCGCAAAATACCGAGATCTTGCGAGATTAGACGTCTTCAATATTGCAAATACCGAGATTGAAGATTTAGCTGCAAGATTGCACTCCCTACTCACAACACACACACCCATGTGTGTTGTGAGTGTAGAATGTAGATTGAAGTGTAGTGAATGTATGTTTTGGGGTGTGAGTAGTTTTTGAATATTGAATAAATAAATAAATATTTAAATAGGCATATTATAACATAAGGAATAAAAGTGTAATAGCATATCCCCAATACTTACTACAGAATTACCACATAAGGTACACACTGATACCAATAAGATCAGACCATATTTGAACAGTACTTTTATATACAGGGTTATTGGTAAAAAGATAACAACCTTTTAGGGTTGACTTTTGCTAGTCCTAACAAACCTTTGGAGATGCAGTTATTTTTTAATGTGGTTTTGGCAGAATCAGCTTTTTAAGCAAAATTTATCTTTTACTACGAGACACAGAACTTAAAAGTATCAGACAGTACTAGAAAAACTTACTGTTTTAGATTTTGAATCTTGTAGTAAAATACAATGACCACGAGCCAAGGGCGCCCGCGGCGGCTACGGTGCGCCGCGCTAAGTAATAAAAATTATGAATAATTAAATTACAGGCACAAGAGACTTTTAACATCAAGTGGTCCTCGTGCTTATTCCGTCAAAAACGCCAAAACACAAAAAAATAATAAATCATGTAAAAAAAAACCATTCATCTCAAAATGTTTCTTAGGACTAGCAGAAGTTAACCCTAAGAGGTTGTTATCACTTTTCCAATAACACTGTATAAAATGTTTTTGCGATTCCTTTTTTTTCCCTTTCAGAATGAATCGAACCCTTTTATTCCGATTCCCGTCCAAATTAATAAAAATGTGCTCTAAAAATGTAATTGCGATTTTAGCTTCTTTTTTTATACTGACTGGGTAGCACTTGACCACTATCTCACCTGATGTTAAGTGATGATGCGATCGACGATGAAGCGCGCTTACCCAGAAGATACCTATTATTCGCGTTTTGAAGACCTCCATATTGTACTTGACCGGAAATGCAGACTCAGGCAGGGTGTTCCATTCCCTGGCGGTTCGTATGATGAACGAAGACGCATATCATTAAGCTTAGCACGATATATTATAGTGCTTGTAAATATTTTAGTTTTAATCAATAAATGAATGAGCTCAAATAGATAAGATGATAAATAGGCAAAGTAAATTTGATAGGTTTTGCGATAATTGCATCCGCAGATATTATTTACTAGAATTTGGGTTAATGTGTTACAACTGCTAGTAACTACGTAGATTGTTGTTTTGCGTGTAAATTTAACCTTTCACATTAAATCAAATAATAAAACTACATGGTTTTACATGCAGATTTAAGGTATACATTGATATCACATAATTATCACAACAACAACGCTCACAGAAAGGGAATTCAACTGTCAGTGTTCCAGCAGCAGTCCTTGAGAGACACTGAAATTACAGGCACATGAGACTTAACAGCTATGTCTCAAGGTGCATGACGGGCGCAGTGTGCCTATTTCTCGTATATAGCTATCCTTCCCCAGGGCCGTATAGCCGCAAATTTAGCAGCTTGTGTTAAATGACTAGTAAAAAAATCCAACAAACCAAATAGTGAAAAAAAAAACCATAAAAAAGTAAAAACACCTAAGTGCAAATCGGACTCGCGTCCGAAGGGTTCCGTACCATACTACAACTTTTTTTAGTTTCCAATTTGGTTGGCCAATTTTTAGTATTAGTTGTAATAGCGGCGAAAGATCAATCATCTTTGAAAATTTCAGCTGTGTAGCTATCACTGTTCATGAGATACAGGCTGATTACAGACGGACAGTGGAGTCTTAGAAGTAGGCTCGCATTTAACCCTTGGGTTACGGAACCCTAAAAAAGACCCGTTGACTTGAGGAATCATCAACCTTTTTAATATTGTTATGTTTGCAATAACGGCTGTTTGGTGAATTACATTACAAAATTACAAATATCCGTCAATGTACCATGTTAGCTCAATTGGTTAGAGCATACCCAGGGCTGGATAGACACGGGTTCGAATCCCGCGCAAGAAAATATTCTTTTCTCTCGTAAAAAAAATGGAATTTTGTAATCAATAACCTTTTTTTTAAATGTCCGGTATCCTGTTTGCATCAAATTCAAACGAATTTGGGCATTTATGAATGAAAATGATTAGATAACATTATCTATGATGCTCATAGTTTAATAAGGTTTTTATCTCCATATCAGCGCATGTTGCAATGTGACGGATGTCGTAATCGCTTGGCTCAAAATAATAAAATACAATTTATTCTTGTTTTTCAAAATTGTAATCTCCTGCTGTTGAAAGATATTCAGCCTTACTTATAAACGCTACTTAAATTTTAAACATTACTTAGCCGCTGATTAGCAAAATTTCTTACTTATAAACGCTACATAACTTTATCCAGTACCTAAGTACTGCTTAAATCAGTTGTCAATTTAAACACCGTCCCACCCTTGTTTAAATTTTAAGTAACAAGATGGCGCCCTTATTTCTGATCAGCTGATTTAGTTACGAATGAGGTTATTGTTGAGTAGGCACACAAAACTATAGACAAACATACGCTGTTGATAAATCTTAAAAAATATATCAAGTAGAAATATACATTGGATGATAAAATAAATATTATGCGTACTTTTCGCGATCTTATTAAAGAGTACAATTGCATTGGCTTCCAAAATACATAGAGAAGCTAATGCAATCAAAAAACATCTTACCAGCATACTATTATGACGAATTTTTAGGAATCGAAGTATTCTTATTTTGTATTCGGGTGCGAGCCTATTATTATGTACTAGACTATTTAGACCATGATATAAACTCATGACAATGCTGAAAGCTATTAGAGGACCTGATCAAACTATTGTGTTGTTTCATCCGAACCCTCAAGCCGACAAAACGTGAAAAGAAGACAAAACACATTCACATAAACTTTCGCCTTTATAATATTAGTGTGATTTAAGGAAGCGTTATAACTTATAAAACAAAATAAAAGAAAGGTTGGAAACTTGGATTCATAAAGAAATACGTAGGCATAATCGGGCATAGAATAAATTTCGGATGGAAAAAGATAACTTCCAGCAGGACTTAAGCCAGATACCCGTAAGCCTAGAAAACCGTCCTAGTGCTTTTCCAATTATGCTATGGAATCGGTTGTTGGCCAATATAACTCATAGAATATTATTGCACATTGAATTTACCATATTGCGAAATAAAAACTCGCTTCAGAAGTCTCCAGTACATCTAACAATATGTACGAAAATCAGTACCTACAAAGAAAAGTATTATATTTACTTTTTAATTTCAAGATATTTAGCACTAGATACATGCTATTTGGCCATTTAGGTCATTCATAATACCTTTTAGTACAATGTTGTCAGTTTGAAATACGTTCGACCTCATTATCCATTGCTTAGCTAAACAGGTGCTATGTAGCGTTTATAAGTAAGAAATATTTGAACACTGTTTAGTTATCCATTACTTAGCAACTACATAGCGATATTTTTATAAGTAAGGGGATTATGTTTACTGATCAATTTTGTTTTAAAGGAAATCGTAAATGTCGTTAACAAATTTATTCAAGTAATTTTGGTTCTACAGAAAAAGGTCTAGGTTTAAGATCTAGAAAATCTGTCGCCAAGCACCTTACGGTGTGTTCCGGCAGCTGTCCTTGAGCGCCAGTAATTCTAGGTTAAGCCTGTTAATACCTTCGACCACATCATCACTTGAGATGTGAGATTTTGTTCAAAGTATTAACTATCTGCAATAAAAAACCGTGGGGTGCCAGGCTAGAATGTCACATACCCATCTCTACCCATAGGTGTCGTAAGAGGCGACTAAGGTTAACACACCAGAAGGTAGGCAGCAGCACTTTCTGAGGAACTGATATCTCGCACTGCGATCTCCAACAGCCTCCCCTATTAAAGAGGGTTTTGCCATAATCCCCACGCTTGGTAGGCGGCTTGGGGATCGCAGTGCAAGATGGTAGTTCTTTAGAAGGTGCTCCTGCCCACCTTCCAGTATTTTTCCCTCAGTCGCCTCTTACGACACCCACGGGATGATATGGGGAGGTGCAATTCTAACCCGGCACCCCACGGGCTAATGCCCCAATGCACATTGCAAAATGCCACTAGCGGTCACTCATCGAAGTAGTGAATGCAACAAAACAATAACACCTGTTTTATGAAACATATTCTAGCAATTTACTATAATATATATATATATATATATACTAAAAATTGTCCGCGATGGACTCCTAAACTACTGATTTTAAATTTGATTTGCACAGCGTGTGCAATTTGATCCAAATTGAAAGATAGGATAGCTTACATCTCAATTTATAGTCGCAATTACCCGTGCGAAGAAATTATAATATATAAATTGAAATGTCGTATATATATAGGGCGACCCACGGCGATGCCAAATGGAAGTAAAGTACCTTGAATATTGTAGATGGAATATTTTTATATTTAATATTTTTACATTATACTGAAAGAAGACATTATTTAAATTTAAAAAACAATTTAAACTGCATTCATAGATATTTAAATAATTACATGGTTGAACCAGGAATCGAACCCGTTTGGCGAGAAAAAAAAACCTTCTGTAGTTTTATCATACCGATCGAAAGATTACATCATAAGAAATAAAAGGAAATAGGAAGAATAAAAAAAAAAGAAAGAATAAAAAACAAAATTCACGTTCTAATTTTGACATTTGTGAAGTTTTGTTCAGAAAAATGAAAAGTGGACATACATCTGACATTATCATAAGTACCTAATACAAATAAATGTACACACTTGAAAATTATCTCCCTATACCGATCAAAAAATTTAATCTCAAGGATTATTTTTTGCGAAATAGCATAGTGTCAGAAATAAAAGGCAGACCGTGAATTTTAACATTGGATGTGAAATTTTGAATTATTTATCTATAATCAGCCAGCCGCATTGCGAAAAAACAAAATATTTTACGCGTCTTTCGGCTCAGGATACGGCTCGATTTGTTGCATACAACCAGGTACCTACTAATTACGTAGCTCTTTATCATGCATACCTCCCTACACATAGGTACACTCCCCACACTCAAATACTCTCTCTCTCTCTCTCTGTTCAATACACTAGGGACCGTATGCACAACAAAAACCACTTTTTACACCACTTGAACTTTATTTGTATAATATTTAAACCTTTTATTGAATCTCAAAACAAACTCACAAAAACTAATAATTTGTACTAGCTACTTTAGTAATGTGCAAGAAACGCTTGCGATTGTTAATTTTTCTAGTAGCGCCATCTCTTACGCATCGGCTGTACTAACTTGTAAAATGGTTCGAGTTTGATGGTTCTAACATAATCCGCCCACTAAGGACAACTGTCCTTCACAAATTGCGGTAATAATAGTGACGATAATAACAAACCAATTCGCTCACGTATATAAAACAAAATACTAGGCAATGAATAGCAGCTAGCACTGATCAGTTTCTCTACAAAAAAGTACTAAATAGATTGAAGAAATCTGTAGGTTCCATATGAAATTACTATCTATATATTCTAATTCTTAAACTTATATTTCTACCTAATTCTTACCACTTATTAGTATAACCTTCTTTTACATTACAAGACGCAACTAATTAAATACATCTTTCGATTGATAATGACATCAACCACCTATTATCTTAAAATCTAAATTTTGAACATCTTTGTGTAGATTACACCGCCCACTATGGCGAAAGTTTGGTGATACTGTTCTTACAAATCAATTCGTTAGTACACAAATTTTGCTCACCGGTCGTTTCAATACTCCATTTTTAGTTTTAATCGTTACAACTCGAGTTAAATTATCTGGACCAGGGTGTTTTTGTATAATTCTACCGATTAACCATTTAGCCGGCGGCATGTTATCCTCGCGAATAACAATAACATCATTTATATTCGGCTCACTAAGTTTCTGGTTCCATTTATATCTTTGATTTAAATTTACAACATATTCTTTAGACCACCTCTTCCAAAAACTATTGACCATTTTTTGGCAAATTCTCCACCTGTCTAAGCCTACAACTGTATTACAATGATCTTCATCCATGATATTAATCAATGGTTCACCAACCAAGAAATGGCCGGGCGTGAGCGGGAGAGGGTCACATGGGTTATCACTTAATGCTGATATAGGCCGTGAATTTAAACACGCTTCAATTTGGGTCAGCACCGTGGTCAGTTCCTCATACGTAAGTGTGCTGTCACCAATGGACCTTTTTAAGTGGTTTTTCACGCTACGCACCCCTGCTTCCCACAAACCACCGAAATTCGGGGATTGCGCTGGGATAAAATGCCAAGTCGTTGTTTCAAGGGTAAGATGATGAATAATTTCACTTGGCCATGTTGAATTGGCGTTTTTAAACATTTCATAGAGCTGTCTATTTGACCCAACAAATTAGTGCCATTGTCACTGTACAGATCCTTACAATGTCCTCTCCTAGATGTAAATCGTCTAAACGCAGCTATGAAACCTTTAGCGGTGAGATCAGACACAGCCTCCAAATGGATGGCTCGAGTAACCATGCAAACAAATAAGCATATATAGCCTTTATATGCTTTAGAGCCTCTGCCTGGTGAAAATCTAACATTTATTGGCCCTGCATAATCAACCCCAGATGTTTTGAATGGCTTGCTTGGCTTCAGTCTCGCTTCCGGAATTTGTCCCATAAGTTGCGTTCTTTTTGAAGAAGAATATCTACGACACGTCACACAGGTCCTGAAATATTTCTTGACTTGAACTCTTGCTCTGATGATGAAATATGTTCCTCTTATGTAATTCATCATAATTTGGGGACCACCGTGTAGCGTCTTGAGATGAGCGTCCGCAATCACGAGTGCTGTGAGATGACTCTTAGCAGGTAGGATTATGGGATGTTTCCGCTCATAACTCATTTCTGCTCGATCTAGACGACCACTTGTTCTTATAATTCCATTAGAATCTAGTATAGGGCACAAAGTGTTAAGTTGACTTCTCCTCAAAACACTACCGTGAGTTTTAATGTGGTCAATTTCTTCTTTAAAATGTTCCGACTGGACAACACTAATCAGTCTCTGTAGTGTGTCTTGCATTTCTCTGGTGGTCACAAACTTTGGTCTATGTTGAATCTCGTCTCGGTTTCCTTTGCAATTAAGAAATCTTCTGCAATATGAAGCAACTCTGAGAAGTCTTTTTAAAGACGAAAATCTTCCTAAGAACTCCTCAGATTCTATGTTTTGTACAACGTTTGTGGTTAAACATATAGTTGTAGCTTGCTTTTCTTCTAAATTAGTCTCTTTAAACTGTCCTTTTGTGTAAATAATCTCTGTTTCTCTTAGCCACTTAGGACCCTTCTGCCAAAGTTCAAACTCAACTAATTCTTCTGCTTTTATGCCCCTTGAGGCGCAGTCAGCTGGGTTATCCTGGGATCTGACATATGAGAACTGACTGCTGTCCATAATGGTTAGTATTTCTGATACTCTATTGCCTATGAATGTTTTCCACCTTCCGGGGTGGCTACTCAACCATGCAAGCACGACGGTGGAGTCTGTCCATGCGTGGAGATTCTCTTTCGATACTTCCAACACACGTGACAACTCTAAAAGAAGCTTCGCTAACAATACAGCGCCACATAGCTCTAAGCGTGGAATTGAGACCTGTTTAACAGGAGCAACCTTAGTTTTAGAGCATATTAGATTGACGTGTACTGCTCCTTGGTCATCTACTACGCGCATGAACACTACAGCGGAATAAGCTATACTTGATGCATCACAAAATCCCTGCAACTCTATTACCTTGGCGTTCTTGGAACTACACAGCCATCTCGGAACACTAAATCCAGTAAGTGCAGGTAACTCTTGACGATAGGCGATCCATTCTCTCATGAGAGGTTCTGGCAGCTCTTGATCCCACTCTATCCCAGACAACCAAAGTTTTTGAATGAAAGCTTTGGCTGTGATAATAGTTGGAGCTACAAACCCTAGAGGATCGAATGATCGGGCAATATCTGAAATAACCTGGCGTTTTGTTACCGGAGTCGCTAATGAAGGCAAGTTAATTACGAATTCAAACGAATCATCTAATCTGTTCCATGTAAGACCTAATATTTTGACTGTCTTATCCGTTTTGATAAGTACTGAATCAATCATTCGCTTATTGTCAAGTCCAATATGCTCCAATAAAGCATTAGAATTGCTGCTCCATTTTTGAAACTGGAACCCTCCTAACTTCATAAGTTTGTTTAATTCCTGAAAAATGGAAACTGCTTCAGTTTCGTTTTCACATCCAGTCATCAAATCATCGATGTACAGATCATTTTTTGTGATTTTAGCTGCAATGGGACATTGCGGCTCTTCATCATCTGCTAGTTTATGTAAAGCCTTAACCGCTAGATATGGCGCGCAAGCGGTGCCGAACGTTAAAGTTAACAATTGGTAATGCTCGAGGGTTTGTTCTGGACTGAGTCTCCATACTATTCTCTGGTAGTTAATGTCTTCGTCATGCACGCGAACTTGTCGATACATTTTAACTAAGTCTGCTATGATACAGATTCGGTGGACCCGCCATCTTAATAGCAAATGGCGTAAATCTTGCTGCAACTTAGGCCCAACCAACAAGTCATCGTTGAGTGAAACTTCATTTACGCCTTTGCATGATGCGTCAAAAACCACGCGAACTTTTGTCGTGTCCTTGTCTTCTCGCACTACCGCATGGTGAGGCAAGTAAACGGCCTTAGGATTGTCGACATCATCTTTTGGAACAAGTTTCATATGGTTCAGAGTCTTGTACTCTTCTATTACCTTTGCGTACTCCTTATGTAGTTCCGGATTTTTCGTTAATCTCCTCTCTAAAGAAAGAAATCGCCTCTCTGCGATTTGCATCGAATGGCCGTATTGGCATTGGGGATCATCGGAATTGAATGGCAATCTTACTACTAACCGTCCATCATCATCTCTAGTTGTAGTCATATTAAAAATCTCCTCACATCTCATCTCTTCTTTCGTTAATATTTTCTCATTTCTCTCTGGTTCCTTTTCTAACTCCCAAAATTGTTTTAATAGCTCGTCTTCTCGGATTTGTGTGTGTAAGCTAATAACTCTACTAATTGAAGTTGAATCTGGTGATACCTTCCCTGATATAATCCATCCAAACACTGTCTCTTGTGCAATTAGATGTTTAGATGGATTTTTGATTACGCCACTTCTCAAAATTTCTCCATATACTTCAGCTCCGAGCAAAACATCAATTTTACTCGGTGATATAAAATCAGGATCAGCTAGGGGTAACCTTTCTAACTCAAGCCAATTTGGCGTGTGAACGACCTTTGAAGGAAGCATCGATGTCAGAGCACTCAATACATATGCATTTACTGAGATTGACTTACCTGGGTGATGGCGTGATTCAATGCGTACAGCTACGACATACCTAACTCGCGTGTGACCATCTCCCACTCCAGACACTAAACCATTTATGGGTTTGCGTTTTAGTCCCAGTATTTGTACAGTATCCTCCGTAATAAATGAAGCCTCAGACCCTTGATCGATTAACGCTCTAACTAAGTGTGTAGAACCGTTCACTGATTTTGCCCTAACTACTGCAGTGGCTAACAACACTTCACTAGGTGAAAAGTTTTTTGAAAAGTTCGATACAATCGTAGTACTCTCTCGAGGTGGTGTGTGTGGTTTTGTATCTCCTGCCTCTTGCATTGTGGGTCCCTTTGACTCATCTTTCTCTATGTGCAATAATGAATGATGACGTCTTCCACATCTTCGGCAACTAGTTGATTGATGGCATCTCTTCACAGGGTGATTAGGTGCAAGACAGTTAAAGCATAGTCCCTTTTTTTGAACGAATTCAGACCTCTCTGATGGTGTATGCTTTCCGAATTGCTTGCATTGATAAAGAGCGTGCTGACCATTGCACATTGCACATACTATGTAAGACTTCTTCTTCTCCTCGACTGATGAGTGAAAAGATTTTGATTTTGACGTTGACTTGACACCCTCTAACATCTCTATTGTTCTAAATCTGGTTTCCATGAACTTCTGTAACTGTTCCCATGATGGTAATTCATCGGTATCCACTTGATTCAATTGAAGCTCCCATTGTTTACGCGATTCTTGGTCCATTTTTGACACCACTATATGGTTAACAATGGCATCCCAGGAACTTGTGTCAATATGCAGATTCGATAGAGATTTTAAACATGCAGACGTTGTATCTAAAAGTTGTTTTATAGCGCTCGATGACTCTGCGTTAATTGGTTTCTGTGATAAAAGTCTCTTTAGCACTTCATTTGTATTGAATCTTTTATTATTATAACGTCTCACAAGTTGCTTCCAAGCTTCAGCGTAATTTGTGTCTATGGTAGATAGGTTCTTCAAAACGTATTCTGCTTCGCCGTGTAAACAGCTTTTAAGGTAGTGCAACTTTTGCACTGAACTCAAATTTGCATTGTTATGAATTAATGAGACGAACATATCATGGAAAGCTTGCCACTCTTCATATCCACTTGAAAATCGAGGTAAATTTATCTGTGGCAATCTAACTTCACATCCAGAAGTAGATGGTATTTGTGTAGCTGTCACTGAAGGCGTCAATAATGCAAAGCCCTTTAAATCATCTTTCATTTTTGATTTATAATCGATATATATTTCTTCGAATTGTTCATATCTGTCTTCAGTAAAATAGGATAATTCAGCTTGCTTATCTTTGTCGCTTATGCTCACAATTTGGTCGTGGTTATCCTTAAACTTCATCCATAATGACTCTAATGATTCATTTCTGATCTCGATATAAGAAGATGTTTTTCTTGTCTTAGAAGACTTGCAATAATTTGTATAAGCTTTATTAATTAATTTCAGTAATTCATCTTGCTTAAGAAGTAAAGATTTTATCTCAGAAGACATCTTGATTAAAAATAAAGTCCTAATAAGCACAGATTTTTCTAAGTCCCAATGAGCACTGAATTTTCTAAGTCGATGTAGTATTCTCGATAATTTTACAAGTCCCAATCAGCACAGATTTTTCTAAGTCGATATGGTATTCACGAATTTTTTACAAGTCCCAATCTGCACAGATTTTTCTAAGTCGATGTAGTATATTTACGAAAATTTTACAAGTCCAAATGAGCACAAATTTTTCTAAGTTAATATAGTATAGTTACGAAAATTTTACAAGTCCAAATGAGCACAGATTTTTCTAAGTCGATATAGTATAGTTACGAAAATTTTACAAGTCCAAATAAGCACAGATTCTTTTAAGTTAATGTTCAAGTTTTTATTACTACTCACAGTTACAAAGTCCAACAATCCGTATTACTCACTAATTCACTTCACTCACAGTCACATCATAATTCAAAGTTCCCGGGTTTCGGCACCATGTTCAATACACTAGGGACCGTATGCACAACAAAAACCACTTTTTACACCACTTGAACTTTATTTGTATAATATTTAAACCTTTTATTGAATCTCAAAACAAACTCACAAAAAACTAATAATTTGTACTAGCTACTTTAGTAATGTGCAAGAAACGCTTGCGATTGTTAATTTTTCTAGTAGCGCCATCTCTTACGCATCGGCTGTACTAACTTGTAAAATGGTTCGAGTTTGATGGTTCTAACACTCTCTCTATAGCCTCCTCACCACTACATCGAATGAAGCTTAAATATAGGCATGGACAGTACACGTAGGATGCTCTTTAACTTGTAATTATATTAAGTAAGAAATTAACAAATTGTACAATGGGAGGATATAACATTTTCAACACTTTAAGGGTTACCAAGATACAGGCTGTGCCTAGTTTGGAACCCATTGTCTGAACATATATATACATATTAATAATAAGATTAGAAACTAAGTATATTGTAATTATGTATGTATTTGTTAACACTATTTTAACGAATAATAAACAATAAAACTTAAATTATAATAGGGAAATGATTTTCAAGTGGGTTCATTTATTAGTAATAGGTACTTATGGTAATGTCAGTTGTATGTCCTTACGGCAATGTCAGCTTTTCATTTTTCTGAACAAAATTTCACGTCAAATGATAAAATGCATGGTCTTCTTTTTATTTCTGACACTGATATTTAGCAAAAATAATCCTGTTGATGAAATCTTTCGATCGGTATGATAAAACTACAGAATGTTTTTTTTCTCGTGTAACGGGTTCCATTCCCGGTTCAACCATATAGTTATTTAAATATCTATGAATGCAGTTTAAATTGTTTTTTAAATTTAATTTCTTCTTTCAGTAAAATGTTCCATCCACAATATTCAAGGTACTTTCCCTCCATGTGGCATGGCCGTAGGACGCCCTGTATATATCAATTAAGCCATATAGCTACGACCATATCCTCGGGCGTCTAAAATAGTATTTATATGACTTATTGAATTTGTTGACGTAATGTTTATGTTTATAATATCAATTGAACCATAAATTAATATATTATCTTACTATAAAACAATATAACAATTATTTTATTAAGTTCATCAATACACTTTGATAAATGCGCTGTAGAAATTAGGCCACAATTGTTTTGAATTTACTTTTGTTTAGGATCAAAACCCACTTTCTTTGGGTAAAGTATTGTTATATTGGTATTTTACAATATTTCAATCGTAAGTGTTCCAGTGGCGATAGCTGTGACTGCCACGCGAACCATGAACCCTATTCATGGTTCGACACCTGTACCTATTAAACTTCACTGAATATGTGAAGGTGAAACATTGAGATAAAACGTATGCCGGCCGGCTTACCTGCACTAGTCGATTATGCTCGTTTGAGATGTCGATGTCTAGTATACCTACAGGATGGAAATTTTCAGCGGGGCAGTAAGGGGAAGTACCTTTTCTATTGCAGCTACTCGAAAATGGTCTTAGGACACTATCTATAATTTTTTATGAAATTTTAATCTTCATTCACAGATTTAAAAAAATACAGTTAGCAAGAAAATAGGCAATATACACCAAAACATTTTTTGATGCCAATCGATCCTGTTTCTGATACTGATCAAAAAATTCAATGGGACCAACCATCGTTGGAGTACTCAAAAAGTTACAAATTGCAAATAACTTTTCCCGTACATTTTGATTATGAAAATTTTACGCAAAAGCTTTTTTAGTGACGGTTGAGATCTTTTTGTTGACTGAATAAAAAGATAAGTTTAAAAACAATTCAAATTTCTAACTTGTTATTACTAAATAAAAACAATCTTGACAGTTTGGTGATCAATGGATAGGAACTCATGGTCCTATGTCTTGGCCAGCACGTAGTCCAGATCTGACGCCTCTAGATTTCTTTTTGTGGGGCTACCTGAAAACTGAGGTTTACAAAAGGCAATACGATAGGTTCAAGAACTTAAAGACTCACTAACCACAATGTTCTATGGAAATCATACAATTAAATTGTCAGTAGCCACTAGGTCGGTACAGAAACGAATAAATTTATGTATTCGCCAAAATGGCGGTCACTTCGAGCACGTGATATCGTAGGGCAAGAATCTGCAAGATTTTAAATAAGAATAACATCATCAAGTTTATTTATTTTATTTATTTGAAACGGTTCACACCAATTAAGTGCATTAATTATTATCAATTTTAATACCTACACATTGAAATATATAATGTCAGATAACACACACATAACTAATAATTATACAGTAACAATTTGGTTATATTTAAATAGCATACATTAAAACATTAAGAATAATAATAATAAAAATATATAATTCCATAATTCATAAAAACATTTGACTTATTCAAATACCCACATACAATAGTAAAATTTAGATCATTCATCCCTCTCACAAAAATCCAAACATGCAGACAAGATACTTTGCCATCCATCAGCAAACAAATCACAGTTAGTCTTGGCTGCCAGGAGAGTGTTGAGCGCAAAGAGTGTACGCAGTATGGGCGAATTATGTCGCGCTACGGTTCGACAATCTGGAACGGTGAAAAATTGGTGTCCCTTGTTACGTCGGCAGTTATCAGGCACAAAAAAATTACACACCACATCATGGAGATCAGGCTCAATCTGTCCTCTCAGAATCTTGTACATGACAGTAAGCTGTTGCTTTTCCCGTTTGACTTCCAGAAAGTTATAACCAAGACAGCCGAGGAGGAATTTCGTGGGATACATATATGGGTAGTATCCATTCATACGCTTATACAGAGACCTGAGAAACGCTTTCTCTACCTTCTCGAGCATAAAAGAATATTTGCTCTCGTGTGGGTTCCAGACGCAAAATAGAAAGTGCTATTCTAATTTGCTACGGACCAATGCATCAGAAAATTAGCCGTATAACATGGAGGTTATCAAAGTCATTAGAATTTCTCAGGATGAAACCTAAACGTTTAAATGACTCTTTAGCCAATGTGACTATGTGGTCGTGGAACGTTAACTTGCGATCGAATATTATTCCCAGATCTTTAATTACTGTCGAACGAGTTACGCTAACACCATTTTATAATCGTAACTTACTGGGTGCAACATTCGACCGAAAGTCATGGCGTAACAACGCTGTCGACTTAAACTCTTTACCGAGGTAAGGTCCGATGCTGACTGGACAGCCCTTCAGCAGGACGTCGATGCTGTAAATCATGGAGTCACGAGAATGGGATGGAGTTTAACATATTGGCTATGTTAAACTCCATCCCATTCTCTCATCACAATCTCACCTGTTATTAAGTGATGATGGTCGAATGTAAACAAGCTTAACCTAGAATTACTGGCTCTCAAGGAAAACTGCCGAAACACACCGTGCTTGGCGATAGATTTTCTACTTGAGGGTGGTAACTAGACAGGCGGGCATTCGTAAAATGCACAGTCAGGCACAGCAGCAGTCAATCCATAGCCAATGCCACTGAGCCATCACTGCTTCAAAATGTTGTTTATTTCAAAGACACATTACTTAGGTTAAATACCCAGGTGCTTTAATTCAACAATTGCCAATGGTGTTCATTATTGTGGCAACCAACAAACGACCATGTAAGCAACAGGCACCACAGTAATAATAAAAAAGATTAAAAGAATCGGTGCCGATTTCCGACCAGTATAATTCCGAACCATTAAAATGTGGGTCAGAGTGATTGAGTCGGCATGGTAACAAGTTCTACAAGTTATGTCATATTTTTCAGTTAGAAATCTTAACTTTTTTAGACAATTTATCTATTTAGGTCAGGGTGAGTTTAAACTTTAGTAATATGACGTGAATTCGGCTTGTCACGTAGTCAAGAAATAGGGTCAAAAGCCACAGCCCTAGTTCGAGAAGGAAAACATAGATAGGCAGGTACCTACTCGTCACCACTCCTGGTGGTAGGTGGTAAAATAAATTCACAGTTGTAGATTGCATCTCGTAAGGGCAACACTTCCTCATAAGTGATATCCAGAAGAACTACATTTGAAGATGGTAAATTGTTCAATTTAAATTATGTCTTTATTTTATGTAGTATATAAAATTACTTATATTTATTTCTTACCTAATAGTATCCCTATTAGGTAGAAAAAATATTGATTATTAAAAACTTATAGTAATTTTAATTTTTTTAACTTTTTAAATTTTACTCACATTTTGAAATGGATTAGAGTCTATACTAACCGAAAATATAACCCATGATTAGTTTCATGTTTTTTTTTACCGACTTTCATTCATGCCATATTAAGCGTTGGTTTTAAAAAAAATTATTAGTTTCTAGCCAATTAAGATTTTTTTTCTTATTTTACCACCTTTGATATTAAACAATTTGTCCAAGGGCATAATTAATAATACTTACATTATCCATCAGTAATGGATAATAAAATATTCTTAAAATTATGATTACAGTAATACGTCAAAATATTGTGGACCACATTATCGGCTGGTCAGCACAGACTAGCCAACTGATATAATAAAAAAAACAGCACAAAATGTTAAAGGAGTATGCAAATAATATGAATAAACCAAATGTTCTAAGCAATTCCTTCAAGCCCTGCCAATAGTTCAACAACCACAAACAAATTAATTAAAATATATATAATTTATATTATAACTTGTTTCTATTTTTTTATTGCGCTTGTCTTATTTGTCAGGACGTATATTTGTTATTTTTTTTTGTATTTTTATATAATTTAATAAATTTAAATAAAATTGCATAACCTTAGGTGATGTCTTAGCAAAAATTGTTTATTCATATTCTTCTTGTTATTAATAATTATTAAACAGAAAACTTTCTGAAAACCCGTTTTAAATCTTTAGTTCGTTCATGCGGTCAATTATTAATATTGTTGTAATAAACAAGAAAGCACTTTATTAATTAAATCTATTATTAAAGCATATTTAATACAATAGGAATATGACTCTCCTGTTTTTATTAATTTATGCTTTCTTATATGTATCCCGTACAGTATGGTATCAAATTGTATCAAATATTTTTAAATATTGTAACTAAACGCGATATCCAAAATTAATTAATAATTACTATAATATTTACTTCAAATATTTTTAAACATTTGTTATTATTAAATATGGATATCCGCAAAGTAATGCTTGAATCTATTAATTAATATTATGTCTTTCTATTACGATATAAAAACTACAAAACACACGCAGATATTGGAAAAGTTAGCAGACCGTGAATCGTCTTTATAATACTAGACTAGATGTTCTTTATTTTTTTTTTGTAGGTATTGATATATATAGACAGTTTTGCCAGTCTTTTCTTATAATATAATTAGCAAGCCCAATGGTTGATTAATTTTTCTGTATTTCCTTATTCATAATAATTTCGTTGCTTAAATAAAAAATAAAAAAATGAACGAATACGATTTTGAATGTGTCCCATAGTATAGTTTTGTCTAAATATGAACTCTTGCAATACAATATAGAATAACCAGCTGACTGGCTGCTGATCCTAAAGGTAGCCGCAGGTAATTCTAGTTTCAATTTCATCCACGTTCGTGCAGGTAGCGTTGTGTGTCTGAGCATTAAGTTCAGTGTAGCGATACAAGATGGCAGTAGTAAACGAGGTAAAATTTCTACATCGCGGTGACGAGATTCTCCGCGAAACCACGACAACACCCGAGCTCAACCGTTCCGTTATCGCTTCTCGGCCTTTTGGCTAAGATCAAAGTGTAGTATCTGTTCTTTTCAGCTTAATATCTGAAAGTTCCCTCATTGAGGGACCAGTATATTAATCTGATTTTTTTAACTCGACGGGATGTTCGGGGCTCGCTCCACTCCCGTCACGGGTCGGCCCGGCATTGCAGTGCCGCCGGGATCGGCCCAATATGAACTTAACTGAATCATCATGGTTAATAGTGAAATGTAAGTTAACCTCGCAATGTATCACATCTTATCTCTGTGCTTAACAGTGTTGCCGGATCCTTCTTTTAATTTATCCCGCACAGAACCCTAAAATTACCCGATTTTAGCACAAAATACCCGCCAACAATAAAAAATAAACTCATCATTTACTACAGCAAAAACATATGAAAACAGTAAAAAATAGGTTTTTTAACATTATTTTATTACTTAGACTTAGGGCCCGTTTCAGAATGTTCGAGTAAGTTCCAGTTAAAGTCTGCTACTCAGAATATATTTGATAAATAAAACACTATCTTTGCGTTTCACAGTCATATATTTAGCCTATCCATCGGTTAAAGTTTTAAACGCGCTGCATGTTAACTGTCATTTTTATCATTCAGTTATTTTATGTTCTGGGTAGTATAACCGGAACCTACTCGAACATTTTGAAACAGGCCCTTAGATAAAGACAAAGGGAATAATTTATACCTACGAGTTCTAATGCACCTGATGTTTAGTGAAAGAAACTTCATTTACGCACTCAGTCAACTCACACAGTTTAGCTGCTAACATTTCGCAAGGTGGATTGAATTTTACTGAACCTCCTGCTTATTCAATATTGTCATTTGTGGTCAATAAGTAGTTTATGGTGTATATATCTGTATTGTATTTTACTAGTTACTTTTTGCTCCATGCTCGTTACTTTGGTTTTGCTTCATGTATGATATTTTATTTGATCTACTGAAAATACCCGCTAGTAATAAATCCCCCCAAATTGCCTGCCAGGGTCTAAATTACCCCTTTTTGGGTAATTTACCCGCCATCCAGGTGATGGTAGGGCATATTGCGATTGCCAATCACCTCACGGTCTGTTCCGGCAGCTGTCCTTGAGAGCCTATTATTAAATCTTTGGTAATTTTCACTTAAAAATCCACCTAAGGGGTACTGCTCCCCACACATTACGGAAGTAATAAAGTCGATTTCACGTTAAAATATAGGGCGTAGCATATGAAAAGTTGCGTCTCCGGTAGCGCACTTAATCTAAACAGTTTAAATGGTACCTTTATACATAACATTTCTACACCAGACAGCAAAAACCTTCTTTTACACAAATTTTATAGTAGGTTTTTCGATTTTTTGTGCTGTCTTTGTTTGTTTCCTTAGTGTATGTACTTTTGTATTTAGTAAATAGCGGCCGCTGGTAGCAGTCGGTTCTGAGTTGGTTTCAATAGTGTCAAAGTTATTCACATTTTATTGCTAATTTTATTAAAAATTTCGTGTTTTTGGTTATATAAATTTCATTTTCAAAAATGTTCTGTAGTTCCACGCATCACGGGGGCTGTGATCTCTAATAGTTTCCCGTTGGTTTGAGCGCGATTGGAGCTATAGTTTTTTTAAATATTCATAAATCTATGGAGTTTTAAAAATTTGTTTTGTACAGTGACTTTCTAGGTTAAGCCTGTTCACACCTTTGACCACATCATAACTTACCATCAGGTGAGATTGTGGTCAATGGCTTACCTATCAACAAAAAAAATATTACATGCTTGGCAACATATTTTTTTGGCCGTATTTTTAATTATAATGTATGTGTTGAACAATATGCAAGACGTACGGTGGAAAATATCAAAAAGGCATTCAATTTTATTTTGATTATTATCTAATATTAATATTCTGCGAGAGACACTGATTTGTTAGGGTAATATATATTATAAAAATAATAGACCGATTCGTTTTTAATAATAAAAGACTTAATTAATATTGTTCAAGTGTTTAGTGTTTTCTATCAAGAAGTGTTGCCTGTTAAATCAGATAATTAATAATATTATTTTTAATTTAGTTTTTTGTTTGTACAGAGAAGAACAACGGCATGCATTCTTCTGGCACTATGTGTCGCATCCCTCATACGGGAATCGAAGGCGCGACCACCGTGGCTAGCACCGGGCAGCGGTGTCTTCACAGAGTCTGCAGAGTGTCACACAGATGTATGTATTTTAAATTTGTCAGTACCTACACGTATCTCACATGTCAGTATGTAGGTGATGGACGTGCATGTAATAGTGGGCGAGAAAATTGCTATTTACCGAGCGCAGTGCTAGACTAGACTCTTATGGTTTTTAGTAATTTTTGTAACCCATAATATCAAATCGATTTTGAGGCAATGATGGCCGTAATAGCTATGGACGGCCGTGCCGCAGGTCCCTGGTTCGATCCCCACCTCCGGCTTGAGTTTCACCGCATGGTGGAAGGGCATTTTGCGATTGCCCGCCTGACTAGCTACATCGATCAAGTAGAAAATCTTTCGCCAAGCACATAACCGGTGAGTTCCGGCAGCAGTCACTGAGCGCTAGTGAAATTACAGGCACATGAGACTTAACAACTATATCTCAAGGTTGACGGGCGCAGTGCAATTCGTGACTTGTGATGAAATGCATCTGTTATATAGGCAGAGGTTAGTCTGCTTAACATCAAGTGGGCCTCGGCAATCAGATAAAGTATTGCATTACACATTATAAACTACTTTTTTTCCCTTATACATATGTAGAAAAAGATAAAAGAAATATAAAACACTATTAGAGCAGCATTTTTTTTTATATCCACCGTTGAGCTCTATCTCACTTATAAGTAATGATGCGTTAAGGCTAAAAATAGAATTATTACGTGTCATGGATAGCTGCCAGAAAAAACAATTAGGTGCTTGGTGACAGATTATCTACTCAAAGATGGTAGCTAGACCGGTGAGCATACGCAAAATGCCCTATCACAATGCTATACCGACTGCTATAAAGCACAGAAGTGCTCAATAACAAGTACCACCCACTGATGCTGATCATAGTGATGAGCTCAGGTAACGTGCTTAAAGTAGTTAATCCTCAAAGACTAAGAAGATGTAGAAGCAATGTTGGCTCAGTAGCATTGGCTATGGACTGCCGCGCAGCTGGCCCATGGTTCGAATCTTCATAATAGGCATTTTGTGAATGCCCGCCTGGCTAGCGAACACCCTCAAGTGGAAAATCTGTCGCCAAGCACCTAACGGTGTGTTCCGGCAGCTGTCCTTGAGAGCCAGTAATTTTGGGTTAAGCTTTTTCACACCTTCGACCACATCATCACTTACCATCAGGTGAGATTATCAGCAATAAAATAAAAAAAGCAGCGTTATGAACGCATCAAAAAATTCAATTCAATATTAGAACTTTTGGCCCATTGATTGTTTCCTTCTTAGATAATTTTGTTATAAGTTACACCCAATAAATGACAAAACATATCGATAAGATAAAACTTAATTATATTGCGTGTTTGACACACTTCACGTGCCCACGTGTATGGCTTCTGGTTGCTATGGAAATCCTATTACACCTAACTTTTTCCATTTGGTCAAAATGTGAACATAGAAATTAAAAATGACGTGGTCGGTAAATAACAACGTTGGTCAATAACATGGTCGGAAAATGAAAAGGTGGTTTAACCGGTTAATATTTGCCTGATATTTTACCTGTGTGTAAAAATTGTCAGAGTAAAAAAACTTCATAGAGGAAAAAATTGCTTGCGTTGCGTGCTTGGCTACAGGTTTATGTCTTGGCAGCTAGCAAGGCAACCTTGGCGAAATGTAATTTATAGTATTTATTTATTAAAAATGCCTACAGTAACATCGTGATATAATTTTGGCGCGGAATAGTACGCGGGTGGTTGTTGGTTTTGAGCGAACTTTTTTTTGGCATGTTCATCGTGTGAGGCATTTTCCAATTATGAAATTGTTCCTTAAAATATATTTTTTTGCAGGACGAGCTGCTGGACCTTTGCCAGAGGTGTGCGAAGCTCACCAAGTCCAAAAATGCGTTACCAGCGTGCTGCTCAACTGATTTCAAAGCGAGGCAATGGTGCTCCGATTATGTTTACTTTGGAAAAGGAAGTTAAGATTTTCATTAGCTTCTATGTTATTAGCTTTTATAAACCTTTTAAATTAGCTTATATGTTTTCAGTTAAGTATTTTTAGTTATGTATATGAAGGCTACAAATAAGGTATAAAAGTGGAAATCCGTGGTATCTACACAGAAAAAAAGGAATACTTGAGCCAACGCAGTGTGTTTTTATTCAAGAATATTTGTGATTCATATATATTGAAAACAATATATTCTTGAAAACAGAACGCAATATTCTCAGAAATATATTCTTGGATCAAAGTATATATTGCGTTCTTCTTTGAAGAAATCGTTAAAGTGTTTAAATAAGAATATGGTTAGTTTTGAATCCAAGAAAACCTAAATTTTGGATCAAGCTTAACATGAAAATAAATACTTGATTTAAAAAACCATACGTGTTTGAAGCAAGAACCGATTACTTGAGTAAGAATAACGTTAGTTCTGAATCCAAGAATTTGTATTTTTGATTTAAAAAAGACTTTATTTTAACGAAGCATTCGGTATTTCACTTTCAAGATATAGCCGTATTTGTAAGTAAAATAAGAATCTTTAATTAAGAATGCGATTGTTCAAATCAAAGACAAAATATTTTATATTCAAGTATACTCACCCTTATTGGAAGAAATTTTTTTACTTGAATTGAGATCTTGTTATTACTGACATTCTTTAGTGAATTTAATTAAGTTTCAGATGAAAACGTTTTTGGTTTTCAAATTATAAATACGAATATTTTGATATAAGATCATATTCTTATATGAAATATAGGAAAGTTTTCTTTCTAGAATACTAATAACAATATAATTCTTCAATGAGGATTTATATTGTTTTGATTCTAGAATTTATTTTCTTCTGGTTCATTTTGAGTATAATCTTGATTCAAACTATTATTTATTCTCGAATCAAAAATCCGATGCATAAGCCAGGGTGCGGTGCTGCAGGCAAAAACAATTAATTTCAAAACAAATACTTCTCATATTAAAAAGTAAATCTAAACATAAAGCAGTTTTTACCTTTTATTAATTAAACTTTTAATGATTGTATTTGTTTTGAAATTAATTGTTTGTGCCAACAGCATCGCAACCTGGCTTATGCATCGGATTTTTGCTTCGAGAATAAATAATATAATAATTAAAAACATACATAATATATTAATGACCACATGCATGTCTAACTGAAAATGAGCAACAAATTTGAATCAAGATTTAACACTAATTAAACATTAGTCAATACAATGTTTCTTTGGTTCACTACCTATATCTTGTTAAATAAAACACTATTGGTATCTGTAAAGACTTTTATATTTATTGAATTAAACTTCAGACTAAATCTAAGGATATAGTCGTATTACGTAACTATTTGTTATATTTTGCGTTTAATTATAAGGTACAAGTGTTACGCAGCCGGTGGATAACACGCGTTAAAAACATGATACAGTTAAGATAGCATGTCAAAAAAAAAAACTTAATCACTCATGAAAACTGATAGTACTTAACGGTGTCCACAACTATGTATAATGTTGTCCAGTCTGTAAAGCTTCCGACCATCAGGATATACAGGTTGAACAGATAATTTTGTCTGTGCCGCTTTTGTTTTGAGATTATCAATTTTCTGCTCAACTTCACCAGGAGACTGAAAAGTAAAAGTAGGAATCACTAATAATAAACAGATCAAAAATCTACAAAATGAAATTCAGATGCTAATGAAATAGTTTAGAAAATATGATTTTAATTACCTTTTCTTTAACAATGATCCCTTCTATTGATTCGACTGTTGAAAACTTGACCTTTCTGTTCAGTCTGCTTTAAGGTGGGAGCAGGTAACCAAATATCTCCATTTGAAATATAAAATCATGAACGCTATAGTGTTTTTATGAGCCGCCGCTCTTCATAAGTATCCTCCTCAAAGCCTTTGGACTGCCCTGGTCACTCTCACTAGTGGATAAATCTCTAAGAAAAAACAAGCACGATATAACATTATATTTACATAGCTTAATATTATATTTCCTCCGTTACACGCAGAGCACGACAATATGACATCCTACTTAATATAAATACTTAACCCTGATTCACCCTCATCTCGAGTGTTGCAGTAGTGGATGCTTGTGTGTAAACAGTGGCTTTACCTCACAGAGAAAATATAAAAAAATACTAAAATTAATTTGAACAGCATTGAAAGATTTTAAACTTCACCGCAGCACTCGTTTTAGGTTCTATAATACACATGATACTCATGATAAAAATGCGTCGCTCGCGGTCATGAGTTGGATGAGTGACCGCTAGTGACATTACTACTGAGCGTGCACGTGCTTCGGAGGGCACGTTAAGCCGTCGGTCCCGGTTGTTGTCTAAGGATGGCAGTCGTTATAGCATGGTGGTAGGGCATTTTGCGAATGTCCGCCTGGCTAGCTACCACCCTCAAATAGAAAATCTGTCGCCAAGCACCTAACGGTGTGTTCCGGCAGCTGTCCTTGAGAGCCAGTACTTCTAGTTTAGCCTGAACAACATCTTCGACCACATCATCACTTACCATCAGGTGAGATAGTGGTCAATGGCTAACCTATCAGGAATAAAAAAAAGAAAAGAAAAAAAGGTAGGTCCATGTTCGAAGTTTAGGTACTTACCACGGAAGTTTTGTATTCTGGCATCATCAACGCCATTGCTTTGAAGAAACTCTATTGTTTCTTCCATTATTATGTATGAACACTTCTAAATCTGCATGAAACTACCTAATAGTTACGATTATAACGTAACCTACAAGAAGTCGCCGCAATAAATAAGAATAGGTTTCCTCCGGTCTGATTTATCGACTTCACAGAACACTTGTTGATTTGACCTATTTGAGGATCAAAGAGAATAACACTAATTACAAATTTACAATTATCTCAATGGGATTTACAAATTTTTGAAGCGCAAGCTATGCACGACGGTTGCGGAACTTTCGCCCATTCAGTGTTGCCAAATCCAATTTAAAAATAACACAAACTGTTACAGAAAAAAAATTATTATGGTTGCTGGAAATAATATATTATATCATAATATGAAATCATTAATATTGAAAAATATATATTGCCGTTGTGTGATTGAGCATTTTATTACATATTGGGAAGTCACATGAATTAATTCTAATTTTTCTGGTTATTTTGTTTATTGTCTGATATGACAAGGCGTAGAGTTTACTGCGTAAAGAGTGATTTAGTTTATGTTATGAAGTTTGTTCTAGGAAATTAGATTACTTTGAAAAGTAATTTAAAAAATTTTTAATTACTAAGAACTGCAATTGTAAATTTCTCCTATATTAGGCATATCAAAAGAGGTCGTGTGGTACGTACCTACCTTTCAGCGCTAACTTATCATTTTCGATTTTGCCGTAGAGCTATTGAGTTTTTTAGCTAATAATAAGTAGCCCTTTTAAGAAAAAATTCAGAAAATGTGGACTTAGTGATATAAAAAACTAGTTAATTACAATCACTACCTAGTTGTAGTAATACAACGTGATACCTATGAACGTATTATTACTTAGCTCGCTTACTTCGCCTTTGGAATACAGAAACATCTATATTTCTCCAAAAATAAGGTTAAAATAAAGTACCTATATCAATTACATGTTGTGTTAGCCTTTAAGAGATTATACATTAAGCAGTGTACTATATCATAAAGTAGTTATAGTTAGAAAAATAGTTGTGTATGTAAAAATGTAATAATTGTTGGCTGACCAGAAATAAATAAATAAATATAAATAAATTACATTCTCAATGGCAGCAAGGCACGAGTGATGCTGATGATCCGTATAATATAACGTGTTTTACGTTCCATTTAATTTAATTTATACCTACTGACAATTGATAAGTCAAGTAAATAAAATGAATATGGTTGTAGTCCATCCAGGACTGTTTGAATAAATACTGAAAGAATAGTCAGGGTTCAGCCCCATTTATAATGATTTGATTTGGCTTCGAAATGTTGCTGGTTTTGTACGAATTTTGTTTGTATTACGTCTAGTGGCACAAGTATGAAACAAATTAAAACGGGTTATTAAGTTCAGAATAGAATAGAATAGAATAGAATAGAATAGAAGCACATGATACGAGTATCCCTCCTAAATATTTCTTCGCGCCTTCTTGTTTGACTGCAAAGCTCCAGCTACCGTATCCAACACGTTTTTGCATCATCTTAGCATTTTTTTTATCAACCTGGCAGCACATTATTAAAATAGGTTCTGGAATATGATTTCTTGGTCCAAGAAAATATTCTCAAAAGAAATGTTTCTGATGAAAACATTTCTTTTTAGATAATATTTTAATCCAAGAAAATATTCTTATCTTAGATATTTTAACCCTGGAAAATATGCTTTCTTTTATATTATACGAGCGATATACGGGCGAAAGTTCTAGGCCTCACTTGAAAGCAATAATGGCCGAGCGTTAACAGCTATGGACTGCCGTGCCGCAGGTCCCTGGTTCGATCCCCACCGCCGGCTTGAGTTTCACCGCATAGTGGAAGGGCATTTCTCTTAAGTACAAAACCTGTCGCCAAGCACCTAACTATGTTGCGGCAGCAGTCCTTGAGAGCCAGAAAAAATACTTAAAAGTGTGAAATAACTTGTCGAAGTCGGTACCATGCGCACGATATTGTGATAATTGGTACATTTAAACCGGAACTTTAACAAATTAATTCACACTTTTGAGTGTTGCAGTCGGTACCATTTTTTGGTAAAAAATAAATAAGTTCCAATATGAGCTAAACCAGCCAAGTGCGTGTCAAGATATCGCGGTTTCCAGTGCCAGGCGAACTACTTGTTAATTTCGTAAGATTATAGAGATCTTAATTAATATATATGAAGAGGTCTTTATTTAATACTCAATTTGTTTCGTATTAAGACTTCTTAAATAGCTTTGAAATAACTTTATCTCCACGAAATATTTTCAACAACTTTAATGTGATACCTACACATTATTGTAAATTTTTGCTAAGTTATTGAAAATCTTTCGTAAAGATAAAGTTATTTCAAAGCAAGATAAAGAAATCTTACACCTACACATACAAGAATAATTTATTTTTACAATGACAATACAATATTCAAGAACATGAAGAGTTTTTATCTAACACATCAATAGTTTCATTATAAGACTTTTTATTCTTTCGTTAAAATTGCTTCGTCTTAACGGATGGTTTTCAATAGTTTTAATTAGATTAAATTAAAGTTCTTGCGTTAAAAATTACCTGTTTCGTATTGAGAATATAGAGATCGTAATTAAAATTTTGAATTAAGAACCCATTTGTTTCATATTAATATTTCTTTATATTGCTTTGAAATAACTTTATCTTTACGAAAAGGTAAAGTAAATTACAATAATAAAATATCGCATTGTAAAGCTTTTGTGGAGATAAAATTATTTCCCAGCCAGTTAAGAAGTCTTAATACAAAACAAATGGGTTCTTAAATCAAAACTGTTTCATATTTTTAATTAAGTTCTCTATGTTCTTAATACGAAATAAATTATTTTTTACACAAGAACTCTAATTTAATCTAACTAAAACTATTTTTCAGCCGTAATTTAGCCGCCTTTACGTACGTAAAGACGAAGCAATTTTAAAGAAAGAATAAAAAGTATTCTAATTTCGTAACTTATAATGAAACTATTGATGTGTTGAATAAAAACTCTTCATGTTCTTGAACTATGATATTGTATTCTCTTTGTAAAAATAAATTTTTCTTAAATGAAGAATTGTAGTGTATCCCGATGAATTTAATGAAAACCGTTTCGTGAAGAATAAATTATTTTTCAGGAAGAAAAGGTAGTCTTAAAATAACACAACTCGTATTTCAAATCGTGCATGTTTTTCAATAAAGAATATAACTTCTTAGCTTACCGTAAATATTCGTAAGTAAATAACCAAAGAAAGTTATTTACATTCGAACAAGAATATTTAAAAATATTTCAAGAAAGAATATAGAAATTTTATTTTGAAAATAAAATGTTAACAGAAGAATTCCTATTATATTGTTAGAAGAATGTTTTCGTTATCTTGAAATAATAATTTGAATACTTTATGTGAAGAATTTTTTTTTGGGTCAAAACAATATTAATAAGAATATTCGAGTGTAATATGAAGACTCAATTATTTTTCAGTTCAAAATATATTCTTGTTGTAAGACAGCATCGTCTTGAATTAATTAAGACAATGTATATTCTTGGCGAAAGAAGTCTTTTTTTTCTGTGTACATACCTGTGAAACAGGCGTGACGTATGTGATGTTTGTATGTCTGTACGTAAAATAAGGCAATACATAAATATTTCCAATTTTTACTGTTATGATTTGACGTAATAAGCCTTGTACTTTTGATCTTTGATGTTTTAACTAAATATCTCATAATACAGTGACTAAAAGTTTATTTTAGATTATTTTTTTCTTTTATTATAGACTGCTAAGCGAAATTTTTTACAAAATTATTATTAAAGCTTATTTTTCCATTCTTGTAATCAGGTTTAACGCTAATTGCAGCTATTGTTTTGTTTGTAGAAAGGCAAAATATGCTTTAATTGTAAATATGTAAACGCTTTCTTTCGCTTAGCAGCCATGGCGTCTCTTGGCCCTAAGGAAATTGTTGTCGTTTGATTTTATCCCATTCATGGTTACAATTATTCCATTGTTTTATTTCCATATCATATCAACTAATGGAAATAATATGTTATATCATAGAGAAAGGACTAATAAGAGTGACAAAAGCCATACATGACAGCGTACGCCGATAAGTAAGTACCAGCTTCGATGAAAGATGTCGCTAATTCGTAATAGTAAATTATCCATATAAAACAAATTTGTTAGAGCAGCATTATTACACAATATTTCGTATATAATAAATTAGACATCTTTTGGGTCAGTTTACCATCGATGAAATTCAAATTTATTGGCTTTAAGTGTAGAAGCCAAAATTTCCAGGCTACGAGTCAGCTCCATCTGTATCCAGATGGATTATATCTAAAACAAGATTTTTAACTTTTCCCGGCGTACCTTGCGATTGGTACTCTTATTAGTCCTTTCTCTATGGTTATATCTATATTATTATATCTATATGCATATTTTAATTAATTTTTTAACTACACTATGTAATGTAGAGATAGAAAAGTAATTATTTGTGATATATTGTAAGTTTAAAATTTGAATTGGTTGAAAGGGAGTTAATTATTTTTTACGCAGAAAAGTATTTGGACTCTTAAAATATATATTGTCAGTTTTTTATTATTTTGAAATATATTACTACTGATAAAGATATGTAATCAATTAACGTTAAAGTTATTTGACTAATGTTTAGTATCACATCTGTTTGTTCAAGAACATTGGCTTTCGTCGCAAAAGTTGTTTATTATTTCATATCTTACGACTTGTTTTGTAAATTTATTTTCTAAAATCACTTTTTAGTAACAAAAGTGAAGGCTGTGATATTATTTTAGATATATGAAATAAACATAAATAGATATAATTAAAATCATGTGGTTTTATTTAATTTCTAATTTTCATGTCACGTAGTGACTAGATAATATAAATAAGATAAGAAATCGACTCGATGATAAGATACGATTGCTAAATCGTATGTTGTTCCTCATTTGAGATATACTTACATGTAGGTTACTAATCTTCGGCAGCGTTGACATTGCATATTTAAAATGAATGGCAAATTAGCGAAAAAATCCCGCGTTCCTGAGAAAAAAGGTCTTGACAGACAGACGGACAACGAAGTGATCCTAAAGAGGTCTGGTTTTTTCCTTTGGATGTACATAACCCCAAAAAACAACAGAAATGCTGTAAATCAAAATAAATACATTTTACATGTTAACACCTATTTTTTTCTGCTCACCAAGTCACACTCGCTTCGCTCGAAGGCGCTGGTTTGCTCACGCTCATCCTCGCTTCACTCGACGTCACACTCATACATGATTTTAAATTAGTTGCCATTAAAACTTATATGTAAAGACTAGGCAGAAATAATGGTAATCTGAGGGTTTTTTTATGCCTGATAGGTAAGCCTTTGACCACTATCTCACCTGATGGTAAGTGACGATGTGGTCGAAGATGTTGTTCAGGCTAACCTATAAGTACTGGCTCTCAAGGACAGCTGCCGGAACACACCGTTTGATGCTTGGCGACAGAATTTTCTACTTGAGGGTGGTAGCTAGCCAGGCGAGCATTCGCAAAATTGCCCTACCACAATGCTATAACAATCTAAGACAAAACCGGGACCAACGGCTTAACGTGCCCTCCGAAGCACGGAAACGCTCAGTAGTAATGTCAATAGCGGTCACCCATCCAACTCATGACCGCGGGCGACGTTGCTTAACTTTGCTGATCTAAAGGGTTTTTCTAAATCGCGAATTATTATTATTTTGATTTGCAATCAAAATTTTTGAGCATTTCTGATCAGGAGGTTTTGGAAGCTAATTATCTTGATATATTGATATTTGATGTGCACCTAAATAATTCCCGAAAAATTGAACCTGGAACACGTAAACGTGATATTGTCTGAGCTATCGTGGTGATGTGAGTCACAATTCGAATATATTATTTCTTTCTTTCTTATTATTAAACAATCGTAAGTAGACATTTTATAACATTAGGAGTAGTTAGGTACGTACCATCAGGTTGTTAAGTTTTTTTAGAATTACTGTACTGTACTGTATCAGCCGGATTGTTCACTGTTGAACACAGCCGCCCCATTATAAGGGGTTTGCCATAATCCCCACGCTTGGCAGGCGTCTTAGGGATCTTAGTATACAATATCAGTTCCTCAGAAGCCGCAGCTGCCCACTTTCCAGTATTTTAGTCGCCTCTTATGACACCCACAGATAGAAATTGGGGGTGACATTCTAACCCGGCACCATACGGGAGCCCACTTGTTTAGAATACCAGCGGGTAAATTATACCGGTGTTTTAATTATTTTTATCATTGTTTTTTTTTTAATCCGTTAGGCAAATTTTAGACCACAATCTCGTCTTATGATTAGTGATGTATGTCGATCAAGGATGGTGTACATGCTTAGTCCATTCGCACCATAGATAATATAATTTCATTCATTATTGGACAATATCGTCCACGCGGATGCCAGTGGGTTAACCTCTTATAGTATCTGTTCAATCCCTGCATGTGCAATAAAAGAGGTAGATGGAAATAACTTCGCCAGTTTGACATCTACTCGTTGTCGAACGGTGGAGACCGAACAGATGTGAAAAAAGCGCCGTGCGCGGCAGTCAACTCGTCGTTACCTCTTAAAACAGTGTGTGAATTCTACTGCAAACCTGCTATCCTCCGAGACACGGTCGCGCTGGAACTCCTGGGACGTTAAAGCCTGTAAGCAGCGCGTGGATGAAAGGTTGGTGGAGTGTTTTCGTTTCCTCCTTTTGAAAACGTGCAGGAATAGTCGTACTTCGCATCTGTTTTCTACACCTCATACAGTCCACTACCTCAAAAGGAATTAAGAGCCTGTACGCGGATCGTACAATCTTTTTTTGGTCACTTCGACCGCGATTACCTCAACATTACCTCGTAATTAACGCCGTGCGTTATTACATTCGTCACTGTTAAGACGTTCTTAACATAATTATAATATATATTTTGACTTATTATTTTACACTATACATTTTTATATAATCTTGTCGTACAAGTATTTATTTATCTATTGTGTGGTTAATTTGCATAAAATATATTGTAGTTTTGCCAAATATTTAAATTGAAAATTGTAACCGTCGTTTGTGTGTCGGTTTCACAAAATGGCGCGGCCATCGAAAGAAGCTAAATCCATGGCTTCTAAGGACTTAAAGGATGACATCGAAACTGAAATGTCCAATGAATTAACCGTGTCAATTCATCGGAAACAACGGATGTTTCAGCAGATGCAAACTGTTTACGACATGTCCCGCGATTTATCGGACTCGGACACAACCGAATTATTTCTAATGCATGTGTCAGAAATAAGTGACCTACGTAGCTCGTTCGAGAAAATAATCTTCGAAATATTCGAAAACGAACTCGAAAGTGATCCGAAGTCAGTCCTTAGAAGTCATGAATTGAAAAGTTTCGATGACCTGTATTTTCGAGTCAAGTTGTGTGCAAACCAAAATCGACCTAAATCTCATGATGATAAGAGCGGTAACCCCGCTCGCTCCGCTAATGAAATAAAACCTCGTTTACCAAAACTTGAGCTATTTACGTTCGATTCTAATGTAAAAAATTTCACTACATTTTACGAGACCTTTTGTTCCATGGTACATAATCAACCTCATATTCCGAAAATTGAGAAATTTCATTGTTTGCTCTCATGTGTCAAAGGCCCTGCCTTAAACATTATAAAAAGTTTGCCGATATCTGCATGTAATTACGATCTAGTCTGGCAAAGTTTATTAGATAAATATCGCGACAATAGATTGTTGGTTGGTAGGTACTTAGATAAAATGCTTAACTTCCAACCGTTAAGGTTGGAAGTCGATTACAAAGGAATCTACCTCAAATCTTGATGCATTCATTGAGAACTTTGATTATTCTTACAAAGCAAATAGTGCGTTAAATATCGAGGACTTGAATAGTTACGTAATGTGTCATATCGCATTAAGGGCGTTGGACCCGCAAACTCGAAAATCTAGCGAACAAAAATTAGATCAAAATTCGATACCTACCTTCGATGACCTTATTTCATTCGTTCACAACCAAATCAAGGTATTGAATCATGCTGCATCATATTCGCCTGCAATTCCAGTGCAAAGTAAAATGCAAGTTACTGATAAAAAACAGGGTACTTCTAGAAATTATTCTCATGCTTCTTCGACACATCCCAGAACGATTTGTTTACAATGTGGAGAAGAACATATGATTTATCGATGTGATACATTTCGTAAATTGTCCGTCGATCAACGTATTAGCCGTGCTAATGAATTAAAATAATGCCACAATTGTCTTAAACCAAATCATTTTGCTAGTGCTTGTAAAAGCAACTTTACTTGCTTAATTTGTAAGTCACCCCGTCATCATGTACTTTTACATCGCGAAGCTCCGACACCGGCGTCTAGCCAATCAACCGCTCAGCTAAAGGAGCCGCCTAGGATAGCCGTAGTGAATAACACTTGCATGTCGTCATCGCATGCGAACGCTTCCACAGTTGTTTTAGGTACCGCCGTGGTAAAGGTATTAGACGCATACAATGAGTATCAATTATGTCGCGTGCTTATAGACTCGGGTCCACAATCCAGTTTTATCTCCAAGGATTGTTATGAGCGCTTGGGATTATCGACGAAAAAATGCCCATACAATATTTACGGACTTGGTGGTGAATATGTAAAGAATTACGGAATGGTTTCCTGCGCAGTGCAGCCGCGTCATAGCTCAACGCCTACCTTCAGTATAGATGCAGTAATATTACCTAAAATTACCTCTGACTTGCCGACTGTGCCTATACCTGTTAGCATAGCAAATGAATACAAGGATTTACAGTTAGCAGACCCTTGTTTTTATAAGAAGTCACCGATCGATATAATTTTAGCGGGTGATATGTTTCCATACATTTACGACGGAAAGAAATTCATAATAAATAGTGATGTACCAGTAGCGTTAGGAAGCGTATTTGGTTACGTCATAACCGGAAGACTAGGGATGCCTTCTCCTAGCAGCCTCGATGTTGTGCCGTGTACAACATCATTACACACAACTTATGTTGTAGATAACGACAATTTAAATGATACTCTCAAACGATTTTGGGAAACGGAAGCTTTGCCGTGCGAAGTTCCGATAAATCCGTTAGATGAATTGGCGGAAAAAATATATTTAGATAAACATTATCGCGATGAAACAGGTCGTTACGTTTCTCCGATTTTATTGAACCCTGATCACGAACCTTTCGGTGATTCTTTTGATGTGGCGTTTAAACGTCTCAACCAGGTCGAGCGCCGCCTCGCTCGATCTCCAGACCTTCATAAGGCCTACGTAGAATTTATGCGCGAATACGAATCTCTCGGGCATATGGAGTTATACCGAGGTACTGAACCCTCTGCGTATTTTATTCCGCACCATTGTGTTCTGCGCCCGTCTTCACTTAGTACGCCTCTGCGTGTTGTTTATGACGGATCGGCCCAGGTCAATAACGGAATTTCACTCAACGATGCACTTTTGACAGGCAGAAAACTACTTCCTGATTTATTAAAAATAATCATGGATTTTAGATTTAAAGTATGTTTTAGTGCTGACGTTTCGAAAATGTTCCGTGCCGTATTAATAGACCCCGCCGATAGGAAATATCAACATATTCTGTGGCGTTAAATTCCGACGGAACCGGTGCGCACCTATGAACTTAAAACGAATACCTACGGACTCCGTAGCGCACCATATGTAGCTGTACGTACGTTACATCAACTAGCCGCGGACGAGATATCGCGCGCCCGCGCCGCGGCCGCGTGCGCTCGCCATACCAGCCGCCGCGTGCTTACCATCAGCCGCGCGTCGAAGCTGCTAGGGTTGTCACGCAAGGATTTTATGTTGATGATCTCTTGTGGTCATGCCAGTCAAAAGAACAAGCTTGTAAATTGCAAGACTATTTAATAGACCTTCTCAAAAGTGGTGGTTTCGAATTAAGAAAGTGGGCGAGTAACTGTCCCGAGTTGCTAGGCAGGATGCAATCGGATCAGGTTTCGGCAATCGATTTTCACGACGATACGTTATCGTCTTCTCTCAAGGTCTTAGGCTTGACATGGCTACCTTCGTGCGATAGTTTCGCATTTAACTATAACATGACTGACACTAAACAGACCAAACGATCAGTTTTAAAATTACTCGCGAGTATTTTCGATCCCGTAGGATTTATTTCACCTTGCACGTTCGTCGCGAAGTGCATTATGCAAGATCTATGGAAATTAGGTATCAGCGATTGGGATAGTAAATTGCCACCCGAGCCGTGCTCGCAGTGGAATCGATTCATCGCTGAGTTGCCGCTATTGTCCGAACTGCGTTTCGATCGTCACGTTTTAATACCCGAGTTTAGTGAGGTACAACTGATCGCGTTCTGCGACGGCTCAAGCCGCGGTTTCGCGACATGTTTATACCTACGCAGCGTAGATACCGCAGGCAGTGTTAAGGTTAGATTGCTGGCTAGTAAGTCGAAAGTCGCGCCTTTGAATCCTCTTCTTTCAATACCGAGATTGGAGCTAGAAGCAGCCCGGCTGCTTAGTAAATTTTGTCGTACAAAATTTATCTAACGTAAAATACTCGATCATCGCCCTCAGCGATTCTAAAAATGTGTTGGCGTGGATTCAGACACAACCTTATATGCTGAAAACGTTTGTGGCTAACCTTGTTAGTCAGATCACAGCCGTCGTTCCACCTAGCTGCTGGTACCATGTTAGAAGCGAATTCAATGCCTCTGACATCTGCTCACGTGGTGTGATGCCCGCGCGGTTCGTAGAAGTCGCCGCGGTGTGGAGTCAGGGCCCCGCGTGGTTATGTGATGTACAAGATAAATACCCTATCGAGTCATTTTACTGTTTACGAGCTGAAAACAAATAGTGCAACGTTTGCATTTAACTCTTTTGAAGACAAAAACGTTTTTTGTAACGACCTCGAAGAAACTTTCGAAAAGTTTTCTTTATTCAACAGATTACAGCGAGTAATCTCGTGGTGTCATAGGTTCGTGAATAACCTGCGCAATAAATCAGAGCGATCTGTGGGACCTCTGACGACCTCTGAGCTAAAGCAGGCTCACACCACAATAATTAAAGTCCTTCAGACAAACCATTTTAGTACAGACATCTTATCTTTGCAGAAAGGGAAATTTGTTCCCTCGCTACGAAAGTTATCACCTTTCGTGGACTCTCACAATCTCCTCAGGGTGGGGGGTCGACTCGTACAAGCCGACCTACCCTATAATATGAAGCATCCGGTGTTACTTCCGAAATGTCATACTAGCAAATTATTAATAAATTATCTACACATGAAATACTTACATGTAGGTCCTCGTACGTTACAGGGAATATTATGTAAAAATTATTGGCTTGTGGGTGCTCGCAATGTCATTCGATCCGTGTTATCGAAATGCAAAATTTGCTTTAAGTGCCGACCTACCGCGTTACAACCGGAAATGGCTACATTACCCGCACCTCGTCTCCTGCCTCACAAGGTTTTCGACCACGTTGGTTGTGACTTAGGCGGCCCGTTCCTTGTCATGGAAAGTTTACGTCGTAACGCGAAGGTACACAAGGCATACCTATGCTTATTTATAGATTTTTCTACAAAGGCTGTACATTGTGAAGTACTCTCTTCATTATCTTGTGAAAATTTCCTAGCTGCTTATGACCGTCTCGTAGCACGACGAGGCTTATCTTGCTGTTTGTACAGTGACTGCGGCTCCAATTTTTTAGCTGCAGCTAAACACCTCAAAGAAGTCGCGAACTTCTGGAAAGATAAACGTAATTGTGACGAGATTCTTAGCGGAATGACAGCACGTCAAGTAGAATGGCGAACGAACCCTCCAAACGCCGCGTCTATGGGCGGAATCTGTGAAGCTGGAATAAACCAATGTAAACATCTGCTCCTCCGTGCTGTAGGCGACAGGTCCCTTACGTTTGAGGAGCTGTCAATACTATTTTGTCGAGTCGAAGCCGTGCTTAATTCGCGTACTTTGTGCTCGTTGTCCGATAACCCTAACGAGTTCGAAGTCCTCACTGCAGGTCATTTTCTGATAGGTCAGAGTCTCGTAGCCGTCCCGGAATATGAGTTTGAGGAAGTGCCTCAGAATAAATTGTCACGTTGGCAATTCATTCAAAGGGCTTCACAGTCAATTTGGAGACGATGGTCCGATGATTACCTTCACACTCTGCAGCAGAGAGCGAAGTGGTTTTCTTCACCACCTAATCTGAAGATTGGAGATTTGGTTCTGCTGAAATCCAACCTGACTCGACCTCTCCAGTGGCCACTCGGCAGGATTGAAGCGACACACGAAGGCGTGGACAAAATCGTGCGTGTTGTCAGCGTCCGAACCAAAAACGGTCTAATTAAACGACCGGTTAACAAAATTTGCCCGTTACCTTATGCAAATTAACTACCTCTATATATATCTATTATTTTTATCTTCTACATTTCATTACTCACCTCACATTCTTTTGTTAATTTACCTTTTCATTTATTATATAACCTCACACATCTACCTACATAACATAAAATCTAAATTTCATAATTGTTACATATTGTTGAGGATTGTTCTATCTTTCACTCTTGGCCCTATTTGAGGTAGGGAATTCAACCGTGTTGAATTCGGTGAGGGGTATGTTCAATCCCTGCATGTGCAAAAAAAGAGGTAGATGGAAATAATTTCGCCAGTTTGACATCTACTCGTTGTCGAACGGTGGAGACCGAACAGATGTGAAAAAAGCGCCGTGCGCAGCAGTCAACTCGTCGTTACCTCTTAAAACAGTGTGTGAATTCTACTGCAAACCTGCTATCCTCCGAGGCACGGTCGCGCTGGAACTCCTGGGACGTTAAAGCCTGTAAGCAGCGCGTGGATGAAAGGTTGGTGGAGTGTTTTCGTTTCCTCCTTTTGAAAACGTGCAGGAATAGTCGTACTTCGCATCTGTTTTCTACACCTCATACAGTCCACTACCTCAAAAGGAATTAAGAGCCTGTACACGGATCGTACAGTATCTGGCCCTCAAGGACTGAACACACCGTTTTGTGGTTGGTAATTCATATCCGTTGTTGTATAAGGTGACCATAGGCATTCACCAGCTTGCAGGGCTCCACACGTTTTGGGGGTGACCTTGGTAAGCAAGGTCGTCACTCCACAGGCGCAGAAGCCCGACGGAGTTCGGGCCTACCGCCGGGGCAAGATGGTGAATGCTAACGCGACCCTATCTTACCCTAACTTGACGGAAGACTGCTCACGGGGGAGGGGTTTTAGTGGGTTCAAGTTCCCACACATCCCCTTCCACCACTACCGTGGTGAAAAATGCGAAGGCATTTCACCCGCTCAAAAAAAGGCAATTTTTGATGCAATAGTAACCGAGCCGTAATAGCTATGGACTGCCGTATCACAGGTCCATGGTTCATTCCCTACCGCCAGTTTTTCCTCCACTGCATGCTAGAAGAGCATTTCGCTAATGCTCGCCTTGTAAGCTGCCACCCTCAAGTAGAAAATATGTCGCCAAGCACATAATGGTGTGTCCCGGCAGCTGTCCTTGAGAGCCAGTGAAGTTACAGGCACATGAGACTTTATCAACTATGTCTCAAAGTGACGGGCGCAGTGCAATTCATCGTTGACGAAATGCATCTGTTATAGGCAGAGTCCACTTAACATCAGGTGGGCATGGGGCTTTTTCTGTCACAATAAAATTCCAGAGTTGCAGTTGACGAGATCTTGTTGTAACTATATATAGGAACATAAGGTCACACTAGGATAAGGCATAAGTATCAGGCGGACGGACGGATGGAAAATATAAGAAATAAAACGACTTCTCTAAAAATCCATAAATTAATTTATTAACACTATTCTGACAATATTATAACAAGTTGTTCTTTTATGTACAAAATCTTTATTGGTATAATTCTTCTAGTATTATACAACGTTTTAAAACTTGTTAATCAAAATTTAATTTTGTTGTAACGCATTTTATCGATCCTGTGATGTTGTAATAATCAATATAGATTACATATCTATGTTAATGTAATAAATATAATACGAACATAATCAGATGATTTTGTCCAATCGGTAGGTACAAAGTTCATGTCTTGAATTAGAAATAGTAGGTAAACTAGTTTAATGAGGAAATTAAAATAATGAAAATATAAAAGTGATTAATTACAATTTTCATAGTATTAATTCATAAAATAGATAATATATAATAGAAAATATTTTGCAGAATTTGACATTAGAAACGAAAATTTTAAAAGTGTAAATTTAAACACTGGACTTATTGTTTAAATCATATAACTAACATTCATTTTGTCTATAATTTAAATTATTAATATTACAGACAAATTCCATTCATGTTATTTAAAGCAGAGTTAAAAAAAGATGCCTTAGTTCCTATATTATAACAAAGTACTTAAGTAAATTATAATAATACAAGTACAAAACACAGGTAGTTCGTTGTAATTGTAAAAAAAAAGTATAAATATTAAATGCCGATCGTGCTATGGGCCTTAAAATTACAATTGTGAACACAACGACTAATTTCGTGCAAAACTGCACAACACAACTGCACAAAGTTTTGTGCAATGTTTATAAATTATCTAGTTTCTCTATCTTTGGGCTTAGACTGTTGACTAAGTATGTATAATTTATACATTTTATTCAAATTTTATACTAAATGTACATAGACACGGTATTCCGCTAAAATGAACTAATTTTGTGTATTTTCCCGCTTGGACGGATATTATAATTTACTAAATTGTTGTACTACACAAAATAATATAAAAAAAAACTAATTTATACTCTAAATTTCAAAATTTTTGTGTAAAAGTAATGAAATCCACGAAAACAAAAAAAAAAAGTTTTATTTCAATTTACCCACTATAATTACCTGTAATAAAGAAAATATGTATAGAAATTCAAATTAATTACCCTGTGTGCAGTAAAATAAAAGCATTTTTCAATAGTCACAACGTAAATTAGTTAGAAACAAGTTTTTTAGTCTCACTAAATTAGCGTAGTGTAGAAATCTAACATAGTTTTATTCATCAATAAATCTAAATTAGACTTTGGGGTTTCAGCTAAATTTATACATAGTTATTATTTACATTATGTAATATTTTACAGCGACAATCTAACTGTACATTAATTTAGGTTCTTTATATATTTTAGGTTTTCAGTGCGGTTGCCATATTCCAAGTTAAATTATTTGAAAATTGTTTAAATGTTAATTAATTGATGATCATTAATAGAATAAATTCTTCTCCTTTTAACAATACTCACAATTAAAATATTTTGTTTAATGGTATCAGCCAAGTCAATTAAACAACACATAATTGTATGTTCAGAAAAACTATCGTTAATAAAAATTAAGAAAAATATTTTTATTTAGCTTATGTGAATCTTGATAAACTTAACGATATAATACGTATATTAGAATCGCGTTAGCACTCAGTTGATGCTGTGCAAAGAGCTTACATTGAAAATATATAATTTCAGATTGGATTTGCTTTACCTGTCACAAAAGCCAAACAACAACCAGCTTTACTCCACCAGCTCACTAATATCAAAAACTAAAACAAGGATTTGTGTATTCTGAACTAAAAGTCACATTTTTTTTATTCTTATAATTTTTCATACAAGAGTCAGTTTTAGCTTATGTTTGTTAAGTAAGAGTAAGACTTTCTGTATTCTCACGAACTGGGAGTTTGTCTCAGTTTACTCTCATGAACCTCAGTTCAAAAGAATAGACTAAGACTGAGTCTCAGTTTGAGTAAACCTTAGTTTACCATCATAAAGTACGAGTAAAGTTGGTGTGGTTTTACATAGGTCATCTCAAAGAATCAGCAATTAATTTTATTTGTAACAAATATGGAAGAAAAAACAGAATTTCCTAATGATCCTAATCTTAGGTATAAAAAAATACAAAAGAAGGTGCAAAAGGTTAGCACCAAAAATTCCCACTGTGTATGATTTTGCGGACCTCACATTGACTTTCAGAGTCTACGGAGAGATTATTTATTTTAGTTGGTAGGTTGGTTATTTGCTCTGTGGTATCCGTAAAATAATATACAGTGGTTTACTGATCAACAATTAAACAATTTTCACAGAAGGTCCTCTTCCGGGTGTTGTTTGTCGTACACCTCCTGTAATTTCTGTTGTTCTTTGACCTTCTTCATTTGAGCGTAGATGGAGGCCGCTTTGTAGTTGATAGGACCATAGTCTTTCATATCCGCATCTGCGTATATGAATGCGTCTTCTGGTCTGAACGGCTGTGGGAGAAAACATAAATATCATTTTATATGACATACTTATACAAATGTACCGAGGGTTTTTTTTAGCTAGAAATGCAACCCCCTATATTATTTCTGTTCATATCGGAGGCGACGAAAGGAAAAGTACAAGATTTTGAACAGCAGTGACTTTTGAAGAACAGTCATATTACACTGCGATTTTCAAGATGCCCGTCAGGCATGGTTATAATAACTCCCTTTCAACAACAGGTTTTGTTCAACGGTGGATATCTTGCCGCGGCTGATGAATGCATGATGATGACTTGTACAAAATATTTCTTGACATATTTATATTAAGCATGAGGCAACCATTTTATTTATATTGCGTTCAGTCTGATCATAGGGTAAACACGAGGTGAAATGATTTGTATGTAGATTTATCCATACAATTTATTGCATTTTTATAATGGTTTTTTATTATTTAATGTCTATACGTCCTGAATAGTCTTCAGATTTCGTTAACAGCTACAGTACATTTATGATTTGGATATAGAAATAAAAATACTGTTTGAATTCTCGTGTTCAAAACGTTCCACTTTAAAACAGTTAATTTAAAAGCACCTTTTTCTTTATGTTAAATATTCATTTGATAATTAAACGTTATCGGGTGGGCAACTCATTCTAGTACTTGTATTGAGCGGTCTGTTAGGAACAAGTTAATTTAAATGTTGTTTATAAACCACAATCGTGCTGCTATATCAATTATAAGGGTCGTTATTAACGATTATATGTTTTAGCTATGGTTGATTGAGGAAAGAATCACCAATCATGCCTGCGTCACCAATCATGCATGCAGCATTATTCATGCCTCAATTTTGACTAAAATTTATTTAGACATGTTGTTTTTGAAACTGCATATAAAAACGTAACACCAAACTAAATCAGGTCGATTCTATAAATAGTTTTTTATTTTATCATGCTTATATGATAAAATAAAACATGATCTAGTTCATGATAATAATAATCATCGTTGCTCGAGTTATTCGTGATATCCATACTATTAAAGTGTGGTTTTGCCCAAGCCTGTGATATAATCTACGCGCATTAGTTCATAAAACATTAAAAAAATAGTGCTTCTAGTATCTTGAAGATAAGGACTTGTTTCAGAAAATTTACCATAACGAGTCTGATAAACTGATAAGGTTAGTTAGGCCTACCTCTTTGCGTGCCCTGAGCATGAGCAACATGCTCAAGGCACGCTGACAACACGTAGGCAAGTGCTTTACATGGTATTGCAATGTGTCGTTACCCGAGATTATTAGACGTCAAAACCATAAGTAGGTTTTGACTATTTTATTGATTACTTCAAATTGTAAAGAATTGGAAGTTAATAAGGTAAACTTTGTGACTTTGTTTATGAATGAACGGATAACGCAGCAAAATCAATTTAACCACCGCTGTTATATCGCTATGACATAGTTCGTGTTTTCACTTTGTACAAAAATATTGTTAAAATCCACAAAGTGATAAAATCCTACATTAAGATTTATAATCGTTAAAGGTAATATTTAAAAGATACATAAAATTAAATCTATAATGGTAATATGTGTTAAGCGAAAATTACTTTTATACTAACTTACTATATTTTTAGTCATCGAAAGCGAAAGAAAATTATACGCAAATGAAATGAATAATAATTATGCAACTTATTGTTAGTACATATATAATATATTCTGAAATGTTTAAGGTAAATGTCTCAGATTTTTTTAGAAATATAACCAAAATATGATACTAAAAGCATGTTACACAAAGCGAAGACTGTATGTTAAGAATTTTGAAAAATTACCTTTTATTTTAAAATATGTATGTGTTGCTCTTGGTAAAGCGTTCCTAGAAAACAAAAATAATAAAACGATCACAACACTGCTAGTACATGCCTTACTTAAATATACTAACAAAATTATGGGCATAGAGATTAAATTGTGAGAAGCTGTAGCTTAAAATTCATGCTGAAAAGCTAAAAGTGGATTCACTTTCCCACATATTACCATTAAAAATGTCGGTTTAATCAAATACATCAGTCTGATGTATATGACAACATAAACTTGTGTCTTAAAGTGCGGCATAAATAGTTTTATGATCATGATTGAAATCTAAAAAAAACCTAACATACACCTAATTTGGTACCATATGGATTCAGAACACTCAGAGCTCCCGTTTTCATCCTAGTTATTTACCGATTTCGAATACAAAAAGTATGCATTTATGTACTAGAACACGGGTTTTTTTAATGTATCACCCTTTTCTGTGATGTATATATCTATTGTTCATAACATCATTTTTCACTTGCCCATTTATCTGGTATACAAAAGCTGAAATTATCATGTCATCCAGATATAGGCTTAGTGGCAAATACTTTTTTTAGTTATATAAATTAAAAAGTACCTAACCTATATTGATAAAAAAATACTTATAATATGTATTTCTTTAATTTTTTTTATCAATATAACATAACTAGAGAAAAAATATGATCAGCTTGTAGACAAAAAAATTGTTGAAGTTCTAAAAAAGTTCAGTAGTCTATGAGTTACAAAACAATTCAAGAACTTGACAATATTACAAATTATAGAGAGGGTAGTGACGTCATTACGAGAGCTAAGTGTGTGTGTGTTGTGAAAGTACTTTTTTCGGTCAAATGAACTCTAGTTGGTTATGACTCTGACGGTTGAAATAATATAATTAGAACACAAGATTCGCGTCTATCCAGCCAGTTTGAAGTCCGAGCGATTAAGACACATGGTCCATAAAGACGAGAAACGCGGGTTCAAATCGCACACAAGACGATAACTGTATGTCCTCAAAATTGTAAATATCATGATAAATTGTAAGTCTTTTTAAATTACTATTACATAACCATTTTGACTAACCCGGTGTCCTGCAAGTCTTGAGATTGACTTCGTGACTACGGTTCATACAGCTTGATCGGAACTTTGAGGTCAGTCAAAATGATTTTGTAAATCTTGGGAGTGTCAAATAAAGTTTAAGGGCTCATTGAAACTCACCTCTCAAACGTCGATTTCGTTGAATTTGAGCGTTGCGTAGTCGCTCCTCTGCTGTCCGTGATTTTTTCTACTAGATGTATTCTTATTACTAATGTTAGCGTTATCTTTGTTAGCACTATCCGAACCTAAAGTATACGTATCATACAAATGTCTATTTGAATTGACTGTATTTTTAAATTTTAAATTATGATTACCTAAAGCTAAATCTGCGTACACTAACTTTTTATGTTTAGGTTTGTCCTCTTTAGGACCCATTGTGTTAAAATTCGGATTGTAATTTTGTTCTGGGCTTAGATTTCTCGTTGAATTTGATATGTAATTTCCTTTTAGTAACTGTAAATATGATTTTCGTTCTGATTCGCTGTATTCTGGTTCTGGGTAGTTTGGTTTTTCATAATTATCGTATACACCAACACATGACAGCTTTTCTCTTAAGCTCTCAGATTTTTTTAAGCGATTCAGTTTTTGACTATTTTTTTCTCTAGTTCTATTCAAAGTTTTTGTGTAGTATTGTGTTTCTGACGGTTGATAAATTAAAGGTCCTATGGTATTATTGTAAGATCGCTCTTGATCTACAGGGATTCTTTTATCTACTCTAATTGGTTGAAAGTAGCAGAAGCTGTGGTGCTTTTGGAGTGGTATTTGAAAGTTTTTTTTGTTTTTCCCCTTTGAGCCAAGGTTAGTGAAATGGTTGCGCTTTTGCATGTACTGTTGTTGTAGTATATTAGTGTTCTGAAAATAAAATTAGTTTGTTAGTAACGGTTATACACAAAATGAGGAAGCGGGCATGAAACAGAAAAAAACACATAAAAAGCATTATACCTGACCGTTTTCATTTTCCAATGCAAGACTACTTTGAACTGAATTACTACGTCTTACTACAGATCTCTTTGGCACAGGCTTTTCACTCAATTTTGGTATTTGCAAAGTCTTATTAGGTGTAATGATTTGTTTCTTTGGCAATCCAACTTTGTTTATTCCTTGGTCGTTCAGCTGTTCCACTACGGATTTCACTAAGGATGTTGATGGCAACATTCCTGATATTTTTTTCTTTGGTGTTGCACCAACTATATTAGGTTTAACATACTCAGTTTTACTGTTATTTCCTTGTTCTTCTTCACTTTCACTTTCATGATCTCTTCTTTTGCTTTGAGAATCTCCATCAAACATTGTCTTAATGTTCTCAGCAGATCTCGTAGGTCTCACTGGAGCGTCCACTGTATCAGTAGACTTAGAAAATCCACTACTAATTAAAGGCATTGATAAGTTCACATATACATGGTCAGTCTTTACAGGTGAATTATAAGGTGATATTTTAGTTCGTGGTGCAGGTACTGGTCTATTTAACGAATTGGTAGACAGGTTCATGTCATCTGCACTCTCTTCGCAGACTTGAATTGAATCAGTTAGATTTTCGAACTGTTCTACTCCACTTATATTAGATTTTACTTTAAGCATCGATGGAAAGTTTTCGTAGATATTATCTACATCATTATCTTTAACATTAGGGTCCGGATTGCTATTATTGTTAATTTCCGTAAAATTGTCTCCATATTCAGTATTAGGGTAGAATCTTTCTATGTTTCTCTTTTTCACAAGTCGCATCGATTGAAATTGCGGTAGTTTTTTAGTTGCACGAGTGTTAAGAGAAGAAAACTTCCTGGTTTCTGTTTCTGAAATCTCTTCATCTATTGTTGGGAATTGTTTTAAGAATGAATTTTGCATCTGTGGCAAGTATGGATTCAATAAAACAGTTTGATGTAGTGGATACATTTGCTGTATCGGTGATAACATTGGAATGCCATAGTTAATCGAATTCGTCGAAGATCTAATAGGATATGTTACAGCATTCTGCACAAATGGTGGGCATACGATCCTCGGAGTAAAAGAAGGGTTAGTGGTCAGTTGCTTCTGCAGTGCCTCAATTCCTTTTGTCGTTTTTTTATTTGTATCGACAACTCTAGGTTGTATCGCTTGCACTGGCTTTAGTACACATGCAAATAAAATAGAACACAAAAAGTATTAGGCTAAATGCAAATTAATAATCAAGCAGGTAATATTCTATGAGACTGACAACATAAATGTTATATATGTAGTTACGAAACAGAAAATTAAATTTAAGGTTATTTTTGTATAAATAATAAAAACATGTAAAGAATTGAAAAACTCTGCTGAGCAGTAAATGTAATTTGAGGAAGAAATAAGTTTAGTAATAATTTATTTAAAGCACCTGTAATTCTAGGTTATGTCAGTTAACAGTTATCGACCACATCACCACTTATCGTCAGATATTGTGGTTAAAGGCTAACCAATCAGCCATAAAAAAATATGATGTTGACTTATTAGGAGTTGCATTAAAATTTTATTTTTGTTAATTTAGTGCTCAGCAGAGTTTAACATGCTATGTATATAACTATGCCTTCAAGCATATAAACATAAGATTCAAATTACCTTGTTGGGTGGTTGTTGAAGTCCATGGAAAGGAAGGTTCTCGTAGAGACCCGGGTTTTCCCCAAGGGTCCCGTTGGGGGCATTATCTACGCCATTCGTAGGTGGGCCTGGGGAACACAAACATTATGAGTTATAAAAATGCAGAATGACAGTATAATCTCCAGATACTTTTCAGTTATTTCAAATGCTATCAAGTTGTTTACTTATAGACTTTCAATTAGTTGTCTATTGAATGGAAAAAAGGAAATTTGTATCATTAAATTTCTTATAACAATTCTTAAGAATCATGTGTTTGTATTTTTTTATAACAATATCAGCTCCATAAATAGCCATTTTAAAGTTTGAGGCAATTATTGTGTTAAACGTATTTTAGAAATATAAAATAAATTACAAAATAAACAATAAACGCATGCCGAGACGTCAAGCTTAAAATAAAACAAGCTATACTCACTATCGCCAGGCTTTTTCCTTTTCCTGGTAGTTCGCGGTTGGGGTTCATTAAAAGGTTTTACTTTGACACTTGTAGCAGCTATTTTATCAGGCCTTTTGAACGACACAACTAAAACATGCCAATATGAGAGTCAAACATAAAAAAAACATGCAACAAATTAGTTTTGTAAAAAGCGTTAGCGGCTTTGTAAATAAATATGTGTTTTTTTCTAGTATTTTTTTTTTCTGTATTAAGTAGCCATTGCACTGATCTACGCTGCTGAACAGTAGTAATAAGCCAGTTCATGATCACTACAGTACTATCATAGTCATTTCACATTGTAGGTATACTTATTTATATATCTATGTGCTCTTTATATGCTGACTATTCTGTGGCTTAGACGCATAGAGCTAATTTTTTTTATACGGTTTAATACGCCATTCTGCATACTACAGCTATGAAGTAAGTGAACTTATATTGTTACATAATATCAACGAGAATATATAGACAAAGTACCGCTTTTTGAATTTGCAATTAGGACAAAGCAAAAACTAAAACAAGCAAAAACAAAAGCAGCTGCATGATAAGTACAAAATCCAGTATTAGGTGTGAATTGTAATTATTTGTGGTGACATTGTATGAGACAATAACAAAAACAAATTATAGTAATTATATAAAATTTAACGCATATAATAAACTTAGAAAAATGATTGGAGTGTTGATGATTTAGTAATTATTGTCACACACATTGCCATGATCGTGTTTCAAAGAATAGTATACGAAATGAAAAATAAACTACCTCCTTCAGTAACAATGACATTGGGCGCTTCACTTTGAAAAAACGACCTTAGCCTACTTTTTGGAAGCGCATAGCCCGATTTATTCATGTTCACTAAAGAAACAGCCCTTTTGTTAGATTTATTTATCTTTTTATATTTCCCACTTTCATCATCAGATTCATTATCGCTCTTCCTTCTAAAGTTTCGTATGATCCCTGTAACTACATTCGGAGTATGTTTTCTTGGCTTACCATTCTTTTTCGAGTACTCTGTTTTTGGGCGCATGTCATCTGTTTGGTTTCTTTTTCTTTCAAGCAGACCTAAATTAGCTTCTTCGTTTTCTTCTGTCTTATGTACATTTGTTTGAATACGAGCTTGATTCTTGGGACTAAGCGTATGATTGGAGTTTACATGAACAAGGACACCAGGTTTTAAAGGCCATTTGTTGGGCGTGACAACAGCTTGAGCTTTATGACTTTCATTTTTAGGCTCAGATATAGGTGTATGTATTTCAGTTTCCTCATTTGCATTAATAGTTGCTTCTAACTGTGTCAAATTAGCCTGCAAGCTTGTGTTTTCTCTGAACTTGTTCATTTCTAAATTGTAACTTTGCGAATCTACAAGCCGTGTTCTATCCGATGATTTTGGGCTAAATGATAAGCTTAACCTCGGTGACAAAGCTGGTAAAGCTTGTGAAATAATAGACTGGGCTATAGACACCTCATTTATACAGCTACCATCCGGACTGAATGAAAAATGAAATAAAATGATATTAGACTCATGCGGTGATTTCTGATGTCTTTTAATAAAGTTAAATATACATACGTCGTTAAGTATATAAATAAATGCAAAATACATATTATTACTTGAGTTACATATATATAGCATAAATAGAAGATACATAAATAAAACAAACAAGAAGAATGCTTTCCACACTTGATCATGCATAAAGATAACAATACAAGTTTAAAATATCTCACTCAAATTTAGCTTAACTACATTTGAAATGGTACAAAAAACACACTTTATGTTCAAAACATAAGAAATAGCCAAAACATAACAAAAAATAAAAGGAAAGCATTCTCCATCTAAATTAAAATATCAACTTTATGCTGTTAGTAAAAATATACCTGAACTATTAATTGTAGTCAATCTCAAAACGTCTGGGGTTAGTGCCGTTAAAAACCTACACAGAAATATATTAATATTAGTTAGTAAGGTACTATAAAATGGTATACCATTTTCATCAGGTTTCTTAATTCAGTTCCAAATTATTAGTAAATAAACCAAACAAAATATGAATAAGTATTATGTATAAAGTGTTAATTATGTCAAGAGTAAAAATAAAAATACATGCCACTAAAAATTCTAAGAGTTATTTCCTAAAATAACAGCCGTTGGTCCAAGCAGCGCACAAACTCGCACACTCATTGACCTTCAATAATTATCTCATTGACCTTGGAATATGAACTTGACCTGACCTCGAGAGGTCAGTATCTCTGCATTGGCACTATGAGAGGAGACCTCGAGGGTGGCATCGACAATGTGTGCCAAGAATCGGCTCGGACCAACGGTGTTGCTGAAAATTTTTCATTTTATTTTACTACTCTATAAAGGGTTATTTTACCTCTCAGTTCCAAGGTACAATAAAATATTGGTAAAACAAATAGTCAAAAGCTAACATTCATTTTAAATAATGTCAAAATTAACGATTCAACTAAATTGTTAAACAGTATATGAAACAATATGGATTAAAGAGTAAAGATAAATAATAATACTAATTATATAATATATGTAAATTAATACTTTAGCACTAAAAAGTTTCTAGTTACTAAAAGTTCTACCTTTTACTACTGAAATGAACTGTAATAAACAATATGGTCACACAAAATATATAAAAAATAAAGTATCTAGAAACTTCCAGGCTGTCATAAATAAGTATGAATAAAATAATTTCTAATGACTAGACATCCAGCTGAGGTTAATAAATGAAATGAAATCATACTCACTTCTCTCTCTCTTCTAATTCAACTGGATTATTGTCTACATGTTTGTTTGTGTGTTAGTCGATGTGTTTTAGTGTTTAGCACGCAGCGTCCGGAAAAAAACAACAGATTAGTTAAATATGAATTAATTTCACAATATTAATTGGTGTCTTTGATAATTAACATATAACTAAAGCAACAGAAATATAAGCAAAATAATAATAGCCTAAGAGCCATGACTCAGGCATTACATAAGCCATTCATATAATGAGCTTATGTAGTTAATGACGTTAACATGAAATAAGTTTATTTTTATAAATAAGAAACAAAATCAGCTATTAAAAATGTAAAGCGACTTAATTGAGAAACAGCTACAGAGCAGTTCCACATCTATAATGTAAATATTCAAAAGTCCATTCACACATAACATTCAAATGTCAATCCATTGATTCATCAATTTGTTGGGATTGAAATAAAGCAGCGCAAAAGCATATTCAAAAAAGAATAATATTCTTTTAATATCAAGCCACGTCCACAGTGATATATTTACAGTTAATTTAATGCATATAATAACGGAATTCTCTATATAATAACGGAAAGCCACCACAAGGCAAATATAACGAATTCTAATGAATAGATTCAGGCTTTACTTTGCGAAAATCCATATTTAATAATAACATATATTTGTTTTAAATATTTTAAGACAATATTAAATTAATATTTTAGAAAAAATACTTTAATAATATATCAAGTGATAATTCCGCCTAATTTTCCTGTTAACCCGACGCTGCCAAATGCCAATTACCCAAACCGGAGAATCTTCGACGCGTTTCGTTTCTGCACGAAACATCCTCAGGATGTCTTGACGCTTCGAGGAAAACACTCGAAGGAATTTAGGCGGAATTATCACTAAAATCTATTTTCATATTTTGAGGTGTTTTTTTAAACATTAATTTAATGTTTTCTTAAAATAGTAAAAATATGTTATTATTATTATAACAAATTCTATGGAAAATCAGTTTAATTGTTTCTGACAATGTTCCATTCACTTTAAAATACGCCATGTTATACTTACACTTGGATTTAGCGCGCATTCGTCGACAGATGCAGATGATGATGATACAGAGGATGACAGTGATGACCAGCACAGCGAGGGCGATGCCACCAATGAGGATCAGCTTCTGTTGGTCTCGCCACCAGACTTTTGTACCTGTGATGAGAAAATCAGATATGGAAGCTGCCAAGTAATCCTACTACGTACATAACAAGGTGTTTGCAAATATTAAAATTACAAGAGAATGTCCCGATACCAACAAGTTATTCTATCTATATTTTAATTGTATAATAAGTATTTTATGCTAGATAGGTTAGTCTTTGACCACAATCTCACCTGATGGTAAGTAATAATGTGGTCAAAGTTAAGGCTAACCTAGAATTACTAGCTCTCAAAGACAGCTGCCGGAACACACCGTTAGGTCCTGCGCGATATATTTTCTACTAGAGGGCGATAGCTACCACCATGCTATAATGACTGCCGTCCTAAGGCAACAACCTGGACCGACAGCTTAACGTGCTTTCCGAAGCGCAGAAGCATTCAGTAGTAATGTCACTAGCGGTCACCCATACAACTTATGACTGCGGCGGGACGTTGCTCTTTAGCTCTTTAACTTTCTAGTTTCGAAATTAGAGTTGTATTTAAATATTATTTTATTATTGTAATGCGCGAAAAGACTTTGTTGATTGACATCATGGAGTCGCTGGCATTTCTACGAGATACTGAACAAAATTCAACTGTATCCAAATTACGCATTCTTGCCTTACTAAGTATATACCCTGCAACGGCATTTTATCTAAGATACGAACAAAACTGCAGCAATTCGGGATCAATGCATTATGATAACAAGTATCGTTGATAAATGTGACAAAATTACGAAAATAAAGCAGGAAGTGAGATTGCAATCTCCGATAAAACTGCATTTACTGTCACGATTGATAATTTGTGTATAATATTTTGTGTCATGATCCAATAAAAATATTTGACAAGAAATTAAACACAATTACTTTTCAGAGTGCCTCAGTAGGCTGCTAAAAAAACCCAGCAGCATTCCAGTAAGTATAGTGTCTACTAAATCTTATTCAATTAGATCTCATCTTTTATATTTTTGTATAAAGAAGTAAATAAAATTATGGCTGTAATTTGTATTGTAACAAGGTTTATTTTGTAATTCATACTATGACGATTTTATCTGCAAAATTAAACTAGTGAAGAATCTGAAATTGTGACGTGAAATATACCAAATCAACAACAATACATACGCTATTGAAAACGCTGACTTATAATTTAATTTTAAGCCGTAATCAAATCCATCAAAAATTTATTATTTCACCGACAGTTGCTACTACGACTACTAGAGCGTGGCCTGACACGTACCTGGCCTTTTAATGTTTTTATTTAATATAAAATAAAACTACCATAAGATAAATACACTAAGCACGTTAATTGCTATAACTTACCGAAACTTTCCAAGTTGGCTGTAAATCATTAAATTTACTTAGAAATCATTTCAAAATATTAGGCAGGACTGGCCGTGGGCTAGAAAGTCACCCCCCCCCCCCTATTGCTACCTGTGGGTGTCGTAAGAGGCGACTGAAGGTAAAATACCGGAATGTGGTCAGCAGGGTCTCTGAGGAACTGATATCTTAAATTGCGATCGCCAAGACACCTGCCAAGCGTGGGGATTATAGCAAATTCCATCTTAATGGGAGAGGCAGTAGACAATCCGGCTGATACAGTACAGGCAGTACTGAAAATATATATTACTTATAAAAATATAACCGAAACTTGTTTAGCCTACCATACCTATGAGGAGATATTTATTACATATACAACCATTTATTTTTGTGTAAGACATGGGAATAAAGCTATGAATATTATTTTTGAGAACAATGGGCTTTGGAAGTATTTGTTTTATAGTTGATAGGTCAGCCTGTGACCACTATCTCACCTGATGGTAAGTGATGATGCAGCCGAAGATGTTGTTCAGGTAACCTCTAGGTTTTGTTTAAGGACTTACTCGCTTATAAGGACAGCTGACGGAACATATAGTTAGGTGCTTGGCGATAGATACTCTACTAACTACACGGGTGGGCGTTAGCAAACTGTCCTACCACAACACTATAACAATTGTCACCTTCAGACGCAGGACGAAGGCAGTTATGCCACTAACCATCCAACTCATGACCGCAGCGGACGTAGCTTAACTTAGCACGGAAACGATAAACAATTATGGGAAAAATCCAAATAAATTTCGCCGGTATCTAGTAAATAAATATCTACTTATTTCGACGAAATAACTTATCATTATTACGTAATTTAGGTACTTATGTGATATAATATTGTGACTTGTTATCATCTTGATAAGTCACCTGGTGTCATGTGACATATCCACGTCAAGAATATTAATTGAGTACCTAAATAAACCAATTAAGTAATTATTGATAGTTATCTACAATAAATACTTTCAGGAGCAGATAGTATATACACTCGAGAGCAATGAATCCGGGTCACTTAAAGAATGTTAAAAATCTCGGAAACTAAAAATGATAGGTTAATGCAATAAATTGTATTTAATAGACAATGTAATACTCCTTAAATGAAAGTAAAAAAAATATGAGTCACCATACATTTTATTAACACAAAATTACACAAAGAAAAAAACTGCTGATCTCTCCTTAAAACAAAAATAGGAAACATGAAATTTTTGAACTTTATTACGATTTTCTTGAATTTTAATACTTCGTATTGCCTCCTCGTGCTTCCATTACTGCGTTTACGCGGTTTGGCATGCTGTACACCAAGTTCCTTATACGATTTTGGGGAATATTCTCCCATTCCTCTGTGAGAGCAATTTTGAGCTCACGAAGCGTGATTGGGGGAGGGTTTCGTTGTTTTACGCATCTGCCTAGCTCGTCCCAAGCATGCTCGATCGGGTTGATATCCGGGCTGCGCGCTGGCCACTCCATACGAGTAATGTTCATCTCTTGAAGGTGAATCCTACCTGTATGAGGTCGGGCATTGTCATGCATAAATATAGCATCCTCACCTAAATTGACCATAAATGGACCAACGTGATCATTGAGGATTTCTTCCACATATCTTACGCTAGTTAAAGAGCCGTTTTCTATGATCACCAGCTCTGTGCGACTTTCAGAAGAAATTCCGGCCCACACAAGTACAGACCCACCACCGTAGGCTACTTTTTCTTCGATGCATGCTTGCTTGAATCTTTCCCCTGGTCTTCGATACACTCTGTGTCTTCCATCGTGCTTGTAGAGCATAAATTTTGATTCGTCGGAGAACATAACTTTTGACCAATCTTCAATACTCCAATTTACGTGGCTCTGGGCATATCTTAGTCTCGAAATACGATGCCCACGCTCCAGTTTAGGGCCGTTTGCAGGTCTAAGGGGTTTTAAGTTAGATTCAGCAAGCCGACGTCTTACTGTCCATGCACTTGGGTTACTTCCTCCGAGGCGTCGAAACTGATTGGTGAGTTCAGTTCCTGTGAGAAAGCGATTTCGAAGCATGGTGTTCACCAAGTATCGGTCTTCTCGTGCTGTGGTACACCTGGTTCTGCCCGTTCCTGGTCTGCGTAGGTTAGAACCAGTTTCTTCGTAACGTCGGAGAACTCTTTGTACTGTTGACAGCGACACACCGACAGTCCTGGCTGTATCGCGCTGACTCCGGCCGGTTTCCAGCATTGTAAGTATTCTGGTGCATTCTTCAGGCGTAAGCGACATAATTTCAGCTTGAATAATGAATATAGAGCACTATCAACATGGTTTATGTACCCACATAAATGACAGATTACAAACAAAAGCAAAACCAAATGCTGTAATTTCGTAGTTCCATCTTCGAAAGTGGCCCTTTTTCAAATTTGATTTTTTTATGATATAACTTTACAATAACTAAGAAGTTTTAATACCTTCATTTAAGGAGTATTACATTGTCTATTAAATACAATTTATTGCATTAACCTAGCATTTTTAGTTTCCGAGATTTTTAGGATTCTTTAAGTGACCCGGATTCATTGCTCTCGAGTGTATATTAAATGATACGATTATATTGTCCGTTTGGCAAAATCGCTACCGATACATTTTTATAAAATAACTAGCTGACCCGGCAAACGTTGTTTTGCCATATAAATAATTTAAAAAATAAGGGTTGATCGTAGAAGGGTGAAAATTGAGGATTGTATGTATTTTTGTATGTTGTATCATAAAAAAATAGAAATTAAAAATTATGTCTAAAAAATAAAAAAAAAATGTAGGGGTGGACTACCCCTAACATTTAGGAGGATGAAAAATAGATGTTGGCCGATTCTCATAGACACCAGATAAGCACAAAAATTTTCATCAAAATCGGTCAAGCCGTTTCGGAGGAGTATGGCAACGAAAACTGTGACACGAGAATTTTATATATTAAAGAAGATATCTTACATTTTGAATTCGTAGTATAGCTTTCTGAAAGAAGTTATCCTATATGTTTAACAGCACATTATCACATATCTTGTTGAACGGGAAAAATAAAATAAGGAACTAGTATGCTATATAAATTTGGTCGGTTAATATAAATTTTGATGTTAACCGACCAAATTTGAAACAAATAAACTTTTTTAACATAAAAATATATAGAACAACCAAAAATCACTTTTTTTGGTATTTTCTTACTTATTTATTCCCAAATAAGTAAGAAAATACCCGGATAAACAGATCTAAATATGTAACAAGTATTGCTAGATTTATGATCTGATATACTTAGCTTACCTACTGCATACTTTTGGTATAATCATGTTAGAGTAACAATTTTTTGTTTAATATACGTTTCAGGTTAATTTATTTGTAGCGCCATATAGCCATTTTGAATACTAAGCCAAGTGTAGAAACATGTTGAAATTTTGTGTGAATGTCCTTGAACCTAATAACTATGCTTCCGGTTTGCCAGTATTTTGTTTATTATTTATTTTATCTCTTATCACTTTGGAAGCACGAGGGCATTGATTTCAATCCACCAGTTATTGGCTTTATCTGACAGAGAAATTTTTAGTCCGGAATCTGGGACTGGACCAATAGTCTCACCCCCAATTACGTGAAACCATGGAGGAATAGTAGTAGTAATATGAAAGTCGGTCTTGTCTCCTTCAAGTCGGCCGTGACGTCAACGATAGGAGTGTGGTTCAGCTTAGACTTCTCTAGGCGCTTGCATGTGAACCAAGTTTGAAAATATCGTGTCTTTAAATACATTTTTGTTGAATTCACGTCGCAAAGATGAAGTGTTGCACTTTATCTAGCAAAAAATTGTTCTGATCAAGTGACAAAGGCAACCGATGGCATCACATTTCATAGTAAGTAAATGTTTTTAAATTATATTTTTCAATTATTTACATTAGTAGGTATACCGTACGTATACCGGTGTATTACTTTTCTCTATGTATAGTAGCTCAAAAATTTTGCTACTTACTCAGTAGAAGTCGTCTGCTTTTGGAACTAATTACTGAATATTACCATATACATGCAAGATTAAATAACATATAACTACCAAATTTACGTATTGATTCTTTTATTAGATATTTTTGTCGATAAAAGACTAGTTATTTTTAGATTATATCAATATTTTAAAAGTACGCCATCTCGTGACTATACAATTTGCACAAAAGCAGGGCCAAATTCATCGCGGTTGAGGGAGGATTAAACATTATCAAGCTTTTGCTATTCACCGTCAGATGGTTTTAAGAACAAGGTGGGGCCAGGCCAGGTTTCCACCTTCCCTCATCCTGCAAACTGGCGACAGGTTTCGTCAAGGGATAATTTGTAATCGGCACCTCCTCTCCCCCCTGATTCCTCCATGCGTGAAACCAAAACATGTCTGCCTAACCTTTAGGGGAATACACCCGTGACGTTATGGTTGTTTAGTGACTTAGAAACCATGGTAACTCTTACCCATAACATCCCTCTCGCAGGCCCTGGACTTGCCGACGCTGTTGTTAGCATAGCACAGGTAGGTCCGGTACACGTCCACGCTGGTGCTGAGCCGGAGGAAGCTCTGACCACCTTCGTCCCAGATCTCTTCATCGGTGAGGCTGTCATTGTCATTCTTCAAATTCCATTTGAAACTTACCTGGTTGGAAAGTATTGAAAGGTATTTATATTATTTATAATTAATGACAATAAGGCGTTTCTTCACCGATAGCCTAACTAGATTTATGATAGATAAAGTAAGCCTTTTTTTTACGGAAATTATAATTAAATACAGCCGGAACTTCTTTTGACGCGTTTCGATTCTACACGAAACCTATTCTCCTGGACCTGGTTTTTTGATGTGTATCGCTGAAGGCCGAAAGTCTTGTGCAATTTATTTTGCTACGATTATGTTACATTGGCCCCGAGGCCCACCTGATGTTAAGCGGTAATCTCTACATATAACAAATGCAGTTAGTCACAAGTATGGCGAACTTAATATAAATATTTAGTTTAATATAACGTTGGTAAGCCTGATGTACCTGTTACTTCAAAGATACCAATACCCTTCAAACCAGAACACGGTAATGCGAACATTACTGCTTAGCGGTATGAATAGATATGATGGCAGTACTGCCCCAGACGACTTCTTGTAAAGAGTTCTACTGCTGCTAAAGAGAGTTTGCGAGTTTTTGACGATACGGTACGATTTCATGTTAAGGCTATTACTGTCCTCAAATTAGAATTAGACCTGACTTTAAATGCGATCTACTACCATAGAAGGTACTTAAATATATATTTATTCTTAAAATCGTCAGAACATTCGTCAGACTAAATTTTCAAGATAAAAACTTCAACGCATCAAAAATTTGTTTCGTTATGTTCCGGATGTCATTTATCTTCCTTGACTATATTGATAATTTCATTTTTTAAATCAGGTCAATCAATAGATAAACTTAATATCTATACAGTTAAGCATTTTGCGATACCAAATCGTAAAATGTTATCACGAAAATAATGCATAACGCGAAAAGAAAGAAATTTTGGAGAAATCATCAATAAATTTACTTGTATATATTTTAAACTATTATATTGTGTATATATTGTGATAATTACATGCTATTGCAATCCCGATCCCTTAATGAGCGAAGTGAGACTCGCACCTGGCTAGTTTTTACAGCATACAAATGCTGTTTTTAATTGCTGATAGGTAAGCCTTTGCTCATGCTAAGCCGACCAGACCCCAGGTAGAAACTGGTAAAAAAGCAGTGATGGCTCAGCAGCAGTGGCTCTGAACTATCGTGCAGAACGACCAAGGTTCCAACCCTGCCGTGGACTTAAGCTTTAATATAATTTGGAAGGGCATATTGTGTATGCTCGCTTGACTATATACAACCCTCAAGTAGAAAATCTGGAGGAAAGCACTTAAAGGCGCATTTCGGCAGCTATATGACCCAGTTATTCTAGGTGCAGCCTGCTAACAACTTTAACCACGTCCTACCTCAAATTAGGTGAGATTGTGTTTTAAGAACCTATCAGCCTTAGCAAAACCTGGTAAAGGCAGGTGCTTGGTGACAAAACGACCTAATTCTGTCACATTAATATTTTAACTGTCATTTCATGCGGCTCCTGCTGACGTTCAGCTTCGGAAAAATCGTAAAAAACCCTATTTGAAATTGTGTTTCTCTTACCTCGGAAGGATTAGCATTTGCAGCACAAACAAGTACTTGATCGCCGTTTAATTCTATTTGTTTGATTCCGCACTCCGGTATAACTGAAAAGAAAAAATATTTTTTTAAAGAACGCCCGAAAGTTGCTTACTGTCTATATGGTCTTCTTTACCTCCACCAGGCTTCGGGCAAGTGTGCAATACACAGAAACTCCAGCAGGTGAGTGTTAAAGACACATCTCTCCTGCTGGCGCAGAGGGTGCTCCACCTGAGGCATCGTAACAACCAGAAATGTGCGAAGAATATGAGTGGTTTGTGAGGAAAAAATGCACCTCATTTTTGATACATACGTCGTTTAAAGTTGACTTTGAAAAGGTACTATTTGACTGTGGTAGAATTCTCGGATTCAATCATCGTCGCCATAATTTTGAGGAATCGTATCTAATTAGCACCAAACGTGAAGTATTTCACTACAGGTGCGTTCGTTTTGGCTCGATTGCGTTTGTAGCAGTTTCAAAAGTGGCATTTGTGTATTAGCGTTCGGATAGAAGTTTTTGCTATATTTGACCACCAATTACTGCATGCTATCCGAACGGCTTAAAACGTACTTTGACAACCGACAATGTTTTAACAATTTTGCACAGTACGAAACATGTAATCAATCTCTAAAATTAACAAAAAAGTAGGTACCTATATTATTGTTATTTCATTGTTAATGGCTTCTGATAGTTACATAAATAAAAAACTTATGAAACTCTTCAATCGCGCCAAATACAACTGTCAAACCAGCAGTTGTCAAAAAACGATCACAACGATCCCACGGTAAGACATGGGTCAAAAATATCACTTTTCTCTGTCATTTGTAGCGTTTTCAAAGCTATCCGAACGGTGAGCGAAAACGATATTTTTGCTCACGAAGTCCCAAAACGAACGGCCCGTGTGATCATTTTAAGCGTTTGTGAGTGTTATTTTTGGCACCGATAGGCTATCCGAACGCCGTATACATTGGGCATTAGTGTCAGAGGAAGACAGCACTAGTGACGTCTGATTAGTGCAGTAGATAATGGCAGGTTGGCCTTATATAGTTTTACATACAAATTACATTAAGATACACACATTCAGAGAGCTAGTCTGTTGTACGCAACACACATATCACTTCCGAGACCACGATGAGGTCGAGAAGAAGTGTGTTTGAAGAGGACAGTATTATAGACGTGTTGGTCTGGTTGGTGCTTCACATTTTTTAACAATGCTACTAAACTTTGTACCTACACATTACATTGTAACTTTGCACTTATAATATTATACAATTGTACTTATAAATTACATTTTGAAACATTATGCTGTACACAGAGCCGCGTATGTTTCACGCTTCACACAAATAATCCGCATTATCCTGCTACTGCATGAAATAGAAAAGTACCGTGTTAAAAGAAAAAAAGTACTACTGAAGTGTTGTGTTTAAAGATACTTTGTAGTTACACATTATATTGCAACTTTGTACCTACTCATTACATTATAAAGTTGTACTTACACATTACATTATAAAGTTATACTTACACATTACATTGAGAAACACCGTGGTATTTACAGAGCCGTGTCTGTTGTACGCTTCACACACATAGTCTCCGCCATCTTTCCTCTGCACGGGGCCAAGAAGGAGGGTGTTAGAAGAGGACAGCACTAGCGACGTATTAGTGTGCTCTTTCGCATTTGACTTCGATGGTTGGTCGCGCCGCCATGAGTACGAGGGTTTGGGGAAGCCCCTGTAGCAAAACGACATAAGGTTTTTCATAAGAATAATACATTTAGTACGAGCAATAATTTCCCATAGAACTTTTTTGTAAGCTTAAAAAACATGGTGAGTTATTACTGCGTGGACTCTTACCGGCCCGTCCGAGGGTGGAGACGCAAAACTAAGAACAGGATGTAGGTAGATTCTTTTTATTTTCACGTATGTTATATGTAAATATACAGGGTTATTGGTAAATGGCTAACAAGCTCTTAGGGTCGACTTCTGCTAGTCCTAACAAACATTTAGACAAGACTTTTTTATTAAAAGTTCTTTAGTTGTGTTTTTTATGTGTTTTGACGGAATAAACACAAGTACCTACCGCCAGATGTCTCCTGTGCCTGTAATGTATTATTTCATATTTTTTATTACTGTTTTCGATGTAAATATATATAATCCTTTAAATTTGGTACTCTTGAAAGTGCGCTTTGTCTGAGTCTGCGAAAATGGCAATCCCCTATTGAAATTATGAATATAGCATATCTTATTCTGTGGAAGTCGTAGGGCGACGAAAGGAAAGTCAACAGAAGAACCCTTCACTGCAATCCCCAAGACCCCTGCCAAGCGTGGAAATCACGGCAAAACACCCATTAATAGGAGAGGCATTTAATCAATCGTGAACGTCATGATTCTTTGATGAATCATCATAAGGCAATTTGAATCTATTGTGAGATAGGTGCCCTTACTCATCTCAATAGCTATTACGAGTATCTGAGATATTGCTTCACGTATTGCCCCTTAAACGTACAGTTCCAGTTTTAGAATAAGACCTTCTTGGATGTCGTAAGAAGCCACTAGAGGAATTGGAAAGTGTCAATGCTGACGTGAGCAGGATGTTGCTAGATATTAGACGAATAACAGGGTACTTTATCGTTTTAATGGATATTTACAAATAAAAAAGCCACTAAAGGTTGACGTCAGGAGTGTAGATGGCCATAAAACTGAAGCTGATTTAAACGATATGTTCTTGGTTTCTAGAAGCGCAGAAAACAATGAAATGACCCCATATGAAGTGGGATATGGATGGAAATATTAATAATTCGTCAAAAGTGCATTGGCGCAATCTTTAAGTTAAAACACCCGCAATTTCATTAACTCCCAACCCCTTCCCTAATAGAGGAGGCCTTTGGTCAACGGTGAACATTATGACTGTTGTTGCTGATGATGAACAGAAAGACATGTAATTTCTTTAATGATATACAGTATCCGACATAAATCAATGTTATTTTTCTGAGATAAGTATTCCTTATTTTTCTAATTACTCTAATTGTAATACTTACATAGCCGAGCAGATCACTCTTGCTGGTATTTCATTTTCAATGACCGACACTACTTTTGGTGTCACTGTGATGTTTTCTGGTTCATCTGTAAATTGTAAAAAAGAATAGCTATAACATAAAAAACCAGCCTCACGATTCACAGTGGAATCGTACGACGTGCACATGACCTTCCGTCGCTTAAGGGTTGCCGTTGTGCCTGATGGAGGGGCTGTTCTGAAGAGTATCGTATACGCTAATGCGATGTTCGCTTGTCAACCCCTTTTCGAACATACCCAACCTCTCACCCACCATCTACGGCGCAATAGCTAAACTGATCCATAGGTGGGAACGATGGCAGGCATGGCCGATACTAGACAGGGCTCGTTGTGTGTCTTGGAGGCTCCATAATGCCTAATACGATGCTAATAATTACATGCAATGTGTCTTTACTACGTGGAAGGCCTGTTTATACGGTTGTAGGTCTCGTAACCTTGTGGTGGACCTCCTTAACTAGGTTCATTAGGCCTATTTAACAACAGTACATCTCAATGGGTACCACTGAAAGGTCAAATATTCTGCCTCGAAACGGTACCGTGTAAGTACTGTGTGTAATAAACTAATGTTTCAAAGTGACAAGTGTGTACTTTTGCAAGTAATGTCCATTTGGGCAAATTGTTTGTCTCGTCATTTCATATCATAAAATAAAAACGGATATGTGTGAGTCGGTCTCCGAATGTTGGAGTTATTTACTACGCTTTAGGAGTTACACACCACATTTGTAAGCTTATCACTGTTTTATGAATGTTGTTGTTTGCTATTTCACTGTTTTAATTGTATTGTCTAATTTGTTAAAAGTAATTCAGTAATGCCAACGTTGAGAGAAATGCACAGGAAGAAGCCTCGATGCGCTGACCTTTGTCAACGTATAAATGCACATGTTTAGTTTGTATAGGTATGTATGTATGTACGTACACTCGACTGCGAACTTGGTGGTGCTGTTGACGGGCGGGCCGGCGGAGTTGCGCGACGAGCGGCACGTGTAGGCGGCCGTGTCGGCGGCGCGCGCCAGCACGCCCCTAGGCCACGCCGTCATGTTCCAGTGCTGGGGGTACACAAGGTGGACGTTATACTACTCACTGGTGCTACTAGAGGTACAATAAACCACGTCTTGTCGTGGATTTTTACTGTTATGTTTTCTTTAGAACAAGCAACTGTACTAGAATATTTAAAAAAAATCAAGAATCGTTGGTACTTAATCTTGGAGAAGACCTCGAAATTGATTCTGATTTGACGATGTAACGGCCAAAATGATCGTGATTGTAGATTTATTTTTGTTGCTGCCTTTGAACACTGCTCATCTAATGGTTAATGTCATCAAATATGTTGCGTAGCTTAAGCTAAAATTAGGACTGGCTCTCAAAGACAACTGCCAGAGCACAATGCTTTGCGCAATAGTTTTTCAACTTGAGCATGCATTTGCAAAATGCTCTGCCACCATGCATGAACCTGAACCATGAACTCTCCGCACAAAAGTTCACTTACTTTTACTAGACAATTATGACTTCAAAGAATCTAAGTCTATAGTGTGCGAGAAGTAGATGCAGTATTCATAAAATGTAAATTAAGAAAGAAGTCAGCGATTATCCATAAAAACATACCTACTCCTTACAATAATTTTAACATAAAATCTATATTTATATATTAATTTCCGGTGTTTCTGTAAATCACTATAAATACTCCGTTTTCACCGCCATAATCAGAGGACCACCAGACAAATTTGTATTTTCTTAAAATATAACAAAGTCCAACTTTTTTTTAAAATTTCAATGACTAAATAATTGAAAAGGCTCAGTTTATGAGAAGAAAACAGGGGAATACAAAACGTTAATCTCGTACACGTAAAGGTTCTTCAAATACATCGCAGCGTTACCTTTTATGTACGTCAATACAAAGGAGTTTTTATATTGTTATTGAATACACTTACCAAAGTAGACTCAGTAGCTTCAAAGTCGTTCCTGTTCACTTGAGGTTCTATGTTCTTATCGACGACATAGTACCGGTCAGTCTTGTCAGGGTCAATGACCTGGCCGTCCTTCAGCCACTGGACGCTGCAGAGGGGAGCGCACTCCACAGTACATGATAGGGATATGTTCTGAAAAAGTTATTATAAAACGGAGTTATTATAAATATGATTAGTTTTTCTTATTTGGTGTGTGCTTTAAAGCACTACTAGCGGCTGGCTTTTGAAGTGACGTTACTAATATTGATGTTTTTTGAATCAACGATAGCTCAGTGGCATTGGCTATGGGCTGCCGTGCAGCAGGTCCATGGTTCGAATCCCGCCGCGGGCTTGAGCTTCACCGCATGGTGGAAGGGCATTTTGGTAATGCCCGCCTGGCTAGCGACCTCCCTCAAGTAGAAAATCTGTCGCCAAGCACCTAACAGTGTGTTCCGGCAGCAGTCCTTGAGAGCCTTGAGAAATGCATCTGTTATAGGCAGAGGTTAGTCCACTTAACATCAGGTGGGCCTCGGGCTTGATTCGTCACAATACCATAAAAAAAAAATAAAAAAAAAATATAGCTATACGGTAATCATTATATTCATATCTAGCTAGGTCTCGTTTTCAGCCACGTAGATAATAATGATAAATAATGAAAAGCATAATTTGTGTTAATCCTGGATCCACACTATCTTTATTCAAAGTTTAATTCAAATCGATTTAGCTGTTTCAGCGTGAAGGAGTAACATCCATACACACTCACTTTCTCACACCCTTATACACTCCCATTCATTATATTAGTGTGGTGTGATATTTAGTATTTTTTAATAATTTCTTTCCAAGTCTATGCACATCATTCAGGGTTAAAAGCTCGATGATGCACATCATCATCATCATCATCTCAGCCGGAAGACGTCCACTATTGAGCAAATGCCTCCCCCATAGAACGCCACAAAGAACGGCTGCACATACAGCGGAAATCGATTCGATATTCAAATGGCACAATGTATACAGATATTTAAAATTTTATATTAAATCTTTCTAGTGTCTTGGCATATCTTCCTTCCTCGGGGATATACAGGGAGCTGATGGTATGCTCGCCTCCGATTCCTTTCCTTTTTAATTAATGACAGGTAAGCTTAACGATGAACTTGTTGGTAATTGAAGATATTCAATACGCTAAATCTAGAATACGAACTGGCTCACAAGGACAGCTACAGAAACACTTCGTTAGATGCTTGGTGACAAATTTACTTTAACACAATGCTAATTTTCCACTATAAAGTGAAGAGTAAGCCCAACGTTATGCGATTTGTGCTGAAATCGATACTCACTGTCCGTAAGGAATTGTTAAACGGGACTCACCACGGCACTATGGTGTTTTGGGGCCGAGAACTTTGCTATGGTAATTTTTTATAACATTTCCAAAACCTATGCGACATACCTGTGATTTGTATAAAGCTCCACTGTAATGATTCATTGCGTATTTGAAGCTCGGAGGAGCTGAAATATAAAAAGAAGTATATAATATCAAAGGCCCAAGCTAAGGACCCTGAGGAACACTATTATAAAATGTACAAAATGAAAATATGTATGTATTCTAAATATTGAAAATGAATGCTAATATTTCTATTATTAAAAGATGATTTTAAAGAGTACCTATTTAAATTAGCTTTACAGCTGTAAGTTCAACCAGCGTCACCAACCTTATAGGATATTTTCATGACACAACAGGATATTTATGTTAGTTAAGTAAGTTAGTGACATTCATGTATAGTATACATGAATGTCACTAAACTCTAACGCTTTATGCAATACCATTAAAATTGTTGGGATTGTAAGAAAGTATTCGAATGGAGATTAAATCTATAAACTGTGTTTCAGAAATTATTTAAACTATAGTCTCACTTGAGTTTAATCAAAATTAAAATTACGGTATAATTTTGTTATTTTTAACTAAGACAGTAATGTGAATATAATTTTATTTTAGTTAAGTGAATTTGGGAGCAGGAAAATTGCAAAAAGTTTACTATGCTACATAATATTGTGCAGAACTGTAAAATCTAACCATATAGATGGATATGATGGTATATAATATAGTATTTTTCAACGATATTTTTTGAATGCGTAAATCGCCGAAGCGCCAGAAATATCTGACTAAAAACCAACATAAAATTCATGAAAACATACAAATAATCTATTCTATCTCTAATACAATCTACCCATATAGCTGTAGCCAAATTTTTTCTAAATCATCTGCAAAATAAAACTATCTATTAACATTTTCAATATTTTAACCCTTCCATTTTTAAACGTAGGGGTTTTAAATTTAATTTTATATTTTGAAACATGGAACTTAGCCGTTAGGTATGTTAATCTTAATTGTTGTATACTTCAGCGTTCTCAAATTAAATATTTTGATATATTTAGTACTTTATGTTTAGGAATTTTGATCACAGGCAATGAAGCTGACGATGTTTTAGATTTAGATAATCATCTACTACGAGAACGACGAAAACAACAAAAAGTAGGACATTTTAACATATCTACGTGCTAAAGTTTTGACCAAGTGATATCTTACCAAGCACATCTATAGAAGTGGTGGCAGATTCTCCTTCACCACCGGCACTTATCCCACGACAGGTGAAGTTGGTGCGATGATCGAGAGTAACGGGATCAATGGTCCAGTTCTGAGACACGATGTCGCTTACCAAGCGTCCACCTCGGTGCCAACGGTATCTGGTAACATTTCAATATTAATATATAAAAATTTACAATCATAAAAAACCTTCAATAGCTGGATGAAATTATAAAGCTTTTTGTTCTCGAAATTGTAGGCCATGCGATTCAAGCACACCTTTCTTAGTCGTGATATGAACGTGCGGTCAGAAAAAAAATACTCATTCTAAACAATCAGCATTTAAACAAATAAAACAAATATTTAAATAAGGCAACGACAAAGGTGTTCTATTGGTCTTCGTTCTCTTTTATAGGTATTTTTTAAAAAGGTCACTACCCATAAATAAATCTATATGTGTATATTTGTAATAAATATCACTAAACGGTGACAATCACAATTACAACACAATAAAGATAAAATACGGTGCGATGTTTTAGATTAGCAAAGAGAAATAAAAGGTTCTTCTTAGGTAACTGCGTGCAGTTTTATAATAAAGTTCCTAAATATATTACAACGCTCACAGAAAGGAAATTCAAGTATCAGGTGAAAAACATTCTGATTAAGTAATCCAACTACACCGTTTACAGACAAACGACTTAAACGACAAAAATACTTGGACAATTCAGCCACTGCCAAAGTATCCCCTGTCACCTACGTAATTTTAACAAACATAGTAATAATTTTATTATATAGTTTGTAAACCATTGTCAAAAGACGTTTAAAAGAATAGCCCCGAGTTTAATGCCCGTTCTTCTCGCAGTGGCTCTATAATTTTTTTTGCCGAACGTGGCAATACAATCTAGAACACTACAACATTACAATTTGTAATTGACCTTCATAAGAACGTCGTAGACGCCTAAATTTAATATACGATTGTAACTATGAATAATAAAAACCTTTATTTAGATTACGCAGTATATACATCGTCTTCTGGATAAAAGAAGTGTTGATATTACCTGTGAGCTTCGGGGCGACCTCTCTCCTTAATGCTGCAGCTCAGCACCAAACTCTTGCCTTTGATAACGCGCCACGGGGAATATGTCAGCTTTGCAGGTCCTGGTGGATCTGGAAAAACACGTTATTAATCTCATAAGTCACAATCACAAGTCATGGAGGATAAAAGCTTCTCAAGTGGCGCAGCATTATGAAAAAAAAAATCTATGTAAACATCAAACTTAATCAATACATCGAGTAATAGCTTCGTAAACATCTTTTCTAATATATAAAATTCTCGTGTCACAGTTTTCGTTGCCATACTCCTCCGAAACGGCTTGACCGATTTTGGTGAAATTTTTTGTGCTTATCCGGTATCTATGAGAATCGGCCAACATCTATTTTTCATCCCCCTAAATGTTAGGGGTAGTCCACCCCAAAATTTATATTTTTTAGACAAAATTTTTAATTTCTATTTTTTTATGATACAACATACAAAAATACATACAATCCTCAATTTTCACCCTTCTACGATCAACCCTTATTTTTTAAATTATTTATATGGCAAAACAACGTTTGCCGGGTCAGCTAGTAATATATAGAAATAACTGAATGAAAATAACGTTTGTGACGTTTCTGACTGGACACGACACACTTATATTTTTTACTTTATAATTATTGTAATATGTCTGAATTTTGTCAAAACGCTAAAGAAAACTAATATATGTGTAAATTAAATTTCATAGAAGTCTATTGTGGTTTGAAATTTTTTGATGCTTTCCTGCAGCTTGGGGATAGTGCGTTTTTTTAGTCACTAATATTCTGTCATCTGTGCCCTAGATTACAGAAGAATAAAACATGTCAATATTAGTCATTCAGTGTTATCGGTGTACACATGAACTTTCACATTCATACTATAGTAAGATGTATGTAGGCGTAAGTAACGCTTTCGACGCCGTCCATACTTCTTTTTCTCTTCTGTCTTTACACTTTCACATACCAACTGGTGCGTTTCATAAAATAGGTTCTGGAAATATATTTGGCGACACGGCACAAGACGTTTGGATACGCAGCTTTTATCCCCAAAAGTGGTTTCCACAACAGTAGAATATAAATAATGATGGTGCACTTACAATTGACAACCAGTTCAGTCTTGGAACTCTCCTCTCCCCAGCCGGCAACGTTCTTTCCTCTACAAGAGTAGTTCCCATGGAAACTCTTCGTGGTGTCCTGGAGGAGCAGCATTGAAGGGTCTACTTCATCGCAGAGGTTATCTGAAAGGAATATAATATTAATTATATCTAATTCGAAGTAATGTTGCTCATGTGATCTGCTCACCCAAGGGGTGCTGTACTAAAATTGCACCCCCATATCTTCATATGGGAGTCGTTATAGGCGACGAAAGGAAAAATACCAGAAGGTGGGTAGCAGCACCATCTGAAGAATTTACATCTTACACTGCAATCCCCAAGACGCTTGCCAAGCGTGGGAGTTATGGCCGATCCCCCTAACAGAGTAGGCTTTTGTTTAACTGTGTTCTATATTGCTGTTGATCTAATGTTGGCTCAGTGTTAATATTTGCTGCCTCACAGGAGTCCATCAAATTGATCTTTCTCTAGGCTGGAGCTTCTCCGCAAAGTAGTAGAGTATTGTGCTAATACTGTGCAAAACCTGTTGTTTAGTGATGTGATGGAATGATTTGTAATAACGAAAATCTAGAATGGAAGTTGGCTTTATTGTGATAAGGTCGTAATCTTGGTGGAAACTATCCAGCCTAGTACAATAACACCCAATTTCCAAGTGTGCACCAAGATGTGAAGCTCAGGTTCCGTAAAAGAATTAAAATCTATAAGCACCCGATAGGCAGTCAGAACTACCTCGTACTCGTCGTATTTTTTTTACTACTTGGCTAGATTATTATTACATATATGATTACAATCAAAACAGTTTTTACCTCCACCTTGGCTGGTTTGATTACACTCAGGCAGCTGCTTCAGCACCTCCCCGTCCAAGTACCAGATGACCTCATCGAGCAGTGCAGGGTTTCCTGACTCCGTCTGACAAGTCAACGTCACGTTGCGGTGTTCTGTCTCCAGGATTGGCGACGGTGATGACATGATGAGTTTCACTTGGGGCTTGTCTGGAATGGAAAATGTTCAATTTTAGTTGTCCCTTTTGTGTGCTAAAGACTAACGCTGAGTAGTGATATGATACGCGAGTTTTGGAAAATATTCTGTACATGATCTAATAAAGATTTTATATTGATTTATACTGTTACTACACATTAGATTTCTATTACAAAATCACAAATATACGATAGGAAAAATTTAAGTCATGTGCGGGATTATTTTATTAGATTTCTAGTTACTACTCATTACATTTACAGACTATCTGAACTTCTCCCGAGCAATTTTAATATTGAAGAAGTCCTCTAGTCTTGCACTATTTAGCATTTTCAGCGTTGGAGATTATATTATAGAAAGTTTACTAACAATGAACGTTGACATCTATGCTGTCTTCGCTCCTGCCTTTCCCCACGGAGTTGGAAAGTTCACAGCTGTAGTTGCCGAGGTCAGACCCCCGCGCGTCCTGGATGATCAGAGAGTGCTGGTTTGTGGTGCCGCCCTGGTAGTGGCTGGAGTTAACGTTCAGTTTGGTCTCGTTTAAGTACCTGGAATGTAGAAATTAAGGATGTAATTTTTTATCAGAGATAAGAAGACTTATGATTGTTGTCTAGTTGGTACTTATGACGATCACCTGTGATGAAATACATATGTTAAAAGCAGAGGCTACTGCTTAGCACCAGGTGGGCCTTGTGCTTGTTCAGTTACAATAACGTAGAAAAAGATTAAGTAGAATAAGAATTGTGTGCACTGAGACATGGTCCTTAACTGTGGCCCTTATGGACAAGGTCAGAGTCGCAGAGCTATGGAGAGAGCTATGCTCGTAGTTACTTTGCGCGACAAAATCCGGAACGTGGATATTCGATGAAAAACTTTCATATTGTGAATTCTATCACGGTGACTTCGTCATAGGTTTCACAATTTGAAACTTGAAGTGTCAAAGGGCGGGCCACATTGTACGACGAACTGATAATCTATAGGGAAAGAAATGTTCTCGAGTTGTTACCACATTACACCGGAAGACGTAAAGTTGGTAGGCCCCCCACTAGGTGGACTGCCGACATCGTAAATTAGACGACAACGTAATAGCTGTTTTTTGTGGCATTCTATAGTGGAGGAATTTGTTAAATAGTGGACGTCTTCCGGCTGATGATGATGATGATGAGAATATAAATAGTTGCCTCCTTACCAAGTGACCTCGGATAAAGATGAAGGATTGCTTTCGTATTCACACTTGAGTAGAAGTTTTTCTCCTTCTTTGACTGTTATGTTCTTTGGCTCCACTCTTACTATAGGAGGATCTGAAATTGAAATAAAAACATTTTAATAACACTCATATAGATACATTTTGAAGGTCTCATATCAGAGCTTGAGCCTTTCTTAACTGATGAACTAGGCTAACTAGGCTGACTAACTACAACGTCCGCTGCAGTACATGGGTGACTACTAAGTTTTTCTGTGATTTAGAGAGCAAGTTAAGCTATCGGTCCCAATTGTAGTGATAGAATGTCAGTTGTTATAGCATTTTGAGAATATCCGCCTAGCTAGCTATCACCCTCAACTAGAAAATCTGTCGCCAAGCACCTAACGGAGTATTCCATAAGTTGTCCTTGATGTCTAGTAATTTTAGCCCTGAAGGATATATCCAAATGCATTATCACTTACCATAAAATGAGAAAATAGTGTATCAGCTATTATAAATAATATAAATTTTGCCATTCGTTTTTATAACTAATACCCACATATTTTACCGTGTACATAGTCTTATCTTCACACCGCTAAACAGCGGCTGAACGAACTTTGATGAAGATTTGGCCACGCCACGGATTTTGATGACATTTGGATAGGTTCATGAACTCTTCTGGTTCTGGTTCAACAAAAAGTATATTTTAACCATAATAACTGGGTAGTGTGTCTCTCTCCAGTGATTGCAAACACTACTAAACGATTGAAGCATGTGAACTGGAAGAACGAGACAAAATACGGAGTGACGAGTGCAGTGCAATGTCATGTAGAAGATTTTCGTCTAAGTCTTCGGAGTGATGCTGCAGTCGTCATAGGCAATCGTGACGCTAACAACCGTGTAAACAGTTTGTCTGTCTCATTACTTTATGCGTGTGTAAGCCTTGATTTAGAAAAGAATATTTTGCAGTGATGGCTCAGTGGCATTAGTTATAGACTGCCGCGCAGCAGGTCCATGGTTCGAATCTCTGCCCGGGCTTGAGCCTCACCGTATGGTAGTAGAGCATTTTGTGAAAGCCTGCCTGGCTAGCGACCACCCTCAAGTAAAAAATCTATCGCCAAGCACTTAACGGTGTATTCCGGTAGCTGTCCTTGAAAGCCAGTAATTCTAGGTTAAGCCTGTTAACACCTTCGACCACATCGTCACTTACCCTCAGGTGAGATTGTGGTCAAAGGCTTACCTATCAGCAATAAAAAAAAGGCATCAGTAAGCTTTGATTTCTCCAACAAAATTAGGAACAAGTATTGTAAGCTACTTACACCAGATCTCCAGCTCTCTTGTAGCATGCATGGGGTGATCCTTGGTCTCAACTGTGACCTCGTTAGATGCCTCGCAGTGGAACTTGACGCCGTTCTCGAATCTGGTCGCCTCGAAGGTCAGGTTTGAGTTTGTTTCGAAGGTTGTGTCAGCCTGAAAATTAAATTTAGAGTCACGTCAATATCAATAATTATACAGCAATATAAAAAAAAAAGCATAAGAAAAAAACACTTTAAAAACATACATAAACATATGCAGTGACAATTTCGCACAATTTTCCTGTTAAACCAACATGACGTTATAAACGCCACGCAGCTAATCTAGACCTCGATCGTATGTACGAAGAGTAAGAGCTCCTAATGATGCTTCGTGTAGAAGCATAACGCGTCGAAAATTGTTCCAGTTTGACTACATGGCGTTTATGATGTCGCGTCGGCTTAACAGAAAAATTAGGCAGATTTGTCATTGCATATTTGTTTATATTTATAAAATATTTATTTAATGTTTTCGCATTTCTGAGTGTAAGGTGAAAAGTGCGGCGGTATTTCAAAGTCAAAGTCAAAATAATTTATTCAATTTAGGCGTCTACGACGATCTTATGAAAGTCAATAACATTTTTTTCACATCACGCGGTTTCCTTATGTCTATAAAGCTTAAATTCAGTCTAGACTAGAATACTGTTATTATACCTGGGACCCACGGCTAAAGACCAGCTCAGACAACATGGATAGTCAAGAAAATAGCCCTTTGGTGATGGTACGTAACTGAAGTTTCTAAAACTTGAAACACGCAAGTTTCTTAGGTTTTCGCGATTACACAAAAGAAGAAGTTCGAAAGAAGTGCTTTTTCATTAGTTTAATAACTACACACAAGTATGATTAACAAAATTCAGAAAATGTTCTTTCGATCTAAATAACGATATTCTTGCATCAAATGACTTTCATTACAAGACGCACAGGAAGAACGCCTGTACGCGTAGTTGAAATCCAAACGAACAAAATGCTCGACATTTATAATTTGTATGTTTGAGCTTTCAAGTATATAATGAATAGGTATGATATAGGCAGACATGTTCTTCTGTCAACCGCTTCGTTGTTTTGGTCAAATGATTGCCTGTATGTTAAAAAATGTTCTGAATCATTTATGTTAAATTTAACATCCCCTCCCCCTTTGGCCCACTTCCTTCCACAATCTCTAACTGCTACAGTATCGTTGTCACAACTTGTGACAGAGAACTACATATTTTGGAAGTGGTACGAATACATATTGTTCATCTCTTTTTTACCTTTTAAGGTTCCAAAGGGCAAAAAGGATGTATATTATCAGTCTGTTCGATCGTATGTCATTAGTTTCTATACATATGTGAAATGTTATTGTCTACGCCTTGTAAAGTCAAAATTGGAATAAAAAAGTAAGTGATTGGAGTAAGAAAGGACCGCCAAACTTTTAGGTCAGGTTTTTCAGTCATTATATTGTTACTATCCTAAGAATAAATGTTTACACAACCAATGTTAAATGTATTATAATAACAGTAAATTATCTATTTGGTTATAATAGATGCAGTTTGTCACAAGTAGCTAACTACACTGCACCCATTCCCCTGAGAAATAAGGATGTTAAGTCTTATGTGCCTGTAATATTCACCGATGTCTATAAACTTCAAACCAGGCCAAAAAATGTATCGGACCACTGCGAGAAGAACGGGCAAGAAAGTCGGGGCAATTTTTTAAACGTCTTTTAACAATGTGTTACTTACTTACTTTATAATACAGTTAATACAATATTTGTTACGTAGGTGACAGGCGATAGCTTGGTAGAGGTGGAATTGTCCAAGCATTTTGGTCGTTTAAATAATCACAAACTGTGTAGTAGAATTTATAATAAATATGTTTTTCACGTGCAACTTGAATTTTCCTTCTGTAACAGCGTTTTAATATACTTGGTAACTTTATTATAGAACCGCATACAATTACCTACTGTAATTAATTGTGGTTTTATATTGAAGTTGCTGAACATATTACAATGTTCACAGAAGCCCTTTTATTTGTCTTGCTGATCTAAAACCTGGCACCACCATTTTATCTTTATTTCTTGCTTATTTCTGTTGTAAGCGTGATTGTCACTGTTTAATATAAATTTCCTAAAATTTTTACGAAAATACACAATATTTTCATATATACATCAATATATAAAATGGGGCATACATGAATTTATAAAATGGGGCTAGTAACAGTTTACTCATATCGAGTATGCAATATCACCTGATTATATGTCATCAGTATCAGGTGATACTAATGACACATAATGAACATGATACAAAGCATTTATATAAGTCTAGACAATAAATTAATTGAATCGAATTCATGATGATGTTTTAAAATTTGAAAACTCCTTAACATCATGAGATACATGCACAAGTAGCCACGATTTTTATTAAATAAATTTCCATTCAGTTCTTTGATGAACAGCGTTAAATGATTATACGCTCTAATGCTAGGTAGCATTACATTACATACGTATTTGTATCATATATTGTAGTACACTTTTTTGGTAAAAATATATCGTTTATGTATCTACTACGTAAGTTATTACGGAATTTAGCCATCATCATTTAATACTCCATATTGTGTTTTACATGATAACAAAGCTTTAGTTTATAAATATCAGTGAGAGTCAAAATGTTTCTTCTTTAAAGACTGCCCTAATTGAATCGTCACTGTATATACTGTAGATAATACCTAGATACTTTTTTTGAAGCATAAACGTAGACTTAATGTTCACAGAGTTACCCCAATAACTGACACCATAACTAAGTATAGGATAAACATAGCCAAAATATGTTTTCCGATTACTTCTTCAGAAGTAGTTTCAGCTAGTATTAAAAGCATATAACAACAAGGTGAGTTTGTTAACTGTCTCATCTTACAAACTGCTTATGCAGCAGCACTAAGTCTTCCGGATAGATCATATACATGTGGATCCTACTATAAAGTTGAACCCATTTTAAGCCTTAATGTTTGGTTCAATATAAGTAACATTTGGTAAAGTAAACTTTTAACATTTGGTCTTTTTTCAGTTAAGAGAAGGTTATTATCGGCTAACCATTTTGAGATCAAAGGTACAACACACTATTTATTTGAATTAGTAGTAGTACTTGAGTTATTAGTAAGTACTTTAAAAATAAGAGAGGTATCATCTGCGAATAAAATAATATCGGAGACATCTTGGACCATGCAAGGCAGATCAGTAATATACGCTAGAAACAGAAAAGGTCCTAAAATGTATCCTTGCGGTACTCCTATTTTTACCTCAGACCTGGAAGAAGTATTGCCATTTATTCCAACTAAGGTATGACAATACTCCCTCGGATGAACTCACTCAAAAAGTAATACTGTTACTTTGTTCCTGTTTCCCAAATTATCGTACAGTTATATTTTACAGGCAATTCCTACCTTTGTCGTGTAATTAAATTGTGGAACGCACAGCCAGCGTACGTTTTTCCTTGCATTTATGACCCTGGGTGTTACACGCCCCGCTCTCATCTATCTCATCTATGGTACCCCATCTCAAGATTCAAGATTCTTTATTCTCTGTTCTTTATTCTATCTCATCTTCGCTTTCCATGAGTCGGGATTAAACCACATTTATGTTCAAATTAAAAAAAAATGATCTTTCTTGGTTCACGTTCCGTTTGCAATGACTTCTACGTGTTTGTATTTATACCGAATTTTATTTCAATCTTCATACAAAGATTTTGAATATTACACCAAAATATTAAATGGACTAGACTGCACATTGACTGTTTAAAGAACTGTAACTTCTTCATTGTATATAACTTGTGTATGACAGTAATATGGTTTTGAATAACACATGTACAAACCCACATGAGTTCAATGAGAAACTAATGTCAAGCCTAAAACAAATTAGAGGTACTGTTAGTGCTTCCAGTAAACTCTACGTACCTCTTACTTGTTCCTCAAGTATTTGCAATGTAAATGACTATTAATTAGTTATGCATAGAAAATAACAGGCCTCTGGAGCGGGCTTACCCTAATTCTTGTATGTCTACTCACTTAAGTACCTTGTCATAGTAACTAGTGCAACGAACGTTAAGGTATACAGACTAAGTCTATTGCATTCTAATAACTCTTATGCAACTAACGTAATAAGCATAAGGTAGGTCTTTTCAGTAAGAGTCTTGAATTGAAGCAGTGATGGCTCAGTAGCATTGGCTATGGACTGCCGCGCAGCTAGAATATATCTAATTAGCATTTGCATGAAAATGGGTTTAACAATTATTTATAGTGTCGCTGATAAGCGATTTGTGCACCCATTGCAGATATTCTTTTATGGGGAGTAGTTAAAGAAGTCAATTCGACACAAATTCTTGGTAATTCTTATTTTGTTCATCCTAAAATTCACATTCGTGTAACACTTAAAATTACAATTTCTTAAATAAATTTATTGTTTGTAATTTTACATTAATTTAGAGAACACCAAGTTACATAATGACTCAATTTCCGTAAAACATACCAACACCAAATGTGAACGAACATGAACACAATGATACAGATACAATAAGACAACATGAACGTTATATGAGTTTAAATGTTAGTTGGAATCGAATCAGAACTTTTTTTTTAAGTTATTGTGACGGAACAAGCCCAAGGTCCATTTGATGTAAAGCGGACTAACCTCTGCCTATAACAGATGGATTTCATCACAAGTCACGAATTGTACTGCGTCCGTCACTTTGAGATATAGTTATTAAGGTCGCATGTGTCTGTAATTTCACGGGCTCTCAAGGAATGCTGCCGGAACGCACCATTAGGTGCTTGGCATTAGCTTTTCAACTTGAGGGTGGTAGCTAGACAGGCGGCAATCACAAAATGCTTTTCCACCATCCGGCTTTTCAAAGATTTTCAAAAAATCTCATATTTTCAAACACTAACATACATCAGATAATTTTAAATTTTGATCATTTTACAAAATCGACACTAGTACTGTTTTTACACGATTTATTTATTTTTACTTTAATTAAAACGGTGACACACCAATTACAATAATTAAAGATCAAAATACGATATTAAAACATAAAATAACACTAAACAAAATTTTCATTTCATACATCCCTTTCACAAAAACGCACACACTCATGTACAAAACATAATACGAAAATCTACTGTAAATTTGAAGCAAAACAAGTTTTTTGCTATCGGGTGTAAAAAAAATGTACTAAGCTAGTGTATATTTGTTCGCAGATTCGCAGCGCCGGGGTGGAGACGCAACTTTTGGGATTTATATATATCACACTCAATGGTATAATTTTTTACTAAGTTTAGTACAATTCGTACGTAATGTGTCAGTCAGGGCGTTAACTTTTTGGTTTGTCAATGTATGTTATTTGCCTATATCTGTGTGAGTATGGCACCTATTGAGCTAAAACAAGCCAGAAATGATACAATTAAATCATGTTTATACTCAAAAGCCGACCATGCATGACTACGCATAACTTTTTACTGCATTATCAAATTTTGATGTTTCTTCTTTATTGGGTAGATTACCTATCCCTTCAAGTTGGGGCGTATTCCATTTAACGCCTATTTCGTTATTTTCGATAATTTTACCACATTCTGGTTGTGATCACTGTGATCGTTTGTAACTGTTCTTCCCTGTTCCATTTAGGATAAGAACGCTAATAATGCCACTTAAATTTGCCACTTTTGTCACTTTGACATAAGATGTAGGCATTTCAAACTGTTCCAGTAGCTTCATAGCGTTTATGGAGAAAATAATGGCAAGACCCAAGTGGAACAACTTTTTGGGAGTGTGATCGTTTTTATCGTTTTTGGCGAATTTAACTCCAAATGGTACGCACCCTTGGTCCCATTCAGTTATTTGTAATTGTGTTGTAAGGAGAGTGACATTCCATATTGTAATATGTACTCGTCTGCATCACTGAAAAGGGTGAGAAAAATAAAAAACGGGACTGACTTCAAACACTGAAAGTTATGATATAATTCATAAGTCAGGTCATAAAAATGTGAGTTCGGAGTGTATAGAATGTAAGTGACTTCAACTAGTTATTTCAAACTTATCAGTGAATGAAAGTTCAGTTCTTTTTTAATATATTTTTTTTAATTACGAGTATGTTTACTATTTATTGTGACAAGGTTATGACTGTTCGAAGCAGTTACCCCTAATTTATGTACCGAGGGCTAATGCAATTTAAAATGTCTTTACTTGATAATCATGGCGGGGTTACGGCGAAGTTAATTGTTTGATGTTCAACTTGGTTAATTATTCGAATATTTTAACCGCTTTCCTCGACGCTATGATTGGGTAGTACTTCGACTCCGTACTCAAATACTCGTTTATTGATAAACAATGTTTTAATAGCAAACATAATAAAAAATTAAACCGGCTGGCTAGTGCGAGTTGAACACTTGATGAGTTGCACACTCGTACTCTGCCGATTCCTACTAATAAATATGAATAACCGATTCTTATATTTTTTATATACCTGATAGGTAAGCTTTGACCCTACAAATAAATATTCGTACATTACTTACTATACTTTTTTGACCACTTTCTGCTGATGGTAAGTGATGATGTGGGCGACGATGTTGTTCAGGCTAACTTAGAATTACTGGCTCTCAAGGACAATTTTTTTCGCTCGTAGCGAAGTTTACTTAGCTGTTTTTAACCGATCAGCAAAGTTAAGCAACGTCACCCGCTGTCATGAGTTGGATGGGTGACCGCTAGTGTCATTATTACTGAGCGTTTCCGTACTTCGGAGGGCACGTTAAGCCGTCGGTCCCGGTTGGTGTTTTATAATGGCAGTTGTTATAGCATGGAGGCGAATTCCCGCCTGGCTAGCTACCACCCTCAAGTAGAAAATCTGTCGCCAATCACCTAATGGTGTGTTCCGCCAGCTGTCCTTGAGAGCCAGTACTTCTAGGTTAGCCTGAACAACATCTTCAACCACATCATCACTTACCATCAGGTGAGATAGTGGTCAAAGGCTAATCTATCAGGCATAAAAAAAACTTACAACCGAAAATATTAGGTCCTTACATATGAAATTGGCGTTTTTCGTACTGGCCACTTTAATCACGAATTTCTCCTCTTTGGTAAGGAATTCCAAATTCAAATTTGTACAGCTATAGACTCATGTATTTGTGCTTCGATGATCGTCATTAATTTGTTTTTTTTCTTCTGTTTTTTTCTGTTTGCGTCACTCATTTTACAAAATGGAAAACCTTAAATATCGCATTATTTACGAGTACGAGTTCCGCCGTGGCACTAGTGCTGCGGAAACAACTCGAAGGGTGAATGATGTGTATGGCGGTCGTGTTGCAAAAGAAAACACAGTTCGTTTTTGGTTCCAACGTTTTCGTTCTGGAAATTTCGACCTGCAGAACAAGCCCCGTGGACGGCCTGAGACTCAAGTTGATAATGAAGAGTTGAAGGCTATTGTGGAAGCGGATCCATCGCAAACCACGTCCGAGTTAGCTGCAGGCTGCGATGTTAGTGATAAAACTGTTTTAATTCACTTGAAGCAAATTGGGAAGATTAAAAAGCTTGAAAGGTGGGTACCTCACGAATTGACTGAAACAAACCGGCAAACGCGCGTCGACTGCTGCGTTACATTACTAAACCGGCACAATAATGAAGGTATTTTAAACCGAATCATTACCTGTGATGAAAAATGGGTTCTTTACGATAATCGGAAGCGCTCAGCGCAATGGTTAGATCCTGGCCAGCCAGCCAAATCCTGCCCCAAGCGAAAATTAACCCCAAAAAAGTTACTTGTAAGCGTTTGGTGGACTAGTGCCGGTATTGTTCATTACAGTTTTTTCAAATCTGGCCAGACTATTACGGCTGATGTCTATTGTCAGGAATTGCAAACCATGATGGAAAAGCTAGCGGCTAAACAACCTAGGCTGGTCAATCGCTCCACGCCACTGCTGCTTCACGACAACGCTAGACCACACAGTGCGCTACAGACGGCTACTAAATTAGAAGAGCTTCAATTGGAAAGTCTAAGACATCCTCCGTACTCCCCGGACCTTGCTCCAACAGATTACCATTTTTTTCGAAATTTGGATAACTTCTTGCAAGGGAAAAAATTCAACTCCGATGGGGCAGTCCAAATTGCCTTCAAAGATTTTATTGATTCCCGTCCGACTGGTTTTTTTAGTAAAGGGATCAATGAACTACCTATGAGATGGCAAAAGTGCATAGAAAATAATGGTTCATACTTTGATTAATTAAATATATTATATTAAAAAATATTCGACTTTTTGTTCCTCCCATACAAAACGCCAATTTCATATGTAAGGACCTAATATATAGTAATAGAGATGTAATAATAACACAATGAAAATATAAAAATATGTAAGGCCGGGGTTTTTACACGCCGCCCGCGGCCGACAGCGGCCCGCCGCCCGCGGCGTCTGAATGGTATGTTCGGGAATGCTCGGGAGTAGTCGTTTTCGCCCGTCGCGTGCGGCGTCCCCCCGCCGCCCGCGACTGCCGCCCGCTAGCCGCCGCGTCTTTAGTTATTTTGAAGCATTGCGGCCGGTGGACGCTCTGGCTCAATATGGAGAAATTCACAAAAGAAAAGGACGAACTTTTGATCGAGCTAGTCAAATGTAACAGTATCTTGTACGATGCACAGGACAAAAACTTTAAAAACAACAATTTAAAACATAAAGTGTGGGAAAATATCAGTGAAACTCTAAATATTTCAAGTAAGTATATTTTCTGAATACAATTATTATCCAAATTATGAATTATTATTCCTATGACAAACTTCCTTGAGGACTACACACATATTCTTTCAATTCATCTCTCAAATTACTCGCTGCAACGACTGCTGTTCCTCCAGCTCGTCTGAATGGAATCAAATTCTCTGTAGGTGGTGTGCTTGTGGCTTCAGTGTATGTACTGTAATTCCTTTTATTTTCTATTAGCATATTGTGTAGGCAACAACATGCTAATATTACGTAGTCCACTGTACTTGGATCTAAGTACATAGGTATGTAAAAAATCCTAAATACATTAGACAGAATGCCGAAAGCACTTTCAACTGTCCTTCTTGCTCGACTGAGACGATAGTTATACTGCCTTTTTTTCGTATCTGATTCACTTTGAGTATTTGGATATGGTTTCATTAGACGAGGTAAAAGTTTGAATCCTCCATCGCCTATCAAAAAGTGTGGGAAATAAACATCGGTTCTAGGTAGATTGCAATCATTTGGAAATGGAAATGTTCCATTTTCAATCTGTTTACCCATATTAGATTTTGAAAATATTCCACTATCGCCTTCTTTTCCATATGATCCAATATCAACGCATAAAAATTTACAGTCAGCGTCAACAATCGCCAAAAGGACTATAGAAAAAAACTGCTTATAGTTGTAGTATAAAGATCCAGAATTTGGCGGGCACCTTATTCGACAGTGTTTACAGTCAATCGCATCGGCAGTATTTGGAAAATTCCACTTTTCTAAAAACTTTTTGGCAACGATTTCTAGCTTTTCTTTTGTTAATTCTGGCAAATAAATTGGCAGTAAACTAGCGACAATTGCTTTTAACGTAGCTTTAAGTATCGGCGACAGATAGTTATGACAAATTCGGAATTGAAATGCCAGAGATCGTAGACTTTCCCCAGTTACCAAATACCTGGAACAAAATTAAGTTTTATATATTAAACAGCATCCTGTGATTTACGTATGAAATTAACCTCTTAAGTCCTAGGTGCCTTTTAAAAGAACTAAATGTCATTCGTCATCGAGTCCTGGGTATCCCTACGTAAAATATTTCACTATCATATCAACGAGTGTGCTTTTATTTTCGAATAGCATGGACTAAACGTTGGTTACCATTTTGTTCTTTTAAAAAGGAAGTTCGGTCATTACAACAAGTTAAATTTGTAAAGCTCGGGTGTAAAAGGTTAATGTTTCAATTGCAAAATAGGGATTAATGGAAAGTAATTTTAGTTTCAGATTGTAAAAAGCGTTGGAAGAATTTACGAGATCACTTTGCGAAGAAAAAGAAAAATGATTCCAGTACAGGGCAAGCAAGAAGCTCTAAGAATAATTGGGAATACATGACACAGTTATCTTTTCTATCAAACACACCCTCGCAGAGATCCACTCTCACGAATGTGTTTTGGTGAATCTACGCAGGAAACGTTAAACCTGGAATTTGCCGAAGATAATACCTTGGGATCGGGTGAAACAACAAATGACGTAGAGGGACTAGAGGGTGACACAACCCACCCTGGCAATGAGAGTGACATAGCCCGCTGTGCTAATGAAAGTGACATAGCCCGCCGTGTCAATAATAATGACATAGCCCGCGGTGGCAAAGAGAGTGATGTAGTCAGCCATACCAGAAAGAAAAAGAAAGTTAAATCCGATACTGCACTTATGGATTTTCTGAAAAACCGTGACGATAATAGGAACCGAATATATGAGAAATTAATAAATACGCCAGAATAAAATCCAACAAAAAATTTATTTGAATCTATGGGGGAATTGGTTTCGAAATTTCCTCCGGATCTTATAGCTGAAACTCTGCTGAAGGTATGCCAAGTGGTGACAGAAATGGAGTTAAAAATGCACCAGAGAGCATCGCAGACCCCAATGCCCTTTGGAGAAGACTACTCAAACTCCTCTTGGTCGATATTACCAATGTGATGTGTGTCTGTAATTATTCACCATTTATTTAAAAGAATTACAATAATTTGACTGTAATAATTACAGTTAAATATATCATTTATTTTTATTTAGTGATTCTTCTTTATTTCTTTTTTATAGCGTGTTGTTTTAGTTATTAGTAAAGACTGATTAATAATATTGTTGATTATTATAAGCACATTTTATATGTTACTGTTGATAGGTTAATGCTGTGATTGTTTTTAATTACAACTAAGAAGTTATTAATAATAACGAAAGTGGCACTGGTCTCGCTTTGACAAAATAGTCATAATAAATGTGATTTTTGGGCTGTAATTATTTTATGACAATTTTTTATTGAAATACCGCGGGTAACGTGTAATTGAAGTTGTTAATAAGAACTAGTAAATAAGACTAATTAATAACATAATTTTGAATGTTACTGTTCATTGGTTAATGTTATAATTATTTTTAATGATTATGTCACAAAAAGAAGAAGCTGTAATTATTTAGTTTTTTGTAAGTTTTTTTCCAATTTCATTGATTATTTTTCAATTTTATTCATGTGGTTAGCAACAAATGTTATTTATTTTAAACATTAAATACATAGTAAACAGTTTTAAATGAGTTTTATTCACTTACCTCAGGGTAAACGCCAGTTTTTCCGCAGCAGAAATAGGGTTTGGATGGACGTTAGTTGGTGGATTCGTCAAACTTTGTTCAATCAACCTTAGTACTGTCGAAAACTCCGCCCGTGACAGTCGAAAATATTCCACAAATTTCACTTCATTATCATTTAAATGCCTAGTCACCAAAATATTGTAGGCACCCTCCGTTTGTCTAGCTTTAAATATCTTGTTCTTCTTTTTCTTTTGCTTCCTCAATATAATTAAGAAATCCTCATCCTCTGCCTCCTGAAGCAATAGATATGCTAGAGTTTTTTCCATTTCACGAACCTACACACACGTCTGTTTGCAAGCAAAAACCCTCGGAATGCCGCGACTGGCCGCTGAGGCTACGATCTCAAAACGACCAAACAGCCGTTGTCGGCGGCTTCTAGATTCAGACGCCGCGGGCGGCGGGCCGCTGTCGGCCGCGGGCGGCGTGTGAAAACGACCCCAGCCTAAGTATTATGGGTAACATATTTGAGCCGTTTGGTGTAGAGACGTTGGGTCCGTGGGGACCGGGAAATCATCGTATTTTCCAAAACTTATCAGAGCGCTTGGTCGATGGGCGCGTGATCAAAATGCTGGCACCTATTTGGCTCGACGAATAAGCATTGCAATTCAACGAAGCTATGCTGCCAGCATGCTGGGCACGCTGCCAACTGGTAGTGGGCTGGAGCATGTGGACTGCCTATGAGTCTGCAATGACATATAGGTTGCCTAAATGATTTTATTGTAGTAGCTGTAGTGTTGTCTATAGTTCGTAGTATTTTGTTAATAAAGGCATACCGACGATATAAAAATAGCAGAACACAAATATTTATATCAATTTTAAGATTTAATACATCAATAAACCAGGACAAATGTACCTGCCTATTGTAATATAACATAGCTATAACCTAAATTGTTGAAAAAGTATAAAGAATGTGATTCGAGTGAATTAGGGGTGACTTCGCTAGGACCGTGAAACCAATGCGGCCTACCCCTGCGGGAATCATGGGTGTCTATTTTTTTTTATAATTCATGTTAGTTAAGATACATTTGGCCGCTATCTCACCTGATGGAAAGTGATGATGCGGCCGAAGATGTAGCATGTTTGCCTAGGAGATGCCTATTCAATCTAGACTTGAAGACGCTCAAAAAAATTTTATTAGATTCATTGTTTAATAAGTTTAACCCTATAGTACTTTCGTTGGTCAAGTGGTTCGTCACCTTTTTCACCTTCTACATAAGATGTGTAAACGTAACACATCTCCATCATTTGGGATTTAAAGGACGTGATGATTATTTTATATTCAAAATATTAATTTTGATTTGTTCTTGTTTGTTTGATTCTAGAACCTTACCTTATTCATTCAAACTGACATGATCTTAGTAAGGAATACGGATGTGTGTATTACTTTTTATTGCCGATGGGATACCATTTGATCATTATTTCACCTAAGATCAAAGGGCAGCCTATCGCCAATAAAAGCAAGTAAGTGGTAATGTTGGTAAGTATTCAGACCAGCTTGAATTCGCACTAACTAGAAACTACTAATACTACTTCCATTGTAACTTACTTAAATTGTAAATTGCTGCATAAGAGTACTCACCATTTCAACGTTCTTCGTCTGCTCAACCGCACATGTAACAAAAGAAAAACAAATGCATAAGCAAAATATATAAATTAAATACATTACTACTATTGTAATGAAATATTATAGAACATCATCTTCTTATCCTTGTCCCAATCGAGCGGGGTTAGCGCATCATGTCCTGTTAAAAATTTATTAAGGATACCTACTTGTTTACAATACCTTGATTTTGGTATTATATACATTTAGAATGTGAAATCCTCTTTATAATACCAAGTTCAGCCGTAAGTAGTCTGCAGCTTGTACTGGTAAACGCGTAAAATTAATTAAAACCGAAAACGTTTTTTATAAATTTATTGTCAGGATTACTTGAACATTAATATTTTGATTTTCAATGTTAATCCCCCAGAATACTCTTACAATGCAGCAGACAGTAAAACATTTGGGCAAAATAACGACAACATTATAACGAAAATAAAAAAACAACAATCGAGAAAAACCGTCTTTAATGTGCAGCCTACCTAACTACAGTAATCCGATTATTGCGCTAGTGATAGGACCGTATCGATTATACGTTAGCGATAAAATTTTATTGCGATTGTCAGCGTAATGTTGAGCATTAGCGTATTTTGGAATGTGTTATTGTATTGATATGTCTGTCTTCATGATATTAAGTCCTGTCTGGTCTGGGTTTGTTGAACTCGTATTTGAAGTTGCCATACGTATAATTAATCGATATTGTATACGCAAAATTATAGTTTTTCGAGAATTGAAGTCTAAAAAAAGTCTTAAGTTTGATCTAAGTTATTGTTTTTTTCTACAACAAACTTTTAACGCAATGCGGAGAAGTCGGGCTTTCTCTCCAGTAAATAGCACATAGCTCGCTCTAGAAACTCGTAAAGAATGCATAAAACCTTCGATAAAAATCATACAAATTCGATTTAAAATTATTTATTTGCTTAAACATGGGTAAAAATAAATAATAAGACTTTGTTGTCAAAAATAATTCAAACTTGGTTTTAAAGACACTGAAACTGTTTATTTCTTGTATTATTAAAGCTTCCTGGAACTTTGTTATATATTTTAGGTGCCATGTACAACAAGCTTTTTACAAACACAGCAGTGTTATGATGGGCTGATCTTATTATGTGATTATGTCTCTGGCTGTTCAAAGTTTCATAGTTATTAACATTTTTCCTAGTTAGTAGAGCGATTTCTAATATAATTATATAATCATTACTATTATAAACTAAATAAAGTTCAAATTCTCTATTAATTCTCTATATCTTGCATTTTACACTCAAAAATTGCATCTTTATTCAAAACATACCTTGGAAGCTTACATTACCAAGTAAAGTGATCCGATTAAAGTATCGATTTTATCGACAAAACTTGGCAGCACCCATCGAGATAATTGTTGGCATCGCTCCATGACAGTATCGAGTGATCACTCTAAAATTACGTAGCCAATTTTTGAGGTTCGTTAACTAAAATACTTTACAGAAGAGATTGAAAATACAAATAGTTTATAACCATTAATTATACCATAACGTCTTTGGAAAACAAAACGATCAAATTGTTCACTAGGCCCTTCAGTGCCCTTCTTCGTTTTGGCTATACGTTGAAGTGAAGACGTTTACGGTTTACGGTTATTTATCTCGATTAAAAGATATACAATTATCATATAAAAATATTCTTACATATCACATCACTAGTAAAAAAAGTTTCTTGGAGTTAAATTCCGTCCAATTAATTGCTTAAGCGCGAATGTTTTCAACAAAAAGCGGGAAAACCTGTCGTAATCCCAGCTTTAAACTTGCCGGTTTATAAGCTACTGGCACACCTAAGCAAGATTCGTGACTGATCAGGCTACAGAATTGCGGCTAATTTTAACTTGTGATATGATTTCCGGTGTGTTCAGGCAGCTGTTCTTGAGAGCCAGTCTCTGTTCTAGGTTTAACTTGCGGTCATCCACCATATCGTCACTAATTTTTAGCAGGTAAGAGTCTAATTTCTCACATCCTAAATAATAGAATGTTATAGTCGAATGAGTGCGTTTGACAGTTCGTATTCGTGTTGTCGTTGGAGTTTGTAAATGGATTACAAAATCACAAATATACGATAGGAAAATTATAAGTCCTGTGCGGGATTCGAACCCACATCCATCCACCCCCTTAGCCGGGGTATGCTCTAACCGATTGAGTTAACATGACATGACGTCATTACTCAAATCTTTCCTATCGTTCTTTAACCATCGTATTGGGATGGAGCGACATCTATAGTACCACTTACGTTGTACTACAAACAAGACCAATTTTCCAATTGGTTTTATACCTGTAAATGATGACGCAACCTTATTATTTTAATATTTTTATGTTTTTAATAACGCCTGCCATGTGGAATACATTACAAAATTACAAATATACGATAGGAAAAATTTAAGTCATGTGCGGGATTCGAACCCACATCCATCCACCCCTTCAGCCGGGGTATGCTCTAACCAATAGAACTAACATGACATGACGTCATAACTCAAATCTTTTCTATCGTTCTTTAACCATCGTATTGTGATGGAGCGACATCTATAGCACCACTTACGTTATACTACAAACAAGACCAATTTTGCAATTGGTTTTATACTTGTAAATGTTGACGCAACCTTATAATTTTAATATTGTTATGTTTGCAATAACGCCTGCTATGCGGATTACATTACAAAGTTATAAATATAGTTGTAACTGGAGTTTTAATCCGTCAAAAACACAAAAATATACAAAAAAATATTTTTCTTTACAAAAAAAAACTGTCAAAATGTTTGTTAGGACTAGCAAAAGTAGAAAGACGAAAAAAAAACCCTACTAGGTTGTTAGCCATTTATCAATTACCCTATATATGTTATAACTGGTGACTATATGGCACGATTTTGATACCTGCCTTTATTAGCGCAGTAAAATTTATGAAACCCTGTTATGCACCAAACTTGCAGCAACACATCACATAGTCGTGAATGGTTTTTCTCTTAGTGGACATCCAACAGCATGATATAGAATAGTCCTTATAATAGGAAGAATAGAACTATACGAAATAGATTTAATCAGAACATGACTGCTTTCTTTTCTTACTTTAATTCCGCAACATCATAGACAATGAGAACAATAGAAATTAATTCATATAAGGACCAAAGGTTCATTCCGTGATATTGAAAGGTCCTACTTGTCTATCAACATAACGATAATATGTTTGCAGTCGCGTGCCTTGCTTATGTGTGTACTTTACAAAGAGTATGAATTAAAAATGCTCAATGTTATGTTGAAGTTCTATTGTTTTTTTTTATTTGTGTTGAGACTTACAATTTTGTATTCCGCTATTAAATATTTTAGAATTTAGTCACTCTAGACTAAGCACTATAAATATACTATTATTCTCGCTATATTACTATATTTCTCGTATGAAATGTTAAATGTAAGTAATAATCTTTATATTAAAATATGTTAAAACACAGATATTTTGAAACTTTTCGAGGCAATGATGGCTCAGTGGCATTGGCTATGCACTGCCGCGCAACAGGTCCATGGTTCGAATCTCGCCGCAGGCTTGAGCTTCACCGCATGGTGGAAGGGCATTTTGCGAATGCCCGCCTGGCTAGCGACACCACCCTCAAGTAGAAAATCTGTCGCCAAGCACTTAACGGTGCGTTCTGGCAGCTGTCCTTGAGAGCCAGTAATTCTAGGTTAAGCCTGTTAACACCTTCGACCACATTATCACTTACCATCAAGTGAGATTGTGGTCAAAGTTTACCTATCAGCAATAAATAGAAAACTTTTTGGGTAGGTATATAAAGTTGCGAGGGTATGTTTTTTTTAATGAAATTGTACTTTTTTTATCAAAACTTGGTTAGATTAAAGGCCAAGCATATTATCATTCCTACCTATCTACTAAAGACAATACACATTGTAGTTATTTCGTATTTGAGAAAACAACAGGAACGTTAGTTCTTCGGCAGATTATGTCCATTTCAAAGACGAAACAAGAAGCGTAGACCCCAATTCCCAAAGCAAAACCTTTTCATAACATAACTCACACAATATCAGGGATGTCGCAACCAAGATAAATAAAATGTAAATGCAAACAAAATAAATGGCACGCCAGGGAATCCCTCGCCCTTTGTACGTAAAGAAAGTTAAAGAGGGCTTATTGTCATAATGTGTTTCAAATTACACTTGAGGCCGTACGATATGAAAGACATAATTATTAATGCAGCACTGAAATATTTATACCAAAAAAAATATATGTAAGGCTTTCATTAATATAATTTTACTAATGTTATTCAAATAAAATTTTAATTCAAAGTTATGTCAATATTGCTAATCAAGGGGCTTCAATATTTCAATGTATGGAGTTCCGAAACACGTGTATCTGCTTCAATGTATTAAAGCATTATAAAATATAATTTATTACATTAGGAAAGGTCCATTTACTTATTCTAGTAACTCATGGTTGACACTCAAGGTACGTACGTTGCTTTCGCTAATAATGTGTATATAATGGCATACAATGCAATTTCTGAAACTCGATATAAAATATTCAGTTCCAATTATAAATGCGATTAAAACTTTCTCCATTTTGTTAACCTCCCGCAAAATTCCATTTAAATCTTAAAATAATTATGTTCACCGACACATTGCATTAAACCGTGCACAAATTAAAGCGCATTTCATAAACAGTAAATAAAATAACTCAACAGCAAAACTAATTAACAAATACCAAAAACAGTTGTGAAATAAACCGCAGAACTAAACTGTGAATATACCAAATAATTTGCGCCTCGAGTGCATTAAATGACTGGGCGGACACTTGACCCTAGGTAAAGCTAGGGTTGTCACAAACTCTTAAATTTTCTCTGAAATTTGGTCTCTCATCCCCACTGAGAAATACAACGCTTACGAGACTACGCTTACGCTACATACGCGCCTACGAGACGTCAAACTAGCGCGTTTTTTAAAAATTGTATTGGAGTTTAAAAAAATGGTGTTTTATCGTTAAATTCTTTGGATAGTGCTTGAGATAGTGTATGAAATTTGCTTCATTGTTGTTTCTGGTAACTGAAAATTCAGATTGTAGACTAATAACAAAAAAAGGTATTAATATTGTTAGGTTTGCAATAACGCCTGCTATGCGGATTACATTACAAAATCATAAATATACGATTCGAAAAATTAGAAATAATCCCGCACATGACTTAAATTTTTCCTATCGTATATTTGTGATTTTGTAAAAAAAAGTTTTTTTTTTTTTTTACGTATATCGACACACCATAATACGATATGCGATTACTGTACGGGGCAATGGTGCGGATATGATAAAAGTGCTAAGAACCCAAAAAACGGCCGTAAGAATAATATTTGTATTAAGAAAATGCACTTCTGCTCGAAAATAATTTCAAAAACAGAAAATTATGACAGTTGTATCCATGTACATTTATAATTGCCTGTTAAAAATCTATGACGAGGAGGAAAAACTAACGACAGACACGCAGCATGCATACAACTTCAGGGATCGGAGTACATCGAACGAAATACTACTGGCACCAAAAGTACGATTAAACAAAGTGTAAGATATAATATATTCTATAGCAAACTTACAGCAAAAGATTTTAAGAGAAAAATTAAACAGTTCTTCGAATTCTCACCGTTTTACTCAGTGAAGGAATTCTTGGAAACTAATTTGACTGAATCTTCATTCTCGAATTAATAAAACTGTATTTAAATAGTGACTTTTATGTGACTTGGCATTGTAATAAAATTAAAAAGGAAATTTTTATATACTTAGTACAAAAAATTAATTATTTTAAGAAACACGAATTTATAATATTGTACAATATTGACGTGCCCAGTGTAACAAACGCAGTTATAAGGCCAATATATGTCTTATAACTGATAATCTTATCTTATAATTTATCCTCACGAGAAATTTGTAATTTTGTAAAGACTTTTTTATTTTGAAGGCTTTAAAAAAACAAAACTGTTTTGTTATTAGTCTACAATATGTTGTAATCCGCAGATCATGCTGTACTGTAACTGTAACTGTATCAGCCGGATCGTCCACTGCTGAACACAGCCTCCCCTATTTAGGGGGTATTTGCCATAATCCCCACGCTTGGCAGGCGGCTTGGGGATCACAGTGTAAGATGGAAGTTCTTTAGAAAGCGCTGCTGCCCACCTTCCAGTATTTTTCCCTTAGTCGGCTCTTAAGACACCCACGGGATGATATGGGGAGATGCAATTCTAACCCGGCACCTCACGAGGCAAAATTAAAACATTACGAGTACACTTTCCAAACTTGCTAGTTTCAATTCTTTTTTCATGGTAAAATGCTGGTCACTCAATAGTTTTGTAAGAGAGTGTGTTTTATTGAATGTTATGAAGCAGTGATGGCTCAGTGGCATTGGCTATGGACTGCCGCGCAGTGGTCCATGGCTCGAATCCCGCCGCGGGCTTGAGCTTTACCGCATGGTGGTAGGGCATTTTGCGGATGCATGGCTAGCGACCTCAAGTAGAAACTCTGTCGCCAAGCACCTTACGGTGTGTTCCGGCAGCTATCGTTGAGAGCCAGTAATTCTAGGTTAAGTCTGTTAACACCTTGGACCACATCATCACTTACCATCAGGTGAGATTGTGGTCAACTACTGAAGGAGAAAGGCAGAGAAAGTTCCAGTATGCCTAGAAGGTAATTGATGTGGAATGCTAGAAATATAATCTCACTAATAACTTATACACATATGTGAGTCAGTCCATATGTTTTGTTACTTTCTGACTTAGCTGATAACAACCGAATATTTTTATTTTATTTTTTCGTTAACGTAGGCAAGTATAAATTAAATGTTATGTTATATATTTATGAAACATCTATATTTGTAATGCAGCACAAGTATTTATTTACAAATGCATTTGCTGTAAATAATAGAGTACAACGCAACCCGTACAAAATAGTCTACAATGTTACACCAAAATCGGTGAAATATTCTAAAAACTGCTTAGCTTTGTGTGTTAAGATATTCAATAAGTTACCCAATTAATTTAGAGATCTAAATATAACACAATTTAAAAAAAATTTATAAATGGTTTAAAACATTTATGATGTAAAAGACTTCATTAATTAAATAATTTAATAATAATATATACTAAGTTAACATAGTATTAATTTGCATGCTACTTTAATACTAGCAAAACATGTGCACTTTGATTTTATAATAACAACTTTATACCATGTTTTACGCAAATAAAGAATCTTTAATCTTTATAATACCAATGTTTTATAAAATTTCCAAAGGTAATTTTTGGAATACAATTTAAGTGATACCAACCCTAATTAACTCATTTCATATCTCCACTTTATTTCGACCGGGCGGGTAAAACGCGTGGGGTAAATTAAAACGATTCATTATGTATGAAAACAGACCAGGTGTATTTGTTGGAACTCCGTTAGTTTCAACAAATACAGAATAATGTAGATGCGCGGCCCGGGTTTACGTGTGGAAAATGCTTTTACGCATTCCCCTCCAACAATAGTAAATAATCCTTTTAATACTTTGCTCTAGCACAGATTCTGGTGGCTATTTCAAGGAGAGTTAGGGGTGCCTGCGTAAGTGTAAAGCGAGAAGAGATGGCAACATACGTTTTTTTTATGTTATCACCCGTGGGGTGACGGGTTAGATTTGCACCTCCCCATATCATACCGTGGGTGTCGTAAGAGGCGGCTAAGGGAAAATGCTAGAAAGTGGGCAGCAGCATCTTCTAATGAACTGCCATCTTACACTACGATTCCCAAGCCACCTGCCAAACGTGGGGATTATGGCAAATACCCCCTTAATAGGTAGGGCTTAACTGGTAGGGCATTTTGCGAATGTCCGCCTAGATAGCTACCACCCTCTAGTAGAAAATCTGTCGCCAAGCACCTAACGGTGTGTTTCGGCAGCTGTCCTTGAGAGCCAGTAGTTTTAGGTTAGCCTGAATAACACCTTCGACCTTATCATCACTTACCATCAGGTGAGATAGCGGTCAAAGGCTAATCTATAAGGCATAAAAAAAAAACAATTGATCTAAATCACCACATGGGTGATGTAGCTACTTTTATTTTCTATATGTACATTTACCTATATAGATTCTGACCCTTAACGTGTTTAGGGATGGCCCTTCCAAAATAGCCTATTGTATTCTCGTAAACAGTGAACTTTATTTGAAGGTTCATTATTCAAGCAAACCTTTTGTTAATTATGTCGCTTTCAACCGGGACTTATTTAACGTTGTGTTTTGAAATTTATGAAATATTATTGTCAAATGAAATAAAAATTATTCGACATAATATTATCCTATGAAAACGGTAAATTTTGTTTATTTTCGGGTAACCGGTAATTACAAATAAACTGTAGTTTTTTACAATTGACTAAAAAATATAGGACACTGTGTAATTTTTTTACATAAATTATTAGTGTTATTTTGAAATACAAAAAAAAACTTAAATATCCAATGTGTTAAAATTTTGACAAAAAAATCGACATCAAGCAGAGTATTCTAAAACAATAAAATACACTAAAAAGTTAATAAACCAAGCCATCGCATACAGATTTTATGTTAATTTTTCACGGAAAATGTTAACATCATCAATGTAGTCGAAGCCAAATAAATATGCATTTTTAGGGATACTAACTAAAATTACCTACTCATTAGATATGACTGAAATTTTAATGGGACCACACGACAAGCAAAGCTATTTATAAAAAAAAATCGGTAGACCCTTTAAAAAGTCATACAAAAACAAAACAGATGAATAAGATCCTCGCCCTTTTTGCCGTCGGTTAAAATTAATAAATTAAAATATGTACTTTTTTATATATCTAACACATTGACCCTTTTTCATTTATATGTTATTCTATAACAAAAATTTTAGTAAAAGTAATTGCTTTCTTCATTATTTTGACATAAAAGTTGTGTAACAATGTGTTTTATTTTTATTTTTGTCCTTGTAAACATAATGCCAACTGAATAAAACCTATTCATTGGTGGTCGAACTCACACACTTTCAGGATTCCGTACCAACGCGTAATTTACATTTAGAAATTGTAATTTTTTTGATAAACTGCTTTCAATACGTATTGGCGATGTCATTATATAGCTATGTAGTTTTCTCATAGAGACCCCATACAACAATGACCAGTTAATGTCAACTAGTTAACTAGTTTGGTTCAAAAGATACAGGCTCTTTTTAAGGAGATGATGTGGTCGAAGATGTTGTTCAGGCTAACCTAGAATTACTGGCTCTCAAGCACAGCTGCCGGAACACACCGTTAGGTGCTTGGCGACAGATTTACTACTTGAGGGTGGTAGCTAGCCAGACGGGCATTCGCATAATGCCCTACTACCATGCTATAACGACTGCCATAATTAGACAACAACCGGGACCGACGGCTTAACGTCGCCCTCCGAACTCCGAATTCATAGAGTAATTTCCATTTCCTTTTAGGGAATTTAAAAATAAAGATCTAATATCAAATCCCAACAATGGAAATTATTTATCATTTTAAACAACGACAAAATAAAACACCTTACATTAAACAAAAAAATATATAAAAGCATCGCGAAGAAACAAAGGAGTGCGCGATTAAAGATGCATCATTAAGCAAAATGAACGCTGCGAGCGTCTCTCTGAAAGATATTTCTTTCGGTAACAAATAGAAAAGCTTATTATGTTGTAAAATACGTGTTCAGTTAGTATCTCTTACTCTGGGATGCGATATGCTGTCTTGAAGGTTTCTGTACCTACTTAAGACTAAAAATTTTAATTTGCATGGTGGTAGGGAATTTTGCGAATGCCCGCCTGGCTAGCTACCACCCTCAAGTAGAAAATCTGTCACCAAGCACCTAAAGGTGTGTTCCGGCAGCTGTCCTTGAGAGCCAGTACTTCTAGGTTAGCCTGAACAACATCTTCGACCAGATCATCACTTACCATCAGGTGAGATAGTGGTCAAAGGCTAACCTATCAGGCATAAAAAAAAATACATTTTAGAAATTCAACTTTTTGGGAATTCATGTCTTGGGAATTCAAGTTTCTGGAGCTTTTATTGAGCGATCGTTTATCATCTTCATACCCTTATGCCACTTATATGGGGTCGGTGCAATATCTTCTCTAAAAAACAACACAAGAATTTATTGGTATTTGATTTACAATATGCAGGGAAACACGTCAATCTTCCTGTTATAAGATTGTGAATGTGGGCTGTCATACATTGGGCAAACAAAGATGAGCGTTGGTATCTGGGTAAAAGAACACATTGCTGACATGAAGAACAGACGCTCGACCAAGTCTGCGGTTTGTGAACATGCCCATGTATGCAACTAATGAACTTAAAAACTATTGTACCGATTTGGATACAAATTGTTATGGAAATAGGTTGAGACCCAGGCATCCCCACCCCACATAGTTTTTATTCAACTGTGCAAAAAGAGGTTAATGGTGTTGTGCGATAACCGATATACGCGGGCGGAGCCGTGGCCGGATAGTATTTTATACATTTATGACAGCAGCATGGACATAGAAATAGTACGTATAAGCTGTAGCTATATGTTATGTTGCCAAATTTGACGGTATAATTTTTAATCTTGGATAAGATTTTCTCCTTTGCTAGAGCCGTCTGCCTGCGATGTCAAATTTCAAAGAAGTCAATACAATGTCAATTTTAAAATACGGCAACTCAATTGGTGGCAAAGGTTAAAGTATAGTACCACCAACTTAACTGTGCAGTTGGCGAGGGCGCTGCTGATCAAGGAAATCAAATACAAACTGTCACAATTTGAAGGAATGTTGTAGTTCTTTTCTGCCACCTGAACAGATAAGTTGGTGGGTCTGTAATCATATTTTGATCGCTACAGAGATTAACGTTATTCCCGCATACTCTAGCTTTGCGAAATTGACCCTTAGTAGAATTCCTTCCTCTCCCGTGGGATGCTGGGCTAGAATGTCACCCCCCATTGCTACATGTGGGTGTCGTAAGAGGCGATTAAAGGTAAAATACCGGAAGATGGGCAGCAGCGCCTACTGAGGAACTTCTGCTGCGATATATATAACCCCGGGACGGGAAGCAGTGATGGCTCAGTGGCATTGGCTATGGATTGCCGCGCAGCAGGTCCATGGTTCGGATCCCGGCGCGGGCTTGAGCTTCACCGCATGGTGGAAGGCCATTTTGCAAATGCCCGCCTGGTTAGCGACCACCCTCAAGTAAATCTTGTTGAGAGGAATTTTATGGATCGAAAATAATAAAACGTATTACATGTTTGAAACATTCATATTGACATAGTAGGAATGACAGGATAAATAAAGTATTATAAAAAACAAAGATTAAGAGGAAAACCTTCTTCAACATCCTCCCTTTTTCGATAATCTTTATCGTATAAGTCCCATCATTCCTGAAATTAGATCCAGTCTGGGTTTATGCACTGGCTTAGTCAAAATATCAGCACACTGGTATTCTGTGGGAACATACTTAACTTGAAGTTCTTTTTCAGTAACTAATTCCCTTACATAAAAATGTCTTATAGAAATGTGCTTTGTGCGACGATGTAACTCTGGGTTTTGTGCAAGCTTTATAGCAGCATCATTATCAACTTGTAAAGTAGGGACTTCTATCAAAGTAGTAATTTCATTGAAAAGTCTCTTCAGCCAAACAATCTCACGAGCTGCTTCACTAGCTGCAACAAGTTCTGCTTCGGTGCTTGAGATAGCTACAGAAGTCTGTTTACGACTTGCCCAAGAGATTACTCCTCCTGCATACACGCATAAGATTCCAGAAGTAGAGCGTCCTGTATCGAAATCTCCACCATGATCAGAATCACTAAAACATTCCAAGATTCCAGTTTTGTATCCTTTTTTGTATACAATTGCTGTATCTAGGGTTCCCTGAATGTAACGAAGTATGCGTTTAACCTTGTTAACATCTTCTAAAGAGGGATTTGTAAGTTTCCTGGATACGACACTAATAGCGTATGATATGTCCGGTCTAGTACCTGTCATTAAATAAGCAAGCGCACCAACGGCTTCACGGTAGGGAAATTTAACATCATCCTCTTTTACTGAGCATGGTTGTGCTTCTTTGATGATTGGAGTACTAACGGGTTTACAATCACTCATACCAAAGCGTTTCAGTAGTCTTTTAGCATAATGTTTTTGAGAGACTTTGATGGAACCATCGTTGTTGTTGTTGAAGATTTCCAAACCCAGAAAGTAAGAAGCTGGTTTTGTGGTTATCTTGAACTTCCGTTTCAATTCTGCCAAAAACGTTTCAGATTCCTTTGGGTTCGTTGAAGCAATTAACCCGTCATCAACATAGAGTCCAAGAATTATCTTGTTGTTAAGTCGGTTTCTAATGAACAAACATGGATCTGTGTCACATTGTTTGAATCCTAAAACTTTCAAATAATCAACAATACATTTGTTCCAACATCTTGGAGCTTGTTTGAGACCATATAAACTTCTCTTCAACTTACATACTTTAGTCGTACCATCACTGTATCCTTCTGGCTGATTCATGTAGATATCTTCATCTAATGAACCATTCAAAAATGCAGTTGCTACATCAAACTGTCTGAGGGTTAACCCTTCATTTGCAGCGATACTAAGAATCGATCTTATTGTGGCCATTCTAGCAACAGGGCTAAATGTATCACTATAATCAACTCCTTTCTTTTGTGTATAACCTCTTACTACTAATCTCGCCTTATGTTTGTCAAGACTTCCATCAGCATGGGTTTTAACTTTGAACACCCACTTACAAGAAATCAGTTTTCTGTCTTTTGGTTTATCCACCAAAATCCAAGTTTTATTCTCTCGTAGAGATTTTAGTTCGCTTTCCATTGCTTTTGACCATTCCGCTTTCTGAGGACTTTTTATTGCTTCTTTGTATGATTTGGGTTCATCAAAATCACTAACAATAGTAGACATAATAAAATCTTCAAATCGTTGTGGTGGTCGCAAAGTCGATCTATCTCTTAGATTTATTGTAGAATTTCCTTGTTCATCGTCTTCATCTGAATCAACTTCTGATAATTCAGGCGTAATATAGGCCTCATTAGAATCTTCTTCATTTCGAATAAGTTCATCCGATATTGTAGGCAAATTGGGAATTGTTTCTTCAAAACTCGCACCATCATTCAATGTTTGAGGCATATCTGAAATAGTTGCGTCTTGTAAAATATCCTCCCTTGCATCTAACATTGGATTATTTTCTGTAGTTTTAGGAAAAAGAACCTCCATGTTAACCATTGGACTTTGTTTTTCTGTTTCAGAGACATCTGACTCCAATCCAATAGATCTGATGACTGACTCGTTGAATATTACGTCTCTTGACCTTATCAGTGTTGGATCCGATTTATTGTTTATGCTTAGTAACCGATAACCGTCATCACCATCATAACCAATGAGAATACATTTTTGAGCTTTTCTGGACATTTTCGTTCTCTTTACTTTTGGAACATGAGCATAACATTCACTACCAATGATTCTCAAATGTTTGATTGATGGTTTCTTTGAAAACCATAACTCAAATGGCGATTTTCCTTCTATAGAAGTCGGTCCAGTTCTATTCAGAACATAAGCAGCCGTGTTGACAAGCTCAGACCAACAGGAGAGTGGAAGTTCTTCGTGAGCGTGCATCATAGTACGAGCAGCTTCTACCAAAGTTCTGTTGTCTCTCTCACTACACCCGTTCTGTTCCGGCGTATACGGCATTGTCAAACGGTGTTGGATGCCATGATTATTTAAGATTTTCTTTACAGCTTCATTTTGGAATTCTCCTCCATTATCGCTGAGAATTGTCTTTATAATATGACCAGTAGTCTTTGTTTCGTTTATCATTTCCACAAGTTTATCCTTCACTTCAGACTTGTGTTTGATGAAATAAACATGACGATACTTACTGAAATCGTCTTTAAATAAAACAAAATAACGAAACTTTTGAAATGAATTAGGGAACGGACCACATACATCAGTGTGAATGATTTCTCCTGGTGCTTTAGCTCGATCTCTGGTTCCAAATTTATATCTATGTGTTTTACCATAAACACATCCTGTACATAATTCAGAATCGAGTTTGACTTTTATACCAAGTTCCTTTTCAATCAATTGCTTCACATGTCTTTTATGCTGGTGAGCAAATCTTTCATGATAGAGTTGTAAAATATTTTTCGTTGACAGTGAGTTCAATTCAGGAGTTGAATTTATAATTGTCTTTACCTTTAGTTTATATAGGCCTCCATTCTTGACTCTTGTGCCAATTAAATTAATTTTTCCATCAACTATCAATTGACAAATTTCTCTTTCAGATGTAAAGACACTCTTCTCAAGTTTATCTTGCGCAGCAAGTACGGAAAATAAGTTTTTCTTTATTTCTGGAACATACCATACGTCACACAGTCTAATGTTGTGTGTCTGACCGCGAACGTCTGCTATCAAATCAACTGTACCTTTGCCAATAGCTTGAATTGTGGAGCCATTTGCAGTTGTTACTGTTTGATTATTGCTGAAATGTTGAAAGCTGGAAAATATGTCGTTTCGACTGGTGACATGACTTGTAGCACCATTGTCAACAAACCAACTGTCAAGATCTTCTTCAATAATATTTACGACTTCATTTGTAACAACTTCCATTAATGAGAGGGTCAGATTTGTATTTTTAGCTTGACTTGTCGGTGGGCCAGGCGTTTTAGGAGGTTTCCCGTCCAATAACCACTTACGACATTTTTAAACTTTGTGTCCACATAGTCCGCAATATCCACACTTTTTCTTATGCATAAACTTGTTTTGCACAACTAGCGCTTGTGCTTCAGTAGTACCTTCTTTGGTCAAAAGTGAACGTTCGTAAGCACATACTTGTGCTGTCAGATTGTCTATATTTCGATCTTTTCTTGGCATTAGCATCCAACTAGACTTGAAGGAGAAGTACTTCTCGTCGGGTAAAGTTTCCAAAATCTTGCAGATTAGTAATAACTCTGGAAGATCATATTTGGTTTCACCTTTTTGAAGTTCCATTTTCAATTCATGCCATATATTTTTTTAGTTTGGATATATGCATTGACATGTCATGTGAGGGATCTTTTTTATAGCCAAAGAAACTGTAGCATAGTGAATAGCTTTTGTCTTCAGATATTCCATTGAACAAAGTGTGCAATTCATCCCAAACCTGTTTGGCTGTTGAGAATCTCATGACCTTTTGTAAAGTGGCATCAGACATATTAGCCATCAAAATAAGCATCGCCGTACTATCTATCTTATGATATGCTTCTAAGGTTTTTTCATAATTTGCTTTAATGTCTGCACTTGCTGTAGTAGCTGGTTTTATAGGTTCTATAAGATTTCCATTTATAGCATCCAACCCGCCGGGAGTACCCCTTAAAAGCAACAGTACCTTGCAGCGCCATGTAGACCAATTTTCTTCACCTTCTAAACGACCGATATCAATTTTGCAACTCGTTGACGAAGTCGACATTTTGATAGGCCTTCGTTAGATTTTTCTTGAAAAATGTGGTAACTATTTTTGCAAATTATTTATTTAAACCTTACTTGATACGTAAGTCAATCGTTTCCAATATAATTAAACGCTCTGCTACCATGTTGAGAGGAATTTTATGGATCGAAAATAATAAAACGTATTACATGTTTGAAACATTCATATTGACATAGTAGGAATGACAGGATAAATAAAGTATTATAAAAAACAAAGATTAAGAGGAAAACCTTCTTCAACAAATCTGTCGCCAAGCACCTAATGGTGTGTTCCGGCAGCAGTCCTTGAGAGCCAGTGAAATTACAGGCACATGAGACTTAATAATTATGTCTCAAGGTGACGGGCGCAGTGCAATTCGTGACTTTTGACGAAATGGATCTGTTATAGGCAGAGGTTAGTCCACCCAACATCAGGTGGGCCTCGAGAAAAAAAAAAAAACTCACCAAGGTATCGAATGCAGGACTTGCAATTCCAAAGCGACGCTCTACGCTACTCGACCGACACAACAACGATGCAGACAATTTTCTACTAATCGTAATAAAAAAAAACGCCTGCCAAGCGTAGGGATTATGACAAACCCCCATATATATGAATAGGGAAGGCTGTGTTCAGCAGTGGACAATCCGACTGTTACTGTATAGAAATATACTGTGTTGAACATTCGATTCCAATACAACCAGAAGAAAGTGTGATGTAAAAAATGTTATATGTCATAATACCCAATTCAAAAGAGGCCATATTTCACTCCTAAGCCCTAATATGAGGTATCAATCGTTGACTGGCGTATATTGCGGCCTTTTTAATTAAAACACGCTCTAAGAAAGGGAAATTCAATTTTGCAAGTATAACGTCTTATACTGATGTTTACTTCAATGGATGTGGCTTTCATAATAAGAAAATTATAATGGATGGCCGTCTACGTATTACCTTACGTCAACCTGCGTTTAGAATTCGCCATGCCAGTTTTTTTTTGATCGATTAAGCACGAGGCCCACCTGATGTTAAGCGGATTAACCTCTGCCTGTAACAGATGCATTTCGTCACAGGTTACGAATTGCACTGCAACCGTCTTGAGACACAGATGTTAAGTCTTATTGTACCTGCATTTTCACTGGCTCTCAAGGACTGCTGTCAGAACATACTGTTAGGTGCTTCGCGACAGATTTTCTACTTGAGAGTGGTCGCTAAAATGCCCTTCCACCATGCGGTAAAGCTCAAACCCGCGGCGGGGGAATTCATACCATGGACCTGCTGCGTGGCAGTCTATAGCCAATGCCACTGAGCCATCACTGCTTCAAAAATACTATGACTATATTATTAATAATATTTTTCTCATAAGTAAACGTGAATTACATAATTACAAATATACGAAAGGAAAAATTTAAGTCATGTGCGGGATTCGAACCCGCGTCCATCCACCCCTTTTAGCCGGGGTATGCTCTAACCAATTGAGCTAACATGACATGACGTCATAACTCAAATGTTTCTTATCGTTCTTCAACCATCGTATTGGGATGGAAAAATGTAATCCGCGTTATTGCAAACATAACAATATAAAAAAAAATGTAAACATGAATAATAATAACAAATATTTTAAAAGTATTTTACGAAAACATTTAATTAATTATTTAATAAAACACTTAAAAAATCTTTATAAAAATGATATATATCTAGTGACAATTCCGCCTAATTTCCTATTAAGCCGACGTGACGTCATAAACGCCACGCAGCCAAACCGGAAGAGTATTCGACGCGTTTCGCTTCTAAACGAAGCATCCTCAGGAGGTCTTGACTCTACGAGCGCACGATCGAGTCTCGATCGTGCGTCACTAGATATATATCATTTTTATAAAGATTTTTTAAGTGTTTTATTAAATAATTAATTAAATGTTTTCTTAAAATACTTTTAAAATATGTGTTATTATTAAAAATGGATTTCCGCAAAGTAACGCCTAAATCTATTCATTATCGTAAACATGAATGTTAATTTAGATCTTTATTAGCCAATGGTCTCTTTTTTATCTTAACGACATATTGTCATCAAAACACATTGTCTCATAATACCTCTTTAGATCTTAACGAGAAATTGAGATCGGTAAAATATTGTCACATCGTCTCTCCCTAGATCTTGGGGCGCTAATGTTCGTCGGAATTAGGGCACCGAGGCGAGCGCAATTTTTCATTCTGTCACCGAGGCCGTCGCCTGAGCTCAGCCGCGTCACACGACCTACCCGATAACGTACATTTTGAATATTATCTCATAGTTTTTCGCTATCGATAGACTCCGAATGATGGCGACATAGCTTTTCGAAGCATTCAAAGTCATCGTCAATATTTCTTTCATTTGGAAGCAATGATGGCCAAGCGGTTATAGCTATAGACTGCAGTGCTGTCGGTCCATGGTTTGACCACGGCCGGCTTGAGATTCATCGCATGGTGAGAGGGCTTTTTTGCGAATGCCCGCCTGGCTAGCTACCACCCTCGAGTAGAATATCTGTCATCCATCTGTCAATCACCTTACAGTGTGTCTCGGCAGCAATTCTTGAGAGCCAGTAAAATTACAGGCAACAACTTTATGTATCAGGATGACGGGTGCAGTGCAGTTAGTTACTTGAACAAATGCGTCTGTTATAGGTAGAGGGTACTGCTTAACATCAGGTTGGCCCTCGTGCTTGTTCCGTCACAATGAAGTATAAAAACAACAATAATGGAGACCAGAAATTTTTACTTATTTAGCTATACGCGATTATGACACATTCAAACTACTGAGAGATTGTTCCAAGTTATATTACATAATTTTTTTGTGGGGTGCCGGGCTAGTGTGCCGAGTGTAATACCCTCACGTCTTCACGTGGGTGTCGTAACAGGCGACCAAGGGTTAATTATCGGAAGGTACTGGCAGCAATGCCTTCTGAGGAATTTCTTTTTTACACTGCGATCCCTAGACACCTGCCAAGTGTGGGGATTATGACAAATATAAAAAAAAATAGGCTGTGTTCAGCAGTGGTGAATCTGGCTGATACAGAGAAGTTCCTAATTATTACAATGGTTCTAAACTTTTCTTTTATGAAAATTTGTTTACTATTTCCAAATTTTAAAAACAAAGTCGAAGCTTCTTGTAGCACTGGCCTTCTTTGAATGTAATAAATACAAGCTTTGGATTTGAGCTGAAATATTTGTTAGGCTAAAATAATGTAGTTTTAGGATTTTTAAAATGCAGGTATAGTTTATTTAGTTAAAACAGTTTAAACTAAATTCTTGTTTTATAAACATACAATGTGCTGATTCAGTCCATTTTCACTAAGATCAAGTTTGTTGTCTGCCTAATATAACACTTTTGTAAAATACATTATTAATAATGTAAGTTATGATAATAAGTTAAATTATCATAACTTACAGTACATTAACTTGCATGATATGTCAGGGCAAGAAGAATGAATATGGTAAGTGCAATTAAACCTTGACACAACTAATTTTAATCATTGTATATATTTTTAGGCGATAACTACATGCATGGATATGTCTTATTCTATTATTTTCTTTTAAATAAAATACACTAAATGAAAACTAAGATAGGGTCTATGCTGTGTAGTCTATGCTGGATACCACCCACATAGATATCTAAAGGAGATGTCTACCCACGCAGACACATGTATCGATAAAAGTATCTGAGCATCGAAAATAAGAAAGCATTAAATAATAAACTTTATATATACCTCTCGAAGTCTCCAATTTACAACATCGTTTCGCATTAAGATTCCAGATTGAATCGTCCAAAGTAACGTTAACCTTCCTTCCGGGCAACATATCGTTATGGGCATATAAAAACATTATTACAAGCTATTTGTATTTCCAACCCCCTTTCAACCCCCTATCATCAAACCAAACGAGACAAACCCCAATAAAGCAGGTCGAGGAGGTGACATACGCTTTTGGTGAGGTGATTCACAAATATTTTTTTTCAATAAATTATCATTGCAATATCTTTAATTTACAAAAGAACAAAAATAATTCATTTAAAAATTGTAAATATAGGTTAAATGTAAAAAACGTACCATTCTCGCAAAACATTACTTTTTTTTAAGAAATTTAAATATATTATCTATTTGAATTGATTCTACTCATCACTAGACTACAATTAATAATAGAATATTAACATAAAGTTTTCTCAATGTTTACCTTAAATAAGGTATCGGTATTAAGTAGCAAAAATAAACCTTACTTTTTTTTACCTTTATTTCATTATTTATTTTTGTTTTGAACTTTCTGTTATTTTATTTATGTCCCGTGGGGTGCCGGGATAGAATGTTATCCCTCATGTAGGTATCGTAAGGGGCGACTAAGGGTAAAAGGCCGGAGGTGGGTAGAAGCGCCGTCTGAAGAACTACTATCTTAAACTGCGATCCCCAAGATGCCTGGCAAGCGTGAGGATAACGGCAAACCCCACCTTGATGGAGGAGGCTGTGTTCAGCAGTGGACAACCCGGCTGATACAGTAATATAGTACAGTAACATAAATATACAAATAGTTTACTCTAATATTACTAAATTATTGCAAGAAATACACTTTATTAACTATTAATATAAATACCGAAATACTTAAGAATTGTTTCCACGAATAAAAAAGCTCTTTAGATCTTGTTGGTTTTTGAAAACGCGTCTTGCTCTACAAGTTCATTGACTTCCGTAGTAAGAACTACGGAAGTCAATGAACTTGTAGAGCAAGACGCGTTTTCATTAACATACTCTAACCTTCTTAATTGCTTCTTATAATAAAAAAATCCTAGCACCTTTGTGAAAACAACCGCAACCTCTCTGTCTATATCACAAATCGCGAGCAGTAATTTTAAAAACAACCATAATAAAAGAGCGCGTCCATTCCGACAACCATCACAACACAACTGCGAACGATCTCACAAAGCCTGCGATACGGCTCAAGTGATAAAATGGAGGCCTTATTTCATTTTGTCATTTCAAAAGGACAATAATAATATCTCATGTTGTAAAAAATAAACGGATTTTCTTAAATATAGCTGTATTTGTTCAAGATTTTTATGTAGCAATTTTTTTCTCTTATGATGATTTTTTGTATTGTAAATAAAATTCAAGTAGAACATGCTTGCAATGTCCATTAGGTGTCAGTTATAAAAAACGGTTAAAAATGCAGTTGGCATTTTACTTTCTAATATATCCAGTTTTGTGTGAGTTTGCTACTGTAAAAATTTCTTGTACAGTCATAAGTCTGGAAATTTGCTTAGTGAACCTAAACACGTCACGCAAAACTGGGGGCTTAGTCAGATATGTTTGAATCCCAAGCTATAGGGAGCGAGCTTCTATCGGGCACAGTTCCAGCTTGCAAAGTGAGCCTATGATGCCACTCGACTGCCGAGAATACTTGCTTACAAGAATGTGCATTGGGTTATAGATACATAGCTAAAACAGTGCGTGCCACATAAAACACTTATCATTTTATAATTTAATATAAATTTAGTAATATATAGTTTTTTTTTGAAAGTAACAATTTTAATTCCAGCGCGACTTAAACCTTCAACCATTACATTACATTACAACATTACATACCTTGTAATAGAAGTGGGTTCTGGACTGATGAATTTTAAATTAATTCAAAAATCAACTTAGTTATATACAATTACTAATTATTAAAAACCATAATAAAAATAAATATTTTCTTGATCATTGTGAAAACCAACAAAAAGTTACTGCGAACAATCTAACAATGCCTGTGCTACGGCACAAGTGATAAGATAAAGGCCTATTTTATGTTGTATATAGTATATATATTTGAAACAGACATTTTTGTTGTGATTAAAAATAATGAAAGCTATTTTTATTATTAAAAACACTGGCAGTGGAGTTATTATTACATCGATAAGATTTATTACTCAACAGCCAACTGATGTAGATCAAGATCCTGAATGAGGCTTTCGATAAAAAACCGGCCAATTGCGAGTGGGACTCGCGCACGGAGGGTTCCGTAACTAAATATTCTGTGAATAGTTAAAGCGTCTAACTGTCTGTGTTATTAGTATTGAGCAAGAAACAGAAGAAAAAACAAGTTTGTTGTATGGGAGCCCCCTTAAATATTTTTAGTATTTGTTGTTATAGCGGCAATAGAAATAAATCATCTGTGAAAATTTCAACTGTCTAGCTATCACCGTTCTTGAGATACAGCCTGGTGAAAGACGGACCGACGGACGGATGGACAACGAAGTCTCAGTAATAGGGTCCCGTTTTTACCCTTAGTGTACGGAACCCTACAACCGAAACATTGTGTATCGTGATATCAACTCACAGTAAGTTGTTTACGAATACACTATTGAATTTTATATTCGAGTTTTATTAAAAAAAATAACATTAACTATTACATACTGCTTTTGAGTGTGCAAAATCAGGGGCCAATTTTTCTGCTAATATCTTGTAACTCCGACCACCAGTCATCAATCTAAATAGAACAGGGCGCGTAAACTGAAGAATACAAACGCGGAAGGTTCCCAAGATGTCTTTTATCTATTAAAATAATTGCACGGAAGCTAGCCCTATAAACTATGTGCAGTTATCTGGAAGTAGGGATGGGGTAAGTGTACATCAATTTATCGATGAGTATAAAAAAGTTCTAATTGGTATCACATTTATACTATTCATTTATTACGTGAATTTACATATTAATTAAAAAAGACTTATATATATGTAACTAGAGTTACTTATTCAACAAAATCAAGGATAACTATTTTTGCAATCATGGGCCAATTGAGGTAAAAATATAAAACAACGTATGTGTTTCAGAAAATTTCTACCTTTAAATCCAGTTTCTGATGACAACTGCGGTTACAGAAACGAATATTGATACAGCACGAAATTACTTGTAAAGAGTTGTTAGCAAATTCGTATGTAGGCATTGGAATGAGCCAAGTGCAAAACATTTTGCATGTATATCTGAAGGTTTGGAAAATTTGCACTCGATGGATACCGCATGATTTCACGGAAGATCAGAAACGACTGCATGTGGAGTGGTGCAATAAAATTATAAACATATTTATTGGAGGACAATCATAGCCTGTCAATAATATGGTGATGGTTACAGAACCTGGATGTTTTGCGTTAAACTAGAAAGAGAAAGCCAGTCAGATTGGGTCTTTCCTTTTGAATATTTACTGACAAAAGTTAAGTTATCGCATTGGTAAGAAAGTGGTTGCCTTTTTTTTGCAAATTAGAGCATTACACTATATTATTGCTAGAAGACCAAAACGCAGATTGGTACATCAACAATTGCTTGCAGCAGAATCTTAGAAAGAGTTCGTGAAAAGCAGCTTTAAAGCAACGTCATCGTTCATCACGGTAACGTATGCTCACCTTCCGCTAAGATAACGGAAGGGTGTTTGAAGGATTCAGATGTACAAGTGATGACGCTTCAGCTATACAGCCTAGACCTCGAACCTTGCGACTTCTTTTTGTTTCCTAAATTTACAGACAGATTTAGAGGCACATACGCCTATAATATGGTCGTATTTATCAAGATTCAGAATCTATCAGTATGACCTAGGTATCAACATTAAGTACCTCCAAAACTATTTAACTGATATATAAAATAAAATATTTGTACGTAATATTGTAATATTGCAACAACAGGCTTTTAAAGCTACGGTAAATATATTAACTATAAATGATATAGTATTTCAATAACTGTCAAGATTGTGTTTATTATTTCTGTAATTTGATCTTCATTCGTTACACGAAGCCTCTAATTCAGAATCTTAATAAATCACCCAAAGCCACACTAATCACGTAGCGTTCATTACTGTTCAATTGATTGTATGTAATCTTTAATTTAGTGCCCACTCGTACAATAGTATGGATTGCTCGATAATTCAACGTATTACCCATTAGTGGTGAAGTGATTGTACACAATGTTAATGCAGTATGGGAAATTTAAGAGGTTGTAAAATATATATAAAAAAGAACTCAAACAAAATATCAACAGTAGAGAAGCATTTTTCTCTTATATAAATAAACGTTATACGTTATGTTTGGTAGAGGTGCATATATATACTTCCATGTCAGATGTTTTAGTTACTATGTTATCGCCCTCATCCAATGCGTATTTCCATCTGCCGGGTACATATCATATACTATATTTATATTCCTGACTGCAGCTTTTAATTAAATTAGAATTATTAATAGATAAGGAAGATGTAAATATACTGGGTAAGTACTCTTGGTACCCAGGGAATTCAACTCAAGTCCTCTCAGGTTTCGTTGTTAGGTTTGCGCCGATGGACCAGCGTGTGCCAATAATGTTTTGTTAGTTTGTATTAAGTCTAAAATAAACACAAAATCACAAAGTGCATACTTATAAAACGATAGAAACCTAGAAGAAGTCACTGTACGCTATTACAGATCAATTCGAAAAAAAATGCATAGGGCATGTATTTTTTTATAACTTGAACTTGAACTAGCCGGAGAAATTTCTATACCTACGTAAGTTCAATATGAATTTATGATTATCATTATTCATCCACACAATTTAATAATGATTAAAAATGGCAAAAAATTAGTGATGTTATCAATTGTAAATAACAACTGTTGAACTATCGATACTCCTAACTTTCGTACTCTCATATAAAATCGAGTTACTGATATGTTCTGTATGAGCTATGGCAATTATCACGAAAGTACTGGCTGACAGCAGTCATGTAATTTCAGTAATTTGTTTCGACAACTTGACAATAATATTGTAATATATTAGGTCCTTACATATGAAATTGGCGTTTTGTATGGGAGGAACAAAAAGTCGAATATTTTTTAATATAATATATTTAATTAATCAAAGTATGAACCATTATTTTCTATGCACTTTTGCCATCTCATAGGTAGTTCATTGATCCCTTTACTAAAAAAACCAGTCGGACGGGAATCAATAAAATCTTTGAAGGCGATTTGGACTGCCCCATCGGAGTTGAATTTTTTCCCTTGCAAGAAGTTATCCAAATTTCGAAAAAAATGGTAATCTATTGGAGCAAGGTCCGGGGAGTACGGAGGATGTCTTAGACTTTCCAATTGAAGCTCTTCTAATTTAGTAGCCGTCTGTAGCGCAGTGTGTGGTCTAGCGTTGTCGTGAAGCAGCAGTGGCGTGGAGCGATTGACCAGCCTAGGTTGTTTAGCCGCTAGCTTTTCCATCATGGTTTGCAATTCCTGACAATAGACATCAGCCGTAATAGTCTGGCCAGATTTGAAAAAACTGTAATGAACAATACCGGCACTAGTCCACCAAACGCTTACAAGTAACTTTTTTGGGGTTAATTTTCGCTTGGGGCAGGATTTGGCTGGCTGGCCAGGATCTAACCATTGCGCTGAGCGCTTCCGATTATCGTAAAGAACCCATTTTTCATCACAGGTAATGATTCGGTTTAAAATACCTTCATTATTGTGCCGGTTTAGTAATGTAACGCAGCAGTCGACGCGCGTTTGCCGGTTTGTTTCAGTCAATTCGTGAGGTACCCACCTTTCAAGCTTTTTAATCTTCCCAATTTGCTTCAAGTGAATTAAAACAGTTTTATCACTAACATCGCAGCCTGCAGCTAACTCGGACGTGGTTTGCGATGGATCCGCTTCCACAATAGCCTTCAACTCTTCATTATCAACTTGAGTCTCAGGCCGTCCACGGGGCTTGTTCTGCAGGTCAAAATTTCCAGAACGAAAACGTTGGAACCAAAAACGAACTGTGTTTTCTTTTGCAACACGACCGCCATACACATCATTCACCCTTCGAGTTGTTTCCGCAGCACTAGTGCCACGGCGGAACTCGTACTCGTAAATAATGCGATATTTAGGTTTTCCATTTTGTAAAATGAGTGACGCAAACAGAAAAAAACAGAAGAAAAAAAACAAATGAATGACGATCATCGAAGCACAAATACATGAGTCTATAGCTGTACAAATTTGAATTTGGAATTCCTTACCAAAGAGGAGAAATTCGTGATTAAAGTGGCCAGTACGAAAAACGCCAATTTCATATGTAAGGACCTAATATTTTGTGTTCTGTGAATGTTGGTAATAGCCACAAGTAATTGATGCGTGTTTTGTTTTCAGTGGCGTACTTAGAACGAATAATCATTTGAGACGAAGCGATAAGCTAAGCCTATTAGCTATAAAAAATAATTGAATTTTCTTCGATTGCACTAAAACTTGCTTGAGTGTTTTTTTACTATTAAGTAGCTCGATTTTTTAACTAGTTCACTATAATATACGATAATGTATCTAAAAAAACTAATTTTATTTCGTCTATATATCCCTGACGAGTTGGGCAGTGGCGTTTAAGTACTTTTTATACGATTTGGTAGTAGGGCGAGCATATTACCACCTACTGAGCAGAGTTCCTTAGTCCAAACTGCTACTGATAATTTATATGCCATCTAACCTACATAACTGACTCACCCAGGTATCGAATCCAGAACTCAAAATTTCAAAGCGACGCTCTACTCCACCAATGATGCAGACAATTAGGTATCGTTATCGTATGTACATTACATAATATTAATAACTTATTAAATATAACTTTTTGAAGCGCTCGTAGCGAACTTTACTTAGATGTTCTCAACCGATCAGCAAAGTTAAGCAACGTCGCGCGCGGTCATGAGTTGGATGGGTTACCGCTAGTGACATTACTACTGAGCGTTTCCGTGCTTCGGAGGGCACGTTAAGCCGTCGGTTCCAGTTGTCGTCTTAGTATGGCAGTCGTTATAGCATGGTGGTAGGGCATTTTGCGAATGCCCGCCTGGCTTGCTACCACCCTCAAGTAGAACATCTGTCTAACCTAACAGTGTCCTTGAGAGCCAGCACTTCTAGGTTAGCCTCAACAACATCTTCGACCACATCATCACTTACCATCAGGTGAGATAGTGGTCACAAAATAACCTATAAGGCATAAAAAAAACAACTATATCGGTAAGATACTCGTTTATCGATAAATCAAACAGTATTCAAATCTCAACTCTATTTTTAATTTGATCACATTGCCGTCTGACAACAAAGATTGCATTCGTTTATTCGTTCCTTTTCAACGATACTTTAACTTGTTACAACGCTTTTCTTTACATTTGCTAGTTTTTAAACTGTTTAAGATTCCGTTTTGTGCGAACATTGAGATGTTCAAAGTTTTAATGAATGGGTTTTAAGACGTTCCTTTCAGTATGAATTTAAATAGGAATGTTCCATTCAAGATAGTTTTGTGGCTTTGTTATGTTTACGTCCTTATTATTCTTGTCATATAAGCTTACACATACAACTTATAATACAAAATTACAAAATACGAGAAGAAAAATTTTTGTCATGTGCGGGATTCGAACCCGCGTCATCTACCCCTATAGTCCGGGGTTCTGTAATGTAAGTAGCAGAGCATGCGTTATTGCAAAAAAAAAAGGTTGCGTCATCATTAACAAGTTGAAAGCTAATTGCAAAATTAGTCGTGTTTGTAGTACAATGTAATTAAACGAACCCAGACCATCACCCCTATAGCCGGGGTACGCTCTGACCGACTCCTGTAACATGACTCATGACGCATAACTCTAACTTTTCCTCTCGTTCTTTAACTTTTTAAAGCAGTGATGGCTCAGTGGCATTGGCTATGGCCAGCGGGCTTGAGCTTCACCGCATAGTGGATGGGCATTTTGCGAATGCCCGCCTGGCTAGCGATCACCCTCAAGTAGAAAATCTGTCGCCAAGCACCTAACGGTGTGTTCAAGCAGCAGTCCTTTCGAGCCAATGAAATTACAGGCACATGAGACTTAACAACTATGTCTCAAGGTGACGGGCGCAGTGTAATTCGTGACTTGTAACGAAATGCAACTTTTTTTTTATGCTTGATTGGTTATCCTTTGACCACTATCTCACCTGATGGTAAGTGATGATGTGGTCGAAGATGTTGTTTAGGCTAACCTAGAAGTACTGGCTCTCAAAGACAGCTGCCGGCTTTTGTTATAGGCACAGGTTAGTCCGCTTAGCATCAGGTGGGACTCGAGTTAGTTCCGTCACAATTACATTAAAAAAAAACGTCTTTTGGGGACGGATCGACATTGGCAGGTAAAATGATTTGAACCACAAAAAAGACTTATTTGTCAATTAGCTTTAAACTTATTTACAATGACGCAACCCTATATTCTAACGCTAGTAAGACGCGGGTTCGAATCCCGGTCGTAGGTCAAATTTTTCCTTTCGCTGTAAGTAAGCTTCTTCACTTAGTAGGAGCAAATGTAAAAATCACAATGTTAGGAATATATATTTGTTTAAACAGAATAAATTATATTTTAAAAATAGACAACAAGTTTTTTTTTCTAGTCTTACCTATGAGCTAGAAAAAAAAACTTTTGAATCCAATCTCACTTGATGGTTAGTGATGATGCTGAAACCAGAATGGAAGCTGGTTTCCAAGGGCTGCTACTGGAGCACACTAGGTGCAAAGCGACAGTTCTTCTTATGTAAGAAAAAAATATACATTTATTCTTATTATTTTATTGTGACGGAACAAGCCCGAGGCCCACCTAACTCTCTAACTAACCTCTGCCTATAACAGACGCATTTCGTTAACGACGAATTGCACTGTGCCCGTCACCTTGAGACATAGTTGTTAAATCTCATGTGCCTGTAACTTCACTGGCTTTCAAGGACTGCTGCCGGAACACACCGTTAAGTGCTTGGCGAGTGAAGCTAAAACCCGCAGCGGGATTCGAACCATGGACATGCTGAACAAAACATTTGCTACGATAAACTGGTAACACGTGATAAATAACATCAACATTTTTCGTGTTTGAGCTACGATGGTACGACACAAACACACACAGACAGACAAAGGCTTTAAACTTATATATACCCTTTTAATATTTTTATTTTTGCCATGACGCATGCTATGTGGATTACACTACAAAATTACTTAAATATCACAACGAGAGGAAAAACTACAGTTATTTTATTATATCTCGAACATGACTATAATTTTTACTATTATTTTGTAATTTTACCTTTGTAGCTTCAGGAGTTAAAAACAATTACAATCATCAATTTCTCTAACTTTTCAAAAGTGCTCTTCAATCCAAAATACTTAAAAACTTTCTAATATTGTAGCAAATTACAGAAAATCGTCGACGTAACTTTGACAAAAACTTTTTAAATAATAATTTTGCTCTCCCCCGAACGTCGTTGGATTGATGATAAAATAATTCCTAGCAGGAAGTCGCAGTTTTTATGTTAAACCAAGTTGACAGTGAAGAATGGATGGATTAATTTCTTTCGCCATTTCACGCGCGTTTGGTCGCCATTTTTCGCTCTAGAAATACTTGTAGGAAAAAGTATGTTTTGGTGGTCAGTGAGTGAAAAGAGCATTCGTTATTTCAACTAGTGTTATGTGAGATGAAATGGGAATAAATACAATATTACAAAAAAAGACGAAAAAAATATTAGTAAAATTTTTCTTTGTGTAAAACTTAGAGATGTCATTGAACTGCAATACGTGATAAGATTACCTTTCGGGAAAAAGTTGTATGGGTGGTAAAAAAGCCTTTTTAAACTTTCGTACTCCATTGCACAAAATCGCTTTCCCAATTAATTGAAAGGTTTCATAAATATTGCAATAGTAAATATACTGAACGAATGACGGAACAAAACTCCATTAACACTTTGAAAATCGACTTGGAAAACTAATTTTAAAATCGCAAAAACAAACTGCCCCTTGCCTCCACTTTCAAAGCGAAAATATAGAGTTTTCTCTCCGCTCGCAAAAGTGTGACGTTTCATTTGCTAGTATTATTGAATTTGACTTATTGGAACGGTCTGGCTACCTTCGGTTGACAGACAGAGAAATATGTAGAGTAGTGTATGCATCGAAATGTATAAAATAAAATTTCTTGAAATAAATTTATCTGTTAGACTCATTCGACTCGTGTTATTTGAATTAGGAAGATGGCATTTGATATGTGTTGGATGATTAAGATTATATTCATTTATATTACAGTCACTGTCTAGACACCAACACGGGCAATGTATATATACTTTACCGAAAAACGTGTAAGGTGTTATAAATTATTAGAGCAGATTATTTTGTTCCGAGCGGGAATCAAACCCACGTTCCCCACTTTCAGGTGCCTCAACAACTCGATGTGAAGCCGGGGACGCGGGTTCGATTACCGCTCGGAATAAAATGATGTGGTCTAATAACTTGTAAATGTGATTTTTTTTCAGCACGCAATAGCGCTTGTTAACATATTTAAAATGAATTTTATGTGATGTAAATTATTTGATTTTAGGAGGTTTTTCTCGTTAGTATATTCTCGTTATACATTCTAGCTTGTTATATTTCTTTTGAAGCAATGATGGCCAAGCGGTAATAGCTATGGACTGCCGTGCCGCAAGTCCCTGGTTCGATCGCCACCGCCGGCTTGAGCTCCACCGCATGGTGAAAGGGCATTTTGCGATTGCCCGCCTGGCTAGTTTCCACCCTCAAGTAGGAAATCTGTCGCCAAGCACTTAACGATATGTTTCGGCAGCAGTCCTTGAGAGCCAGTGAAATTACAAGCACAAGAGTCTGAACAACTATGTCTCAAGGTCACGGGCGCAGTGCAATCCGTCAGTTGTGGTGAAATGCATCTGTTCTAGGCAGAGGTTAGTCTTATATAATATCTCTCGCTTTATATAAGGTGGGCCTCAAGCTTGTAACGTCACATTAATATAAAAAAAGCTAGTAGCATGGTCACGACCAATAGTCTCACATGGATAGGTACAGGTAATAAGGGCGTTAAGAGAGTAATTAGTGCAGTGTAGTTTATGCAGCTCGTCAAAACTCTTGCTGCTCAATAGGTCAAAGGGGCGTCTTTGACCTATTGAGCAGCAAGAGTTGTGACGAGCTGCATAAGCTACACTATACATTTCTGTACATATTTTTATATTGCTTACCATCACTTAATGTGGAAACCAATATAGGCTATTCATTTAAGAACTTATAGCTTGAGGTAAGTACCAAATCCAACTGTTGATCTCATTTTGGGTCGGCGCTTAGTTGAAAAAGTATTTAACGCATTCATCCGCTCCATACCTACCATGTTCCAAGTCCAAACCCAAGCCAGGTGGGGCGGTTAGAGGGAACGTTCGACTCGGCTATTTGAAATTACAACTGAGGGGAAGATATACAGTGTATATAGTATAGCTTTAGATGAACGACCGACCTTGATGGTAAATAAATATTGCAGTAGCTCATGTTACGGTTTTTGAAAATGTATGTTTAGGTCACAGTGTAGAATGTATGGACTGTGGTCAAGTCTACAATTGTTTAATTTTTGGTCTATTTATTCTAAATTTTTGAAATATTATCAAAAACTGTTTAAAGAAATATTTAAATTTGTTTGTTGTAGTAAATGTTATATTTTTTGGTTTACCCACTATTTAATAGGACGGAAGGTTTTTTCACAAGACAAACTTTTTGTTTTGTAGAGCATTGCTTTGCAATTTCGAGACCCTGTGTTCAATACTAGTTTTTTTTTGCAACGGTGCCACAAAAAACATATAGAAAAGTTTAAACATTTTGATACCTACTTTTTTCCAAAGGCGGTATAGTATCGTATAAAGTTATTCTACTGAAATGCAGTTATACTGTGTCAGGATGGATGGTCGAGCTCTTAGTTAATAGGACAGTTGTCGAATCTACGGAGTGTTGATTAAAAGGTGTCGGATTTAGTGGGCGGGCGGTGATTCTTCAATCTGGTTTATGGGTTTTCGGGGATATCTTTCATAAAAACCCCTATCCTACAAAATCTAGAAATTTTTCGAGCGTATAATTTTGCACATTTTTTTTCATAGCTGATAAGCTAGCCTTTGACCACTATCTCACCAGATGGTAAGCGCTGCTGCCACACACCGTTAGGTGCTTGGCCACAGATTTTCTACTTGAAGGTGGTAGTTAGCCAGGCGGGCATTCGCAAAATGCCCTACTAACATGCTATAACGACTGCCATCCTAAGACAACAACCGGGACCGACGGCTTAACGTGTCCTCCGAAGCACGTGCACGCTCAGTAGTAATGTAACTAGCGGTCACCCATCCAACTCATGACCGCAGCGGACGTTGCTTAACTTTGTTGATCGGTTAAAAACAGCTAAGCAAACTTCGCTACGAGCGCTTCAAAAATGGAAAGGAATGGTTTTATAGTGTACATCAGTAATTGAAATCAGTCTGCATGCAGACGTTCAAATATATATACAAGTTTGTCACAATAATTTACTAATTTCTTATTTATTTTTTTTATGCCTGATAGGTTAGCCTTTGACCACTATCTCACCTGATGGTAAGTGATGATGTGGTCGAAGATGTTGTTCAGGATAACCTAGAGTTACTGGTTCTCAAGGACAGCTGCCGGAACACACCGGTAGGTGCTTGGCGACAGATTTTCTACTTGAGGGTGGTAGCTAGCCAGGCGGGCATTCGCAAAATGCCCTACCACCATGCTATTACGACTGCCATCCTAAGACAACAACCGGGACCGACGGCTTAACGTGCCCTCCGAAGCACGGAAACGCTCAGTAGTAATGTCACTAGCGGTCACCCATCCAACTCCTGACCGCGCGCGACGTTGCTTAACTTTGCTGATCGGTTGAGAACAGCTAAGTAAACTTCGCTACGAGCGCTTCATAAATCATCCTTAATATCTAAAACCAATTAAACAAGAGCTAGTCACTTATACATTTCTGAAATGTATGTCCATCTAATAATGAAAACTCTCTTGGAAGCTTGTTATGCAAATATATACAAATACTAGTATTTCGGGCAGTGTGCGGGCCGCATGCGGCCCGCATTTATCGTTGTGCAAGTTTGAACAATATCAAAACACCTTATACATTAAAAAAAGTATGTTCAAAACTCCATTAGAAGTATGAAATCCCATATTAACTCTCAATACAATAAAGAACAATACTATAGCCACTAAACCAGATTCACCCTACTGCCATAAAAAGGTGGTACGGGCAGAATGGGACCAAGGTTCTAAGTCACTTTTGTTAAGGAACCCCACTCGTAGGTGCTTCGCTTACCGCGGGCAGTTGCCATGGAGACCAGTCAGAGACGTGGAAAAAACTCTCAAGTCTGAGCTCGGCCTTCGGCCTCGCAAGTTACTAACACGGCTCGACCTGCGGCCTCGCCTTGCGCTCGCCCTGCGGGCTCGCGGCCAAAGAGTTCGGCCTTCGGCCTCACCAGGAGCTCGCCCTTCGGGCGCGCTACACGGCCAGTAGGACAATTACTCCAAATTCAGTTGAAAATCACACAAAAACTTCTTATACAGTCGACATAGATAAGGTCAAATACTCCAAATAAGGTATAAAGAATGAGAGTAGCACATTTGACAGGTGTCATTCGACTGCTCTCCCGATTCCCTATGACATTTGTTAAAACACCCCCAACCTATCTCTTACCGTTTTCGAGATACGTAGTCCAGCTTTACTTGGCAGGCGTCATTTCTAGGGTTTTTAATTTTTTCCCTACTAAGCTAAACCCCTTAGTCATTTTTGTAATACATTACTTTAACCGTACTCAACTCTTTCTGGTAGAAACAGCTTCTTTTTTGAGGGATCGAAGGATTTTGTATGGCGGCCATTTTGAAATCCGCCATTTTGGATTTTTGACAAATGTCATCCGACTGCTCTCCCGATTCCTTATGACATTTGGTCAAGCAGCCCCTACCTATCTCTTACCGTTTCAGAGATACGCCGTCCAATTTTACTTGGCAGACGTCATCTTTGAGTTTTCGGATTTTTCCCATACTCACACAAACCCCTTCTACACTTTTCCCATACATCACTTTCTTCCTACTCGACTCCTTCTGGGAGAACAATGATGTCAGTCAGTCAGTCAGTCAGTGAGTCAGTCAGTCAGTGTACGGTAATCCAGCTTTATATATTATAACTAGTTTTTCGGGCAGTGTGCGGGCCGCATGCGGCCCGCATCTATCTTGAGTCAGTAGGAACTGTCATAAAAGCACGTTATACATTAAAAAAAAGTAATATCCAAAACTCCAATAGAAGTATGAAATACTATATAAACTCTATATACAATAAAGAACCATACTGTAGCCACTAAAGCAGATTCACCCTACTGCCATAAAAAGTTGGTACGGGCAGAATGGTACCAAGGTTCTTAATCACTTTTGTTTAGGAATCCCACTCGTAGGTGCTTCGGTTACCGCAGGCAGTTGCCATGGAGACCAGTCGGTGACGTGGTAAATACCCTCGAGTCGGAGCTCGGCCTTCGGCCTCGCAAGTTACTAATACGGCTCGGCCTGCGGCCTCGCCAAGCGCTCGCCCTTCGGGCTCACGCACCATACGCTCGGCCTTCGGCCTCGCGAGCCGAAAGTTCGGCCTTCGGCCTCACCAGGAGCTCGCCCTTCGGGCTCGCTACTACATTAACGTAGAACAGTTACTCCAAATTCAGTCAAAAATCCCACAAAAACTCCTAATACAGTCGAAAATGAAGGTTAAACACTCCAAATGCAGTATGAAGAATGAGAGGAGCACCTGGGACACATCCAAAATGTCGGATTTCAAGACGGCCACCATACAAACTGCTCCGCCCCTACTGAAGCTCGGCCTAAAGGCCTCGCTTCAGCAGGATCGGACCACTTTGTATGGCGGCCATCTTGAAATCCGCCATTTTGGATTTTTGACAGATGTCATTCGACTGCTCTCCCAATTCCCTATGACATTTGTTCAAACACCCCCTACCTATCTCTTACCGTTTTTGAGATACGTCATCCATCATCACTTGGCAGGCGTCTTTTTAATGATTTTCGATTTTTCTCATACTCACCAAAACCACCCGAACATTTTTGCCATACTTCATTTTTACCCTACTCGTCTCCTTCTAGGAGAACATTTATGTCAATCAGTCAGTCAGTCAGTCAGTGAGTGGTAATCGAGCTTTATATATTATTAATTAATAATAAAATAATTATACGCGTTTTTTATAAATATCTTTACTACAACGAGGTTGATACATCAGGCTCACAATTTTTTCTATTTTTGCCTAGTCATTACTTCACTGCGCTTCTTAAAATACTCCGAGTGGAATTTGATAAAAACACAAACATCTCTAATGTACATACTGGGCAGAGGGAGGATATTGCATTTTTTAAAAAGTGGTCTACAACTCTAATATTGGTTATGCTTGCAATAACGCCTGCTATGCGGATTACATTACAAAATCCCGTACATGACTTAATTTTTTTCTATCGTATATTTGTAATTTTGTAATGGTCTACAACTGTATAAGAATCAGGCTACATTTATTAAGACATCCGACTGGAGAACTTGTCTCAGTCCTTATGTTCTTAGGAAATGTATGGTCCAGTTTTCTTCCAAATTGTCCATTTTATATCTTCACACGAGTGCCCAACAGGAGTGTAATGTTTTCAGGGTTCATGTGCGGTAAGTATGTGACTTTATTTATTCCACTATCACTTTTTTCATGGGATTATGTCAGAACAAGCACGAAGCCCACCTGATGTAAGCGATAACCTCTGTCTATAACATATTCATTTGGTCACAAGTGACAAACTGCACTGCGCCATGGCCTGACTGCTGACAGGTGTAACAGAAAGCTGTTAAATATTATGTGCCTGTAATTCTAGTTCTCAAGGACTGCTGCCGGAACACGATAATTGTATTCTAAAAGATGTATAACGTAAAAACTATAAACCAGTAGACTTTATTTATCATAAATTCAAAACAGATTGTATTGTATCGAATATTTAAATTTAAAATAATGGATATCATAATTTTAACTTATATAATAATAAACTAAATGTATTGGACTTGCCGTGTATAACATTCAAAGTTATACGGTTAATAACTATTTCTATTCTTTTCTCACACTGTTAGGTGCTTGGCGACAGATTGGCTATTTGAGAGTGGTAGTTAGACGAGCATTCGCAAAATGCCTGTCCACAATGCGGTGAAACTCAAGCCGGGATTGAACCATGGACCTGCGGCACGGCAGTCCATAACTATTACCACTCGGCTATCATTGCTTTTATATGGTTGAACCAATTTCACTACGGTTTTTTTTTTAATAATATTGTGATGGAACAAGCTCGAGGCCCACCTGATGTTAAGTGGGCTAACCTCTGCCTATAACAGTTGCAATTCATCACAAGTCACGAATTGCACTGCGCCCGTCACATTGAGACATAGTTGTTAAGTCTCATTAGTGCCTGTAACTTCACTGGCTCTCAAGGACTGCTGCCGAAACATATCGTTAGGTGCTTGGCGACAGATTTCCTACTTGAGGGTGGAAGCTAACCAGGCGGGCAATCGCAAAATGCCCTTCCACTATGCGGTGAAGCTCAAGCCGGCGGTGGGGATCGAACCAGGGTACTGCGGCGCGGCAGTCCATATATATTACCGCTCGGCCATCATTGGTTAATTACAACTGCCATCATACAAATACAAACGACTTAACAAAGGCCGGCAACGCGTTCTCGAGACCTCTGGTGTTGCGGATGTTCGTGGGCGATGGTGATCACTTACCACATGGTGAGCCGCCTGCTCGTTTTCCCACCTATCCCATAAAAAAACACAAATTTTTGGATCATTTATGTATAATTACAAAATCACAAATATACGATAGGAAAAATTTAGGTTATGTGCGGGATTCGAACCCGCGTCCATCCACTCCTTGAGCCGGGGTATGCTCGAACCAATTGAGCTAACATGACATGACGTCATAACTCAAATTTAACCTATCGTTCTTTAACCATCGTGTTGGGATGGAGCGACATCTATAGTACCACTTGCGTTGTACTACAAATATTTATGTATAAGTTTAAAAGCTATAAAAATATGTACATTAAAATAATCTTGAAAAAGCAAATTTCATTTAAAGTGTGAAATGTACGAGAAATCCTACCAACAAAAACATTCTCGGTTAACCCTCAAATAGCCCCGAATCAGTCTCAAATACCGAATTCCTCTTGAACGGTCCCTTTTTGTCGTCCAAAGGGAACTACTTAACGACTTAACAAAACTAATTAATTACGGAACCCCGATTCCTTTTCGTGTCCAAATATTTAACTCGCGGAACCCTAATATTAATTGGAAATCCGATTGTTTTACTTTTAAAAGATCCGTGAGGTTTTAACGCTCTTTGATTTAGAAAAGTGTGAGTAAAGGAGGTTCTTTTATATTCTGTTGCTTTTGTGAGTTTTTTTACCATTTTTGAAATAATTGAAATGTACCGTAAAAGCGCAAAGTGCTGTAATGAATATAATAATCTTTGTCGGTAAAGTTTTGTTTTAAATCGACTTCTAAATAAATTGTGGATTATTATCAAAGTTAAAACATTACTAGTGTAGGTGTAGCTATCCAGGCGGGCATTCGCAAAATGCCTTTCCACCATGCGGTGAAGCTCAAGCCCGCGGCGAGATTCGAACCACCGACCTGCTGCGCGGCAGTCCATAGCCAATGCCACTGAGCCATCACTGCTTCAAACCTTATAGTAAGTTCCGGCAGCAGTCCTTGAGAGTCAGTAAAATAACAGGCTCATGTAACTTAACAACTGTCTGAGTGTAACGGGCGCATTGCAATTCATGAGTTGTGACGAAATGCATCTGTTACAGGCAGAGGTCCGCTTAAGTTCAGAGGGGCTTCGTGCTTACTTCATCACAATAGCATATAAAAAAAATAATGTGAGCTCAGTGTTTTCATTCAGTTATAACAAGATATTTCATATTTTCAATGTTGGAAGTTGGTTTTGCTTTTTTGTTTTTTGTTGTATATATAAATTGAGCTAAGTCAGCTTATTTCAGCATCACCCGAGGTTTATCAAATCAGGCATTAGATGATTACCATAGAAATGATGTACCGTATAAACATACAGTTCACGAACAGCCTATATTTCTACCATATTATAACCGGCTGTTGGGACGTTTCTGAGAATTTCCGAGAATAGGGATAGGCACTGGACACTGTGCTGTTACGGATTTAATTTACGGATACAAACCTTTCCACAGACGAAGGCGCGCCTCCAATTTTACTATACGACGTCTTAGTGTGGGTTGTTAATGTTCATGGTATATACAGTTAAACAATAAAATGTTAAATATCGGGCAAGACAATATTTAACACTGGCATAAGCAAGTCCTTATGCCAGTATGGACTTATGGAGCTCAGCTATGGGGCTGTACCAAAAAAAGCAACATCCAGATAATCCTACGATTCCAGAATAAAGTACTCAAAGGTAAAGTCAATGCACCATGGTACATTACAACTGTCGATTCCATCGTGACCTGAAAATGAATGTCGTTGTCGATATAATAAAAAAACATGCAGAAGCTTACGAACATAGACTTCACCACCACGTGAATGTTGAGGCAAACCAGCTCCTTGACAACACAGACATAGTGAGAAGGCTAAAATGGACAAAACCTTTTGAGCTAGTGCAATTGAGTGACAGTGATAAGTAGTGAAGTGAGTGCTACTTATAAAGAACACAAAAACACATAGTGTCTTCCCCTTAATACAGACAATAAGATAGGTGTTAATGGAAACATTCTTAACTTTACTCTATTTAGCAGTTTAAGTCAAGCTAAAATTACTCATTGGTCCGTATTGTTGGCTAGATTGTAATATAATGATGTACTAAGTATCATTAGAAAAATAAAGAAAAAAAAATTGGTAGACAGTAGTTTAAACTACACTAAAACTATGGCATGATTCTGTAAACATAAATATTAGTTTGCTAATCCAAACCGGTTTGAAACTTCTTCAATTTGAGCAGAGGTGATGCTCGAGGATTTAAAGGGAGCATTGGCGTTCATCCTAAAGGGGGCTACTATAGGTGGTATATATACATATAACATGGAATGCAAACATTACTGCTTGACGTTAGATAGGTATGGTGGCAGTAATTCTCGGAACGAACTAAAACAATACAAAAATTGATCAAATCCTTCACACACATACACACCAACGAAACAACCAAATCTAGTTTTGTAAACAAATTTAACAGTATAAAACTTTTTAACTTAAGTAACATAATATTTGACTAATGGCTAATGTAGACCGAATCATATAGATTATAATATTAACAAGCCAGAATTAGTATTGCCATTCTACGGGATAATGCCATCAACCCCTTGGGTACCCTACTCGTAGACCTGAGCTCTGTTTTCCACTTATGATTGCCTCTTGGTAGGAAACGAAGCTCACAAAAGCTTTCTGAAGCAGTGATGGCTCAGTGGCATTGGCTATGGATTGCCGCGCAGCAGGTCCATTCGAATCCCGCCGCGGGTTTGAGCTTCACCGCACGGTGGAAGGGCATTTTAAGAATGCCTGCCTGGCTAGCGACCACACTCAAGTAGAAAATCTGTCGTCAAGCACCTAACAGTGTGTTCCAGCAGCTGTCCTTGAAAGCCAGTAATTCTGTGTTAAGCCTGTAACTGTAACACCTTTGACCACATCATCACTTAACATCAGGTGAGATTGTGAGCAAAGACTTACATAACAGCAAAAAAAACAATTATTTTTAATAGATAGATATAGTAACAAGATTTTAATCATTTTTGTGTTGCTGTTCTTATTTCAAAATTTGATTAGAAATATACATGCCCATATCAGCAGCCTGATTACGGACAATCCGTCCCATCCCTAGCGAGCTGGATGTACATTTCCCTGCAATGAGATAGGCTACGTGCGACTGTAACCATCTGTATATTTAATGAAGACGGATGAAACGTCCTCCGCTCTCGGCGAAATTAAATATTAAACGAATATCATAACTTATTTAGTGTAGGATTGGAGTCATAGGGATCGAAAGGTATGCTAAGACAATCTATATCTACCCAGATATACCATCTAGGAGTATATATTTTGACTAGTATTTGACGTAAGCTGATAGATGCATTTCGGGGAGTGTGCCACGGAACTGCGTGGTTTGATTCCGACATGCACATTCTATAATCGGACATCCAGGGACACTCAGAAGCGTGACCGCTATATGGTTGATATTCAGTTTACCCGAACGAAGCGATTTGCGTCTTCGTTCATCATACGAACCACCAGGGAATGGGAATGGAACAACCTGACTGTGTCTGTGTTTACGGTTAAGTTAAGGTTCCGGTTAAGGGTCTTCAAACGCGAGTGAATAAAAATGAAAGAAGAAAGAAAGAAACATTTTATTAGGTACTTACACAATACAGAATACAGAACTGATATCTAAAAAAATGGAACACACAAAGATACATAAGTACATAAAATCACGCCTGAACCCTGGAAGGGAAGGCAGACAGAGACTACGGATTTAGGTAACTTCCGCTCGTCTCATGTGAATAAGTATCTTCTGGGTAGGCGCGTTCCATCATCGATCGCATTATCACTTGACATCAGGTGAGATAGTGGTAAAGTGCTACCCAGTTCAGTAATAAAAAAAATCTAAAAAAATCATAGAAATTATTTCGAAAGGAAAATGATGAAATAAACCCGCAGTACCCCTGAGAATACCGTCCTGGAGCATTTCCAATTATGCCATGGAAGCGGGTGCTGGCCAGTCAAATTTTCTCCATCCGTTTGAATGCACGTCTTTTTGACATTGGCGATATCTACCCAAATATCATAAGACTATTTACATAGGCTGGTAGGTCGATATACGATCAACAAGTAACTCCAAAACCACAAAGCCATTTTTACACGACTGCCCAAAAGAAGGAGTATTATGTTTTTAGGGTTCATGTATGTCTGTGAGTTTCTTAATCCCACCATAACTTCTAAACGGCTTAACCAATGTTAGAGTATGAGATATCGTTATGATAGCACAAAGTGACACCTAGTTAAATTTTTTTTTTAAATCTGGCGGATTTCGGACGCCATATTGTGAGAGTGTTTTTTTACAATCTCATTGACTTGGATATAAAAATGAAGGTCTTTCAAAAACGATGCCATAAATATTATATATATAACTTGCAGTTTTCATTTCAATGGAATGATAAGACGCTTAAAAAAAAATTGGTCTTGTTTGTAGTACAACGCAAGTTGAACTATAGGTGTCGCTCCATCCCGATACACGCTTGAAGAACGAGAAAATTAAAGTTATGACTCATTGTATTATTTAGCTCCATTGGTTAGAGCATACTTCGGCTTAAGGGGTGGATGGACGCGGGTTTGAACCCCGCACATGACTATAATTTTTACTCTCTCGTAAATTTGTAATTTCGTTAAATAATTTGCAGTCGGATTTTTTATTTTTTTAAACTAATTTATCTCCTATAATTTGACTTTGAATGTACAAAAAAAACATATATATTTGTTTAATATTAATATAAAACAAAATCATATCAAAATATTATTATATTATTGTTATTAAGTGATGAGACGGACATGATAAAAGATAAATGATCTACCATCATGCTATAATAACTGCCATCCTAAAACAGTAACCAGGGGCCTTATTGTCTAACAAAATGGTAACTAACGGACGGGTTAAACCCCTGCGCATCGTAGAAAATTAAAACAATAAAAATGGGCGATATCGTCCACTGCGGACGCCAAGAGATCAATGTGCATCCGTGGCATGTGCAAGCTCAGTCGTAATGCCAGTAGCGGTCACAAATTCCAGTAATGACCGCAGCGGGCGTTGTTTTACTTAGTTGATCGGTTAAGAGCGATTAAGCAAGTTACGATACAGCACCTTAAAAACGTAATGGAATGCCTCGTTTAAAGTTTTTTTTATGCCTGATAGGTTAATCTTTGACCACTATCTCACGTGATGTTAAGTGATTATGTGGTTGAAGATGTTGTTCAGGCTAACTTAGAATTACTGGCTCTCAAGGACTGCTGCCGGAACACACCGTTATGTGCTTGGCGACAGATTTTCTACTTGAGAGTGGTAGCTAGCCGGGCGGGCATTCGCAAAATGCCACCATGCAAAAGAATCTTAGAGTCAAGTTTTATTGTAATTTGAGGATACTAAGGGCTTTAAAAGTGGTACTTACGATGATGTTCTGCTGGTCTGGAGAGAGCTTGGCAGTTCCGTTGTACCACTCGATGGTGGCGGCTGGGCGGGCGCCTGCCGTGGTGCACATGAGGGTCAGCAGCGTGCCCTGCGTCGCGTGCTCGCCGACACCGTTGATGTACGTCTTGTTTGGAGGTACTGCAACAAATTAATACGTAAAATAATGATTAGATTCAAGCGTTACTTTGCGGAAATCCATAATAATAACAAATATTTTTTAAATATTTTAAGAAAACATCAAATTCATATTTTAATATAACACTTAAAAAATGTAAAAATATATCTAGTGACAATTCCGCCTAATTTTCCTGTTAAGCCGACGTAACGTCACACGCGCATGCGCTTGTAGAGCCAAGACCTCCTGAGGATGCTTCGTGTAGAAGCGAAACGCGTCGAAAATTCTTCCGGTTTGGCTGCGTGTCGTTGGTGACGTCACGTTGGCTTAACAGGAAAATTAGGTGGAATTGTCACTAGATATACTTTTACATTTTTAAGTGTTTTATTTAAATATTAATTTAATGTTTTCTTAAAGTATTTTAAAAATATTTGTTATTCTTAAAAAGTACGTAAAATTTAATTTTAGAATTATTATATGGTATAAATTATAATATTTAGGCAAAAATGGTTAGAGCATACCCCGGCTCAAGGGGTGGATGGACGCGGGTTCGAATCGCACATGACTTAAATTTTACCTATCGTATATTTGTAATTTTGTAATAAAACAATGTCTAAGTCAACATTTATTTATTCAATTTAGGTGTCAACGACGCTCTTCTAAAAAAAAGTATCACATCACAATACTGGTTGCTAATTACCCTACCAGCAAGAGCTGCAAGTGTTATCATCATGCTGCTGTAAGGTATCAGAATCCTGGCATTTTTTTTTAGTTAATTGAGGAACTAATATTTCAGAAATCTAAATAGAAAAAAAATACCAGTATGGACAATCCAGTAAAAAATAATGCGTGATCTAGAATATTAAAAAAAAGCAGTCCTGTTAAAAAACCTTTCTTTTTGAGTCCCGTCTTCAGCTCGCAATGCACGTAGTACCTAATTTTTATATTCACCTACAATTCGTCTCTCTTTCTATCACATTACCACGCATAGCTCCGATCTCTTCTGACGCGACGAGCACCGTACAATAATCCGTCCGGGCGGATACGCCGATGTGTTTTGAAGCAGCGATGGCTCAGTGGCATTGTCTATGGACTTCCGCGCCGCAGATCCATGGTACGAATCCCGCCGCGGGCTTGAGCTTCACCGCATGGTGGAAGGGCATTTTGTGAATGGCCGCCTGGCTAGCACCCTCAAGTAGAAAATCTGCCGCGAAGCACCTAACGGTGTGTTCCCGCAGCAGTCCTTGAGAGCCAGTGAAATTACAAGCACATGAGACTTACCAGCTATGTCTCAAGGTGACTGGCGCAGTGCATTTCGTGACTTGTGTCGAAATGCATCTGTTATAGGCAGAGGTTAGTCCGCTTAGCATCAGGTGGGCCTAGAGCTTGTTGCGTCACAATTACATAAAAAAAAAACATGAGCTTTTACTTAACGTGCGCAGTGAGCCAGGCCAGCTCTGACGGACACATATATGTGCGAGTGATAGAATACGGGTTCCGTTTTAACATATGATGTACAGAACCCTAAGAAGACCCAATCTAAAATCGAAATCGAGCTAAAACCGATTTCATCAACGAAAACAGACAACCAATTCCATCCTATTCCCTGTAGAACAAAAAAACTGCTAGATCAGTTCTGTTTTACGGCCGCTCCCTTCAAGGGCCAAATAGTAAGGGCACATTATGACACAACTTCGGCGCACTTCGGAATACTTCGGGTCGTAAGTTCGATGGACGACCCTTTTGGGACTAGTACGGATAAGTTTTTTGATGCTATTAGGATTATTCAAGTAGATATTTGGACAAATCAGATGTACCCTTTTTTGGATGACTGAGGGTTTTCAGATTCATAAGGTCAGTACAAGAAAATAAGTGGTCGAGAGAAATCTTCCTGGAAATGCAATGCCGATGGCGGGAAATTATAAAATAAACAGTAAATTATGTTTTTCACCCTGGTATGGTAACTATTATAGGACGTACGTTATCATCAAAATCGTCATTTACTAAGAATATTAGTTACAAAATCTTGACTAGTAGTTAAAATTTGAGACCACCATTATGGTTTACCATAAAATATATTAAAAATTACGCTGATAAGTCTCGATCGTGCGCTCGTAGAGTCAAGACCTCCTGAGGATGCTTCGACATTCTAACCCAGCACCCCACGTCGCAAACACATTGGCTAAATATATCTCTAAAAATGTAGTGTCAACTCTTTACATCACATAAGATGTAAAGAGTTGGAATCTCTATGATAGATGTGTAGTAAAGAGGCATGCTATGGAATTGGTGTTTTTCCTGTCACCTGTTTATATCATCATTTTTATTGTTATAATTCTAAAGCAGCACAAAGCTGCAAATTATAACCAGCAAGTGAAAAAAAAAAGTTGGCAAACATAACGAACTCATTCGATTTTTAACAAAAGATTTATAAATTTTTTGGGCCTTATCTCTGCAACAAAATAAACAAAAAAATTAATAACTTTTTTTATTGCTGATAGGTATATAGGCTTTGACCACAATCTCACCTGATGCGACCTGGCTCTCAAGGACAGCTGTAGGAACATACCGTAAGGTAATTGGCGACAGATTTTCTACTTGAGGGTGGCCGCTAGCCATGCGGGCAATAGCATAAAAATCACAAGCCTGCGGCGGGATTTTAACCATGGACTTACTGTGCGGAAGTCCATAGACAATGCCACAAAGCCATCACTGCTTCAGAAGATACATACCCGTTCGCAAAACACGAAGTCAAAGTTAGAGTCAACTTGGTTCAATTAGCTTTCGTATTTAATTTTATACCTACATAAAAAAAATATAACGAGTGTCCTAAAAGCATAGATAAATTATTATTTAGAAATTTATATAGAAAATAAATTAAAACCTGAACTAAAAATTAAAAACCTTAGGTTTCTTTTTTTAGAGTAATCATATTTTTTATGTAAGATATGTAATTCATTGTAAAATATAATATATAACAAGAAAAGCAACATAAAAATAATAAAATAATGTAACTATATCTACTTCCTAAAATTTTATACATGAAAATTGTGAGCTCTGTTTCCTACCAGGAGGATATCGTAAGTAGAAAACAGAGCTTAGGCCACTGTCCACGGATACCCAAAAGGCTGGCAGCATTATCCCATTGAATGCAAAAAGTGCCAGCCCTTTGGTCGTTTGTCTTCTCTATCATCGCTTTGACAATTATTTAGAAACTATGCGCTTAAACCTTGAACTAAAATAAACGCAAAAAGCATATTTTGACAATATAATGAAACACCCTCCTGCTCTCACACACACATCCCCATTATACACATATGGAGAAACACTAATTAAAACTTACATAAGAAACGTATAGGATATAAAAAGCCCTGTGGGGTACTCTAAAACGTCACCACCCACATTGCTACTATGGGTGTCGTATGAGGCGACTTAGGGTAAAATACCGGAAGGTAGGCGTTCTGCTTATTTTAAATTGAAATCCCCAAGACGCCTGCCAAGCGTGGGGATTATGGCAAACCACCCTTCAATGAGGGAGGCTGTGTGGACAATCCCGCTGATACAGTAAAGAATATATATTATTTAACAATACCAATATATTACATTTTAAAAATATACTCTCATTGCCATAATAGTTAATTTAGGAAAAAAAATAGCAAAATATAAGTATAGCTTTATTTAATCTAAGGGCTATAATAATAGAAACGTTTAAATTTAAAATTTTTTACTTATAATTTTATTAATAAAATAAATTTTACTGCAATGCATGAAATTTTATACCATGCAAAATTTTACTGTCTCTACAGAGTATAATATATTGGATAATTATTCGCTTATATTTTTTGTCTATATTGAATCTTTAGTTTCGAAGCAAATATGTACAGTTGTTCACAATAAAATAATAATAATTATATTTTAACTGTAAATCTAGATAACTGGTGCAATTGGTGAGGCCAAGGTACAGGATATGCCTAGTTTGTGGCACATTGTAAACACTACTTAGGTTTATATATAATTTTAATAACATGAAATTGATATTGTGAAATCAAGTCAAGTCTATTTTTGAATAAAAAAAATAATAATATTATTATAAATCTGCGCGCATACGTTTTTTTAGTTTAATATTGTTTTGTTTGCAATAACGCCTGCTCGGCGGATTACATTACAAAATTACGAATTTACGAAAGAAAAAATTAGAGTCATGCGCGGGATTCGAACCCCAAGGGTGTATGGACGCGGGTTCGAAATTATGTAGCGTTTTTTTATGTTAAAATAAAGTTAAGATTTTTATGCTACATAGTTTTAGACTAACTAAAGGGAGGGTGATGTATGCTGAAACACAGGCCACAAGCCTCGTTCCTCAGCAGATGCCACAGAAACAAAAGGGTATACTTGTATGGCGTAATAAAATTTTAAAATCGTGGCGTTTTATTTATAAATCGTTTTTCTTAGGTATCAGAAAGGGGGAAGTCAAAGACCAGCCCTAAGATTTATGCCGGGAACTGTACAGCTGTTCCAGTTATATCTGCAATATCTTGTAGAAATAAGAGAAAATATGAGGTTTTTATTACTTCCCTAATATTTATTTCTGCCATCACAGAGAAACTATCATCATAAAGATACTCTCACATGTGGAACGTAAATTATATTGACTTTGTCGCCTTCGTACTCTGTCGCAAAAGTAAAACTGCATGTAAAATAAAATGATTCTTAAAAAATCGCACAATCATAACATATTTGAAGTGATGGCTCAGTGGCATTGACTATGGACTGCTGCGCAGCAGGTCCATGATTCGAATCCCGCCGCGAGCCTGAGCTTCACCGCATGGTGGTAGGGCATTTTGCGAATGCTCGCCTGGTTAGCTACCACCCTCAAGCAGAAAATCTGCCGCAAAGCACTTAATGGTGTGTTCCGGCAGCTTTCCTTGAGAGCCAGTAATTCTAGGTTAACCAAACAACATCTTCGACCACATCATAAATTACCATCGGGTGAGATAGTGGTCAAAGGCTAATCTGTCAGGCAAAAAAAAAACACTTATAGTTACGATTAAAGTAAAATAAAATGTCACGTTTTTTTAATTTTTGCGTGTATTCGTTTGCATTATAGTTTTCTTTTTAACCGACTTAAAAAAAAGATGTTGTTTTTATTTCGACTGTATTTTTTTTATGTGTATTACCTCAAAACTTTTAACATGGTGTACTGATTTTGATGGTTTTTTTTACATTCGAAAGCTGGTGCTTGTCACGTGGTCCTATATAAATTTGAGTGAGATCTGACGAGTAGTATTTGAGTTATCTCTAAGAATGCGTATGTAATTGGCTTCGACTACATTGATGATGTTTTCATTTTCACTTGTCGATGCAAAATGAACAAAAAACTGTATGTCGTATACAGTTTTTTGTTCATTTTGTTTGGATTATTTACTTTTTTGTGCATTTGTTGTTTTAGAATATGTTATGTTTGAAGTCCGTTTTTTTATAGCTAAAAGGCTAGTCTGTGACTACAATCTCACCTGGTAGAGTGATGACGTGGTAGAAGATGTTAACAGGCCAAACTTAGAGTTACTGGCAACAATGCCGCCGTTTGTATGGCTGACAGTAACTCTAGGGTAAGTGATATCTTTAGGAGTTTCAATACCTCCCGAAAGCTTTCAGCATAGCCTAAGAACTGCCTACCTAAATACCACCGGAACCGATGGTTTAACATACCCTCGGAATCACGGACGCTCCATTCTTTTTTATTGTTATAAGGTCTCGAAACAAGAACGAGGCTTCGAACATTTCGAACTGCACTGAGCCCTGATACATACAGATGTTTAGTCGCAAGTGCCTGTAGTTTCACGAGTTACTTACTGGCTCTCTGTTAGGTGCTTGGCGACAGATTTTCTACTTGAGGGTGGTAGCTAGATAGACAAGCAATCGCAAAATAAATTTCCATCATTTGTCGTAGTAAATGGAACTAGCGGTAATTTGCTACAATGTTCTACGACCAATATTTTTACAAATTATTATAGCACAGTTTATTTGTTTACAGCACAGTTTATTTGTCCCGGGTGGGAATTAAATCTATGTTTCCCGATATCGGCCATCGGTACATGCTCGTTTGTGCCGAAACTTTGCGCTGTAATTGTATTACTTTAACCATAATAGGGGATGTCTGAGATGACCGCGCACCGTCCCCTATGAATTATAATTAGAGCATAAAATTTCGGCTCAAACAAGCAAGTTCCGATTGCTGAGTGGTTTAGGGACCCGGCGCGAAATCAGGGGACGCGGGTTCGATTCCTGCCCTAAAAAAACTATTGTGCTCTAATCATTTGTATACTATATTATGTACTACAAGCAATGGATAACCATTCAAGTAATGGCCGTAGAAAACATTGCTTAACCTAGTTGATTTGTTAATAACGACTAGGCTACGAGCTACAAACTACGAGCTCTACAATGCTACGAGTGCTAGGCTACGAGTTTCGATCTCTGCTACGAGCGCTTCCTTCGAAATAATATATACAATATATTATAAATGATGTCGTTTCTCATTTGCTCCAGTGTAAACATGTCGCAGTTACTAAGGTCCTTTTACGCGTCCAGTAATAATCTATTAATTAGCGAGCCTTCAGCTTACTCAAAGGGAAAATTATTTTCCCCTCTTTCACCGTTTGGACACGTATTTTTGTTAATAGAAACCGTGTGCACGGACCTTTATTCGTATGTCAGCATTTTGTTATACACTAGTTGACCCTCTCTCGGCTTTGTACGTGTTTTTATTGAAATTAGTATATTTTTTTTTATGTTTCTGTGAAGGTACAAGCACGAGGCCCACCTGATGTTAAGCGGTATCCTCTGCTTATAACAGATGCATTTCATCACAAGTGACGAACTGCACTGCGCTCATCACCTTGAGACATAGCTGTTAAGTCTCATTTTGCCTGTTATTTCACTGGCTCTCAATGACTGCTACCGGAACACACCGTTAGGTGCTTGGCGACAGATTTTCTACTTGAGGGTGGTCGCTAGCCAGGCGGGCATTCGAAAAATGCCCTTCCACCATGCGGTGAAGCTCAAGCTCTGGGCGGGATTCGAACCATGGACCTGCTGCGCGGCAGTCCATAGCCAGTGCCACTGAGCCATCACTGCTTCAAAATTATACAAAATAGACACGTTCTGTGTGATGTTTTTGAGAAAACTATGAACATATATAAATTTTAACGTCACAAATAAGTTTTTTTTATTAAATAATATAAAAACATTGACTTCCATATCAGAAAAGAATAAAATCAAATTTTGGACTACACAGATATTTTTTCATATATTTCGATTTTATAATCAAAGTACTGAACCGAGTTTGATGAAATTCTATGGAAACATTATTAACGTATATCCTTTCAAATACAACAAATATTTTCTAAATCAGTTCATAAATCAAAGAGTTCTAAGGTAGCAAACGAAAAAATAGAAGTCTACATAGATAACTTTCACCTATTTTGAAATCGCATATAAAACTGTTTTCGCTAATGTTACGTTTGTATATGATTTTAACATCGAATAAAAAAGACTTATGTAGAGATCATAAGAAAATCTTTATTTTATCTCTATAAAACAAATATCTAATAAATGCCTACTGGTTTTTTTAATTAAATAAAGTTTCTTGAAGTACTTTAAGCGGGTGGGCTCTAGAACTAAGTAACGTTAACTTTACAAAATACTATATATAATAATAATTACAAATATACGATAGGATAAATTTAAGTCATGTGCGGGATTCGAACCCACGTCCATCCACCCTTTTAGCTGGGGTATGCTCTAACCAATTGAGCTAACATGACATGACGTCATAACTCAGATCTTTCCTATCGTTCTTTAACCATCGTATTGGCTCGAATCCCGCACATGACTTAATTTTTTCCTATCGTATATTTGTAATTTTGTAATGTAATCCGCATAGCAGGCGTTATTCCATACATAACAATATTAAAACTTTAACTTTGTTTAATAACAATAAATTCTTTTGTCGAACTGGTTGCAAAAAGGTTGCCACTACGCACCATATCGCCAAATCATGATTTTCAAAAGGCAAACAAACCGTTTGGTATTTTCTATGAGCAGTAAAAGTAAACAAAAATGGGTATGATAGAGAAAAGAGATTTTTATGATACAATTAACGTGATATCTATTATAGAGGAAAAAGATATCTTTGATAGAAGTAAGGATATATCTATGATATAAGTAAAGTGATATGTATTATATAGGAGATATATATATATAAACTTGGATTAATAATATATACATTCTTTCTTTAGTCGATGTGGTTAAAGTCATATACAAACGTAATTTTAAAGAAAACAGTTTTATATACGTAAAAAAGGTAGACTTTTTTTTGTTTGCTACCTTAGAACTCTATGATTTATGAACTGATTAAGAATATATTTGTTTTATTCGAAAAGATAAATGCTAATATGGTTTGCATAGAATATCATCAAACTCGGTTCAGTACTTTAATTATAAAATCGAAATATATGAAAAAATATCTGTGTAGTCCAAAATTTTATTTTATACTTTTTTGATACGGAAGGCAATGTTTTTTTTATAGTATTTATTAAAAAAACTTTTTGTTAGGTTTGAATTTATATATATGTTCATAAATTTCTCAAAAACATCAAACAGAACGTGTCTATTTTGAATTATACTAATTTCCATATAAATAAAATAAAACTTTAATTTCTTATATGTAATAAAACTATTACATGTTTGTGTGTGTGTTTGTTACCACATTACACCGGAAGACCTAGAGTTGGTAGGCCCTTCACTAGGTGGACTGACGACATCGTAAAAGTCCCGGGCTAGACAATGGTTACAAGCGGCTAATAACCGTTCTTTGTGGCGTTATATGGGGGAGGCCTTTGCTTAACAGTGGACGTCTTCCAGCTGATGATGATATATTTTGTAACAACAATTTGAATTGCTTAACATCAAAGCGCGTTCAATTTGGCATAACTCAATGTTACTCCTGCGTTGCAGAAATTGAGAAGAAATTTGCATTTTACTTTGTTACCTATCACGAGCTTTATACTGATATTGTTACTAAGTAAACCAGCTATAACTAGTTACATTATGAGGCTCATGCTCGTCTCTTCACGCAATTTCATGGAACAATACTGGTCAAAATCTTCCTGGTACATATTACGTGACTCCTATTTAGTAAGTTTCTAGTAATAAGCAGTTGTTACTTGTATTTTCTTGCCGGGCTATAATGCCACCCCCTTATCACTACCCGTGGGTGTCGTAAGAGGTGATTAAGGGTAACACACCAGAAGGTAGTCAGCAGCACTTTCTTAGGAATTGATATCTCACACTGCGATCTCCAAGCGGCCTGCCAAGCGTGGGGATTATGGCAAACCCCGCCCCCTGTTGAGATAGGCTGTGTTCAGCAGTGGACTATCCGGCTTATTGTGTTGTATAAGCCGTATACAAGAACAACTAGACATATTTTTTATGTGTTTGTGACGGACCAAGCACGGGGCCCACCTAAAGTTAAACGGACTATAGTCACGAACGAATTGCGTTGCGCAGCAACAGTTGTTAAGTTTCATGTGTCTGTAATTTTTTTCTATCTCTCAAGGACTGCTACTGGAACACACTGTTAGGTGCTTGGTGACAGATTTTGGATTTTTTGACCAATGACCTGCAGCACGTCAGGTCTTGGCTATTACCGTTCGGCCATCATTGATTATGTTCCCCGTAATTTGACTTTTTTATAAGTAAAGCCTCAGGCAAGAACTAGTATCACTCGCGCATCACAAATTGCCCCCATATACCTTCAGGGTGCAATTACCGTTTCTCATACGTTGACAGTCAAGTCAATCAGGGGGTCAGTAATTGAGACGTTCACCCCATAAGGTTGAGAAGGGGACGGATAATTAGGTGTATTATCTTTTCCTGTAGAAATGAAATAGGTGAATGGGTATTACTTCCTTGTTGTGAAGAAGCGCTTGTAGCGAAGTTTGCTTAGCTGTTCTTAACAGATCAGTAAAGTTAAGCCGTCCGCTGCGGTCATGCGTTGGATGGGTGACCGCTAGTGACATTACTACTGAGCGCTTCCGTGCTTCGGAGAGCACGTTATGCCGTCGGTCCCGGTCGTTGTCTTAGGATGGCTGTCGTTATAGCATGGTGGTAGGACATTGTGCGAATACCCGCCTGGCTAGCTACCACCCTCAAATAGAAAATCTGTCACGAAGCACCTAACGGTGTGTTCCGGCAGCTGTCCTTGAGAGCCAGTAATTCTAGGTTAGCCTGAACAACATCTTCGATCATATTATTACTTACCATCAGGTGAGATAGTGGTCCTTAATCCAAAATCTTCTGTTTTGCCAGTTTTCATTGTATTATTCATTTTACCTCTAAATATGAATTCCCACCCAGAACATTTCTAAATAATTTTGAAAGTAAACATTTATACGGAAAACTGACAAATCAGAAGCATATATTTTAGACTCAAGAACATACATGTGTTAGTTGGATTTAAACACCAAAGTCAATAGTCAAAACCATTTATTCAATTTGATGAAATTTTAATATTGAATGATTCTTTATTGTACTGCCACGTTCAGCAAACAAAATTGTATAGAGCCACTGCGAGAAGAACGGGCAAGAAACTCGGGGCCATTATTTTATAAGTCTTTTAACAATGTGTTACATACTTACTATATACACTTTATTTACACTTTCACTGGTTTATCAACTATTAATTAACATACAAAGTCATTGTTTACATAAACAGATATTTTCTTATTCGATATATAATTGTCATAACCTTTTTAACAAACCATGTAATGGTCCAAAAGGACCATTACATTTAAACGAGGTTTGTCGTTATGTAATATCAGAAAAGATAGTAATAAATTACTTAACTTCACAACATCTTGATCGGGCAGCACTTCGTCACTAAAGACTACTTTCCAAATATATTTCGACACCCCCGGAGCTCTGCTCGGCACGGCGGTCCGACCGAAACTGAATCAAGCAGCACTTCATCGTCAAACACTATTTCAACACCACTGGAGGTCTGCTCGGCACGGCGGTCCGACAGAAAGTGAATCAAGCAGCACTTCGTCGTCAAAAACTATTTCAACACCACTGGAGGTCTGCTCGGCTTGGCGGTCCGACAGTAAGTGAATCTACTTGCCTTACACGACCAGTTTTATAGCAGTGAACAAACAAGGTGACGAAGCGACTACCGTCACAAACACAGTACTCTTTAAAATTGACAATTGTGTGATTTCAAGCTCTATACTTATGGCAATAAGTATAATAAAATCATCAAAGATTTTACACAGATATAAAGTACATAATATATACTATTTTAAATAAGTATCTGTACAACTGTCACGTGATCAGTTATACTACTAATAAAATATACTTGTAGTAAAAATATTATCAAATAATGATTCCAGTGATCATGATAATCCATATATGACGCTTAATCACAGTCTCACATTATACAACATTAGGTAAAGTATTAAATTCACACCACAGATAAAATATACACATAGATAATTAAACCAATACTTATTTTCATCTTAAGAACCACAGAGTATTTCTAAAACGAAATTAAAATGTCACATTATACCAGTTAATTAAATCTTTAGCTTAAAGCCAATCAAGTGAATATGAACAAATATTTCAATAAATAGTGAGCCAATTTTCAAATAATCTATCACATGCAATATGTTAATGAGTTTGAACACTTGGTTTTTAAATTTGACGAAACTATTTGTTTAGCCTTAACAAAGAGCTTGGTCGATACAAATTCTGGCACTTATGTTTCAAAACGGAGCAATGCTGCGAGCACGCTGGTCGCGCTGCCAACTGGTGGGCTGGAGCATTTGGACTGCGTGTAGGACTTTAGGTTACCTAAATGCTTTCGTTGAAGTAGCTTTGAAGCAGTGATGGCTCAGTGGCATTGGCTATGGACTGCCGCGCAGCAGGTCCATGGTTTGAATCCCGCGGCGGGCTTGAGCTTCACCGCATGGTGGAAGGGCATTTTTGCGAATGCCCGCCTGGCTAGCGACCACCCTCAAGTAGAAAATCTGTCGCCAAGCACCTAACGGTGTGTTCCGGCAGCAGTCCTTGAGAGCCAGTAAAATTTCAGGCACATAAGACCTAACAACTGTACGTTTCAGTGTAGTAGTTCGGGCACAGTGCAATTCGTCGTTGACGATCTGTTATAGGCAGATGTTAGCCCACTTAACATCAGGTGGGCCTCGGGCTTGTTCCGTTACAATAACATAAAAAAAAACCTATAGCGTTGTATTTTTTTTATTCATAATATGTTCACGCTTAAACACCACCCTGCTTAATGTTTAGTATTGATGTAGACTAAGATAGAGCACGTTTACAGAAACCTATTTACTCTCGATTGGACGGTATCCATGTTGTATCCTTTGGGGAAAAACTGACCACGGTAAGGAGTTCCACTTCTTCGCAGTACGCATGCGAAAAGTGGAAGCGAAGCGCTTCGTACGAGTCTTGGGAATATCAACCATGTACGGATGGCGCCTCTCCGTTTGTCTGGACAATAATGGAAAAATGGGAAGGGTGGAACTAACTTCTAACCAGTTCTTGTGCACATTCACCAAAAATAAAGGCATCTTCCTTTGTAAATATATTCAAAAATAACTACACATAATCCTTACATTTTTGCCCAACTATGTAATTTATTCGGGGCACCTATTACACAGACACTACACAGAGTGTCGGACACTCGCACACCCGCTGTGCCCCATCGAGCCTCGATATTGCAAGGTGGTGAAATTCCCGGCCTCCTATTATGGTAAGGGATGGGAACTGACCGATTAATCGATATATATTGAGTTCTTTGTATACATGTCAACTCCAAATGTAAGCCTACATTGTGTTGTGGTTATTGATTTCATATCAAATTTAACTCGATTTTTAACGACTTCTAAAAGTGGTTCTCGATTCAACGCATTTTTTATATAAACAAGTATATTACCTAATACTTCTGTAATTTTAATATTGATTTCATAACAGATATTTTTTTACGATACGGATATAATATATGTCCAATGTGGATTTTCTGTCAATTAAACTCATTTTATTTCTAAATTCGATTACAAGCACTGTCGCAGGCTAAGCACTATAGCTTGTATTACTCTAACCGTCATAGGGGACGGTGCGGTTATCAACGATACTACTAGACATCATACGTTCGAAGGAATCAAACCCGCGTTATAAATTTTATTTTATCCACATTTGTTGTAATTTTATTGTACTTTTTAATTAATTTAAAGGTGGTGAAATGTGGGTTCTAATGACAAATACAAAATGATGTGCAAGTAAAAATATTGTGTGAGTAATTAAGTATATCAGTGATCAAAACTAGGTCTGTAAATTATTGTTGATGAGGGAAATAACGCTTTCTTAGTTTAAGTCCCTTACTGTACCCATTACTATAATTTTAATTTAGTTCATCACCACGTGTGTCCACGTTTTTTATTTCCTATAACTTAAGATGTGGTAACTGATTTAAATACATAAAAAGTTATATATATTGCACTTTTATCGTGTGCCTGCGTCTTCGACCGTATGGAAATATGCGTAGTACCACAATAACCTTATCCTGCTCATTTATTATTGTCATTCATACATTTTCATCGAAATCAACTATTACTGTTTAACTATTACTGAGGTGAGTGGAAACAATGACACATACTACTAATTTATGATATTAGTTTGATAAAATGGTCTGGTGATGTAAATTATCGATATTTTTTTGGCCATTACTTTGCCATCACTACGGTACACTATCTTGCTACTTATTAGCTACGCCGTCTAGCAATTTATCGGGTGGGCTCAGAAAATTGCTCTCCACTGTACCCCGAACTTAGTTAAGTGATGGCTTAATGTGCCCTTATATGTAAAATGTAGGGGGTGTTTTGCTATCAAGTAGGGGAGGGTTAAGTAGAGGAGAAAAGATGGCGTTTTTGGACGTCTGGGATGTGATGTAGTTTGGAATTTCGGGCGTGGTTTATAGATGGGTTGGATATGGCTATATTATGATGTCTGGTTTGAATTTTATATTAAAGTCAATTAACTAAAAAAAAGTCTGCTAATCCTAACAGCCTATACCTGCATGATCAGGTAATTGCAACTCTAGTCAACGTTGACTATATAATTGTGTGCTAGTAAAAATCGATCTTGGAAGCAGTAAACACTAAAAGGGTGAAATAAAAACAAAATCAACTTCTAACACTGAAAAGTACGATAGATAGATAAACTCTTTATTGTAACACATAGCTTTATTCAAATAAAGCAGTTACAACTAAAGATATAATATAACTAAGTGAAACAATAGGCGGTCTTATCGCTTAAAGCGATCTCTTCCAGACAACCCAACAATAATGGATCTGATGTAAGTACATGGACAGGGTTTTAGCGAATGTTACTAAACACACGAAAAATACAAATAATTAATAAACTTTTTTTTAATAAATTATAAATATAGACATATAAAAATATACGTCACGTATAATAATTATATATACAAA